>CM076582.1:217643361-218908653 GCA_034641835.2 Pinus albicaulis
CAAGGCAGTGAATGTAGAAGCTCATTTGTTGATCCTGAGGGCAAGGTTGAAGGAAGAATAGATGAGAAACATAGATCCGGAGAAATCGACATCTCTAGATGTAAAGCTTGATATGTTGGTAAGTGCAGTAGAAGAGATGATACAAAAGAAAACCACAAAGAATGAGTATAATGTTGAAGCCCATGGCTCGCTGATTGAAGAAGAACAAGTGGCTGACCCAAAACATTTTGTTTCTTATCCCAGTTGTCATACCGATTGTTTTATAGATCATTGTGAAGAAGAGAGAGCTGTTGATATGACATGTATGTTTGATGATGTGTTTTATACTGATGATTTGCCTCAGTTTGATCAGTATGATGATGATTATGTTCTCCAAACAGAAGCTAATCTTGCAGACGAATCAGCAGCTAGTTTGTGCGAGGAGGAAGTTCACTTTCAGCAGCTTGAGTATAGTGATCAATCGATACATATCAGCTATGACAATGATGAGGAAAGTGCAGCAAATTTTGAAGTAAGTGAAGGATCTTTGCCTTTTTTTTTTGATTCATTTCAGTTCATCAGAGATAACTTCCATGCAATCAGAAATCAAACGTCAACAAGTCTTGATCTGGATCGTCTGGAGGGCAATCAAGACTTCTCATATTCAGATTTGTAGTCCTCGAAAGCCATTGATTGTCAAGTTGCAGATGAGGACATGGAAGCTGGTACATGTGATGAAATTATACATGGTGACTCCGTACCATTTTGTTTTGAATCATTTCAGTTTTTGAAGGGTAAATTGCATAGTAAATCTTCAAATGAGCAGCCTATAAGAAATCAACAATCTCTCAGTGTTGATGTTGAGGATGAGATAGATAATGAAATTCTTGAGCAATCTGTAGCATCAAATTTGTAGCCACCAAATGAAATTGAAGGTGAGATTACAGATGAAGGTATGGGAGCTGAAGTACAGGATTTAATGATGCAGGAAGATTCTATACCCTTTTGTTTCGAAGCATTTCAGTTCATAAGGCATCATCTTCATAATATCTCTCAAGAAAAAGATGAACAGCCAGTAGGATGTCAGACAATTTCAATGGATACAACGCAGCAGTCTTCTCAAGTTTTTGATGATCCTATTGCTCGTGTGTTGGATGATGTTTGCTGTAAAAGTTTTCCTTTATTAGCTAACCATGTGCCAGAAAATAATGTTGATGATAATCTTATTCAAAGGTCACCTTCATTCTCTTGTTTAACAGATTTTTCATTACAAAGCTCATTTCAAGGTTTGCAGTCATATGAGGAGATTGATAAAGGAGGCTTTTGTTCAGTTTGGAATCAGCAACAGAGTTTGGTTATTCATGAATTTCAGGATCCTTTTGACAGCTTGCTGCAATCACCAAAGAAAAGCACCGTAGAGGTGAGGAAAAGTTTAAGATCAAGGTATGGAGATTATCTGGACCAGAGCTATGTTTATGAAGATCCTTTCGTAGTATTCTTGAAGTCATCCAGTCAATTCATGCTTTGCAAGTTTATCAGCAGTCAGCTTGAGTTCAAATTTCCATGGGAGTTGCCTTTCGATTCTTTCCTTTTCCTGCGCATCAGAAAGCATTTGGGAAGAAATAAAATAGCAGCCAAGATGCTTACATGGTTGCATTGGCTATTCCATTTCACTTGATTAGGTGGTGAAAAGAAAAAATTAGAGTAGGTTGATGAATAAGCTCTACTTTGGTATCTTTTCGAGTTAGTCGATTGTGTTTAAGTATCCAGTCACTTTTCGGTTGAGTGAGAGTTAGTTGAGTGAGAGTCGGTTTGTGTCATTAAGTCATCAATTTCGGTCATGCATGTCAGTTTTCATGTTTTGATTCCATTGCCCAATGGATGAAGGCGCTGGTCTGCTCTCCCAAAGATCTGTCGTTCTTGGCACCTCCAAGGAGCTACCATCCCCATTGGAGCCAATGTTAGAGTCAGCCTTTGTAGCTTTCCTTCAGTGATCAAACATGCTCTTACAAAGTGATTTTAATGTGTCAAGGTCAAATTTTGTCATTTCAATGAGTCTTCAAGCAAAATTTGGTCACTAGGCATTAGGTCTAGGGTTTGTTTTCACTCTTTTCAAAGTTGTCCAAATGTCGGTCCATGTCACCATTCATCTGAGTATGCCATCATTCATAGGGTTTTCATCATCATTTCAAGTTCCGTTGGGTCATTTTACAGCTTGTTCATGCTTCAGTTGTGCCTAGGTAAGGTCCATTTCCCTCTCCTAGGGTTTTGGAGGTAATTTCTCTTGGATGGTCAAATCATTAAATAAAATTGTATCCTGATGTTCATACACCTTCCCCTATCATTAATATACCTTATTAAACACTTCCCATCACTGAGATCCCCCAAATTCCTCATTTTTTCACAAACCCTAGTTTCTTGCCACAACTTGGCAATTTTCTAGGCTAGGCCTGTGTTTTTCCCTTTTGGACCCCTTCCCCTCACTCAATCTCTCAGATTCCACTTTCCCCTGCTTCCTAACATCCCTCCCTACTTCCAAAAATTTCCCCAAGAATTTAGAAGCCCCTTATCCCCTTCATTTCGCTTCATTTCGACAAAATTCCTTGTTTCACACATCGGGATAGGTTTCACTCAAATGATGTTTCAGAGAAATAAAAGATGAATTTTGGAGAACTGAGAGAGGTTTTTGTCCAAAACATGCCAAGGACGAAAAAATTCCTTCACTATTTATACAGGTGTGATGGTTTTGGAGAAATGTCAAGAATACCGTTGCCTCAGGAGAATTGATGCACCTGCAGGAAGTAGTGTTGGGAGATTTGATTTTTGACAGGGTAAATGAACTCCAAATTGAACAATTATACTTGGGTTGGAAATTAGACTCCAACAGATTTCCAACGAGCTATCACACGCTCAATTTATACATCAGGAAGGCCTCCAAAAGCCTCCTGCAAAGTGCACTATGTAGCGCGCTACGCATATAAAAGTGCGCGCCACTCATTGGGCCAGAACACAAAAAATTTTTGCCATTTCTCTTCAATATCAAATTTGCTTGGTTTTTCCATGTTTTAACATCAGAAAAGGCCAAGACACATCAAGGAAGTGAAAAAATGAGTTTTGAAGCCAGATCGTGTGTTGGATCAGCGCGCTACGCGTTGGGCTGACGCGCTATGCGTAGAGCCCAGAGGTCAGAAAAATTCATTCCATCACTCAAATTTGTGCCAAATCACCTCATTTTTCTGCAACATACTTTTCATACACATTGTGACACCATGACAGAGACCGACACATCACAACAGAGACAGTGTTTTCACCACTGAAACTGCATGCACCAGGAGGATACTGAAACGTCGTGAAACACATGATCCGCTCCGGATTTTGGCCGAGGCTTCGTTGGCTGGGCAAGATACATGATGGAGGGTCTCCACTCCGAATTTGAGCAAATTTGAAAAAGTTTTTGTCATTTTGGAAAATTTTGGTCTCAAAACAGGTTTTTCAGCCATACGAGTAGCGCGTCGACGTGCTCGCTTATGATTGGGACACTTGCTGGAGGAAAAATTTATATTTTTTGATTTGTCATGGAAATTTATGCATGCTCCAGTAAGACCAAAGCATTTCACCAAATTCTGGATGATCAAAGGGGCCAAAACACCATGAAAATCACCATTCTGCCACCTTTTTCAGCAGTAGGAAGTACTTGTGGGAGGATGAAGTTTTGGAGGGGAAAATGAGCTCCAAATTGAGAAATTCCACTTGGGCTAGATAGTAGACATCCAGGGCTTTCCAAAAAGCTATCATGATCTTGATTTTGATACTAGGAAGTGCCCCAAAAATAGGCTGAAAGGCGCGCTAAGCATATAGCTCAGGCGCGCTACTCATATGGATTTTTGGTCAATTTTTCACCTTCCAGCTCAGAATTTCGGCCAGTTGGACCAGTTTTGTTTGTGGATGTAATTTTTGAGTTATCTTGATGTAATATTATGGTTGGCATGTAACTTGGACTCATTTTTACCTATTCTAGATGATTCACTCCTTAAAAAGTAAAAATCAAGTGAAAGAATCAGTTTCCTTCCTTTTAGAGGCAAGTTGTTTGGCTGCCTATATTCTAGCTCCTTGTTTAGAATTAGTTGGAACTACTCCTAGAAGGAGGAATTCGACCCCTAGAGGTGTGTGAAGGGGTTAGGATAGTCTATATGATGTAATTTCTCAATCATTTTCAGAGGTTGGAGAGGTTGGACTCTTGGGAAAACTTTGGCACACTATTGTACATATTTTTCATATTTTGGCTAAGGAAAGATCAGAGGTTTTGCAGCACCTGTTGGGATTCTTGTGGCTTTCAGTTCTTGATGGTGTTTTCTCTCAGTTTACTGTAAGTTCTTTCATGTTTAATGTATTCCATTCCATTCTTATGCTTCTAAAACTAAATGAATGAGTAAATGGGGTTGAATCCATTGTTTCAGTGCTCTGCCTTTAAATTTGTTTAGTTTTACATGTTTTCACCTGTTTGGAGAGGATCCATGTTCTCCCTTGCCCTCTTCAGCTCCTTTTCGTTCTGATCCATCCATACACCTGATCAAAAGCATCAAGACTACTGCCTACCTCGCCCCAACTCGAATTCTGCCAAGATCTGGCCTTATCCCCGGACCCAAAATTGTTTTTCCCATCTTTTCAACAAAAACCCAAAAAATCAAAATCAAACTTTCCTATCTCTTTACTAGCCTAAAATTAGTATTCGTTATAAGTCATCTCAGCCCCTTTGAAGACCTTTTGCCGAGATAGACCCGGAGAGAGCCCTCTCCTGTCCTCGTAGGGCTAGCTACGAGGCTGAGCGTGGTTTGATGTAGCCTTGAGTTTTACCTTATTTCAAATTCCCTAAGGTAGATCTTTTTACAGCGCTAACACCTTCCACATTTCATATGTAGCCGCTTTTTCATGGAGACTTGAGACAATGTGGTCTCGTACTCCCTCCAGTAAGATTCTCCTCTCCCTTGCAACATTCTTTTTCCAAGCATCAATATTTGCAGCACTTGCTACAGTGGGTTTGGGACCATCATTATAAATGAATTCTTTCAACCCATTGTCCTCTAGTACTACCTCCATCTCGTCTTTCCACGCAATATAATTGGAACTTCCCTCGAGTGCATACTCAAATATCAAGCCATTGAAAGCCATTTCGATCCTGATTTGAATGTCGCACCAAGAATACTTTTGCAAATTCGAATTCTATTCAGTCACAAACTCATATTCTTCTCCACTATAGTCATATCCTGTGCTCTGATACCATGTAGAAATTATACAAGCATATGTATATCAATGGATTCATCCGATCAAGCAATGTACTAAATCTAGATACTGAATCCTTCTACAAATAAATTGCGGAAAATAAACACGATCACCGATCACAACATGTAAAGAAAGAAGCAAATCAAACCACAACACAGATAATTGCCCGGGGAAAGATTGCTGCTCAAAACCCCTCTATCTTCTATTGTATATTTTCCAAGGAATCATGAAACAATTACAATTCACTCTTCTCACAAGAGTCTCTTGCAATCTGCTAATCGTCTCACACTGATCCAGACAAAATTGGGCCAACACTTAGCCAATTCTCAGCCTGTCTTCAGCTTGCCTTGATCACGCAATTCATGAGGAATCCCTATTCCTTTGGAATTTCAGCCTTTCTCAATTGCGCTAGTATCGTGGGCAATCTTGTGGTGTTTTAACTGCATCTTGGCAGTTTGCTAATAATACAACTAATAGTTAACTTCCCTTTAACCTTTGTCTCAACTAGGTCTTCACTGGAACTGACATGCATACATCTATTAATAGTAAATCATCAGTCACTTGAGAGATCACTGCATGTGAATTAAATCTGATTTAATTCACTTGATCTCTCATTAGCGCAACAAACCGTTACAACTAGTTCAATTGACTTTAACTCACTTAATTGAGTTAACTGATTTCTCATGCATTAAACTAATGCACTAACTGCAAATTGAGCTCTAAACTCATAGAATCACTCTGCATGCCTCACCAACCACCGTCAACTTGAAATTCATGAGCTAACTGATTTTATCACACTCAGTTAACTATTACAAGTGTTCATGAGATAAGATTACAACTTATTTTCCAATTTAATTAAGGGAAAATTAAATTAGACACATTTCAATTTATTAAATAAATTGTCTTGCACAATAATGTATCGCTAGGACCCATCACTACATGACATGTGGTCCCACACTATTGTGTGTGCTGTCATGTTGTTTCTGGATGCCAATTTCACTATTTCTTGTTGCAAATTTCAACACTTGGTATATATCACATTAATACTAATTGGTAGTTAATATAATGGAAATGACCTTTGGTTTAATCTTCGAAAGTATAAGTAACTCTTTCTATCCACCTACGACTCTTCATATTTCATCTATTTACAATTTATCTGCAAACTCAAAATCCTGAATGATTATGTGTCCAATATTTCCCTCCCCACTCCAACCCTTATGCCAAAATGGTGTTTGTGAGCCTAAGCGTCTTTCAAAACTTTTCAAAATTTTATTTTCCAAGTGATTTGGTGAATATCTCTACAATTTGTTCATTTGTGTTAAAATCTCTATTCCAACAAACAAGGTAAATTAATTCCTCATGATTTCCTTAGAAAAAAAATAATTTATATTGAATTCTTTAGCTCATAGAATAAAATACACTTTTTTGAAAAATAACCAAGAATAAAATATCAATGGAAGTTATAGGAAAACAATCTCCAAAATACGCACAAAAAATATTGCCCTTTAGATATCAATTTTTCATTAAAATTACACCAAGATTATAAGGGCCCTCAACTCGGGAAAATAGCCTATTGAGAAAACAAGGAAATTTACAACAAAACCTAGATATTTGGTGCATCATATAGCCTATATGGCCTTGCCAAAATTGTTGAAACTACCTTGTACCCCAATTCTAGTCTATGTCTAGACTTGATCATAAACTCACTGAAGGTGCCCAACTAAAAGCACGTTGCACAGTGGACATATAACAATAGTGAAATCAACAATATTACACAAGAATATATGAGCCCAAATCTTGTTTCTCATTATTCCATCAATAAGAAAACACTAGGGCTCCCGTACTACGGATCATGGCCCTTAATGAACGTTGATATAAAATAGTATACATAGTATATATTAAAATACATATTTTTTCGTTTGACTGATCTAAGGCTTGAGATTTGATCCTTTAGACCTTCAATCTACCTAATAAATCAAATGGACACCTAAGATAATGCCTTCTTTTGAGATTCAACAAGAAGATTCAACACCCACGCCTAGTGCATTAAGCACCCAGACTAGGGTGGGGCCCATAATGCTATTTTTGGGTGCATGTCTATTTTGGTTATCCCTTAATTAAGATGGACATTAAACTATAATCTATTCTAAATGTGGAATTGAATGAGTTAATTGAAAGTGATAAATTCAGTTAACTAGTGGATTTCGAGTTAGAGGTTGTTGGTGAGGCATGCAGAGTAATTCTAGTTGTAACAGAGTTTGAAGTGCAGTGGTGCATGAGTTGGTGCAATTTGCAAACAATTTAACTCAGTTACATGAGTTAAACTCAATTGTGCTAGTTGTAACTAAAGATACACTAGTGAGAGATCTAGTGAATTAAATATTAATTAATTCACGATTAGTAATCTCACATGCAACTGAGGATTTACTATTATTAGCTACATCCATGTTAGATCCAGTGAAGACCCAGTTGAGTTCAAGGTGAAAAGGAAGTTGACTATTAGTTGTAGCATTATTGGCTTGCACACTTGCAACCAAACACCCATTGGAGTGCCCATGATACTTGTGTAGTCAAGGCAGGCCAAAGTTCCTATCTTTTAGGGATCTTTACCATCAGGGATTGCGCAAGCAAGGCAGACTGTCTCGAGGCTGAGAATTGGCTATGTGTTGGTCAATTTTGCTTATGACAGTGTGAGACAATTAGCTGAGTACTGAAGGGCTCTTGTGAGAAGAGTTTTGTATGTAATTGTTTCATGATCCATGCTTAATATACAATAGAATATAGTGGGGTTTTTAGCTGTAAGCTTTCCCTAAGAAATTATCTGTGTTGTGTGTGATTGATATTTATTCATGTTCATGTGATTAGCGATTGTGTTTTTAATTCTGCAAAATATTTGTAGAAGCGATTCAGTATTTAACTTTAGTACATTGTTAGATCGGGTGAATCCAAGATATACGTGCATATTGTATAATTTCTACATGGTATCAGAGCACAGGAAATTGGAGAAGTGAAGCAGGAGCTAAGTTTATGATTGGATAGAATTCGAATTTGAAAATACTTTCTTGGTGCTAGAGCTGGTTCAAGATCGAAATGGATTTCAATGGCTTGAGGTTAGAGTATGCACTCGAGGGCAGCTCAAACCACATTGCTTGGAAGGACAGGATGGAGGTAGTACTCGAAGACAATGGGTTGAAGGAATTAATTGACAAAGATGTTCCTGTTATCACTCTAATAATTCCAAAGTTGTGAGATTTTAGTTTAAAGTCTAAGAACATTAGAGGTAACCACATACCAACTTTTAAACTCTAGGATCTAGCCTTCCTAGGGTTCAGAGAGGGCTCTCTCTTTAAGATTTAACTTTGTTTTGATTATAAGATATTAGGCTAGTTATTATTGTGCAAATTGGTTTTTATTTGGTTTGGTTTGGTTTGGTGAGAAAAAATCACTTAGTGAGATGGATAGTGATAGATCTGTTTGTCCATTGGGCTAAGGAGTCAAAAATTCAAGTAGACAGAACTAGGATCAAGGTCAAAAAGTCAAATATTTTAAGGGCAAGATAGACAAGTCTTTGAATATCTTGGAAGGCTTTTTGGTGAAGTGGTTTCATCGGGATAAAGAGCAATGAAGGATTCTTTAATCCAGATAAGGAAGGAGTAGACAGAGGTCATTCGAAAGAGGGAGCAATTAAGGGTTCCCTACTCTGGAAATCAGCAGAAAACATAGAAATGATAAACAGTTAAAGACATGGTGCTTTTAACAAATCCTGTAACAATACTCCTAATTTATCATTCAAATTTAGAATACATAATGGATGCATGAAAACATAAGAAGATAAACAATGACAAGTAGAAAGTACTTCACTTCAATGGCTCATCACATGAATCCTGAAATACGATGCTAGATGATTTGATCCAGTCTGCTACTCAAATTTGCAACAAAAAACCTTCAAGTACAGAAATATTGACTATAGAAATCTTCAACAAATTATTCCACAATAATACTTCAAAAGATGAAGTATTTATACAAATTCTAAACTAGAATATCTTGAAAAAATATCAAGATTGGTTTACAAATATCTCAAACTGTTTTACATAAATAGAACTTTAATAAATGACACTCAAAACTAATTCATCTATTTGGCACTATACTTATGTATTGATGGTGACAAAGAGGATAAATTCGAATTTGATATCAACTCTTAGTTGATGATGAGGCATCCAAGTCACTAACTGTCTCCTTCCTTTGTGCATTATGCTCCAGAATTTCTGCAAAATTGGAGTCCAATGATACCTTTGTATATATTAATCGGAGATAGATATGTAAAAGGTGAAAGAGGTTTTTGTAGTAAATATGGTGTTGAGATAAACCTCTCTTAGTTTCCTAAAATTCCACTCCAGTTGTTTACAATAAGCTCTGCAAAAAGACGTGTAAAACAAAATTTTGTATAATCTGAAAAATAGGCTGTAAAGATATGGATGTATCTCTCATTCTATAATACCTGTGCATAAAGTGAGATAGCTTTTTGTATATTGGCCTCTTAGGAATCCTCCTGTTTTGTAAAATTCATCTTGGATTGGCCACAAATGTTTCTGCAAAACTATGAATTAAATAGGAAATTTCTGGAAAATGTCCCTTCCTGCTCTGTTTTCATCTTTTAACTGTTTTTACTTTCACTTTGGATAAACTTCATTGTTGTTGGTGAAAGTGTTTTCATCTTTGTTTAACCATTACTGCCTCCATGTTTACTTTTACTGTTTTACCTTGAATGCTTTGTTTTTTCTGATTTGACTTTCACTCTGACTTTCATCTGATACACTTTAGCTTTGATGCTCTTTGACTGTTCTATTTTCATTGTTTGATGTTTTATTGAAAGAAAACATGTTGTAGGTGGAAAAAAATATCTTTTTGAAGAAGTAAATGATTTTTTTTTTTCAAATATGCCTTTGTGTCTTATCTTCCTCTGTTTTATCTTTAATCTTTGATTTATCCTTTTAACTGTTGGCCTCACTGTCTTTCTGTTTGATTCTGCCTTCATCACTTAATCCTTTATTCTTTTCCTCTGTTTGTCTTCACTTTCTTTAATCTCTGCTTCGTTGGCTAACCCTGATGATTTGTCTTTCGATCCTTTGTTGATCTTTGATTAGCCTCTTTAATCTTTATTGCTTTATCACAGTCCTTTGACTGTTTTTCTTCTCACCGTGCCCTCTGTTTGTGTGTTGTGCAGGTGTGTATTCTTTTGCTACTGGAAGGTTTTAATAATCCACCGAGGATCATGATTCATTGGTGATTAAGCGTAGTCTTTGCCTCTGGTCCCATAAAGATGAAATAAACCCCTGGATCATCACCCAATTTTTTATTAAAACATTTTTGGACATTTGGAATGATTTTATGTGTTTCCACCATTAAACCTGCACATAAAACAAATAATTAAATCTTTAAATCCTGCGTAGAGGGATTTTCTGTGTTTATCGGGGGTTTTGGAAGTTTTTGGATATGAACTGGATGCTTCCAGTGGTTTCTGACAACAACTTTAATGGCTTTGTTTGGCTCTTATAGGCGTGAAAACAATGTATAGGTCTTGTTTCTTCAGTCGGAGATAGATAAATATGCATAGGTAAAAGGGTTTAACGGGCGCATATGAAGTTTTTACAAGGTTTTAGGTTTAAAGAGGATCAACATTGAATGCGGTCATATCAAAGCGGAGGGTGGTTTGGCGGTTGAGGCAGAAAACCGGAGGCGGTTATCGCACGGGCTTTGGGTGGTAAGTTGTTTTCTCAGATCGAATGCGATCTAGTGATATGTTGCCGCGTGGAGGAGAGATGAGGGTGGAAAACAACTCATTTCGCAAAGTTTGAAATGGTTGTTGATCGTGCAAGTTAAAATGCGATATGGTGTTGTGATTGTCGGATCTGGGAGCATACATGCGAATGATTGGGATTAAATTATGAAGCTACTCGACGGTGGGGCATGGAGCCCGGGTTTTATTATGTTGTGGCGGGGTTAGTTTCATGTTTAAAACGTATGTTTTTAACATAAAACTAATGCTTTATTTTGATAGGCGGGTTATGTATTTATGTGGTAAATAAAACATTTACAAATGTTTTTAAAACCATTGGGAGTGAGATTATTATATGATATGTTTAACCTATGGGGAATAGGGCGGGGAATTATTTCAACACATGGGGTAATATAAAACCATAGGTTAAGGTTAATAAATGGGTTTTTTTGGATATTTGAAATAAATAAATTAATAAATAAATACGGGAAAGTGTAGTTTAAAGGGATTTAATACTTTATGTTAATAATTAATATGAAATGAGATCTAGTGAATGAAAATACAAAAATAAACTAAGTAAAGTGTAAAATAGGCATTTTAGCATAAAATTATACCATTTTGATATTTACACATAAACTTAGGGTAAAATGTATTTTGTGGGTTTTTGAGTGTTTTTTGATGAAATGAAATTAATTAAGAGGGGATTTTACTTTTTTCTAAGCAAAAAAGGTGTTTTACTTAGGAAAAGGGATTATATTTTTGGAAAAGAGTGAATATGCTGATGAAATGAGATTTTATGAAGGGAATCCAATATTTTTAACCAATCAGTTATTAAGCCATGGGTCCGGTCCCAACAAAAGTCAGAGAAATGCTTTGAGCCTCTTTAACTGAAGGTTTTGAATACTGGATCATTGTGGGGGAGGGGAAATTAGTAATTTGCTTGATGATGCTTTATTACATGCCTTGCACAACTGCTTTCTACCTACCCATCATTATTCTAACATTTTTTACTTCATTTGCATGGGTGCATTAAAACTTGCAACCCTAAATCCATTTTTCTTTTAAAGCATTAAACTATCTAATTCTAACCTTATTTCATCCGATGACTCAGATTAAACTGTTGAGTTCCTTATTTATTCTCTAACTATCTACTGATTTGTCAAGTTTAAATTGTTTGAAATATCTTTATTCTCTATCTAAAATATGAAATTCAAAGCATGAAAAGTTAAGATTAAACTATTTAACTGATCATGGATTATGGCATTTTGAAAAATCTGCACATAATCATTATTTTTGCAGTAAAAGTAAATAGTAGTTGCATTTTGACTTGCTCACTTTCATGTATTATTATTATTTCTTTTTTCTTTTGGGGTCATTTTTTATTCTTTTTAATTTTTTATTTTCTAAGTCCTTTGATCTTTCTTTTTGGACTTTTACCCTCTTTTCATTTTTTATTATTTTCAAAATATGGGAAAACAACTTGCAGAAAGAAAGGTATGTACATATTTACAAGGCTATCAAAGTCAATTCAAAAATTATGAATCCTAATATTATAGGACCCTAACAGTGGCTCCACATGGGGATGACATCTCCTTGTGAGATGTCAAGAACATCAGCGACTAGTAACCTTATCCATTGGGCTGTTCCCAAATCTGCAACCTGTTCTGGCAACTCTCAAACTGAAATGAAAACCATTCTGTACACTAGAAATTTGAACTACACACTGAACTGGAAGTTGAGAAGCAAACTGAATTTGAAACTGAAGAAAGGCTCAGAATCCTAAGCTTATTTGCAATCATCTACCTACTCTAATCTACTGATAATTTTGTTGAATCAGGTAATACAAAAATGCCAATGAAGCCAGTCAAGTAGTTGTAGAAATGAATGGATAACTTGACTGCTTGTCATCAAACTTGGAAGTATAACTTGATCATGTGTCTTCCTAATCAATGATATGATGTGTAATGGAAATTGCTGATGTATTTGATCCTCATAGAGAAAACATGTTTGCAGACTTGATCTAAAAAGAACCTCCATATAATCTGCTATAGGATCAATAAAAGCATGATGTATGATATCTTCTTCTAGGCCTTCAATGACTAGTTTCTTAATTGTATTATGAATATTAAACCCTACATCTACCTTTTCAATCTTGTATTCAAAAACACAATCATCATCAATTTGCAAATCAATAGGTAGTACAATTTCCTCTTGCTTTAGAGAAGGAAGATTTTCCAAGAATTCTTTAGGAACTTGAAAATTGTATGACTGAATTTGAGAATGCAAAAGTTTAATTTCATTTTCATATTTTTCAGAAGCTATCTCAAGAACACATTTTTTAAGTTGAGCAGAACATTTTCTTGATTTCAAAAATAGGAAAGACAACTCTTAGAAAATCCTCATCAAGCTGAAATTCTAATAACCCATCCCCGAATTCATTGAAAATCTCATGAGATGAAAGGTTTGCCACAAACCCTGTCATCTTGTATCACTATTAATGAATAGGAATATGGATTTTTTGGTTATAGAATTTCTTTTTAACTTTCAAGCTCTGGATCTTGGACAATGGAGTCTTCAGGTGGATGATTTTAAACTTTGTATGTCTGATCACTATCCACCATCATAGATCAGATCTGAACCTGTAAAATATTTTTGAAGAAAATGTTAGTCTTCCCCAGTATGGTTGCCAGTATGTTATCACTCTAATAATTCCAAAGTTGTAAGATTTTATTTTAAAGTCTAAGAACATTAGAGGTAACCACATACCAAATTTTAAACTCTAGGATCTAGCCTTCCTAGGGTTCAAAGAGGGCTCTCTCTTTAAGATTTAACTTTGTTTTGATTATAAGATATGAGGCTAGTTATGATTGTGCAAATTGGTTTTTATTTGGTTTGGTTTGGTTTGGTGAGAAAAAATCACTTAGTGAGATGGATAGTGATAGATCTATTTGTCCATTGGGCTAAGGAGTCAAAAATTCAAGCAGACAGAACTAGGATCAAGGTCAAAAATTCAAATATTTTAAGGGCAAGATAGACAAGTCTTTGAAGGTCTTGGAAGGCTGTTTGGTGAAGTGGTTTGATTGGGATAAAGAGCAATGAAGGATTATTTAATCCGGATAAGGAAGGAGTAGACATAGGTCATTTGAAAGAGGGAGCAATTAAGGGTTCCCTACTCTGGAAATCAACAGAAAACATAAAAATGATAAACAATTAAAGACAGGGTGCTTTTAGCAAATCCTGTAATAATACTCTTGATTTATCATTCAAATTTAGAATACATAATGGATGCATGAAAACATAAGAAGGTAAACAATGACAAGTAGAAAGTACTTCACTTCAATGGCTCATCACATGAATCCTGAAATATGATGCTAGATGATTTGATCCAGTCTGCTACTCGAATTTACAACAAAAAGCCTTCAAGTACATAAATATTGACTATAGAAATCTTCAGCAATTTATTCCACAATAATACTTCAAATGATGAAGTATTTATACAAATTCTAAACTAGAATATCTTGAAAAAATATCAAGATTGGTTTACAAATATCTCAAACTGTTTTACATAAATAGAACTTTAATAAAGGACACTCAAAACTAATGCATCTATTTGGCACTACACTTATGGATTGATGGTGACAAAGAGGAGAAATTATATTTTGATATCAACTCCTAGTTGATGATGAGGCATCCAAGTCACTAATTGTCTCATTCCTTTGTGCATTCTGCTCCAGAAATTATGCAAAATTGGGGTCCAATGATACCTTTTTATATCTCAATCCGAGATAGATATGTAAAAAGTAAAATATTTTTTTGTATATAAATATGTTGTTGGGATAAACCTCTCTCAGTTTCCTAAAATTCCACTTCAGTTGTTCACAATAATCTCTGCAAAATGACGTGTAAAACAAAATTTTGCACAATCTGAAAAATAGGCTGTAAAGATATGGAAGTATCTCTCATTATGTAATAAATGTGCATAAAGTGAGATAGGTTTTTGTATATTGTCCTCTTAGGAACAAAAACCTCCTCCAGTTTTTCAAAATTCATCTTGGATTGGCTACAATAGTTTCTACAAAACTATGACTTAAACAATAAATTTTTGGAAAATGTCCCTTCCTGCTCTGTTTTCATCTTTTCACTGTTTTTACTTTCACTTTGGATAAATTTCATTATTGCTGGTGAAAGTGTTTTCATCTCTGTTTAACCATTACTGCCTTCATGTTTACTTTTACTGTTTTACCTTGAATACTTTTTTTTTTTTTTTTTTGACTTTCACTCTGACTTTCATCTGATACACTTTAGCTCTGATGCTCTTTCACTGTTCTGTTTTCACTGTTTGATGTTTTATTGAAAGAAAACATGTTCTAGGTGGAAAAAAATATCTTTTTGAAGAAGTAAATGACTTTGTTTTTTCATTCGAATGTGCCTTTATGTCTTATCTTCCTCTGTTTTATCTTTAATCTCTGATTTAGGCCTCCTAACTTGATTTATCCTTTTAACGGTTGGCCTCACTGTCTTTCTGTTTGATTCTGCCTTTATCTCTTAATCCTTTATTCTTTTCCTCTGTTTGTCTTCACTTTATTTAATCTCTGCTTCGTTGGCTACCCCTGATGATTTGTCTTTCGATCCTTTGTTGATATTTGATTAGCCTCTTTAATCTTTATTGCTTTATCGCAGTCCTTTGACTGTTTTTCTTCTCACCGTGCCTTCTGTTTGTGTGCTATGCAGGTGTGTATTCTTTTGCTGCTGGAAGGTTTTAATAATCCACATAGGATCATGATTCATCGGTGATTAAGTGTAGTCTTTGCCTTTGGCCCCATAAAGATGAAATAAACCCCTAGATCGTCACCCAGTTTTTTATTAAAACATTTTTGGACATTTGGAATGCTTTTATGCGTTTCGACCTTTAAACCTGCACATAAAACGAATAATTAAATCTTTAAATCCTGCATAGAGGGCTTTTCTGCGTTTATCAGGGGTTTTGGAAGTCTTTGGATATGAACTGGACGCTTCCAGTGATTTTTGACAACAACTTTAATGGCTTTGTTTGGCTCTTATAGGCGTGAAAACAGTGTAAAGGTCTTGTTTCTTCAGTCGGAGATAGATAAATATGCACAGGTAAAAGGGTTTAACAGGCACATATGAAGTTTTTATAAGGTTTTAGGTTTAAATAGGATCAACATTGAATGCGGTCATATTAGAGCGGAGGGTGGTTTGGCTCTTGAGGCAGAAAACTGGAGGCGGTTATCGCACAAGCTTTGGGTGGTAAGTTGTTTTCTCAGATCGAATGCAATCCAGTGATATGTTGCCGCATGGAGGAGAGATAAGGGCGGAAAACAACCCATTTCGCAAAGTTTGAAATGGTTGTTGATCACGCAAGTTAAAATGCGATATGGTGTTATGATCGTCAGATCTAGGAGCATACATGCGAACGGTTGGGATTAAATTATGAAGCTGCTTGGCAGTGGGGCATGGGGCACGGGTTTTATTATGTTGTGGCGGGGTTAGTTTCATGTTTAAAACATATTTTTTTAACATAAAACTAATGCTTTATTTTGATAGGCGGGTTATGTATTTATGTGGTAAATAAAACATTTACAAATGTTTTTAAAACAATTGGGAGCGGGATTATGATATGATATGTTTAACCTATGGGGAATAGGGTGGGGAATTATTTCAACACATGGGTAATATAAAACCATAGGTTAAGGTTAATAAATGGGTTTTTTGGGATATTTAAAATAAATAAATTAATAAATAAATAAATACGGGAAAGTGTAGTTTAAAGGGATTTCTATTACGAAGTGCCCATTTTTAATATGAAATATTATTGGATCGGCTTCCACCACGCACGGCCAGCCGGCTCGGTCCCTTCCGCTCGCTCCCACCGCGCCCTCTCGATCGCGCCCTGGCCGGCCGGCAGCTTAGCGCGCCCCGGGCCTCGTCTCCGGCTTCTACCGGCTCTGGGTCAGTTCTAACCATGGATGACCGCAGGTCTCCCGATCCCCCTCCGCCTCCGGAGGTTTCTGCTTTTAGGGCAATGATTGCTAATGCTCCCAAACGCCCTCCATCTTTGTCTCAGCAGAAATTTGTGAAAAAAATGGACTCAATCCCCACAGTGGCTCTTCCCGAAGGAGACACCTGCAAATCGGCGCTGTATCTGGTGGAACGGGGCCTCATAGGCAAGTTCACGGGCCTCTGGCCCTCTCCCAAATCTGTTGAGGACTGGACTTAAAGGAACTGGAAGCCTTTGATCAAGGAGGGAGTCAATAGCTACTTCGTAGGTAAGGGTTTCTTTGTGTTTGTCTTTGAAAACCCAGAAGACAAAGGATTAATCTTCAGAAACGGACCATATTTCATGGGCCCTCAGGGCCTTTACCTAAACAAATGGTCCCCTGACTTCGACCCCTCCCAGGATGTTCCCTCGGCTGTCCCGGTTTGGGTTAGACTCCCTCACTTGCCTCTCCACTGTTGGAATCCAAAATCTCTCCAGACAATAGGAAATGCATTGGGAAAATACATAGATCAAGCGGCAAGAAAGGATCAGTACTCATGCGCCCGCATCTGCGTAGAAGTAGATCTCGAAGAAGGACTACCGGAAGCTATCAAGCTCACTGTTGCTGGGTGGACGCATGTCCAAGAGCTGGACTATGAACAGCTGCCATTTAAATGTAGGCATTGCCACGGGCACGGTCACTTTGCAAAGCACTGTAAGAAGAAGGCTGAGGAACAGGCAGATAAACAAAATGGGGAACAATGGACCCTAGTCCAGAAAAACACTAGCTCAAAAAAAGGCGCAGGCAAAGGAAATACGACAGGAGGTCAACCAAGCTCCAAAAGCAACCAAGAAGCGGAAGCACCACCAAATGCACCAGAAGGAGAGCAGGACATACAAGCCAACCTAAATCAGGAGAATGAGGAACAGCCGGCCCCTTCTCCTCCAAATAAAGAGAGAGAGGAAACACCTCAGTTGGAGGAAAATCAAGGCTCTCCCACTAATCCTTCCTACGCAGAAATAGCAAGGAAAAAACCTGTGGTTAGTTCTAGTTCTTCCGAGGATGAATTCTACGAGCGCCCTTCCAAAAAAGCAGGAAGGAAATCTCGTAAAGAGAAGAGGAAGAAAGACTCAAGATTCAAGGAAGTCAATCCACAATAGAAATGTCTATTGGACGAAATATCAGACCAAGGCCTTCCAAGGGAGGCCCCAACCCCCCTCTTTGTAAATAATGAATCTCGTCTCTTGGAACTGCAGAGGTCTGGGGAACCCCTCTAAAATAGAAGCAGTCAGGGACCTACTGAAAGCAGACCCCACAGACATTCTTATGCTCCAAGAGACCAAAATAGAAGGGCAGGCCCTTCTAGAGTTAGGCAGAACAAAGTGGAACAAAAAATCAGGAAAAGCAGTCAGCTCAAGGGGAACCTCTGGAGGGCTGGCAACACTTTGGATGGATGACCTCTTTCAGCTGCTAAGGTCCCATGAAACCCAGCACTGGATATACACGGAGCTGAAGCATAAGGCAAGTAAGTTGTCCATCTCTCTCTTCAATCTCTATGTTCCGGTGACTTATTCTGAAAAACGAGAACGCTGGGATACACTTGTGGCCTTTCTTGAGCAGACCAATCCCAGCAACATCATTCTTGCCGGGGATCTGAACATTGTTTTGAAAGCAAAAGAAAAGAGGGGGGGAAACAGCTCTAGAGACCCTATGTTGGCCAAGGTTGAGGAGATCACCCAGCTCTGGGACCTTCTTGATTTCAGGCCCATTCGTGGCATTTACACATGGTCAAATAATCGGGTTGGTTCGGAGCACATTTCTGCTCGATTAGACCGTTTCTTGGTGCAAAGTTCCATTATGATGAACAAGAAAGTATCCACCAAAATTTTTCCCAAGCTCTCCTCAGACCATAAACCCATCCAGCTCCATTTGGAAGATGAAGAAGACTTGGGTCCGCTTCCTTTTCGATTCAACCCACTCTGGATCGAGAGAGATGGATTCATGGAGACTGTTAAGGCAGCATGGGCCAAACCAATCTCGGGATCCTCCAGCTACGTATGGGAGCAAAAACTGAAAGCTACAAAGCAAGCTCTGAAGGACTGGATAAAAACACCGGATATCAACCCCATCAATCAGAGAATGGAGGTTGTGCAGTCTTTGTCGGACCTGCAAACAGATATGGAAAACAGAGATATCACATCTGAGTTGCTCGAGGAGGAAGTAAAAGCACAAAGAGCAACGTACCAATATTTTCGTAAGGAAGAAGAATACTGGAGGCTTAAATCCAGAAGCCTTTGGTTCAAGGCCGGGGACCGGAACACTCCCTTCTTCCACCAGCAATATAGAGCTAGACTGTCAAAGAACTACATAGCAGAAATCAAAACAGCTGAGGGTCAAGTATGTAAAGGATTCAATCAAGTTAAAGCCGCTGCTGAAAACCATTACAGGAACTTGTACAGAGAAGAAACTCAAAGCAATGATGAGGAGGCTGATGATTTTCTCTCCAGTGTTCCCTCCCTTATCAGTCCTGAAGACAACTTAAACCTCTGCAGACCCATTACTGAGGAGGAAATCATAAAAGTTATTTGGTCCACGGAATCAGATAAGGCCCCTGGGCCGGATGGGTTCACAATTCACTTCTTCAAATCCTGTTGGCACATTATCAAGGCAGATCTGCTTAAAATGACAAGAGGATTCATGCAGAAAGCCAAGATTGGTGGAGGAACCAAGTCCACTTACCTGGCTTTAATTCCTAAGGACACCAATCCTGACTCCTTTGCTAGATTTAGACCCATCTCGCTGTGCAATGCTTCTTATAAAATCCTGGCAAAACTTCTGACAAGTCGGATCAAGCCATTGTTAAAAAAACTGATCTCCAGCTATCAAGGTGGCTTTGTGGAGGGTAGGCATATTCTGGACAACGTGATCCAAGTTCAGGAGACAATACACTCAAGTAAGCAACGAAAGGAGAAAGGTATGTTGATTAAACTAGATATGGCAAACGCCTTTGATAGAGTTAATCATAATTTCCTATCTAAGGTCCTGCTCTCCTTTGGTTTTTCGACACATTTTGTCCATTTAATAAAAGCCTGCATTGATAGTCCTTGGATTGCTCCGTTAGTTAATGGCAGACCTGCTAACTTCTTCCAAGCTCAGAGAGGTATCAGGCAGGGTTGCCCACTCTCCCCCTTCCTGTATATCATAATGGCAGATTCCATCAGTCATAAGCTTACTGCTGAAAGAATAGCAGGTCATATTCTGGGCCTCAAACCTTCTAACGGAGCTGAACCATTGAACCATGCTCTCTTTGCCGACGATTCTCTTCTACTCGGAGGAGCCTCCATCAGAATAGCCAGAGAATTCGACTCAGTCCTCAGAAAGTACTGCAGAGTTTCAGGTGCCTTGGTTAACGAGAGTAAGAGCGAAATATATAGCTGGAACATAGACCAGAATGAACTCACTGCAATCTCTGCTCTTCTTGGGTTTAAAGGTCAGGCAAACTGGGACAGGTTTAAATATCTTGGTCTTCCCATAACTTCTGGAGTTAACAAGAGATCGTTATGGAGTGACATAATTTCAAAAATTAAATCCAAAATTGCTGCGTGGGGAGGCAACTGGCTAACTAAGGGAGGTAAAGTAATCTTAATTAAAACTGTGCTGTCTGCACTCCCAATCTTCCAGGTGGCTTTCCTCCTTGCACCAAGAAATGTGATGGAGCAGATCTCCAAGTTGCTCAGAGATTTTCTTTGGCAGGGAGGGAAAGGCAACGAGAGAAAAATGCATCTGGTTAACTGGGATGTGGTCAAAAAGCCACTGTCTGAAGGCGGCCTGCAAATTAGAGATCCCACGCTTGTCAATCTTGCTTTGGGAGGAAAGATTTTGTGGAAGCTGTTCAACGAGCCCTCTCATCCAATCAGGGTTACCCTACGCTCAAAGTATGGTCCCAATAACGCGCTCTCCAACCTACAGACAGCTAGTGCACCCAATAGCACGCTGGTCTGGAAATTATGTTGTAAAAGCAGCAACTTTTTCAAAAAATTAATCTACAGGATTCTAGGGAACGGCAAGCGTACGCATTTATGGCTTGACAGTATAATGGGAAGTGATCCACTTGCTCAGATGGATGACATTGCAGACCTCAGGAATTGGCTGGAGCGCGCAGGTGTAATTAGACTGTATGACATCTCGACCTGGGACCAGCGTGGAGACTGGAATGGATGGGATTTCCATAGAGTGCCAGCACAGTTTTCTCATCAACAAGCACTGCTAGTCGAACTGTTGGATGATGCTGCACCTGTTTGCAGATCCAAAAAAGATAGCTGGGGCTGGGGACAGTCTGGAGTTTATACCACAGCAGCTAGGTATAATGCTTTACAGGTCATTAGAAATAGTAGTCAAACTAAGGAGTTTTGGAAGAATGTGTGGGATCCGCTTACCCTTCCAAAAGTAAACTTCTTCTTCTAGACCTTAGTCCATAACAAGCAGCTTACGGGAGATAATCTGGAAAAAAGGAAAATAGCTGGGCCTCACAGATGTGTGTTATGCTGTAACAACTTCGAAACAACCCAACATCTTTTCATGGAGTGCAGATTTGCTGAAGAGGTTTGGGTTCTCACTCTTCAGGACTTGCAGATTCCAGCCCCCTTGCAGAACTCAGTAGCAGACCTCTTTGCCTCTTGGAGTCAATACTATCCCCATCGAATCCCTTCCAAATCTTTCTGGCGTAGAATCTGGATAGCGCTCCCCAAATATGTATGCTGGCAGATCTGGTTGGCCCGCAATCAGAGGATTTTTAAAGAGTTGCTATATACCCCTCTGCAGGTTGCTGCAAAAGCTAAGTCCTTCCTCCTGGAAGCGGCCCAATTTCAGTATTTTAAAGAAGATCATTTGCTACTGCCCGAAGAAAAGCGCTGGCTTGGTATGCTTGCGACCCATCCACGTAAGTACCTTCAACCCCCACAAGGTGACAATCCCGAATGGCGCATAAGAGATGAGGATGATTTTTTTCAAAATTGGTGGAGGTCCCAAAACATTTCCACTATCTTTTTCGACGGGGCGTCCAAGGGGAACCCCGGTGCTGCTGGTGCGGGTGGAGTTATTTACTCTCCCGGTGGGTCTTCCAAAGATTGGTTCTGTTGGGGACTTGGCAAGAAATCCAACAATCACGCAGAGATCCTTGGGCTCCTAAAAGCTTGTCTTATCGCAAGAGATAAGGGAATCAAAGTGCTCCAAGTCTTCGATGATTCAGAACTGATAATAAAAAATATAAACACGGAGACTCTGTTCAGCAATGCTTGCCTCAACAAAACTTTGGACAGATTGAAGAGAGTCCTTCGAGACTTTGACAAGTGTAAACTTCATCACATTTTGAGAACGTCAAACAATGAAGCAGATGAGATGGCAAACAAAGGCAGCTCGCTCATGAAAGGGCAGATCATTGTAAACAATATAAGCACTGTCCAAATGCCTTGAAAGTACTTATTGACTTTTAGATGCAGTAGATAGATCTTTGCTTTGTAAAAGGGGCTGCCTCGGCAAAGACCCATAATCTTTCTAATATAATAAAATCATATCCGTTACAAACTTAAAAAAAATTATATATGAAATGAAATGTAGTGAATGAAAATACAAAAATAAACTAAGTGTAAAATAGGCATTTTAGCATAAAATTATACCATTTTGATATTTACACATAAACTTAGGATAAAATGTATTTTGTGGGTTTTTGAGTGTTTTTGGATGAAATGAAATTAATTAAGAGGGGATTTTACTTTTTCTAAGCAAAAAAGGTGTTTTACTTAGGAAAAGGGATTATATTTTTGGAAAATAGTGAATATGCTGATGAAATGGGCTTTTATCAAGGGAATCCAATATTTTTAACCAATCAGTTATCAAGCCTTGGGTCTGGTCCCAACAGAAGTTAGAGAGATGCTCTGAGCCTCTTTAACTGAAGGTTTTGAATACTGGATCATTGTGGTTGAGGGGAAATTTGTAATTTTCTTGATGATGCTTTATTACATGCCTTGCACAACTGCTTTCTACCAACCCATCACTATTCTGACATTTTTTACTTCATTTACATGGGTGCATTTAAGCTTGCAACCCTAAATCCATTTTTCTTTTAAAGCATTAAACTATCTAATTCTAACCTCATTTCATCCGAGGACTTAGATTAAACTGTTGAGTTCCTCATTTATTCTCTAACTATCTACTGATTTGTCAAGTTTAAATTGTTTGACATATCTTTATTCTCTATCTAAAACATGAAATTCAAAGCATAAAAAGTTAAGATTAAACTATTTAACTGATCATGGATTATGGCATTTTGAACAATTTGCACATAATCATTATTTTTGCAGTAAAAGTAAATAGTAGTGGCATTTTGACTTGCTCACTTTCATGTCTTATTCTTATCTCTTTTTTCTTTTGGGGTTCATTTTTTATTCTTTTTGATCATTTCTTTTCTAAGTCCTTTGATCTTTATTTTAGGACTTTTACCCTCTTTTCATTATTTATTATTTTCAAAATATGGGATAACAACTTGCAAAAGAAAGGTATGTACATATTTACAAGACTATCAAAGTCAATTAAAAAATTATGAATCCTATTATTGTAGGAACCTAACAGTTCCTAAACCCGATGCTGCAGATGCTACAAATCTTGATGCATGGCAAAAGAAAGTGGCAAAGGCAAGGAGGATCCTATTGGAGGGAGTACGAGACCAAATTGTCTCAAGCCTCCATGGGAAATCCACACCATATGCAATGTGGAAGGCTCTGACAGATCTATTCCAAAGCAACAACGACCATAGGAAATTGGCACTCAAAGATAAACTCTGGAAGATCAAGATGGAAAAGGGCGACACCATTCAAAAATATCTAACAAAGTTTGTCCAATATCAGGATGAAATGGGGAGCGTTGGAATAACAGTTGCTGAGGAAGATTTGGTGATCTTGGCTCTCCTATGACTTCCCAAGAGTTGGCATAGTTATGAAGACTCTGTCAATGGAAAGGAAACATTTCCAAATTAGGAACGACTGTGGTCAGATTTGGTGCAGGAGGAGTTCAGACGGAACACTAGAGATGGATCTTCATCTAAGAATGAGGATGAAGAGGATTGTGCTTTGGCTACCAAGGCAAGGAAGGGGAAGGGGAAGAAATTCCATTCTAAATCTGAGTCCAAGAATGGCAAGAAGCAGGACATGTCCAAGGTGAAGTGTTTTCACTGTCACGAGCATGGGCATTTTGCTACTAACTGTCCACAAAAGAAGAAGAACAAGAAAGATAGAGGATCTGCAGCTGGTGAGGCCCTTGCCTCGAAATTTGAGCTTGAATTCTCATTGATCACATGCATGGTGTCCAGTGAATTGGGACCTGTGTGGTATTTGGATGGTGGCACTTCCTTTCACATGACAGGAGATAAGGAAATTTTCAGTGACTTGGAGGAGAAAGATCTCCAGATGCATATTGAAATGGGCGAAGACTGACAGTACAGTGCTACCGGGATTAGTACCATTACCTTTCAGAGGGAGTCAGTTAAACCATTTCAATTAAAATATGTGATTCATGTACCAGGTCTGAAGAAAAATTTGGTCTTAGTTGCAATGTTGGAGGATAGAGGCCATGACGTTGTTTTTAGTGATGGAAAAGATTTCCTGCAACATAAAACAATGTGTCAAGCCAAGAGGATAGGGATTTGAGTTAAGAATATCTACAAGCTGGAGGCAGATGGCTACACAGCAATGATGGGAAACGCAGATCAAGTGGTGAGCCAGGACGAGGGTGAATTATGGCATAGGCGATTAGGCCATCTTCACCATGGAGCCTTGAAATTCATGCTGCAGATTTCTACTGGCCTTCCCACGGGTACACTTGCGCAATCAAATACATGAAAGGGATGTACTATGGGAAAATATGTAAAGGCCACCTTTCACGAGAAGGAAAACCGAGCTTCGGGGATCCATGAGAGAGTTCACACAGACGTGTGTGGTCCTTTCTCAGTTGCTTCAACAAAAAAATATAAGTACTATGTAATCTTTGTTGATGAATTTTATCGTAAGTGTTGGATCTTATTCATGTAGAAGAAAGATCGAACATTATCTAAGTTTTGTGAGTTTAAGGCACTGGTGGAGAAAGATTCGGGGAAGCAAGTGAAGGCTCTTAGGAGCGATAGTGGTGGAGAATATATCTCTAATGAATTCAAGAACTTCTGCAGCAAAGAAGGAATTCAAAGAGAATTCATAGTGCCTCATAACCCACAACAGAAAGGGGTCGTGGAGAGGAAGAATAAAACTATTGTGGGTGCAACACGAGCGATGTTGCATGATCAAGGCCTACCGATGCATCTGTGGGTGGAAGCATGCAATACAACTGTACATGTGCAAAACCGTTGTCCTCATAGAGTACTTGGCATTAGTACACCTGAAGAGGCTTTCAATGGTAAGAAACCTAATGTGTCACACTTTAAGATTTTTGGCTCATCTGTTTATGTGCATGTGACCAAGGACGCCAGGAAGAAGTTGGAACCGACTGCTAAGGTTGGGGTTTTTTTGGGGTACGCTGAAACATCCCATAATTATCATGTGTATTTTCCAAACAAAAAAATGACTATTGTGTGATGGGATATCAAATTTGATGAGGAGAAAGCCATGAGGTTGTCCCTTGAGAGGGAGTTAGACTTTTATGCAGAGGAGGAACTGCTGGTTTCCAAATATGAGTCTCAAGATGTGGATCAGCCACATGATGAGGTTCATGGAGTGGAGTAAAATACTCATGCAAAGCCAACCATCAGAAATGGCAGAAGGCACACCACGAAAGCTGATGGATTGAGACTTGATGCTGCAGAGAATGTAGGAGCCCCTACTTCACAGCGCAGACAAAGATAGTCTCCTAACCGATTTACTGGATACATGGCTCTTATGAGAAAATGTATTGTAACTGAACCATCTCCCTTTCAGGAAGCAGTGCAACAACCTACTTGGGTTGATGCAATGGTGGATGAGTATGAATCCATTGTCAAGAACAGTGCATGGGAGATAGTCCAAAGAACGGTCGATAAATGAGTTGTTGGATCGAGATGGATCTACAAGGTAAAGAAAGCTGTTGATGGGAGTATGGAGAAATACAAGGCCATATTTTTGGCTCGGGGATTCTCACAGATCAAGGGGATAGATTATGACGAGACTTTTGCACCTGTTGCAAGGAAATCTTCCATAAGATCCATCCTTGCACTCTCAGTGTAGATGGGTTGGCACATTCATCAGATGGATGTGAAAACTGTGTTTCTCAATGGAATCATTGAGGAAGAGGTGTACATAGAGCAGCCTGAAGGTTTTGAAATCTTCAACAGTGAGTCGCATATGTGCAGGCTCAAAAGAGCATTGTATGGGTTGAAGTAAGCAGCCTGTGCTTGGTACACTCAGATAGACAACTATTTCACCGGACTGTGCTTCACCAAAAGTGAAGTAGAAGCAAATGTGTACCAAATTGTGGTTGAGGGTAAGATATTGATCATTGCTCTTTATGTTTATGATTTAATTTTGACTAGTGATGAGCAGTTGATACACTCATGAAAGGAGTATCTAGCAAGGGAGTTTGAAATGAAGGACATGGAACTCCTTCATTATTTCCTTGGATTGGAAATATGGCAGCGGGATGGTGAAATTTTTGTGTCTTAAGGAAAATATGCAAAGGAAATACTGGGTAATTTTAACATGGAGAGTTGCAAACCCATGGATACTCCTCTTCTAGGAAAATGGAGGAAAGAGGATGCTACTTCTGGAGAGGTAGTGGATGTTATTGTCTATCGACAGTTAGTGGGTTCGCTAATGTATTTGGGGAACACGAGACTGGACATTTTCTACGCAGTTAACCAGCTGATTCAAGCTATGGTTAAGCCTACCAAGCTATTTTGGAAGGCGGGGAAGCATGTCCTGAGATACCTTAGGGGCACATCAGAGTATGGTATATGGTACAGACGGACAGATGGAGTGAAGTTGCACGACTTCACGGATGCAGATTGGGCTGGCAGTCCATCAGATAGAAAGAGCACATTAGGGGGGATCTTTAGCATTCGATCGACAACAGTTTCTTTGTACAACAGGAAACAACAATATGTGGCACTCAGTTCAATGGAAGCAGAATACATGGCAACAATTCAAGATGCATGTGAGGCTATCTGGATGAGAAAGATCTTGGTTGGTTTGTTTTGTTCTCAGATGGATCTGACAATGATTCATTGTGATAATCAGAGTTGCATTAAAATCTCGATTAATCCTCATGTGTTTCAGGATAAGTCCAAGTATATAGATATCCATTGCTCAATGTGATCTTCCACTGCTTGAACCTTCGAATTTTCTCTTAAAGATGATGTGATGGACGGTGGATGATATCCATAAAGTGCCATAAATGGGGTCGTTTTTGCTGCAGTATGGAAGGAAGTGTTATATCACCATTCAGCGAGAGGTAACCACTTGACCCATTGTGTTTGTTTATCAGATACAAAACAACAAATATATCCTTCCAAACATTTATTTACTATCTCAGTTTGACCATCAGATTGAGGACGATAAGATGATCTATGATCTAATTGACTACCCAAACAAGAAAATAACTCCTTCCAAAAATTTCCAGTAAAAATGGGATCTCTGTCGCTCAAAATAACCCTTGGGTTTCCATGTAGCTTTTGAATTGTGTCCATAAAAGTAGTAGCAACTGTACTTGCTTGAAATGGATGAGATAATGCACAAAAGTGTGCATACTTGGTAAGTCTATCAACTACCACCATGATGACACTCTTTCCTTCAGACTTAGGTAAACCTGTGATAAAATCCATTGATATATCCTCCCAACATTGACTTGGAAGGGATAAAGGTTGTAGAAGACCCGGGGTTTTAATTGTCTCAACTTTATTCTGCTGGCAAACCAAAAATTCCGCCACAAACTTTTGAATATCAGATTTAAGGCCATCCCAAAAAAATTCTTTCTTCACCCTGTGGTAAGTTTTTAAAAATCCTGAGTGTCCTCTTAAAGGAGAAGTGTGCAATTCCAGAAGAATATTTTGTTTTAGTTGGGAATTCTTACAAAGATATAAGCGATCTTTGTACCATAAGGAATCATTTTTCCAACTAAATGTATCGGATGTACTAGGATCTTGCTGCAACTTTTGAATGAGTGTCCATACATCTTTGTCCTTCTTCCATTCATCTCTTGCTTCGGTTATCCAATCGGGTTGGATAATAGAAATGGCACAAAGCAATGCTTCCACCTCTTCATTCTTTCTTGAGAGTGCATCTGCAACAACATTAAGCTTTCCTTTTTTGTAGATTATTTCAAAGTCATAACCCAACATCTTTGTGACCAATTTTTGTTGCTCTTCTGAAGATAGTCACTTTGTTCCAAAAAGTGTTTAAGACTATCATGATCAGTTTTTACCTTGAAGTGTCTTCCCATTAGGTAAGTTCGCCATTTCTTTAGTGCATGCAGTATTGCTAACATTTCCTTCTCATAAATAGGTTTCTGTAAATACTTTCCTTTTATTGGATGACTTTCAAAAGCAATGGGTCTTCCTTCCTGCATTAAAACTGCACCAATTCCATTTCCTGAGGCATCACATTCCACAATAAAGGTTTTTGTGAAGTCTGGCGTAGCTAAGACCGGTGCTAGGCACATTGCCTCTTTAAGATGTTCAAAGGCCTTAGTTGCTTCAGGAGTCCATGAAATTGCATCTTTCTTCAATAATGTTGTTAGAGGTGCTGCTATTCTCCCATAATTCTTAACAAACTTGCGATAATACCCTGTTAACCCGAGAAATCCTCGCAACTGCTTTATGGTTGTGGGGACTTTCCATTCCTTAATGGCTTTAATTTTGTTAGGTTCTACCTTAACACCCTCGTGAGATACAATATGACCCAGATATTCCACCTCTTGTACTCCAAAGAAACATTTGGATGTTTTTGCATATAATTGTTTCTTCTGCAATAGTTTGAGCACCCTGTCAACATGTTCAACATGATCCTTCCAAGACCTGCTATAGATTAGTATATCATCAAAAAATACTAGCACAAATTTTCTAAGGAAGGGTTTGAAAATGGAATTCATCGACCCTTGAAATGTAGAAGGTGCATTGGTAAGGCCAAAAGGCATGACCAAAAATTCATAATGACCCTCATGAGTTAGAAATGTTGTTTTTGGAATATCTTCAGTCTTCATTCTAATTTGATGATATCCTGAACGAAGATCCAACTTGGTAAAATAAATTTCTCCATGTAATTCATCCAATAATTCATGAATCACAGGAATGGGAAATTTGTCTTTAATGGTGAGCTTATTGAGCTCCCTATAATCCGGACACATTCGCCATGATCCATCCTTCTTGTGTACTAATACTACAGGAGCAGAGAAAGAACTTTGACTGGGTTGAATTATACCCGCCTCTAACATTTCTGCAATCATACGTTCAATTTCGCTCTTTTGGAAGTAAGGATATCTATAAGGCCTGATGTTGGGAGGAACACTTCCTGGAATCAAATGAATAGCATGATCATGATCACGAATAGGTGGGAGTCCTTTGGGAGTTTAAAACACCTTGGAATGATTGTCCAAGACTTGTTGGAGATCTGCAGAAATAGATGATTTTGATGTCGGAACTTCTAGTGAGCATAATTGTGCAATTACGCCTCGTTGTTCTTTCTTTAGAAGCTTTGTCATGACATTAGAGCTTATTATCCTTCCTGGCTTCCCTTCAATACCCCGTAATTCGACTTCCTTTCCTTATGAAAAAAATTTCAAGAAAAGTTCTTGAAAATTAAAAGCTACCGTCCCCAAAGATTGTAACCATTGTACTCCTAGTACAACATCAACACCTCCCATAGGAATGGAAAGAATTGGACTATTAAATACATATTCCCCCATGGTTAGCTTGATATTATGGCATTTTCCAGAGCAATTTATAGTTCCTCCATTTGCAACCATCACTTGACATTCTGGTGCTGGGTATAGGAAACAATTCAATTCCTTGGCTACCTTACAATGAATAAAATTATGGGTACTACATGAATCAATCAACACTATTACCTTTTTCTTCTTGATATGTCCTTCTATCTTGAGAGTTTGAGGAGTGGTAATTCCTGCCAATGCATTACACGATATGGTCGGACTCATTTCTTCCTCTTCTTGGGTTGGTTCGTGGTGTATATCCTCTTCTTGTTCATTTTCTTCTTCCTCTTCACAATCTATGTAAAATAATTTCTTCTCAGCACACTTATGACCTTTAGTGTATTTGCTATCACAACTGTAGCAAAGCCCTTTTGCTCTTTTTTCTTACAATTGTTGTGGTGTCAACCTTGTAGGTTGTGGAAATCTAGGCGTAGCAACACTTCCTTCTTTATAGAATTGAGTGGTAGGCTTCCTTGTCGCCATAATTTTACATTCAACTTTTCTTGCCAACCTGAATGCCTTCTCCAATGAATCAGGTTCCAAAACGCGAACTTCGTGTTGGATGTTATCCTTTAAAGTGCCTAGGAAGAGATCAATCCTGTGTTCCTCTGTAAGATCAGTTACCCTTATATTCAATTTTTGGAAGTCCTCAATGTGCTGCCCCACTAAACACTTTTGTTTGAGATTTATCAATTGGGTAAAGAAGGTGTTGCTCTTTGTATCCTCATAATGTGCTATCATTTCCTCCGTAAAAATTGACCAAGTGACAATTTTTTTACGGGAGCAAAGCCATCGATACCATACAAATGTATTTTGTTCTAAATGTAAAGTTGCAATGCATACCTTTTGTGTGTTTTGCACATTATGGATATCAAAATATTGCTCCATCTATAGTATCCATGTTACAGGATCCTTTCCATCAAACTTCCTCATATCCATTTCTGGAATATGGTGGTTCTTTCCTCCAACATTAGAGTTTATGAAATCACGATTAACATTTATTTTGTTTTCGTCATGAGTTTCCTCTACTATCTTTTCACCATTAGGAAAAATTTATTGTATCAACTTTGTCAAACCTTCCATGTCTGCTTTTAGATCATTCTTCATGTTTTATATCTTAGATTCCATGCCAGCTTCCATGCCATCAATCTTAGCTTCCATGCCATCCATCTTAGCTTCCATGCCATTCTTCAAACCATGCATCTTAGATTCCACGCCTTTCTTCAAACCATCCATCTTAGTTTCTACGCCTTTCTTCAAAACTTTCATGTCATGTTTTGTTGCTCTTTGCGAGAGCGAAATTTGTTGCACTTTCTCTTGTAATTTTGATATGTCATGTTGCCATTCTTCGTCTTCATGAGTCATAGAAGAGACTTCTAAAGGCTTAATGGGTATTTAATTCTCTTTAGGGGCCATTTTAGAATCCAATACTGATATCTATTCTACAATATGCCCTTGGAATCAATTCAACTTGATTCTTCAAACAAGACTTATGCAATTCAGAAAAGAAAAATACACACCTTTTACTTGCTTTTGAAAAGCTCGATATTGAAATTGAATTATCTCTATAATTGCGGATCCTAAATATTTGAAATTCAGCCCTATAGTAGTCCTCTAAAGCTTCTTTCTAATTCCACAGGTCTGACCTGATTTGGATTCTTCAAGGAAAAGTTATGTCCAATCTCCCACAATGACCCAAATATGGACTAGTTCAGTAGAGCAAACTTGTACGACTTACCACGTGTCAATGTTTCCTCCTTTAGCTCTGAAATTGATAGAAAGGAAACTAAAGTCTGTGTACTTACGGCCACTTTTTACAACATTCCAATCCGATGCTCAGAGAGAGAGTTATGAAGATTTTCCCACAATCACCTCTTTGAGATGAAATTTAGGAGCCTGAAAAAGCCCTAACTTCCACAGACCATATCTCCGAAAATATTGTGAACCAAGCTCTGAAATTTTGCGACGATGTTCCTCAGGATTTCGGTTTCGCACTCTAAAAATTTCAGCTTCTGAACCTTCCTAGAAAAAAAATTATAGCGAAAATTCCACGATGACCTGTTTAGGTTAAATTCAGGAGCCTGCAAAAATACCTAACTTCCACAAATCATATCTCCGAAAATATTGCGAACCAAGCTCTAAAATTTTGCGACAATGTTCCTCAGGATTTTAGCTTCACACTCTAAATATTTCAGCTTCTGAACCTTCGTAGAAAAAAAATTATAGTGAAAATTCCACGATGACCCGTTTGGAGCAACGAAACCCTAGAATCCAAAGCTCTGATACCAAATGTTGTGAAACCAGCTCAAAAAATAGAAGAAAAGAGATATCAACGCCTTAGCAATAAGCCACTTCGAGGGGGAAACCTCCAGTACATTACATGAATGAACAATTCTTGAACGATCCAAATTACAAAACCTCCTTTCTATATATAGGAGTCCATGGGGCCACAATGTGATTCTAGTGGGGCCACAATGTTATCCTAGCCGACCTAACAATAATAATTTAAGGGCACAATAATAACAATATGGGGGTTAAAGGGGTACAATAATAACAATAAGGGGGTTACACTAACAACAATAAGGGACTATACTAGTAATATAGGGACCTAACACCATGATACTTGCGCAGTCAAGGCAGGTAATAATTCCTATCTTTTAGGGATCTTTACCATCAGGGATTACGCAAGCAAGGCAGGTTGTATGGAGGCTGAGAATTGGCTATGTGTTGGTCATTTTTGCATATGACAGTGTGAGACAATTAGTTGAGTACTGGAGGGCTCTTGTGAGAAGAGTTTTGCATGTAATTGTGTCATGATCCATGCTTAATATACAATAGAAGATAGTGGGCTTTTTAGCTGTCTGGGAAATTATCTGTGTTGTGTGTGATTGATCATTCTACATGTTCATGTGATTAGCGATTGTGTTTTTAATTCTGCAAAATATTTGTAGAAGTGATTCAGTATTTAACTTTAGTACATTGTTAGATCAGGTGAATCCAATATATACATGCATATTGTATAATTTCTACACCTTCAACTTAAGGTCCTTAGATTGTTGTTGTCCTTGGCAACCAATCCCTTTGCAATCACGTTACAACTTCTCAATCTACTAGATTTGCTTCTTCAGATCATAAATTTGACTTTCTTCTTGTAGATATGACCGTCTAAGACTCAAATCTAACTTTCCTCTTACATATTTGACCTTCCAACACTCATATTTAACATTATTCTTATAGATTTGACCTTCCAACACTCACATCTGACTTTCTTCTTGCATATCTGACCTTCCAACACTCATATGTGACTTTATTCTTGTCAATCTAGCCTTACAAAACTCATATTTGACTTTATTCTAGCAGATATTACCTCCCATAACTCAGATCTAACTTTCTTCTAACAGATATGATCTTCCAACACTCAGATCCAAATTTCTTATTGTAGATTTGACCTTCCACTCAGCCTCCTTCTCCATTTTGGCAGTAGCTCCTTTACTTGACCATGTCATGGAGAAACTCGACTTCCTTGCTACTGTGGCTCCTCTAAGACATATCTACATATAGGTACTTTAGCCACTCTCTCTCCATAAGTGAAAGTCCTTCTCCACTTGTGTGTCTAGGCCTTTCCTTTGGCCTATTATTTATATTTTTGTGTGAATGATATTGGGGGTTTTCCTTGTCCATCAAGAAACCCCTGTTTTACCATTCAACAACAAATTAGATTGAACAAATAATTAACTTGGGTCTCAAGCCCACAACTTTGGGTCAAAACCCCAACAAATTGGGTACTTTTGCCAACCAACTAACTTTTGGTGGGGTTTCACCACTTGGAAATACCTTCCAAGCTACCCAATTTCCAACACACCCTCTGGTGAGGAAGGCATTTCCATCAAACCTTGAAATATCTAGCTCCATGTATTTCCTCAGATGCCCATGATTGTCCTTGCATGAGTCATGACTTTCGTTTTCATGGCCATGTTTGTCCTCGCATGTGCCAAGTGATCTTTTGTACGTGGCTAAGAATTATCTTGCATGGTGCATGACTTTCCTCGTATGGAACATGAATTTTCCTTGCACCACCATGAGTTTTCTCATATGGTTCATGATTTTCCTTGCATGGGTTAGAAACTCCTTTCTCTTACTTGAACCTAAAGATTCAAATTTTCATTAGGCGACTAACATTCCTTGCAATCCCCCTCTGAAATTAAACTCCCTCTAAGCTTACACAACCTCCACTGGCTCACTCTGCTTTCCCTCTCGGAAAGTGTTGCTATTGAACTTGTATCCTTCCAAAGTTAGTCCCAAGTTGCGATCGAACACTAGGTCTATTCCACTCTAGACCACCATAAATAAAAATCTATATGACTCCTCATGTGCACAAGATCAAACACCTCATGTTCACATGGATCCACTACCAGATGTGAAAATATACAACCTAACGAAGATATAATCTTACAATCAACATGCCATTCACATGAACCTACCTTGTCCATGCCAAATCACCTTCTCTATCGAACCTTCTACTCAACTTATAGCAGTTTCACAACTCCATATTAGGATGCTTCCTATGCACACTCAAATCCATGTGCTCTTGAAAGTATCTCTTATACCATGTTGAAATTCCCTTGTACCCCAAATATGGTATATGTCTAGACTTGATCATAAACACACTAAAGGTACCCAACTAAAAGCACTTTGCACAACAAAAATATAACATTAGTGAAATCAAGAATAATACACAAGAATATGTGAGCCCAAATCTCATTTCTCATTAATCCATCAATATGAAAACATTGGGGTTCTCGTACCAGGGATCAAGGCCATTCATAAAGCCTGATACAAACTCGTATACATAGTATATAGTGAAATACACAGTTGTCCTATGATTGATCTAGGGCTTGAGATATGATCCTTTATATCTTCAATCTTCCCAATAAATCGAATGCATACCTAAGCTAGTGCCTTTAACCTAAGTTCCTTTGATTATTGTTGTCCTTCGCAACTAGTCCCTCTGCAAGCATGCTATAGTTTCTCGATATGCTATATCTACTTCTTTAGATCACAAATATGACTTTATTCTTGCAGGTTTGACCCTCCAACACTCAAATCTATCTTTATTCTTGAAGATACACCCTTCCAACACTAAGATCTAACATCCTTCTTGTATATTTGACCTTCCAACATTCAAATTTGACTCTCTTCTTGTAGATTTGACCTTCTAATACAGGGATTTGACTTTCTCCTTAGAGATTTGATCTTCCATCTCTCAGATCTCACTTTATTCTTGCATATTTGACCTTAGAGCACTTAGATCTGACTTTATTCATGCAGATTTTACCTTCCACTCGATCTCCTTCTTCCTTTCGACAAAAACTCCTTTAGCTAATTAGATCATGGAGAAACTCAACCTCCTTGATATTGTGGCTCCACTAAGACAGATTTGTAGATAGGTCCTTTAGCCCCCCTCTCTCCACAAGTGAAAGTGCTTCTCCACTTTTGTGTGTAGGCCTTTCCTCTGGCCTCATATTTATAATTTTGTGTGAGTGATATTGGGGATTTTGCTTGTCCATCAAGAAACCCCTATTTTACCACTCAACACAAATTTGGATTAAATAATTAATTAACTTGGGCCTCAAGCCCACAACTTTTGGTCAAAACCCCGACAACTTCGAGTAATTTTCCCAACCAACTTTTGGTGGGTTTTAACCACTTAGAAATACCTTCTAAGATACCTGATTTCTAACACTCCCTCTTAGTGAGGAAGGTATTTCCACCAAACCTTGAAATATCCAGCTCTATGACTTTCCTTGCATACCCATGACTATCCTCGCATGATTCATGACTTTCCTTTGCATGGCCATGTTTATCCTTGCACATACCACATATTATTTTGTACTTAGCCAAGATTTATCTTGCATGGTGCACACAAATATTCACATGCAAGATGACTTTTCCTTGCACCACCCTAAGTGCTCTCACATGGTTTGTGGTTGTCCTTTTGTGGGATGAAAACTTCTCTCTCTTACTCAAACAGAAAGATTCAAACTTCCATTGGGCAACTAGTGTTCCTTTATAGTCTCCCTCTGAAGTTAAACTCCCTCAGAGCCTACAAATCCTCCATTGGCTCACTCTACTTTCCCTCCCATAAAGTTTTGTTGATGAGCTTGTGTCCTTACGAAGTTAATCTTGAGTTGCGGTCGAAAACTGGGTCTATTCCATTATAGACCACCACAAATCAATCTTTGCGTGAGTCCTCATCCTCATGGGTCAAATACCTTATGTGCACATGGATCCACTGTCGGATGTGCAAATATACAACCTAACAAAGATACAATCTCACAAACAACCTACCATTCACACAAAGCTACGTCATCAATGCCAAAACACCTTCTCTGTTGAACCTTCTGCTCCGTGTCTAGCAGTTTCACAACTCCATCTTAAGTTCCTTCCTATGGACACTCTGATTCAAATGCTCTTCAAAGTAGATTTGATACCATGTTGAAATTTCCTTGTAGCCTATATTTTTTCTATGTCTAGACTTGATCATAAACACATTGAAGGTACCCAACTAAAAGCACTTTACATGACAGAAATATAGTAGCAGTAAAATCAAGAACAGTACATGAAAATATATGAGCCAAAATCACGTTTCTCATTATTCCATAAATAAGAATACAACAAGGCTCATGTACTATGGATCATGGTGTTAGAAATGCGTTATAATTGATGGCAAAGGTGATGAGGATGAAGGAAAAAGCAAAGAAGATGATTGGATATTATGAGAATATGTTGTCAAAGAAAGTACTCATTGATGTCAAGTATTGATATGTTATTGCTGACAAAGGTATTGTTGGCAACAAGAAGGATGTTGGTTCAAGGAGGATGTCACAGGTGTCAATGGTGGTGTATCCAGATCAAAGGCGCTGCAATGGAAAAAGCAGAGAAGGCTGCAATAAGAAGGAAGATCAACACATGTGTGGAAAAGGTGTTGCGAGGCTCATATATTTCCAAACAAAATGGTGAAAAATAGTGGTGGAGTTATTTGGTAAAGGTGGATGATATTTGGAGCCATTTATTTTATGGAAAATCATCTCAAATTCATTTGGGACCCACTTAGATGGAAAGAGATCTGAAAGATATTTTCAGTGGTATGTGAAAGATCAAGAATGGCCTCCTGGATTAAACGTTATGGTCAGTCATAGGCAAGACCCCGAAAGGTCAAAATAGTAGAGGTAGAAGTGGTTGGAGGACCCCTTGGTGCATGCTTAATTTGGTGCATTTCCAAACACAATGAAGTTCCCAAACCCAAGAGGCTTGGCAAACTTGGCATCAAAGCAAAGCACAATGGGAAGAGTTTTAATTGGCTTAATGCAGTAGGACCCCACTATACAATGAAGCTCGCGAAGGCTAGCCCTGAAGGTTAAATTTGCACACAAAAGTGATGGTATCAGATAATTAAGCATGGGCTAGTGTGGTGAAACCCATCAGCAGTAAAGCCCAATATAATTGTAGTCAGGATAGCGTGGAGAGCAGTGCAATGTTAAAGAAATGGTCAGGATCCTTTCAATTTTACCAAAGGAAAATGGTTGTAAAACACAAAATCCTAGAGCCTTTTCTCTCTCATCTCTGATAGGACATGTGGCATCATTTTAGTGGAAAGTGATGACGCCAACATGACATTGGTATGGAATACACATGGAAAGCAGATTCAATGTTTTTGGGTACCCTAGTGGTCCAAATATGAGTGACATGTGTCACCACTCAAAGGGAACCACATGGTGTTGATGACATTAGTGTGACGTCATCTCGTAGGTTTTATCCCGGAAGGTTTTGAGTGGTGCACAAGCAGAGGCTATAGGCTGATTAGGTGTCGAGCGCAGGTGGCAATTGATAGAGATAACATCAACCCGCCCTGTTATTAATTAGTTCTTGCATGTAGCGGGTGGACCCATGGGGATAACTCATATCGATTCCTAGACCTTAGAGGTAACATATGTTAGTGCAGATGATGGACAACAAGATGACATAGCACAAATATGAGTCGAAAACTAACAACGGTAGAGCAAAACCATTGAAAATGGGCGTAGGGTGGCCCCATAGAACACATAATCCTACAAGGAAAATCGTGGAGGGAAACAAAGGCGCACAAAGGAAAATATATGGGATGATGGGTCTGGGAGACAAACAATTTCCAACATCTACAATTCTGTCAGATGAGAGAAGGTGCTCCAGGACATGTTTTGCAGCAATTTTGTGTGTTATTATGATCGAGGGATTTCAAGTTAATTACAATGAAAAGCGCCATGCACAAGTTAAAAAGCGCTTAGCACTTTATTCATGAGCGGGTTGGTAGTTGATTAAAAGAACCATGAGCCAAGAAAGGACTTATATGCAATTGTGTTTTAATAAAGTGCTTGGGGCTATATAGCACACACACACACACATATAAAACACTTGGGTCGATATTTATATGGCATCAAAGTAATGTTTAAGCATTTGGGCCTATGTTTAAGGCCTTTAGGCTTATGAACGAGTCAACAACTAAAAGTTTAATAAAGCACTTTGGCATATGTATTAGAGCGTAAAGCACATAACGAGTTAGAAGCTTTGGAATTTGGTAGTTACGCAAAACATAACAACACAACACTAAAATCTATAAAACATGCATGAATGGGGCTAGTGAAATTTTAGCGGCATGGACAGGTTAAGAGACATATTTGGTAGTTTGGATAAATTTGGAGTTAAGCCATATTTAGAAAGTCCCAGTTAAAACCTACAAAAATTCCATAATAACAAAATTGAGCAATTAAACTCATAATTTCTTGCAAAAACAAGTAAGGAGAGTTAGAAGACTTGGAGATCAGATGTAGATGACTCAATTTGAGCAGGACAAAGGAAAAATTTAATAATTCATGCAAGCAATAAAGTGAAAGAGAACTAAAGATCATTATCCAAAAATATTAGTCCAAAATTTATATAAGCAGAATTGAATTTGCAATTTGGGAAAATTGTGTGAGCAATCGTGTTGGTTGGCAGAGGTGGTGGAAGGTTGTTGGTGCACTGAGATGCATAGTGTTGTTATGCATCAGAGGTGAATAAGAGACTAACATTGGTGTCTAAGAGGTGTTTGAGAAGGAAAAAAATGAATTGGTGATTGGTGATTTGGTGTGATAAGAAAAGGTGATTTTATGGTAATTGTTAGGGATTGATGCCGCTGGTCTGTATGGAGTTTTGATTGGTAATGAGCGACTGCTGGTATAGTTGGTTATTTGTTCAGTAACTAGACATTACTAAAGGTGTGTTTATGGTGTATGCAGTGATAAGTTGAGGTAAGAAAATTATTTGTTTCTGAAAGTAGTGGCATATTGATTTGAGTGTGAAAATGGATGAAAGATGGATCAACAAGGCCAAAAAGTGGTAGCTTGAATTTAAGGGGCAAGTGTCCCTTTCAACAGTGGTTGATAAACAAGCAGGGGCAAGATTCCATTTCAGTAGTGGTTGATAAAAAAGCAGGGAAAAGAGTCCATTTTAGTGAATGCTAATAAACGAGCAGGGGAAAAAGTCCGTTTTAGTGAAAATTGATAAACAAGCAGGGGAAATAATCCCCTTCAGTGAAAAATGATAAACGAGCAGCGATAGAAGTTCCTTTCAGAATTAGTTAATAAACCTACAAGTAGTAGCTTGTGGGGCAATGATGCAATACTAACTTGAAGCTTGTATTAGCCAAAGAAATAAAGGAAGATTGATGTATCATATATATGTTGTGCATGTGTATGACAATGGTTAATTTTTTATAATGTAAGCTTCTGTGATCCATATATATTTTTCAAATAATCTTCTGGAAAATCACATCATAATTTCTAGAGCCGACATGTTTCGAAGTACTTAGTTTAGTTCATCATTAGGAGAAGGATGATTGCACTGATCCAAAACACTTAATCATGTATATACTGTAGAGATGTGCAACAATAATTGACAAAAAATTCATAAAATAATATAATTAAACGTTAATCTAATAAAATATTATAATCAAAGTCAACAAAATCAATTTGAAAATAACACAAAAGGAAGAAAATGGTTAAAATAAATACAACAAACAAATAAAAAATAAAAAATAAAAAATAATATAATTCCTATTAAAGAAAATATCATAATTAACTATATTACCATTCATAATAAACAAAAAAGAAAACAAATCAGAGGTAAAAACTAAAATAAACTAACAATTCAAAACAAAAATAATAATAATAAAAATAATAAAAAATAACCAACTAAAAATAAAGATCAACAAACTTAACCAGCAAAAGGGACCCTAAATAAATAATAACAGATAATAATAATAAATACATATATAAGAAAAGAGACAAAAAACCAAGGAAAGAGGAAAAGAACCATAACTAGGAGCAAAGCGCTGGAATCCAACAACTGCTAATTTTCCACCCATCATCCCTATTCAGCATATGAGACCTTTTTTCAATTTTAACAACTTACCTAAATTTGTGGTGATGGAATTGCTCAACCCTAGCAATGACCTTGGACTCTTCTAAGAAAACGTGGTGTTTATTCTTCCCAACGTGTTCTTCAAGGGTTGAGGACCAAGTCCTACAATGCCTTATATCAACATCATGCTCTTAAATCCTCCTATTTATAGAACAATTAGTTTCTCCAATGTGGGAAATCCCAAAAGAGCAAGGGATCAAATAGACGCCTTTCATGCACTTGGGGTCCAGACGGTCTTTAACAGATCGGAGGGAACCATGAAGGATGTTCAACGATATAAATATGGAAGAGATCTTATGTTTCTTTAAAATCCGAGCAATTTTGTGAGTAGTACCATGGCTAAATGGAAGTTGAATGCCACCAACTAACTCACTAGGACCTTTTTTTGGTTTAGGATCCCTGCTAGCATTTAAGAAAACCTTAAGACCTTGATGCTTAAAATAGCCATTCTTCTCAAAGACTCTAACAATACGGGATTTCTCACCCTCCAAGTGCTCAAAATCCAAAACCTTAAGAGCTCTAATGGCCAAGGTGTTGACAACCCCAACCTTTTGAGCTGGAAAATGATGAGAGCTAGCGTGAAGAGACTACTTCGTGTGGGTTTTCTTCCAATAGACCTGGTGCGAGAAAGAGCCATTGTCCTTCCTTGAACATCAAGAAAAGGAAGGCTACCATCAATCTCAGTTTCCATAGTGAACTTAATGGAGCTAGATTAATCATTCAAAGGTTGGTGAAAATAATCCAACTTTTGACGACCATGAGACCAATTTATGAAGGTGTCATCCACAAACTAATTCCATATCTTAGCCTTGAGAGGAGTGGAAGCCAAAGCCTTCGATTCAAAATCTTCCATAAAAATATTGGCAACCAATAAGCTTATAGCTTATAGAACCCATAATGATATTGGATTTAATAGTAGCCGATACATTCTTAGAAACCCTACTAATGGGGTTGTTTGAGAGTTTCCTCTAACTGTCGCTATTATGAAAATGCTCCAACATATTCCTTTTATAATAACATTTATGCATGATTACAATAACGCCACCTTTATCTGCCTTAAAAACAACAATATCAGAGTTTTGATTAAGGGACTTAAGGGCCTTAAACTCAGATTTATTGATATTGCATCTGGGGGGTCTCGCTTTCTTGAGAACCACCACACAATCTTGTCTATTGACATCCTTAAAATTGTCAGATAAATCCTTAATACCATATTCTATGTTACAAATAATATCCTCTACCGGGATTTTTCTCGGAGAAGGAGCGAAATTGAAACCTTTTTCTAAAAGGGAAAAAGCTGAAGAATCAAAAGAGAATTTAAATAGATTAATAACCCTATTATTAATAGTCTAAGGGGGGTAAAAGAGCTTTATTATTATTATTATTAGACATATTATTATTATTATTATTATTATAACCCATATAATAATTGGTAACACAACCATAATTGGATTGATCGTTAAACCCATCGACAATGGAATTACCATTACCAACCGGGTTATAACTTTCAATATGGGTTGTGCGTGGGACCATTGAAAGGGAAGGCAAAACTAATGAAGGGGAATAAGAGGAACCGGGGAAAGAAGACGAGGAAGAGGAATCAGGAGCGGATGAGGGGGAACCATACCCAGAACAAGAAACCGAGCCAGCCTCCAAGCCGTTAGTAGAGTTTGGCGGGGATGATGGCTTACCAGAACAAGCACAGTTACATAAATCATGAGCGTTAATACCATAATAACTAATCAGGGAGGAATTTGAATACTCGAACGAATACCCTGATTTTCCAAAGAAACTAACCTGCAGACCTTAGAGGAAATTCGAGAAGGAGGATTGTTGACCAAACAGTTGAAATCCTCTTGGTCATCATAATTATTATTCCTGCACCAGGTCTATCAAAAGGAAAAAACACACGGAGCAGTATCTTCACGCTAGCTCTCATCATTTTCCAGCTCAAAAGGTTGGGGTTCTCAATGCCTTGGCCACTAAAGCTCTTAGGGTTTCAAATGTTGAGCACTTGGAGGGTGAGAAAGCCCATCTTCTTACAGTCTTTGAGAATAATGGATATAGTAAGCGTCAAGGTCTTAAGGCTTTCTTAAATGCTAGCAGAGGTCCTAAACCAAAAAAATATCCTAGTGAGTTAGTTGGTGGCATTCAACTTCGATTTATCTATGGTACTACTCATAAAATTGCTCGCATTTTAAAGAAACATATGATCTCTTCCATATTTAGACCATTGAACAACATTCGTGGTTCCCTTTGATCTGTTAAAGACCATTTGCCCAAGTGCATGAAAGGCGTCTATTTGTTCCTTGGCTCCTGTGGGATTCCCTGTATTGGAGAAACCAGTCATTCTATAAATACGAGGATTCAAGAGCATGTTGTCGATATCAGGCATTGTAGGACTCGGTCCTCATCTCTTGCAGAACATGATAGGAAGACTAAAGACCACGTTTTCTTGGAAGAGTCCAAGGTCATTGCTAGGGTTGATAAATTCCATCGCTGTGAATTTAGGGAAGCTGTCGAAATTGAAAAAAGGTCTCATACGCTGAACACAGACGATGGGTGGAAGATTAGCGGTTGTTGGATTCCAGCGCTCTGCTCCTAATTATGGTTCTTGTCCTCCTTTTCCTCCTTCCTTGGTTTTGTGTCTTTTTTTTTCTATATGTATTTATTATTATTATCTGTTATTATTTATTTAGGGTCCCTTTTGCTGGTTAAGTTTGTTGATCTTTATTTTTAGTTGGTTATTTTTATTAATTTATTATTATTAATTTTATTTTTGTTTTGAATTGTTAGTTTATTTTAGTTTTTACCTCATTTATTTTCTTTTTTGTTTGTTATGATTAATATTATTTTATAAAATGGAAATATAGTTAATTATGATATTTTATTTAATAGGAATTATATTATTTATTATTTATATTTTTTGGTTGTATTTATTTCTTGTTTTTATTTTAACCTTTTTCTTCCTTTTCTCTTATTTTAAAATTGATTTTGTTGACTTTGATTATAATATTTTATTAGATTAATAATTTCCTAACGTTTAATTATATTATTTTATGAATTTTTGGTCAATGACCATTGCACATCTCTACAATATATATATATATATATATATATATATATATATATATATATATATATATATATATATATATATATATATATATATATGATTAAGTGTTTTGGATTAGCACAATCATCCTTCTACTCATGACGAACTACATTAAGTAGTTCGAAATGCATCGACTCTAGAAATTATGATGTGACTTTCCAGAAGATTATTTGAAAAATGGTTATAATGTTATGTTTTACATTATTGAGTTGTGTTTTTGATTCATGAGTGATTGCTAAAGTGATTGAAAGTGTAATTTGTCAAGATTTGTATAATTTTGTCACACTATTGATTGACCCCCCTCTCAATGGTGTCCTGGTTTCCATTATTTCTAACACATGGCCCTTAATAAAGCTCAATACAAACTAGTATATATAGTATACAATGGAATACACAGTTTGCCCTTTGGATGATACAGGGCTTGAGAAATGATCATTGGGATCTTTAATCTGCCTAATAAATCAAATGCAATCGCGTTACAACTTCTTGATCTGCTATATTTTCTTCTTCAAATCACATATCTAACTTTCTTCTTGTAGATTTGATCCTCTAGCACTCAGATCTAGCTTTCTTCTTGCGATCTAACCTTCCAACACTTAGATTTGACTTTCTTCTTGTAGATATGACCTTCCAACACTCAGATCTAATTTTCTTCTTACATATCTGATCTTCCATCACTCAGATCTTACTTTCTTCTTGCAGATATGACCTTCTAGCACTCATATCTGCCTATCTTCTTGCATATATAACCTTTCATCGCTCAAATATGACTTTCTTCTTGCATATATGACCTTTCAGCGCTCAGATCTAACTTTCTTCTTGCAGATTTGACCTTCCACTCGTCTTCCTTCTCCCATTTGGAAACAACTCCTTTAGGTGACGAAATAATGGAGAAAATTGACCTCCTTGCTACTGCAACTCATCTAAGGCGGATCTACAACTAGGTCCTTTAGAATCCCTCTCTCCATAAGTGAAATTCCTTCTCCACTTATGTGTGTAGGTCTTTAATTTGGAATCTTATTTATAATTTTGTGTGAGTGATCTTGGGGGGTTTCCTTGTCCTTCAAAAAACCCCTATTTTACCACTCAAGAACAAATTATGTTAAAAAATTAATTAACTTCGGTCTCAAACCCACAACTTTGGGTCAAAATTGAAACCACTTGGGTACTTTTCCCAACTAACTAAAGTTTGGTGGGTTTTCAACACTCATTAAATACCTTCCAAGTTACCCAATTTCCAACAAAAACCTACAATAAAAACCCTCCTCTTGTTGTTAAAATCTATGCTAGAAATTTATATGGCCACCCTTGTATTTTAGTGGGTTATGCAACCTCTTGAAGTTGCCTCTATACCTATTGTGTATAGCCCCTTCAATTTATTAGAGTTGGGGTAATCTCCTTTTGTTTCTTACATTGTTTCTACTTTTCTCCTTTGGACTTTCACACCAAGTGAAAATTCTCTCTCTCTCTCTCTCTCTCTCTCAAATACTCTTTGTGTCTTTTGTTTTCATTTTGTCCTTATGTTATAACATTGAGTTGATGAAAAAGTGTCCATAATCCTAATATCTCAATGAGATTAATAGTTGAGATTAAATCCAAATCAATGGTGGAGATTACATTTAAATCAGTAATGTAAATACCTTACATTTTATTAGACATTAATCAACTCACTAATAAAATATTATTCATTTTAATAATTTAATTAAAATGAATTACAAAATAGAAAGGAACTTTTTGGATGACTTCCATATATCTCACATGAGACCTATGCATAAATTATTGCCTAATGCTACACACATCAACATTCCCTCCTAGGTGAGGAGGGGACTTCTTTAATAGCCACCTAGGATTAGCTTTCTCTCTAATCTTGGCATAATGTCCCACACATCATCAACCACCATGGCATTCATCCAAACCAGTTTCTATATTGCTTCTTCAATGATGCTTCTTATTAGTGCCATATATTTTAGAAACTTCTTCAAAGACTTTCTCTCCCATGATGCACTTTGAGGACCCTCCACATGGTCTTGAGCATCTCTTAATGTTAACATGAACCATCGAGGTCTCTTGATAGAACTAGAAGGAGTTGATCTCTCCTCCTTCTCATCTAAATTTTGACTTCCTGGACTATAAATTGTTGATCTAGACTCAATATTGGAAGCTTATTACTCCATGTCCTCTGTCACTAGTAGTGTTTCATTTGACTTCCTAAATGCAAGGTCCTCCTTTAACTTCACATCCTAACTCACCACAGTCCTCCATTTCGCTGGAATGGAGATCACGTATGCTCTAAAGTTTCACTATATCACACAAACATGCCCTTTAGGTTATATAGATCCATCTTGATCCTCTTCTATTTTGGTACATGTATATACAATTTAAAACACCTATGGCTTCACACTAGGGAATGCTTCATTTGGTGTTTTTTCCTCGAGGATCTTGTGAGGAATTCTATTATGGATGTAGACTCTCATGTTACATGTTTCTACCCAAAGAAACATCGAGAAACCTTGATCATGGATCGTGTCCTTTGAATCCCCTATGATTGACTTGTTCTTTCTATCCACAACCACATTCAATTGTGTGTTGCTATAAATTGTAAGCTCCCTCTTAATTCCTTCCTCCTTGTAGAAATATTTGAAGTCATTAGAGGTATACTCACCCCAATTATTTAACATTAAGACTTTGATCTTATTCCCCATCTAGTTCTCCAAAAGAGTCTTGAACTCTTGAAATAAACTAAAGACATAATCCTTGGTCTTAATGGAGCAGATCCATGTCTTCCTATAGAAGTAATTGAAAAAATACATGTAATACATGCCTCCCTATCCTAATTCTAATAACATTGGTCCACATATATTTAAATTTATGTCATCTAAAATCTCCTTGGATTTGGAATTTTTACTTGGGAGAGTAACCTTGCATGATTCTCATGTATACACCCTTTACACACCCCCTGCTTCTCAATACTAAAATTTGGAAGATCAAAGGTAATCTCCCTTAGAATCGGAACTTCCCTGTAATGTAGGTGCCCCATCCTCTTGTGCCACAACTCACATAGGGTGTCACTACTATTAACTAAGGCTTGGATATGCTCACCCAGTAATCTATACAAATTTCCCCTCTCTAGCCACAATAACCTGAGCTATCTCATGGTTAGATCCTTCTGGTAATAAGTGCTTACCCTTTTTGGGACTTTATGGTAAAACCTTCTCTTCCATGACTAAAAAAATGTGCTTCTTGAGCCTTGGAGCATAATACACATCCTTCACTTTCAACAATCTACACGATTCAAGCTAAATTTATAATTTCCCATCTCCTTTTATTGCATACTAGGCATCACTATCAAACTCCACATGTACTACTAATTCTTACTTTGTCAAACTGGTAAAAAATCATGTGTTGATGTCATATGGTGATACATATCATGCAATCCTAGAAACTATGTTGGTATAAACATAGGAAAAAACTGAGAAATCCTTCTCAAATTTTGCAAAAAACTCACTCATATGAGTTTCTGCTAAGGCTTCTACCTCCTACTACTGCGACTTCCCTCTACCCTTATTCCTCTCTTGACACTGTGATGCACATTGACCATGCATGTGACATATGAAATATTTGATTTTACTCAAGGCTTTCTTATTCCTTGGTTGTGAGGTTGACTCCTCACTCTTTCCTTTACAAGAACCATTTCCTTTTCCCTTCCTTGTTTGACTCAAAAGGGCTAGGTTCTTGTGTCCTTCCTACCTCTTGGCTTTAGACTCATCCCAAGTCTCTTCCTGGGCATAACCATCCCAAAGCCTCTCAAAAGTGGGAAAGTTATCTTGCACACAGGTACCCTTGAAAAAAAATTCCCAAGGCATTAAGGATCCATTCAATGTCGTATTTACTGATTCTACATTGGTCACCTTCACCCCAACTATTGCAAGTTGATCATGGATTTGAGTGAAATTTTGAGGTAAATGATAACTGAATCTAATCTAGACATTTGTAACAACCCCTGGTTGATTTTCCATGTAAATAAAATAAGACCAAGGTCATGGAACATGTATTCCAAGCTAAATGTTGGGAAACACACTTTAGTGGACATCACTTGTTATTAATTAATGGTTGTAAAAATTGGCAAAGACAAAGAGTCAATAATTGGCATTTATTTATGAAAATAAAGGAAAATACGAGAAAAGGAAGGCGAAGAGACATAGATTTGCATGCAAGGGAAATTAGAGGAAAAATGAAGGAAAATACGAGAAAAGGGAGGTGAAGAGACACAAATTTTCATGCAAGGGAAATTAGAGGCAAAATGAAGGAAAATGAAGGAAATAGAGGCCTCAATTATAAAAGGGCTTTAAATAAATAGTTCACAAATTTTGTTGGTTTAGCTTTTTGACAGTTTGGGTTGAGCTCTCCTTTCATTCTCTGACATACTCTTGCACACTTAAAGCATTCTTGGAGCACTCTAATATTCACTTGGATTTGGAGAAAGAAGGAAAAGGAAAGAAAGGAAGCACAAGGGAGATAGTTGGATCACTATCTACAACTGGATGGCTTTGCAGGTAACAGGTTGCATGTGTGATTTCCTTTTTTATTTTTGGATGCATGGTATATGCATGTGATTCTCTAGTTATGAGCTTTCATTAGCAGGGAGATTTGCTTGGATTGACAATGGTTTCAACCTTGCCTTCCCATTTCCTGGATAACCATGGTGTTGTGGGTTTTCCACTTGTTTTTTCTGATTGGTGCTCAGGTTCCTGATGGTTGTGGGTTGGAACAAATGCTCTAGAAGCCCTGGAATAGTTTGGGTTGAGTTATTAGTTCTTGGAGTCGTAGGTTGGGACAAATGCTCTGGAGCCCTCGGTGGGTTGAGTTAATAGTCCATGGAGTCGTGGTCGGAACAAACATTGTGGAGCCTTAGAAGGATATGGGTTGAGTTACTCATTCCTGGAGCCCTTGACAACTTGGGTAGAGACATATCTGGTTGATGTTAGTGATTTTCATAATGTAGAGGTGGAATCACTGTGTTTGAGGGTTGAGGTGGTTTGGCCTCTAAGAGCCCTGGTTGGTTTTGTCTTGGTTTATTACATGAGATCCCACATTCATGCTTGGGATATGGCGTGGGGGTGATTGAGTGAAAGAGAGATTTGGTTCAACCCAATATATGGTCGGGTGGTACATGGAAATCTCTGACTTGGTTGCATTTTCATATGTTAATATGAGATATTTTCTTATTGCGATCTACGATAAAATGTATTGCTTATGATGGTAATGTTATGGCTGATTTTCCATGGTCTCTATTATGGTTATATGCTGGTTATATATTGTATTGTATCTATGGATCTTGACATGTTTTTATAAGTATTTGAATGGTTGATGAATTCATGGACTAACAAGTGCTATTGGATCTAGCTAGAGAGGGCTTAGAGCATTCTTGGTGATTTTAAGATGAGGACTATCAGTTTATGATCAGATATGCATTCATGACCTGTATCTTACATGTTTTCCATACACTTGACCAAATGTATATCATGGATTAGGCATGTCTAGGTTAACTTCATGCTTGAGTTTTGATTGGTTGGCTATGTCATTACCTTTGATTACATTATGGAAATTTACAGGAAATTATCGCCAATGGTTTGGAGGATAGCCAGAAAAAGTGGCTCAGATCTCAGAACTGTTGGCACTGAATTGGGTAGTTTAGGTCATAACCACACGGAAGCAGGCTTGTGCATGTTGTTAGGGTGCTAGGTCATAGAAAAATGATTCCAACTCTAGGATTGATGACATGGGGTGGTTGTTGAACTCCTATGTGATATGTAGTCCCTGTAGGATGTCAGTAAGTGTTCAATTTGTAGGCCCCACTTCCTTAACTAGAACTTGGAGGTCAGGTCATGTCATAGTGACACTCGTATCATGTTTATCCTAGCAAGTTGGTGAAATTGCGTAAATGTGGGAGGAGGAAGTTTTAGGGTGGTATTAGAGTGGGTTTTTGTTCTCTTTGGGTGATACCTGATACCATAGGCTCGTATCAAATCTTCCAAGTTCAAACACTTAGAATGGATGGGAAAATTTGATTGCTATGCATGCATGCTAGTTTTCAATATGTTTTCCAAGCATGCATTGTAGTGCTTATGGTTTTCATGTATATAGATGGTGTTACAGTTTCAGTTATCATGCATGATGTCGATAGATTGATATGTTGGTGTCATTATATATATGTGTGTGTGTGTGTGTGTGTGTGTGTGTGTGTGTTTGTGTGTATTGTGTTAATTTGGATTGATTGTGTAGACAAGATAGCCTCCCCTGAACTCCACACTAAGGTATCGTTTTGATTATGTTTATATTTGGTTTATCTAACATGACATGTTTGCAAGAGATAAAAGATCAGAGATGATGAGAAAAATGGTGGATTACAATTCACGTGACACCCATTATAGATCAGTTGAGAAACAATGAGATGAGTATTCTCCTGTTGTAGCAGATACACTGAGAAGCTTGAAGGAAGAAATCAGAATTTGCAAGTCAGATAATGATAGGATAATTCAATCATAGGAAAGACTCGCAAGAGCTTAGGAAAAAAAAGCCAAGGTTAATGCAGTGATCCTTTAGAGCCTATCCGATTTGTAGAGATAGGGATAGCCAAGAATCAATCATGGATAGGAGGAAGGACTAATGGGGCATATGGTATCGGGTCTCAACCAAGACACAAGTTGATGAAATAGTCATAGGTGGCATATGGTTTGATACACCTGATAGGAGAGGTAGTGCTTATGGGATCTACCCTAGTTCTGGTTTAGAGATACATCGTGGTCATCACCGCCATCATCCTTATAGGAGGAGTGAGAAGCAATACTTTCCATATGAGTTCAGGAAATCCAAGCCTCCTAAATTTGATGGAGAGATGAAAAAACTGGAAGATGCAAAAGCATGGCTACTCAAGATGAAGAATTTATTTGAATTGCATGATTATATAGAGAATATGAAATTCAAGATAACTATTTTCAGTCTCAAGGGAAAAGTTGATATCTGATGGGAAGATTTAAAGAGTGTTAGATGCAACAAGACAGAGGAGTTGATTTGGAATGATTTTAAAAGACTCTTCAGAAAGAAGTACTTGTTGGAGAGATATTATGATGGAAATGTGTAGGAGAGTCTATGAGCTTAATATGGGTTCTATGACAAATGAATAGTACCCAATAGAGTTTCTGGATCTATTGAGGTATGTGCCATATCTTAAGGATGAGAAGAAAAAGGTACAAATATTGATTTATGGATTGCCAACATTTAAATATCAAATTGAGTATGATGAACCTCGGTCATTAGAGGACGTCATTGGGAAGTTGAAGCATTGTTATGAATGGTCTAAGTGTAAGTATGAGCCTAAGAAGGATTGGAAGGGTAATGATAAGACTAAATTAAAGTGGGTTAAGAAGCGAGGAATACATCAAGATGTAGGTGACAAGGAGAATGTAGCATCATAAAAGAAGTTAAATGCAATTGACAGTGGACATGGGTCTCATCATGAGGAACAAAACAAAGGCAATGGAATGAAGCCTTTGTAGTGTTGTACTTGTGGTGGAGAACATCACAAGAGATATTTTCCACAACATCTAGGTGGAATACCTCATATTTATAGTACTCATGAGGCACATACAATTGGAGATGTTGGGAAGAGTATTCCTTAGATTTTTGCAGCAATGGATAATAGGTAGGCTGATCATTAGATCATCAGGCATCCATTATCGAGATGGAAGATAAGCTTTGTGATCAGGTTATTTCCATTTTGATTGATCTTGGATCTAACTATAGTTATATCAGTCCTAACCTGGTGGATAAGTGTTACTTGAATAAAGAAGTGCATGCAGAATATTGGTTGGTTCAATTGGCTACAAAGACCAAGAGAAAATTTCATCATTGGGTGAGATCTTGTACATCTGAGCTGAATGACATGCCTACATATGTACATCTAAATGTGTTTCCTTTGGGATCATACAATATGATTTTGGGCATGGATTGGTTGTACATTCATAGGACTAAGGTAGATTACTATGATAAGGATATTGTGTGCCTAGATGATAATGGAGAAAGAAGAGTCATACAGGGAAATGAGAAGCCTACATCAGTGCGAATGGTTACAACTATGAAAGAAAAGTGCAATTTCAGAAAGGGATGTGTATTATTTTCAGTTCATATTTCTAGTGATAAAGGGAAGGAAAATGAGGATGATGAAGTTCTGAAGAGGCATACAATTTTGCAGCAGTTTCAGGATGTGTTTCCTACAAACATTTTAGATTTTCCTCCTCATAGGGAAGTGGAATTTCCTATTGAGTTGACACTTGGAGCAACACCAACATTAAAGGCACCTTACAGAACGAGTTCTCCAAACTTGGTGAAATTGAAGTTGTGGCTTAAGGAAATGCTTGATAAAGGATATGTAATGCCAAGTGTGTCACCCTGGGGTGTACTATTATTGTTTTTGAAGAAAGAGGCTGGTACTCTGTTGTAGCTGCTACAACAACACCCAAAATTTTGGGTATATCTAAAATTTCGGGTCCCCTTGCTCGCTTAGCCATTAGGGTTTTGACCCAGCCTATAGTCATTGAACCTTCTCACCATCATGACGAGATTCTTTCGTTGCAGCCACGCCATGTGTGAGGGGATCATCATGCACACACTCGAATGGAAACTTCTCTGTGCATTAAGTATACTCGTTAGAAGCCCTTTCATCATGGATCATTTAGGCATTCTGTTTGGATACTTCATCAAGCTCATGTAAATTATTTGAGGGCATCATTCTCTACAGGGTAACTGTGAACTAATTGATGTTATAATATTTCATACAGGTCAATCCCACGAATGATATACTCATTAATGTCGTCACCGCACCGAGGGAAATAAACTGAATCTAAACAACAAAGGCTTAGTGCATAACATGACACTTTCATACCCTGTCCATATGGGGATGAGAACTAAGTCTACAGTTGAAGACCTCGGCAAGGCGGAGGACCAAGATACGCCAACAAGTGAGAAGGAGGAGCAAGTGAACATTATTTTCAAATGGAGGATGGTGTGGTGTATGCTTATTCAAATAAAGGATCAAGGGAAGAATTGTTCATGATTGACCGATGCAACAAAATTCTTCACTGATGCACATCGGATACTTAGACTCATTTCATTGCGAAATATAAGAATCCTAGAAGAGTGTTCAGACATTGGCATATCAGAGTCTTGGTATTGTCCATGGTGATTTAAGTATCTCTCCGCTCTATGTCTTCAGAAGTACTTTTGCTGAAGACATTCAACACTCAAAAGAAAAGTGAAGAGATACTTGGAGCATTGTCCTTTGTCTTCTGGACATTAAATTTGGTGCCTTTATTCAAGTATGTTTTTATAGTGTTGAAAGCTGATGACAACGGAGAAGGTGGGGCTTTTGCATTGTATTCTTTGTTATGCAAGCACGCCAAAGTTAGCTTGCTGACAAAACGCCAAAACTGCTGATGAGGAATTTTTGACATATAAAATGGAACTTCCTCTTGACACGAGGAAAGGGTCAAGAATAACAAAGATTCTTGAAAAGCATAGAGGCCTTCAGTCTGCACTGCTGGTTGTAGCTTTGCTGGGCACTTGTATGGTTCTTAGATATGGTGTGCTAACACCAACCATTTATGTGTATTCTGTAGTCTCGGGCTTTGAAGTGTTGTGACGGAACACCTACATGAATGTGTATTGGTTCCTATTTCATGTTGTATATTGGTTTGCCTTTTTTGCACTGCAACACTATGGGACACATCGGATAGGTTTTATCTTTGCCCCAAGTGTTATGATTTGGCTTCTACATATCAGTGCACTCGGTCTATATAACATTATTCGCTGGAACCCGAAAATTTATCTTGCACTCTCTCCATATGCTATGTACAAGTTTACGAGGAAGACCCGGTCTGGAGGATGGAAGTCTTTGGGTGGCATTCTGTTAGGTCTCACAGGTTCAGAGGCAACGTTCGTAGATCTTGGGCACTTTTCACAATTGTCAATAAAGATCGCTTTCACTTTTATGGTTTATCCTGCCTTGATTTTAGCTTACATGGGTCGAGCTGCTTACATTTCACAACACCATCAATGTGTTAACCCAACCGGATATTTCTTTTCAGTGCCAGAAACTGTTAGATGGCCTGTGATTGGAGTTTCAAACCAAGTAATGATCACAAAGACATGTTCAATCATTAACCAATGTCCAACATTTGGTTACTTTCCTAAGGTAAAAGTGGTACGCACGTTAGATAAAATACGTGGGAGGGTATATACTCCTGAAATTTACTGGATTTTAATGACATTATGTCTTGCTGTTACATTTGGTTTGAGGGATGTTAAGCACATAGAAAATGCCCTCTAAACTCCCTTGGAGGTTGGTATTATACTAAGAGGAATTAAAATTGGAAAGGTCTTATTTGGCTACGTATTAATAAACACAAATCAAGGTAAAATGGGAAATCCATTCGCAAGATTCGGTCTCTCACACTGCATCATGTGCCCTCAAAGTAGTTTCCTCACTCGTTAGCGAAGATTTTTGTTGCTATACTCAAACAAAAGATAGCCCTAACCGCCTGAGGGATGTATCAAGGCCGCACAATTAAGAAATATTTGATAAAAGCTCATGAAACGGCCTGGGCATAAAGCCGTCGCCATAAAATGTGCCTTATTGATTACCCCAAGACCCATATGGCGTGAAGTCCAGTAAAAAAAAAGAAGCTTCCGCACGGCATGAATGCATATGTGTCGTGGAACCTTGGAGGAACGACAGCCAGAAAATTGATTATCTTACACTATGATAGATTTAGAACTCATGGAGGTAGAACAGAAGTTGCAGAATCGAGGGAGAAATATTTGCAGCAGATTGCTCGGATGGTCCCCATTTCGAGATTTGGTACTCATGTTAGAGTTATAAGGGATTTTGCAAACCGTATCTGTTGGAATTCCGTGAGTGAAGAGGGGCTAGTTGCAATTTGGCGGAAACCTTCCAATAAGAATTGTTATATGAGCCAGTGTGCTAGGGGTCGAGCCTCCATTGTGCGATGTGCATGATGACCCCGGTGATGTACGAGATGCGCCATCGAAGAGGTGGACCTCATGGTTAGCTCATAATGACAACGAAGGAGTTTGGGTCAAACGGCCTCAACGCGCATGTACTCTTCCTGTCAATGCGCATAAATGGAAGCAACTTTAAGTTAAAGCCTGAGGCTTTACATAATGAAACAAAGGATAAATACAAAGAACCTTCTTGTCATCAACGTTGCTGTGTGACTGTCCACCTACAGATTTATCCGGGGGCCTTGCTGCCATCAATGCAATCAGCTTCTGTTATATTTCGCGACAGCTCTTGTAAAAGTTGACCTCCACAGCTGAGTCCACCATGGGCTGCTCAGACTCGGGATAACTCGCCAAATATTTTTCTTCTTCAATCCTCGCCTCAACCTGCTCAAGGCCGTCCATTTCCGTGGTCAAATAAAGAGACCCAAGTTACGCATGGTTCACAATGGGTCTTAGGGAACATTGTACGATCGAGTCGCACAGTCGCGCTTCTTCTGCAGCGATGAAAAGTGCGACTATGCGACCTCTTCAAGTCGTAGATTTCTACAAGTCACGAAGTCACGAACCGGAGGCACGAAGGCAAAGTGCGACCCACCAAGAACAACGACTATGTGACCTCTTAAAGTCACAGATTTCTACAAGTTGCGAAGTCGCGAACTAGAGGCATGAAGACAAAGTGCGACCTACTAGGAACAACGACTATGCGACCTTTACAAGTCACAGCTTCTCTCGCCAGTCGCTGAGTCGCAAGCCTAAGGTGTGAACACAGGATGTGACCCATCGGGAGCTGTGACTATGCGACTTGCATGGTCGCCAAGTCGCAGGGTCAGGAAAAATTAGATCCATAACCGGGTGCGACCCTCCGACCATGCAACCTCCATGCAGGGATTGCGACCTCATGCAAAATCATTGCTTACTAAAGGATGGGTGTTTTATTATTTTATTTTATTTTTCTTATGTCCCGAAGAAGATTAAACTTACGAGAACACATGGAGCCTCTCTTTGAGGACGTATCTTGGTGCTCGAACACCATCGAATGATTACCCATAATGTGTAATGAATTGTTTTGGAGGAGCGTGGATACAATACACCAAATAAATTGCAAACTACGTAGCACGACCCCCAGCGCATGCGTTATTAATTTATGGGTAAAGAGGCTAGCCCCTTGAAAGCGTTGCATATGTTGTTCTCATCGCTACTCTTTAGCCAAATGAAAGTGGAAGGAGGCACTACGGTGGGGAGAACTGGGTAAAGGAATGGCTATTCCTTGGTACAAGAAGAGGTTTCTGTGTTTGGGTTAAATTCGACACAGGCCATGAGTTTTCATAAATACCCATAAAGAGTCTCTATGAGAAGCAATCAAACATATGAAGGTGGATAAGGGAATCGCGTTTTCTCAAAGATACAAGAAGATTTAGGCACGCATCAAGAACCACCAAAGGTTAATCATGTAATGCTGGAAGCAATCATAAACTGAAGGAAAACACTGAAATAAAGAGAATCAATGTCTGTCTTCGAAGATCTTCTGAGAAGGATTCAGACTAATGATACCATTTACGAGCTGCACACGCAACATTGCGGCGCGCAGAACGAGACCACACAGGGGTCTAAATTTACTATTTGTTAAAACCACCTTTGGCTGATTACATGTTTTTCAAACATCGATTTTATTTTAAGTAAATATGACTCGTGTTAAATTGTCTACAGGTAGGAGCCGGTGACTTGCATGGCAAGATTTGGGGTTTTTTACAAGATTCCCGAGAACCTCACTTTAAGTTCAAAGGAACCCAGTCACGTGCATGGAACTGATATGAAAGAAAAGGCATCTTACCATGAAATCCAGAGATCACCGAAAGAAGAATGCAGAAGGGACAAAACTTCAAGTCGCAAATCGCAGATTGGTCGAGGTCGCAGGTCGTGGGTTGCTCGAGGTAGAAGGTCGCAGATTTCCCTAAGTCGAAAACTAGCCCAACAGTCAGGAAGACCAAGAGTCAAGGGAAACTCAAGAGTCATCTCAGCCTATACATACAACTTCGGGAAAAGGAGAGGGACTTTTAGCTCAACAGTGAAAGCCAGTATGAGAGAGGAATTATTTCTAGAGAGCTAAAGGCACTAAGCTCTTGGTATCAAATAGAAAAAAGGGTAGCGAGGCTAGGGTATTACATCATGCTTTGAGATGAACAACCCATGTTCCACTATTGGGTTTTAACGAGTTGTAAACATGTATTTGATGTTGCAGCAACATTAATAATATATTCTCCTTCCCGACACTGATTCACATGCTTGTTTATGGTGATAGTACTAGTTGTCTAGTACTTCATTATGTTGTACATTTTCTTTCATGCATGTCATCGGTTATGAAATATTTCTCAATGGTTGTATGTATGTCTGCTTTTGGATTAGTGTTTATTTGTCCTTGCCACAACAATAGTCTATTGTGAACTACTTTGTAGTTAACTTCTGGCGTGTTTTCTCTCATATATGTTTGACTGGTTTTCGGCTAACTGATCCCAGTTACGGCATATCCCCCTTTTATTTTTGCTGCTTAGACTTGCTGGTATCTTTGTTTATGGTTCATTAATATTGGGTTGATTTTTCTTTGTTGATTGATAATTTCAACTTCGCCTCTGCTCCGTCATCTTCTCATCCGACAACCAAGAGTGGAAACAATTATGGCGGCAGCTGGGCCCACATACCGGATGGGGCTCCTATCCCAAATGGTGTGAGGTCTAATTGGGACCTTTCACTGGGGAGACCCCCCTTGTTGTCGGCAGTACATTTTTTCCCGTCAACAAATTGGCGCTAGATGGAGGGCCAGATGACAAGCTGAGCCCTCAGAGCTTGTAGTTAGTCTCATACCTGTAATGGCTCATCCCTAAATCATTCTCCCAAGGTGTTTATCGGATTTATCTGGTTCTCGATGCTCAATCCTCGATGAACCTATGTATCACTTGTCCCAGTTAAAATTCGATGGTGAAAACAAAATTTCCATAACCGAGCACCTTTCAGATTTCTGTGAGTTTTGTGAGTGTTACGAAATTGACGACGAGGAGTTGGCTTGTGTGATTTTCTCCCTCACTCTTTAAGGTCGCGTTGAAAAATGGTGCCACACATTGTTGGAAGCTTCCATCCATTCATTCAAACAGCTCGCCGGTGAATTACAACAAGCTTTTCACAGGTACGATTTTCAAAATGTATTAACAAGGTTAAATGAAATCAGAATGGAACCTCAAGAATCTATAGAGGAGTTTTCTATCAGGTTTGTTAATTTTTTCTTGAGTTCCCTTAAAGGGACGTAGATTGGACATACTTAATTAAACATTTTCAACTGGTGATTTCCGTTTCCCTAAAACAATCTCAATCAGAAACTGAGCCTGTTCCCGGTGTTTGTTATGATAACCCTCAAGTTTCCTGTTGTTCAGATTTTGTCCCGAAATCTTTCGCGCATACTGTCAAATCAGAGCTTGAAAAGCATATTGGCCTAACATCTCTCCCTGTCAATGAAACCTATGTCGATTCCACTGAATGTTTGCTTGGGTACGATTCTAAACCTCATTCTCATACTGATAACAAATTGAGTCATGTCCCGGGCAAAGTTGATTTCCCTACAAAATCATTGGACCATGATGGGCATATGAAATCATTGACCTCTCTGGATGACACTGATATGCGAGATGGAAGTCCGTGTACGGTTGATACCCCCGCATCTGAATCATTTCATCCATTATTCCCTAATTTATTTTATGATTCTGCCACACCAGTAATTCCTTCAAGTCATTCAAAATTTTCTTATACTGGTATTGGCGACAATCATAAGCACGCGGGTGGTGTTTCTCAATCACATTACGAAATTGACGAGTCTCTTATGCCTGATCCTTTTCATTCGCAATCTCTAACCCAAGGGGAGCCTAACATGTCAGGTACCCAACCTGCCCAAATTGATGGCTCCAATAATCACTACTTATCTGAAAACATTCTCACTCACGCCACCGAGAATCATCATTCGCGTTTACTTGTTGACCACACGAAGCCACCAAAATTTGATGATCCACTTTGCGATGATTCAAGGATCCATTAGGAAATCGAAGCAATTCAACTTCTTCTGGCTGTTACCTCAAGTTCTTACGTTCCTGATGAGACCCCTGGAACAAGTCCAACTAGGGTTCCTCGAATTAGGGTTTATGAAATGACAGTTCCCACGTATCACACACCTCTCAGCATAACTGCGTTGGATCTCAGCTCATCCGAGCAGGTCTTCCATTTGAGTGATCTTTCCCTGAGCACAGATCTCTATCACCTAACGACCGATATGCAACAACCGATATACCCTAATTTATTCACTGGAAGGGAAACATCGACCATTGTCTCTAATCTCTCTAGTTGTTTCCCAGCTAGTACCAGTTGCACTCAGGCGCAAGAGTGTGATGTTTGGAAAACCTCTCTACTGCCTGAAAATATTCCATTCAGTTCACCCCATCCTGGGAAATCTAAAGAATCTGATACATTGGATTGTCAACCTGTCAGTGCGCAAACATTTGGCCGAATTGATATAAAGCCCACTGACACTTTTCCAACCACTACAATTGATGATCACACCTATTCGTTAGTTAATCTCACGAAACCATCAAATTTTGGAAGCCCCCCACTCGAAGGTCCTGAGTTGGTCCTGGATGGTGAGGCATTTTAGCCTTCGCTGACAGTTACTCCGGATTCTCACATCCTCGGCGAAACCCGGGAACAACTTCGAACTAGGGTTTTCAAAATTAGGGTTTCTTCAAGTGGATTCGCAAGCATCTCAAATTCGTCTAGCGGACGCCAATTTTTTTGTTTTATCAAGATGATCATCCTCAAAATCATGATGAGATTCCTGGCTGGTTTGACGAATCCTATCCAATGAATATACCTACAAATAGGCAATGTTTTTCCCCGCTTCCGTCGGACCTAGAGTTGAGCGTCGATGGATGTGTGTCATTTATAAATCATTTTAGATTTCAAGCACCTATTCCTATGTATCAGGATGAAATGGAAATTCAGCTAGCACAATCTATTCTGGCACGTTCTCTGGTAAGTAGCCATGACCTTCTTGCTATTGCACATACTCTTTACGTAAGTCTTATTGTTGGTGCATGATTTTGTATGCTGGCTCTGATTGCGAACATTGTTGTTCTTGCAGGGCAGGAATTGATGTGGTGGTTGCACTGGAAAGCTGATTTTACATAACCTGACCGCCTCTTTGGTTAAACTAGGGTTTTGAGGATTAGACTAGCTAGGATTTGATAATAAAATTTGTTATTCAAGTTGTTAATTAGGTTCACTCGCTAAGGGTTTGTTTTATGTTTAAAATTATGCTTACTGTCTTTTCTTGTGGTCGGTAGTTCATGCATTATAATTTTCCATTTATTTCTTACACTCATGCTTTTTTCAGCTTGCTTGTTGCTGCATTATATTTAGTTAATCACTGTGTGTGCTTTGCCTTGTTTTTCACCTGCAACCAGTTGCTGTTTCTCGCACATGGCATCGCATTGCGTCATAAGCCTCGTCTGTTGCATCGCATTGTGTGCCTTCTGCCTCACAGCATTTGCACCAGTTGTTGATTGAACTATGAAAGTTTCCATACCATTGCGTGAGCCCTCATTGAGCTCTGGGCCTTCAATCCCTCGGTGCCCAGCTTGGCCTTCTTACTCCCTTTGCACGGGTTTAGAGCTGATTGGTTGCCTTCACCCCGCTACACAAATCAAAACCCTAACCCTATTTTTGCGTGGGGTTGTGGTGGTTACCCCAAGAGGAAAATTATCTTAGAACAAGTCATCAAGGTCGCATTATCAGCTTTATTCCTGTGAGTCTAAATTCATTAGCCAGGGAGATACGAGCTGGTTGCTTGTGGGGAACCCTTGCGAGTTTGAATGACATGTACTAGTAACCTGAGCCTTGTGCCCAGCATAGTCTCAAACATCTTAATGATCTGCTTTGCACGTTTCGCCTGGGGTGGTAGGTAGGATGTGAAGACTTGGCATGAGGGAAAACCTAAATCAGGATATCTTTCAGTTTCTGTCAAACAAGAAACAACCTCTCTTACCCATAAAATAAGTCGGGATCCCTCATCCGCCCATGCAAAATAAATGCCACGAGCACATGAAAATAAGTGTTGCAAGCACATGAAAAAATAAGGGTAAAGGATTGAGAAAGGCTTCTTGCGCAGAGAGGTAACGCAACAACTCCGCCGGGGTGCTGACCAGGCTCGCTGGCAGCGAAGCAACGTTTGTGATTTCTTGAAGTGACTCCGTCGGGGTATTGTACAGGCCTGCTGGCAGTGGAGCAACACCAGAAACTTATTTTAAAATTCTGAATATAATAAGCCTGCTGCCTTTCTCTCTACATCATCAACCAGCCATTGGCATCCGTGAACTTCCACTTTGACATGTTTTGATTAACGAGACCTAGCTGAGGCACAAGGATTGGGCATATCTGAAAAGGTCAAAATAATACAAGGGTACCCTCAGAACTTGTTCAATATTCCCTTGCATCACTACCTGGACTCAGACTATTGTTGGGGTGTTGACAGAGATGCTGGATTATATCAGTGGTTCACCAATTGTTGTAGCCGCTACAACAACACCCAAAAATTTGGGTATATCTAAAATTTCGGGTCCCCTTGCTCGCTTAGCCATTAGGGTTTTGACCCAGCCTGTAGTCATTGAACCTTCTCACCATCATGACGAGATTATTTCGCCGCAACCATGCCATGTGTGAAGGTATTATCATGCACACACTCAAATGAAAACTTGTCTGTGCATTAAGTATACTCGTTAGAAGCCCTTTCATCATGGATCATTTAGGCATTCTGTTTGGATACTTCACCAAGCTCATGTAAATTATTTGAGGGCATCATTCTCTACAGGGTAACTGTGAACTAATTGATGTTATAATATTTCATACAGGTCAATCCCATGAATGATATACTCATCAATGTCGTCACCGCACCGAGGGAAATAAACTGAAGCTAAACAACAAAGGCGCAGTGCGGAACATGACACTTTCATACCCTGTCGATATGGGGATGAGAACTAAGTCTACAGTTGAAGACCTCGACAAGGCGGAGGACCAGGATATGCCAACAAGTGATAAGGAGGAGTAAGTGAACATTATTTTCAAATGGAGGATGGTGTGGTGTATGTTTATTCAAATAAAGGATCAAGGGAAGAATTGTTCATGATTTACCGATGCAACAAAATTATTCACTGATGCACATCGGATACTTAGACTCATTTCATTGTGAAATACAAGAATCCTGGAAGAGTGTTCTGACATTGGCATATCAGAGTATTGGTGTTGTCCATGGCGATTTAAGTATCTCTCCACTCTATGTCTTCAGAAGTACTTTTGCTGAAGACATTCAACACTCCAAAAAAAAGTGAAGAGATACTTGGAGCATTGTCCTTTGTCTTCTGGACATTAACTTTGGTGCCTTTATTCAAGTATGTTTTTATAGTGTCGAAAGCTGATGACAACGGAGAAGGTGGGGCTTTTGCATTTTATTCTTTGTTATGCAAGCACGCCAAAGTTAGCCTGCTGACAAAATGCAAAAAATGTTGATGAGGAACTTTCGACATATAAAATGGAACTTCCTCCTGACACGAGGAAAGGATAAAGAATAAGAAAGATTCTTGAAAAGCATAGAGGCCTTCAGTCTGCGCTGCTAGTTGTAGCTTTGCTGGGCACTTGCATGGTTATTAGAGATGGTGTGCTAACACCAACCATTTACATGTATTCTGCAGTCTCGGGCTTTGAAGTGTTGTGACGGAACACCTACATGAATATGTTTTGGTTCCTATTTCATGTTGTATATTGGTTTGCCTTTTTTTCACTACAACACTATGGGACACATCGGATAGGTTTCATCTTTTCCCCAAGTGTTATGATTTGGCTTCTACGTATTAGTGCACTCGGTCTATATAACATTATTCGTTGGAACCCGAAAATTTATCTTGCACTCTCTCCATATGCTATGTACAAGTTTATGAGGAAGACCCGGTCTGGAGGATGGAATTTTTTGGTGGCATTCTGTTATGTCTCACAGGTTTAGAGGCAACGTTCACAGATCTTGGGCACTTTTCACAATTTTCAATAAAGATCGCTTTCACTTTTATGGTTTATCTTGCCTTGATTTTAGCTTACATGGGTCGAGTTGCTCACATTTCAAAACACCATCAATGTGTTAATCCAACTGGCTATTTCTTTTCAGTGCCAGAAACTGTTAGATGGCCTGTGATTGGAGTTGCGAGCCAAGCAATGATCACAGAGACATGTTCAATCATTAACCAATGTCCGACATTTGGTTACTTTCCTAACGTAAAAGTGGTACACACGTCAGATAAAATACGTGGGAGGGTATATACTCCTGAAATCAACTGGATTTTAATGACATTATGTCTTACTGTTACGTTTGGTTTGAGGGATGTTAAGCACATAGAAAATGCCCTCTAAACTCCCTTTGAGGCCGGCATTATACTGAGAGGAATTAAAATTGGAAAGGTCTTATTTGGCTACATATTAATAAACACAAATCAAGGTAAAATGGGAAATCCAGCCGCAAGATTCGGTCTCTCACACCGCATCACGTGCCATCAAAGCAGTTTCCTCATGCATTAGCGAAGAGTTTTGTTGCTATACTCAAACAAAAGATAGCCCTAACCGCCTAAGGGATGTATCAAGGCTGCACAATTAATAAATATTTGATAACAGCTCATGATACGACCTGGGCATAAAGCCGTCACCATAAAATGTGCCTTATTGATTACCCCAAGACCCATATGGTGTGAAGTCCAGTAAAAAAAAAAAGCTTCCGCACGGCATGAATGCATATGCGTCGTGGAACCTTGGAGGAACGACAGCTAGAAAATCGATTATCTTACACTATGGCAGATTTAGAACTCGTGGAGGTAGAACAGAAGTTGCAAAATCGAGGGAGAAATATTTGCAGTAGATCGCTCAGATGGTCCCTATTTTTAGATTTGGTACTCGTGTTAGAGTTATAAGGGATTTTTCAAACCGTATCTGTTGGAATATTGTGAGTGAAGAGGGGGTAGTTGCAATTTGGCGGAAACCTTCCAATAATAATTGTTATATGAGCCAGTGTGCTAGGGGTTGAGCCTCCATTGTGCGATGTGCACGATGACCCCGGTGATGTACGGGATGCGTCGTCGAAGAGGTGGACCTCATGGTTAGTTCAAAATGACAACGGAGGAGTTTGGGTCAAACGACCTCAACGCGCATGCACTCTGCCTGTCTGATTTCCAATGCGCATAAATGGAAGCGAATTTGAGTTAAAGCCTGGGGCTTTGCATAATGAAACAAAAGATAAATACAAAGAACCTACTTGTCATCAACGTTGTTGTGTGACTGTCCACCTGCAGATTTATCTGGGGGCCTTGCCGCCGTCAATGCAATCGGCTTCTGTTATATTTCGTGACAGCTCTTGTAAAAGTTGACCTCCACAGCTGAGTCCACCATGGGCTGCTCAGACTCGGGATAACTCGCCAAATATTTTTCTTCTTCAATCCTCGCCTCGGCCTACTCAATCTCGTCCATTTCCATGGTCAAAGAAAGAGACCCAGGTTGCACATGGTTCAAAATGGGTCTAAGGGAACGATGTGTGATCGAGTCGCACAATCGCACTTCTTCTGCAGTGATGAAAAGTGCGACCCATCCCAAATGCGACTATGCGACCTCTTCAAGTCGCAGATTTCTACAAGTCACGAAGTTGCGAACCGGAGGCACGAAGGCAAAGTGCGACCTACCAGGAACAATGACTATGCGACCTCTTCAAGTCGCAGATTTCTACAAGTCACGAAGTCGCGAACCGGAGGCACGAAGGCAAAGTGCGACCTACCAGGAACAACGACTATGCAAACTTTACAAGTCACAGCTTCTCTCACCAGTTGCTGAGTCGCAAGCCTATGGTGTGAACACAGGATGCGACCCATCGGGAGCTACAACTATGCGACCTGCGTGGTCGCCAAGTTGCAGGGTCGGGAAAAAGTAGATCCATAACCGGGTGCAACCCTCCGACCATGCAACCTCCATGCGGGGATTGCGACCTCATGAAAAATCATTGCTTACTAAAGGATGGGTGTTTTATTATTTTATTTTATTTTTCTTACGTCCCGAAGAAGATAAAACTTACGAGAACACATGGAGCCTCTCTTTGAGGACGTATCTTGGTGCTTGAACACCATCAAATGATTACCCATAATGTGTAATGAATTGTTTTGGAGGAGTGTGGCTACAATACACCAGATACATTGCAAACTATGTAGCACGACCCCCAGCGCATGCGTTATTCATTTATGGGTAAAGAGGCTAGCCCCTTGAAAGTGTTGCATATGTCGTTCTCATCGCTACTCTTTAGCCAAATGAAAGTGGAAGGAGGCACTACGGTGGGGAGAACCGGGTAAAGGAATGGCTATTCCTTGGTACAAGAAGAGGTTTTCGTGTTTGGGTTAAATTTGACACAGGCCATGAGTTTTCATAAATACCCATAAGAGTCTCTACGAGAAGTAATCAACATATGACGGTGGATAAGGGAATCACCTTTTCTCAAAGGTATAGGCAGATTTAGGCATGCATCAAGAACCACCAAAGGTTAGTCATGTAATGCGGGAAGAAATCATAAACTGAAGGAAAAGACTGAAATAAAGAGCATCAATGTCTGTCTTCGAAGGATTCAGACTAATGATACCATTTACAAGCTGCACATGCAACATTGCGGCACGCAGAACAAGACCACACAGGGGTCTAAATTTACTATTTGTTAAAACCACCTTTGGCTGATTACATGTGTTTCAAACATCGATTTTATTTTAAGTAAATATGACCCGTGTTAAATTGTCTACAGGTAGGAGCCGGTGACTTGCATGGCAAGATCTGGGGTTTTTTACAAGATTCCCAAGAACCTCACTTTAAGTTCAAAGGAACCCAGTCACCTGCACGGAACTGATATGAAAGAAAAGGCATCTTACCGTGAAATCCAGAGATCACCGAAAGAAGAATGAAGAAGGGACAAAACTTCAAGTCGCAGATCGCAGATTGGTCGAGATCACAAGTCGTGGGTTGCTCAAGGTCGCAGGTCGCAGATTTCCCTAAGTCGCAAACTAGCCCAACAGTCGGGAAGACCAAGAGTCAGGAGAAATTCAAGAGTCATCTCAGCCTATACATACAACTTCGGGAAAAGGAGAGGGACTTTTAGCTCGACAGTGAAAGCCAGTATGAGAGAGGAATTATTGCTACAGAGCTAAAGGCACTCAGCTCTTGGTATCAAATAGAAAAAAGGGTAGCGAGGCTACGATATTGCATCATGCTTTGAGATGAACAACCCATGTTCCACTATTGGGTTTTAACGAGTTGTAAACATGTATTTGACGTTGCAACAACATTAATAATATATTCTCCTTCTCGGCACTGATTCACGTGCTTGTTTTTGGTGATAGTACTAGTTGTCTAGTACTTCATTATGTTGTACGTTTGCTTTCATGCATGCATCGGTTATGAACTATTTCTCAATGGTTGTATGTATGTCTTCTTTTTGATTTGTCCTTGCCACGACGGTAGTCTATTGTGAACTAATTTGCAGTTAACTTCTGGCGTGTTTTCTCTCATATATGTTTGACTGGTTTTTGGCTAATTGATCCCAGTTACGGCATATCCCCCTTTTATTTTTGCTGCTTAGACTTGCTGGTATCTTTGTTTATGGTTCATTAATCTTGGGTTGATTTTTCTTCGTTGATTGATCATTTCACCTTCGCCTCTGCTCCGTCATCTTCTCATCTGACAACCAAGAGTGGAAACAATTATGGCGGCAGCCGGGCCCACATACCGAATGGGGCTCCTATCCCAAATGGTGTGAGGTCTAATTGGGACCTTTCATCGAGGAGATTGAAGTTCATTACTTGGGACATGTTGTTTCCAGGAAGGTATAATAGTGGACCTTAAAATATTAAAGCTATCACGGAGTGGATAGCTCCTTGGAATGTGGATAAAGTCATATCATTCATGGGATTAGCGGGTTATTACAAGAGGTTCATCAGGAACTTCTCACGGATTGTATATCCTGTTATATATTTGCAATGAAAAGGAAAGAAGTTTGAATGGACTGAGGAGTGTGCAACTAGTTTTGAGTATTTTAAGCATTTGCTTACAAATGCTCCAGTTTTGAAGATTGTAGATGTTGATAAGGAGTTTGTGGTATGTACAAATGCTTGCAAGAGAGAACTTGGTGGAGTATTGATGCAGGAAGGACAGGTGATATGCTATGAGTCAAGGAAGTTGAATGAGCATGAGTAGAACTTTGTGAATCTTGATCTTGAATTGGCAATTATCTCTCATGCATTGACAATGTGAAGACATTATCTTCTTGGCAGGAGGTTTGTCTTGATGAGTGATCCCAGTGGGTTGAGGTACTTGTTTGGCCAACCCAACATGAATGCCATAAAATCTAGATGGTTGTCTACTCTTAGTGAGTTTGGCTTCGAGATCAGATACAGTAAGGGGCAATGAGAACAAGGTTGTAGATGCTCTCGGTAGGAGAGTGCAAGTGAATCATATTGTAGTAGTAATTTTTTATGGGAAATATTTACAGGAGTGGATCTTGCAGGCAGGGAAACATGATGACAGGTACTAGAAGCTAAAGCAGATATTGCAGTTGCAGGGTGAAGGTGATAGGGATGAGGAACATCATCTCACGACAGATGGCCTGGTCAAATTTAGGAACAAGATTTTTGTGTTGGATAGTAGTGAGCTCAAGAAGCCTATCTTGAGGGAGTTTCATGTCAAGTCATATTCAGATCACCTGAGATATCAAAAGACTTTGACTGTTGTTAAGAAGTTATATTATTGGCCGAACTTGAAGAAAGAGGTGGTTGAGTTTGTTACAAGATGTTTGGAATATCAATGCGTAAAAGCACAGTGTAAGAATCCAATTGGTTTATTACAGCTGATTTTAATTCCAGAGTGGAAATGGGAGGTCATTTCCATGGACTTCATTACAATTTTGCTGACGAAATCAAGGTAACATGTATCCATCATGGTTGTGGTTGACATGTTAAGTAAGGTAGATCACTTCATTGCAGTGACGTCTACAAATTTAGCTGGTGGGGTAGCTCATATCTTCATCAGGGAGATAGTGAGATTGCATGGTGTTCCTAAGAAGATCATATCAGACAGAGATGTCAAGTTCACTTCCAGGTTTTGGAAGGAGATGTTTGTAGGCTTGGGAACATAGTTAGATTTCAGTACAACTTATCATCTGCAGAGAAATGGACAGATAGAGAGAGTCAAGATGATTCTTGAGGACATGTTGAGGATGTATGTCATGCATCAACAGAGGAAGTGGGAAGATTATATTCCACTTGTAGAGTTTACATATAATAATGGGTATCAAGAATCCTTGAGGATGAGTCCCTTTTAGGCTCTTTACGGGTGTAGTTGTAATACTCCTATCAACTGGAGTGATCCATAGAACATGGTGTTGATTGGACTGTATATGTTGGAAGATATGGAACAAGAAATGTAGGTTATCAAAATGAATCTAAAGGAAACACAAGAAATGTGGAAGATTTATGCAGAAGAACACAAATAATTCAAGGATTTTTAGGTTGGGGAGCATGTGTACTTGCGCATCAATCCCAAGAGGAGCTCCTTGAGGATTGGGTCATGTGCCACGATGACACCTCAATATTGCGGGCCTTTTGAGATCCTTGAGAGGATTGGACCAATGGCCTACATACTTGCAATGCTACCAAAAGTGAACTTCCATGATGTTTTCCATGTTTCATTGCTTGAGAAGTATGTCCAGGATGTTGATCATGCGATTGATTGGTCTGTATTGCAGGTGGAAGAAAGTGGAGATTTCCATCTAGAACCATAGTGAATTAGGCAGTGGAAACAACTCATGCTCTGAAACAAAGCGATAGACCTGGTTAAAGTGTAGTGGAAGAACTTTGGTCCCCATGAAGCTACATGGGAGATGATTGATCATATGCGGGCTTTGTATGCTTATTTATTTGCTGGTTGAGCATATGTGTTGGTTTATGTGTTTTGGTTTATGTTTATATATGCACATGTGTATTGTATATACTGCAATGAGCTATGTTATAAAGCTCCAATAAGTAGTACAATGTTCATTTTTTCAACAGTTTGGAATGATGTAAATTGTTGACACCTAATTCTTGGGATTGGGTGAAATTGTAAACTAATGTAAATAGAAAATAAGGAGAGTTGGAATATGAAGAGACACTGAGAGATGAATCCCAAGAGTCTCTTCCTCCATGTATATATTTGTGTTCACCCTTAATTCATATATACAATTCAGTTTGTGGAGTTACCTCCTGGCTTGACATGGTATCAGATCCAACTCCATTTTTGGCTTCCCTGCCCTTGTAACTCCCTCTTGCAATTTTTTCAGAATTGCCTACATTATGCAAAACTACCTCTCTTCCTACCTAGTGGTATCAATACAATTTCTGGTTCATCACTTTGTTTTTTTTTTCCTCTATACCTTGTTCATCAATTCCGCTCCCCCTCCATTCTCTGTATTAAAAAAAAATTATTGCAAAGCTCCCACATAGCTGTGCTGCCTACACAACAATAACACACCACCCTCACCATTATGCACATTGAGCCCAATACTCTTCGAATCCTCCACTACCCTCCATCTTACAGTGTGGCTCACGCTCCTCAGCTCTGCCATGGTGTAATACTCTATTCACTACGCTCCCTCGGCCTTGAGTGATGGTCTCTGCAACTACAATTGGTTGGTGCATTCCCATACAACACCTCGACACCCCTCTCAACAATCGAAACCCTTCCCATAGTCGACACCCCTCTCCGCAACTGACACCCCTCCCATAATCGACACCCATAGTCAGCCTTGTTTCGGCATCGCTTGCTCCCTTCGCGGCCCCAACTGCAACTACCTCGACCTCCCTCCAAGGTCACCCCATTATGCCTCCCACACAAATTACAGCTACACAATCCACCATATCCCACCTCCCCAAAATAAAACCTTCCCCATGTAATACCTCTGCATAAAAAATTAGCACCATAATTGTTTAAAAAAAAAAAAAAATTAGCACTAGAATTGCAATTCTTATAGTATTGGTAGCATAGCGTAATTTTTTTTACAGGACATATTTAGAATGCATTCACTCATATATATTGCGGGAGTGGTTCTCACTGGAAAGGATAACTATCCTGAGTGGTCCCAAAAAATAAAACACACTCTCATTTTCAATGAATTGTGGAAAGAAATTTGTGAAAGAGAAGGAGACAATGCACCTGCAAAGCCTACCTCAGACAAGGAGATCACTATTTGGGACAAAAAGAACAACAAGGCCTATGAATTGATTGCAACATTTGTAAATGATGAGGTGAGTCACCATATTACACCATTCTCAAATGCTTATGAAGGCTTGAAGAATTTGAAAGAATTGTATGACCCACACTCCGAACTTGAATTTGTCCAATTGATTATTAAACTGTTCAGTCTTGAATTGAAAAATGATGACCCTCTTGCTTTAGCATCATAATTAAGATCTATCATGCATGATATTAAAAACACTGGTGTTGAAATAAACATACCTCGCATACCTTATGTCAAGGCACTATATCCCACTTACTCACATTATCTTGAGTCATTGTAAACAAGTGGAAACCTCAAGGAGGTTACCTTTGACTCCCTTGGTAAGAAATTTGCTGAGATAGAAAAGGATTTTGGGAAGAATACAACTCCTTAGTCTTCTGAAGAAGCTGTGTCTCTTTCACATAGAGAGAAGAATCATGCTCAAGATTCTTCTGAAGGAAGAGGTGGCCGAAGAGGAAGAAGAAATTTTAGATGCAGGGGGGCAGAAAATTTCAAGGATAAAAGTCTGATCTTCATTGCACATGTTGCAATAGAGATGAACATGATGCATCCACATGTAAGCTGCATTGGGACAAAACTAAGCAAGAAAGAAATGAAGCCAAAGGTAAAAATCATGAAAAAGAGAAAGGTAAAGCACTTGGATCTTCTCATTATGTTGTGGCACATTGTAATATTGGAGTAACTGAAGACTCGTTTAATGCTTCACTTTCTTCTTGGGAAAATGGTTGGTTGCTTGATTCAAGAGAAACATGCCACATGAATTTTAGAAAAGATTTTTTTGAATAATTTTATGAAATTTTTGATGGAGCAGTATACTTTGCAGACAAATGAAAAATCAAGCCATCGGGGCTTGGAACAATCAGGCTCAAACTACTTGGTATTCTAGGCTTTCTTCTACACGAGGTTCTATACCTCCCAGAGTTGAGGAGAAACGTGTTGTCTTTGGTCCACATCCACCAACAAGGACACTCCAGTCATATGTTTTATGGAAAGGTTGATGTTAGAAAAGCATTAGATCACTCACTTGCCATGACGGGGATAGAAGAAGAAAGACTTCTAAAGTTGCAAGGTACCTCTGCTCATGCACAAAACTTTGCATACATTTCTCACTATGATGAAGGTACATTTCCATCAAGTCTTTTATGGCATGCTAGATTTGGACACTTGAACTATGAAAACCTTCGATTGTTGAAGAAAAATGGTGTTACCCGTTTGCCTACAATTCCTAGGAAACTTAAGAAATGACATGCTTGTATTTTAGGAAAGCATAACAAACAATATTTTCATGATTCACATTCCAGAGCACATGGAAAACATGCACTCATTCATTCAGATTTATGTGGCCCAATTCTTTTTCCTTCTGCAAATGGAAATAAATATATGATGACATTTATTGATGAGTACACTAGAATGTGTTGGGTTTATTTATTGAAGAAAAAATCTGATGCTTTTCAAACATTCAAGAACTTTCATGCATGGATTGAAAATGATGCACAAACTCATATTGGCTCTATTTGCACTAATAATGGAAAAGAATACACTTCAAATGAATTTTAAAACTATGTTTTTCAACATGGGATCAAACATCAAACAACCTACCTTACAATCCCCAACAAAACAGAGTAGCTAAAAGAATGAACAAGACAATTTTAAATATGGTACGTTCCATGATGTTTTTCAAGAATGTAAAAGTCATGTTTTGGGCTGATGTAGTTCTATGTGATGTCTATATAAATAATAGGTGTCCTTATAATGCAATTATAAACAAGACCCCTTATGAAATGTGGCATGACCACATTCCTTTGGTAAAGCATCTCAGGGTCTTTGGTTCCACCTGTTATGCCTTGATACTTGAGGAAAAAAGAAACAAACTTGGTTAAAGGAGTCAGAAGTGTACCTTCTTAGGGTATTCAAATACCACCAAAGCATACTATCTCTATGATGAAGTTAATAAGAAGTTTTTAGTATATATAAATGTAATAGTTCTTGAATCTTCCAAGACTGACAATGTTGTTGAGTGACAACTTGGATGCGTGGATAGATTCGGGTATGCAAAGTCATTTTAAGAATTTGTTAATAAAATTCCACATCTTGAAGGGGGGATTCCTATACTGGATTAATCTGTGGAATCTTCTTCACATGAAGCTCCATCCATGGATGACACTTTGAGTGATGTGATTGATATAATTGGGAGACTAAGTCTTGATTAGGCCCCAACTCAGTCAACTGAGCAGCCCGAGCCATCTCAGAAAGGTCCTCCAAAATGGCTGACAAAGACACTTGAAAATGTCCATCCTGATGAGGTTGGAAAGATAGGAACAAGAAGTTCCACGAGGAAAAATGGAGGTGATGTAGATGATTCTGATTCACTTGTTGATATGGATGTTACTTATAATTGCGAATTGAATTTGTCTACAGATTTTGAACCAAATTCCTTCAAATAAGTTGCTTCTCATAATAAATGGAAAGAAGTGATGTAGAAGGAATATGATGCCTTGATAGAGAATAGCACCTGGAAGCTAGTTTATCCTCCATTGGGAACCAAACCAATTGGTTGCAAGTGGATCTATAAGAATAAGTATAAATTTGATGGCTCACTTAAAAAGCACAAAGGTGGGCTTGTAGAAAAAGGTTTTGCAGAGAAAGAAGGGGTCGGTTATAAGGAGTCTTTTCCCCCCACAAAAAAATGGGCTACCATTCGGACACTCTTTGTCTTGGAAACTCAAAACAGTTGGAAATTCCATCAGATGGATGTAAAAACTACTTTCTTAAATGGAGATTTGAAAGAAAATGTTTTTATGTCCCAGCCAGAAGGATTTGTTGTGAAGGTCCAGGAACACAAAGTATGAAAACTTGTAAAATCCTTGTATGGCCTCAAGCAAGCACTGCGAGCCTGGTATGAGAAGCTAACTGAGCATCTTCTGAAACTCAACTTCAAACATTATGATCTTGATGATGCAACTTTGTTTGTCAAGAAAGCTGGCGAAAAAATTGTATATCTTGTGGTGTCTGTAGATGATATTTTGATGACAGGGAACAATGAGAGCTACATTGCATCCATAAAGAAGGAATTGAGGAAAGGTTTTAAAATGACTCACTTGGGATATGTTCACTACTATCTTGGTATTGAAGTAACTCAACATCCTAAGTTTATATTCCTCTCTCAGAAGAATTACATTTGAGATCTATTGAACATGTTTCGCATGGCTTAGTGCAATCCTTTGACTACTCTAATGGAACAAAACTTGAAGCTCACATCCATTGAAGGAGAAGAATTTGAGGATGCAACAAAGTATAGACAACTTGTAGGAAGTCTCAACTACCTAAATACTACTAGACTGGACATTTAATTTGCTGTTGGAATCCTCTTCAGGTTTATGCAAAAGCCCTGTGAGGGACATTGGTCTGCTACAAAAAGAGTTCTAAAGTACTTGAAGGGGACTCAAGACTTTGGAATCAAGTATACACAGGTGGGAGAATTCATCTTGATTGGATACTCTGATTCAAACTTTGATGGAGACAAATAAACTGGGGTATCTACTTCGGGTTTACTATGAGTCTTGGATCAATAGCTATCTCTTGGAGATCATGCAAACAATTAGTTCCAACAGATTTCACAACTGAGGCAAAATATGTGGTAGCAGCCGAAGAAACAAAGGAAATTGTGTGGCTCAGGAAAATTCAGGAAGATTTGCAGGAGAAACTAGTGCATTCAACTCCACTCATGATTGACAACACTTCTACGATAAATTTGGCCAAGAACCCAAAGTTCCATGATCGAATGAAGCACATCAATAAAAAATACCATTTGATTCGACATCATGTTGAGGCAAAGCCAATCCATCTACGCCATTGTTCCACAAATGAGCATATTGCAGACATATTCACCAAAGTGCTTGGAAGAGAAAATTTTGAAAGATTCAGAATGATGCTTGGACTCACCAACATCCCTTTAGAATGAGGGGGAGAATGTTGAAACCTAATCCTTGGGATTGGGTGAAATCATTAAATAATGTAAATAGAAAATAATGAGAGCTGGAATATGAAGAGACACTGGGAGATGAATCCCAAGAGTCTCTCCCTCCATGTATATATGTGTGTTCACCCTTAATACATATATACAATTTAGTCTGTGGAGTTACCTCCTGGTCTGACATAAATTTTTCATCGAGATGTGTTATAAAGTTTCATGTGAAACATGTTTCTCAAGTCATAATCGTCATTGAACACTAAGGGGGGGGTGGATTGTAACAGCCCTTGGTTGATTTCCATGTAAATAAAATAAGACCAAGGTCACGAGACACATATTCCAGGCTGAGTGTTGGGAAAAACACTTTAGTGGGCATCACTTGTGATTATTAATGGCTATGGAAATTGGAAAAAAAAAATGCAATAATTTGCATTTATTTATGAAAATAAAGGAGAATAGCAGAAAATGAAGGTGAAGAGACACAAATTTTCCTGTAAGGGAAATTAGAGGAAAAATAATTCAGAGAAATACAAAGGCTTCATATAAATAGTTCATAGCTTTTGCTGGTTTAGCTTTTTGATAGTTTTGATTCGAGCTCTCCTTTCTTCTCTCATACTCTTGCACACTTAGAGCATTCTTGGAGAATGCTTGGTGCACTCTAGTATTCACTTTGATTTGGATAAAAAAGGAAAAGGAAATCAAGGAAGTGAAAGTGAGACAGTTGGATCAACAACTACAACTAGATTGCTTTGCAGGCAATAGTTTGCATGTGTGATTTCCTTGTTGATTTTTGGATGCATGGTATATGCATGTGATTCTCTGGTTATGTGTTGTCATTGACATGGTGATTTTCCTAGATTGACAGTAGTTTCAGCCTTGCCTTTCCATTTTTTGGATAACCATGGTGTGTTGTTTTTTCCAAATGTTTTTTTGATTGGTTCTCAAGTCCCCGATGACTGTGGGTTGGAACAAACACTCTGGAAGCCCTGGAATAATTTTGGTTGAGTTACTAGTCCATAGAGCTGTAGGTTAGGAAAAAATCTCTAGAGCCCTTGGTGGGTTGAGATACTAGTCCCAGGAGTTTTGGTTGCAACAAATGCTATGGAGCCTTGGAAGGTTGTGGGTTTAGTTACTAGTTCCTGGAGCCCTAGACAACTTGGGTAGATGTTGATTTGGTTGATGTTAGTAGCTTCTAGATCGTAGAGGTGGAATCACTGTGGTTGAGGCTTGAGGTGGTTTGGCCTCTGGAAGCCCTGTTTGGTTTTGTCTTGGTCTATTCCATGAGATCCCACAATCATGCTTGGAATATAGTGCAAGGGTGATTAGCTGAAAGAGAGATTTGGTTCAACCCAATCTCTGGTCGGGTGGTACGTGGAAGTCCTTGACTTAGTTGGCATTTTCATATGTTAATATGAGATATTTTCCTTTTGTGATCTATGAGCACATGTAGTGATTATGATGGTAATGTTATGGCTTATTTTCCATGGTCTCTATTCTGGTTATATGTTGGTTATATTATGTATTCTATTTATGGCTCTTGACATATTTTGATCAATATTTGAATGGTTGATGATTGCATGGACTAACAAGTGCTATTGTAGCTAGCTAGAGAGGGCTTAGGGACTTATTGTTGATTTTCATAAGAGGACTATCAATTAAATACCAGATATGCATTCATGACCTATAACTTACATGTTTTCCATATGTTTGACAAAATTTCTATCATGTATTAGGCGTATCTAGGTAAAGTTATTACTTGAGTTTTGATTGGTTGGCTTTGTCATTACCTTTGATTTCATTCTGGAAATTTTCAGGTAGTTTTGGGCAGTGCTATGGAGGCTAGCCAAAAAAAAGTGGCTCAGAGTTCGAATCGCTGGAATTGAACTAGATATTTTAGGTCATAACTGCATGGAAGCAGGTTTGTGCGTGCAATTGGGGCTTCATAACTGCACTCTTGCATTGTTTTGTGTGCGATTAGGGTGCTAGGTCAAAGAAAAAGGATTTAATCTCAAGGATTGATCACCTATGGTGGTTGTTCAGCTCCTGAGTGATCTATAGTCCTTGTCGTATGCCATTAAGTGTTCAATTTGTAGGCCCCACTTCTTAACTGGAACTTGGAGGTCGAGTCATGTCATAGTGACACTCATCTCATGTTTACCCTGGAAATATGGTAAAATTGGTTAAAAATGGGAGAAAATGGTTACACACATACGTAGACATGGGCTTGTTCCTTAATAACATATTCTTGTTTATGTTCTTGATTTGGTAGAGATTTAAAAGTGCATCAAACATCTCCTTGAATCTCTTCTTTTTAAGCAAGTAAGGAATTAAATTATCCTTCACCACATCTAAAATTACCTACATGGATCTGATCTTCTTCTTCTCATGAGTTGTCAATTGTTATGGTTCTATTAGTAAAGGAATTACTTTGTCAACAATATCTCAAAGATCATTTTCCTTCAAAAGCAATGTAACTCTTACTTTCCAGGGTAGGAATTTTGAAGCTTTATTGAATTTGTTTTCAACCTGAAACTAGTTGTTATCATCTTCCAAATCTAGACAAAACTAACCCACAAATGTTCCTAGTCCTTCAATAATCTAGTAAAAAATAACTATTGGTCCCCAAATGTACTATATGTACCAATCATATACCCAGATTTGCACTAAATATGTTTATTGGTCACTCAGATCTACAAAATTGACTTGTCATAAACCTAGATCTACACTAGATTTGTCTATTGGTCACTTAGATCTGCAAGATCTTCTTGTTGTATATGCAGGTTTGCATAGTATCTGTTTTCTGGAAACTTAGTTCTATATTTGTATCCTTCAAATATGTTTTCATAACCTTGAAATCTACAACAACAACATTCAGATCTACTATTGTAACTACATAAAAATAGATTTATCTCAGATATCGAGCTCTGATACCATGTTAAAATATATATTCGAGCAACCTAGGTAAATAAATTCCTTATGATTTCCTTACTAAAAAAATAATTTAGATTAAATCCTTTAGCTCATAAAATAAAATACACATGCTAAAAACTTATTTGGAAATAAAATTTTAGAAAAATCTATAGAAAGGAAATCTATCAAATACATAGAGAAATTTCTTCCCTTCATATATCAAATTTTCATAAAAAATACTCCAAGCTTACAAGGGCTCCCAAATTGTGAAAATATCCCATAGAGAAATCATGAAAAAATACAACAAAACCAATTTGTTCTAGTCCATCGTATAGTCTATACGACCCTACCAAAACTTGTTGTAAAAACCTCTGGTTGCTACTAGACTCTGTCTCATAAATTTGTATAATCACACTTTCTCTTTTAATGGGTTGTATGGTCTCCTAAAGTTTCATTTATACCTATTAGGTACAACACCTTCAATTTCTGAGAGTCGAGTTAATCTCCTTTTACTTTTGACATTGTTTCCTCTTTTCTTTTTTGGACTTGGCCTCTGAGTGAAAATATTTTATCACATACACACACTATCTCTTTTGTCTTTTTCTAACACTCTCCATGTATCACACTATCTAGGTCTTTTCCTTTCACTTTAAATTTATTTTATAATATTGAAATGATGGTCAGGCCTTCGTAATGAGATTGATGGTTGATATTGAATCTTGGTTGATAGAGAATACATCTAAATTACTAATGTAAATACTACACTTTACTATGCATTAGTCAATTCACTAATGAAAGACTATTCACTTTAATAATTTAATTAAAGTGATGTACAAAATAAAAATAACCTTTTTTGATGACCTCCATACATCTAACACCAAACCTGTGCGGACGTTCTTTTCCGATGCTAGAAACATCAACATGGAGCAATGTCTCAAATTAATAGTATTGGCCTCTACAATATATCAAATCAAAAGATACTTTATGTTGATGTGCATGGTTTGGTCATGGAATCTACGATTCTTGGCCAAATTGATTGCAAAAATATTATCAGCTAGAAGAGTTGATAAATTCACTTGTTTCTCTTGCAAATATCCAAGTTTTTTCCTAAGCCTTATAATTTTTTTTTCTTTTACAGTGACCCCATATTTTACTTCTATTGTGGAACCTGCTGGAATTGACTGTTTCTGTGACCACCAAGAGACAAATTATAATCCAATATTGATGACATATCCAAAAGTTGAAACTACATTTCTTTATCCCCATCAAAGACTGATTCAAAATATCCGATGAGATTGAAGTCATCCACCTTAGAATACCGAAATCTAAAATCTTAAGTTCCTTTTAAGTATCTTATATTTTTTTTGCAGCAAACCAATGTCCCTCACAAGGTTTTTCTTGAATTTGGAAAGGATGGAAATATCAAACGATATATCTAGTATAATGCTGGTAAGGTAGACGAGGCAACCCACAAGTTATTTGTACATGGTAGCATCTTGAAATTCATTCCCTTATTTTGTTGTAAGCTTCAAATTTTGTTCCATTGGAGTAGAAAGAGGGTTGCATTCATAGATGCCAAATTTTTTCAACAATTCCTCGATGTAGTACTTCTGGGAGATGAATATGTTCTTTGAATTTTAAGTCACTTTGATGTCCATGTATTAGTGAACATGTCCCAAATCTGTCGTTTCAAAGCCTTTCTTCATTTATTTATTTATGAATGCAATATAGCCTTCGTTGTTACTTGTTACGAATAAATCATTCACATACACCACAAGATACAATAGTTTTGTCAACTTACTTGAAAAACAAAATTGCATTATTAAGGTTAAAGTGTTTGAAATTTAACTTTACAATATGCTCAGTTAATTTTCATACAAGGTTTGTGATGATTTTTTTCAAGCCATATAAGGTTTTGATGAGTTTTCATAGTTTTTGTTCTTTTCCCCTCACACCAAATCTTTTGAGTTGACACATGCATACATTCTCTATCAAGTCTCCATTCAAGAAACATGTCTTCACATCCATGTGATGGAATTTCCACCCATTATATGATGCCTGTAAAATGAAAGTGTAGATTGTGGCCCATTTTGTTTTGGAGGAAAATGTCTCGTCATAACCAATGCCTTCTTTCTGTGCAAATAATTTTTCCAAAAGAATGGATTTGTGCTTGTAAAGTGAGATCTTTGATTTGTACTTGTTCTTGTAGATCCACTTGCAACCATTTGGTTTGGTTTTGAATGGAGGGTCCGCCAATTTCCATGTCCCATTATCAATGAGAGCATCATACTCCTTCTACATTACTTATTTCCAATCATCATATTAAGTAACGTCTTTAAAGGAATTTGGTTCAACGTTAATCGATAAATCCAATTAATAATCATATAAAACATTCATATCATCTACATCACTTGAATCATAATTATCTACATTGTAACAACCCCTGTTGATTTTTCCATAAGTAAAATAAAACCAAGGTCATGGGACACGTACTTTAAGCTGAATGGTGGGAAAACATTATAGTGTGGAGCACTCGTGTTTAATAATGGCTATGGAAATCGGCATAGACAAAGATGCAATAAATGGCATTTAATTATGAAAATAAAGGAAAATAGGAGAAAAGGAAGGCGAAGAGACAAATTTGCATGCAAGGGAAATTAGAGGGAAAATGAAGGAAAATGAAGAAAAATGGGACATAAATGATAAAAAGGTATCAAAGAATCAGTTCACAACTTTTGGTAATTTATAACTTCTGGCAGTTCAGTTTTGGTTCTCTCCTTCCACAATATCATTCTCTCATACTCTTGCACACTTAGAGCATTCTCAGAGCACTTTAGCATTCACTTTGATTTGAAGAAATCAAGCATGGAAAGCAGGGAAGCACAAGGAGACAGTTGGATCAACAACTACAACATGGTTACTTCGCAAGTAACAGGTTACATGTGTGATCTCCTTGCTGGTTTTTGGATGCATGGTATATGCACGCGGTTCCTTGATTATGTGATGTCATTGGAATGGATATTTTCTTGTATTGCTAGTGGTTTCAGCCTTGCATTTCCATTTCCTGGATAACCATGTTGTAGTGGGTCCCCCATTTGGTTTTTCTGATTGGTTCTCAGGTTTCCTCTAGTTGTGGGTTGGAACAAATTCTGGGAATCCCTAAAATATCTTGGGTTCCATGGATGTTGTAGGTTGAGTTACTAGTCCCTGGAGCCTATGTGTTGGGAAAAACACTCTAGAGCCCTGAAACAACTCTGGTTCCCTGGAGGTTGTGGTTTGAATTACTAGTTCTTGGAGCCCGAGAAAATTTGGGTAGAGACCAATCTAGTTGAGGTTAGTGATTTCCTGGACCGTATAGGTGAGATCATTGTGCTTGAGGGTCGAGGTGGTTTGGCCTCAAGAAGCCCTAGTTGGTTCCATTCTGGTCTAACCCTTATGATACCACATTCATGCTTATAAGATGGCACAGGGTGATTGGATAAAAGAGAGATTTGGTTCAACCCAATCTATGGTCGAGTGGTACATGGAAGTCCCTCACTTGGATGGCATTTTCATACATTAATATGAGCTATTTTCCTATTGTGACATATGAGCACTTGCACTAGTTATCATGGTGATCTTATAGTTGGGTTTTCATCGTTTATATTCTGGTTATATGTTGGTTATATGCATTGTTTTATGATGTGCTCCATGAATCTTGTTCATGATTTGATAATTTACTAGTTGGTTGATGAATTCATGGGCTAACAAGTGTTGTTGCAACTAGCTTGAGAGGTAATTGAGCCTTCTTGGTGATTTTCAGATAAATTTCAAAATTTTATGATCATATATGCATTCATGAGCAGTAGCTTATATGTTTACTATCTGTTTGATGAAATTTCTATCTTCCATTAGCCATGTATTGGTCAAATTATGGCTCAAGTTCTATTTGTTTAGCATTTTTATCCTTATTTTCATCATTCTGGAAAGTTACAGAAAGTTTTGGGTAGTGGTCTGGAGGCTAGCCTGAAAAAGTGGTATAGATCTCGTGACCGCATGCACTGAACTGAGGAAATTGGGTCTTAATCACTAGTAAGAAGAATTGTGAGTGAAATTATAGCCTCAAAAACACATGCACGATGTGTCAAGGGTGCAGTTGAAGAGTAAACCTAGCGAAAAGGAGTTCCAAGTCAAGGATTGATCACCTGAGGTGGTTGGTAGGATCCTTAGTGATGTGTAGTCTCTGAGGATCTCAGTTTACATATGGTTTGTAGGCCCCACTTCCATAACTTGAACTTGGAGGTTGGGTCATATCATAGTGACACTCAGCTCATGTTTACCCTAGAGAGCTTGTAAAATTCGATAAATGTGGGAGGGGGCATTACAAATTGGTATCAGAGCTTTTAGGTTCAAACACTTGGATTGGATTGGCCAGATGTGATTGTTATGCATGCATGATAGTCATATATGTGTCTGCTATACATGCATTGTAGTGCTTATGATTTTCATGTATATAGTTAGTGTTGCAGTTTGTGCCATCATGCTTGATGTTGGAACGAAATGAAGAGAATAATGGTGGAATACAATTCACATGACTCCCCTTGCAAGCATGATGTCAATTCAATGTAATGGTATAGGTCAGTTGAGCAGCAAGGAGAAGAGTATTATCTTGATATAGTACATACACTAAGAAGTTTGAAGGCATAAATTAGAAGTTGTAAGGAAGATAATAGGAGGTTGATTGAGTCATAGGAGAGGGTTACCAAAGCTAAGGAAAAAAAAAAGTAGAGGTTAATGCAATCATCCTTCAGAGCCTTTTAGATTTGCAGAAGCAGGGACAACTGAGGATTAGTCATGGACACGAGGAAAAGACAAATGGGCCATATGGTTGTAGGTCTTATAAAGGATACAGGTCAGACAAAGATCATATAGTTAGAGGTGTTAGATCTTTGGATACACCTGACAAGCGGGCTAGAACTCATAGATTTTATTGTAGTTATAATTATGAGAGAAACCATCACCATTTATCACTGACATCCTTATAGGAGGAGTGAGAAGCAATATTTTCCAGACAAGTTCAAGAAATCCAAGCCTCCTACATTTGATGGGGATGTGAAGAAATCAGAAGATGCATATGCATGGCTACATGGGATGAATAAGTTCTTCGGATTGTGTGATTATTTATAGAATATGAAAGCCAAGATAATGATCTTCAGTATCAAGGGAAAATGAAATATCTGGTGGGAATATATGAAGCATGTCAGAGGCATCAAGGTAGAGGAGCTAAGTTTGCATGAGTTTAAAATACACTTCAGGAATAAGTACTTGTTTGAGAGATATTATGATGCAAATTCTAAGGATTTCTATGAGTTGAAGGTGGATTCCATGATATATGAAGATTACACGACCAAGTTTCCAGAGCTATTGATGTATGTACCCTACCTCAAGAATGAGAAGACAAAGGTTAAAAGGTTCATCAGTGGATTTCCTTTAACATTAAAATATCGAATTGAGTATGATGAGCCTTGGTCACTGGAGGAAGTCATCGGGAAGCTGAAGCATTGTTATGAGCAATCTAAGCGCATGTCTAAGCCTAAGCAGGATTGTAACAATAATGAGAAGACTAAAGGAAAGTTGGTTAAGAAGTGGGTAAGACTTCAAGATGAAGGTGATAAGGAGAATGTAGCGTCATATAAGAAGTTCAATGCAGTTGACAGAGGACATGGATTTTATTTTAAGGAGCAGAATAAGGGTTATGGTAGGTGTTATCACTCCACCAGATTTCTAAGGCTGAAGAATAAATCCCAATAGAGGTAACCACATACCAATACTTTGGCTTGGTATCTAGCCCTACCAAACTAGAGAGGGCTTTCTCCACAAAATCATAGCCAAGAGGGATGGATCAATTAGGGTTTTAGTCTAGATATGAGTTCAAGGGTTTTGATTTGATTTGATTGGGTTGTTGGATGAGGATATTAGGTCAAAGAGGCTAGGTCAGGAAAAATAAGATTAGGGTTATAATCCATTCAATGGGGCAAGGTAGGTGGGAAGGCTATCACATTAGGGTTCTTGGGACGAAATGATTCAGACATGTGAGGAGCTAGGAAGAGCATGAAAGATGAATTCTTCCTAAACTGAAATAAAAATGAACAGACTATGAAAACTTTCCCAAAATAGAGCATGTGAGATGATTTTTGTTTCTCTAACTTGAAAGTGAACAAACAATAGACATGAAATGGAAAATGGACCAAAAATACATTCATACAAATGAAACAAGAGAAGAAAAAATTATAGACAAACATACCATAGGTATCCTAAAGAAATAGCTGCAACACTTTTATTAAACTCCTGCCAAAATGATTACAATAGAGTCTCTGACCAATATGCCAACATCCAAATGATTCTAGCCTCTGGAAATGAGTAAAAAATTACATGATATATACCTCAAACAACTTTCTCTGAACCTCAGGGGTCGAATTCCTGCGTTGAGGAGCTGATCCACAATAATCTGAACTGATACCTAGAGTGTGGGGAGGTCAAAGTGACTCATCCCTCACTTCATGATGACATTTACATAATGTATTTACCCCTAGGTAACTAATAAACATGATAATTACATTTACTTACATCAATCACATCAGTAAAATCCATCAAATCCATTGACCAACTGCAAAAAAATAAAATAAAATAAAATATATATAGATATATATATATATATATATATATATATATTCTGGAAAATATTAGTGAACTGGCAAAAGCGCAATGCCAACTTCAAGCAAACTTTTAAGGGGGTTTTCGATATCCAAATTGAGCTCAGGGTAACTCAATGGAAATATTGTCCCGTCTAGTTTCCAAAAATGTACTTGTGTTCCAAAAATTATGAGTTTTAGCCCTCCAAAAATTAAATCTACCAAGACTGATCAAGTGCACAACGCGAGTGTCAGGTGCGCCCTCAAAATGCCAGGTTCGCCCTCCCGATGCTAGGTGCACCCTATAACTTGCAGGCCACTTTTGGAGGCCTTCCCAGTATCCAAATTGAGCTCAAGATATCTCCTTGGAAATATCTATATCTTGGATACACAATGGACCTAACAAGAACTGAAAATGATCAAGTATAGCCCCTCAAAAATCAATTCTCCCAAGACTGGTCAAAAAGTGTAGAATGAGGGTGAAAAAATACAGTGTGCTTTTGTAGGAAACTTTTGGAGGCCTTGATAAACTCTAAATTGAGCCCATGATAGCTCATTTGAAATATCTCTCTGTCTACTTGTCATTTTACTTATCAATAAAGTCATTTGGACAATCCATCAGGGAGAAAAGTTGTTTTTCCCAAGGTTACTCCAGAAGTGCAACAATTCTCTTGTAGCAACTGTATTTTTGAAAATTTTCAAAACCTATGAAAAATGTATAAAAACGAAAGGATTTTTTTCTTCCTTGGCCTATGATGGACAAAAACCTCTCTCACGTTTGTCAAATTCATCTCCATTTGGTTAGAAACACAGTTTGAGGAAAACCTGGCCCTATGTGTGGCAAATGATTTGTCCCTTGGAACGACTTCTTGAAAAATGATGGAGACATGATGTTTATGATTTGGAATGGCCTCATATTTGCTGAAATTACCTCCCTTATGCCTCCTCTACTCAGATGTATCTGATTCCATAGGAAACCCTAGCTCAGTGGGAGAGGAAATTAGGGTTTGGTGTAGGCACTACAAGGGATTTTGAACATTTATAGGAATGAAGGGAATAAAGGGGATAGGGGGATTCTAAATTCTTAAGAACATTTTTTGAGGTAGGGAGGGATGTTGGGAAGTAAAGGAAAGTGGAATTTCAAGGATTGAGTGAGGGGAAGAGGTCTAAAAGGGAAAAACACATGCCTAGTCTAGAAAAGTGTCAAATGTAGAGATTTGAATAATTTTTATATTATTCACCGAGATTCTCCTGATCACACACTATTTCAGCTTCATGCATAATACATAATCTCTTCTACCATTGATCATCACATGCGGAAATAAAATCAATTGCATGCATACATTAAAACCACAAACAATCACACATATGAACACAATATTTAATGGAAAAGCTTAAAGCTGAAAACCCCAACTATCTGTATATTATATGTCATGGAGATCATGTAACAATCATAGTACAAAAGCTCCTCACAAGCTCTCATGCACACCCTCAATTGCTACACACTATCAAGCTAGATCTAGCAAAACACATGCTCCAATCTTTTTGCCACTTGATAGCCAGCCTCTATTGCGTTTTCAATGCTATGGGATGGCTTCATTAAATAGATAAACCACCTGGCTTGTACTGCGCAATCTTCATGGGCTTCTCCACCTATCTGTGTGTTGCAAATAGCAACTGTATAGTCACAATTGATAGTTAACCTTCTCTTTCACCTATTTCTGCACTGGTCTCCACTGAAACTGTCCATGCACTGAAGTTAACTGATGTATTCTTTAGTTGATTTATGAGTTTATAATTAGAAAATTAATTAATAATTAATACACACCAGTCTCACTAATTGTATCAATTAGTTAAACTGAATACAAATAGCTCAACTATGTTTAGATTAGTTAAACTGAATACAACTCCACTAACTTCCTCAATCAACTCCACCAAACTCTGTCACATGAGTTCTAACTGAAGTATCCATGCAATAGCTCCACATAACCCTCAAGAATAGCGTAATTCCTTCTGTCAGCTTCTGTGCCACATCTGTGCACTTAACTGAAGTGCTCCAAGAGAATAAGATAATGTTTAGAGTCCAAATATTATTAAGAGCTAATAATATTCGACATATCTATTTTTAGACTGGCAATCTAAAAATAGATTCCGCCCAATATGTCTAAAAATAGAAGTCCATCTATTTCTTCCGACTTGACCAACCATCCACAAATAGCATCCTGCAACTCATAGAACATGATCCATATGTCTAAAAATAGACATAGTTCCAAGTGAACTTTTACGCCAAATCAAGCCTGGGCCCGCTTGGTAAGAGACTCCTTTCCACTAAGCTCATCATCTTGTTGCAATCTCAACACTCACTCTAAACAAGATAAGGATTGTCCGTGGCTATCTTGCCTGTGGTATTAGTTGCTCACAGTGAGCACCTTCGTCGGATATCAACATCACGATCCTCGCATTGGAATGTATGAAATGGCACATGATCTTCGCTTGCATAAAATCTGCGATATGATGATCTTCGTCCCGAACGAAGCCATGCCGCCTCAACTCATCCTCCTGTCTGTACCATGATCCATATCCCGATGTGCCTTTGAGATATCTCAATACATGCTTGCCTGCCTTCCAGTAGAGCTTGGTAGGCTTAACCATAGCTTGTGAAAGTTGGTTCACAACATAGCATATGTCGGGTTGTGTATTGACCAGATACATAAGTGACCCCACCAACTGTCGATAAACAGTGGCATTCACTACCTTCGCCGAAGTAGCATCCTCCTTCCTCCATCCACCGGGAAGAGGAGTATCAATAGGCTTGCAGCCATGCATGTTGAACTTCTCCAGTATCTCCCGGGCATACTTGCCTTGAGAAACAAACAGTCCATCACTGCGCTGCCAAATTTCCAATCCCGGGAAATAATGAAGGAGGCCCAAGTCCTTCATCTCAAACTCCTTTGCAAGATCAGCCTTGCATGAGTGTATCAACAGTTCATCACCTGTCAAAATCAAATCATCTACATAAAGTATAATGATCAGCAACTTACCCTCCACCACAATCTGGTATAGGTTAGGATCTGCCTCACTCTTGGAGAATCCAAGTCCGGTGAAATAACTGTCTATCCGTGTGTACCAAGCACGAGGTGCTTGTTTCAACCCATACAGCGCTCTCTTGAGCCTGCACACATGCGACTCGTTGTTGAAGATCTCGAAACCTTCGGGCTGCTCTATGTACACCTCCTCCTCAATGACTCCGTTGAGGAACACAGTCTTCACATCCATCTGATGAATGTGCCACCCCATCTGCGTTGAGAGAGCAAGAATCGTCCGTATGGAAGAATACCTTGCGACAGGTGCAAAGGTTTCCTCATAATCGATCCCCTCAATCTGTGAGAAGCCTCGGGCAACAAATCTTGCCTTGTACTTCTCCACACTCCCGCCAGCTGCCTGCTTCACTTTGTAGATCCATCTCGAACCCACCACTGATTTCCCTTCTGGCCTTGGGACAATCTCCCATGCACTGTTTTTGACAATCGAATCATACTCTTCCACCATGGCATCTACCCATGCGGGGTCCTCCACAGCTTCCTCGAAAGAGGATGGCTTTGTCACGATACACTTGCTCATAAGAGCCATGTATCCAGTATACCAGTCAGGTGACTGTCTCTGTCTGCGCTGTGATGTAGGTGCTCCTACAACCTTCTCTGCATCCCGAGCCAGTCGCTCAGCTTCTGTAGTGCGCATGCGCCCTCTGATGGTTGGCGCTGCCTGGGTGGTTTCTTCCACCTCCTGAACCTCGTCTTGTGGCTGATCCACATCCGGAAGCTCCTCCTTAGGAACTAACAGCTCCTCATCTGCATGCAAGTGTAGCTCCCTCTCAAGCGAACACTGCATGGCTTTCTCCTCCTGAAATTTTATATCCCGTCGCACAACAGTCTTGCGGCTGTCTGGCACATACACTCGATAGTTATGAGGTGTATCAGTGTACCCCACAAATATTCCAACTTCAGCAGTTGGATCCAGCTTCCTTCTCGCATCCTTCGTCACATGCATGTAGACAGGAGATCCGAAAATCCGCAAATGGGAAATATCGGGCCTCTTGCCAGAATAAGCCTCCTCTGGTGTACTCATGCCAAGAACCTTGTGAGGACAACGGTTCTGCCTTATCTGCACGGTGTTGCCTCGGCCACAAGTGTATGGGAAGGCCACACAGTGATGCAACGTGCCGTGCGACACCCATGATCGTTACTGCCATTCTTCGCTCGGCCTTCGTGGCATTGTGAGTTTGTGGTCTTGTAAGGCTCTCTTCGAATTCCTTATGTGCTGCAAAATTCCTTGAATTTTCCAAAGATGAATTCACCACCATTGTCGCTCCTAAGAGCCTTCACCTGCTTCCCCGATTCTTTCTCAACTAGTGCCTTGAACTCACAAAAATTTGATTATGTCTCGCTCTTATTCTGCATGAAGAATATCCAGCACTTCCGAGAAAAATCATCAACAAATGTCACATAGTACCTATGCTTTGTTGTCGAAGCTACTGAGAAAGGTCCACACACGTCTATGTGAATTCTCTCAAGGATCATCGTGGCATGACTATCCTTCTCGTGAAAGGTGGCTTTCACAAATTTTCCCAAAGTACATCCCTTGCACTGATCTGACTGCGCAAGAGTACCCTTAGGAAGCCCAGTAGAAATCTGCTGCAGTATCTTCAAAGCTCCATGGTGAAGGTGGCCCAATCTCCGGTGCCACAACTCGCCATCATCTCAGCTCACCACTCCTTCTGCCTTGCCTTCCATTTCTGCGCAGCCATCTACCTGCAATTGATAAAGGTTCTTAACTCGAACCCCTATCCTCCGGGTCTCACCAATTGCCTTACTACGCAGGAAAGCCTTTCCCTCGCTAAAGACAACATCATATCCCTTGTCTTCTAACATCGCCACAGAGATAAGATTCTTCTTCAATCCTGGAACATGCATCACTTCCTTCAATACGAAGGGTTTACCATACTCCCTCTCAAAGGAAATGGTACCGATACTGGTCGCAATGTATCTACCATCATCGCCCATCTCGATGTGCACTCCAAGATCTTTCTCATCCAGATCAGTAAACAAATCTCGATCTCCTGTCATGTGAAAAGACGCACCACTGTCAAGAAACCACACTGAACCCGTCACACTTGAAACCAAGCATGCGATTAGTGAAAAATCCAGCTCAAACTGCGAGGCTAAGGCATCTCCAGTTGCAGTCCCATCATCCTGCTTATTTTTCTTCTTATGTGGACAATTAGTGGCGTAATGTCCGTGTTGGTGACAGTGAAAGCACTTCACCTTGGACATGTCCTGCTTCTTGCCTTTCGCACCGGAATGAGAAGATTTCTTGCTCTTCCCCTTCTTTTCTTTGGCAGCCAAAGCGCAATTCTCTTCATCAAAGTTTTTTGATTAAGATCCATCCCTGGTACTTCGCCTTATCTCCTCTTGCACAAGATCCGACCAAAGTCGCTCCCATCTTGGCAATTTCTCTCGACCATTGACAGAGTCCTTATAGGAATGCCAAATCTTCGGAAGCCCAAGGAGAGCCAAGCTCACCAAGTCCTCATCATCAATAGTAACCCCCACACTTCCCAGCTCATCCCTACATTGGATGAAGTTCGTGAGGTACTTGGGCATACTGTCGCCTTTCTCCATCTTTATGTTCCTGAGTTTATCCTTGAGCGCCAACTTCCTCTGGTCGCTCTTGCTTTGGAATAAATCTGTCAAAGCTTTCCACATCAAGAATGGAGAAGCTTTCCCATGAAGGCTGGATACTATGTGATCCTTCACACCTTCCAACAGAATCCTTCGACACTTTTCTGTCTTCTTTTTCCATGCGTCAAGTACGGCAGCATCACTAGAAGTAGGTTTTGGAATTTCTGCATCTATGAACTCCTTAAACCCATTGTCATCCGGCACCACCTCCATTATGTCCTTCCATGCAATATAATTCAAGCTGCCCTCAAGGTAATACTCCAATCACATTCCGTTGAAAGACATCTCAACTTCGACACCAAGAAAACATTGCTGCAAATTCAAATTCCACCAGCACAAAACTCAACCGCTTCAATGTTTTGCAATTGCTCCAATGATCAATATCGCTTTGATACCATGTAGAAATTTGAATAATTGTTATATTATTCACCGAGATTCTCCTGATCACACACTATTTCAGCTTCATGCATAATACATAATCTCTTCTACCATTGATCATCACATGCGGAAATAAAATCAATTGCATGCATACATTAAAACCACAAACAATCACACATATGAACACAATATTTAATGGGAAAGCTTAAAGTTGAAAACCCCAACTATCTGTATATTATATTTCATGGAGATCATGTAACAATCATAGTACAAAAGCTCCTCACAAGCTCTCATGCACACCCTCAACTGCTACACACTATCAAGCTAGATCTAGCAAAACACATGCTCCAATCTTTTGCCACTTGATAGCCAGCCTCTATTGCGTTTTCAATGCTATGGGATGGCTTCATTAAATAGATAAACCACCTGGCTTGTACTGCGCAATCCTCATGGGCTTCTCCACCTATTTGTGTGTTGCAAATAGCAACTGTATAGTCACAACTGATAGTTAACCTGCTCTTTCACCTATCTCTGCACTGGTCTCCACTGAAACTGTCCATGCACTGAAGTTAACTGATATATTCTTTAGTTGATTAATGAGTTTATAATTAGTGAATTAATTAATAATTAATTCACACCACTCTCACTAATTGTATCAATCAGTTAAACTAGATACAAATATCTCAACTATGTTTAGATTAGTTAAACTGAATACAACTCCACTAACTTCCTCAATCAACTCCACCAAACTCTGTCACATGAGTTCTAACTGAAGTATCCATGCAATAGCTCCACATAACCCTTAGGAATATCATAATTCCTTCTGTCAGCTCCTGTACCACATCTGTGCACTTAACTGAAGTGCTCCAAGAGAATAAGATAATGTTTAGAGTCTAAATATTATTAAGAGCTAATAATATTCGACATATCTATTTTTAAACTGGAAATCTAAAAATAGATTCCGCCCAGTATGTCTAAAAATAGAAGTCCATCTATTTTTTCCGAATTGACCAACCATCCACAAATAGCATCCTGCAACTCATAGAACATGATCCATATGTCTAAAATAGACATAGTCTAAAAATAGACTTTGCGCCAAAAATAGCCTGTGGGCCCACTTAGTGAAGGCGACTCCTTTCCACTAAGCTCATCACCTTGTTGCAATCTCAACATCAAATTGACTTCTTCAGGACGAGGGAGTGCAAACTCAACCTTTGGATATGTAAATGAACTTTAATGTGTTGTCTTGGTGGTCTTATACTTCATGAAATTGATGATTTGGGCCTTGGGACTCACTTTGTTCCTTTTTTATTCACTTAACCTTTTGAAACTTTACCTTTTACTTGACTCTTTCCTTTGACAATTTGAACTTCTGATGACCTTTGAGAACTCTTTGAATTTGAATTTTTTGTGGTTTGGCATCTTTGGAACACTAAGTTAGCAGCTTGGGATGGTGAAATTATTAAATTTTGAGAAGCATAAAATTACATAATGAAAATATAAAAAATTACATTTGAACTCAAAATTACATGATTAAATAAGAATTTCTCTTTACAAGTCATCTTCACATGGTGAATATTGGATCACCCTTTACTTGTTGGTCTTATGCATTGGAAATGAAGCTTTATTGGACCTTGGAAACCCTAATGACCTAGTGAAACCTTGAAAAACCCTAAAAGACCCAATGAGACCTTGAAATATTGAACATCATGACGACATGATTGATAGGATGACATGAAGAGACTGACTTTATGAATGATGTACAGTCATCAAGGTATGAAATTATGCCAGCAAGTAATCAAATTTGAGGAAGAGTGTTTTCGGACTAGGGCTACCATTAGTGACTAAATTTTTGCATGACCTAGTGGAATGATAAAAAAATTCTGAGTGGGACTCCTAAAATTATATGAAAAGAGGATTTTGATCACTGATGGAAGGATGCAAATATTGACACTAACATTAGCCTTATTGGGGATGATAGCTCTGAAAGAGGTGTCAAGAACCACATAACTCTGGATTTTGCAGATCAGTGCCTTATCCATTGGGCCAACACGGTAAAAAAATAAAACTAATAAACATGACTGAACACTGATAACTCAAATGAGATAGATTGACTCAAGACAAACTCAAATGACTGAAAATTGACTCAATATTGACTTATTGAAATAAAAACTTACAAAATTATTGATGGAAGCATATCACCGATTTTTGAGGGCTTCAAATCCTGATGACAACCACCTACCTGCTGAAGACATATGTACAATCATGTGAAGTGATCCTTCCAGTGTAACCAATCCAGTAGATGGCTACTTACTGAAATTCTGCTCTCATTTTTCTTGAGCAGGCAAAAAAAAAAAACTAGGCCACTCCAAGTGTCCACTGAACATGTGCTTCTAGTCCATGAAAACAAGAAAATACAAATTCCCTGCTAACTGTAGCAAATTAGTAAAAGGATCTTCAAAAATATGAAATGTTACCTTGTCTTGAGATTCAACAAAAACACAATCACACTCTTCATTCTTATATGAAAGAACACTTGGTTGTTGATCCATAGGAGAGCATAGGGAAGTCTGACCTTATGCTGTCTGAGTATTGGTTGTAAATTCCTCAAGCATGGGAAACTCTGATTCTATCTTTGGCATATTGTCTCTCTCAGACTCATTCTCCTTCCATTCATATTCTAAATCATCCTTGAACAGAAAACATTCTTCAAGATTGTTAAACATGACAACCCTATCATCTTCATGAAAGACAACGGTCTCTGTTAGCTGATCTCCTTGTAGGAAATCATCATCACAAATTGGCTTACTCTCAACAAATTCATGTATAGTTTCATAAATCTCATGACTGTCATCATTTAAACTCAGATTTTCATTTTCAATAATGGAAGAAGTTTCACTAACACATTCTTGACTATGTGAACACTGCAAAACTGCATTTGCTTGGGCTGTAACATTACTTTTCAGGAGTTGATCTATCTCATCTTCAGTCAAAGGAGGAAGTACTCTTGATTTTTTTTGGATGAAACAATAATTGTATTCTTTCCCTCCTAAAGATTCACAAGGATGCTAAATATATTCTTTAATCTCAAGAGAAGAAGCATATAAATTTTCATCAGACTGTTGAGTTATTTCATGTGGTTTCATTTGACTATCAAGATGAAAAATTATTTCATCTTCAAACAAAGGGGAAGCTACTGTATGTTGAATATGATCTTGTGTATCAAAGTGACTAGCTTCTTCAGATTTTTTTTGAAGGGAGAAATCATAGAAGGATTCAATGATCTCTTCATCATTCATGCATTCAATATCATCAATACTCTCAAGATATGCAATAAAACCTTCACTATAATCACAACAACTTTGTAAGAGAGATAAATAAAGATTAGACTTCACATAATGTTTGGAGAAAATATTATGGAAAACTTTAAGAGAACATAAAATTTATTCTGGTAACCCTTCATACCATACCCTAGCTTTATCTTCAAGAGTAGCCATAATAACCTTCATGAGACAATCTTCAGGAAACTCAATTCTCAGTCTACATACATTTACATGAAACTTTACTAAATGCAGATCAACATCATCTTTCTCTTCATCTTTGAATATGGGAAGACACGTAAACCAATCAACATAAGGCATACGATATGGAAATCCAGGGATTTGAGATCGATCCATAGGAGAATACTTGGTATTTTTTCTTGCAGTAGAACTCATCTCGACCACAATGAAGTCACAAATAAGTCTATTCAAATTACCAGTTCTTGAAAAGTGGTGTCACCATGAAAATTCTGAACCTTTGGATTGTCTGACACTAGAGTCGCCAGGTGAATGATGCACAACCTTCTTATTCTTGATTGTTGTTCACCATAAACAATCAGATATGATATTTTTTTTTTCTTTCCCAGGGAAGATTTGTCTTTTCGCATCCCCGACAACAGCGCCAGTACGTTATCACTATGCTAGATTTCTAAGGCTGAAGAAGAAATCCCAACAAAGGTAAACACAGACCGATATTTTGGCTCGGTATCTATCCCTACCAAACCGAAGAGGGCTCTCTCCACAAAATCACAGCCAAGAGGGCTGGAAAAATTAGGGTTTTAGGCTAGATATGATTTCAGGGGTTTTTATTTGATTTGATTGGGTTGTTGGATGAGGATATTAGGTCAAATAGGATAGGTCAGGGCAAATAAGATTAGGGTTACATTCCATTCAATGGGGAAAGGTAGGTGGGAGGCTAGCATGTTAGGGTTCTTGGGATGGAATGATTCAGACAGGTGAGCAGCTAGGAAGAGCATGAAAGATGAACTCTTCCTAAACTGAAAGAAATATGAACATACTATGAAAAATTTCCCAAAACAGAGCATGTGAGATGAATTATGTTTCTCTAACTTGAAAGTGATCATACAATATACATGAAATGGAAAATGGACCGACAATACATTCATACAAATGAAACAAGAGAAGAAACAATGCTAGACAACCATACCACAGGTATCCCAAAGAAATAGCTGCAACACTTTTATTAAGCTCCTGCCAAAATGATTACAATAGAGTCTCTGATCAATATGCCAACATAAAATTGATTCCAACCTCTGAAAATGAGTCAAAAAGTACATGATATAGACCTCAAACAAATTTCTCCCAACCTCAGGGGTCGAATTCCCGAGTTGAGGAGCCGATCCACAATAATATGACTGATACCTAGAGTGTAGGGAGGTAAAAGTGACTCATCCCTCACTTCCATTAAACTTATTCATTTGACTTCATGATGACATTTACATTATGTATTTACCCCTAGGTAACTAATAAACATGATAATTACACTTACTTCCATCAATTACATCAGTAAAAAAAAATAAAAATTATATATATATATATAATAATCTGGAAAATATTAGTGAACTAGCAAAAGCGTAGCGCCAAATTCAAGCCAACTTTTGAGGGGGTTGTCGATGTCCAAATTGAGCTCAGGATAGCTCATTGGAAATCCTTTCCTGTTTAGTTTCCAAAAATGTACTTGGTTTCCAAAAATTATGAGTTTAAGGCCTCCAAAAGTTAAATATCCCAAGACTGGACAGGTGTGCAATGCCAGTGTCAGGTGCGCCCTCCCAGTGCCAGGTGCGCCCTCCCAATGCCATGTGCGCCCTCCAATTTGCAGGCCACTTTTGGAGGCCTTCTTGGTGTCCAAATTGAGCTAATGATAGCTCATTGGAAATATCTCTCTTGGCTACACAATGGACCTATCAAGAACATAAAATGATCAATTATAGCCCCTCAAAAATAAATTCTCCCAAGATTGGTCAAAAAGTGGACAACGAGGGTGCAAAAATGTAGTGTGCTTTTGCAGGAAACTTTTGGAGGCCTTCCTAAAATCCAAATTGAGCCCATGATAGCTCATTGGAAATATATCTCTGTCGAGTTGTCATTCTACTTATCAAGAAAGTCATTTGGACAATCCATCAGGGAGAAAAGTTTATTTTCCCAAGGTTACTCCATAAGTGCAGCAATTCTCTTGTAGCAACTATATTTTTGACATTTCTACAAAGCTATGACACCTGTGTAAAAACTGAAGGAGGTTTGTATTAATTGGCCTGTTATGGACAAAAACCTTGCTCACTTTTGTCAAATTCATCTATGTTTCGTCAGAAACACAGTTTTAAGAAAGATTGGCCCTACGTGTGGCAAATGATTTATCCCTTGGAATGACTTCTTGAAAAATGATGGAGACATGATGTTTATGAGTTGGAATGGCCTCATACTTGTTGAAATTACCTCCCTTATGCCTCCTTTTCTTAGATGTATGTGCTTCCATATCAAACCCTAGCTGAGTGGGAGAGGAAATTAGGGTTTGGTGTAGGCAAACAAGGGATTTGGGAAATTTATAGGAATGAAGGGAAATAAAGGGGATAGGGGGCTTCTAAATTCTTAGGAATATTTTTGGAGGTAGGGAGGGATGTTAGGAAGTAGGGGAAAGTTTAATTTCAAGGATTTAGTGAGGGGAAGAGGTTCAAAAGGGAAAAACACAGGCCTAGTCAGGAAAAGTGTCAAATTGACTTCTTCGGGCTGAGGGAGTGCAAAAGCGACCTTTGGATATGTAAATGAGCTTGAATGGGATGTATTGGTGGTATTATACTTCATGAAATTGATTATTTAGGCCTTGGGGCCCACTTTATTCATTTTTTATTCACTTAACCTTTTGAAACTTTACCTTTTACTTGACTCTTTCCTTTGACAATTTTATCTTCTAATGACCTTTGAGAACTCTTTGAATTTGAATTTTTGGTGGTTTGGCATCTTTGGAACACTGAGTTAGAAGCTTGGGATGGTGAAATTATTATATTTTGAAAAACATAAAATTACATAATGAAAATATAAAAAAATACATTTAAACTCAAAATTACATGATGAAATAAGCATTTCTCTTTCAAATCATATTCACATGGTGAAGAGATGTTATTGGATCACCCTTTACTTGTTGGTCTTTTGCATTGGAAATGAAGCTATATTGGACCTTGGAAACCCTAATGACCTAGTGAAACCTTGGAAAACCCTAAAAGATCCAATGAGACCTTGAAAGACTAAACATCAAGATGACATGACTGATAGGATGACATGATGAGACTGACTTTATGAATGATTTACAGTCAGCAAGGTATGAAAATATGCCAGCAAGTAATCAAATTTGAGGAAGAGTGATGTTTTTGGACTAGGGCTACCATTAGTGACTAAATTTTTCCATGACCTAGTGGAATTATAAAAAATTTCTAAGTGGGACTCCTAAAATGGTATGAAAAGAGTATTTTGATCACTGATGGCAGGATGCAAATACTAACACTAACAACAGGAAGCCTTTGAGGTGTTGGAATTGTGGTGGAGAGAAATGCAAGAGTGAATTCCCATCGCACTATGGTGGAAGGCCTTATATCTACAGTGCGCAGGAGGCACAACCAATTGGAGATGTTTGGAATAGTATTCCTAAGATTTACACAACAATGGATAATAGAGAGGTTGATCTTCATGCAACCACTATCGAGATGGAAGTTAAGCTTCGTGATCAAGTTGTTTCCATTTTGATTTACCCTGAATCTAATTATGTTTATATCAGCCTTGAATTGGTGGATAAGTGTTGCTTGAATAAAGAAAGGCATGCAAAATCTTGGTTTGTGAAGTTGGATACAGGGACTAAGAGAAGATTTCATCACTGGGTGAGATCTTGTGCATTTGAGTTGAATGGTATGCCTACATCAACATGTTTAAATGTGCTTCCATTAGGATCATATAATATGATTTTTTGCATGGATTGGTTATTCATTAATAGGACCAAGGTAGACTACTATGACAATGCTATTGAGGGTCTGGATGATGATATAGAAAGGAGAATATTTCAGGGAAAGAAGAATCCTATATCGGTGAGAACAATTATAGCTATGTAGGAAAAACACAGTTGCGGGAAAGGATGTTTATTGTTCGCAGTGCATATTTCTAGTGAAAAAGGGAAGGATGTTGAGGATGATGAAGTTTGAAAGATGCATCTTATTTTGAAGCGGTTTTAGGATATGTTTCCTGCAGATGTTTTCTCCTCATAGAGAGGAAAATTTTTCTCTCGAGTTGATGCGAGGAGCAACAACAACATCTAAGGAACCTTATAGGATGAGCACTCTGAAGTTTTTGGAATTGAAGTTGCAACTTAAGGAAATTATTGATAAGGGTTAGTACATAAGGCCAAGTGTGTTGCCTTGGGATGCACTAGTAATATTTGTGAGGAAGAAGGATGATATTCTCAAATTGTGCATGATTTTATTGATCAATTGAAGGGAGCCAAAGTGTTATCAAAGATTGATTTAAGATCAGGATATCATCAGTTGCACATCAAAGAAGAAGACATCTACAAGACTACATTACGTACAAGGTGTGGCAATTATGAGTTTGTGGTGGTTCCTTTTGGTCTTACTAATGCTCCAACCACCTTCATGTGTTTGATGAATGATGTGGCGTGTTCCTACCTAGACAAGTTTGTGATAGTGTTTATTGATGATATATCGATATACTCCAAGAATTAGGAAGAGCATGCATAGCACCTAGCAACAATGTTGATATTGTTGAGAAAGCATCACTTGTATGCAAAGCTTAGCAAGTGCAATTTCTTTTAGTCTCGAATTAATTACTTGGGACATGCTGTTTCCAAGGAGGGGATATCAGTGGACCCAAAAAATATTAGAGCTATCATGGAGAGGCCAACTCCTAGGAATGTGGATGAGGTCAAATCATTCATGGGAATAACAGGTTATTATAGGAGGTTCATCAAGAACTTCTAACAAATTGGCTATCCTATTACATATTTGCAGAGGAAAGGGGAGAAGTGTGAATGGAATAAGGACTGTGCAAATAGTTTTTAGTAGTTGAAGCATTTGTTTACAAATGCTCCAATATTGAAGAATGCAGTTCCTAATAAATAGTTTGTAGTATATAGAGACGCTTGCAAGGAAGGAATTGGTAGGGTCCTGATATAGGAAGGGTAGGTTGTATGCTATGTGTCAAGGAAGCTATCATTCATGCATTGAATATGTGGAGACATTATATTATTAGTAGGATGTTTGTCTTGATGAGTGATCACAGTGGGATGAGGTACTTGTTTACTACCCTCATTGAGTTTGAATTTGAAATTAGATACATTAAGGGAAAGGAAAATAGGGTTGCAAACACTCTCATTAGGAGAGTGGAGGTAAAACACATTTTAGTTGTGAGTTCTTATGGGACAAATTTAAAGGAGCAGATCTTGCATGCAGGGCTGCATGCTAACAAGTACTAGCAGCTGAAGCAGAGATTGCAACAACATAGAGAAGGTGATAGGGATGAGGAGTATCATCTCACAAAAAATGGCTTGGCAAAATTCATAAAAATGATTTTTGTGCCAGATAATAGTGAGCTCAAGAAGCTTATCTTGAGGGAGTTTCATGTCAAACCATATTCAGGCCACCTAGGATATCAAAAGACTTTGAAAACTATTAAGATGTTCTATTATTGGTTGAAATTGAAGAAAGAGGTGGTTAAGTTTGTTGCAAAATGATTTCACTGTCAGCATGTGAAATTTGAGTGTAAGCACCCAGTTATTTTATTACAACCTATTTTGATTCCAGAATGGAAATGGGAGGTCATTTCCATGGACTTCATTAAAGGTTTACCCTACTCGTGGTTATGGTTAACAGGTTGAGTAAGGTAGCTCACTTCATTACAATGAAGTTTACTAATTCAAGCAGTGAGGTAGCTTAGATATTCATCAAGGAGATAGTGAGATTGTATTGTGTTCTAAAGAAGATTATATCAAATAGAGATGCCAAGTTCACTTCTAGGTTTTGAGAGGATTTGTTTGCAGGCTTGGGGGGAAAGTTAGCTTTTAGCACAACTTATCATTCACAGGAAGATGGGCAGACAAAGAGGGTTAACGAGATTCTTAAGGAAATGTTGAGGATGTATGTCATGGATCAACAAAGAAAGTGGGAGGAGAATCTTCCACTGGTATAGTTTGCATATAATAATGGGTATCAACATTCCTTGAGGATGATTCTATTTGAGGCTCTTTACAGGTAGAGTTGCAATACTCCTATAAATTGGAGTGATCTAGTGAAAAAGGTGTTGATTGGACTATATATGTTGGTTGAGATGGAGCGGGAGCTGCAGGTTATTAAGAGGAATTTAAAGGCATTACATGACAGGCAAAAGAGTTACGCTGATCAACATAGAGAATTCAAGGAGTTTCAGGTTGGGGAGCATGTGTACTTGTGTATTAAGCCGAAGAGGAGCTCCTTGAGGATTGGATCACGTGCCAAGATGGCACCTCGGTATTGCAGGCCTTTAAAGATCCTTGAGAGGATTGGACCAGTGGCCTACAAACTTGCATTGCGACTATCAGTGAAAGTCCATGATGTTTTCCATGTTTCATTGCTTAAGATATATGTACAGTATGTTGATCATGTGATTGATTGGTTTGTATTGTAGGTGGAACCAGAGGGAGAGTTCCAACCATTACCTTAGTGCATTTTGTAGCAGAAAAACGTCATACTCCGAAACCAGGAATAAAGCAGGTTAAAGTTCAGTGGAAGCACTTTGGGCCTGATGAAGCTACATGGGAGATGGTTGATCTGATGCGACCTTTGTATCATTCCTTATTTGTTGGTTGAGAAGATGTATTTGGTCTATATTTATATATGCATATTTGTATTGTAAATGTTACAATGAGCTATGTTATAAAGCTCCAATAAGAAGTATGTTGTAAATATTGCAACGAGTTGTGTTATAAAGCTCCTATAAGCAGTATGGTGTCCATGGTCTCAACAATTTGTTATGATGTAAATGCTGCATTGAGTTTTGTAATAAAGCTCCATGGGTAGTATTTTTTGCTGGTTATAAGTGTCATTGAACACCGAGGACATTTTTCCCCCAAGGGGGACGAGTTTGTAACGACCCGTGGTTGATTTTTCCATGTAAACAAAATAAAGCCAAGGTCATGGCATAGGTATTTCAAGCTGAATGGTGGACAAAAATTATAGTGGGAATCACTTGTGTTTAATAGTGACTATGGAAATTGACAAAGGCAAAGAGGTAATAAATGACATTTAATTATGAAAAGAAAGGAAAATAGGATAAAATGAAGGTGAAGAGACACAAATTTTCATGAAAAGGAAATTAGAGGAAAAATGTAGGAAAATGAGATATCAATGATAAAAAGGCATCAAAGAATCAATTCACATCTTTTGGTCATTTACAACTTTTCTTAGTTCGATTTTGGTGTTCTCATTCTATCATACTCTTGCTTACTAAGATCATTCTCAGAGAACTATATCATTCACTTGGATTTGGAGAAAGCAAGCAAGAAAAACAAGGAAGTGCAAGGTGGCGATTGGATCAACAATTACAACATACTTACTTTACAAGTAACATGTTACATGTGTGATCTCTTAGCTGGTTTTTGGATGCATAATATATGCATGTGGGTCCTTGGTTATGTTTTTTTATTAGCATGGATATTTGACTGGATTGACAGTGGTTTAAGCCTTGCCTTGCAATTTACTGGATAGCCATGGTTTAGTGGGTTACCCATTTTATTTTTCTGATTGCTTCCTAGGTTTACTATGGCTTTTAGTTGGAACAATTTCTCTGGAGCCTTGAAACATCCTGGGTTCCTTGGGGGTTGTGGGTTGAATTACTAGTCCCTAGAGCCCGTAGGTTGGAACAAATGCTTTGGAGCCTTGAAAGAGCTCTCGTTCCCTGGAGGATGTGGGTTGAGTTACTAGTATATAGATCCCTGGACAATTTTGTAAGAGACCAATCTTGTTGATGTTAGTGATTTATAGACAGTATAAGTGAGATCACTGTGCTTGAGGGTTGAGGTGGTTTTGCCTCTTGAAGCCCTGGTTGGTTCTATTCTAATTTAACCCTTATGATCCCAGAATCATGCTTGGATTGTGGCGTGAGTATGATTGGCTGAAAGAGAGATTTGGTTCATCCTAATCTATGGTTGGGTGGTACGTGGAAGTCCCTAACTTGGTTGGCATTTTCATATGTTAATATGAGCTATTTTCCTATTGTGACCTATGAGCACTTGTATTGGATACTATGGTGATATTATGGCTGATTTTTCATAGTTTCTATTCCGGTTATGTGTTGGTTATATGCATGGTTTTATGATGTGCTCTAGCTATGACTCTTGTTCATGATTTGATAATTTACTGGATGGTTGATGAATGCATGGGCTAACAAGTTTTGTTGCAACTATCTTGAGAGGGAATTGATCCTTCTTGGTGATTTCCAGATGAAGTTCATAAGCTCATGATTAGATATGCATTCATGACCTATAGCTTATATGTTTACTATCTGTTTGACGAAATGTATATCTTGCATTAGGCATACATTGTTCAAGTTATTGCTCAAATTTTGTTTGTTTAGCATTATTATCCTTATTGTCATAATCCTGGGAAGTTGTAGGGGAAGTTGTCTGGAGGCTAGCATGAAAAAGTGCTCGCGACTGCATGCATTTAAGGAAATTGGATCATAATCGCTTGTAAGCTACCTTGTGAGTGTAGTTATAACCTCCCAATCGCATGCACAGTGTGTCAAGGGTTCAGTTGGAGAGTAAAACTAGTGAAAACGAATTCCAACTCATGGATTGATCACCTGGGGTGGTTGGTAGGATCTTGAATGATCTGTAGTCTCTGAGGGATGTCAGTTTACTTCAATTTTGTAGGCCCCACTTCCATAACTGGAACTTGGAGCTCAGGTCATATCATAGTGACACTCAACTCATGTTTTCCCTTGAGAGCTTGTAAAAGTGGGTGAATGTGGTAGGGGCCATTACAAATTGGTATCAAATATTCTGAGTTCAAACACTTGGACTGTATGGGATAGATGTGATTGTTATGCATGCATGTCAGTTGTATGTGTGTCTACTATGCATGCATTGTAGTGGCTATGGTTATGATGTATATAGTCAGTGTTACAATTTGTGTCATCATGCATGGTGTTGGTATATATCATGCCAATCTGGACTGATTTGTGCAGATGTGATAGCCTCCCCTAAACTTCATTAAGGTATGATTTTGATTATGACTTCTATTTCGTTTATCTAACGTGGAATGTTTGCAGGAGATAGAAGACCAGAGATGAAGAGAAGAATGGTGGACTACAGTTAACATGACTCCCCTTACATGCATGATGTGAATTCAATGGAATGGGACAGGTTTTTTGAGCAATAAGGAGAAGACTACTCTCTTGATATATCAGATACATTGAAAAGTTTGAAGGCAAAAATTAGAATTTGTAAGGCAGATAATAACAGGTTGATTGAGGCATAGGAAAGGCTTTCCAGAGCTTAGGAAAAGAAAGTAGAGGTTAATGTAGTCATCCTAATGGCAGAAGTGTCCTTATACACGTAATTTTATTAATAGGAAAAGAAATTACATGAGAAATTTGCAAGAATTTACACCGTAGACTCCAACACTCTTGCAATTAGGAAAATCACCTATTTATAAGCTACATGTCCTGACTTATTTTAGTTATGGACCACTTTATAAAAAAACAAGTGTCCATTCACAATAAATATCCTTCTAACCAATCTACTAACTTTATTCCTATTTTAGAGCCTAAGATACGACACTATTCTAGAGTCATATCTTTTGTAATAATATTCTATTTCTGAGTGTCTCTAATATTAATTTAAATATTCTAATTTAATAAATATTTTACCCTAGCTTTAAACTATGATATTTGGATCATCTAACATTCCCCCCTATGATCCAAAGATACATTACAACCTATACCAATTTCATCCTTGAACTTAGTAAATTTTATTCTGCCAAGAGGTTTGGTGAAGATATTGGAGATCTAACCTTCTGAAGGACAATAAATCGGCTTGAGGACATCCTTTTCAATGACCGATCTGATATGATGATACTGGGTGTCCACATGCTTTGTCTTTGAATGAAAAACTGGGTTCTTGGCAAGATTTATTGCTAACTGGTTGTTGATAAATAACGATGTATCTTCTGCTGGAGGAATTCCCAAGTCCTGTAAAACTCTACGCAACCAAACAATCTCACATGTTGCTTCCCATGCTGATATGTTTTCTGCTTCTGCTGAAGAAGTGGCCACTGTAGCTTGTTTCTTGCAACTCCAAGACATTGCAGTTGACCCCGTGTTCATTAAATAACCCGAGGTTGATGCCCTATCATCAATATCGCCAAAAAAGTTGGCATTTGAAAATCCACAAAGTACAAAGTTTTTAGTCTTTTTGTAAAGAAGACCAAAATATTTTGTTCCTTGGATATAACGAAGAACTATTTTGGCTGCATTCCAGTGGCTGTCACGTGGTTCCTGCATAAAATGGGAAAGAATACTGACGGCATAAGAAATATCTAGTCGAGTAGTCGTCATATAAATCAGGAAGCCAATTAACTGTCGATAAGTAGTTTTATCCACCATTTCCCCCCCTTCAAATTTTGAAAGTTTCAAGTTTTGTTCCATGGGGGTAAGAACAGGCTTACAATCCTGCATTCCAAATCGCTGAAGAAATTCTGCTGCATACTTACTTTGAGAAATGAAGATATGATGTGGACGTTGGAATAATTCAACTCCAAGATAGTAGTGAACCAGTCCTAAATCTGTCATCTCAAAACCTACATGTAACTCCTTTTTCACCTTTGCAATGTGATCATCATTGTCGCCAGTGATAATAAAATCATCTACATACATAACCAGAATCACCAGATTTTTACCTTATTGGCGTACATACAAGGTATCATCAGATTAGCTTCCTTAAAAGCCAACTTTCCGAAGGTATTCTTCCATTTTGGCATACCAAGCTCGGGGAGCTTGTTTTAACCCATATAAAGCCTTTATCAGTTTGCAGACTTTATGTTCCTGTCCTTCAATTTTAAAACCTGATGGTTGTGCCATATACACTTCTTCCTGTAAATCTCCGTTGAGGAAAGAACTTTTTACATCCATCTGATGAACTTTCCATCCTTTATGGGCTGCCAATGCAAGTGTTAATCGGATTGTGTTCCATTTAGTCATAGGAGAAAAGTTTCCTCATAATCAATCCCTTCTTGCTATGCAAACCCCTTAGCAACTAGTCGTGCTTTGTACTTGTCGATATCACCATTTTTCTTGTACTTAATTTAGTAAACCCATTGGCATCTGATGGGTTTAACATTTTGAGGACAATCAACAAGTTTCCAAGTGCTTTTGTCGAGAACTGCCTGATATTCATCAACCATAGCTTGTTTTCATTCTTTATGTTTTACTACCTCTCTATAGGTAGAGGATTCAGTAAAATCATTTGCTATCAAGGAAAATTTCCTTCACTTCTTTTTGATCCCCTTGTTCCTATTTTATTCTTCTCATTAGGCCTTACATCTTTCAAAAGTCAAAATGCCCATTTTGGAAATTGATGTTCACTAGTTTGAGATTGTGAAAAAGCACCATCATTGCAAAGAGGGTTGATGTAAACAGATGTTCGTTGATCAAATGCAGATTCTGGGGGTGGAGAGTCATTGTCAGAAGAAATACTGCTGCTAGAATATTTGGATAAACTGCCAGAAGACCCAGATGACGCTGGTGAAGAAGATGGAATGGATGAATCATTTTTAGATGAAGGAAACTCAAGTTCATACCAATTTTGTGAATTTGGTTGAATTTGTATATATCCTTTTCTTTTATCACCTTTTCTTTCTAACTTTTGAAGAAGAATTTCAATTTCTTCAGCACTCTTACTCTCATTTTCATCAAAAATCACATCCATGCTCACAATAAATTTCCCATTGCACAAACGTCGGTACCCTTTCTTCTCATCAGAATACCCAATCATTGTGCACTTCAAGCTTCGTGATTCAAGCTTAGTTCGTTTTTCCTTCGGAACTAAGGCATAACATACTGATCCAAAAACTCTGAGGTGTTTAACTCGAGGTTTGAAACCAAACCATGCTTCATAAGGTGTGATTCCGTCTAAAGAAGCAGTTGGAGATCTGTTCCTTAAGTAGACAACTGTATGAATCGCCTCTGCCCAATATATAGGACTTAACTTTTCGAAGTTTAGCATCGATCTCGCCATTCCTAACAAGGTGCGGTTCATTCTTTCTACTACTCCATTTTGCTATGGAGTGTAGACATTGGTAAGGTGTCATTTTATGCCATTATCCATGCAATACATTTTGAATTCATTAGAAGTGAATTATCCTCCATTGTCTGTTCTATGAGTGCCAATCTTCTCCTTAACTTCATTTTCAATAAGTTTGCGAAAATTTTTAAACTTTTCAAATGCTTCTAATTTTTGCTTCAAAAAATATACCCAAGTCATCCTGCTAAAATCATCAACAAAGAGTAAGAAATATATACATCCTCCTTGCGAAGTTTTTAAGGGTTCACAAATATCACTATGAAACAATTGAAAATGCCTGTTTGCTCGCCATGAATTGTTGGAAAAGTCTCTCGATGTTGTTTTCCATAAATGCAAGATTCACATTTTGCATTTTCCCTTTTGAAATTTGGAAGTCCCTTAACCATTCCCTGTTTTTGTAACTGAGAGATAATTTCAAAGTTGAGATGCCCATACCTTACATGCCACAATCTAAGCGGTGAAATTTTTGTACTTGCTGCTCCTGCAAAGTCAGAATTTCTTGGAATAACTGTCCCTTTCATCCTTAACAATTTGCCACATTCACGGCCTGTCATCACTTTTTTCATGTTCTGTTTGACTGAGTTAATTTTAACTAAGCCATCCTCCATAATCACCAGATGTCCTGCTTGTCGAATTGTGACTAAAGATAGCAAATTTTGCTTAAATGTTAGTATATACCATACATTTGAAATCATTATTTCTCCAATGTGAGGTAGAAAAAACTTTAACTACACCTTTTCCATAAGGAGTATGTTTTGTTTTATCAGCAAGATAGATTGAATTGAGATGGCATTGTTGGAAGTTCCAAAAGGAGTCACGTCAAAAAGTCATGTGTTGAGTTTCTCCTGTATCCAAAATCCATGCATCTTCATATTCACTTCTAAGAAAGGTTGAAACCTGTAAAGATGTTGATTATGTGTTTGTGAAGACATATTTTTAACCATCATGATCATCTTGATCATTTTCAAACTGTGCAGTGTTTTAATGAAACTTAGGGATTTTATCAATGGAAGTTATACAATCCTTAGCATAATGTCCAACTTGTTACATCTTCTGCAAACAATTTGACTGAAATCTCTGCCTCTGCCTTGATACTATCCTCTGCCTCTGCTTTTGATCCAGGTGGATATTGGTGGCCACCCACCTATTCCACTTGGGGCCCCACCATTATCTCTTTCAATTTTTTAGTTTCAGCACAACTTACTATTTTTGACAGTTTTTTGGGTCCTAAACTTCTGGAGCCGTTTTGAGGCCCTAAACGACATTTTTTGGGAAAATTTAGAGTGGCTATTGGGCGCGTCAAATGGAGATCGTAAGCCAAAGTTACTTCCCCATGAAGTTGCAACACCAATTTACCCAAACGGGGCCCATAGTTTTGGCGCTTCATCTCCTAGGGTTAGGGATTTGGATGTTTAGGGTTTTCCATTGTTTCTAAATAATAAATAGGCCCTCGAGCCTCATTGTAACTTAGTTCAAAGGCCTGTAGCTGCCACATCTCTTCTCAGAGATAAGCTACCAGTGCCCTAGCTAATTTATTTCTATTCTGTATGTAATCAAATTTCAGTTCTTTGATATTAATGAAATGAAGTGTTATTTCCGCTGCATATTTGTATTAATGGCTACATGTGTATTCTGTTGTGTTCCTGCATAAATCTGGATCAATGGTATCAGAGCGGTCTGCTTTTTCTTGATCCTTCTTTGCATGTCCCCAACGAGGTCGGGGTATAAGGAGTTTGGGCTCGATCTGATTGAACCTTTGCAAGATAAGCCTCACAAACCCCGACGACCACCCAAGGGGGACGAAAATAAAGATGAGGGAGCGAGAGATCCTATCAAAATATTGCTCAAGGAGGCCCTCGAAAAACAAAGGAACACGATGATGGATAACTTTGCTCAGATCCTTCAATGACTGCCCACCGACGGTGCATCTGCATCCAACAACCACTCTAGAGGCGCGACTCCCTTTAAGGTACAAATAAAATTTGACATTCCCATATTTGAAGGTCAAATAGACGCAGATGTCGTAGATACATGGTTGAATCTATTAGAAGGATATTTCTCGGTCCATGACTTTTCTGACCGGGAGAAGATTATTTTTGCACTCCTCAAAGCTACCCCCCATGTCAAGGACTAGTGGGAAACCTATTGCGAGAAAAATGATGAGAAATAACCCTCTCTATTCTCAGCCGTACCCATTTGGAATTATTTCCGAGATGCCATCAAGGAACAATACTATCCAGTGGGGAGCTATGAGGACAAGTACATACAATGGACCATGCTGCGGCAACAAAGGGATCAAGATGTGCATGAGCTGACGAATATGTTCCATACCCTGTGCACAAATTTGGGTATCAAAGATTCAGAGAAACATTTGGTGCTAAAGTATCGCAGTTTTCTACATAGATACATTCAGGAGGCAATGGAGTTCCTTGACATCTCCTCTCTTGGTACGACATATCGATATGCTGCCAAGATTGAGCAGAAATTCAAGCAGAAGAAGTAAGACTTTGGATCTGCTAATCAAAATCAAGGGAAAGGTGCACCCAAACTACAGAACAAAGGACAAATCCAAGGTATGGAAGCCCAAGACAACCTGTCAAAGCCACAAGCAAAGAACAACATCGTGAAGCCAAAGAAGGACACGGGAAAGTGGTGTGAGTTCCTGTTGGCTTGAGGGGTCCTGACCCAGGTTCAGAGGTTAAGGTTTGCCAATAAAACCCTATACTACTGGCCCTTTCGGTAGTGACCTGCTTGCGCAAGCCAAAGTCTCACCCGAAGTAGTATGGGAAGGTGTTGGAACTAGGTTTCCGCACCCTGGGAGAGGGTAGGTAAGTCAAGCAAAGCTACGTTCGACTTCACAATTTCCAGATTGTATACCCCAGTAAGGCGATTCTCAGGGTTCCAGACGGAACCAACCTATAGTTCTTATCAGATCTGTTCTAGCAGGCTCGCATCCACGTGCGCATCATCAATTATAACCATAAAATAGCGTAATCATAGCCAGTAACGTCAACACAGACAGTTCGCGTTAATTAATAGAGATGTAATCAACAAGTGCAATTGCGGTCTTATCACAGTAATATACTAAATTAAAATATGTTATATCACAGAGATAAAACAAACAATTTTGCAGCTCAATCAAATAATCTTAGTTCACATTAATCATAACAGAACAGATCCAGATAACAGCAGGAGTTTCAGCAATACTTCGCATATATTATATATCAAAATCTTCATACATTCCCCAAATACCACCTGCGCACACAGCCAACAGGGTCCGCACACAACAGGACAGAGGATCTCCGCGCACATAGCCAGCAAGAGTCCTAACCCAAAACAACCCAACCCAGATCTAGCGATACGTATTCCACTTCAATATTTATTCATTCTCTGCCTATCGACTCAAAAAGGTTCAACTATTTATACTACTTTAGCCTACGTATCCAATGGTCTGAAAACCATGGTTTGTGGACTCTTGGTCTACCCTTGACCCGCTTACAATGCATTAGGGGCTTTGACCCACCCCAAAACCCCTGTGCTAGACTAAATATAATAATAAAAAATACGAAATGGACCAGATTCGCAGCTTTGTAGGAGACCCTATTCCAACAGTCCCCCAACACAATCTTATGACTCGTCTCAATTCACTGAGGTGGTGGGGTCTCCACATGCACCTATAACATCTTGATTGCTTCAGCTAATGGGGGTAGTACAGCTTCGCTTTGGGCAGCAACATTATGGGAAATGTCGACCAATTTCTGTGAGATCGGGCCTTCTGTCGCAGCGGTGACACTTTCCAGAGTTTGGTTGAGCTGCTTTAAGACTACATCAGCATCATGTGACAGTCTAAGGGCGTCAGCAGTCTAAGGCTTCAGGCAGTCGGTGAGGGCCTTCTTCTTCTGTTGAAGCAATTCTATTTCAGCTTGGAGGTCTTGGCTGGTCCGTAATCATGCCAGGTGCTGAGCAGGAACCAACATGGGCAGGGTGGCTTCCAGTGTTGCAAACGCTTCCTCTTTCTGCCATAGTGTCTGGGTTATTTCACGTAGAAGCAGATTGTGTTGGACCTTGGTCCACAGCTGCATGGTCGTATCCAGTAGTTGAGCACCCTGCGCGATCTTCCCTGTGATGACGTTTTTAGCGGCAGTGACCAGCGCAGATCACTGGGCCCACACCTCTGGAGGTGTTTCCGGCTGCAATTTCGCCTGCAGATCGGCAATCTGCTGCTCCATTCATGACTTAACCTTGGCAACTTCTGTTCGCAATGCCTTCAATGCGGAGACCAACCCCTCAACCTTTGCCTGGTGCATAGAGGTAGCCAGAATCTCTGCTGGAGCTTTTGCGTAGAGCTGGTGAATGAAGCTTTCGAGCTCCTTCTACTGCGTGGTGGCCAGGGCAATGGCGACGTTGCTTTCGATGATCATTTTCTCAGCCACGCCTAGTTGTTGGTGAATTTTCAAGTCTCGGTGCTGAATCTCCTGAAATATACCTATATGGAGCCCTTGCAAAACATCTTGGGGTAGTCTGGCTAAGTCTAGTTGTACCTACTAGAAATTATGTACCTGCGTACTGAGGTCGGGCGGACTGATCATAAGGGTAGCGCTAGGAAAAGGGAAGAGGCAGCTTTTTGTTGGTGTGAGCGCAGCACTACTGGTGGCTTGCGGCATCCATACCAAAGTCACACTGGTGTGTAGTGTGTACATCTTTAGTTGCAGCTCGCGGAGCTCAGCCTGTAATGTGACGAGCACATCCATCTGCTGTTCTTCGAGGGCCTCCCATCGATCCTGCATGGCGAGAGAGACTGCATCAGCAATCTGTTCAAGGTCACCGTCAGTTACGGTGACAGTTTCATCATGTTCTGTCCGTTGAGCACGCTGCTTCTTCTGGGGTCCTTTGGCAGGCTCGCCTATGCACTTCATCCCGCGAGTGGATGAAGTTCCTCTGGCATCTCCTCCTTCTGTCCCTAAGTTGGGCTGTGAATCTATCTGTGATGCTCCTTTGGCATCCTTCTCATTAGTCTGCTTCTGCTGCACATCTTTATTCGCAGCCGGCTCTGTGTCCTTTGCGGTACTTTTGCTGGATCCTCCAATATCCTTACTAGTAATAGGGGGAAGTATCTGTGTGGTGCTGGCATCTTTGGGGCCCTATGCTCCGGTCTTGAAGCCAATCTTCCACTGCGGGGGCCAGAGTGTAATTACACTGTCAATCTCTTTGTCTGCTACCATATAAGGAAGCGAGGTCCAAGCTTTATCCTTGTGGGCTCTGATCTGGATGTTATGCATTGCAACCTGGAATGCCGCAATGCCCTTGTATCTTTCATATGCTGATAGGGACAACCGGGGTCGATAATTGATGGTTGTGGCCACGCTGCTCTGAAAAAGGACCCAAAAGACCTGATTATCCTCAATATGTTGTGCGTCCTTGGAATCCCACAAGTTGGCGTAGCGTGCTCCCTTGCACATGTCAGGCGTGAGCTCGAGGAAGACTAAGTCTTTCGGTGCTTCCCACGCGACCAACGCAATGAGTAGCATCAGCCACGAATAACAGAATGGGCACCCCTGCTCCTCGGCTTCACAGACGTTGACCAAAAACTCGTTACACAGGTGTTGGGCCCAATTGAAGCAAAATCCTTTTTTGTATTGTCCTGCCAACTGAATGACGTATGCGGGGATGGTAGCAGCCTGGAACTTACGCATTAGTTTGCATGCTAGCAAAAAATTACCCATCTGTGTTCCTGGGTCGCTGATGGTACTGATCATGAAACCCCGTGTATGCTGTTGCACATGGTAAGTCTCGCGTACACTGTCAGCAATCTTCTGCTCATACTTCTTGCCCACCCACAACATAGGGTCAGGTCCCTTCAAGGGGAGGCCAGTAATTCGGTGTATTAGGGCAGCATCAATAGGGATGTGGTCCCGGAGCCACAGGCTACCATCATGGACCAAGGTGAGAAGCTGGCGCACAAAGTGATCTGTAACATTGTAGTGGCAAAAATGTGGCATCCTCAGCAGGTTCAGGAGCTCGGACCCGGCCAACCATAGCACCCACGTTGGGGGATGACTGCAACTAAATTGTCGTCATGAATTGTGTCGAGGTATAACATAGGTGCTAGCTCAGGGAACGCTTCAAAGTTGGCTAGGTCTTGATCATCAAATTTGACCTCATGAAGCTTACCCACAGGTTCGCCAATGATGGGAACCTCACCTAGGGTCAGCGGCATCTGTAGGTAAGTGACCAAGCCATCAAGATTATTCGGCGTATGCGTTGATGCCCTGCGTGGTCGAACAAAAGGAGGTAACCAGTGAATTGGCTCGACGGTTTGTGCTTCCTCTCGAGCTATCTTCGGGGATTTGGCGGTTCGCGGGGATGTTCATGGCTTTCCTGCAGCCCATTTCGTGGTCTTCGGAGGCGTTTCGGAGCTCTGTGCCTTTGCTTGCCCTTTTCTCGAGGTTGGGCTCGGCGTGGAGAGAATCTCTTCAGCCTCCGACTCAATTTCCACTACCTCCTAAATCCCCTGTTCCACCGAGGTTACTGGTTCAGAAGGCTCAGCGGAGTTCGTAGCTGTCATCCTAGCGCGAAAAACAAACTCTGGGTTGCTACTGTCCAAGGGGGTAGGTTGTTCAGACATGAAGGAGACACTATACACACACAGCATTTTGCAGCACCAAATCATCACAACAAGACATGCCAAGTACAAGCTATACAACTAATATGGAACCTTTGTCTGGTCTGGTCAACCCCTTTTATAGCTAGTACAAGCGGTCGACGGTTGGGCAAGCAGTACTTGGAGCTTACCATCATGTAAATGGTAAAAATTCTCCCGTAATCGCCTTGTTAAATGCCCGCCGCCCGCTCCTTTCAACGGTAGATTTTTCAATTTACTTGATTTGACTATCACAACGACTAGTTTTCGTAGCTCTGGTGCGCTCAATGCACATCTACGCTCCTGGCGCACCTGTGTATGTTAAATGGGCTTCCTGTGCGCATGGTGGTCCATCTGATATTCCATCTGCGTTCTGAGTGGGCCGATTTTTTTCTTTACTAATTCAAAGCTTTCTTGACTCCCGACGTCCCTGCGAACTGACATGGTCCTGTGAAACAGTTCTTTCAAAGGTGTTGTGATCCATGCGTACTCATGCCTATTTTTTCTATAGTAGTCTGCAAAGTGGAGGAACAAGCGTAGTTGTTCCATAGCTGTAGGTGTGGCCAGACCCGCAGCACTCATAATGTCCATCATCTTGAGATAATTTCTGTAAGGGACGCACCTATCATTCACGCGCTCTTTCCCGTCATTAGTAGTCGTCGTGTGCAAGTCTGCGCAGCTTCGGAATATCAATCCGAGTTGCTTCCGATGTAAGTAAACCAGAGGGTGAAAGTGCAGGAGTAGCACAATTCGACATGCCCCCCACTCCTAGAATGTTATCTTACACTCATCCCACCACTTTGCAAGTGCTACGTGCAGGGCGAGACTAAGAGCCCATATCCTTCGTTCCTTTGGAACTTCAGCTTCGAATTCTTGCAAAAATTCCATAATGCTACCATAACCATCAAAGTAGGGTAGATCTCGTACTTCTGAGGAGATACATCGGAAATCCCTTGTAATCCTGAGACATCGCAGCGTGGATACGTTATGCAACCGGTTTTTCCACTTTTCCACTTCTTCGTCAAAGTCAGACAAACAGTGGTTATCCTTTTACCAGCATAGAATACTATTAGCCGTAGGGTTGATCTAATCTTCATCCTGCGTAGTTAGCTTGTAGATGTGATCTACCTCCTCGTCGATTCGCACTATCTCCGTATACCTTTCTCCTTCTGCGGGGTCTAAGGGGACTATCACTCGTACCCCTCCATTCTCAAATACCATGCTCCTCTTATTTAAGTTGATAATACCACCCATGTCGATGGCCCAATCTAACCCTAGGAGCGTAGGGTAAGGGTCTGCATCTTCCACAATTTGAATGACTTCAAAGTCGGCCCGTACCTTGACTCCCGCAATATTCACTATAATCTGTGATAGCCTTCCTAATGGTATGATCTTCTACTGATTGGCCATGCGCAGCTAGATAGTGGACCATTCCAACTTGGGTTCTCCCATGCATGGCCATATTTGCTTGGGCAGCATGTTCGCATCTGATCCTAGATCCAGAATAACTTGTTCCATTTCTTAATTGTTGAAAATGGCAACAAGAAACAATGAAGGAGGCCTCCTGAAACATCTTTCCTGATCCTAGTTGGAGAGTGATCACCTAAACTAGGTGGGGACCACACATGTGATTTTTGTCGAAAAGTATATTTTTAGACTATGTCTATTTTTAGACATATGGAGCATGGTCTAAGAGTTGCGGGATGGTATTCTTGGATGATTGGTAAAGATGGTAAAAATATATGGACATCTATTTTTAGACATACAGGTCGAAGTCTATTTTTAGACTGCCTGTCTAAAAATAGAACAGTCAAATATTATTAGCCCTTAATAATATTTAGACTATAAACATTATCTTATCCTCTTGGAGCACTTCAGTTCGAGCTACAGATGTGGCACATGCAGCTGGAAGAAGGAAATTCGAATTTCCTATGGGTTAGTTGAGTTATTGCATGTTTGACTTCAGTTAGAACTCATGTGGCAGAGTTTGGTGGAGTTGATGAGACAGTTGGTGGAGTTGTGTTCGGTTTAACTTAGTTGAACTAGTTGTATTTAGTCTAACTGATAAATACACTAGTGATGAGTGGTGTGAATTAATTATTAATTATTTCACTAATTATTAACTCATAAATCAACTAAAGAATACATCAGTTAACTGCAATGCATGGACAGTTCAGTGGAGACCAGTGTTAGAGGTGGGTGAAAGGGTGAGTCTAATATCAGTTGTGACTATAGCTGTGCATGGGATTTGCACACACATTGATTGAGATTGCCAATGAGGATTAGCAAGCAGCTAAGGGAATTCCGACCATTCCATCCATTCTCTCATCTTGGATTGCGCAGTAGAGGCAGGCAAACAGTGGAGGAGTTTTGAACCCGTGACTTGTTCAAAACTAAGCTAGTTTGTGTGTAACTTTTGGAGACAGTACTGAGTACTTGTGAGGAGTATTGTACTGAGATTGTTACATGATTCTTCTTCATTATAATATATAGACAGTAGGGGGTTTTCAGCTGTAAGATTTCCCTGGTATACATACTGTGTTATATGTGTTGAATTTCTATGTGCGCATGTGAATGCTCAATACCGTCATATTTTTATTTTTACGTGATGATTAATGCGTAGAAGAGATTATGTGTTATGTATGAAGTCTAAATAAAGTGTGACCGATGTAATTCTGAATAATTCAGCAAATTATTCAAATTTCTACATGGTATCGCGAGCGAAATCGATCATCGCATCTATTACAACAGATTACAATTATTTTTGAGACAGTGGTCTCAGTCTGTCAGTAGCCTCTCGGATCCATCCTTTTTAGGCATAAGATATATCCAAAGAAATGCCCTTACAAAATATCTTCTGCAGAAATATTTCTTGCCTTGGCGTATTCGAAGCGGTTGAGTTTTTTGTATTGAAGCGACCAGAGGAAGTTGGCGCTCAAGGATAAACTCAGGAAAATAAAAATGGAGAAGAATGACACTATTCCGGTATACTTGAAAAAGTTTTTCCACTGCAGGGATGAGCTTGGGAGTGTAGGAGTTAGTGTGGATGAAGAAGGACAAGTCAAGAAGGTTGGGATTCGAGCCAAGAATCTCTACAGACTTGAAGTAGATGGGATGTCTACGGAGCTTCCTACTGTTGGGAAGCGGGAGAAAGACATGCAATTGATGCTTGAGAGGGAGCAAGTTTTGCATGCAGGTGAAAGTGAACCTCGGGGTGTGGAGCAGCCACAAGAGGATCATGGAGTGGGAGAAACCACTCATGCAGAGAAATTTCGAAAGCGTATGTAAGGGTAGTGAGTGTATGCGCTATACCACTGTGTGAGAGGTGGGGCGACATGCATTTGTGCCCTCCAGATATTTCAAAAAGGTGAACTGCGGTGGAGATGGCGTGGAGCACAGAATTGAACTCCGGCTACGAGGCAGCCCACAACAAAGAAGAGGCGCATCGGGCTTGGAAGTAGGCAGGTATCAAAGTGACAAAGACGGATACCGAGCCACAATCGTAAAGGATAAAGAAGTGGCAGACAGCATGGATGTAGGAGTCAGTCGCGTAGTTCTCGGGAAGAACAGGTCCTAAGCGTGTCAAAGACTTTGGAATAGATGCATCGATCGATTAAGTTGCCAAGCCTATTCGGGCCAAGATGTTGCATGAAAAGGGTGGCATGTCACATGCATGGAGTTGCATGGTGCAGGCATGAGTTTGCATGGCACATGCAAAGGGTGCATGGCGAATGCATGGAGTTGCATGTCGCATGCATGGAGTTGCATGGCGCTTGTGAAGGTTGCAGGGCGAATGCATGGAGTTGCATGTCGCATGCAAAGACAGTCCTTTCTTGTTGAGAGGAAGTGTTGAAAATGGCAACAAGAAACAGTGAAGGAGGCCTCCTGAAACATCTTTCCTGATCCTAGTTGGAAAGTGATCACCTAAACTAGGTGGGGACCACACATGTGATTTTTGTCGAAAAGTCTATTTTTAGACTATGTCTATTTTTAGACATATGGAGCATGGTCTAGGAGTTGCGGGATGCTATTATTGGATGATTGGTCAAGTTGGTAAAAATAGATGGACATCTATTTTTAGACATACAAGTCGAAGTCTATTTTTAGACTGCCTGTCTAAAAATAGAACAGTCAAATATTATTAGCCCTTAATAATATTTGGACTATAAACTTTATCTTATCCTCTTGGAGCACTTCAGTTCGAGCTACAGATGTGGCACATGTAGTTGGCAGAAGGAAATTCGAATTTCCTATGGGTTAGTTAAGCTATTGCATGATGGACTTCAGTTAGAACTCAAGTGATTGAGTTTGGTAAAGTTGATTGAGGAGTTGATGGAGTTGTGTTCGGTTTAACTTAGTTGAACTAGTTGTATTTAGTTTAACTGGATAATACACTAGAGATGAGTGGTGTGAATTAATTATTAATTAATTCACTAATTATTAACTCATTATTCAACTAAAGAACACATCAATTAACAGCAGTGCATGGACAGTTCAGTGGAGACCAGTGTTAGAGGTGGGTGAAAGGGTGGAGTCTACTATCAGTTGTGACTATAGTGTGCATGAGATTTGCACAATCATTGGAGGAGATTGCCAATGAGGATTGCGCAATTAAAGCCAAGGGAATTCGAATTCATTCCATCCATTCTCTCATCTTGGATTGCGCAGTAGAGGCAGGCAAACAGTGGAGGAGTTTTGAACCTGTGACTTGTTCAAAACTGAGCTAGTTTGTGTGTAACTTTTGGAGACAGTACTGAGTACTTGTGAGGAGTATTGTACTGAGATTGTTACATGATTCTTATTCATTATAATATACAGACAGTAGGGGGTTTTCAGCTGTAAGCTTTCCCCGGTATACATACTGTGTTATATGTGTTGAATTTCTATGTGCGCATGTGAATGCTTTCAATACCACTTGTTGTTTTTATTTCCGCATGTGATGATTAATGCGTAGAAGAGATTATGTGTTATGTATGCAGTTCAAATAGTATGTGACCAGATAATCTCGGTAATAATTCAGCAAATTATTCAAATTTCACATTAATTCCTATCGGGTGCTGCAGTCGCATTTCTCACCAAAGCGTGTCTCTTTGTAGTTGTACTGTGTGTTTACATCCTTCACTTCGAGGGGCGGGTTAGTTTCCTCTGCGCAGTTGTTTAATAGTTCCTGGAGGTTCTCAACGGCCTGCTGATTGCACAACAGTTTTATGCATGCTTGTAAAAATGGCCAGATCCCTTCTCCTTCTTTGGTGGCCGTCGGAACCTGCGAAGTAGCTGCTTCTGTGAAATCCTTTCACGCTGCGCTAAAGGTCTCCCTTTCCTTTTGTAGGTCCAGGCCTTCTAATTTACTAACCGCTTTCTTGATCGAAGGCTCAGCCGCAATTTTTTTTTTTCCCCCTTGGTGGCTAGGCTGCTGTGGGTTAGGATATTAATACATGGTCCCTCGTTCTGAGGCTCCGTTGTAACCCTTTACACGTTCTGCGTAGGTGTCTGTTGTTTCTCCTGCACCTTAGCTATCAAAATTGGACAGTCCTCGATCACGTGGTCCAGCTGCCTGCAATACCTGCAAGATTTCCTCGTAGGGTTCGGGCAGTCCCTCGCAAAGTGACCTATATCTCCGCAGTTATAACAAATCAGTTGGCCTCTTCCTCTACCTGCGCTTCTGCCTCGGCCCTCAACCCTACTCCTAATGGGAGAGCCCCCAATACCAAAAGGGGTCCTTGGTGATGAAGGATCTGTCTGTACCCTATAGAGGTTTCCTCGGTCTATCATCAAATCATAAGTCCAATAGTTCTGCTCATCATGCCCCACAGACCTACAAAATTTGCACCATTGCTGCATAACCTCCAGAATACAAGTGGAAAGGCGAGGGCAGTGGTTGGTGTCATGCAATCCCGCAACGCGACAGTCATCACACCATAGTGCCGGCCTCCTTGGTCCCGCAACTTCTCTAGGGCGCAGCAGGCTAGGTCCTCTCGCCTGCATGTAGTCTGCTAATAGCGGAAAATTGTCCTTGGTGTGGCCATTTACCCTACATCATATGCACCATTTTTTAGGGCTAGCCTCCACTCCTCGTTCCTTTCACAGGTTCTGGATCTCCATATGCATTGCTTCTAGCTGGCCTTGGATCTATTTTACACCCAACTGGGTTTCATCTCATGGCGCAGCCTCCAGCTTCATTGCTATTTCTAAGGCCTTCTCCTGCAACTCAATGTCTTAGTGGCCCATCGGTATGCGTAGGTGGGGCAAAAACATAGCAATGAACCATTCCGCATGCTGCCTATCATCATGCTGGAATCCTCCTTCTCTGATTAATTTTTTTGATCGTTGATCAGCTTCCCATACTGACTCAGATGGACCTTGCTTGAAATCTTTCAGGTCATTCACTATCTGGGAGTAGGCCTTAAGATTTTTTAATTTATGCTTCAAGGCGTCCTTAATGTCTTCAATGCTTTCGTTCGCATGATGGTCCAGGTATCCCATGTACCAGTCCAGGGCCCTTCCTCAAAATCAAGAGACAACTGCACTCTTTTCACAATGTCGATTACTACAGTCTGCGCAGTCCATACAGACCCTGCGACAAACCAGAACCGATCCATATCTTCGTCCCCCACACCCTTGAAGGATGGTAACTTCATCTGTGAAGTCATATCGTCTTCTGGTGGTGGCAGAGGTGAGTTCTTGCCCCTGCGTGGACTCGAAGGTGGTGTTGATGGGGGGTTATGCGCAACAAAATTAGTCACTGGACTATAGACAGATCGATCTCCCTCTTGATTATTTTTGTAGTACTTTCCACTGCGCGTTGTACCCTCACTTTAATCAGAGCTCATTCACTCAGTAAGGCTACACAGGACACTCTTTTCGCACAATAAGATCTTAATCAGTAACGGCAAAGTTCTTAGAAATTTACCCCAGAAGCACTTGAAGAAACTTCACTCGGCTTCTAAGTAAGATACAAATTGATCGATCGCAAATTCAGTTACTGCGAATTCGTAAAATTTATGTTCAAACCATTCATCAATTTATTTTCTCTCAAGTTTCTAATACAGCCTTGGCATTACCCGATCTCTCTCTCAAAATACTCCTGGTCCTGGCAACGAAACCATTTGTTGGCTCGAGGGGTCCTGACCCAGGTTGAAGGTTAAGGTTTGCCAACAAACCCCTATTCTACTGGCCCTTTTGGTAGTGACCTGCTTGCGCAGGCCAAAGTCTCACCCGAAGCAGTATGGGAGGGTGTTGGAACTAGGTTTCCGCACCCTGGGAGAGGGTAAGTAAGTCAAGAAGAGCTGCGTTCGACTTCACAATTGCCAGATTGTATACCACAGAAGGGTGATTCGTAGGGTTCCAAACAGAACCAGCCTATAGTTCTTATCATATTTTTTCTAGCAGGCTCGCATCCACGTGTGCATCATCAATTATAACCATAAAACAACATAATCACAGCCAGTAACGTCGACACAGACAGTTCGCGTTCATTAACAGAGATGTAAACAACAAGTGCAATTGCGGTCTTATCACAGTAATATGCTAAATGCAAAGATGTTATATCACAGAGATAAAACAGACAAGTTCGCAACTCAATCAAATAATCTTAGTTCACATTAATCATAACAGAACAGATCCAGATAACAACAGGAGGTTCAACAATACTTTGCATATATTATATATCAAAATCTTCATACATTCCCCAAATACCACCTGCGCACACAGCCAGCAGTGTCCGCACACAGCAGGACAGAGGATCTCCGCGCACATAGCCAGCAAGAGTCCTAACCCAAAACAACCCAACCCAGATCTAGTGATTCGTATTCCACTTCAATCTCTATTGATTCTCTGCCTATCGACTAAAAAAGGTTCAACTATTTATACTACTTTAGCCTACGTATCCAATGGTCCGTAAACCATGGTTTGCAAACTCTTGGTCTACCCTTGACCCGCTTACAATGCATTAGGGGCTTTGACCCACCCCAAAACCCTTGCGCTAGACTAAATATAATAAAAAATTTACAAAATGGACCAGATTCATAGATTTGTAGGAGACCCTGTTCCAACAGTTCCATAAGAGCTTCACTCACAACACAAGTGAGTGTCGGGCCAAGCAGTCGCTCGTGGCCGAGACGAGGGCTTATGAATCAGATGCATGCTCTGAATCTGAATCAGAACCTGACAAGGGGCATGACAAAGGGAAACATATTATTGATGCAACGACCAACGCCACTGTTGCCATTGCGAAGATCCAGAAGGAGGAATCAGAGGATCCAGAGGAGGCGGAACGTCTCTTCCACTCCCAAATGTGGGTAAAGGGTTCCCCGCTATAGTTCATTTTTGATAATGGGAGCCAAAAGAACCTCATTTCAGCAGATGTCGTGAAGCGGTTGGGCTTGCCGACCACAGCACACCCATAGCCATACACCATCGGGTGGCTTCACCAAGGACGGGATATCCGTGTCAGCCAACAGTGTCGCCCAGCCCTTCACAAATGAGGTATTATGTGACATTGCTCCTATTGATGTTTTTGATGTATTATTAGGCCAACCATACTTGTGGAAGCGACATGCTGTGTATGAGTCACGACCTCGCGTTGTTTTTGTTACCTTGGGAAATAACCTGTACATGATACCAGAGGTACCACCGCCTACCACTATCTCTTTGGTTACTACAAAACAATGCAGTAAGCTCATTTCCCAAACCAGGAAATTTGTTTTCTTGATGATCCGCCCCCAGGGAAAGAGGAAGACTGTGGCCACGACCTCCAAACATGGCTCCTCTGCATGACAACAACAAATGGACAAGGTTGTGGAGGAGTATGGGGACATTTTCACCTCACCCACAGGGGTGCCTCTACAATGTTGGTCAAGCACCCCATTGATCTAACCCTAGGTGCGCCACTACCCAACAGACCAATCTATCAGCACTCTGTTCTGGAGAACGATGAAATCAAGAGGAAAATTCAGGAGCTGCTACAGAAAGGTCACATTCGGCCAAGTTCATCACCCTCTGGGAGCCCAATCGTGTTAGTACAAAAGAAGGATGGGACTTGGAGACTCTGTATTGACTATCGGGCGCTGAACAAGATCACTGTCTGGAATAGGTACCCGATCCCACAGATTGATGACCTTCTAGACCAACTCAAAGGGGTGAAATATTTCAGCAAGATCAACTTGAAGTCTAGGTATCACCAGGTACCCATTGAACCCTCTGATGTGTGGAAGACTGCCTTCAAAGCCAAGGAGGGCCTTTTCGAATGGTTGGTCATGCCTTTCGGGTTGACAAATGCTCCAACAACCTTCATGAGGTTGATGGACGAAATCTTGAGGCCATTCACCAACTCATTTGTAGTAGTGTACTTGGATGACATTTTGATCTTCAGCCAGACTTAGGAAGAGCACCTCCACCACATCCAGCAAGTCCTCCAAACACTATGACAACACAAGTTGTGTGCTAATTTGGAGAAGTGAACTTTTGGCATGACCGAGGTTCAATATCTGGGTACGTTATTGATGAAAGGGGGTTCCATGTGGATCCAACCAAGATCCAAGTCATTCGAGACTGGCCAACCACAACCACTATAACAGAGCTTCACAGCTTTCTGGGTCTTGCTAATTTCTACCCCAGGTTCATGTTGGGATTCTCTCATATCACTTGGCCCTTGAGTCAAGTAACCAAGGGAGGAGCGAGAGAAAAATTCTTTTGGTCGGAATCTCAACAAAAATCATTCATAGAATTGAAACATTGCCTCTGTTCTGCCCCTGTGCTCACATTACCAAACTAGCAAAAACCATTTGAGATTGAGAAAGATGCCTTTGACTATGCTATTGGAGCAGTTCTTACTCAACAGGGGCATCCAGTGGCATATCACAGTGAGACATTTTCCGACACAGTTCGCAAGTATCCCACTTATGACAAAGAAATGTATTCCATTGTGCAGGCTTGTCGACAGTGGAAGCATTACATTTTGGGGAAGGACACAACCATCCACACAGAATGATCGCCATCAAAAGTGGTCCACATATCTGCAACAGTTTCATTTGAACATCAAGTACAAGAAGGGTAGCACCTCTACAAGAGCGATCCAGAATTCGGTCACACATACAAGGCACTCTTGGGGGGTATGCAAGTTCCAAATTTTCACCTCCAAGATGTACTGTTATGTCACCTGGGACACCTTTGTGTTCCTTCAAGCGAGCGTGCGAAGATGATATGGGAAGCACACTACAGTCGAGTCGCTGGGCATTTCGGGGTCGACAAAACAGTGGCGGTACTGCAGAAGTATTTCTATTGGCCGAACCTTCGGCATGATTTCGGGAAGTACATTAGATCCAGCACTGCTTGCGCCATTGCCAAACCAACCATCAAGAATCAAGGCCTCTATACTCCACTACCTACCCCTAGTCGACCTTGGGAATCCATCTCCATGGATTACATGTCAGGCCTTCCTTCTACTAAGCATGGAAACGACTCTGTTTTCATGGTCGTGGACAGATTCTCGAAGATGGCCATTATGGCGGCCTGCAAGAAGAACATCACAGCAGAAGCCACTGCTAAACTCTTCTTTGAACGAGTTTAGGTGCACTTTTGGATCCCACAATTTATCATATCAGATCCCGAAAACAGGTTCCTCAGCACATTTTGGTCCAGCCTCTGGTCAATTTTTGACACCAAGCTCACCAATTCCACAGCTTTCCATCCCCAAACTGATGGCCAAACAGAGGTCGTCAACAGAATTATTGTACACATTCTGCGCATGTATAATTCAAAGCATCCATGCACATGGGATGAAAGCCTCCCCTATGTACAACACAGTTATAATCGGGCTCTCCACAACTCAACCGGCCACAGCCCCTTTCATGTGGGCTTGGGATTCCAGCCATTATGTCCCATTGACGTAGCCATGCCATTTGCGGCTACTCAGGCCTATTCGTCTCATGTCCAGTCTGAAGCTGAAAAATTGAACAACTTCATCGAGCGCATTCGGCACATCCGCCAACAAGTTCATGACATATTGGACAGAGCCAATGCTAAGTACAAGCAACTACATGATCAACATCAGGTTCCACACAACTTCTAAGTGGGCGACAAAGTGTGGCTACATTTGCAGAAGGAGCGCCTCACTGGACCCCACCACAAGATTCGCTCGCTCCGATATGGGCCATACACCATCACCAAGGCAGTAGGGAATAATGCCTTCGAGCTCAGTATTCCACCATTCCTTGGTCTGCACCCGGTATTCAATGTGGACCGCCTTCGTCCCTACTTCCCACCTCTACTGGACACCTCTAACATTGCAGGAAAACTCACAACAATAGAGTTAAACCCAAACTGCATGGAACAGGCCACCACAGATTGTATCATGGACATGCAAATCAAGAACACTTGCCAACAAAAGATCCAACTATATCGGGTTTTCAAAGCTGGCCAACTCCTGCACCAAGGCAAGTGGTTCACCAGGGACCAAATTCAGCAAAAGTTTCCTCATCTCATGGAGGAACTGAATGCAATGGGGACCATTGCTTCCTAAGGGGGGAGGAATGATCTAGGTGGATATTGGTGGCAACCCGCCTTTTCCACTTAGGGCCCCACCATTGTCTCTTTCAATTTTTTAGTTTCGGCACAACTTACTATTTTTGACAGTTTTTCGGGTCCTGAACTTTCGGAGCCGTTTTGAGGCCTTAAATGATGTTTTTTGGGATAACCGAGAGCGTTAATCCATAGATAGATATTTCTAACGAGCTATTGAGCGCGTCAAACAGAGATCGTATGCCAAATTTATGTCCCCGGGAAGTTGAAACACCAATTTACCCAAACGTGGCCCACAGTTTTGGCGCTTCATCTCCTAGGGTTATGGTTTTGGATGTTTAGGGTTTTACATTGTTTCTAAATAATAAATAGGCCCTCGAGCCTCAATGTAACTCAGTTCAGAGGCCTGTAGCTGCCACATCTCTTCTCAGAGATAAGCTACCAGCTCCCTAGCTAGTTTATTTCTATTCTGTCTGTAAGCAAATTTCAGTTCTTTGATATTAATGAAATGAAGTGTTATTTCCGCTACATATTTGTATTTATGGCTACATGTGTATTATATTGCGTTCCTGAATAAATCTGGATTAGCTTTGACCTCTGTTCTGAGTTTTTCCTCTGCTTGGACTTTGTCCTCTTCCTTGATTACATCCTCTGCCTTGATTGTTTCCTCTGCCTTGAAAATTTCTCCTGCCTGAACTGTAGCCTCTCTTGAAATTGTTTCCTTTGCTTTGGCTACGACCATGACCTTGTACACTGTGTGTTGCTTTAATTTAACTGTAATCCCCTCTTCCTCTGTTTCTAGAACTATCAGTTGAGGATTTACTTGTGCTAGCCTCTGTGAAGAAGACATCTTCCCCAATCTGTTTCTTCTTCCCAAAAATTTTATCATGTTGGGATAACATATCACTCAAATCATCAAACTTTATCTTTTCTAATTTTCCAGTGACTTGCAAAGTTTCCAAAAAATATGTTTAAGATGATGGAAATCCAGCAATTAAAATTGTAGTTAGGAAACTTTCATCAACAGCTTGAAAACCGACATTTATTATTTCCCGTTTGATGTTTTTATGCCATGAAATATATTAAAAAACATCACCACCTTTAGTTAATTTTTTTTGGGGCAATTTTAATTTAAGATCAACCTTTTTTTATTCAGGTTGTGTATCAAATAGATCTTTGAATGTACGCAAGGCAATCCATGCATCTGAGGCATTTTCAATATGAATGTATATTTCATTGTTAACTGAAGACTTTATAAGAGCTAGTGCCTTGGCATTTTTGACTTCCCATTTTGCAAGTAAAGTTGCATCTATTGGTTTATTAGGCTTAATGTCGCCATCACATATTTCATGCCACAATTCATTATATAAGAGAGTAATTTCAATTAGACGTTTCCATGTCTTATAAGATTTAACCCCTTATAGCTTATCAAAATCAGAGAACAAATTAATTAACTTTGACATGGTAGTGTTTAAGCAGTGCACCAAAAGAATCAAGCACGGGAAAAAATGAGCAACTCGTCACACGAAACATGCCACGCAAAAAACGACACATGCCACGCAAAAAGAAAATGATCTATCAAGGCTTGGCCTTGACCCTCGTATAGTCGTTGAAAAAGGAGAAAAATGACTGAGCTTTGCACTTGGCTCTAGTCAATTTATCTTTGAGTGTTTACAATGAAATATTTTCAAAATTTGATCACTTGACAATGCCCTTACACATTTCCTTTAAAAAATATAAACCCCCCTCAAAGTAAAAAAATACTTTGAGTTACAAATAATGACCCTTATTTCTCCAAAAAAAAATTACAAATAAAATCTACTTATTACTCCAAAAATTACAAAATTTTCTGCTCCAAATATTTACAAATAACCCCTCACACCTTCTTTCTCATTACAAATAATAATAAATTCCTTATCTCTCCAAATTAAGTTACAAATTACATCTCCTTATTTCTCCACCATCTTATGCTTCAATATTCTCTCTTTGTTGAGCACCTTGATGGCCACACTTTGTCCCGTCTCCACGTTTTTGCGAGCCGAACTTTGGCAAACGATCCCTCTCCTATAACCTTACCAATCGCATACTTTCCAAGTCGTGTACGCATAGGCCCTCCATGGGGAGTAATTTTAGTAAAACAACTGTACACTACTCCATCAATTAACATATTATCCATACGATGTTCGGATCAAACACAAAGGTTTCAACAGTCACAGATATTGGCCACCATTCCTTCTCCTGATCATACTTCCAACCTTCAACAACAAGAGTTGGAATTGTGTTTAATGTGCACCTCCTGCAAAAAAAAACTGGCTGCAAATCTGGAAATGGTGCCACCAATTGAAGATCGTAAACTGCGACTCGCAATCATAACAAACCATGCAAATCTGATCTGGCATCCAATAGTCCCTCAAAACGGTAGATGCTTCAGCCATTTGGGGAAGCCATGACCTCGCCTTGTTAAATATACCATATAGAGTAGATTGTGTCTTTTTCATCTATCATGAAAGCTCTGCTGCCATGATGAAATACCTAGACACACAAACATACAATTTCAATGGATGACCACGACTTTCGGCAGGGATCTTTGTATGATGTAGTGTGATCATAGAGAGGCCCGATGCAATGTAATACTAGGGTGAGTGTATGTTTCGGCCCACAGAGGCTGTAGTATAGTAATCGAATTTGTTTTAACCAAATATTTGTCTCCAGTGGTCAAAATCCAGTGGCTACGATGGCCAAGCTCATCTCGATACACTTCTTCGTATTGTTATTGATGATGGTCATTTGCACCATCATTTATCTCAGATTTTTGACGGTGGAAGCTTATCTTGATCCCACTAATACAAGTATAGAGAGGTTTATGTTCGAGCAGGCACATATCGAAGCATTTGATGAAGCAACTGAATGGAAAAAGCAGTGTTGGCTAATGAGCGTAGGGGCAGTAGGATTAGCATAGGAAATTGAAGGCAGTGTGTTATGAAACCAACTCCAAAAATAGAAGAAAAGAGAGATCAACGCCTTAGAAAGCAGCCACTTTGAGGGGGCAACCTCCAATACATTACATAAATGAACAATTCTTGGATGATACAAATGAAAAAACCTCCTCTCTATATATAGGAGTCCATGGGGCCACAATGTAATCCTAGTGGCGCCACAATGTAATCCTAGCCAACCTAACAATAATAATGTAAGGGCACAATCATAACAATATGGGGGTTACAGGGGTACAACAATAACAATAAGGGGGTTACACTAACAACAATAAGGGACTATACTGGTAATATAAGGACCTAACATGCTCCTCTCCTTCAAAAAAGTGTTGTCCTCAATGCTTGAGTAGCTGTGGGTGCTTCTGTATAAAATTCTCATCCTCCCATGTAGAATCTTCAGTGGGTAATTTCTTCCATTTGATGAGATGCTCTGAAATTGATCGATTTCATAGCTGTTGAGTTCTTGTTTCCATGACTGCTTCAGGTTCCAATATGGTTTTTCCTTCCTCATAAAGTTGGAATTTTCCTAATATTGAACACAGGCTGGAATTTTGTCCCTATAACCTTCTTTAAGCATGAAACATGGAAAATTGGATGCACTCGTGAAGAAGCAGGAAGCTCAAATTTGTATGCCATAGTACCAATCTTTTGCAACACCTTGTAAGGACCATAGTACTTTGGCAATAATTTGTTATCCTTCTTAGCTTGCTTGAGGGACATTTGTTTGTATGGTTGTAGCCGTAAAAATACCCAATCTCCTACATCAAAACTTCTCTCGCTGCGATGTTGATCTGCCTATTGTTTCATTCGATTTTGTGCCAAATTCAAGTTATCCTTTAAGAGTTGGAGAACTTCTTGTTGATGGTCGATGTGATCCTCCACTGCTTGAACCATAGAATATCCCCTTAAAGAATATGTGATGGATGGTGGATGATATCCATAAAGTGCCATAAATGGGGTCATTTTTGCTGCAATATGGAAGGAAGTGTTATACCACCATTCAACGAGAGGTAACCACTTCACCCATTTTGCTTGCTTATCAGATACAAAACAACAAAGATATCCTTCCAAACATTTATTTACTATCTCCGTTTGACCATTGGATTGAGGATGATAAGATGAGATATGAGCTAGTTGAGTACCCAAACAAGAAAATAATTCATCCAAAAATTTCTTGTAAAAATGGGATCTCTGTCACTTACAATAATCTTCGGGTTTCCATGTAGCTTTTGAATTGTTTCCATAAATGCAGTAGAAACTGTACTTGCTTTAAATGGATGAGATAATGCACAAAAGTGTGCATACTTGGTAAGTCTATCAACTACCACCATGATGACACTCCTTCCTTCATAATTAGGTAAACCTGTGATAAATTCCATTGAAATCTCCTCCCAACGTTGAATTGGAATGGATAAAGGTTGTAGAAGACCCGGGGTCTTAATGTCTCAACTTTATTTTGCTGGAAAACCAAACATTCCACCACAAACTTTTGAATATCAGATTTAAGGCCATCCCAAAAAAATTCTTTCTTCACCCTGTGGTAAGTTTTTAAAAATCCCAAGTGTCCTCCTAAAGGAGAAGTGTGCAATTCCAAAAGAATATTTTGTTTTACTTGAGAATTATTGCAAATATATAAGCGATATTTGTACCATAAGGAATCATTTTTCCAACTAAATGTATCAGATGTAATAGGGTCTTGCTGCAACTTTTGAATGAGTGTCCAAACTTCTTCGTCCTTCTTCCATTCATCCCTTGCTTCGGTTATCCAATCTGGTTGGATAATAGAAATGGCACAAAGAAATGCTTCCACCTCTTCATCCTTTCTTGAGAGTGCATATGCAACAACATTTAGCTTCCCTTTTTGTAGATGATTTCAAAGTTATAACCCAATATCTTTGTGACCCATTTTTGCCGCTCTTCCGAAGATTGTATTTGTTCTAAAAAGTGTTTAAGACTATCATGATCAGTTTTTACCTTGAAGTGTCTTCCCATTAGGTAAGGTCTCCATTTATTTAGTGCATGTAGTATTTCCAACATTTCCTTCTCATAAATAACCTTTTGTAAATACTTTCCTTTGATTTAACGACTTTCAAAAGTAATGGGTCTTCCTTCTTGCATTAAAACAACACCAATTCCATTTCCTGAGGCATCACATTCCACAATAAAGGTTTTTGTGAAGTCTGGCGTAACTAAGATTGGTACTAGGCACATTGCCTCTTTAAGATGTTCAAACGCCTTAGTTGCTTCAGGAGTCCATGAAAATGCATCCTTCTTCAATAATGTTGTTAGAGGTGCTGCTATTCTCCCATAATTCTTAACAAACTTGCGATAATACCCTGTTAACCCAAGAAATCCACGCAACTGCTTTATGGTTGTGGGGACTTTCCATTCCTTAATGGATTTAATTTTGTTAGGGTCTACCTTAACACCCTCGTGAGATACAATATGACCCAGATATTCCACCTCTTGTACTCCAAAGAAACATTTGGATGTTTTTGCATATAATTGTTTCTCCTAAAATAGTTTGAGCACCCTGTCGACATGTTGAACATGATCCTTCCAAGACCTGTTGTAGATTAGTATATCATCAAAAAATACTAGCACAAATTTTCTAAGGAAGGGTTTGAAAATGGAATTCATCAACCCTTGAAATGTAGAAGGTGCATTGGTAAGGCCAAAAGGCATGACCAAAAATTCATAATGACCCTCATGAGTTCGGAATATATTTAGTCTTCATTCTAATTTGATGATATCCTAAACGAAGATCCAACTTGGTAAAATAAATTGCTCCATGTAATTGATCCAATAATTCATCAATCACAAGAATGGGAAATTTATCTTAAATAGTGAGCTTATTCAGCTCCCTATAATCCGGACACATGCGCCATGATCCATCCTTCTTGTGCACCAATACTACTGGAGTAGAGATATAAATTTGACTAGGTTGAATTATACCAGCCTCTAACATTTCTGCAATCATACATTCAATTTCACTCTTTTGGACATAAGGATATCTGTAAGGTCGGATGTTTGGAGGAACACTTCCTAGAATCAAATGAATAGCATGATCATGATCACGAATAAGTGGGAGTCCTTTGGGAGTATCAAACACCTTGGAATGATTGTCCAAGACTCTTTGGAGATATGAAGAAATAGATGATTTTGATGTTGGAACTTCTAGTGAGCATAATTGTGCAATTATGCCTCTTTGAACTTTATTCAGAAGCTTTGTCATGAAATTAGAGCTTATTATCTTTCCTGGCTTCCCTGTGATACCCCGTAATTCGATTTCCTTTCCTTCCGAAAAAAAATAATTAAAGAAAAGTTCTTGAAAATTAAAATCTACCGTCCCCAAAGATTGTAACCATTGTACTCCTAGTACAACATCAGCACCTCCCATTGGGATGGAAAGCATTAGACTATTCAATACATATTCCCCCATGAATAGCTTGATATTATGGCATTTTCCAGAGCAATTTATAGTTCCTCCATCTGCAACCATCACTTGACATTCTCGTGCTGGGTATAGGAAACAATTCAATTCCTTGGCTACCTTACAATGAATAAATTATGGGTACTACCCGAATCAATCAAAACTATTACCTTTTTCTTATTGATATGTCCTTCTATCTTGAGAGTTTAAGGAGTGGTAACTCCTACCAATGCATTACATGATATGGTCGAACTCATTTCTTCTTCTTCTAGGGTTGATTCCTGGTGTATATCCTCTTCTTTTGAATTTTCTTGTTCATTTTCTTCCTCCTCTTCAAAATCTATGTAAAATAATTTCTTCTCAGCACACTTATGACCTTTAGTGTATTTGCTATCACAACTGTAGCAGAGACCTTTTGCTATTTTTTCTTCCAATTATTGTGGTGTCAACCTTGTAGGTTGTGGAAGTCTAGGAGTAGCAACACTTCCATCTTTATAGATGTGAGTGGTAGGCTTCCTTGTCACCATAATTTTACATTCAATTTTTCTTTCCAACTTGAATGCCCTCTCTAATGAATACGGTTTTCTGACGAACTTCATGTTGGATGTTATCCTTTAAATTCCCTATGAAGACATCAATCTTTTTATTTTCCTGCGGAATATCGATTTGCCCTTATATTCAATTTTCGGAAGTCCTCGATGTGCTGGTGCTACGTCCTTTTTGTTTGAAGTTGCTCCAAATTGGCTAAAGAAGGTGTTGCTCTTTTTATCCTCATGTCTTTATCATTTCCTCAGTAAAAATTGACCAAGTGAAATTTTTTTTACGGGAGCAAAGCCATCGATACCATACAAATGTATTTTGTTCTAAATGTAAAGTTTCAATGTGTACCTTTTGTGTGTTTTGCACATTATTGAGATCAAAATATTGCTCCATCTGTAGTATCAATGTTACGGGATCCTTGCCATAAAACTTCCTCATATCCATCTTTAGAGTATGGTGGTTCTTTAATCCAACATTAGAGTTTATGAAATCACGATTAACATTTATTTGGTTCTCATCATGAGTTTCCTCTACTATCTTTTCGCCATTAGGAAACATTTCTTGTATCAACTTTGCCAAACCTTCGATGTCTACTTTTAGATCATTCTTCATGTTTTCCATTTTTTCATCGATCTTAGCTTCCATGTCATCCATATTAGCTTCCATGCCAACTTCCATGCCATCCATCTTAACTTCCAAACCATTCATCTCAGCTTCCACGCCTTTCTTCAAACCATCCATCTTAGTTTCCATGCCTTTCTTCAAAACTTCCATTTCATTTTTTGTTGCTCTTTGCGATAACGAAATTTGGTGCACTTGCTCTTGGAATTTTGATATCTCATGTTGCATTTCTTCGTCTTCATGAGTCATAGTAGAGCCTTCTGAAGGCTTAATGGGTGTTGAATTCTTTTTAGGAGGCATTTTAGAACCCAATGCTGATATCTATACTCAATAGGCCTTTGGAATCACCTAGAACTGATTTTTCAAACAAGACTTATGCAATTTGTAAAAAAATACACACCTTTTTCTTGATTTTGAGGAGCTCAATATTGAAAATAAATTATCTTTGTATTTCGGATCTTCAATATCTGAAATTTGGCCCTGACGTAGCCCTCTGAATCTTCTTCCAAATTCCACAAGTCTGACCTAATTTGGATTCTTTAAGACAAAGTTATGCCCAATCTCCTATGATGACCTAATTATGGACTGGTTCAGTAGAGCGAACTTGTATGACTTGCCACGTGTCACTGTTTCCTCCTTTAGCTCTGAAATTTATATAGAGAAAACTACAGTCCGTTTACTTGCGGCCACTTTTTACAGAATCCCAATTCGATGCTCAAAGAGAGAGTTGTGATGTTTTTCCCACGGTCACCTCTTTGAGATGAAATTCGGGAGCCTGAAACAATCCTAACTTCCATAGATAATATCTCCCCAAATATTGTGAACCAAGATCTGAAATTTTTACATAAGGTTCCTCAAGCTTTCAGCTCCGCTCTGTGAAAATTTCAGCTTCTGAACCCTCGTAGAAACAAAGTTATAGCGAAAATTCCGCGATGACCTGTTTAGGTTAAATTGAGGAGCCTACAAAAAGCCCTAAATTCCACAGATCATATCTTCGAAAAATATTGCGAACCAAGCTCTGAAATTTTGTGACGATGTTCCTCAGTATTTTGGCTTCGCACTATAAAAATTTCAGCTTCTAAACCTTCGTAGAAAAAAACGTTATAGCGAAAATTCCACGATGACCTGTTTGGAGTAGTGAAACCCTAGAATCCAAAACTCTGATACCAAATGTTATGAAACCAGCTCCAAAAATAGAAGAAAATAGAGATCAACGCCTTAGAAAGCAGCCACTTCGAGGGGGAAACCTCCAATACATTACATAAATGAACAATTTTCTTGGATGATACAAATGACAAAACCTCCTCTCTATATATAGGAGTCCATGGGGCCACAATGTAATCCTATCCGACCTAACAATAATAATGTAAGGGCACAATAATAACAATATGGGGGTTACAGGTGTACAATAACAATAAGGGGGTTACACTAACAACAATAAGGGACTATACTAGTAATATAAGGACCTAACACAGTGGCTAATGAGCATAGGGGCAGTGGAAGTACACAGTGTTTGGGGCAGTGTAGGATAAGCATATAATTTCAGATAAAAAAAATGAATCAAATAATCTAGAACCTAAATAATAATTATATTTCTTTTCCCTAAAAAACCAATTTGACAAATTTTCATACCAATTCAATTGATGAACAATTTAATGGAGTTTTCCATAAGCTTGTAAAGCTGGAATCTCCTTCTCCCGTCAGCTGCATTACTGGAGCTCTGATACCACAATCATGGCAGAAGATTCCTCAGACACATAATTTTACTAATAGGAAAATAAATTACATGAGAAATTTGCAAGAGTTTACACCCATAGACTCCAACACTCCTGCAATTAGGAAAATGACCTTATAAGCTACATGTCCTAACTTATTTTACTTATGGACCACTTGATAAAACAACAAGTGTCCATTTACAATAAATATCCTTCTAACCAATCTACTAACTTTATTCCTATTTTAGAGCCTAGCATATAACACTATTCTAGAGTCATATCTTTTGTAACAATATTACATTTCTAAGTGTCTCTAATTATAATTTAAATATTATAATTTAATAAATATTTTATCCTAGCTTTAAACTATGATATTTGGCTCATCTAACACATCCTTTATATCCTTTCAGATTTGCAGAAGCAAGGACAAATGAGGATGAATATGGATAGGAGGAAACTACAAATGGGGCATATTGTAGTATTTATCATAGAGGATACAAGTCTGACAAAGATGATAGAGTCAGAGGTGGTAGATCTTTGGATACACCTGACAGGCGAGCTAGAATTCATGGATTTTATTCTAGCTTCAGTTCTTATAGAAATTATCACCATTACCATTAGCATCCTTATAGGAGGAGTACGAAACAATATTTTCCAAAGGAGTTCAAGAAAGCCAAGCCTCTTACATTTGATGGGGATGTGAAGAAATCAGAAGATGTAAGAACATGTCTAATTGGGATGAAGAAGTTATTTAGATTGCATGATTATTTAGAAAATTTGAAAGCCAAGATTGCAATCTTCAGTCGCAAGGGAAAAACAAATATCTTCTGGTAAGATGTGAAGTGTGTTAGAGGCATCGAGATAGAGGATCTGAATTGGCATGAGTTTAAAAGTCTCTTCAAGAAGAAGTACTTTTATGAGAGATATTATGACAGGAAGGCCAAGGAGTTATACGAGTTGAAGATTGGTTCCATGACAGATGAAGACTACACAACTAAGTTTCTGAAGTTGTTGAGGCATGTTCCCTACCTCAAGGATGAGAAGAAAAAGGTTCAAAGGCACATAAGTGGATTTCTTTTAGCATTCAAAGATCGAATTGAGTATGATGAGCCTCAGTAATTGGAGGAAGTCATCGGGAAGCTGAGGAATTTCTATATGTAGTTTAAGATCAAGTATGAGCCTAAAAGAGATTGGAAATGTAATGAGATGACTAAAGTATAAGAAATAGTGAAGACCTCAGGATACAAGTGATAAGGAGGACGTAGCGTCATACAAGAAGTTCAACGCAGTTGACAAAGGACATGGATTTCAGCCCGAGGAGAAGAATAAGGGTGATGGTAGGAAGCTTTTGAGGTGTTGTACTTGTGGTGGATAGAATCGTAGGAATGAGTGCCCATCACACCAGGGTGGCAGGCCTCAAATATACAGTGCTCAGGAGGCACAATAAATTAGATATGTTGCGCAAAGTATTCCTCAGATTTTCATAGCAGTGGATCATAGGCAGGAAGATCATTAAGAATCCATTACCGAGATATAAGATAAGCGTCATGATCAAGTTGTTTCCATTTTGATTGACCTTGGATCTAATTATAGCTATATTAGTCCTAACATGGTGGATAAGTGTTGCTTGAATAAAGAAGTGCATGTAGAATCTTGGTTGGTGTAGTTGGCTACAAGGACCAAGAGAAGAGTTCATCATTGGGTGAGATTTTATGCATTTGAGTTGAACAGTATGCCTAAATCATCACATTTAAATGTGCTTCCTTTGGGATCATAGAGTATGCTTTTGGGCATGGATTGGTTGTTCATTCACATGACCAAGGTAGACTGCTATGACAAGACTATTGACTACCTGGATGATGGTGGGGAAAGGAGAATCTTGCAGGGAAAGAAGAAGCCTATATCAGTCAAAATTTCGGTCAAATTTGGGCTCCTCAAGAATCTTTTAGATTCCTCACAAGATTCTCTTCTGGACATGGGAAAAAAATTTGTTGCTCAGATCAGAAAATGGACTACACCATAATACTCTTGGTGAAGAATTGGTTCATTTAAGTATAAACTTGACACAATTCTGACACCTTGAAAAATCTGCCCCAAGGAATCTAAATATTCCTCAAATATTCTTCATAAAGAATATTCCTGAGAAAAAAATTCGCTTTGAGATTCCCTTGAAATTCTTTCCCCGCATGGGCACCATTCTGCTCTTGGTTATGCAACTCAGTTCTTCGTTTCATCTCCCCCTCGCTAGTAAAAAATCGAGTTTATATATTTTTATGGGGGGAGTTTATAATAAATGGGTCATTGGCCCATTGGCTGGCAGATTATTTTAAGGCGCAACAGTTAGGGGAGGTCCTCGGGTAAAACCCTGAAAGACCCCTACGTAGTTTGAGGAGAGGCATAAATTTTGGCACTTGTTTGGTGGTATATGGTTGTCATATGTGTTATAATGGATGGTTGTTATATTGGGTCGTCTGTTTGGGTGGTCCGACCAATACGGTCAGGTGGGTTTGATTCCCACTGATCCCCCATTATAATACATCAACGTTGCCCATTGTTTTATATATTTGATAATAGGCCACGGGAGGGGTTGGCGGGGGTGGTGGCCCGCTAACCATTTTCTAATATTTTTTTAATTAAATAATATAATAATAATAATAAATTGGTGTAACCATCCTGTTGGATTTCTAGGGGTAACCATAAAAATTAAAGAGGTGACAAATTGACCATTTCCGACCGCCAACATGTGCCAAATTGTCGCTAAATTTGGGAAATCATGAGCAATGCATATTCTAAACAACTTTAGCAAAAAAAAATGAAACAATAAGCAACAATCATGATCAACCATAAACACACGATATGATAACGAAGTTCAACTAGTGTGGGCTACGTCTTAGGTCCCAGTGTCAAGAGTGGGAAGGCCACTTCATTATTTTCTACAAGATGATGAGTAAATGATGTAATATTTTTCAATACAATGATGAACCCCCTTATCAAGAGTGGCATGTATCTACACGAGACATTATCCTACAAAGAAATCTCACTCACAAAATCTCTCCTTTAGCATGAAAAAATAACAACCTCTCACATAAAGTGGCATACAAGGATCTCAATTTCAAATCATCATCTCAACAAAATCAAATGGACACATGGCGAAAATACACCTTATACCTCTAAGTCTGGGGACGACCAAAAAATTAGCTACTCGGATGAAGAAACAACACGTTCCATTGCTTTCCTTGCAAAAAACTGTGAAATCTGAGTATAAACGTGGCCCCTTTCTTTCTCAGTCAAATTCAGTTCCCTGGGAATCTTTTAGATTCCTCACAAGATTATATTTTGGACACGAGAAAATAATTTGATGCTTAGATCCGAAAATGGACCTACACCATCATATTCCTGGTGAGAAATTGGTTCATTTGAGTATAAACTCGACATAATTATGACACCTTGAAAATTTCGTTCCCTCGGGAATCTAAATATTCCTCAAAGATTCTCCATGAAGAATATTCCCTCTGAGATTCCCTCTAAATTTGTGCCTCACCTGGGCACAGTTCCGTTCTTGGTTCTATAGCTTGGTCCTCCGTTTTGTCTCCCCCTCGCTGATAAAACATTGAGTTTATATATTTTTTATGTGAAAAGCTTACAATAATTAGGTTGTTGGCCCATTGGCTGGTGGATTATTTTAAGGCACAAGAGTTAGGGGAGGTCCCGAGGTCAAACCCCGTGGGACCCCCACTTGGTCGCTAAAGAGGCATTAATTTTGGCACTTGTTTGGAAATATATGGTTTTCATATGTGTTATAATGGGTGGTTGTTATATGGGGCTACTCGTTTGGGTAGTCCGACCAATATGGCCAGGTGGGTTCGATTCCCGCCAGCCCCCCATTATAATACATGGTCATTGGTCATTGGCCATTGTTTTATATATATAATAATAGGCCACGAGAGGGGTTAGGGGGTGGTGGCCCGCTACCCATTTTTAAGGGTAACTAAAAAAATTAAAGAGGAAACAAATTGACCATTTCTGACCATCAACAGGTGCTAAATTTTTGTTTCGTTAACTTCTGCCAAATTTAGCGGTTTCCGCCAAATTGATCCAAACCCCTAAACTTGGTGAACCTCCATCTTTAACTGACACTCTGCTAAATTTATTAAGTGGGGCCGAGTTGACCAAAACTTTGACTGCGAATATCTTAAGCATGCAAAGTCGGATATGAGTGTCATTTGCGTTGTTGGAATCAGGATGACGAGCACTACCTTTTGGTCTCGATTTCGATGAATTATGAAGAATTTGATTTTGAGCCTTTTCGGAGCCATCTAGATCACTAGGAAATCTAGATCGTTGGCTACCCTCAGTGAGTTTGACTTTGAAATCAAATACATCAAGGGAAAGGAGAACAGAGTTGCAGATCCTCTTAGTAGGAGAATGCAGGTGAATCACATTTCAGCTATGAGTTCTTATGGGACAAATGTATAGGAGCAGATATTGCATGCAGGGTAACATGATGACAAGTACCAACAACTGAAGCAGGAATTACAGTAGTTGAGTGAAGGTGATAGGGATGAGGAGTATCACCTCATAATATATTTCTTGGTCAAATTCAAGAACAAGGTTTATGTTCTAGATAGTAGTGAGATCAAGAAGCTTATCTTGAGGGAGTTTCATGTCAAGCCATAGTCAGGCCACCTAGGATATCAAAAGACTTTCAAATCTGTTAAGAAGTTCTATTATTAGACAAACTTGAAGGAAGAGGTGGTTGAGTTTGCTACAAAATGTTTGGACTATACACAATTGAAAGTTGATTGTAAACATCCAATTGTTTTATTACATCCTATTTCGATTCGAGAATGGAAATGGGAGGTCATTTCCATGGACTTCATTACATGTTTACCTTAATAATGGTTGTGTTTCAAGACGGGTTGATTAAGGTATCTCACTTCATTTCAATGAAGTCTACTAATTGAGCTAGTGAGGTAGCTCATATATTCATAAGGGAGATAGTGAGATTTCATGGTGTTCCCAAGAAGATTATATTAGAAAAAGATGCCAAGTTCACTTCAAGGTTTTGGAAGGAGTTGTTTGTAGGCTTGGGGACAAAGTTAACTTTCAGCACAACTTATCATCCGTATTTAGATGGAAATACATAAAGTGTTAACAAGATTCTTGAGGACATGTTGAGGATGTATGTCATGCATTACCACAGGAAGTGGGAGGAGCATCTTCCATTGGTAGAGTTTGCATATAATAATGGGTATCACGGGTCCTTGAGGATGAGTAATTTTGAGGCTCTTTGTGGGCGAAGTTTCAATACTCCTATCAGCTAGAGTGATCCAGCGAATAGGGTGTTGATTGGAATGAATATGTTGGTTGATATGGAGTAGGAGATGCAGGTTATTAAGAGGAATTTTAAAGGCAACACAATACATGCATAAGATTTATGCAGATGGACATAGAACATTCAAGGAGTTTCAGGTTGTGGAGCATGTGTACTTATGCATCAATCCCAATATGATCTCCTTGAGGATTGGATCATGTGCCAAGTTGGCACCTTGGTATTGCGGGTATTTTGAGATCCTTGATAGGACTGGACCAGTGGCCTACAGACTTTCATTTCTGCTAACAACGAAATTCCATGATGTTTTACATGTTTCATTGCTTAAGCAAGATGTATAGGATGTTGATAATGTGATTGATTGGTTTGTATTGCAAGTAAAACCAGAGGGAGAGTTCCAGCCAAAACCTTAGTGCATTTTGCAGTGAAAATAACTCACGCTTCGGAACTGAGCAAGAGAGCAGGTTAAAGTGCAGTGGATTTTTTTTGGGCTCGATGAAGCTACATGGAAGGTGGTTGATCAGATGTGGGCTTTGTATCTTTCCTTATTTTCTGGTTGAACAAATGTGTTTGGTTTATATTTATATATGCATATGTGTATAGTAAATGCTACAATGAGTTATGTTATAATACTCCAATAAACAATATGTTGTAAATATTGCATCGAGATGTGTTATAAAGATCCAATAAGAAGTATGGTATTCATGGTTTCATCTGTTTGGTATGATGTAAATGGTGCATTGAGTTGTGTTATAAAGCTCCATGGGCAACATGTTTTGTTGGTTATAAGAATCATTGAACACTAAGGACGGTGTTCCCCCAAGGGGGAGGGGTTTGTAACAACTCCTAGTTGATCTTTCCATGTAAATGAAATAAAACCAAGGTCATGGGACACATATTCCAAGCTGAATGGTGGAAAAAAATTATAGTGGGCATCACTTATGTTCAATACTACCTATGGAAATTGGAAAAGCCAAACGGGAAATAAATGAAATTTAATTATGAATATAAAGGAAAATAGAAGAAAAAGGAAGGTGAAGAGACACAAATTAGCATGCAAGGTAAATTAGAGGAAAATGAAGAAAAAGGAGACATCAATGATAAAAAGTCATGAGAGAATCAGTTCACAACTTTTAATAGTTCATTTTTGGTTCTCTCCTTCCACACTCTCATTATCTCATACTCTTTTACACTTAAAACATTCTTGGAGCACTATAGCATTCACTTGGATTTGGAGAAAGCAAGAAATGAAAGCAAGGAAGTGCAAGGAGACAGTTGGATCAACAAGTACAACATGATTATTTTGCAGGTAACATGTTGCATGTGTGCTCTTCTAACTGGTTTTTGAATGCATGGTTTATGCATGTGGTTCCTTGGTTGTGTGTTTTCATTGGCATGGATATTTGTCTTGATTGATAAAGATTTCAACCTTGTGTTTCCATTTCCTGGATAACCATGGTATAGTGGGTTCCCAATTTGTTTTTTTATTATTGGTTCTTAGGTTTCCTATGGCTGTGGATTGGAACAAATTATCCAAAGCCCTGAAATAGCTTGAGTTCCTCGGATGTTGTGGCTTGAGTTACTAGTCCCTGGAGCCTGTGGGTTAGGAAAAATGCTCTGGATCCATGAAACAACTCTAGTTCCTTGAAGGTTGTGGGTTGAGTTACTAGTTCCTGGAGCCTTGTACAGTTTGGGAAGAAACCAATCTGGTTGAGGTTAGTGATTTCTGGACTGTATAGGTGAGATCACTGTGCTTGAGAGTTGAGGTGGCTTGGCCTCTGGAAGCCTTAGTTGATTCTATTATGGTTTAACCCTTATGATCCCACATTCCTGCTTGGAATATGGTGCAGGGGTAATTGGCTGAAAGAGAGATTTAGTTTAGCCAAATATATGGTTGGGTGGTACATGGAAGTCCTTGACTGGGTTAGCATTTTCATATGTTAATATGAGCTACTTTCCTATTGTGACCTATGAACAGTTGTACTGGTTATTATGGTGATCTTATGGTTGATTTTTCATAGTTTATATTCCAGTTATATGCATGGTTTTATGATGTGCTCTAGCTATGACTCTTGTTCATGATTTGATAAGTTACTGGTTGTTTGATGAATGCATGGGCTAACAAGTGTTGTTGCATCTATCTAGAGATGGAATTGAGCCTTCTTAGAGATTTTCAGATGAATTTCAAAAGTTTATGATCATATATCCATTCATGACCTGTAGCTTATATGTTTATTATTTTTTTGACAAAATGTCTATCTTGCATTAGGCATGTATTGGTCAACTTCTGGCTCAAGCTCTATTTGTTTAGCACTTTTATCCTTATTCTGGCTCTATTTTCTTAGCATTGTTATCCTTATTCTGGCTCTATCATGATTCTAGAAAGTTACAGGTAGTTCTGGGGAGTGGTCTAGAGGCTATCCTGAAAAGGTGGCACATATCTCGCTACTACATGCATTGACCTAAGGAAATTGGGTCATTGCCGTTGGTAAGCAAGCTTTTGAGTGTGATTATATCCTCCCAACCACATGCACAATGTATCAAGGGTGCGGTTGGAGAGTAAACCTAATGAAAAAACAATTCCAACTCAGATATTGATCACCTTGGGTCGTTGGTGGGCTCTTGAATGATTTTTAGTCTCCGAGGGATGTCAATTTACTTCTGGTTTATAGGCCCTACTTCATAACTAGAGCTTGGAGGTCTAGTAATATCATAGTGACACTCAACTCATGTTTACCATGGAGAGCTTGTAAAAGTGGGTAAAAGTGGGAGAGGCGTTACAAATTGGTATAAGAGATTTCAAGTTCAAACACTTGGACTAAATGGGATAGATGTGATTATTATGCATGCATTGGAATGACTATGGTCATCATGTATATAGTCAGTGTTACAATTTGTGAACATCATGCTATATATATATATATAGAAGTCGTATTCAAAATCATACCTCAATGAAGTTTAGGTGAGGCTATCACATCTGCACAAATCAATACAGATTAGCACGTATATATATATATATATATATATATATATATATATATATATATATATATATATACATGCTAATACGCGTGGTTGTGCGAATGTATAACTTATAAACTTCATTGGTGTGATTTCTATTTGGTTTATCTAACAAAGCATGTTTGTAGGACATATAAGATCAGAGATGAAGGGAAAAATGGTGGACTACAATTCACATGACTACCCTTACAAGCCTGATGTGAATTCAATGGAATGGGACAAGTCAGTTGAGCAACAAGGAGAAGAGTACTTTCCTGATATAATAAATACACTGACTCAAAGTTTGAAGGCAAAAATTGCAATTTGTAAGACAAATAATAACAGGTTTATTGAGGCATAGGAAAGGCTTGCCAGAGTTCAGGAAAAACAAGAAGAGATTAATGCAATCATTCTTCGAGCCTTTTATATTTTCATAAGTAGGGAAAACTGAGGATCAATCATGGACAGGAGGAGAAGATAAATAGGGCAGAAGGCGCCAAGTCTCATAGAGGATACAAGTCAAATATAGATGACACAGTCAGAGGTGGAAGATCTTTGGATACACCTAAAAAGCGAGCTAACACTCATGGATTTTATTCTAGTTCTAGTTCTGGTTCTGAGAGACATCATCGTCATTACTACCAACATCCTTATAGGAGGAGTGAGTGGAAATATGTTCCAGAGGAGTTCAAGAAATCTAAGCGTCTTACATTTGATGGGGATCTGAAGAAATCAAAAGATGGAGAAGCATGAATACTTGGGATGGAGAATTTATTCGGATTGCATGATTATTCAATGAATATGAAAGCCAAGATAGTGATCTTCAGTCTCAAGGGAAAATGATATATCTAGTGGGAATATGCGAATCGTGTCATAGGCATCAAGGTAGAGGAGATGAGTTGGCATGAGTTTAAAAGACTCTTGAGTAAGAAGTACTTGTCTAAGAGATACTACGATGGGAATTCCAAGGATTTATATGAGTGTGAGATGGGTTCAATGACATATGAAGAGTACAGGACCAAGTTTCTAGAGTTTTTGACGTATGTGCCGCACCTCAAGGATGAGAAGAAAAAGGTTCAAAGGTTAATCAATGGATTGCCTTTAACATTAAAGATCGAATTGAGTATGATGAGCCTCAGTCATTGGAGGAAGTCATCGAGAAGGTGAAGAATTTTTATGAGCGGTCCAAGTGCAATTATGATCCTAAGTAGGATTAGAAAGGTAAATAAGAAGACTAAAGGAAAGTGGGCTAAGAAGTGGGGAATACCTAAGGATGTAGGTGATAAGGAGAACAAAACATCGTACAAGAAGTTCAATGCAGTTGACAGAGGACATGGATTTAAACCAGAGGAGAAAAATAAGGGTGATGGTATGAATATTTTGAGGTATTGGGATTGTGGTGGAGAGAATCACAGGAGTGAGTGCCCATCGCACCAGGGTGGCAGGCCTCAAATATACAATTCTTAGGAATCAAAAACAATTGTAGATGTTGTGTAGAGTATTTTTCATATTTACGCAGCAGGGGATAATAGGTAGGCTGATCATCAAGCTTCCATTATCAATATGGAAGGTAAGCTTCATGATCAAGTTGTTTCCATTTTGATTGACCCTGGATCTAATTATAGTTATATCAATTTTGACCTGGTGGATAAGTGTTCTTGAATAAATAAGTGAATGCACAATATTGGTTGGTGCAGTTGGCTACACGGACCAAGAGAAGAGTTCATCATTGGATGAGATCTTGTGCATTTGAGTTGAATGGTATGCATACATCAATACATTTAAATGTGCTTCCTTTTGGATCATATAATATGCTTTTGGGCATTGAATGATTTATCATTCACAGGACCAAGGTAGACTTCTATGACAAGTCTATTGAGTGTCTGGATGATGATGGGGAAAGGAAAATATTGCAGGGAAAGAAGAAGCCTATATCAAAAATAAAAATTACAACAATGCAGGCAAAGCATAGTTCCTGGAAAGGATGTTTATTATTCGTAGTGCATATTTCCCGTGACAAAGGGAAGGATGTTGTGGATGATGAATTCCCGAATATTTATCCTATTTTGCAGCAGTTTCAAGATGTGTTTCTTGCAAAGGTATCAGAGTTGCCTCCTCATAAAGTGGTGGAATTTTCTATTGAGTTGATGCCGGGAGCAACACCAGCATCTAAGGCACCTTACAGGATGAACAATCCGGAGTTGGTGGAATTGAAGTTGAAACTTGAGGAAATTCTTGATAAGGCCAAGCGTGTCACCTTGGGGTGCACGAGTACTATTTGTGAGAAAAGGACAATACTATCAAAGTGTGCATTTATTACAGGAAACTGAACAAGGTGACTATCAAGAACATGTATCCATTTCCACAGATTGATTATTTGTTTGATCAGTTAAAGGGAGTCACATTGTTCTTAAAGATTGATTTGAGATCAGAATATCATCAGGTGCGCATCAAAGAAGAAGTCATCTACAAGACTGCATTTCGTACAAGGTATGGAAATTATGAGTTTGTGGTTTTTCCTTTTGGTCGTACCAATGCTCTAGCCACCTTCATGTGTTTGATGAACGATGTGTTGTGTCCTTACCTAGTCAAGTTTGTGAAAAGTTTGTTGATGATATATTGATATACTCCGAGAATGAGGAAAAACATGCATAGCACCTGGTAGTAGTGTTGAGATAGTTGAGAGAGCATTAGTTGTATGCCAAGCTCAATAAGTGCAGTTTCTTTCAGTCTCAGATTCATTACTTGGGACATCTTGTTTCCAAGGAGGGGATATCAATGAACCTAGAAATTATTAAAGCTATCATGGAGTGGCCATTTCCTAGGAATGTGGATGAGGTCAGATCATTCATGGAACCAAGAGGTTATTACAGGCAGTTAATCAAGAACTTCTCACATATTGGCTATCCTATTACATATTTGCAGAGAAAAGGGAATAAGTTTGAATGGACTGAGGAGTGTGCAACTAGTTTTGACAAATTGACACATTCACTTACAAATGCTCTAGTCTTTAAGAATGCAGATCCTGATAAGGAGTTTGTAGTATGTACAAATTATTTCAAGGAAGGAATTGATGGGTTCCTGATGCAGGAAACGTAGGTGGTATGCTATGAGTCAAGGAAGATGAATGAGCATGAGAATAACTATGTGATGCATGATTTGGAGTTGGCAGCTATCATTCATGCATTGAAGATGTGGAGACATTATCTTCTTGGCAGGAAGTTTGTCTTGATGAGTGATCACAGTGTGTTGAGGTACTTGTTTGACCAACCCAATATGAATACTAGGAAATCTAAATGGTTGGTACCCTTATTGAGTTTTACTTTCAAATAAAATCCATAAAGGGAAAGGATAATAACGTTGGAGATGCTCTCAGTAGGAGAGTGTAGGTGACTCACATTTCAGCTATGATTTCTTATGGGACCGATTTACAGGAGAAGATATTGCATGCAAGGAAACATGATTACAGGTTCGATCAGCTGAAGCAAAGATTGCGGTAGCATAGTGAAGGTGATAGGGATGATGAGTATCACCTCACAACATATGGCTTGGTCAGATTTAGGAACAAGATTTATGTGTCAGATAACAGTGAGCTTAGAATATTATCTTGAGGGAGTTTCATGTCAAGCCATATTCAGGCCACCCAGGATATCAGAAGAGTTTTGAAGTTGTTAAGAAGTTATATTATTGGCCAAACTTGAAGGAAAAGGTGGATGATTTTATTGCAATATGTTTAGACTGTAAGCAGGTGAAATTCGAGTGTAATAATCCAACTAGTTTATTGTAGCCTATTCTAATTCCAAAATGGAAATTGGAGGTCATTTCCATGGATTTCATTATAGTTTTTCCAAGGACATTGAAACAAAATGATTCCATCATGGTTGTGGTTGAAAGGTTGAGTAAGGTAGCTCACTTCATTGCAGTGAAGTCTACTAATTCAATTCGCGAGGTAGCTCAAATATTCATAAGGGAGATAGTGAGATTACATGGTGTTCCCAAGAAGATTATATAAGACAGAAATGCCAAGTTCACTTCTAGGTTTTGGAAGGGGTTGTTTGCAGGTTGGGGGAGAAAGTTAGCTTTCAGCACAACTTATCATCCGCAGACAGATGGATAGACAGAGAGGGTTAAGAAGATTTTTGAGGACATGTTTAGGATGTATGTCATTCATCAACAGAGGAAGTGGGAGGAGTATCTTCCAATGGTAGAGTTTGCATATAATAATGGGTATCGGGAGTCATTGAGGATGAGTCCATTTGAGGCTATTTATGGGCAGAGTTGCAATTCCTATCAGTTGGAGTGATCCAGTGAACATGGTAATGATTGGACAGGATATATTGGCTGAGATATAACATTAGATGTAGGTTATTAAGAGGAATTTAAAGGAAACACGGGACAAGCATAAGAGTTATGAAAATCAACATAGAGCATTCAATGAGTTCAAGTTGGGTAGCATGTGTACATGTGCATCAAGCCCAAGAGGAGCTCCTTAGGGATTGCATCATGTGCCAAGTTAGCACCTCGGTATTACGGGCCTTTTGAGATTCTTGAGAGGATTGGAATAGTGGCCTACAGACTTACACTACCACCAATAGTGAAATTCCATGATGTTTTCCATGTTTCATTGCTTAAGAGATATGTCCAAGATGTTGATCATGTGATTGATTGGTTTGTATTGCAAATGGAACTAGGGGAGAGTTCCATCTAGAACCTCAATGCATTTTGCAGTGGAAACAAATCATGCTCTAGAACTGAGCAATAGAGTAGGTTAAAGTTTATTGGAAGCACTTTGGGCCCGCTGAAGCTTCATGGGATATGGTTGATCAGATGCAGAATTTGTATCCCTCCTTATTTGTTGGTTGAGCATATGTATCTGGTTGATGTGTTTTGGTTTATATTTATATATGCATATGTGTATTGTAAATACTACAATGAGTTGCGCTATAAATATCCAATAAGTAACATGGTGTAAATATTGCATCGCGTTGTGTTATAAATCTCTAATAAGTAGTATGGTGTTCATGGTTTCAACAGTTTGGTATGACGTAAATGTTGCATTGAGCTATGTTATAAAGCTCCACGAGCAGCTTGTTTTGCTGGTTATAAGCTTCATTGAGCACTGATGAATGTGTTCTCCCAATTCGGAGGGGTTTGTAACAACCCTTGATTGATTTTTCCATGTAAATAAAATAAAACCAAGGTCACGGGACACATATTCCAAGTTGAATGGTGGGAAACCATTATAGTGGGAATCACTTGTGTTTAATAATGGCTATGGAAATTGGCAAAGGAAAAGAGACAATAAATGGAATTTAATTATGAAGAAAAGAAAATAGGAGAAAAGGAAGGCGAGGAGACACAAATTTGCATGCAAGGGAAATTAGAGGAAAAATGAAGGAAAATTAAGAGAAAGGAGACATCAATGATAAAAAGGCATCAACGAATCAGTTCATAGCTTTTAGTAATTTACAACTTTTTCCAATTCAGATTTGGTTTTCTCGTTCCACATTCTCATTCTCTCATACTCTTACAGACTTAGAGCATTCTTGGAGCACTCTAGCATTCACTTGTATTTGGAGAAAGAAAGCAAGGAAAGTAGGGAAGGGAAAGGATACAATTGGATCAACAACTACAACAAGATTACTTTGCAGGTAACATGTTTCATGTGTGATCTCTTTACTGGTTTTTGGATGCATGGTATATTCATGTGGTTCCTTGGTTATGTTTGATTGTTAGCATGGATATTTTCATGGATTGACATTGGTTTCAACCTTGCCTTTCCATTTCCTAGATAGGTATGGTGTAGTGGGTTTCCCATTTGGTTTTTCTGATTGGTTCTCAACTTTCCTATCTATACAAGTTGCAAAAAATTCTCTTGAGCCCTATTATAGCCTCGGTTTGTTGGAGGATGTGGGTTGAGTTACTATTCCCTGAAGCCAGTGGGTTGGGAAAAATTCTCTGGAGCCCTAAAACATCTCTAGTTCCCTGCAGGTTGTGGGTTGAGTTACTAGTTCTTGGATCCTTGGACAGTTTGGGTAGAGACTAGTCTGGTTGAGGTTAATTATTTATGGACTGTATAGGTGGGATCATTATGCTTGAGGGTTGTGGTGGTTTGGCCTTGTGAAGCCCTCATTAGTTCTATTCTAGTTTAACCCCTATGATCTCACATTCACACTTAGAATATGGCACAGGGGTGATTGGATGAAAAAAAGATTTGGTTCAACCCAATCTATGGTCGGGTGGTACGTGGAAGTCCCTGACTTGGTTGGCATTTTCATATGTTAATATGATTATTTTGTTATTGTGACCTATGAGAACTTGTACTGGTTATTATGGTGATCTTATGGTTGATTTTTCATAGTTGCTATTCTTGTTATATGCTGGTTATATTCATGGTTTTATGATGTGCTCTAGTTGTGGCTCTTGTTCATGATTTGATAAGTTACTCTATGTTTAATGAATTCATGGGCTAACAAGTGTTGTTGAAGCTAGCTTGAGAGGGCATTGATCCTTCTTGGTGATTTTCAGATGAAGTTCAAAAGTTTATGATTATATATGCATTCATAACCTGTAGGTTATATGTTTATTATTTGTTTGACGGAATGTATATCTTGCATTAGGCATGTATTGGTCAATTTATGGCTCACCTTTTGTTTGTTTATCATTTTTATCCTTATTGTCACGATTCTAGAAAGTTACACGCAGTTATGGGTAGTGGTATAGAGGCTAGCCTGAAAAAATGGCATATATCTTGCGACCACATGCATTGAACTGAGGAAATTGGGTCATAATCGCTGGTAAGCAGACTTGTGATTGCGGTTATAGCCTCTCAACCAGATGAACAATGTGTCAAGGGTGTGGCTGGAGAGAAAACCTAGTAAAAAAGAGTTCCATCTTAGGAATTGATCACTTAGGGGGGTTTTTAGGCTCCTGAGTGATCTGTATTATTTGAGGGATGTCATTTTACTTTTGGTTTGTAGGCCCCACTTCCATAACCAAACTTGGAGGTTGGGTCATATCACAATGAAACTCAACTCATGTTTACCCTGGAGATATTGTAAAGGTGGGTAAATGTGGGAAGATTTTTTACATACATCTCCTCCATCTTGTCTGGTATAACCTCTGATTCTTCTCTTTTCAACCTCATAAGGATTACAAATTTCAATTTTTTTGAAAATCTAGCTTACTGCACCTTCAAATATGGTCTAGGTTGCTCCACTAATTGAAATGGTGTTATATTTCCACCAAGGTTCAACCTTTGAATCCTCTTAATTACATCTTCCAACTTCCTAATGTGACAAAGGAGTTGAAACTTAATGAGGGGGACACAATGCTTCAAAATGAGATCCCAAATATTGATCAAAGATAGGGACCCCCCCTTCAAAATGTGGAATCTCATCATCAAATTCACGATATGTATTTACTTTAGTGAATCTATCTAGATGATGAAACTATCAACAACCATTTTGTCATTCCTATAGGATTCAAGAAAAATAAATCCCTAGAAAGAATAAAATTCTTGTTCATCTCATCATAAAGATGATATGTCTTTCTAATATTTGAATTCCCTAAAGAGATTCACTTGTTACTCGCATCAATTTTTTTTCTTAATTCCTTAGGAATCAAGGCATAACATGTGGATATAAAAACCTCGAAATTCCTCACTGAAGGAATGCGACCATACCACATTTCATAAGGAGTCGTATTTCTAAGAACATGAGATGGACCGTATTTTTCACATATAATGTACCGTAGAACTACATCATTGATAATAATTTTGTTCATTCATTATTTATTCATCTTCCCTTTTTTCGTTTGACTCTTCTTTCATTCACTCACTTTCTGTCCTAATGATGGACCCTCTTTGGGATTCGAAACGTCGACAAGATTCATATAATATTTTTCATAATCCGAACCATATTTTTCCAAAACTACATTAAGTCAAAAAATCAACTTTACATTTTTGAAAAACATCATGGACCAACCATATTCAATATAGTCATGTTCATTCTTTCAACTACACCATTATGTTGAGGATAAAATGGAAGTGTAGCTTGTTGTTGAATCCATGTTAGAAAATATAGTTTTCAAATTCACTATATGTATATTCTTCTCCATTATCATTACGAAGAGAGCCAATAGGTGATTATGATTTATTTTGAATCCATACATGGAAGTTTTTAAAATTTTCAATTTCTTATCGTTTATCTTTCAACAATTACACTCAACACATCCTATTTTAATAATCAATAAAATGCAAGATATATTTATTTTCATTTGCAAATGGAACATGCATTGGGCCACATAAATCAAAATGTACTGGTTCAAGTTTTCTACATGCCCTTCAAGTGGAATCATGGAAAAATTTGTTTTCTATGTTTTCCAAGGATACAAGCACCACATTGCTTAACTTTCATTGAAATAGTAAGCAAACCAAAAACACCATTATTTTTCAATAAAGGAAGGATATCATAATTATTAAGTCCAAATATAGCATGCCATAGAAGACTAGATGATAATGTGCCTTCATGGCTGCGAGAGAGAGATGTTGAATTCTGTGTATGAGCATATGTCCCTTTTAATTTCAACAATATTTCATCCTCCATCCCAATCCTAACAATTGTGTTATCAGAGGTCTTCATTATTTCAACTTTTCCATAAAAAAAAAATGAATGGATTAGCCTTGTTATTGCAAGTTTCTCCGCAACATCAAAAGATGTAGCACATCATGTAGAAGAAAATACAATAGTCCAAGAAATTTAAGCTTTATGATGTTAATTCTCAGAGGTTTCAGACTTTATTTATATGAAAAATACACTATACCATATACATTGTTATTGAAATCTTCAAAGAAGTCTCTCTGAAAGGCCATCCATATTTCCAAGAAGAAAATGAAGTATGAAAATAAATTTTCTATCACTCCAATATTGCAATGGGAAACAATGTAATGAGCATATATAGATGATTTACCTTTCATTGGATTTAGGGTTTTACTTTTGTATTATTTCTAATCTTGTTTGTATTCAATATATTCCCAGGGAATTCTACATTTCATTGTACTATTTCCACTTCTACCACAAAAAATACAATGAATATTATGTCTCTCTCCTTGATTATGTCTTCCCTTCTTTCTTCCACATCCTCTTTTACTTCTATTTCCTCTAGAAGATTCACGTGATTGATTATTCTCTTTCTGAGCAATGCATGTGGTCTCTTTAGTGGGATGAGTTATTATTTTCTTATTTTTGAAGGTTTTCTCACATCTTGCAACTTTTTCCACAAAATTTTCGAATGTGACAGACTTCAATTGGTCACTAGATTGTAGGGATTCAAATTAGTGAGAATATGTAGGGAAAGTATCCTTAATGAAGGTTTATCTTTACTCCAATGGCATCTATGATATGCATGGCTTCTTTTATCTCATAGGCTAAAGCCATAGGATCATCATCCTTCAACTCTAGGTTGAAGAGCTTTACTAGCAAGTGTACAATTTCAAGTTATGAGTGTGATTCATATGTCTTTTAATTTCTTCAGAGCACCATAAAAATATTTACTAGAAACAAAATGGTGCCTCGCCTCTTTTCTTACTATTGTAGAAATTAGGACATATGCTTTTTGTCCTTTTTATACCACATGGCTAGTTCTTTGTCTAACATAGCTTTGCTAGATCTATTTTCCTATTCTCCTTTATTAGTAACAACTTCTCCTTCATAGATTTCATCCCACAAATATTTAAAGATGAGAGTGTGTTTAATATGTATGGACTGCTCTGGATAACTCCTTTCCATTTAACACCACACCAACAATGGAGATTAAAAGATCCATCTTCAAACAAAACTCCAAGCTTAAATATATAAAATATCCATAAAAATAACAATCTTGTAGATAATGATGGGCTTGATTCCCTTTGAGAAATATGATCCCACAAAGAGGTTTGGATGGGAACACTAACTTGATGGAGAAATAAAATTTATAAAAACACTAACATACAAAACACTTATTAAAAAAAAATTTTGGTAGGAAGATGTAATAGACTCGGGCTAGAAGTTCCTGTAATAAAAGTTAATCAAGGCAAAAATAAGACCACAGTTAAGGGACACTCATTCCAAGCTGAATGTTGGGAAAATATATCCTAGTGGGAATCACTGGATGTGTTTATGGCTAAGGGGAAACTGGAAAAAGGAAATTAGAAAAAGGAAAAAGGAAAAAAGGTATTTTGGCACATTTGTTTATGAAAATATAGGAAATTAGGAGAAAAGGAAGGTGAAAGGTCACAAGTTGCATGTGAGGAGGAAGTTGAAGGAAAATAATGGAAAATTGAAGAAATTAGAGTCATGAATGATAAAAATACCTTAGAGAATTAGTTGGTAGCTTTTTGGTCAATTTATTTTCAGAATTACACTTAGAGAGGAGAAGAGCACCAAGATGATAAGGAGAGAAATCAAGAAAAGGAAAGGAAAAGAAAGAAAAAGCAAGGACAAGGAAATGAAAGGAAAGTAAAGATTAAGCAAGGAAGAGCAGGGCCAAGCAACTTCAACAAGAATACTTGCACGTAAAAAATTACATGTATTATTTCCTAGCTGGTTCTGGCATGCATGGTATGTGCATGTTGGTATTTGGTTCTTTTGTTGTTGGTGGCATGGTTTTGTCAGGTATTTATAGTGGTTTTTAGCCTTCCTTTGCCTTTTTCCGAATAGCCATGGTGTGATGGGATTGATCTCAGTTTGATCTTGAGAATTTCCAAATGGTTTCGGAATCCGGGGCAAAGGTGGTCTCAGGAACATTCCCAAAGGCCTAGGAATCTCTTGACCGGTTTTGGCGGGATACACGATAAAGCCTGAGGGTGGTGTATCAGTAAGGGCCTAGTGATCCGGTGTGGATTGTAAAGCCTAGAGACAAGCGAACAAAAAATTCCTCAAGGATAGTGATGAGATCCAAAGGCATTCCAAGCTCGATTCAGTTTAGTGATCTTGGTGTTGGTTTAAGTGAGATCACGATATGGTGAGGGTGGAGGTCGTTTAACCTCTAGATTCCCTTGGTTGTTTTTGGATTGATTTATCCATGAGATCCCACATTCATGCTTGGAATATGGAATGAGGGTGACTGGCTAAAAGAAAGATTTGGTTCAGCCATATCTATGGTCAGGTGGTACATGGAAGTGCTAAACGTAGTTGGCTCCTGCCTATGCTTAATGAAAGCTAAGTTCTCTTGCTTTTGTACTTGTTATTATGTGGCTTTAATGGTTGTTATCTTATGGTTATTTATATGTTTATATTTTTTTTATAAGCATGGTTATGTGACTGGTTCTAGTCATGGTTAATTTCATGTTTTTACTTGTAACTGAAAGAATAATGGATGCAATACCTAATTGATGTTAAGACAACTAATGAGAGAGGGTGGTGATCCTTCTTGTTAAGTCCCATATGAATTTCCAGTCCCTTATGCCCATTCTTGTATTCATGACCTATAGGTTATGTTAGCACTTGTATTTGCATCCCACCCACCCCACCTTATTTTGTTATGTTTTCACCTCATCTTCGTCATTATCAATGACCTCGCTTCATTTTTTACTATTTTCACCTTTTTCCCCAATATCCAAACATTTCATATCATTTGCTAAATATCCAAGTTATTACTAAAACCCAAACTTAATTTACTATATAGCCTAAAATTTATTTAAAACCCATAGTTTAGCACTTTCAATTCCATTTAAAATCCCATTCAAACCCCCAAAACCCACATATATAACCTTTCGGGGCTTATTACTTTATAAACCCATTTATTATAAAGTTTCATACTTTATGTTATAAGCTACGCCACCCATCGAACAACCGTGTTATATAAAATTACCCATATATATTGCATATCATATATATAACAAAAGGCCGCTTAAACCATTGGTAGGACCCCTTACCTTCATCGCATATTAGGCATCGCAAATCTTAACAATTAATTGCGATGTTCTTAACACTAAAATTATAAATCATCGATGCGATATGAAGTGGGACCCATTCCCCGCCATGCTTCCCCTCCATTTCATTTTCCATCGAAATTTATGTTAACTTAACCTTTTTTCGCCTTTCCGCTTTACCCTTCCACCTTTACCGTTTCATCGCTTTTCATTCCCCGATTGCGATCAAAGTGGGGCCCTCATCGCATTTCACAGAATTTACGTGTTTTGGCACTAGAACTAAACTATAAATAATGCGATCATCGATTTTCGATATCACATCGCTTTTGTTTTACCTTGTGAGCACCCGCAATCTATTTTATTTAGTTTGCGATGCGATAAGTCGGCCCCACCTAAGCAACTCTGCCCCATTGCACAGTCATCGCAATACATTGATATACCATATAAACTGTGTAACACTTACCTCTTAAACTTTCGATGATTCATAAAACTCTGCCACATAGCAAGTGCGTCCCTCTTCCCCTCACTTTGCAAATTTTAAGAGTTAACCCCGCAGCTTATAACTAAAATTAAATAATTGCGATGTGCGCCTGCGATCCGGTTGCACCAACCTTCCAAGGTAAAGGTTGCGAAGTACACGGATGCAATGTGCTTCAGAATTGAAATTTGAAAAATTTCAGGTCCGGTATATCGGTTTTGCATGCTATTTTGTTTAGAAAGAGGTTTTAACACAACAAGAGGATTTCGGGTAATAAAACAACAAAAAGGTCGATGTTGGGCAGCAAAAGCGTTCAACACTCCATCCACACAGCAGATCTACCAGCATAGCTCTCAACTCGTCTGTCAGCATATTAGCGAATTGAGGTCCGTGTCCTAAAATTCCCCACTACATCAGCACATTAGTAACAATGCACCATAGAAAAAAGGGTCGATTCATCTCAACAGTCAGCATAATAAAATTTATTTTCCCTGTTCTCAAGGTGCAGATCCGCAAGGGAGGTTTCTTGAAATTATTCCAAATCATGAATTCGAAGACTTGGGCAAGCAGTTCAATCTAGTTTAAACAAATAAATAGTTTTATGTTCTTAGAGGTTAGGAATTAGCTTTATTGTTTGAAATAATTCTAGATTTAAGATTTGCCTGTGATTTTGTAAATTGGTCTATAAATTACAAAAATTCAATGTAATAGTGGTTGGAAATTGGAATCAGTTCATTTTTCTCAGTTGACCAAGGAGACTTTGTACTCAGTTTTGGCCATTAATACAAGAGGAGTTGCAGCTATATTTATGGGATACCTACGGTATTAAATGTATTTCATTGTTTCTTCTTCAGTGACATATGTGTGAATGTATTGTTCATATTCACTTTCATGTCTATATTATGATATTTTATAAGTTTGAAATTCAGAATACATGCTTGCACATGCTCTGTTTTGGGTAACTAATCATATTTTGTTTCATATCTTCTGTCTGAGAGAAATACATCTCTTATGCTTCCCTCAGCCTCCTTAAATTTTCTAAACCATTCCATATCCATTTCCCTCAAGTGATTGACATTATACCTACCTTTCCCCATTCATCCCTTCAACCCTCACTCTTTAGCCCTGACCTAGTTCTCCTTGACCTATTTCATTATCTGCTGATTTACCCAACCAAAACCAAATCAAAACAACCCCTTGCACTCTATACCTAGCCTAAAACCCTATTTTCTCCAGTCCTCCTGGGTGTGACCCTTTTGGAGAGATCCCTCTTCGGCTTGATAGGGCTAGCATCAAGTCAAAAGCTTGGTTTGTGTTTACCACTGTTGGGATTCCTTCCTCAGCCTTAGGAATCTAGTGGAGTGATAACATACTGGCGTCATTGTTGAGGAGGTGAAAAGACAAATATTCCCCAGGAAATAACGACAAATATTAGATCTAATTTTTGATGGTGAGCAATAGTTAGACATATATGAATGCTGAACCATTCACCTGGAAACTCCATTGACTGAAAGATCCAAAAAATCAACACTTGATGGCGACTCCATTGCATGAAGATCAGTAGCTTCAAGAATTTTCAAGATGGAAATTGTTGCAAGAAGGTATGCTCCCATGAACCGAGATCACATTCCAGGTTTCCCAAATTAAATGCCTAAGGTAGATTGGCAAAGGAATTTGCCTATGTTTAAAGATGAGGATAGGAATGATGTTGCTTTACATCTGGTTAAATTTCACATGCATACATGCAAGTTGAAGGTTGAATTTCATGAAGATTGTCTTTTAAAGATGCTCATGGCTTCTCTTGAAGGAAAAGCATGATCTTGGTATGAAGGTTTGCTACCTGCTAGTATTTGTTCTCTTAGACTTTTCCATTCAATATTTTATGAAGAATACAAGGAGTCCTACCCTTGTTTGTCTTTGGTTAATAATTTTTGTGATCAATTTGTGGTTTTCATGCAAAACCTAGAGGATTATTATGATGGTAATGAGTTCATGGATGAAGATATCTTGGAAGATTTGCATGACAATCCTTTTCATCACCAAAAAGAGCAAGTGTTTTCTCTCATGGAAGAAAAAAATGATGTATAATGTTTTAATGTTCATAAAGACTTCCCACAGGAGACAATTCTTGCAGCAGTACAACAAGTTGATCAGCCAAAGGTTAAAGAATATATTTAGCATCCTTGTGAATCTTTAGGAGAGAAAGAAGACAATTACTATGTTATCAAAATAAAACAAAAAGTGCTTTCTCCTCTGTCTGAAGATGAGATAGATCAACTTCTGAAAAGTCATATTACAGTCCAAGCTAAAGTAGGTTTGCAGTTTTCACATAGTCAAGAATGTGTTGGTAAAACTTCTTCCATTTTTGAAAATGAAAATCTAAGTTTAAATGAGGACAATCTTGAAACTAGATTTATAGATCATCATGAAGAAAGACAATCTCCTTTTTCAATGTTCATATTTGATGAAATTTCTCCTGAACCTGATTTGCCTAAGTACGATGAATATGAAGATAATTTCGATGAGGAGCTTGATGAAACTATACAGGAAATTGTTGCGAGTAAACTAATTTATGATCATGATTCCCTGCAAGGAGATCAGCTAGCAGATACTGTTGTCTTTCATGAAGATGATAGGCCTCTCATGTTTGATAATTTTGAAGAATGTTTCTTGGTTAAGGGTGACTTAGACTATGAATTTGATGAGTATGATCTAGAGAGAGACAAAATGCCAGAGATTGAGTCAGAATTTCTCATGCTTCAAGAATTTGCAGCCAACACTCAGATAGCAGAAAGTCATACTTCCCTATGCTCTCCTATCAATAAAAAACCAAGTGTTCTTTCAAATCAGAATGAAGGGAGTACTTGTATTTTTGCTGCTGGATCTCAAGACAAGGTAATGCTTCAGGATTTTCAAGCTCCCTTCAACAGTATTTTGCAATCATTGGAAAATATGAATGTTGTTTTGTTTGTCAGCATAAGCCTTGGGAATATGGTGGAGTGATAACAGGTTACAATGTTACCAAGTTTTTGACATAATGTTAGTCCTAGTTGGGGATGGTCAGGGATAGTCCTGGTTTTAGTTCTGGTTTATAATCATTGTTTTAATGTATTTCATGAGTTTTGGAAGTTATATGGATTTATGGGCATAGTCTCAACCCCAACCTTGAAAATTAGCCTTAAATTCCGCAGTCGCTGGCATAGAAATGAGCAAAAAAGGCCATAGTCACACTGACGCAGGCCTATGGGAGTGACTGGGAGTTTCTAGTCACATGGAGGGCTTGGAAAGGGAGTGACTAGGTCTCAAGCTCAAAGAAAAGTCAGGTTGACTCAGCGGATGGACACCTAGAGGAGTTGGGTTACTCCTGGAGGGTCTTGTGACACCTGAGGGAAGCAGTAGGGTTTTTTTTTTCACTCAATTTCCTTAAGGTCACCTAGGAGGTTGAGTCTTGTCATAGCGGCCCCTCATCTCATGTTTACCCTAGGTAAGCCAGTGAAAGTGGGTAGATGTGAGGGGAGGTGTGTTACAGGTGGTATCAGAGCGTGGTTGGACACTCTTTGGTGAAAAGTCTGTTTTTGCCAAGGTTATTGTCGTCATGCATGGGATCAATATATGTTTTTGGTATGGTGATGCATGACGATATATGTTGATATGCTGATCATCTAGATATGTTTATGATTATACATGTACATTCTAATGTGGGTTGATCTTGCAGATGAGATAAGTCTCTCCTTAACAACAATAAGGTATGGATTTTAATTTGGTATATATATATATATATATATATATATATATATATATATATGACATTATATAATTGCAGGAAGAAGAGAATCAAGGATGACGAGAAAAATGGTAGACTATAGTTCCAATGACTCTCCCTACAGATTAGTTGGGTAACAAGGAGATGAGTATTCTCCTAGCGTAGCAGATACATTAAAGAGCTTGAGGGAAGAGATAAGAAGTTGTAAGGAAAAAAACAATAGTTTGGTTTAGGCTCAGGAAAGACTTGAAAGGGATTATGAAAAGTAGATAGAGGTTAATGAAGTGATTCTTCATAGCTTGTCAGAGTTGCAGAAACAGGGAAAAATGAGATTAGTCAAGATCAGGAAGAAAATACTAATGGAGCCTATGGTAGCAGGCCTCGGTCCGGACACAGGTTGAATATAGGGGACACAGTTAGAGGTGGCAGATCATTGGACACACTTGACAAGAGAATTGGTATTTATGGGCGTCGTTCTATTTTCTATTCTAGGAGACATTATCATCCTTATAGGAGGGGTGAGTAAATTCTTGAGGAGTTCAAGAAATCCAAGCTTCCTACATTTAATGGAGATATGAGGAATTCATAAGATGCAGAGGTATGGTTGCTTGGGTTAAATTAATTCTTTAAATTGTATAGTTATACATCGAACATGAAAGAAAATATAGCCACTTTCAGTCTTAAAGGGAAATAAAATATTTGGGGAGGATGTGAAGAATGTTAAAGGTATTAGGGAGGATGAATTGACTTGGGATGAGTTTGAGAGACTCTTAAAGAAGAAGTACCTCTCAGAGAGGTACTATGATGAAATATCTAAGGAGTTTTATGAGTTGTAGATGGGTTCCATGACAGATGATGAGTATACTAGATGGTTCTTGGAGCTATTGAGATATGTGCCTTACCTCAAGGAGGAGAAGGCCAAGGTCTAGAGATTCATCAGTGGAATATCAGTAGCATACAGAGACCAGATTGAGTTTGATGAGCTTAGATCATTAGAAGAAGCCATTCGAAAGCTGAAGCATTGTGATGAGCAGTCAAAACATAAAGCTTAGCCTAAGCGTGACTTGAAAGGAAATAAGAAATCAAAAGGAAGATGGCCACCAAGGCAAGGAAGAGACCCCATATATATAGTACTCAGGAGGCACATACAGTTGGGGATGTTGGCCATAACATTCCTTAGATTTATGTAGCTGTGGAAAACATTTATGTAGATCACCAGACATTTATCATTGAGATGGACGGTAATCTTTGTGATAAATTTATTTCTATTTTGATTGATCCTATATCTAATTATAGCTAACACTGGAAAATCGTACAAGAAGAAGACGACATTATTTAATGTCAGGCAGAAGGATTTATAGGGCTGGAAGACATTAGAGAATCTAGAAAGTATTTAAAAATCTCTAAGGTCTGAGGAAAAATAAAATTTGAGCAAGTCATAAATGCTTTTGCACACATAATCCTTTGTGAAGAGTGCCTTTGCGTGCCTTCTGACCCGAAATGCGCGCAATCCTGGGAGTGGCGAAAGTCACTTTCCGGGACCACAAAAAAGCACACTCTAGGACAATGATTCCTCACTTGAAGCTGCCTAAGGACAACCACCAAAGCCTCCTTAGACATCAAGGGAGCACACAATGGAATATTTGTGGCACACAAAGGAATCATCCCCCTCTCTTGGGTCACCATCCACAATGTACCAAGAGAGGGAAGGAGGATTTGAATTCTCCTATATAAGACCACCATGAGATGAAGAACTTGAGAACACATTGTTATGCTGGCCATAATTGCCCAAGAAATACCAGCAGTGTGTGATACGGAGCTCAAGATCGAGGGAAATCAATTGTTGGCCACCCAACAAGTTCAGTCCACCATAGTAGAGAGAGGGAGACTTTTCACCGAGGCAAGATTGGAAGTAAAAACATCCTTGCATCGGGACTTAGAACCCATGTTCTAAGGGCCCTTTGGCAAGAGGGTTAAAGTTTCATCCTCATTTCCTACCAGTACTTAATAAGAGGGGCCGAAGAGCCCCCGTTTGGATTATTGCAGTTGTTTGACTCTATTTAGAGATTTTATTTATTTGTTTTAGTTTTAGTTTATATATGCATACTATTTCTCTATCTAGTATGTTTATGATTCTAGCTTAATCCACTAACTTACTTGACTCCACTTATTTTCCTGCCTGTGACCAATAACTTAAGTGGGTAAACCACACCCCTTAAGTTGGTGTGATTTTGTACATGCGTGCACCAAACAGACTAACACAGGATTGGTGACTCCACTAACATTTATTACCAAGTTTATGTGGTTGTGCCTTCTTTGCAGAGAACCCTGTCTGTGTTGTGGAGTGGAGCTAAACTTCCCACTTCTTCTCTTGCAATCCCTAGTTCATCCCAAGTGACAGAATGAAGCAGAACAACTCAAAAAATTACGTTTGCAGGAATTTGCACTCTTTTCCCTCCCAGTGACGTGCCCAGGGCGTGCGTTCAGAGCTGACCTTCGTGACGACATCGCACCTGTTTCAGCCTTTTGCTCGCAAAAGACAGAAAGAGAAATTTCTTCCACATTTATATCTTTTACTGCTTGTAAAGTGCTTGGCGATGACCAACACACTACTAACGACCTTTGGTTGAAGATATAAATAGCTTTTCAAAGCTCATTCTTAGTACTTTTGTAGGCTTAGTGTTAGTTTTATTTCAAGTTGATTTTACGAAAGTTCACACATAGTTTAAGTAGGGGTAAATAGCTTATTAAAAATATATATATATATATATATATATATATATATATATATATATATATATATATATATATATATATATATATATATATATATATATATATATATATATATATATATATATATATATATATATTAAATTAAAATTAAAATAAAATAAAAATTAAAATAAAATAAAATAAAATTTAAAAAAAATAAAAATAATAATAATAATAATAAAATAAAAAAAAATAAAAAATTATGTTTTGCAATTTTAGGTACCAACACACCTAGATAACTAGCCAAAGTAAGTGGCCCAAGTCCACGCATGCTTAGCTAGTTTCTTTTTTCTAGTGTATAAGTTATTAGTTTAGTTCAATTTTTGCACTAGAATTTTGGGACTAGGATTGTATTGTTGATAGAAGAGCAAGTAATCTCTGTTGCCTTTGCACCCTCCGGTGATCCTAGGCAAGCATATGAACACTATCTATTCACAACTCGCCATCTCCCTTTAGTTGATCACATAGATTAACTAGGAAAAATAGAAAGCGGCCCATATCTGCACATGTTTTTTTTTTAGCAAGGAACAATACAACATAGTTTAATAGGGGATTTTGAAAAGGATCATCGCATATCCACACATTCAAACTATGCGCTTGTCCACTTTTTTCTCACACACATCCACCCACTAAGCAAAGCAAAGGCACCTAAAACTAACTTAACCAAACTCACTAAATTCTCCCCATAGGGGCCACAAAAGAATTCATAGTTTAAGTTAGGATCAAGAGGGTAGGCATCCAATAAGCCGCCTTGATCATTATTCATCTTGAAACATAGAATTTGATTGTTTAGGGAGCTTTAAGTCCACCTATTAGCCCATAGAAAAGAAAACCCGAGCGCGGCAGAGACCCGTTTCAGAGGGGGTCAGGCTTAGGCATAGTGCGGGAAGGTATCAGTCAGGGCTACCTAACTTGGCTGATACTCGGTACTGTTAGCTGACTTACCAAGAAGCCCAAGACTCGAACACTCATGTGGGACAGTGGTACTTAGTGGCCAAATCAAGGGCATCCTTTCCCTATAGGTGACGGTGCAGGCAAGTGCCAGACCCTCTACCCTTACCTTGGTGGATTTTCTTCGGCTGACTGGGGGCATCACCATCTCTTACGGGACGTTGTGCCAGCACTCGCAAGATATATTCTCAAGGCCCAGTTACATTTGAGTATGTGAGGATGAATAGGTCTTCAAATATTTGAGTATCATACACAAACAAACAAAAACCACTTTTTTGATTTCTTGATCACATAGAATTAATTTAAAGGGAAAATTTATTTTATTTTCGCTTTGTTTTATGTATGTGACTAGAATTTTTCTTTGATCATAGACTCTATCCTCTCAAATTTTTCCAAAACCAGACCTAGTCGACACCAGAATGGACCCAATGGGACCTCATCGATCTATGCGTCTTTTGGACCTCCCCCCATTACCGGGAGGGGTTCCAAGTCTCTCGTCATTTAGGCGTCAAAGACGGAGCGCTGCCACCATTATTGGTTTGTCCTTTATTGGGGCATCCTTAGTTGGGAACCCTGGTCAGTCTCCCAACACCACACCACACACCACTCCTCCCATGACCCCTAAGGGGAAGAGGAGTTTGACCCATTCAGGAAGACAGTCGAATACACAACAAGGTACATCACAGACTAACCCTCTTCCTAACCAGAACTTTGTGTTTTCGCAAGTTGCAATGGGCTCAACCTCCAAGTCACCTTTCTTAGCTTCGTTGAATCTACCCGATTTAACAAAAATAACGAATGTCCCCATCGCACACAACCCTACATGGCCTCCCATGCCCACGAAGCTCCCTTCGGATATTCCAAAGTTCGAAGGAAAGCAAGCGGAATACCCAGGTAATCATGTCATGAACTTTCACTTGTGGTGCTCATCGAATAGTATTATTGATGACATTATTCGATTGAGACTATTTCAACACACTCTGACAGGAGTAGCGGCGAAATGGTACGTGGAGCAGCCCTCTGCTACACATGGAACCTTTAGCGCCCTCGCCACCGCGTTCCTAACATATTTTCAGTTACCCATTCACCATGATTCCGGAATGGAATTACTGACACATTTTAGACAAACCCCCGTCGTCCATATCTCGAACCATCTCCATGATGGAGGAGGCATCATAGTTTATGTAAAGCTAAACTCAACGATAGGGTTCTCTTAGCTTTGTTCCTGAAAATTCTTGCTGCAGATATTTCAAAGGATGTGGCGCAACAAAGGCCCATATCCAAAGAGGAAACCATCACCAAAGCCCAACAGCTTGATTTGATTTATACGTAGTCATGATACATTTACAATATCCTACCCAACGCCCCGCGCCTGCAAACTTATCAAGAATTTCCAGGCGGGTCGAACTCTGCAGACGGACTAATTGGGTCATTAACCCAACATTACCTAGGCAGCAGTAGTCAAAACCCTGGTTACATGTATATTTCTACCCATAACTTACCTCAACCTGGTTTTCAAAGTCATCATATGCCTCCGCAAAATTTGACCAATAGGGCGCAAGCATATCATCATGGAGGACCCTATCCTTCGGCTCAGGGGACCCAGTACACAGAAAGAAACACTGACGGAAGAGCTCCGCTTCAACAGCCAGGTGCAAACCAGGGACCGCGTTATGCTCAGTCCCCAACACAAGACCCACCTATGCAGACTAATGCACAGGTGAACTTTGTGTAGCCTTCCCAAAACCAACCACACCAATAACCAGGATAACTACCCTCCTAACGTGGTGAAGAAAAAAGGAAAAAAAAAGCTCAAAGGGAATCCTGGACAAGGGGGCAATAACCAGCAACGCTTGCCGTGATCCCAGGCTGGAGGCAACTCCAACCAGAATTAGAGCCAAGAGCCAACCAATGCCCAATGGCAGAGAAAAATGCCACCTCTTCGAACAAACCATTATTTTTTTATATGTGATGAGTACGACCATTATACTCACCACTGTCCCGATCTCCTTGAGCTGAAGAAGCTACAGAGTAACCGAGGACAAGGAGGATCTTCCCAGCAAACAACCGTGATGCAGGAACCTTTCCCCCATCAAGGGACGGTAAGCACTCAGCAACAAAGTTCAGATGACTTCGGGAAAAGCAGCCATGAAATCTACATGACTAGCGAAGAGATGTTTTTTCCAAACACGAAATCGCAATTACCACACCCCACCGGACACCAATGCTTCAGGGGCAAGTACTAGTGCACTGACCGCACCTTTGACCATTTCAAAGATGCCTATCGAACCATTGACAAAGATGGCGAAGGGACCCAATAGGCGAGCAGGAAACTACTCCAAAGTGGCCCATAATTATAGTATCGTGGACGATTTAGCACAACCTCCCGCTGCTATGTCAACTTTGGAAGTATTGTAATCATGCCCAAAACAACGGAAAGCCCTATTTTCCGCGTTAGGCGCTATCAACCCCGCCGATACACGCCTAATGGCTTTTGACCTAGACAAAGCCACCCCTAGGCTTCCTTCCATGGTTGCCTTCCAGTTACGAGTGTTGGTCTAGAATATCACCATTCACCGATGTGTCATTGAAGAGGGTGCATCCAAGTGCATCATGTCAAAAAAAAATTAGCAGAAGTTAGGGTCTCCCGAACTAAAACCTTCAGTCATCATGCTTAGAGCATACGACGGTCGTCCTTCGACCCCTGTCGACCTCTACCAAAACGTCTCGGTATGCTTAGCCAAAAAGACGGTCCACATAGACATTGAAGTCTTGGATGCTCACTTGGATTATAACATACTCCTTGGATGGAGTTATATGTATGCCATGTCAGTCATAGCCTCCTCCGTCTTCCACATTATGATGTTCCCCCACGAGGACTGCATCATTACTGTAGACCAATTCACGCATAGCGAGAAGCGAACCCTAAAAAATAGTGATGTAATTCTACCCTATGTAGATACATCCTCGAATGCACTTTCACGGTACCAAGAATATGGCCCCGGCCAGTTCAAACCGTCATGTGTTCTAGGATCATTCCTAGGAGATCCGCCCATTATCCTTAAGTCATCACCGGATGTCACAGGGGCTCCGTTGTGCATGATGTCCACATCAAGCGCCGAAGCTAGTCAAGACACAGACACGAGCAGTAATGGCACTGAGTCATCGACCATGGCAGCCTCTCTAGCCTACGCCGCTTCCCAAACCCCTTTTCTCTACCCCCCAACTGGTTTCATCTCCTAGCAAGTTTTGGCAACACTGGTGTTACCAAACATATCATTAGCAATACCAGTTTGGTATCTCATTCTCCCTACGGGAATAGGAGCCACTCACATCACCGCCACAGGGTTGAAGCCCCTCAGTCCTGAAGAGGCCCCACCCGTCCAAGGAACAGTCAAAACCACCCCTGCAAAGGAAATTTCCATTGCAAAACCGGTGATTACGACTAAGAAAACCGAGAGAAGAGGAAAGAAGATGGAGATTCCCGCCATACAACGAGAATCACTAGTCTGCACCATATGTGACGTAATAGGACATCCCACCCATATCTGCCCAAAGCTGGATGAATTAAAACCACTCCTTGGCTCTGAGACAAACATCGTGACGCCGCGTTCTCGTAAAAAGGAACCTGCCACCAAAGGTAAAGGCAAAATATTGCGTACCAATCACACATGTGCTATCTGCAGCAACTATGGGCACTATACCCATCATTTCTGAGAGATCTCGCGATATAGGGATGCCTTACACGCCATCGAGCTATCCTTTCAAGAGGATCCCCCCACCCAATTTGTCGAGGATGAACCTCGTATCATCCTGTACCTACAGGAAGAACGACGATCACCCGAAAGGCTCCCCGCCAGACCCCCTCCCCCAATCGAAAGGTGCGTACTTTGTGATGAAATTGATCATTTAATCATTGATTGCCCAACTTTTGAAATGTTCCAATGATGGTATCCAGTCCATATAGTATATCGCGCCAACATGGATGTCCCATATTCATGTCAGATATGCGGTGACATCCACCCAGTACGCCATTGTCACTACATACTGAGATTCCGCACAGCACTAGCCTGCATGCGATCAACCATAGTCCGCCTCTCCCAAGAAGATGGCATGGAATCGGAATCCATGAACAGTTCGAAAACCCAAGAGAATGTGACGAACAAATCCACCTTATTCTTGTCAACTGAGAGATGACCAATCAAGGAGATTCTGCCCCCACCAAACACCGATGACACGATACACCATATACGATTCATATCGTCATGTATCAGAACTATGACTCGAGTTGTCTGCTCATCTACCATAGGTGTAGAGTGAGCTACAACTACAAGAGTAGTTGTACCTACGACAATACAGACCCAATCTGTCTGCACTCTTTCGACCGTGTCTGGGTCCACCACATCAACGATGGAATCCTTCTGATGTCTCTCAACTAGCTCCATGCAAATTGACCCTATTTAGCATAACCTTGTGCAGGATAAATCCCCCTTAGGGTCCCTATTCCATTCATATGAATACATCCTAGAAGCTATGACAGAGCCAGATTATCCATGGGATGCAATGCATCACCATTCGCTTTTTCACACCAAGCACACATTCATGTCCTAACAAGGCAAAAGAACAAGAGATCTACGCGATCGAATCAAAATATTTCCTTCCATCAGGGGAAGTCGATTGGTTCAAAAACCCCATCCCAGTGCTCGATGTATTTGAGGAAGGAAATATGTCAAACATCTCACTTACCATCAAGGTGAACATATCCCAAAATCCTGCAAAGGTCGAAAAAATATCACTGGGGGCAGCATTCTCTCCAGAAGAAATAGCCTCTTATACCCAATTGCTACATGAGGATCGAGATATCTTCACGTGGGACTACTCAGAAATGCCTGGGCTTAGTCCTACTATCGTAGAGCACCATTTTGACACTTGGACTCACGTACCTTCAGTGCACCAGAAACAACATCAACCACACCCATCTAAGGCAAAATAAATAAAACGAGAAATCAACAAGCTTCACAAAGCCGGGTTTATCTACCCATCGCCTATACATGTTGGGTTTCCAACCCTATTCCCATCATGAAAAAACAGGGCACTATACGCATTTGCACTGATTTTTTGGATTTGAACAAAGCTTGTCCTAAAGACAATTATCCCACCCCATTCATCGACCAAGTCATTGATGCTTGTGTAGGACACGAGGCTCTATCCTTCGTGGATGGGTTCTCTGGGTACAATCAAATTCAAATCCGCCATACAGACCGGTACAAAACCGCGTTCACCACCCCCTGGGGCTCATTCGCATACAAGGTTATTCCATTTGGCCTAAAAAACGTTGGAGCCACCTTCCAAAGGGCCATGAATTATATATTTCATGACTTGGCACACCTTATCCTCGCCTACTTGGACGACCTGATCATACGCTCCAAGAAGCGCTCAGACCATCTTGAGGATCTACGATTAGTATTTCAACGATGTCAGCAATACAACCTACGCTTGAACCCTCTCAAGTGTGTATTTTGCGTTAGCGCGGGAAGAATCTTCGGTTTTATCGCGTCCCAGCAAGGGATTTGCATGGACCCCCTCAAGGTCCAAGCCATCAAAGAGATACCACCACCTCGAACCCTCGGGCAACTTCAAAGCCTGCAGGGGAAGGCCAATTTTCTGAGACGCTTCGTCCCATATTATGCCACTTGTGTTCAAGGGTTTATGCGCCTCCTTCGCCAGGAAATCTCATTTAAATGGGATGATTATGCCCAAAAAGCGTTTGAAGCACTGAAAGAAACATTATCTTCAGCGCCACTCATCAGTCCCCCAGACTATGACAAAGATTATATCTTGTATCTATCGACTTCTGAGTCCACATTAGCCGGAGTTTTGATCCAGGAAGGCCTAGATGGGAAGGAGCACGTAATCTACTACGTCAGCAAAACCTTATCGGGCCCAGCATTAATATATGATCCCGAAGAAAAGACTGCACTAGAATTAATCCATGCAGTCCAGAAACTTCACCACTACATCATGTTAAAAACCACTACGGTCATTGCAGATATTAATCCCATCAAATACCTACTCACAGACCGCCTAATGAACCATAAGTAAGCCTGTTGGATAGTCATTCTCCAAGAATATGACTTACAATTTCGCTCCCCTAAAAGAAAAAAGGTGCTTGCCTTAGTATAGTTCATTATGGATCTCCCAGGAGATACCAAGGGATCACAAGTGAACGAATCGCTACCAGATGAACATATCTTCTTTGTAGCAACCAAAAATTTTTGGTACGGAGACATTCTCCTATTCCTGCGAACCCAAAAATTCAGACCTCATCTCACTCGAGACGACCGTCGGTGCATACGCCAACAGGCACCCCGATACCTCCTCATGGGAGATGTCTTATACCGACGAGGCATCAACACCATTTTACGTTGATGCCTCACTCACGACCAAGCGGAACAAGCCCTTAATCACTGCCACAGAGGCACTTGCGGCGGCCACCTATCTGGAATGGCCACCACCCAAAAAATTCTACGGGCATAATATTTTTTGCCCTCCCTGTTTCGTGATTGCATTACCACAGTCAAGAGATGCGAGTGATGCCAACGCTTCGCCCACAAAGCAAGAGCCCCTCCTGCTCCTTTGCATCCCACCATTGTCGCCGACCCCTTTTATAAGTGGGGAATTGAATTCATGACTTGTAACCCCACATCATCGGGCAATCATAAATATATCATCGTGTATGTCGATTATTTCACCCAAGTGGGCTGAGGCTATGCCCACATACGACAACACCGCGGAAACCGCCGCTCGATTTCTGTTTAACCACGTGATAGCCCAGTTCGGTGTTCCCAAAGAGTTAGTCTTCAACCATGGGAAACACTTTGAGAATGAATTTTTCGAGTAACTATCTCACCATCTTGGATTCACCCACGAATTCGCTTCACCATACTACCCCCATTCCAACGGACAGGTAGAAGTTGTAAACAAAGTACTCAAAACTATGTTACAACACATGGTGAATAACCATAAAACCAACTAGCACCACATGCTCTTTTCCGCTCTGTGGGCATACCACATGGCTGTAAAGACATCCACTGGTTTCACTCCCTTCCACTTGGTATACGGGGTCGAAGTCGTGATTCCCATAGAACGCGATATCCCAAATTTGCATGCCGCTATCGAACTCCTCGATGATACCCAGCCTCTAGAACAGTGCCTAGTACAAATAGAGCTTGTTGTCGAAAGCCGACGACAGTCGCTGCAACACAATGAGGCCCATAAGAAAAGGGTAAAAGCGTCATTCAACCGCCACATCAACCCTCGCTCATTCACCGAGGGAGAACTAGTCCTCCACTATGATGTCGCAAAAGAAGCCCTAGGGCCAGGAAAGTTTGAAACCTTGTGGAAAGGACCCTACATCATCAAACATTGCCTACGAAAGGGGGCATACATCTTGACGGAACCGGATCGGACATGCCTCAGCAACCCCGTCAACGGCCTTTACCTCAAGAAATTTTACCCATAAGGGCCAAGATGGCCCTTCCCTAAAGTGAACGTACACAAACCCAACCACTGAATTTTTTTGACCAAAATACTTATTAAACATGCTCAAAGTGCCGCCATGGATCACGAACTTGAACCTTATTTCAGATTTTTTCATGGAGCATCAAGATGGTCTCAAATTTTAGCCGAAGCTGCCTGGGTCATCTACCACCTTGACCGATCGCCACTCTGCACAAACGGTGTGTGCATCAGTTCAGCAACAAACAATCAAGCAGAATATGACGTTGTCATCGGACTTATGTGCAAAGCCCTCCATCAGAGCATACACCATATGCATGTCTACCTCAATTCCCAGTTAGTAGTATCGCAGTTAAACCAAACATTTGAGACAAGCAATACACATCTATTTAGAAAATATTTGCGTGCAAAAATATTAAGCATACAATTTGACTATATTACATTTACACATGTACCAAGGAGTCAAAACCAAACAGCTGATCGCATAGCTAATAATATTCTAAACTGGAATGCATCTTAGATAAACCATCATACATAAACAAACAAAACAAAAATATAGATATCCATCAGCATAAGATCATCCATAAACCGAAATAGGTGACACAACATGTAGAGCCGCAAAAAATATCTCTCATATATATATATATATATATATATCATGATGTATGTGTCTGAGTACAAAAAATAATGTCGCTGACCCATCGGCCAGCCCAAATATACACAAAAATTCGTCAAAAATAGGGGAAGCATCCTCATAATGGGTGCTTCCCCGTGTACAAGTATACTCTAGGGCGGTGCCCCCTCAAGAGGGGCCCCTGGACCCACAACTGCTCCCGGTACCACCACTGGAGCCGCTGTCACAACTGAGACTGCCACCCGACGTAAAATAGGCTGATAGTCCCGCTCCCAGGCCATCACCGTCTCTAACCAGACCTCCTCGAGGTCATCCATAAAACCCCGAGAAGGCATCCCTTGGGTCAAGCGGTCCACTTGACCCCAGGCATCCTCTAGAACTGACACACGAGCAGTTAGTTCCGCATTGTGAGCCTCCACCGCATCTGCACCTGCCGCCTCTGCATCAGAACGAGCTTGCTCAGCCGCATCCTTGGCAGCGGCCGAGCTTCTGCCCTCTCCAGAAGGGCCGGCACCACCACCAAGTCCTCCAAAAGCATCTCCTCCCTGCCCTCCAAGACTGCCCCAAGGTCTTCGAAGAGGACCTTGGCCGACCAATCAAGCCACGGGGTGACCTACCATGCCAACATCTGCAAGAGTAACTAAAACTATGCCAGTGTCACCAGAAAAACACATAAGCACATATATACTCAAATAAATGTAGAAAAAATAAAAAATGTACATGTTGGCCCCCAAGCATAACCAGGAGGGAGACCCATCTCTGGATCCCCCCGAAAGTCCATCCCTACATATGGGAATGGCAAGAAAATCTGGGGGTTCACCTCGAACCAGGCCTTTGTCGTGGCGTTCTAGTAACGCCCCACCATGCCCCCACCACCTCGCCGCATCACCGGAGCCCACCTCCTCATACGAGGCTCCCATGGCCCCCCCAGGAGGCACCGCCACCACTGGTCTCAGTAGCACTACCCTCTCGTACATAATGCTACACAAAATGCTGGCGTATGCAAACAACTTCGATCCATTTCGGACCTTGTTGAGTTGCATCATCATCCCGTCATAGCAAAAACAGGCAAAATCATAAAAGTGTCCAGCCCTCAATCGACGCAAGACTCCAACCTGTGGGCCAGATGCCCGATGCGGAGCCGACAACCCTACGAGTCGCAGAATCACCGCCAGAGCACATCGCTCTGCCAGGTCTGTCACTGATGCAATGCTGATGCACCCCTCCATAAGAGGCGCCCCACCACAATGATGTCTCTGGAACCTCTCCAAATCTACCCTCCCGGAAGGGAGTGGATACCTCAGTGCCTCACCATGAGGAAATAACCTAGTCACAAAATATACATCCGCCTTAGGATAGATGGCCAGGTTAGTCCCACGTAACACAAACATGTTGCGCCTCCTACACCAATGATGGATCAAGTAACGAAGCAATCGGTCCTGCGACCAAAGAAGCTCGTTCTCCACGAACTTCAGGAGCCCCCATTGCGCCAGCTGATGGCGCCCCCTAGCATTAGCAACCAATGCAGTACGAAGCTCGGGCCAATCTCACTCCCTCCACAACAACCTGTCATCAAAACAGGAACCCATCAGCAACAGAAAAAACATCAAAAATAGGCAAAACTCAAAAAGAAAAAAAGAAAAAAAATCCTCGACCTTTCGCGCGCCTGTCCCTCATACAGGCGTTCTTAAGGCGTGCTAAAGAAGGGGAATAGAGCGCTTCAAGCGCGCTTATCCTCGGAAAATGTGCACATAGGGTGCGCTTTTTCCCTGATCGCCCACGCAATCTAGGGAAAAAATCACTCAGAATCCACACAAACCAAGTTTGTACGGACCCCGGCACCATTATATTGAAAAAATTAAAGTGCAGGACGTCATGGAGGTTACCTGGGCATGATATCGCTAATCCCTGGTGCTCAGGCTGACCGCAATGGCAAGAATTGCTACGCAGAAGCCTCTGACTTCTCAAGAACTCAACAAGTACAAATGAATTCAATTTGGGCCATATTCACCTATATATCGCCCTTTTCAAAAACTTGGGAGAACCATAACGAGAGATTAGAAGGTCCGTTCTCCGAACCGTAAGTTGCACCATGATCAGCACTCCATGACGAACAGAGGCGATGCCACACATTCGCACTCTCGAAAAAATAATTTTTCAGCATCGGCAGGTATGCCCTCTCTCATCTTCTTTTTAAAAGCTCATGACTTTCAATAATATTTGATAAAGAAGATGCTTTCACTTGAGGTAGTTGTTTTTGCAGGAAAATCTCGCAAACCATTCACAACTCCATCCACTGAAAGTTATAGAGCAGGTATCATTCTACCCCCAACATGATAAAGTCCCAGAAAAATATGCATATCCTGACATCATTTCTCCATCAGAAATCAACCATAGGTTCCACATATCTGACCGTGTTTATCATCACCTCACCCTGCACATGATAAACATCCTCATTGGTCAGTAGAGCCTCCCCCCCCATGGCGCTCGTCACCCACAACAGACCATATATCACATCATAAGTGACGCCATGGCCATACCACTCTAGTCTGGGAAGCACCTCATTCCTATCCATCCACCATGCATAAGGTCAAGTTTTACCATACAAAATAAAACCCCCTTCCTAAATGACCAGGTTGTATAAGCAGATCAAAAGCGCACTACCGTGCCTCGCATTTGGCCCACCATTCCTCCACCAACATAATCCCATCTACGATACTTTTCCATCCGCTTCATCAACCCCACACATGAGACCAACCAATGGGGCCCCCACCCTCAACAAAACACCTTTCTCACAACATTAGTGAGCGAACCCTGTCATGTTTTGGGGCACCCGTCTTTGTGTTTTTTATAAACCAAACCCCATTATTTTATTCTTTTGGTAAGTGTACAAAGACTACAAACGGTGCACTACGTCCCCGACCCTCTCATTTCATCTTTTCTCCCATGGCAGCAGTCCCTGAACACCCTTGGTTGGAGTATCACACCCCCATGCACAAGCCACCACGACATTCATAGCCAGTTTTTACCCACCCTAGAAGTCCTACCAACTCCAGGGATTTTCCCATCAGAAATAACTATGACTGTCACCAAACTGCTTAACACACTCCGACCTTGGGCCACTGAATCCCCATCATCAGTTTTCAGTCACCCCTCGCCAACATGCCTATGTTAAACCCATCACATCTAGGTCCCTGACCTCTCATGTCAGCGACCCCTCATTTGGTTGAGGCTTCCTTTTTGTCGACTTTAACACCCATTTTCCAAAACGGAAGTGGTACCTTGGATTACCCCTCTCCATAAAAAGGGGCATCCTCGGGTGGCACTATGAGATACATCATTTCCCACAGATGTCATCGATCCTCCTGACATTTGAATACAACAAAATCTTTCATGTCAAGATGGTATCATACCTTACAACCATTGCACTTTGATAAATTTCGTCGAAGAACCGTGCCTTCACAAGCGTCTCTTTCAGCAATGCTTACACGGGAAGGTCCCAGCCAGTGCCTATGCATACATTGTGCAGCTATATCGATACCAATTTTACGCATATGGGTACCACATTCCACCTATTGTCAAAGAAAAAATGCCCCAAAGGGCGTCAGCAACCACCAGATCACTACCACATCAGTGACATAGACATAACATGTACCTGTCAAATAGATTTGTTTAACTAGCCACAGCATCACGAGCATGGGACATGCCCGCCTTGTAGAAAATTTGTATATATATTGTATTATATTTTCTTACAGGGGTCCCATAGGGCATGGTCATTCTTCTAACCGGTGCAAGGTGTTTCCAATTATGAGCTTCACACAGGTCTCTCTCTCTCTCTACGCACAATATACAGAAAATAAACTATAATGTATTTCGGCTATACAGTTCTTCCTAGAACTGACACACTAGGGGGCAACTGTTAACACTGGAAAATCGTACAAGCAGAAGACAACATTATTTAATGTCAGGCAGAAGGATTTACAGGGCTGAAATACATTAGAGAATCTGGAAAGTATTTAAAAATCTCTAAGGTCAGAGGAAAAATCAAATTTGAGCAAGTCATAAATGATTTTGCGCGCATAATCCTTCGTGAAGAGCACCTTTGTGCGCCTTTTGACCCGAAATGTGCGAAATCCTGGGAGTGGCGAAAGTCACTTTCCGAAATTTACAAAAAAGCACACTTTGGGACAGTGATTCCTCACTTGAAGCCACCTAAGGACAACCACCAAAGCCTCCTTAGACATCAAGGGAGCACACAAAGGAATCATCCCCCTCTCTTGGGTCACCATCCACAATGTACCAAGAGAGGGAAGGATGATTTGAATTCTCCTATATGAGACGACCATGAGATGAAGAACTTGAGAACACATTGTTATGCTGGCCGGAATTGCCCAAGAAATACCAGCAGTGTGTGACCCAGAGCTGAAGATAGAGGGGACTCAATTGTTGGCCACCTAACAAGTTCTATCCACCACACTAGAGAGAGGGAGACTTTGCACCGAGGCAAGCTTGGAAGTAAAAATATCCTTGCATCGGGACTTAGAACCCATGTTCTAAGGGCCCTTTGGCAAGAGTGTTAAAGTTTCATCCTCATTTCCTACCAGCACTCAATAAGAAGGGCCGAAGAGCCACCATTTGGATTATTGCAGTTGTTTGACTCTATTCAAAGCTTTTGTTTATTTGTTTTAGTTTTAGTTTATATATGCATATTATTTCTCTATCTAGTATGTTTACGATTCTAGCTTGTTCCACTAACTTGCTTGACTCCACTTCTTTTTCTGCCTGTGACCAATAACTTAAGTGGGTAAACCACACCCCTTAAGTTGGTGTGATTTTATACATGCGTGCACCAAACACACTAACACAAGGGGGCTATACTAATAATAACAATAAGGGGATACACTAGTATTATAGTCGGACCTAGCATAAGCATGGTTTTATGACTGGTTCTAGTCATGGTTCATTTAATGCTTTTACTTGTAATTGAAAGAATAATGGATGCTAGACCTAATTGATGTTAATACAACTAATGGGAGATGGTGGTGATATTTCTTGTTAAGTCTCGTATGAATTTCCAGTCCCTTATGCTCAGTCTTGTATTCATGACATGTAGGTAACGTTGTTTCCAAGTGGTTGACAGAATGTAAGTTCCGATTAGGGATGGTCAGGGCTATTCTTGGTTTCAGTTTTGGTTTATAATCATTATTTTCATGTATTTAATGAGTTGGGGAAGTTATATGGATTTTTTGGCAGAGGCTCAGTCCCAACCCTGAAAACTAGCCTTAAATTCCGCATTCGCTGGCATAACACGAGCAAAAAGTGCCACAATCTCACTGATTTAGGCCAATGGGAGTGACTGGGAGTTTCCAGTCATATTTAGGGATTGGAAAGGGAGCGACTAGGGCTCAAGCTTAGGGAAAATTCAAGTTTTCTCAGGGGATAGACACCTGGAGGAGTTGGGTACTGGAGGGTCCTATGGCACCTGAAATAAGTCAATAAGGTTTGCTTATCGATTCCATTTCCTTAAGGTCACCTAGGAGGTTTATTCTTGTCATAGCAGCCCCTCATCTCATGTTTACCCCAAGTAAGCCAGTGAAAGTGGGTAGATGTGAGGGGAGGTGCGTTAGAGAAGAAATATTTCTATGAGAAATATGAGAACAAGTCACACAAGGAATAAAATTTTTCTCATAGATGACCAATCTATTTTCATGTCCATAACTTTGAATATAGGCATTAAAATAATCACACGATATGAGGAAAGGTGCAATACCACACAACCAACAAATGTGTGAGGGTCCAATAATGATTCTCAATAAAATTTGTTGGGATCACTAGATTTATTGAATCCTACTTCAATGCCTCAAACTCTAATTTAATATTAGGCTTGCCACCCATGTCATCCACTTATTTTCCAAATGGGAGAGGCAAACATTCACATATCTCTTGAAATACTTCAAATTCTTCAACTGTTTTTGGCAATTGGAGAGGAAAACCATTAGTTTTTTTTGGCATGTTTCCACCATTTTACATGGTGAGAGAATAAGTTCATTATTAACAATGTATCATCGTTGTTGTATAGGTGCAATTTTCACAAAGAGTGAGAGAATGGGCATGGGATAAATTACAGTTAGAAAGAGGATTAGCACACACGAGAATAGGAATTAGCACACTCTAGATGGAATCCATTAAAAAATGATAAAGGTTTAATCTTGTGAGTTTAAAGACGCTACAAACTTGAGTGAATATACTAATTCATGGGTTATATTTATTACCGCTCAAACTAGCAAGGTTATTAAGGTTCAACCAATATTTCTAAAGAGTAAGCACTATTAGGAATACACCCACTATCACCTCAGTGTACTCTCATTTTAGGTTAACTCCTATGAAAGACCAAGGCGGTATCCCTACAAAGACACACTCAACCAAAAGGTGATTCTTCTTTAATTCAAAGTAGACATTATCATTATAAGGGAGTTTTATCTCTCCTTGATGGATATTAAGTGTTTCCAAGTGAATGTAGAATGAATAAAGAAAGAAGCAAGCCTCCAAGGGCTAAACTAAGCAGATTAATGTCAAATTAAATGTCTAATCCAACTATTTTCTCTCAAGTGAGGCAGACGTTAGGAAGTTTGAAGACCAAGGAAGGAGGTCAATCCCTCCTTGAGAAAATTTAAGACTTATTCAAGCAAATGTAAGAAAAATTATGAGAGCCCCCAAGAGATATTCCAATAATTTTAAAGTCAATTTCGAGTCAAATTTGAAGCATTCTTCATCAAATAAACTTGTAATTAAACTTAAAGAGACATCAAGCCCTAATTTGTTGTGAAATATTGGTCAATAAGTAAGACATTGCAAGGAAGGGGGCTCCTCCAACTCAAATGTGATGGAGTTTTCAAACGAAAGTCACTTTTCAAGACAAATTTATTTCAAGTTTCAAAGCAATGAGAGGTTATCCAATGCAGGTCGTCCACCTAAGCCTAGAGACCAACCATATCTTAGCCATTGGAAAGTTAAATCAAGGTCAAATCAAGTTGTTGGGGCCCCAATGAAGAGCTAATTTCGCAAGAAATACAACCATACCCCTGTAGATAAATGTAGAGGGCAGTAGTTAGGATGATTTCTTTTTCTATGATAACTTCTTGTGATACATTTTTATTGTTTCTTAATTATTATTTTCTTTATTGTTTTTATCATAAAACAACTACCAAAAGCAAGAAGAAAAATAGTACACAAGTACACAGGATATAGGCTGCAATCCAGGGCCAAAACCTCTTCACTTGAGAGTAAAACCGATAAATATCTACTCTTCTTATAGATTCTTCAATTGAAAAATTCCAAGACCTCTAGACCAAGACCAATACCCTTCCAAGACCAAGTCCGAACTCTCCTGATGATGTGCTTCCTTTGTCCAAGTCAAACCTAGTCAAATTTCTTCCAGCAACACAACTTTGACCCCCAACTTCATAATTTTTGTCTCTACTGCAATTCTGATTTTTTTTGGGTCCCTACAACTACTATTGCATCCACATGTGTGAGCAAAATTTAGCCTTCTAAACACTCTCAACAACTTCACTTACTTTGCTTGTTTTTCTAGGGATAGAAAGTGACCTATTAGGTCGTTCTTCCAAGAACTTGGATCCTCTTCTATCATATAGAGAATCTATACCTTGAGGTAGAAAACACTAGCCTTCCTTCTTCACACATGTGAGATAGAATTAGCCCATAAATTTCTTCCTTCGTCCTCTTCCTTCTTCTCTAGCCTTTTTATGCTCCTCCTTCACTTGAATGAGACAAGAAGTGAATGTGTCTCAAGGAGGTTGAGTTCCCTCCTTTCTATAGGCTTCTTAAGGTGGACGTGGCTCCTCAAAATAGGCCGACTTCTCAACTGCCAGGCCAACTTGGCCTTGAAGGGTATTTTGACACTTTTAATTACAAAAATAATTTTCTTTACAAGTTACCATGTGCCCAATTGGGTCTTCAACTTATGGCAATGACTCTTTTGACTTCTTGACCTAGGACAAACCATAGAAGCACTTAACGAGTGCTTGACCTCTAAAATAAAATACCTTGAGCATGAAACCCATGCTCCAAAAATAATATTTTTTCTTTAATTTTACAAAATACAAGAATCAAAAGTACATTTCATATTTATGAAGACCGAACCTAGTTAGACATTTTTCAACAACCTCCACAAGTGTAATGTCTAGCCCGTTAACGCAAATCAACCCCTCTTGGCCACGTTGATGTAGCATTTTTGCTTCCATTTTGGGTTTTAATCAATGTAAATTTGAAGAAATTAAATCTTCACTTAGCCTCCATACGTTTTGTGGATGGAAAGTTACTTATTTTGTGGGAGACCAAGGGGGAATTTTTGAAAATCCTCATCTATAAATATTGATCTCCTCCTTGGAAAATCATTGTGAACTTATCAAGCTATCAAATAAAATGTGAAGTTTTTCATGAGAGAAAAGGGTTTATACATGAGTTTTCTTCTCTTTCATGGCTGATTTAAAATATTCAAAGGAAATTTGTGGAGCATATCAAAGTTACTTCAAGGCCAACGGAATTTATTCATGAAGGCTTGAAAGAGGAAGGTCTAGGGTCTATCTCACACCATTCTCTTAACTCATTCAATGTATTGTTGTTCTTTTTTGGGATATTTGTAGCACTCTCCTTGAGGGTAAGTAACCTTATCTTGTGTAATTGTTGCTTTATTTGTGTTAAATTTCTAAACCAACCAGATTTATTTTCTAATGACAACTTAATTTATCCCCAATAAATTATTTTTTTACCCAAATAATCATTGAATCATCGAAAATAAAATAATTGGTGTTTTTAACTTCTTTAATTAAATATATGCAACGAAAATAAACTAGAGAGATCAATCACACATTGCAAAATAAATTCACTGACAATAGTTCTCTGTCATTTAATTATCTAGAAAATATGGGGTTTTGACCCACAGAGATATAAGGAAAATTGAAAAAACCCCGGAGCCTATAACAAAACTCCCTCAGAATGAATTCAACTCAAGGTAACTCGCCCTCAAGGAAATCAAACTCTAGATGAAATTATCCTGGATAATTTGACCCAAAAACTATGCCAATAAACGACCTGTGTACTCCTTGCGTGCCATTAAAGTGCAATAGGGAAAAGTAGACCCTCCAACAAATTGGCCTCGTATAGATAAATTCAACCTCCCTCTGACAACTTGACCCTGAAATCTCCTCCTACTCGGCCCTCCTGGATTCACACAAACCCACTCGCACATATCCTTCTTTATGCACTGGTCCATTGAGCCACTTGCACTTAGAGAAAATCACTTTCTCTGAATGATGACTCGCTCAAATAACTTGTGCTCTTCGTATGTATTCACCTCATTTATATAATTCCTTTATAATCTTCATTGAGTCTAAATCCCTAACCATAATCTCCTTTCTAGAACCATCTTAGAGATCAACGATTGAGATTATTTCTAAGTCACTTAAATAATTAAATTATCTATCCTTAGAAAATAACTCAAGAGTCCACAATAATTAATTTATTTTAATTATTGTATTTTTCCTAAGTTAAACTTAGGAAAGAGACATAAATCACTAGAAGAGGAAAATAATGTCTTCCAAATGCCAATACACCAAGCCTATGTAGAAGACCTTATAATTATAACTCACATCAACACTTTGGTTGAAGTATTTGTTCCATAGGAAGCCATCCTAGTAGAATTTTGGTTCCATGTCTTATATCGTCTTGATTCTAGGGTCATATCCTTGGTGTTCCACCTAGTATCGATACCTCAAGCATTATGATACCAAATCTAAGAGCGGACATAATTCCCCGACCTCAACTCTTATGGAAAAGGGATCATACCCTTATTCCAACAATTTACAATCAAAATTCTCTTCCAAAATATTTTCCAATTTTTTTGTAATTTTTGTAAATTTGTATTTAAAATTAAATATAAAAAAAAAAACCCTTAAAAATTTGTATATTTCAAAAATAAAATAAAAAACATACAAGAAAATATAAAATGTATTTCAATAGTGAATTTCTTTACTAGCTATGGATTAATTTGCATCAATTGATTATTTTCAATGGATAAACCACCATAAATTGCATTTTTTGAGGCCTTAGAAGTCCTCAGGCTATACGACCCCCATTTTTTTGTGTCATGTTGCTGCTCTAGCATCATTTCCAAGTGATTTAAGGCTTATTACGGGTGCTCAAAATTACTTACTGCAATTGAAGACAATTGGAGGCAAACCCTTGCATTGGGATATGTGAAACTCAAGCATAATCCTCTTGTGTCCTTTACAATTGATCTAAAGGTGCTTTCATTTATTATTCAAAGCTTTTAGATTATATATTGGTTTTCCAAATAATTTTTTAGGTATGGCCACTCATTCAAACTTAGCCTATTTTTATCCCTAATTGTTGAGGGCCATTTTACGAGTAGTTAACTTGCACATTGAATATCTTTTTAACTACTCATATAAAATTGATGTGTTATGCTCATTGAAAATGATTTCCATAGTACTAACACTTACAACCAAGTTGCTTGAGTTTTAGGTCCACCAAGAGCAAGTTATGTGCCCCTCAAGTGGCCCTTTGCTTGTTCTCATGGTGCAACCTTAAGAAATTGCATAAAATGAAGGTTTTAATAGTAAGCTTATCTTTTTCTTACAACCACACAAATCAGATATAATAGTTTCAAGTCGTTTCCTATTGTGGTAAGAAGTTTCAATACTTCTCTCTTATCTCTTCCATATACATTTATTTAGGAACTGGTCTAGTCATGCTTTTGGTTGAGTGTGTGTTTGTAGGGATACTACCCTTGGTTTTTCATAGGAGTTAGCCTAAAGTGAGAAGAATATAATGAGGTGACGATGGGTATGTTTCTAACAAGGCCCACCATTTAGCAGGCTTGGTTGAACCTTGCCAACTTTTCTAGTTTGAGCGATAGCAAGCTTCACCACATGAACCCTAGTTCACATTTATATATAGAGGGATGAGTTGGAATGCTATTGCATAAGATATTGGATAGAGGGGTGTTTATTGTGTGCACTCCAACCAATAGAGGGGTGTAGGAATAATCAGAATCATAGTTTTAACTAGCAAAGAGAAAGATCTTATGGGTAAAGAGACTCAAAGATGTTTATGATCAAGAGGGGAGCTAGGCTAGCTATGGTACTAATTTCATGTATTGGTAGAGAGGAAAATCTTATGGGTATAGAGACTAAGAGACGTTTCTGAGTGGGAATAGAGTTAGGCCATATTTGCTACCAATTTCATGCTTTGGAATTAACTCCATGCTTGGTACATATTGCATTAACGTGAATTATTATTTAATATAATGGAAATTATCTTCTAAGATATGAGTGACTCTTTCTATCCACCTACAACTCTTCATATTTCATCTAAACAATTTATTTACACAACACAAAATCCCGAAGAATTATGTGTCCAATTGTATCAAACATGGTAATTTGCGTTTGGATCCCTAATATGCTTCTTCCTTTTTGGCACCCTTTAATGTTTAAAGATATTGGAAACGCCTTGAACACATTTTTTAAAGTATGATATTGAGAAATTTCAATAAGGATTTTTCACATATGCTTACATTTTGTGAGGGGATCAACCTTAGTAAAGGTATTTAGAACACAATATTGTTAAAACACAGGAAATTTAAATGGTTCATAACTTGGATTATGCAAATACTGATTTTAGCTCTCAATATTGTCATCAAATAAGTCACCTTAAGGAAACTTGTACTTAAGTTAGAAGTCATCCTTAAAATAAAATGGGGCATTATTCTAAATAAAAATATTGGCAACCATATGATCCTACTAAAAAGACGATGAAGATGAGAGTAGAATAGAGTTTTCTTATTTTAAGGTCGAGACGAACAATAAAGAAGGAACAGAAACAAAGAACAAGGGTATAACATACATAAAACAGGTACTTGGAGAAGAAATAATTGTGGGGGATTCCTCCTCTGAAGAGTGAGTCTTAAATGATGTTCCCAAAGGGGGAGTTATTCATTCATAAGACAACGACAATGACAATTTAATAGGTTTTCCCTCTTTTAAGGTTGAGACAAACAAAAAAGGAGAAACAGAAACAAGGAATGAGGTTATAACATAGAAAAAAGAGGTACTTGGAGAATAAATGGATGTGGGGGATTCCTCCTCCCACGAGTTAGTCCTAAATGGTGTTCCTAAGAAGGAAAGAGCTCATTAGAAGTGCATAAATATAAACTACATGTTGTTGTTGTTATACCTTCTCCAAGGGGTTGGACATTGGTTTAAAAAAAATGCTAAAAAGGGGAAAATTGAGGTCATGGCCACATCAAGGTTACTTGTACTATTTTAAGGATCAATTTATACTTTAATATAAATGAATGTTTTTTTTCCTAACTAGGTTCTAGGTTAGGGTTAGCTGTAATGTTGGAGGAAAGATCAGTCTACCCAATTGTTGGATGTTGTCACTAGGATTGTGCAAGACTTAATTGAGCCTAGATGCCCCTTGGGATAGTGTAACCCCCACAATTTATTCTCGTCCTCAAGTCCTGCCCATGAGATGTGAACTTGTGACATGATGGAGACTAAACCCCATATATAACCACTATTCTACACCTCATAGATTTTAACAGTTATATATATATATATATTTTTTTTTTTTTATTTTTTTTTTTCCTTTTTCTTTTTCTTTTTCCTTTTTTTCTTTTTTTTCTTGAAGAAAAATCGTAAACTTTTATTAAGATAAAAATTTACATATACACATGCAAAAGCATTTCTCATGGTGATCTATTTTAAGAGTATATTTATATAACATGGTATATTCATTTAAAAAATATAATTTCCATTCTTTTTATAATAAAATTTGATATTATTTTTCTTAGAACAAATATACAAAATAGAATTACAGTAAATAAATAAATAAAATAATCTCCTTAAATATGAATAAATTACTACGTATAACACCATAACAATAGCTTAAGTGGAAACCCCTTATCATGAATCTTAGCTTTTATATCTTCCAAAGATTATTTTTTATATTCCTAAATATAATTTAGATTTGATTGCTAATAGAATGAAGTCATTAATCTCATAAGCATGGTATTGAATGCTAGTTTGAAATTTAAGATATTGACTCTTTATATTTATAGCCTTCAAAATAATCAAAACTTAAACACCAAGGTAAACATAAACTCCCTCAAAAAAATTTATCGATCACCTTGTTGAAAATAAAAGGTTTGTTAGAACACGTAGCTTTATATATTTCTAACAAGTGGATCTTATGTACATTGTCGAGAATTGTACAAATGCACTTATGTTGTCCAGTCACACATGATGACACATCGAATTTTTACTATGAGATATATTTCTAGCAATTGCCATATGGTGGCATGCCATTGATTTTGTGTATAGGTGAATTTTGTGCATAAAAAACCATAACATGCAGTGCAAAGTTGAAAATAAAACATATAATATAAAACATTATAAGTGAACGATGGAGCGACTCCAAGAAACTAGTATGTAGCTGCTAAAGCAAAGAGATAAAACACATTTCTCTCTCTCTCTCTCTCTCTCTCTCTCTCTCTCTCTCTCTCTCTATATATATATATATATATATATATATATATATATATATATATATATATATATATTACACACACATAAAGATTTATTGGAAGTCTGAAAAACCTACATCTTCTCAATATTATTGAACCTCCCTTCAAAAGTTATAACTACATTTCTTCTAGATTTATACCATTCAATACCATTCCATTTTTCATCATACACTTAATGGGATTGAAATACATGTAGATGGCCCTTGACCACAAATTTCTTCTTTCAAAATAGAAATATTTAAATAGAAAATTAGAATTGCTCAGCAAAGTTGCAAAATAGTGGCCTAACAATTGTACTTCTCACGAACTAATAATTTACAACCAAGAAATCTAGGCCCTCCTTTCTTGATCCAACAAACAATAGTCATCTATTAGTTTCCTTTGTTGCATAAAGCAACAATGTTGTTGTAAAACTATTGTGGGTTAACAAAAGGATTCTTACCCTACTAACTAGTTCACCTTGAAAGACATATTGCTAATATATTTGAAAATGTACCTTTTGAGCATTCAAATTTCTTTCAGATATGAAATATATTTACAAAAAACCTTCAAAATTTGACAATGACGATGGTTAAATAGACCAAGAAACATGTATATGACCTAACATTGCAATTTCTTGTGCATGTGAACTAACAACTGTCGATCATGTGTCCTTAGTGCATGCAAACTTTGAACCTTTAGGCTTTTGTTTCTTGACCATATACACTCATCTACAAAAAATGGTGAATCATAACTGTGTCTTCATCTTCAAACATTTCCTTCTTTGTCTAATACATGCCACATTCAACAAGAAGGAATGATTGAAATCCATTATGATGAATTCACTATTTTGAACAATTAAAAAATGATCAATGTCAAAGACTTAGATCCAATACCCACTGATCAATCTCTTTTGTTTCCTAATCCCAACCACATAACGAAACCAACTGATGTTTCTACACACATACAATCCACCTCTCATATTACAAGAGTACACTAAAACAAAGACCGATGTGCCAAATGATAAATATTGTAATTGTAGACATGGGATACACACTCTGAATTGAAAAGACAATACATATTTGCATTAATAGAGAAAATTTGTTTACATTAATAGAGAACATTGCAGACTACAATATAACTGTCTTATCAAAAAAAAAATAAAACATCAACAAGAGTCTACAACCCATTTTCTAATTTAAATTATCCTAGTGGGAAGCCCAACTAATTTTTTTCTCAATTATTTGTAATCACTCTACATCATTTCGACAACTATCTAAACCAAACTATGTACATGTGGCTAATGGTCATTATAACAACTCCACCTCTTTTTCTACAAAAGAAACCAAGTCCATTACCATACATATCCATGGCCTAAATGATACAAAGAGATAGGTATATAAACCCAACTATTGATTTGCATTTTTAAAAATGCTACAATGTCCAACTCTGCCATAAAAACCCACTCACCTTATGCTTCGTCTTGTGAACTATAAGAGAAGTATGGTTTGGTTCAATGGTTATAATATCTTATTCTTTCTTAGAAATATCCTTTTTTTAGAGGCTTTCAATGAACTTGTTGAACAACCATTATCATATATGTTGCAAAAACCAAGGTATGAGAACAAAAATTTGTGTTGCAACAAAAATATAGCAAAATCAAATCAGATATAATGATTGCAGAGCATTTGTGGAAATCATTGTATTCACCAGCTCATTTCAAAAATTTATGAATTCATCATCAATCCTCCAAACAAATACACTTAACCTCCTTATAAGAAACATGATAGCTGCAGGTAAAAGAGCTCAACCAAAGGAAATAAGAAGTTACATGTCTAATAAAATCATATTAATTATTTTTTATAAAGAGAATATACTCGAAGTGAAGTTTGGACTGAAGTTGCTTCTTCAAATTCAATAAAACTAAAACAAAATCCTCCTTGCTGCAAACAATGTCAATTAATTTGAGATATCAGTGACATTATAACTATTACAAATTTCTCTTAAGCTAGAAACTAGGTATGTGTACAAACCTTAATCCTAAATTGAACCCCATTTGGCTCAATTGCCCCAAACTTCTTGAATTATTCCTCAACTTGGGCAGGGGTAACATTTATAGAAAAGTGCTTGATATAAATGGAGCACACAATTCCTACATGTAATAATTTATAGTTGTATAGTGATAAGCATATTATAGAGCAAAAGATTGAAAAAGGATGACTTAAATACAAAAGAACCATACACAAATGTTAACACCTTCTGCTTCAGGGGAAGCAATGTTATTTGTCATATTCATAGCAGTGGAGCTCAAGGACTCATTTGTAGATGCCTTAGGTGGATTGGAAGAAGTTTCTTGATGCTCAACACTTTTTACCACCCTCACAAGAGATGGTTTGTGAATTGTAACACTAAGAGCCATATTTTCTTTCCTTATTTTAACCTGTTTACAACCAAAAGTTCCCATTATATATTCAAAGACAATATTGCAATATAGGGTTAGGCAACTTAACCTTAAATTGGATAGAAATTGTAATCAAAGCATAATACTTTTTTGGTGCATATTGCATAACAATTGAAGTTTCATGAGTAGGTGGCCCCTCATTGTGAATTGCAGCAAGAAGATGGTCAATTTTTTATTCCTTGTTGTTAACTGAACCATCTAGGATATCCCTCTCCTGCATGTGATTATGTTCCTCCTCAACAACAAGTTTCTCCACCACTTTTATGGATTTCTCAATCACACCATTCTCAGCTACTAGTTCAGACTTGAGAACTATACATGGAACAATCAAACATAGAATAATTAAAGTAAATTCTTCGAAGAAATACAAAAAATAATGTTGAACTTTAAAAAATGAAATTTGCAAGACTAAAAATCAAAATACAATATACTCATTTTACCTGGCTATGGGAGAGGTACTTCAGCTGTATGATCTACATAGGCATTTATTAACACAAGATTTTGCTTCGGTTGTTTTGGTTCTTCATCGACATACTTAAATATATCATTAAATACAAAGTACCCATTTTCCTGAGGAGCCAGGAAAAAATAATGTGTGAACATGCATGCTCCATTATCTTTAAATGTAACTGACCCCATTACTAGAATTAGTACTCCATTGTTTCCAAAATCTTGTGAACCAATTGTCTTTATCATAGGCTTTAACCCCCTGTATTCTAGAAACATTATCTACTAATTGATATCCTAATACACAAAAAGCATTAAAAAGTAAATTAACAACATAATTGTACCTAACTAATCTTCTAGATAGGCCCTTGAAGTATGTATACTTATTACAAACTTCTTGTAAAGATACAATTTTATTAACAAAGAAATAACTTTACACCAACACTATACTCCACACAAGCTTCAGGTGTCCATTTGGATTACCTCCATAATAGTTACTGTGATCATTTGACCATTTGGACTTGACAGACCGAGTAAGCTGCATTTTTTATAAAATTTGTGTACCATTTGAGGAGACATATGTAGAACATTATACATATACTTGAATTATGTTGACATTTTATTTTCGACTATGACATACATCAGTCCATTATGATCACCACATTATCAACACTGGGAAATTTAATATTCTACACCAACACATCACCATTTTACTAGGGAACAAAAGAAAGTAAGATAAACAATACTTGCATACCCAAAAAACACACCATTTTTTATGGAATGTACATGGTAGGGTGGGAAAAATGTTCGAATATTGGACATTGTGTTTGTGCTCACTACCATTTGAATATTGGTCGTAATGCCTTGGGAAAGATGCATACATCAAGGAGGTAAAAGTGGATAGATGTGCAACCCATAGTCAAACAACACTTCATTAATACCTTCCCAACCTTGCAAGAATACCACCTGTAAAGAAAAACATAACATCCAATAAAATTGTAAGGGTGGGAAAAGTGGATAGATGGGAAACACAGGGTCAAACAACTCTCCGTTAATACCTTTGTGACTTTGCAAGAAGACCACTTGTCAAGAAAATCATAAACGTGATCATTTTGGATCATAATCATCAATAATGGTGCACTCGCACAACTACCATTCATGAAAAATGGAGAAATATCAAAGGTAAGGAAGGACGAACCTATGAAAATGATGAGATTACTCATGCAGATCAATGGAGAAATGTGTGTTTCCTTCTCTGAGGGTCTCGAACTTCGCAGCTGCACAATCCATTGTACTCCTCCACTTTGATGATTCACTTTGTGTGGTGCATTTGGTTTCATTATGTATTTTTTTTCTCTACACTTAGCAAAGACATTTTAGGAGTATCTTGTAGCCTAATGTAGCCATGGTTTCGAATGTTAGGTCTATTCATACATAAAGGAGGGGTTTTACTCCATAAAAATAAAAGGGAAATCGAAAGTCCTTTGTAATTTTGTAGGAAGTTAACAATAGTAAACAAACAATGGTATAAATGGTGGGTGGAGTGGTTCTGGCAGTGGCAGGAGAGGTGACGGTGGTGGGGGCTAGGGTTGTGAGTGATTTTGTGGGAGAGGTTGAAGGAGACCGTGCCATGAATGACACTAAGAGACTTTCAAGAACAAATAAAACCATCGTCATTGCTATAGACCAAGCCATTGTTTCTCCACCTGTGCTTGTTGTTTTCTTTTGTTGAGATATGTATGTGTCTGAGCCGCAAGGAGATTTAAAAAATCTGACTTGCGGAAGGAAAATTTTCAATGAAATTGGGTTTTTCATAGCTTATCCCCATGACAGATCATGTAACAATGTATAATAAAGCATTAAGGCATCTAGTTTTGGGGTAAGCATGACTAAAATGTTATAGGGAGCTAGATACTCACCTACAGATCGGGTCAGTGATGCATATATGCCACTGGCCAGTAATTACTCTACTACCATGGGGAGGGGCTTGTCCTGCAGTTTTAATTACCACAATAGGTGATTTGGGATTTTTAGCCCTAATGTGGTGACATTGTAGACATAAGCAGTCATGTTAAAAATCAAACCTAAGGTTAACTTTGGATAGGTGCAAAAAAATCCATTTTTTTATGTAAGCTGAATAATTCAACAACGTCGATCCTATATGTCACATAGTGAAATATTAAGATATGTTTTAAATTGTGATTACATTATGCACATAATTAGATTAAAATTGTGTCTCTTGATTTTAGATTGAAATTCTTGAGCAGTTGCAATTATATCAGATTTTCTACAAAACTCTTCCCCTTCTTGGCTAGAAAACAACTGTAATTGATTCTCTATGGCTTCCAACTCTTGATCAGTTGCCAATTTATTTTTTGGGGATTATTCCTTATATTTTTGTTTGATGAGATTTAGGTTGGCTTCAAACTAATCAACTGCAGAAAGACCCTCTTAGGGATTGTTTATTTTCCTATGAGATCTTATGAGTTAATGAAGTCTTCTTCTTTCAGCTACTTTGAGTTCATTTTGAAGGGGTTGGCTAGTTTCAAAATGACGACCTTGATTTCTAGAATAATTTGGGAGTGGTCTAAACCATCCCCCAATCCAACCCATTGTTTCATGAGATTAAAGTTTTCCAAAATACCTTTAGAAACAAGAAATCTATCGAGTATCTTCATAACTCTATATTCCCTATACACTGATTTCTTCATGTGGGAGAAATTTTAATAGGTTTTGTTATCACTCCGCTAGATCTCTAAGGCTGAAGAAGAAATCCCAGCAGAGGTAACCACAAACCAATCTTTTAGCGTGGTATCTAGCCCTACCAAAACTTAAAGGGCTCTCTCCACAAGGTCACAGACAAGAGGGCTAGATAAATTAGGGTTTTACGCTAGGTATGAGTTCAGGGGTTTTGATTTCATTTGATTGGGTTGTTGGATGAGGATATTAGGTCAAAGAGGCTAGGTTAGGGAAAACAGGATTAGGATTACATTCCATTCAATGGGGAAAGGTAGGTAGGAATGCTAGCACATTAGGGTTCTTGGGATGGAATGATTCAGACAGGTGAGGAGCCAGGAAGAGCATGAAGGGTGAATTCTTCCTAAACTGAAAGAAAGATGAGAAGACTAAGAAAAATTTCCCAAAATAGAGCATGTGAGATGAATTATATTTCTCTAACTTGAAAGTAATAATACAATATACATGAAATGGAAAATGGACCAACAATACATTCATACAAATGAAACAAGAGAAGGAACAATGCTACACAACCATACCACAGGTATCCCAAAGAAATAGCTACAACACTTTTATTTATAAGCTCCTGCCAAAATGATTACAATAGAGTCTCTGATCAATATGCCAACATCCAACTGATTCAAACCTATAAAATTGAGTCAAAAAATTACAATATATAGAACTCAACAACCTCTCCCAACCTCAGGGGTCAAATCCCTAAGTTGAAGAGTTGTTCCACCAAAAACTAAACTTAATACCTAGAGTGTAGCGAGGTCCAAGTGACTCATCCCTAACTTAAGTGAACTGATTCATTACACCACATGAAGAATTTTTACCTAATGTATTTACCCTAGGTAACTAATAAACATTATAATCACATTTACCTTCATCAATTACATAGGTAAAATCACCATTTCCCAAGATAAAAGTAAAAAATGAAGTGAAAATTGAAAAATATCAGACATTTCTCAAGGGCGCCATTTTTGTGCCAGGGGCGCCCTCCATGTTGCATGCCACTTTTGGAGGCTTTCCCGATGTCCAAATTGGGCTCAGGATGGATTTCTGGAAATCCTATCCAGTCTACTTTCCAAATATGTCTTTAGTTTGCATAATGAAGTTGATTTTCCCTGTCAAATAGTGATTCTCCCACAATTGGTCAAGCGCGTAGCGTACAAGAAAAAAAAGGATGTAGAACATTGATTTTCTGTGTGTTTTTTCACCTTTTCACTTGCCAATTGTTGTGAAACCAGCTCCAAAAATAGAATAAAAGAGATATCAACGCCTTAGAAATAAGCCACTTCGAGGGGGCAACCTCCAATACATTACATGAATGAACAATTATACAAATTACAAAACCTCCTTTCTATATACAGGAGTCCATGGGGCCATAATGTAATCCTAGTGGGGCCACAATGTAGTCCTAGCCGACCTAACAATAATAATTTAAGGGCACAATAATAACAATATGGGGGTTACAAGGGTACAATAATAACAATAAGGGGGTTACAATAACAATAATAAGGGACTATACTAGTAATATAGGGACCTAACACCAGTTGTGAAAACTAAGGCTATAAAAGTTGTTGAATGGGATGTATTCATCATTTTACATCTTGTGGTGGTATTAATTTGGCCAAAAAGTGCCTCAAACAAGAGCACAACGTCTAGGATGTTTCGCCCTTGACAGTCCAGCTGTCACAAGACTGTCTAGGAATACACAAAAACTTAAAAGTTTCAAAAATTGACCCAATTTTTTTTCAAAATTTGCTAATTGGCTGCTAATGATGTGGTTAGGCATGGAGTTAGGCTTTAGATAGTATGTAAAGCCTCATTTTCTCTTCTTTCATTGTCAAGGCTTCAATTTTTGCATTGGCTCTTTTAAACTTGGCCCTTGCAATTTTGTTTTTCTTGGCATAGTGCTTGGCCCTCTTTCTCAATATATCATTATCTATATTTTCCTTCTCCAAAAGCTTATCTAGGTGTTGGTTAGCTCTTTCAAGCCATTGCTCCCGGTTCTCATTGATTACCACTGCAAATTGTTCATTCAAAGTGAGTTGATTAGCAAGCTCAGCCTCCTTTTGCCTCTCTAGTTTTAGAGCTCTTTTCAGTGCTCTAGTCCTAGGCCTTATCATTGGCACTTGTTCTTCTGTTTCCTTTATCACACCATATGTTACTAGTGTCTCTTCAAGAAAAAATTTGGCTTTTTTTTCCTCTCTTTAAGCTTTGATGAATTTCACTTCGTCAATGACATGTTTGGTCTTTAGCTGTTGGTTCTCCTGCTCAAGAAATTTAATGACAAATTTAGACTTGTCAAGATTAGTTTATAGCTCCTTAATCTTGGATTCTTTCTCCTTGATGACTGTGCTATTGATATCAGCATCATCATGCTCATCTAGGTCAACAAGGTCAAATTCTTGTTCTGTCTCATGGAGGTCCTCCTCATCATGTCTGATCTATGCCTGAATCTCTGCCTCTGTCATATTTTGCTTCCTTTTTTCTACCTGCTTTGTCGATGTAAAAGGAAAGGCCCCTTCCACTATGTGTGGAGCAAAGACATGCATGTGACCTCTCTGGTATTTTTTTACCAATGGCTCTATCTCAACCACATTATCCTTCTTAAGCTCACTAGTCTCAGCTCTGCTAGGTGACCCAGTCTCAATGTGAAATGGAGATGATCGTGGTGAAATGGATGAAGAAGACTGATCTTATGATGATGCATGAACTGTGGGCTGAGATGGAGGAATGGATGTGGAAGGATGAGATTATGAAGGCACATATTGGGCATGTTGAATAGGTGGAGCAGTGAATATGTCATTAGCTATGAAAGTACTCCATGAAATGTTCAGCTGTTTGAGGTGATGGAGGACTATGATATTGATGAGGGAGTGGTGAAAAATATTGTTCATTTGGTGCTCATATTCTCTCTTTTGGATAATATATGCCATATTTTCAATGCTCCGGAAGAGGTAATAAGGTCTGTTGAGCATCTTGACCCTTGTGAAGTGCACGAGTAGCCGGATATGATAGGTGTAAAGTCTAGAAAACCTACCTTCACAAGAAAATTATTTCATGATGATTTTGATCATGGGGGCATATCTCTCCAGGAGGTAACAGAAAGGAAAATCCCCTTTCTTTCATTCTTGTACCTAGGTTTGACGTATGGCTCAAAGTAATGCTCCTCCAAGTATTTTTTCTTGAACCATTTTTCCCCAACATTTGGGATTCCAGTGGCAGCTAATATGATGGCAATGGACACAGTGAAAGTGACACTAGCAAGGGTTATTTGGTTGTCATGGAGATTGGAGATGAATACTCTGCTCAACATAGGATGGTTTGAACCCTTTGTATTTTCTCACATAATTAAAAACATCCTACATGCTTAAAACATGTCATAGTCATGGGAGATGCCATGAGTTCCTTGGTATTTGTTGGCTCAAGTCTAAGGATTCTCCCTCCTTTGTTTGGTCTCCTCTCCTTTCTTTCTTCTCCCTCACTGTAGTTTTTGTTATGTTCTTCTTCCATAGGTGTCTTACTGTGAAAACCCTAGGGATATGGAATGATAATGAAAAATGAGTTTTGGGAAGTGGGAATGGGATGAGGAAATTTAGGGAGATGGGGGAATGGGTTTATGATTTGAGGGAAGTGACAGGGAGCATAACTGTTATGGGGTGTGGGATAGGGAATTTTATTACAATTTAGGGATTTGGGAGCCTAAGAAAATTAAGCACTTAGGTCTTAGGGTTTCAAAGGAAAAGGGCTTAGGGAAATGGGATTATGATATGGGGGTTTTTAGAAAGGTCAATTATGATATGGAAAGGGAATGGAAGTGCCAAGAAGTGAAATTGAAATGTATTTAGGGATTTGACAGTGGTACTAGGGTTTTAAGGTCAAAATAGACACCAAATATTTCAAACAACTTCAAACACCACAAAATAGACTTGATAAGAAGAGGGATGGTGTAATTGTGGCTTACTTAATTGTTGGAGGTTGTAGAGCACCGTTGCTGAAGTTTGAGAGCAATGTCATGTGTTTTGGAGCTCCCTGAGCATTTTCGGGCAAGCACACAACACAGGTGTGTCCTCCTTTTTCCAAGAGCGTAGTGTACAATGCAGGCACGCAGTGTACAACACAGACGCGCAGCGTACAACGCGGGCGCGCAGCGTAATATACAGGAGGGCCCTTCTTCTGCTAGGAGCGCAACGCTGCCTATCTTTTGCAAATTTTTTCCTTCTTTATTGGATTTTCGTGCTTTTGCTAAGGTTTCTCAATGATGGCAAGAGAAAATGAGATTTTTTTTTATCTCCTTTGGGTTTAAATAATTTGTGGGATTTTATTTTGATGATTTTAAAACCCACTTTTGCAATGTTCAATTTCACTTTTAAAACCTTGCAAAGTACCCTTTAACTTTGTCTTGTTTTCTTTGCAGATTGATCATGTTGGAGTAGGAACTATTCATATTTTGAAGTTTGATGTGTTTGGAATATTGATCTGAATTGGAAGCTTTGGGAAACTGAGTACTTATTACATATAAATTGACATAAAATTACATATAAAAAATAAAATTACATCTCTATTTTTTGGAATAAAATTACATTTTGGAATGAAACTCACACTTGAAATCAAAATTGCAACTTTGGAAACCATCTTTATATATTTGCAGATCCTCTTTAGATGGTAAAGGGATATTATTTAGATCACTCTCATACTTTTGTTGACCTTATGCAATGAAATGGTGTTGTATTTGGATCTTGAAAAATGAAAACCTAGAGACCTAATGAAGACCTTGAATGACCAGACTTCATGGTGACCTGATTAACATAATAACATGATGAAATGGACTTTCATGACTAAAGTATGCTCAGCAAGACATGGAGGTGGGTCAACAATTATGAATTTTTGAGGAAGAGTGAAATTTTTTGACTAGGACTACCATCAGTGAGTAAATTTTTCGCATGACCTAATGGAATGATAAAAAAATTATGAGTGGGACTCCTAAAATGATATGAAAAGAGGATTTTGATCACTGATGGCAGGATGAAAATACTGACACTAACAGGTTCCACATCCTGCAACATACTCCTGTCAATTTTGTTCTGGAAATATTTGGTGAGGGAGTTTGGTCTCGCTCTGGGTCCCCGAGATTCCACATCTCCCAAAGAGAAGTTTAGGTCCCCTACTAAAATGATATTATTTTATTGAAATATTATGGAGCAAAAAAGTTGATCCCAAAACTACTTTCGGTTTGAAGGAGGGGCAGTCGGTTAGTAGGAAGAGTAAAAATTGACAATACCCATGTAGAAAAAATAACTTTCGTCGATAGCACGTTCTGTGAAGGAAATAGACGAGTCATGGAATTCAAGGCCTAGTTCATTGCTGGAAGGAAGTATTTCAGGACAATTTGGAATGAGTTTAATCAAGAGTCCTTAAGATTTTGCTAATGCATACAGGGTATGATCCATCAGACCCAATCCATTCTTCCCATATGTGTCGACCTCCAAGGAATTTCCAGCATTTTGATCTTCTTCCAAACCACCATTTGGACCCCCTTGGTTTTCTGGAGTTAGGTCAGGATAAGCTTTGGAGTCAAGTTTTCACTATGTAGCCATACGATTTTCTATGCAAAATTTATGATTTCAGACAAAGGTGAATTCCTTATATCTAGTGGATTGGTCTAGAACAACAAAAGACAAATAATATAGAGTTTTCATTAGAGAAGTTAGAGAATGGGAAAGAGACCTACCTTGAGTCTGTAGCAAGCTTCTCGTTCCTCCTCGCTTGTAAGCTCCAATAGTAGCTCCAAGTGCTAATTAGAACTTGCACACATGACTGAAATAAGTAAAGGATCTACGAAAACCAAGTAGTATAATCTAACATCTCTATTCAATGAACTAGCAAGGAATTGAAATACATGAGTAAAAACATGAGACAACACATATAGGAAAGCAAGATACTCTTTGTATTGATAAACACAAGAGAGAGTTTACAACCATAAATTGTAGTTTATCTTATAGAAGTCTCCCCAAGTTGACTCGGCCTTCCTTTCTACAAAGAACAACTCAATATCAACCCGGATGCATGAAGATGATGACTCATTTAGGTTAATTGATAGCAGCATAATGTCGCAATCGATCTCCAAAAGCAAACCCCGATTCTATGGATGGAAATAAATTTATATATGGATGGTAGTTTAGTATATACCATAATGGGCTTGAGATCCACATATGATGGCAGGATGAGCTCAAGGGATAAGAGGTGAAGTATCCAAGGTAGTATCAGATAGGATTTGAGCTCTTATCCATGGTAAATAGTTAAAACAACCCTTGGAAGCTTTTGGAAGGGGAAGCTTCAGAATTTTTTTAATTTTCTTGAATTTCTAGAATCATCGCACCTGCAGAAAGGAGCAACAAGTGTTGATCAACATTGGTGAAGAAGGGAGAAGCCAGCGTTGAATGCGGGTGGCTAAAGGGACAGGGTGTACTGGGGCTAAGCACATTGATTTTGAGTTGTTAATCCTAGAAACTAAGACTTTTTGGAAAGGTCATGCTTAGGGATTTTATAAGGGATGATGACAACATGTTCACAAATGTTGATTGATCCGGTTTGTAGGCCTATTAACCAAATGTGAAAAAAATGGCCTATAACAGATTAATCCCTAAAGTACAAAGTCTGAAACACCAATTGATGACTAAAGTGCTTTACCTTATGACAAGTTTGGATCAAGATTAACTGGTTGAGATCATAATATGTTATAATACATTTTCATCATGATATATTTGTTGAGGGAGGCATACCCATGCTCATCACATAAGCTAACATTATATGTACATTGATAAAAAAGTCACATACACTGATTACAAAGAGTGGACCCATGCTTGGATGACTGTATATATGTTCATGGCCATACTCCTTTGTAATCTTGCATTAATCCTGAAATCGCAGCCCGGATGGATGGAACTAGATCTAGGGTCCTCTATCTTGTTCACTTGATCGTCCAACATATGAGTCTAACCATGTGAATAACGGAGCTAGAGTCAAACATGGTAGACACCATTTTATTATCGGCCAATGATGTAAGTCGTTAACAGACGCAAGAGAAACCATCGATGAAATTAATGACTCTCAAGGTACTAGAGTACAATCCATATGGTGTGAATAAATGAGTTGAAGTCGAACACCACACAAAATCTTTCGGTCGAAGGTTGATGATGAAAACTTGTCGCTGAGAGCAAGGAAACTTGTCACTGATGTATGCAAGCCACAAGGTACTGAAGGCAGTTTCTAAGTCAAAATCCTTGATAATGAGTTGATGTCAATAGGAAGCAACTCGTTGCATGAGGGCCTTGATGTATCCCCCATCAACAACTCAAAACAAGTATCAAGATTTTCGAGACATAATTATATTGATGTGGAACTAGACCAGGAACAATTAGGAGTATCATAGCAAATATCGATTGAAGGATTTATCTTGAACATATCAACGGAATTGAATGGAGTTGGTAGAATTGACCCAAAAGAGCGGCTCACTGCCATTAAAAGATTAAGACCTTGTTTTCCTAATTTCCCAAACCATTTCTAGTGAGTACCTCTTTATTTTTTGACAATCTCGAGGATGATAACATATGCTTGATTTGCAAGTTCATTCTTCAGATGAATCCCTATAAGTATTTTTAATGAACCCTAAAAAGGAGTGGTTTAGTCTCATTATGTTTGAATATTCCATATTTGTTTGATGTTTTTAAGAGTCCAATGAAGGCGTAACTCGACTAATTTTTCATGTTTAGAGAGTTTGAAAAAAAGGTGAAAAAGAAAACTCCAAAGGTTCCTTTTCATAAATAGGTTGTTGAGTTTGAAAAGGTAGAAAACGATACTTAGGATAACCTCTTAGCCATGTTCGAATAAGATATTCCTTTTTAGTAAACATTCTATCTCAGTCTAGAAAGGGGTTAATCTTATACTGAGTACATGTATTTTCATTTACTTTAACGAGTTCAAAAAGATAAGTGCTCGACAATATTTTCATGTTTACGGAGTCTGAAAAGAGTTGAAAGAGGACACCTCTTGGAGGAACGAGTCGTATAAAAGGTAGAAACAGATTTTGGTCATGATGGAAAAGATCAAAACGCGTAGAGGTTAAGAGGTTGGATAATAATACCAATCATCACAGTTGTTCCTCAGGAAAGGGTAAAACAACTAATTGAAAGTGTATGATCGACCAAACAAATGGTGACGATAAAAATATAAAACCAAGGTTCATCTGGAAAAAACAAGCTGATAAAAAATGGCAATCATGAGGGATAAGATGAGAATGGTTTCATTTTTACACAAGATCGAAACATGGGAAACTATGCTTGGAATTGGTTTCATTTTTACACAAGCTTGAAACAGAGGAAAACTATGCTTGAAATAAGTTGTATACCTCGAGCATAATGATGCAATTCTAAGGACATGACCCCCAAGATTCATTTCATTCACCTAAGTAGACTATTTGTTACTAGCAGGTGGATGGAATGAAGGTTCATTTACGAGATCAAGTGAAAGAATCGACTGGAAATTTATGAGATCTAATCAAACACTTGAATTAGAAGGGGATTTGTTTCCTTTTTTAATGAGCTTGATACAAGAAAAGGAGACTCTGCTCCAGGACCTTATTTCATTTTTTAAGGATCTTGACACAAGAAAATGGAACTCTACTTCGTCACCTTATTTCATTTTTTAACGAGCTCGAAACAAGAAAAAGAACTTTGCTCAGGGACCTTGTTTCATTTTTTAAGGAGCTTGACACAAGAAAAGGAAATCTTCTTCGGGATCTCTGATTATATTAATCATGGCTCCCTAGAGACCATAGATTCCAAGAAGCTCTCATCAGATGGGAGAACAATGTTCCAGAAGGGATACATATCAAAGGATCCAATGGAAAAATCAGGCACCATTGCTCCTAGTACATGATGCACTACATCAGCTACTAGATCATTAGTAGATGTGGGCATGGAATAGTTTGCCACATAATTAATCTATGGCAGGGAAGATACCACTTGCATATAAGGACCATTTAGGGAAGCTAGTTGATTGGTAGTCAAACTAGGACTAATGAATGAAAGTTGTTCAATGGTCATGATTCTTCCTTCATGTGGGAAATACATCACATGAAAGAGTGAAGATACACGAGCTCCCATGTCATAAACATAGTCACACCCAAGAAGTAAATTAAAATTCAAAGGGCCTTGGAATACCATCACATTGATATAGACAATATTTCCTCCCAAAGTAATAGGAAAATGAGGAAGGATCCCTAATGCTTGATTGGTTCCTTGATCTGAATTTATGCAGGAACGCAACATAATACAAATATAACCTTAAATACAAATATGTAGCGGAAATAAAAATTCATTTCATTAATATCAAAGAACTGAAATTTGTTTACAGACATAATGGAAATAAACTAGCTAGGGCGCTGGTAGCTTATCTCTGAGAAGAGATGTGGTGGCTACAAGCCTTTGAACTATGTTACAATGAAGATATAGGGCCTATTTATTATTTAGAAACAATGAAAAACCCTAAACATCCAAAAACCTAACCCTAGGAGATGAAGCGCCAAAACTATGGGCCCCGTTTGGGTAAATTGGTACATCAACTTCCTGAGGACGTAACTTTGGCATACGATCTTCGCTTGACGTGCAAAATATCTCATTAGAAATATCTATCTAAGGAATACAACTTTTGATGTGAGAAACATCCAAGCATTTCTATTTTGCTCCCGGTTTTCCCAAAAAACATCGTTTAGGGCCTCAAAACGGCTCTGGAAGTTCAGGACCCGAAAAAACTGCTAAAAATAGTAAACTATGCTACAATTAAGGAAATTGAAAAACTAAAAGAAACAATGGTGGGGAACCCATTGGAATAGGCAGGTGGCCACCAATATCCACCTGGATCATTCCTCCCCCCTTCGGAATAAATGGTCCCCATTGCGTTGAGTTCCTCCGTGACATGATGAAACTTCTGCTGAAATTGGTCCCTGATGAGCCACTTGCCTTGGTGCAGGAGTTGGCCAGCTTTGACAACCTAATATAGTTGGATCTTCTGCTGGCGATTTTTCTTGATTTGCATGTACATGATACGATTTGTGGTGTCATGTTCCATGTAGTAAGGGTTTAACTCTGTTGGTGAGAGTTGTTCTGCAATGTCGGAGGTGTCCAGTAGAGGTGGGAAGTAGGGCCGAAGGTGGTCCACATTGAACACTAGGTGCAAACCAAGGAATGGTGGAATACTAATCTCGAAGGCATTGGCCCCTAAGCCTTGGTGATGGTGTACAACCCATATCAGAGTAATCAAAGCTTGCGGTGGGGTCCAACGAAGCACTCCTTCTGCAAATGTAGCCACATTTTGTCACCCACCTGGAAGTTGTGTGGCCCCCGATGTTGATCATGTCTTTGCTTGTACTTAGCATTGGCTCTATCCAATATGTCATGAACCTGTTGGCAGATGTGCTAAATGCGCTCAATGAATTTGTTCGCTTTGTTAGCTTCAGATTGGACATGAGCCAAATCGGCCTAAGTAGCCACAAATGGCATGGCTACATAAATGGGATATAGTGGCTGGAATCTCAAGCCCACCTAAAAGGGGACGTGGTCGGTTGAGTTGTGGAGAGCCCGGTTATAAATGTGTTGTACATAGGGAAGGCTCTCATCCCATGTGTGTGGATGCATTGAATTGTACATGTGCATAATGTGTAAAATCATCCTATTGACAACCTCTGTCTAGCCATCAGTTTGGGGATGGAAAGTTGTGGACTTGGTGAGCTTGGTGTCCAAAATTGACCAGAGGCTAGACAAAAATGTGTTGAGGAACCTGTTGTCTCGATCTGAGATGATAGACTGTGGGATCCCAAAGTGCACCCACACTCGTTCAAAGAAGAGTTTAACAGTGGCTTCTGCTATGATATTCTTCTTGCAGGCCGCCATAATGGCCATCTTCGATAATATGACGACCACCACAAAAACACAATCATTTTCATGCTTAGTAGAAGGAAGGCTCGACATGTAATCCATGGAGATGGATTCCCATGGTCGACTAGGGGAAGGTAGCAGAGTATATAGGCCTTGCTTCTTGATGATTGGTTTGGAAATGGCGCAAGAAGTGCAGGATCTGATGCACTTCCCTACATCATATCGAAGGTTTGGCCAACAGAAATACTTCTGCAGTACTGCCATTGTTTTCTCGACCTTGAAATGCCCAACGACCCAACTATAGTGCACTTGAAAAATCATATTGGCATGCTCGGTTGAAGGAACACAAAGGTGTCCCAGGTGACATAGTAGTGCATCCTGGAGGTGAAAATTTGGAACTTGCATACCCTTCAAGAGTATCTTGTATGTGTGGCCAAATTCTGGATCGCTCTTGTAGAGAAGCAGCCAATCAAAAGTATCGTGCCCACAAGAGTTGAGAATGGTGGTTAGCACCACGATCGGTGGTCAGCTGAGGCAGTCTACAACATTATTGGTGCTTCCCTTCTTATACTTGATCTTTAAATGAAATTGTTGCAGATATGTGGACCACTTATGATGGCGATCGTTTTGCAAATTCCCTTGTCTCTGTATGAACTACAGGGGCCAGCGCTCTGTGTAGATCACTGTTTCCTTCCAAAAATGTAATTCTTCCATTGTCGGCAAGCCTGCACAATGGAATACGTTTCTTTGTCATAAGTTGGATACTTGCAGACAGTTTCAGACAGTGTCTCACTATGATATGCCACTAGATTCCCCAGTTGAGCAAGAACTGCCCCAATAGCATAGTCAGAGGCATCTGTCTTGATCTCAAATGGTTGTTGCAAGTATGGTAATGTGAGCACCGAGGCAGAGTAGAGGCGATGTTTCAATTCTACGAATGCCTTCTGTTGAGATTCCGACCAAAATAATTTTTCTTTCGCTCCTCCCTTGGTGACTTCACTCAAGGGCCAAGTGATATGAGAGAATCCCAACATGAAACTGCGGTAGAAATTAGCAATACCTAGAAAGTTGCGAAGCTCTGTTAGAGGGGTTGGGGCTGGCTAATCCTAAATGAATTGGATCTTGGTTGGATCCACATGCACCCCCCTCTCATCAATAATATATCCCAGATACTGAACCTGGGTCATGCGAAAAGTGCATTGCTCCAAATTGGTACACAACTTGTGTTGGCGCAGTGTTTGGAGGACCTGTTGGATGTGGTGGAGGTGCTCTTCCCAAGTCTGGATGAAGATCAGTATGTCATCCAAGTACACTACTACAAATGAGTTGGTGAATGGCTGCAATATGTCATCCATCAGCCTCATGAAGGTTGCAGGAGCGTTCGTCAACCCGAAAGGCATGACCAACCATTCGAAAAGGCCCTCCTTGGCTTTGAAGGCAGTCTTCCACACATCAGAGGGTTTGATTGGTACCTGGTGATACCCTGGCTCCAAGTCGATCTTGCTGAAATATTTCACCCCTTTGATTTGGTCCAGAAGATCATAAATTTGTGGGATCGAGTACCTATTCCAGACAGCGATCTTGTTCAGTGCCCGATATTCAATAAAGAGTCTCCAAGTCCCATCCTTCTTCTGCACCAACACGATCGGGCTCCCACATGGTAATGAACTCGACCAAATGTGAACTTTTTGTAGCAGCTCCTGGATCTGCCTCTTGATTTCATCGTTCTCCATAACATAGCGCCAATAGATTGGTCCATTGGGAAGCGGTGCACCTGGGGTTAGATCGATGGGGTGCTTGACCTGACAGTGCAGAGGCATCCCTATGGGTGAGGTGAAGATGTCCCCGTACTACTCCATGACCTTGTCCATTTGTTGTTGTTGTGCGAAGGAGCCTAGTCTGGAGGTCGTGGCCACAATATTCTTCTTGCCCTGAGGGCCGATCATGAGGAAAAAAAATTCCCAGTTTTGGGAATGAGCTTACTGCATTGTTTTGTAGTAACCAAAGATATAGCGAAAGGCAGTGGTACCTCTGGTATCCTGTACAACTTATTGCCCAAAGTAACAATAACAACGCAAGGTCAGGACTCATACACAACATGTCGCTTGCACAAGTATGGTTGGCCTAATAATATATCAAAAACATCAAGAGGAGAAATGTCACATAATACCTCCTCCATGAAGGGCTGATGTTGTAGGGAATGCGGCACTATGGGCTGATGCAGAGATCTTGTCCTTGGTGAAGCCACCCAATAGTGTACGGTTGTGGGTGTGTTGTGGTAGGCAAGCCTAACCGCTTCACGACCTCTGCTGAAATGAGGTTCTTTTCTCTCCCACTATCGATGATGAACTGTAGAGGGGAACCCTTTACCCACATTTGGGAGTGGAAGATACACTCCTCCTCCTTTGGATCTTCCGATTCCTCCTTCTGGATATTCATGGTGGCAACAATGGTATTGGGATCCACATCGATAATCTGCTTCGCTTTGTCATTCCCCTTGTCAGGTTCTAATTCAGAGTCATAGCATGCTTCTGATTCAGAAGACTTCATCTCGGCCACAAGTGACTGCTTGGGCCGACACTCACTTGTGTTGTGAGTGGAGCTCTTATGGAACTCACACCGCTTTCCCGTGTCCTTCTTCGACTTCAAGGTGTTGTTCTTTTCTTGCAGCTTTGGCATGTTGTCTTGGGATGCCATGCCTTGGCTTTGTCCTTTGTCCTTTGTTCTGTGGTTTGGGGGCACCTTTCCGTTGCTTTTGATTTGCAGATCCAAAGTCTCGCTTCTTCTATTTGAATTTCTGCTCAATATTGGCAGCATACCGATATGTCGTACCAAGCGAGGAGATGTCGAGGAACTCCATTTCCTCCTAAATGTATATGTGCAGAAAACTACGGTACTTCAACACCAAATGTTTCTGTGAATCTTTGATACCCAACTTTGTGCGCAGGGTATGGAAGAGATTCATCAACACATCTTAATCCCTTTGTTGTCGTAGTGTAGTCCATTGTTTGTACTTGTCCTCATAGCTCCCCATGGGATAGTATTGTTCCTTGATGGTGTCTCAGAAATAATTCCAAGTGGGTGCGACCGAGAACAAATAGGGTCCCCCCTCGTCCTTTTTCTCACAGTAGGTTTCCCACTAGTCCTTGACATGGGGGGCGGCTTTGAGGAGTGAAAAATAATCTTCTCCCTGTCGAAAAAGTCATGAACCAAGAAACATCCTTCTAATAGATTCAACCATCTATATACAACATCTGCATCTATTTTTCCCTCAAATATGGAAATGTCAAAGTTTTCTTGTACCTTAAAAGGAGTTGCAACTCTAGAGTGGCTGTTGGATGTCGATGCACCGTCAGTGGGAAGTCATTGAAGGATCTGGGAAAAGTTATCCATCATCACATTCCTTTGTTTTTTGAGGACCTCCTCGAGCAATATTTTGATAGGATCTCATGCTCCCTATTCTTTCTTTTCGTACCCCATGAGTGGCCATCAGGGTTTGTGAGGCTGATCATACAAAGGTTCAACCAGATCGAGCCCTAACTCCTTATAGCTTAACCTCGTTGGGGATATGCAAATAAGGATCGAGAAAGAGCAGACCGCTATGATACCACTGATCCAAATTTATGCAGGAATGCAACATAATACACATATAACGATAAATATAAAGATGTAATGGAAATAACACTTCATTTCATTAATATCAAAGAAATGGAATTTGTTTACAGACATAATGGAAATAAAATAGCTAGGGCGTTGGTAGCTTATCTCTGAGAATGTATGTGGTGGCTACAGGCCTCTAAAATGTGTTACAATGAGGCTCGAAGGCCTATTTATTTTTGAGAAATATGAAAAAACCTAAACATCCAAAAACCTAACACTAGGAGATGAAGTGCCAAAACTATGGGCCCTGTTTGGGTAAATTGGTACATCAATTTTCTGACGACATAACTTTGGCATACGATCTCTGTTTGACATGCACAATGCCTCATTAGAAATACATGTCTAAGGGCTACAACTTTTTATGTGATCAACATCTAAAGAAATTCCACGTTGCTCTCGGTTTTCCCAAAAAATGTCGTTTAGGGCCTCAAAACGGCTCTGGAAGTTCAGGACCCGAAAAACTGCTAAAAATAGTAAATTGTGCTACAATTAACAAAACTGAAAGAAACAATGGTGGGGCCCCAAGTGGAATAGACAGGTAGATAGCATTATACACCTGGATCATTCCTCTATTAAAGGCCAACGAATTCTAGGTAATGGGAATAAGCTGCGGAGAACTGAAATATTTCCAAGTTGTTGAGGAAAAGAAACTAACAGACGCACCTTCATCTATGAATAGGTATAGGAATATTATAATCTTGTACTATGATCTAGAAGGGCACGTAAGGAGGAAGGTGATATCCTGTCAGTCGAATCCAATCAAAGGAAGTGACCATACTACTTGGAGGGGGTGCCATGGGAATGGGAGAACTGCCCTCTTGTGCTATGGAAATGGGAGAAATTCTCCCCTATGTTATGGGAATTGCATACTTTCCCCTATGCCATGGGAATGGTAGTATTGTCCCCATGTGTCATTGGAACAAGAGGATTGCCCCCCAGTTCATTGGAACATGAAGAAACGAGAAGAACCTGAGCGGTATGAACTTCACTCTCTACGAGAAAGGTACAATCAAATAAAGGTGGAATCGAGTCAATAATTTTATAAACCAATGGTTGGTTAGGAAAAAAACTCATGGGATTCACATTCATAGAGAGTGTGATTGACTAGAGACATATTCTAATCAATCACTTCATCAACTGGTGGAGGATTAGGGAAAATATTTTGATAACTAGCCAGAAGACGAGGTTGAGAATCTTTAAGGTTTTCCAACACTTTTGAGGCTTCATCCATATAAGGAAAAAGGTGAATAAGATTATTCCCTTCACATAACCTATAGGGAAACTTACATTTACCTCCCATGGACCTTACTATCACTAGGTGATAGTTTATCATCAGCATGATCTCCAGAGGTTTATGACCAGGGTTGATGTGAGCCAATGGACCACACTTCCAATACCTTGGGAATACTAGGATAATCTATAATAAGGTGGTCACCCTTACAAACCTTGAAAGGGAATTTCACTTTGTGGGGCTGATTGGAAGGATCCTCCATACTAGTTGCATGGATATAAATGGTTGTGTGGTCGCCCCCCTTCTTATCTTTCTTCTTCTTAATATTCCCTTTCTTCTTATTTTTATCCACCTGGTTACTAAATTTTAGGTTTTCACCAAACGAAGAGGAATAAGACCAAACAAGTGAAGAAGGAAAAGGGTCAATGTGAGGATAAACTTGACGGTGACGTTGTTTAGGTGGAGGAGAACCTGGTTGAGGAGCAGTTTGGATATTCAGAACCATAGGGGTCGAAAACAACCAAACTGGAAAACGAATGGTAAATCCAGGAAGGGACAACTTTGCCATATGAGGAGCACCAATATTTCCAAAAGAAGGAAAAGGAAAATATTAATGTCAAAGGGGTTTCCTTGATTGGTAGAATTGGGAATTGTTTCAATTAGTCTTAATCTAAGATCTATTAAGGAGTTTTTCCACTATGATGATGTTGTTACACAGTCAATTAATTGATTTTATAAATTAAAGACACAAAATAAAACAAAGGGGTAACTAGGCAGATAAGGATTACCAAGTCATTATGAACTGCGATATACCACCATGGTAAACCAAGCATTTACGTACATGTAGGCAATCTCCCAGAATGTTGTGTTTGGTGTATCACAATGTACAAGGCAACTGACTTAGTTACCTAATGTGAGGATAAAAACCTATTGTGGACTTCCAAAATATACTCGAAGGTATGTGGAAGTGTAGTCTATGTTAGTGTTGTCTAATGCGTAACCATACGATGAGAGCGTTCCCATATACTTTTCATTCGTGGAGCACCATCCAATATTCCTAGAGGTACATGGAGAATGGTCTGATACATATACGTATGTGCAACAAGATATCACCCCCGGAATGTAAGACAAGAAAAAAAATGACCACTCCTATATTTATAGATGCTAGAACATGTATCTAACCTAAACCTCTAGATGTTTGTGTTAATGTTTCAAATTCTCCTTAAGATTCATTCAATAAATTTTAAAGTTTATCTTGGATAAAGTTTTAGTTTTCAAGGCTCATCATGAATTTTACCTTAATATCCTAAAGATGTAATTTAGCATGATAAAATGAAATATTTTAATTTCAATGAAAATCTACGTATGGGAGGAAAGAAACAAAGAGTAATGCAACAAAAAAAAAATTTAAATGAATTTCCCTAATGAAATTGTTCCAATTTCACACACAAAACCCCAAATTCAACGCAAGATTAAAAAATGACAAGATTATTATTTTTTAATCCTCTTAAATTCTGAGTGAAATGAAAAATAAGATGCTTGCTAAATCATTGATGATAGAACCACAGAGAATGATGATTGTAGTATCGATTTATTCAAACAATCAATGATCAAGCAAAATTTCACCAATGACCTAAATGACAAGAACAAAGCAAAATCCAAAAAAATTCTTCTCAAATGATATCAAAACCAAAAGCAAACTAAGTGAAGGCTTTTCATAGATAAGAACACACTCAGTGACAACAGGAAAACAAATTGGACCAAATAAAATCAGAGAGCAAGACAAGAATAGATTTTTTTTTCATCTTATAGGGATCAACGTAAGTGCAGAACATGCACCGATGCTCTGCAACGTAGGTACAAAGAAGGATAGGGTGCGCTGAAGTGTTTTGTCTCTAGACCAGGGGGTGCGCTGAGGCAGATGCAGCAAAAATACGACACAAAAAATCAAATCAAGATCAAAGAAGGGTTTTCCTAGGGTCAATCAAGGTCTGAGTGAATCAGCCAAGATTGATTTAAGAGGTGAAAAAGGTGCTAAGGTCAAGGAAGCCACTAAACGAATAAATCAATCCCTAGTATGGTCGCCAATTTGTTATGCAAAATTTACGATTGCGGACAAAAGTGATTTTCCTAGACCTAGTGGACTAGCCTAGAACTACAAAAGAAAAATAATATAGAGTTTTCCTTAAATAATTTAGAGAATGGGAAACATTCCTAACTTGAGTCTATAGCAAGATTCTCATTCCTCCTCGCTTGTAATCTCCTATTGTAGCTCCAAGTGCTATAATTAAAACTTGCACATATGACTGAAACAAGCAAAGGATCTACGACAACCAAGTAGCATAATTTAACATATTTATTCAATGAATCAATAAGGCATTGAAATACATGAGTGCAAACATGAGACAACACATATAGGAAAAAAATATACTCTTTGTATTGATAAAAATATGAGAGAGTTTACAACCATATATTATAGTTGATTTTGAAGAAGTCTCCCCAAGTTGACTTGTCCTTCCTTGCCACAAAGCACACCTCAATATCAACCCTAATGCATGAAGATGATGACTCCTTTAGGTTAATTAGCAGCAACATATGGGCATAATCAATCTCCAAAATCCAACCCTGATGCTATGAATGCTAATGAATTTATAGGAGAGGGATGGTAGTTTAGTACTTAACATACTGGGCTTAAGATCCAGATATGGTGGGAGGATGAGATAAAGGGATAAGAGGTGAAGTCTCCAATGTAGTATCAGATAGGATTCAAGCTCTTATCCAAGGTAAATAGTTAAAACAACCCTTGGAAGCTTCTGAAAGAGGAAGTTTTGAAATATTTTTAATTTTTCCTAAATTTCTAGAACCAGTGCACCTGTAGAAAGGAGCAACAAGTGTTGATCTACTCTATTTCAAAAGGGAGAAACCAACATTGAATGGGGGTGGCTAAAGGCACAGGGTGCGTTGGGGCTAAAAACATTGACTTTGAGCTGTTAATCCAAAAACTCAGACTTTTTGGAAATTTCATGCTTAGGGCTTTGTGAAGGGATGATGACAACATGTTCAAGCATGTTGATTGATCCAGTTTGTAGGCCTATCAAACAGATGTGAAAAAATGGCCTATAACATGATCCACCTCCACTTTTCCCTTTAATTAAGGAGTGGAGACCCAAATTTTGGTTTCACCTTCTTATTTCTATTCAAAATCAACTAGGTCAACTTCCTCCATGAAAAATCTACCTACAAGATCAACCTGCGTACTGAATCTCATAGTAACCCTGTCATATGTGCTTCAGATTAACTTGACAACTAGTAGCAAAGAAAGGCATATGTAGTAATCAACACAAAATGAAACCCTAACAATAAACCCTTCCAAGGAAAACTTAGATGCATCCCTAATCCTCAATAAACCTTTTTTAGAAAATCATTGATCGTGGCTAAAATAAAACACAATTCCCACCTCAACCTTCACATAGCCCTGAGGGACGCAAGGCTTCCAAATTCGTAGACCCCATCACCCAAATAGTTATAGATTAAGATACAAATTAAAATAATGATTCATATTTATAATAATTATATTTCATAACTTTATATTTAAATTTATTACAAAAACTTAATATTTACATTAATATATCTCTCCCAAATCAACGTTATGCATAACACGCTAAAAAAATAAATTGATTTTTTTATAAAGCATGTTAAAGAAAAATTTCAAATGTAATGATATATATCAAAGTTTTAATAAAATTAAAAATAAAAATATTTTTATATAAAAAGATGTAAAATTTATATAATATAAATAATATTATTATGAAGTAGGATAGATCCATCTTAATTCTATATCTACCAAGGGTTAAGAGGAATTAAATCCCTAAAGTAGAAAATATTTCCTCGAGTTTTGGACAAAAAAAAGAAATTTGTAGGAAAAACATCGTATTTTTCATTCAATTGCATAATCATTCAAAATTACAATTAGCATATACACTTTTAAGTGTATTTCAAGAAGAAGTATTAAGTGCCAAGTATTGTAAGCTGGTAAGCTTCAACTTGTTGATTTTCCAGCTTTACATTAGGATTTTCAAAGATAACTACAAAGATAATGTTTTTACAAAAGGTGGTGAAAATGGAGACAACAATTTTCACCCTTCATAAACATGATAGTAATAAGGACTGTAGGAGTCAAAATATTTGATATGAGGAAGTGATCATGCAGTAGGAATTAGGTCCTTTCAACATAGATGAATTGATCTATATATGGCTTATGATAATATTCATAAATAGATTCTCCTTGTTGCTCCCGAATATGCCACAAAACTTGATCCATAGTCAAACTTGCTTTTGAGATCCTATTTGCTAGCTCATTTCGCTCCTTTTAAATATGAGAACATACAAAGAAAATGGATATATATATATATATATATATATATATATATATAACATGTAATTTAGACAATGTTTTTGAATCAGTGAACGGGTTCAATGCCTTGAAAATCCTTTTGGGCACTTGGATTGTGTAAACTTAAACTTGAAATTCCAACAAATTTTTCGTGGATTTCAAACAAAATTTACCTAAAAATATACTTGAAAAAGAGCCAAAATGTAGAATAGTGGGACTACTTATTTTAAACATAAAAAATGTACTTTTTGAATATATGTACATATATATATATATATATATATATATATATATATATATATATATATATATATATATATATATATATATATATATATATATACTTTCAATTCCAATAAACCATTCATGGATTTCAAACAAATTTTACCTAAAAAAAGCCACTACTTATTTTATCCATAAAAATGTATCTTTTTCAATTGCTTTGTTTATATATATATATATATATAGAGAGAGAGAGAGAGAGAGAGAGAGAGATCGTTTTTTTTAGAAATAATCTTTATATTTCATATGAAGAATATACATGCTTCATCCATTACATCACAGACTCAAATCCATTGCATCAAATCTCATGATGTCACATGCAAGAATTGAACCTAGGTGGGGAAGTTCTCAATCATTCTCCCCAACCCCCTGAGATAAAATCAACTCAAAACACTAAAATATTTCACTTAACACACTTGCATTTAGCGGATAACAACTAGTGATCATTTTCCCCACTATTGGTTTGAACATTGAGTTATAACAAGTCCCCCCCGACACACATATATACATACATACATTGAGGAGTTATGATAGCCTTATAACTCAATGTGTATGTGTGTGTGTGTGTGTGTGTGTGTATATATCAAATAAACTTATAACTCAATGTATATATATAGTTATAAAGCTATCATAACTCAATGTTCAAACCAACAATGGGGACAATAATCACTAGCTGTTATCCACTAATGCAGGTTGACTCATCATTGTTATTCAAGGAAAACCACGCCACATGTAATTACCCGCTCGTGGTCCGTAAGGGGGTAGGCTTTCGCTCTTTCCAGATGCCTCTAGGTCTTGGGTTGTTAACACATTTCCTTATGTACGAGGAAGACGAGCTCTTAGCCAAGGATAAGGAGTTTTAGGGTGTACTCCAGGCCCATAAAATATTGTTGGTTTGAGCATTGGTTTATGATATTTTTATGCTATCATAACTCAATGTTCAAACCAACAATGGGGATAATTATCACTAGTTGTTATCCGCTAACTCAGGTTGACTCATCATTGTTATTCAAGGAAAACCATGCCACATGTAATTACCAGCTGGTGGTCCGTAAGGGGGTAGGCTTTCGTTATTTTAAGATGCCTCTAGGTCTTAGGTTGTTAACCTGTTTCCTTATGTATGAGGCAGTCGAGCTCTTAGCCAAGCAAAAGGAGTTTTAGCGTGTACTCCAGGCCCATAAAATATTTTGAACCACATCGTCCACATTAAAATATTTTATTGTTATTAATATATTTTAAAATACACATTAATATTACTTAACCCTACATATTGAAATATTTTATTTATAGCCCATATTGATTTTTTTCAATTATTAATATTTTAAAATGTCACATATCAATTTTATATTAAAAAATGAATGAACTACACGTATCCCTTTTATTAGAAAGTAATTGATTTTTTTTTCTTTCAATTTTCATATATATATATATATATATATATATATATATATATATATATATATATATATAGATTGAATATTAATATTTTTTAAATGTCATATATCAATTGTATATTAAGAATTGAATGGATTACACGTATTACACATATATCATAACTCTCTCTCTCTCTCTATATATATATATAGAGAGAGAGAGAGAGAGAGAGAGTTATGTAGCTATCATAACTCATTGTTCAAACCAACAATGGGGACAATGATCACTAGATGCTATCTCCTAATGCAGGTTGACTCATCATTGTTATTCAAGGAAAACCACGCCACATGTAATTACCCGCTGGTGGTCCGTAAGGGGGTAGGATTTTGCTCTTTCCAGATGCCTGTAAGTCTTGGGTTGTTAAAATGTTTCCTTATGTACGAGGAAGATGAGCTCTTAGCCAAGCAGAAGGAGTTTTAGGGTGTACTTCAAGCCCATAAAATATTGTTGGTTTGAACATTCAGTTATGATAGATTTATAACTCAATGTGTGTGTGTGTGTGTGTGTGTATTGTGTATATATATATATATAGAGAGAGAGAGTTATATAGCTATCATAACTCAATGTTCAAACCAACAATGGGGATAATGATCACTTGTTGCTATCTACTAATGCAGGTTGACTCATCTTTGTTATTCAAGGAAAACCACACCACATGTAATTACCCATTGGTGGTTCGTAAGGGGGTAGGCTTTCACTCTTTCAAGATGCCTCTAGGTCTTGGGTTGTTAACCTGTTTCCCTATGTACGAGGAAGATGAGCTCTTAGCCAAGCAAAAGGAGTTTTAGGGTGTACTCCACGCCCATAAAATATTTTGAACCACATCATCCACATTAAAATATTTTATTGTTATTAATATATTTTAAAATACATTAATATTCTTAACCCTACATATTGAAATATTTTATTTATAGCCCATATTGATTTTTTTTAATTATTAATATTTTAAAATGTCACATATCAATTTTATATTAAAAAAAGAATGAACTACACATATCCCTTTTATTAGAAATTAATTGATTTTTTTTTTTACTTTCAATTTTCATATATGTATATATTAATTTTGATCATGGTTTTATAACTCATCATGTCTCTAGCAACTATTTGAACTTAGGTGGAGAAGATAACAATGATTCCACCCAACCATTCATGATAGCTCCAATTGATAGAAAAACACACACACACACTCATAATTTTTTCTCTTTACATATACCTATTGAAATAATTTATTTATATATACCCAGATGGGGGTGAATCTCGAGGGAGCAAGAAGGATATGGGGTTGTGCCTCCCACTCTGATATGGAGGGTGAAGTTAATGCAGGGGGTGGCGTGGCCGCCCCTTTGCATGCATAAGCATGAAAATTGATTTTCGCTTGGCTTAACAAATGAATGTATGATGTTGTTTCAGAGAGCGAGTGGTGTGAGAATTTTCGATCTGAGAGACATCAAATTTCCCCTCTACCTCGTGAGAGAAAGTTGGAATGTAATTATAGATGTGGTCGACTAAAAATTATCTGGTTGCAGTTCAATTGGTACACTTGGAGGGAAAATTCTAAAAGGTATTTTCATCTTGTTGCTTTCTGTACTGCATGTTGGATTAAATTGGGGAAGTAGATGCAGGTGAGCATTGGTTGCGCGGGAAGAAGGCAAAGATTGAGACCTCCTTGCGAACTCATCATTGTAATCCTTGTCACAGCGACTTCAACTATGAGTGTGACACTCTACTTGGTATGTGTTAACTGAGTTCTCTTTCCTTTCAACTGTGTCTAGTCTAATTTTCATGAATTACTTCTAAATGATTTCAGGCATACTAGGGGAAAGTGTTTATTTCTCAAGCGGTTATCGCCTATGCTCTTATTTGTTTGAAAGACCCTTTGGCATATAAGTTTGTTAGTTTTTTAGGTAGCAACGAACACATGTTCTGGTATCTATGGTGTTTAAGAGGCTAAGGAACACTAGATCTCCAAAATCCAGAAAATATTTCGAGAAAGAACCTTAGAAACACTTCAATTAGAATAATTAGCCTATAATTAAATATTTCCTAAGTCTAACTTAGGAAAAGTGGATAATTAAATTAGATTAGTTGAGGGAGGTCAATTTTGCTCTAGATACTTCCAAAAAAGCTTATTGATGGAGTCAAGATTATCATAGCCATTGATTGATAATTGATCATGGTTGTTGGTTTCCCAACAAAATATTACATGAGCATGGTCGATGGGGTTGAAGAAGATATCGAGCGAGTTTAAAGAATTCGACTTACCCAGTTACAGTGATTCAACAAGGGCACAGTTGAAGCTAGGAAGACACTAGCAGTAAGGTATTCAACAGATATTTTGGAGGAAATTTTCCAAAGAAAATTTCCACAATAATTTCCAGTTTCCATAAGCATGAAGGAGATTGATTTATCTGTAGAGAAATAGGTTACATCAGCTAGTGCGAGTAGCATGTTTTTCGAGTGTGAGTTTCCAAAGAGACCAGGTTTCAGTAGCCATTTGTAGGAACTATTTTCTGATGTTGAGCGAGTGGGTCTAGGAGGTAGTACAACTTGTTGGGAAGTGATCCCAGTGGCTGAGCGAATTTCCATAGCCAACAATGTGTATTTTTTATCTGGATTTATGCAGGAACGCAACAGAATAAACAGATAACCATAAATACAGGGATGCAGCGGAAATAACACTTCATTTCATTAATATCAAAGAACTGAAATTTGCTTACAGACAAAATGGAAATAAAACTAGCTAGGGCGCTGGTAGCTATCTCTGAGAAGAGATGCAGTGGAAAAGCCTCTGAACTGAGTTACAATGAGGCTCGAGGGCCTATTTATTATTGAGAAACAATGGAGAACCCTAAACATCCAGAAACCTAACCTTAGGAGATGAAGCGCCAAAACTATGGGCCCCGTTTGGGTAAATTGGTGTTTCAACTTCCCAGGGAAGTAACTTTGGCATACTATCTCCGTTTGACGCACATGATACATCATTAGAAAGCTCTATCTGAGGACTACAACTTTCGTTGCGAATGTCATTTTGGAGGCGCGATGCCCAAAAAACGTCGTTTAGGGCCTCAAAACGGCTCCGGAAGTTCAGGACCCGAAAAACTGCTAAAAATAGTAAGTTATGCCGAAACTGAAAAACTGAAAGAGACAATGGTGGGGGCCTAAGTGGAATAGGCGGGTGGCCACCAATATCCACCTAGATCAATTTTTGGGCAACAATGCGAGTGTCAGGAAGGAGTGCGAATTGGATGGAGGATGATGGATCAATTGCAGAGGGAGACAAAGAGTATCTAGTTATTTTTGTCAGTGGAGATGATCAATTGCCAGAGATTTCACAAACTATAGTATATATTTTGAGCCAATTTCTGCAAATCACCCTTACCTTGTGTTATATTTTGGTTATGGCCAGTCTCTCTTCAGTCAGAGTTCTCGATATTATTACCAGGCTCCGCCTCCTTGGGGATTGTAGACAATTTGGGGTTTAAATTTACTGTTGGATAGCCTTGATGTCTCTCGTGGGTTTATTTTTTTAATGGATTTCCCTTACTGGCGTCCATCCATAGGGGGTGGCTCTTATATGTTCTAGGTTATTCCTGATCTTCTTGGTGGCCATCTTGCCCCGGTCTATATCTCACCCTTGTCTTGTGGAGTAGATGTTTTGGGATGGGTGGTACCTTTGGCTTGGTGTTGTGTGTCTTGAGTATATACCCTTGGGATCATATTTATTTTCCTGTCATGCAATGCCAACACATGTGAAGAAAGTGTGTGTGGCGGGGGGGGGGAGGTCGTGGTCCCTATGGCCGCAATCATGCCCAACAGTAGGCCCAAGAAGATGCTGACATTTTCGATGCAACTATCCCTCCTAATACCCCAAATGAAATTTGAAATTTGGAGTCTTTTGCAATTTGTGGTAGGTAGGTATCCTTGGATTCTACAATACTATAAGATATAACTCCTTGGACCCCTGAAATAGGGGATACTCGAGGAACTTGAAGACATAGTCTTTATTGGCAGACGAAGACTATGTTAGGCAGGAACTTGATGGAGAAATAGTCTGAAAGTACAATATTGTATCCAGTCTTGATGACATCAAATGAGCCCAAGGTTCATTTTATAGAGGATGGACGAGAGGTTGGCTCACATTGAGCTCCATTTCCAGTGTTGACCTGCTTCTCATGACCCTCCTGATTTCAGTGCTAGAGATCGAATTCTGGTTACTTTATTAGACACTTGAGTCTGTATGTTTGTTTTTAGTTTTTTGTTTCTACATTATAGACATAGATACTCTTGTTATGCTTGGATTTTTGAAACTTCGTGAATTTTAGTCAATCTACTTTGTTAGCAAGTGGTCAAAAATATTTGGTTTCCCACTGGGTAGATTGAGACCACCTACACAATGTCTTATTTGATGATGATGTTTTCTAGATGTGTATATTTCGGCATTATATATATATTGAAATATTTCATTTAAAAAAAATAGTTTTTATATTTTATATGAAGAATATACATGTTTCATCTATTATTTTTAATTAATAATATTTTTTAAATATCACATATCAATTTTAAATTAAAATTTGAATGAATTACACACACACACACACACACATATATATTATTTTTATGTTTGGTTTGTATAGTATATATAGTGTTACATTGAAATATTTCACTTTTTTTAAATACTCTTTATATTTCATATGAAGAATATACATGTTTTATCTATAATTTTTTTTATTAGTAATACATTTTAAATGTAACATATCAATTTTACATTAGGAATTGAATAAATTGCACATCTCTTATTAGGAAATATTTGAATTTTATATTAGGAATTGAATGATTATACATCCCTCTTACTAAGAAACATTTGATTTTTTTTAACTTTGATTACTTCTCTCTCTCTCCCTCCCTCTCTCTCTCTCTCTCTATATATATATATATATATATTATTTTGTTTTGTTTTAATTTTTTTTTCTATTGTTTTTTATTTTATATTTATATATTTTAATTTTAATTTTTTTGTTTATTTATTTATTTATTTTTATTTCTATTTGTTTATTTGTTTATTTTTTAATAAGGCTAATTCTATTAAAAGCATATGGTACAAATGGAGTTACAAGCAGAAGAAACTAGAAAACGGGGGAACTGGAAATGAACAATCAACCTTGGTCCCATATCGTAGCCAAGAGAGAACATAACGGATCCAGAAGAGACACAAGTGAACCATGAGAGACAAACACGAGAAATTACCCAGGCTGGGTAGAAGACAAAAACAAGAATTTACCCAGAATGGGTAGAATCCTTGATACAACATTTCTTTCCTCCTTTTTTGTTCATAACTTTAACCCAGTCGTCCTTGGGCGGGTGAGCAGAGACCACCTGAAGATTGTTGATGATCAAGGGAAGAGTCTCCTTATCTGAGTCGGAGGAGGCAGACTCATGAGCACGTTTCTGAGTATTCGCGGAAGCATTCGGCTCTCCAGGGTCTGCGAAGTTTGTTTCCATCTCTTGCGACACAGTTGCCTCATCCTCTTCAATCTCATCCTCATCCAAATTGAGGGAGTCAATGTCATCCATGGGGGGTGGAACTGAAGGTTTCCAGCATTTGGATTTCGGTTTTTTAAGTCCTTTCTTCTTTTGGGCTAGGAATACGGTGCAGGAGTTTTGAAGATTCCCTGTTTGATGACAATGATGACATTGAAATGCAATGTTCTCATAATCCAAGGTCTGAGACCAGAGGAAATCCCCCATTTTGAGATGAATTTGATCTGATAAACCTTTGCTTAAGTTAATCTCTGCACAGATTCTGCCATATGTGTATAGGCCTTTCTCTGCTCTGGAGGGATCTATAGCTAGAAATCATCCCAGAGAGTTTCTGATGCTTTGGAAGACAGAGAAGTGCCAAAGATGAGGGGGTAAGTTTCGAAGCCTGACCCAAATGGGAAGTTTGGTGATGACTGTCATGGAGTGATCGAAGTTTGGGAACTAGGGGGTAAGGAATAACCCTGCATTTCCCCAAAACCATGGACCGCCAGTGAAGGCTTTTTGATAGTCCTCACTAAAAGCAAATATTGTTATGAAGAAGCCCTTTGAGCAGAGGAACACCTTGCAGTTGTTGGTCCAGGTTGAGTGAATCTATTGGTACAGATCTGCGAAGCGAGGCCATAATCCATTGAAACAGAAAATAATGGCAGATTCTGCAAATTTTTTATGCTGGTTTTCAAGATCCGAGTGGGAAATTTCTATGGAGGGCACCTTCTCTAATTTATCCACCACAAAAGGCTTGGGGGCCTCTGGAGGTTGAGCAGTCTTCTTAGGAGGTTGTGCATGGATGTCATCTTTGTAGGAGAAGGCTTGTGCGGAAGAAGGTTGTCCAACAACTCCTCGTAGGTGAAGGGACAGAACCACAGAGGCATCCTTTTCAATATGATAAAATGAGAGAGGTAGAGAGTACTCAAGTTGTTTACCTCCATATAAAAGATGCTGAGAGGTTGAAGGAATACCTAGCTTGAGTTCCAGAGCGAGCAAGAGATCTTTTACCATATTTGTTGAATGAACCCATTGTAGCAAGGATTTGCTGGATAGAAGGACTATCTGGATCTGAAAGGCATTGGATAGGGAGCTAGGGGTTCCCTGTTCTCTAGATCTCAATCGGAGGGTCGGAGTGCCGAGCTTTGCTGGCTCACTTCTACGCTAGGTAGTATCTTGGTATTCTTCCTTTTCTTTGGTATTATGGTCGTCATGACGCCAAAGGAAGGGGGTATCGCAGTGGGACTGCGAGTTGAGGTTCAATGGGATTCGGTTTATATATATATATATATATATATATATATATATATATATATATATATATATATATATATATATATATATATATATATATATATATATATTTTTTTCATATGAAGAATATACATGTTTCATCTATTACATAAAAAATGAAGCTATTGCATTAAATATCATCATGTGACTTGCAAGAATTAAACCTAGGTGGGGAAGTTCCCAATCACTCTTCCTTCCCAACCACATGAGATAAACCCAATCGACAATATTGAAATATTTCACTTAACATAGGTATTGAAATATTTTATTTATGAACTACATTTTCCACATTAAAATAATCTCCACCCTAAAAATTCTTTGCGATTTATTCAAAAAAGACTTGATATATGATCATTAATCACAAAAGTCTTGCATTCATAATTTTTTTTTGTTATTAATATATTTTTAAATACACATCAATATTACTGAACCTTATATATTGAAATATTTTATTTATAACTCATATTATTACTTTTTAATTATTGATATTTTTTAAATGAAAAATATCAATTTCATGTTAAGAATTGAATGAATTACACATATCCCTCTTATTAGGAAGTAATTGAATATTTAAAAATAATAATTCTTATATATTATACAACTTGAGTGGGTCTAATAGTTAAGAGCATGTGTTTCCTCCTAAGAGGTTACAGGTTCAAAAACTAGAGGAGCAGAGTATGTATGCCTTTGTAGACTTAGTAGTCAAATCGTTGTGTAGAAGTGGGTCCTTTGTCTCACAAACAAGAGGTTCAGTGGGAGCTTGGCTCTGACCTTACAATTGGATATATATATATATATATATATATATATATATATATATATATATATATACACACACTTTTTTTTTTCGTATAAAAAATATACTATGTTTTATTCATTATTTTTTAATTACTAATAATTTTTAAATGTCATATATCAATTTTATATTAAGAAGTGAATGAATTACACATATCCCTTTTATTAGGAAGCAATTGATTTTTTTTACTTTCTATTATATACATATATATATATATATATATATATATATATATATATATTTATACTTTTTTATTTTAATATAAAGAATATATATATTGTTTCATTCATTTCATCTAGTGTTTAACAAAGACCAAATGGTCTCACTCACCCCCGGCCCACACTCCCTATTTCATTATGTATATATATATATATATATATATATATATATATATATATATATATATATATATATATATATATATATATATATATATATTTCATTCATGTTTAATGCATTCGTGTTTCAATTATATACATTCGTGTTTCAATTACTTATTCTCATGAGGTATAAGAATATATATATATATATATATATATATATATATATATAATGCATTCATGTTTAATGCATTCGTGTTTCAATTATATATATATATAATTGAAACACGAATGCATTAAACATGAATGAAATATATATATATATATATATATATATATATATATATATATATATATATGTATGTATGTATGTATGTATGTATGTATTTTTTTTTTTAAATACTTTTTATTTAATATAAATAATATACATGTTTCATTCATGTTTAATGCATTCTTGTTTCAATTACTTATTCTCATGAGGTATTGGAATATATATATATATATATGGTGTCTACAGATTCTAGAGATCGATGACTACTATGTACATGAAATATTGTACCAGATATATCCATTTGAAGGGATCACTTCTTACCGATTCAATCACGGATACTGACCCTAGGGTGTCAAGAAGAAATATTTCACTTTTTTTTTTAAATATTCTTTATATTTGATATGAAGAGTATACATGTTTCATTCATTACATTACAAGTTTGCAACCATTGCATTAAATCTCATCATGTCACTTGTATAAATTAAACTGGGTGGGAAATTTCCTAATTAGTTTTCCCAACCACCTAAGATAAACCTAATTGACAACACTGAAAACTATTTTTTTGATATATATATATATATATATATATATATATATATATATATATAAACAAAATGGGTATCATTTTTATTATAATATTTGGTTGTGTAGCCAAAACCATTTACATGCTTCAATAATTTTAGAGGCTTCAATATTCCAATATATCCACAACATGATTTTCTTGCTTATGCGAGCTTTTTGGATTACAATTTTACATTAATATCTTCCATCGATTATTCAAAACTTTCCTAAAAAAAGTGCATATTTGCAGTACATAGTAACATAAGAAAGTTAAAAAACCTAGGAGGGCCCAACTTCTGTGGAGGTTAGAAAATTCCTGTTAGTGTTGCAGGACATGCCTTCTCCACATGCTTTGTCTTCACAAGTCTCGACCACCTGGTCACCTTCTCCTGGCTCCATATTTTTCGGTTTGATTCCAAGATCAATGATTGATGGAGCGTCCATATTGGCTTGAAACTTCGGAATTACCAACTCAACCTCCAAACATGCCAACTTTTTGTCCATTTTTAGCTGCAACCATCTGCGACATTTCTCCAACAACTTAAACCTATCTTCCTTTTCCTTCTCCATAAGCTTCAATCTTCTGTTGGATATTTCAATCATTTCGAATAATACCATAAAAAAAATTTCCATAGATTTCTTCCAATGCTCCAGGTATTTCTCTATAGAAAAATCCTCAGTGATAGCCAATTCTTGCCTTTCCATACTCATCTTACAAAACCACAGTGAAATCCACAAGGAAGTTGAATTAGTTGTGACATCCTCATGAAGCCCCTACATATATCTCAATGACTCGGGAAGCTTAAGGAGGTGACAACTCAGGAAATAAAGAAATTTTGAATTTACCCTCATCCTAAAACCTGCAAAAAGGATGAAAACTACCATGTAATTGATGTCTCGAATTGGAATTTAGATCTTGGAATTTAAGGCCAAATCACTAGAGAATTGTGGTCGTATCATCGACGAGATAATCCAACTCACATCGCATTTATAACAAATTGAATTCCCCTGATAACTGTCCATACGACGCAGAGTAGAAATCAAGGGCCAAGACATGTTGTACACCCCACCTCCATGTGTTGAAAATCGACTACAACCAACGTCATGTGGGAGGATATCGGGGACAACATTACCACCTATGACAAGGATTTCAAATCAATTACATCAGTCACAATTCAAGAAGTTTCCAAATTGGCTAACTAATTCGAATGATATCAAATAAATGAGCCTCATGGAAGAGGAGAAATAATCCTTTAGACTTGGTTTATTTCCAATATTCCTTTCCTCAACATTGCCCCTTAATTGGCGAGTTTGTCCACATCCACATTTAGATTCCTATATATGTGATAAAGAGAAATCTCTTCGAATTTAGTACCCAATCCCCAAACATAACTAATATTTAATTGTTCCTCGGGGCAAAGGATCATCCCTCTCGATCCAACCACCGTGTTATTAACATATTTTTAAATCCACATCAATATTACTTTTTAATATGTGGTTCATTATACCAGAGATCAATACTAACTACATCCACGAAAAACCCACTCGTGTTTAGGCGAGTTGGTTATATTTCATGTAGAAATTGCTTCCAAGGAGTGAGCATGTCAATCTTGATGGGATTGGAACCATGGTGGGGAGGATAATAACAACTCCTCCTTACCACCCAAGCTACTCCCACTTGACTACACATCAATATTACTTAAACCTACATATTGAAATATTTTATTTATAACCCATATATATATATATATATATATATATATATATATATATATATATATATATATAATTATTATTATTTTTTAAATGTCACATATCTATAATTGATTTTTTTTTTTTTACTTCTCCACTTTATCCATTGAAATATTTTAATATGATCAACACACACGGTCAATATATATATATATATATATATATATATATATATATATATATATATATATATATATATATATATATAAACAAAGATATTCAAATAATTTAAATATTTTTTAAAATTATAATAATTATATATCTCCCTCGCACTGCAAAGTGAAAATAAGTGTAGGGTGTGGAGCCTGATTATCTTCATTATTTTGTATCACAGCATTGGACCCCTGTTCTTAATGGGGCAGCAACGCTGCCTGTAATTGTACGCTGCCTAGGGGGTCCAGGGAGGCGGTTGCGAGTTTATGGAGTCCCCCCCCCCCCCTGGTGGGGGGTTTCGGGGGCAGCACCCCCGAAGCTAAAACATATGTAAAATTGCCTTGTAAAAGTATAGTAATTTCTAGTCAATCTGGGTCGTTCATTAAGCGGATGATCTGACAGTATAAGTTATGTTTGATGTAGGGTTTTTTTCCCTAGAAGGCTACCCCTCATGTTGTATGAGGGTATTGTATTGTGGTTGTGTATTGTATGTGTATTCTCAGAGCGAGAAACTGATAGAGAGACTGTGAGAAAGAATAGAGGATATTACAAAAGATCTACTGTAGGTTGTGTCTCTTCATTTTGCTGGATAATAAAAAGGAAGGACTGGTTGTTCGGGGTGGACGTAGCCCAAACTGGGTGAACCACGTATATCTATGTCTCTCTGGGTTTATGTGTTTTGTGTGCTTGTGTTTTCCGCATATTTTATGTGTTTCATTGCTCTATAATATATAATTTTCTAATAACTGGTATCAGAGCCGAAGGTCTATTTGGCTGATAAACTCGCAGTAAAGAAGGGTTCCTGTTTCGAGTGGGAGCAATGGCGGAAGATGGTAAGTTTAGGGTCGAGAAATTTAACAGCCAAAACTTCCCGCTGTGGAAGATGCAGATGGAAGATTTATCTGTATAAAAAAGATCTGTACCTGCCATTGAGCAGAAAAAAGAAGAAGCCGACGACTATGACAAACGCAAAATGGGAGATTCTCGATAGAAAGGCACTCGGAACAGTACGGTTTTGCCTCACGGCGTCGGTAGCCTTCAATATTTCGAAGGAAACAACAACAGAGGGTTTGACTAAGGCATTGGAGAAACTATATGAAAAACCCTCAGCCTCAAACAAGGTATTTATTATGAAACATTTATTTAATATGAAGATGTTGGAAGGTGGATCTGTTGCAAACCATCTAAATGATTTTAATACAGTTACTAGTCAGTTAAGTTCTATAGGGGTAAAATTTGATGATGAAGTTAGGGCTCTTTTATTTCTGTGCCCATTGCCAGAAAGCTGGAATGGTTTAGTTATGGCCATTAGTAACTCTGCCTTTGGATCTAGTACTTTAAAGTTTGATGATGTTGTCGGTGTTATCCTTAGCAAGGAAATGCGACGGAAAAGCTCCGGTGAGACATCGGGTATGCTTTGAGTGCAGAGTCCCGGGGAAGAAAAATGGAAAGAGGAAAGAGCTCGGGATATCGCAGTAAATCAAGGAAAGGAAAATCCTAGTCCAAATTGGGGATAGTGTGCTGGAAATGCAGAAAGAAAGGACACCTGAAGAAAGACTGTAGATCTCGGAAGGGAAAAGAAGGAGATGCACAACAAGAAAACAATCATGAAGCAAATGTGACAGGTGATGTGTTACAATATGCTTTGATTCTTTCTTTCGAAAATGTTACTGATTCCTGGGTGGTAGATTCAGGGGCCTCATTCCATGCCACACTTGATAAGAAATATTTTCATGACTATGTTCAAGGAGATTTTGGACAAGTCCATTTGGGTGATGATAAACCCTGTAAAATTGTTGGGATGGGTAAGGTTCTTGTAAAACAACAGAATGGACACCAATGGCTATTAAAGGAGGTAAGGCATGTTCAAGATCTGAAGAAAAAATTGATTTCAACAGGGCAGTTAGGCGGTGAAGGTTGTGTAACAACTTTCACAGATAAAACTTGGAAGGTCACCAAAGGAGCCCTGGTAATAGCAAAAGGCGAAAAGGTTGGTACATTGTATTTATGCAATGGTATTTCTAATTCAATTAATGCTTTAACTTCCAAAGGAGCAAATGCAGCATTATGGCATCATAGGCTCAGACACATGAGTGAAAAGGGGATGAAGATTCTTCACTCAATAAATTTGTTTCCGGGTTTGAAGAATATTGATTTGGATTTCTGTGAGAATTGCATTTATGGAAAAAAGAAGAGAGTCGTATTTCTCAAAGTTGGGAAAGAAAAGAAAAGCGAAAAATTAGAGCTTTTTCATACAGATGTATGGGGACCTGCTCAGGTATCATCTCTCGGTGGCTCTTGTTATTATGTTACTTTTATTGATGATGCAACTAGGAAAACTTGAATTTATTGTATTCATAATAAATCTGAAGTATTTGATACTTTCAAGAAATGGAAAGCTTTGGTTGAGATTGAGACATGAAAGAAGTTGAAGTGCCTCAGATCAGACAATGGAGGTGAATATTGCAACAAATATTTTGATAGGTACTGTTCAGAGCATGGAATTCGCAGAGAGAAGGCAGTTCCAAGAACACCACAAGAAAATGGTGTGTCAGAAAGGATGAACAAAACAATCATGGAGCGTGCAAGGTGCATGGGATTTCATGCAGGATTGCCTTTACAATTTTGGGTAGATGCTGTAGATGCTGTAGATACTGTTGTTTATTTAATAAACAGAGGGCCTTCAAGTTCCTTGGATGGTGGTATTCCAGAGGAAGCATGGACAGGTAAAAAGGTAAACTACTCTTTTTTAAAGCCTTTTGGTTGTGAGGCCTTTGTCCATATTAATAAAGAAAATAGAACAAAGCTTGAGGCAAAATCAAAGAAATATACCTTTATTGGATATGGTGTTAATGATTTTGGTTATCGCTTATATGATTGTGAAAATCACAAAATCATTAGGAGCAGAGATGTAATATTCAATGAAAAGGTCTTGTATAAGAATCAGTTGTAGGAAAAGAAACATGAAAAAGAAAACAAAGAATACACAGTTCTTGATGAGATCACAGAAAAAACAAAGGTGTCTGAAAATAATAATAATCAACAGCCACAACAACATCAACCACCACAACAGCAACAAGCACCTCAAACACCAGAAAGTGGTGTCAGAAGATCTACCAGGATAAGTATACCCCCTGAACAATACTCTCCTTCATTATATTATTTATTGTTGACTGATTCTGGTGAACTTGAATGTTATGAAGAATAAATGCAGGCTGAAACCAGGAAGAAGTGGGAGCTAGCCATGAAAGAAGAGATGGACTCCTTAATACATAACCAGACTTGGGACTTAGTCAGGTTGCCTGCAGGTAAAACAACATTGCAGAATAAATGGGTTTACAGGCTGAAGGAAAAAGATGGAGGAAAACAGAGGTACAAAGCTAGACTTGTGGTGAAGGGGTTTTCACAAAAGAAAGGTATTGATTTTGATGAAATATTTTCTCTTGTTGTTAAGATGACTTCAATCAGAACTATTTTAAGTCTTGTAGCAGTGGAAGATTTACATCTTGAACAGTTAGATGTAAAGACAACATTTCTCCATGGAGATTTGGAGGAAGAGATCTATATGCAGCAACCAGAATGATATGAGGTCAAAGGGAAAGAAAAATTAGTGTGCGGGTTAAAAAAGAGCTTGTATGGCTTAAAACAGGCTCCAAGGCAGTGGTATCTAAAATTTGACAAGTTTATGTCTAACAAGGTTATACTAGATGTCACTCTGATCATTGTGTTTATCTAAAAAAGCAAAATGATGGCAGCTATATTATATTGTTATTGTATGTAGATGACATGCTTGTTGCAGGGTCTAACATGCAGGAAATAAATGTGCTCAAAAGAAAATTAGCAAATTCATTTGCAATGAAGGATTTGGGAGCTGCAAAACAAATCCTTAGTATGAGAATAACTAGAGATAGGAAAAATCGCAAATTAACATTATCCCATAATGAGTACATCCAAAAAGTGTTAAAAAGATTTAATATGCAGAATGCAAAACCAGTTAGTACACATTTTGCTAGCCATTTCAAACTTATTAAGGAGATGTGCCCCAAGACCCAAGAAGAAATGGTTTATATGTCTAAAGTTACATATGCATCAGCAGTTGGAAGCTTAATGTATGCAATGGTTTGCACAAGGCCTGATATTGCACATGCAGTGGGAGTTGTAAGTGAGTACATGAACAATCCAGGAAAAGAACATTGGATGGCAGTGAAATGGATTCTCAGATATTTGAGAGGTACCACAAATCAAGCATTATGCTTTGGTGGTGCAAACATTTCTCTACAGGGATATGTTGATGTAGATATGGTAGGTGACAAAGATAACATGAGGAACACTACAAGGTATGTATTTACTGTAGGTGGAACAACTATCAGTTGGGTTTCAAAAATCCAAAGTGTTGTTGCACTTTCAACAACAGAAGTAGAGTATGTTGCTGCTACAGAGGCTAGTAAAGAAATGATTTGGTTACAAAGGTTTATAGATGAATTGGGTAAGAAACATGATATGGGCACTTTATACAGTGATAGTCAAAGTGCCATTCATCTCGCAAAGAACTCAGCATTTCATTCCAGGACTAAACACATACAACTTGTGTACCATTTCATACGGTCAGTGTTGGAAGATGGAGAGTTGAAGCTAGAAAAGATACACAGTAGCCAGAATCCTGCAGATATGCTAAGAAAAGTTGTAACTAGGGAGAATTTGAGATTATTCTCAATTTCAATTGGTCTTCAAGTATGACGATGAAGATGAGAAACAACCAGGTCCGAAGTGGAGTAATTGTCTAGAAAATGAAGCAGCGGTGGAGTTGCTACAATTAGTCTCCAAGTGGGAGATTTTTGGGTATGGAACTTGATTATCTTCTTTATTTTGTATCACAACATTGGACCCATGTTCTTAACGGGGCAGCAACGCCGCTCGTAATTGTACGCTGCCTTGGGGGTCTAGGGGGCGGCTGCGATTTTATGGAGCCCCCCCTTGGCAGGGGGTTTTGGGGAAGCGCCCCCGAAGCTAAAAACATATGTAAAATTGCCTTGTAAAAGTATAGTAGTTTCTAGTCAATCTAAGCCATTCATTAGGCGGATGATCTGACGATAGAAGTTATGTTTGATGTAGGGTTTTTTGCCCTAGAAGGCAACCCCTCATTTTGTATGAGGGTATTGTATTGTGGCTGTGTATTGTATGTGTATTCTTAGAGCAAGAAACTGATAGAGAGACTGTGAAAGAGAACAGAGGATATTACAACGAATCTGCTGTAGGTTGTGTCTCTTCATTTTGCTGGATAATAAAAAGGAAGGACTGGCTGTTCGAGGTGGACGTAGCCCAAACTGGGTGAACCACGTATATCTGTGTCTCTCTGGTTTTATGTGTTTTGTGTGCTTGTGTTTTCCGCATATTTTATGTGTTGCATTGCTCTGTAATATATAATTTTCTAACAATAAGTTTTTTTTTTTTTTTTTCCTTTGTAAAGTTGATATAAAATTATGCTATTTAAGATGGAAATTGAAGTATTTTATATATGGCTAAGAGTGAGAGTATTATGCTATTGAATATGTGTTGAAATGACAACAAGAAATGGCACCCTAAGGGGGCTTTAGATTTAATTTTCCCTTAAATAAATTAGAACTAAATTGTAATTCACATGACAGCTTGTAAGAGTTATCTGAGTCAGGAAGCTTAGTTAGCTCAGTTAATTCTAGTCGAGGGTCAAACTTGAGGCATGTAGAGTCCACTCTAAGTTTTAGGGGATCCAGTTGCAATTTATTTTGAGTTGTAATTAGTTAACTCAATTATTTCAGTTAAAATTAGTTTAACTAGTTCTAACTGAGAGATGAAATAGTGATAGGTCTAGTGATATACCTTGATAATGAACCTCGGTAGCAGGTTCGAAACGTCGGTAAAAGCGAATATACTGATGCGATGGATCCGGAAGACTCTCTACAAATCATTAATCGCAGAAGTCTGAAATCTGAAATTACATACCTATATGGAAGGGACACTGCTAAAAGAATACACACATTTGAGCGATATACCTTGATAATGAACCTCGGTAGCAGGTTCGAAACATAGGAAAAAGCGAATATACTAATGCGACGGATCCGAAAGACTCTCTACAAATCATTAATCGCAGAAGTCTGAAATCTGAAATTACATACCTATACGGAAGGGACACTGCTAAAATAATACGCACATTTGAGTGATATACCTTGATAATGAACCTCGGTAGTAGGTTTGAAACGTCGGTAAAAGAGAATATACTGATGCGATGGATCTGGAAGACTCTCTACAAATCATTAATCGCAAAAGTCTGAAATATGAAATTACATACCTATACGGAAGGGACACTGCTAAAAGAATACGCACATTTGAGCGATATACCTTGATAATGAACCTCGGTAGCAGGTTCGAAATGTCAGTAAAAGCGAATATACTGATGCGATGGATCCAGAAGACTCTCTACAAATCATTAATCGCAGAAGTTTGAAATCTGAAATTACATACCTATATGGAAGGGACACTGCTAAAAGAATACACACATTTGAGCGATATACCTTGATAATGAACCCCGGTAGCAGATTCGAAATGTCGGTAAAAGCGAATATACTAATGTGATGGATCCAGAAGACTCTCTACAAATCATTAATCGCAGAAGTCTGAAATCTGAAATTACATACCTATACGGAAGGGACACTGCTAAAAGAATACACACATTTGAGCGATATACCTTGGTAATGAACCCTGGTAGCAGGTTCGAAACATCGGTAAAAGTGAATATACTGATGCGATGGATCTGAAAGAATCTCTACAAATCATTAATCGCAGAAGTCTGAAATCTGAAATTACATACCTATACGAAAGGGACACTGCTAAAAGAATACGCACATTTGAGTGATATACCTTGGTAATGAACCTCAGTAGCAGGTTCGAAAACATCGGTAAAAGTGAATATATTGATGTGATGGATTCAGAAGAATCTCTACAAATCATTAATCGCAGAAGTCTGAAATCTGAAATTACATACCTATATGGAAGGGACACTGCTAAAAGAATACGCACATTTGAGCGATATACCTTGATAATGAACCTCGGTAGCAGGTTCAAAACATCGGTAAAAGCGAATATACTGATGTGATGGATCCGGAAGACTCTCTACAAATCATTAATCGCATAAGTCTGAAATCTGAAATTACATACCTATATGGAAGGGACACTGCTAAAATAATACACACATTTGAGCGATATACCTTGATAATGAACCTCGGTAGCAGGTTCGAAACGTCGGTAAAAGAGAATATACTGATGCGATGGATCCGGAAGATTCTCTACAAACCATTAATTGTAGAAGTATGAAATATGAAATTACACACCTATACGGAAGGGACACTGCTAAAAGAATACGCACATTTGAGCGATATACCTTGATAATGAACCTCAGTAGCAGGTTCGAAACGTCGGTAAAAGCGAGTATACTGCTGCGATGGATCCGGAAGAATCTCTACGAATTAAATATGATTTAATTCACATGCAGTGATCAATTAGTTAACTGAAAATTCGCTATAAATAGTTGTTGCATGTTAGTTTGAAGGAAGACCCAGTTGAGATTGGGGTTAAAGGGAAGATAACTATCAATTGCATAATTAGAAAATTATACAAGACATGCATGAGGTCATCAGGAAGCCTTAGATGTATTGCGAAATCTATTGATGGGAATTTATTAATTAATAAGGGCTCATTAGCCCAGGAATACGTGAGCAAGGCTGGTTAGGCATAGGCAAGCAACTGGTTAAATATTGGACCAAACTTGCTTAGATCAACGTGAAAAAGTCTGTAGAGTGCATAGGTTTCTTAGGAAGAGAGATAACATTGCATTTTTTCATGTTCTTGACTTTATGCAATATATAGATAGCGAGGTTTTTAGCTGAGGCTTTCCCCAGATACATCTTGTGTTGTGCAATTGATAATTCTTTCTCTTACTTGTTTATGTGATTGTGCGATCTTAATTGGTTTCCACAATTTGTAGAATTGATTTAGTATTTTGTTTTAGTACATTACAATATTAGTTGAATCTATTTAGATATTTCTACAAGATGGACAATGAAATATTCTATTTATGGTTCAAAGTGAAAATGAAATATTTTATCACATCTTCACAGTGGTTAGTAATATCAACAATGAACCAATATATGAGATTATCTATGTTTTATTGATGTTTGTTAAAACTAGCCAAATATATGTATCCATTTTTGTTTCTTATTATAGTTGACATTTCTTTTTTATTTATAAAATATTTTGTTTTTATTTTAAAATAGACACATGTCAACTCAAGGTTTGCATCTCCTTCATAATGGATTGTAGAATGTACCTCTGTGTGCAATAATAAAAAAATTACATTTAAATAGACTTATCTTATAGTTATTTGAAATCGATTTTACAACTATCAAATTTTATAACTATACAATTTTCTACCCTCTCTTCTTATGACTATAAAATCTCCTTTATATTTTTTGAAAATTAATTTATAATAATACATAAATCTAATAATTCCAATGTGATGTCCACATAAATAACATTGCTTTAAATTAACATCACAATTAATTGGTTATGGAATGCTTATATTTATTGTTAGACCGTTTTCTTTGCAAGTTAATTATATTACCTAAAAAAGCAAATTACATCATTGATAATAAAAAAGAACTAGCCTCACTCTGCCACACATGAAACCAAAGTTATTGGTTAGTTCGAGAAAACTTAAAGTATCTGCTAGAAACACCTAACAACACTGATAACATAAAGCCATAAGAAGACTACTAAGAGATAACCAAAACATGTTAGCCAATTTAGGTGTCCGATGATGTCATAGGCTCTAGATCCTTTGCACTTGACCCAGGTGGCATTGTAGGTTTAAACTCGCATTGGATGTGAATGTGAGCTACGTGAGCTTCCAACCTATCAGGACATCCATGTTGTTTCCATTGATTCCGTTGAATATCATTTAATAAAGAAATAATATCATCTTGTCCTCATGTTTTTCTCTGGAGAGTTACAAAATACATGTATTGGTTCCTTCTTCCCCCAGTATGGCGAGGGTTAGGAAGCCAGAGGGAAACCTCCTCCAATAACTCAGAATCTGAGCAATCTTGTCACTCCTGGGAAACATGATTCTCAAGCCTCCAAATATCCCCCAAGTGCTCGGAGGGGTAGCTAAATAATATATAGTCACAACCTCCTAGGCCTACGATTGTGCTTGTGAGTAGCCTTGCTGGCCACAATGCCCACACATCCATTGACGCGCCATGAAGTCAACACTAAACAACGAGGCAGAACAAAAATAGGGACAACCAATCCCCCAACTTTTGCGATCGAGTCTGTGAGTGGCCTTATGGGCCACAATGCCCACACATCCTTTGACGCGCCATGAAGTCAACACTGAACAACAAGGTAGAACAAAAATAGGGACAACCAATCCCCCAACTTCCACAACTCGAGTCCAAGGTCAAATCCTCAAAGATAAAATACCCAAAAAGAAGAAAGAAGACAAATTGCTTCCCCCCGAGGCACCTCGGACCAACAAACATCCAAACCCCAGAATTGCTCCCACAAGCTAAATACCATACCATTGAGTTCAAGATTGCGACAAGCCAATCCTATAAACAACTCACCATGAAAGAGTAACCAATGCCCAAAATGAGTGGACACCAAGCCTTGACAATAAAGCAAAACCTTTAGACAAAAAAATGAGAGACCACCCATAAACACCTTCATAGAACTAATTTTGATGCCCACAATGAAATAGTCATAGAAAGAAACAAAGGAAAGAAATATAGAAGGACCAAAGAACAAAGCTACCGACTTATCGTAGGGAAGAGGAACCACAAACTGGTCAATCAAGTTCCCCGAGTATGCAACTCGACTAGCTATCCAAGCGCTCACCATCAATGCCATTCTCCACCCTGCTACCACCATATGCTCAAACTCTCCCCACCACCTAAAGAACCATATAACTATCCACCCAATTTCTCCCCCTTGCAGTAAGAGCTCCAACATACAAATTTAAACCAGGAAAGTTCCCCTCCACCATTGGAATCTTAAATCAACCATCAAAACATAACAATGCAACCACACATCGAGAGGGGAAGGAAAACCCCACCCTCATCAGGGAAAAAACAACCATAGGGAATAAAAGCTCACCTTTCTGCTAGGAAACCATAGATGAATACTCCAATGTTCGACCTACCATCGACAACAATACCAACCTCCAAATGCTCACATGCTTCATGCATGGGGGTGGTAGGCCATGCCACCCCCTCTTAAATTCCTTTAGCAGTCAATGGGGTGGCGAGTGCCCCCTCGTCCTGCCCTCCCCCCCGCTTCGATCACATTTGCCGCCTGTTCTATCACCCCCATGTAGACCACTTCTTCTTTGAATAAAACCATTTTTCTATATTAATTGAAATTAGTAATCTTAAATTACATATATTTTGATTGAATAAAGAAAAATAACAACTTTAATTATATATATTTTGATGTTAAGTGCATCCGTGCAATGAATTGAATTAGTGACTTTACATCTATCCAAAACCCTATAGACCAACTTATTTATATCTTAATTATATATATTTTTATTAAAAATAATAACCTAAATTACATATATTTTAATTAAATAAATTAAAATTAATAACCTTAATCATATATATTTGATATTAAATGCACTCTATATTTGTTGGAAAGTTTTTTCAGTTGATATTTATTTGAAATTTTCTATATGAAAAACTTGACTAGAACTTCGTAAATTATTGAATGGTTGTTGAATAAACGTCGTTAAACGATTGATATTATCATGATCGTCAATAAATTTGATCTTAAACCTGCTCAAGTTATTCCAACAAATCAAGAAATCACATAATTAAAAAAACCAAGAATTCATAATATTCTTCTTGATCCTGAACCCCGCTTAGATAAATAATCATAATTATATACAAATAAGAATTCATCATATTTGCTTTGATATTATGAGCCACCTGTGTTTTAACTCAGACATTCGTAATGTACGGGCGTGGGGCTTTACCATGAACGGATGGATTGGGTGCGTAGCTGAGAGGGCAGTGCATTCGGACTTGACATGCCGACAGCGCAAAACTTGGAAGTGTCATGTGTCACGACACGGAAGTGGAGAGCTGTTTCATGTTTACTGTGAAAGAAGAAAGAAAGAATTTTTTTTAATGTCCACGAGGCTAAAAATAGCCTATGGGACAGATTGCTTCTCTATCTGACTCTTGTATTCGGCCCTTTTCCTGTGAAGTTTTACAATGAGCACTCCCAACTTATCGACAAACTCTTCGCTGAATAGATTATCCCAAGAATTAGCTGCCAGAATACCTGCATAGTTTTCTCTGGTGTCCTTGAAGGCCTCACATTCTAGAATGAAATGTTTTTCTGTTTCCACTTTTCCGGAGGAGCAAAAAATATATACTCTTTCTTCCCACATTTCTTTTGGCCTTTTCCAGCGCCCTGTTTCACAACGGAGTTGATGAGAATTAGTCCTTAATTGAGCAATAAGAATTTTAGCTCTCCAAGAAATATCAGCCCCTATGTATGCCTTTTGTTGATGGTTATGTGTGGGGTTAAACTCTTCTATGTAGTACTTCTTCTTTCTCTCTAGCTCTTTCTTCCAAGTATGTTTATGGAATTTATCCATAACATAAGTTTTTATCTCTTTACTGTTTGTAGGACACATGCTCAAGCAAATACCCCATTTACTAAACCATTTGTTATTTTGCCGCATCCAAGTCTTCTGTCTTTTGCACAATCCGTCACTAAACACAACCTTAGGCCATCTACCCTCTTCTATTTGCTCAATTTTTTTTTAGATACCTTATGACTCGCACCATAGCAATTGCTTCAATAGGAGCAGCCCCTGTTTCACTTAACATGATAGCATAAGGAACCACACTTTTAATTTTGAATTTGTTTGTAATCAAACGTTTCTGAATTTTCTCAATTTGTTTCCACTGCATCTTGGTTGTGCTGCTGGCCCATAGTTCACAACCGTAAAGAATCACCGGAATCACTAGAAGCCCAAAAAGAGTTAGGGTGGTTTTCCAGTCCCATAGCTCTGCCTCTCTACACCTATTTTGAAGAGCATAAAATGCTTTCCAACCCCCTAAAGTTCTTTTCTTTCTACAACCATCCCAACTTAAATTTTTGTTGAAGTCAATTCCGAGGTATTTGTAATCTGCAACTTCTTCCAAAATGTTGCCTCCAAAATAGAACTTATGTTGGTTATGCTTTCTTTTGTTAGAGAAAACCACTACTTTTGTTTTGCTAATATTGACTTGCATCCCAACCCTTTTACAAAAATGCTCAAGGGAATGTAAATGCTCTTGCAAACCAAGAGCCGAATTAGCAATCAATATAAGGTCAACTGCGTACAAAAGAAGCCTGATAACGAACTTGCCCAAATGGATACCGTCACCCCCTTGCGAATTTAGCCACTCTTCAAGCTTGTCAATATATAACCCAAAAAGGGTAGGAGACAATGGGCAACCTTGCTTGACCCCGATATCGCTTCTAAAACTTTCAGAAATGCCAGCTGAAGTTCTGATTTTGACTTTCACCTCTTCGTACAACCTATGCACCGCTTCTCTCAAATGCTTGGGAACCCCGAGTTCCTCCATTCTGCCTCAAAGCTTATCCCTAGGAACCGTGTCAAAGGCTTTTCTGAAATCAACAAAGCAACAAAAAACTTCTTCCTTATTTTCCCAACCTTTTTCAATGATGTGCCTTAAAGTTATACAATGATCAACTGTGGAATGTTTAGGTCTAAAACCTGCTTGCCCTTTAGCACGTTTATTTCTTTCTTCTGCCCACTTGCTAATTTTATTTTCCAACATGCTTCCAAATAACTTTGCAAACAAGGGGTTTATCATTATGGTTCTATAATTGGAAGGATTATTGACGTCACCACTCTTGAAAAGAGGTATTGCCATACTAGTTGTCCAATCCGTGGGGAACCCCTGCTGTAAGATGTTGTTGAAAATTTTTGTGATGTGAGGTGAAAGAAATTTTAAGCCCCACTTTAGATACTCTGCTTGGAGTTCATCTAAGTCTTTTGCTTTTCCAGCGCCCAACTTCTTGATACCCATCTCTACTTCTTGCACCGTGAAGAGTTTTATGTCTGTGTTGACCAAAGGAGGAGGGTCAACCTTGGGATCCTGCTCATAAAGTTGTCTTGCATAGTCAAACCATTTAGAAGCTGTAATGTTGTTTTCAGTTTGCACCTTTTTCGCTTGGAGCTCCTTCCAAAATAATTTGGGGTTATTTTTCCCGAGGAAGATTAGTTCTTCTCTCCTTGAAACCATAAAATCGGTTTTTTTCTTTTTTACTAACTGCTTGTAAGCTTTGAGCTTTGTGTTATCCGTGTCTGATTCCTTCCACCTTCTCCTTGCCTTTTTGCATTCCTCGTCAAACCAAGCATTAACCGGAAAGCAATTTTTTCGGACTTCTTAATTTTTGCTCTTTTGCACTCAGCAAGTGCGCTTTGAATTAAATGTGTTAATCTGTGACTATGAAGGCCATGAGATGGGATTTCCTCCTTCTTGAAGAGCCTCTCTAGCATTATTTTGAAGGTATTACAATTCGCTGGATTCAAAAGAATTCTGCCCTTTGGGGGATTTTGTTGAACACATTGATTTTTCGACCCCAATTGCTTTTTTCCGATCCAAGAGAAACTTAAATAGATTGGCTTGTGATCTGATTTTAAGTCCCAAATTTGATCTCCAATCAACACTTCCTCCATTTTCTCACACAAACTATGCGAGCAAATTACATAATCTACTACACTTGCTCCATTGTAGGTATTGCAAGTGAAATTACCAGACTTTTCCCATTTAGTCAACCCATTACAAATGACTAAATCGAAAGCCCCACATAGCATAAGCAGTTGTTCTCCAAAGATATTGCAGCCTTTATCCTCTGAAATTCGTTTCCACTGATGATTACTCTCTTCTGTAAGCCAAATAGGGTCACTGTCTTCTTTACAACAAAGAATGCTAGCTTGTTCACTTGCAGTTCTAGCATTGAAATCCCCCACTATAAGGACTTCACCTAGCCGAGAATATATTGCAATATCCGTTTTTAGGGCTGCAAAGGGATCTTTGTGGTCAAGCCCTCTACTTTTGTAGATTTTTGAAACTTGCGGTGCAAAATAGCATGCTGCAATTCTAATGAGATTTCCATTTTCTGATATTTTAAGCCAAACAAATTGTTTATTTGGGTCTTCTTTTTCTAGCTGAATGAAACGACCTTCTTTTCTCTTACTAATACCATGATACCCCAGTGCCCTTTGCCATTCCCTGCTGCCTTGTTCCACACTGCTATCTTCCAATACCCTTCAAACAAAGGTGTCTTACACCCTTCATGCTCATGTGTTTCTATGAGGCAAATTATGTCTCTACCTTCCGCAATAGGCCCTAACCCAGGTACTCGTCTCCATGGGTATCCCTTGCAGTTCCAACAAACTAATCTTAAGGAAACCTGGGTAAGACTTGATTGCTATTTGTTTTGACATGCAAGACTCACAATTGAGTCTTTGTCCCTGCTTGCCCATAATGACCTTTCTTCCTCATTTCTTGCTAAAGAGTTTGCTGCCTCTTCTTTGTTATCATTTTGTTGCATTGTTTTGGAAGGAGGTCCAAATTGCGCAATCACGGCTTTACCTTTATAAATCCATGCTCTTTTTCCCTCATCTCTTGCTGCCCTAACTTTTGTCATTTCATCCCTCCTTTCCTCTTGCTGTCTTACAGTTAAATCTTCTTCTATAAAAAACCGAGAACCCCTTAAGAGTTGCTTCTTTCTCATAATGATATCTTTATCATGCAAGTTGGGCAAGATGACTTTTATGGGCCTGGCTCTCTCACCGTTGAGCTTACCTACTCTCCATGCTTGACATACTCGTCCTTGCCATTGGAGTTTGTCTTTCAAGAAGTCTCTTGCAAGGTCAAGAGTACATTCATTTTTACCATACTCTTTCACCCCTTTAATAATTATGTTTCTTGCTCTATCCAGTCTTTCCTTGTTTTCTCTATCTTGCATGTTGTTAACCTGGATGTTTGTTTCTCCTTCCCTCTTAGCAGAATTGCCAACAACTTGAGCCCAAGTTTTGGAAATTTTTGTGGGATCTTCTTTCCTCCCTTCTTTTGATGTTTCTTCATTGTTGTCTATTTGAACAACTGCTTTCCCCTTATCCTGGGGTGGCTTCGCATTCATCACCTCTGTGTTTTCCACTGCAAATTTCTTCATGTTTTGCACCTCCGCTTTCATGCGTTGCCATTCTATTTTCCCTATTCGGAGAGCTTCCTGCGGTAATGACACTTGCTCCTTCAGAACTTTGTTGCTTTCTGCTAAAGCCTGATTTTCAGCTGTTATTATATGGATTGTACAATCTCTTTCCAGCGCTTTAGCTTCTACTACTTCCAACCTTTCTTTTACATTTAAGAGTTCTCTCACATAAAGGTCGGATGACCAAGTGAGAGGTGTGGATGTGGGACTATATAAAGCATACTCATCACTAACTTTTCCTTTTCCTTTGGACTTGTTGCGACATGCTTGCGAAGAAAACTTGTTTGAATGTTGTTTCTTGCGAACAATACTCTCCCTTTGAGACTTTTTCTTCTTTGTCTGCTCCCATTTTAGACGAGCTAGTCTCCTTTTTAAAATGCCCTGATATTGTTTGGCATTGACCCAAACCCACTTCCCGGTTTTCGTTGATGAGGCAATTTTCACTTGCCCTATATCATTTGTTTCTACGGGTTCTAAAGTTTCTTGTTCCATTCTCATGATGATATTAAGGGAAATCAAAATCTCTGCCCAAAACTGACCCTTTGTTTTATGCTTAACTCTTCAATCTCTGTTGGTCTGACCACTGAAAACTTGCTGCTCTGTCCTTGCTGCTCTGCCCGCTATCCACTGAAAACTAGCTGCTCTGCCCTTGCTGCTCTGTCCACTGTCCCTGTGAGAGAGCGCGTTCGTCGCACAAGGGGCCTAGTGGAGAGTTGTTATTTCATGAAGAGGTCAGCGTTCCTCGCGCAAAGGGGCCAAAATGCTGAGCGTGGGAAATTGCCATTGTCATCCCTGGAAGTTCTCTCAAGCCATACATAAGAAGGCCATCGCCATTAAGCCGTCATCATGGATGAATGCAGTCCCTGCTTCTTTGAACAGGAAACTCGAAATTTCCGCCTCGGCTTCCCCCAACAGGAGAAGTTGCGAGGAGGAAGCACAGCAACTGAGCTTAGCGGATCGGCTGAGGCCCGGCGGCCTCGCCCCCGACGGGTTCTCGTACAAGGAGAACTTCATCATTCGCTGCTATGAAGTCGGAGTCAACCGCACTGCCACCATTGAGGCTGTCGCCAATCTCCTCCAGGTGCCCGACTTTGTCTTGAAAACACACTGCGAACATACAAAATTTCTGGAAAAAACTGTGTGGGGACAAACTTCAATGTTCGATTTATCGGGTGAACACTTCACTTCAACCATCTTTGTCCACACAGTTTTTCCAGAAACTTCACCCATCATAGGAAAAATTCACCAGAAAATTCACCCATCTTCTGAAAAAATTCACCCAAAAAATGAGATTCCAGAAATTTTGTCCCCAACCTGAATCCAGGCTGTCAAAATCTACATATTAATAGCACTGCTAACATTCAATTTTTCTGTTTTTGAAATGCGTACTGTGAAATGTGTTTGTTTATTGAGTACTGGTGTGCAGGAGGTTGCATGTAACCATGTTCATAGCTTGGGATTTTCCTCCGATGGATTCGCCACCACGCCCACCATGAGGAAGCAACACCTCATTTGGGTTGCTGCTCGCATGCACATCGAGGTCTACCAGTATCCCGCCTGGTAAGCACCGAATTATTTTTCCTCTTCGATGGGATTCCAACTCATGACACAAGTCAATGGGGGTTGGAACCTCCTGTTATAATATTTCAGCTTGTGAAGATGATAACAGACCGAATACCTTATTGTTTATCCATATCTAAGCTGTGTGAAGTGTTCATTCGATTTTGGGCGTTGAGAAGAATGAAGTAGAGATGAATTTACAATGGATTGATGCAGGGGGGACGTGGTGGAAATCGAAACGTGGGGCCAAACTGAGGGGAAAATTGGGACAAAACGTGACTGGATTCTTAAGGATGCCACTAGGGATAAAATTATTGGCCGAGCCACAAGGTAACATTAATTATATGTATTTTCAATAATAATTAGAAGGTTTCAGTTATCGATTTTATCCCATGGAGCTGAATGAATTGCAGAATTTTCGTGGATAATAATTTTTTGAAATTGTTTCTGAGATATCGTTCATTAAATTTATCAATCTACAATGTGAAGCTGAATGTATCGTAAAATTTTAATTCAAGAATATAATACTCTTTTTAAATGTTTGTGAATTTATCAATTCTCAATGCAATTTGAGAGATAACACAATTATGCCTCAAGTGAGGTCAACAATATTCACACAAGCAGCCAATTGTGAACTTGACCTTACAGGCTGTCACTGCATTCAACCACGTAAGCAGCCAATTGTGAACTTGACGCCACAGGCTGTCACTGCATTCAACCACTGAAGCCAACTCACTAGGCTACACACAATAAAACTATTTTAGCATAAATCTATCAGCCCCTGAATTTGAAAACTATCAAGAGAAAGAAGTTGTGTTGATATTAACATATTCCATAGCTGTTCTTGTTTGTTCATTTTCTGTTGACATTATTTTGAAACCTGTTAGTTTTCTTTAATATCAAGGATTGTTAGATCTTAAGACTTTTGTGATCCATAATGTAGATAAATGTCTTTCGGATTAATCACATCATTCGGATTAGGTCGACGTTTCGAACCAGCTAATGTGGTTCATCCTCAAGACATGATGTGATTAATCCGAAAGACATTTATCTACATCAAGGATTGTATTAACAATACAACCAATGATTGTCTATTCTATTCAAAGCCCTGTGGAGTTATTTAAATCAAATTGCAAAAGTTTTTAATCAGAATTTAATAAAACTTCGTGTATCACGTTAGATGCTTTATTAAATTCAAAGTTTAAAAGAATCTATGCTAATAGTGGCATATTCCACATCTATGTTTGTTTGTTTTCTTTTGACATCCTTTCGAGACCTACTCATCTATGAAACCTCTTATAAAACCTCTTTTCTTTAAAATCAAAATCCACAATTCAAATTTAATAAGAACTTAATAAAAATCTGATTAAGAATGCCCTTTTTTAACATTTTTGTGTGATTGAAGAGTTCAATCAAGAAATCTCCTTGTTCATTTTGATTTTGGGTGGGGTGATCCGTGAACCACAGAGAAATTTGGACTTCGATGGGTAGCTTAACACCCCCAATGACCTCACCAGTGAACCAATAATAAAGAGAGGCTAATTATGATTTCCTGGTGTGTGACCATTCATGGGTTTCTGGACACCGAGTTTTGCAAGCAATATTTAGAGCAAGTAGAATGAATATGTTGGGTTAGCAAATATACACGAAGAAAAATGTTATTTAATTGCACAAGTGCCTATATTGGATTTCTTGATTTTTCATAATGACGTATCGCCAATCAGAATTATGTTTTCTGTTTGTCAGCACATGGGTGATGATGAATCAGGATACCAGACGGCTTGCTAGAGTAACTGATGATGTGAGGGATGAACACATGATTCATTGCCCAAAATCTCCTAGGTATGTTGCCAGCTTGAAGCTCCTGAGTTACTTTCTGTGTCACGGTTACTGTTGGATGAGCAACATTTCAGCTGTATGCATTTCCTTGAAGAATAACCAGGAGGGGTTTCATTCTCAGGTCGGCATTTCCAGAAGAAAATAATAACAGTTCCAAGAAGATACCTAAACTTGAAGATCCTGCACAACACTCAAGATCTGGTCTTATGGTAAGCAATGATGAATTGGTTGTGCTGAAGGATCCATTGTGGCATTTTACAAAATTATCCGTGTGATATTTTTTAGGAGTTGCTATACAACATTCAATGCATTCATTCTCTATTGCAATTGGTATTTATCATAGCTTTAAAAACCGGAACTGGTATTTTCTTTCAGCCTTGGATGTTAGGAGTATCCCTTGATCCTTCCTCTCCCCGATGATCATGCAGCCAGATTCCCTGATAGCTCTAGAGGACTCGGACAGTGAGCTGGCAGCCCCCCTCGTCCTCGGTTATTAGACTCGGACGTTCTTGACATCATGGACCTCATGTTCAGCTTTCTCTCTCCATGGGCTCTTTATTGGGCTGCAGCTACGGTTTTATGCATGTTCATGTTTATGCGGCCTATTGTTTGAATTTTTCATTACCGCATTTTGCATATATATATATATATATATATATATATATATATATGTACATTTTCCCACATTGTACTCTTACTGGATATATCCTCTATTCCCATTGACCTACTTTTGTGGTCATTCGTTGGACATTAATAAATTTATATTATCTTATCAAACCGGTTTTTGAACCGGAACTAGAAAAACCAGACTGGTTGGGTCTCGATGAACCAGTCTTTAAAAAAATACATGAAATAATTAATTTTTCAGGAATTTTTTTTTTTTTAATATTTAAAACCATGATTCCAAACCATTAGAGACAAAATATGTAAATTTTGCTCATTTATATACCATGTAAGGGTGAATATATCAAAATGGCATTGAGTGCAATACATATCAGCAACAAAATACATAATCAATGAGGCTCTAAATGGCCTCTAGAGTTCAAAAACAATGCTACAAGCTATTGGGCCATTGGCCTACTACAAGTCTACAAATCTGTGATCAATATAATCACTTCTCATCGAACTCATCACCACTACTAGACATGGGATCATCAATAGGAGCTACATAATGTCATAAACATCATTTGGCTCATAGTCCTAAGACTCAAATTCCGTTAGTAGTAACAGTAGCAACAACAAAACTAGACCTGACAGAAGCACGAGTTGGTTGAGTTGCATGTGTGAAAATTTTTGAATATTACTTATGCAGAAATCCTACTGTTAAATCACGATTTACTTCTCCTACTTATACAAGCTATTAATCTGAAATGTTCAGTATTAACATCGAAGTAAACACTTTAACAGCCTACACTGATACAGATCTAAACTGAATACATGCACATAAACAAAGTGACACACAAGATTTTTTGGACAACTGTCCCCAGAAAAATCCAATGCGGGAAAACCGGTCTTTTGGCTGTTGGAGGGTTTTTATTATTAAGTAGATTCTAAGTACAGCAAATTCGGGCATCTTACTGGTTAACCAGACAGAGAAATACAAAATCTGCAGCAATACCTCTGTTCCTGAGACGGAAAACTGGACTGATTCACACCCTCAAACGGGATTTACAGAACTTAGCCCTTTTCTGTCTTCAGAAACCCTAGCGTTGCTCTGAAGCCCTCTGTGTCAGCTCTGCTAGCCTGCTGGTGCCCTTGCGTTGCTCAGGAGAGGTCTGTGTAACCCCAAACTGGGTGACGCAGTCCCTGCGTTGCCCTAGCTGGGCCTGCGTAAGTCCTGATGCCCTCATGTTGCCTCAGTGCTTCCCTTTCCGGGCCTACGTAGCACCTGCGTAGCATTGAAGCCCTCTGCGCTGCTTTGACTGCTGCTTCTCTGCCTCTTACTGACTCTTGGCTTTGGGATCAGATCATCCCCTTGGCCAATACTGCCCCTTGCTGCAGCTGAAACACTTATGGAAATTCTTAGCAAACCACATCCTAGAATTCCAGCTTAGTCTCAATGCTCTACCTCTGTGTGTGTTCTCTAACTGACCCCAAGCCTTTCCTTTATACTTTTCTCGTTGGGAAACCAACGGTCGTGATCTAATCTTGAATCGACTGCTAAGATTAAAAGAAAGCTTGATCCATGTGACTTAAGTCATTTCCATCACATGTTTAAATTAATTACCTTTAATATTTTAATTTTCCTAAGTTAGACTTAGGGTCCTTAATTAAAAATATTATTTAATTAATTTTCTCTTAAACCGGATGGAATTTCTCAAATCCCTTTCTGGGTCTTGGAGATCTTATGTACTCTAGTCCCTCCACAAAGTTTGGGAGCTAGAGCACATCTGAAGCCACCCCAACACTCAAAATCTCGACACTCCCTTTTAGCGGGGAACGTGCTTTAGCACAACACTACTTCACCTCGAAGTCATGCACTGATCTCGGGTGTGGGTCTTTGCGCTGATGCTTGGCCTGCTACCCTTCATCGCTGCGATGCTGCTGCTCTCCCATACTGTTGCCCATGACGTTGCCACTGCCACTGCCACATCTATATTGTAGCTCCCTCTCAATCTACTGCATCGTGCTGCCAATTGTTGCACTGCAACTCAGTTGCTGAGAGAAGCAACTGAAAACTCCTGCGCATCTTAACAGACAAGTCAGTTGGGTTGCATCTTCATCACTGAAGGTCCATAGGCTGCTGCTCTGCGCTGTCCTCCTGAAGCCACTGTGCTGCTGCAGCTCTGCGTAAGCCAGCTTGCACTGCACTGCTGAGGTCACATCAACGCCCTCTGCGCTGCTACGCTGCTGCTGCGTCTGCACTGCGCTGCGCTGCTACGCTGCTATTGCATCTAGCTTCACCTCTGCTCCCTTTCAGCATCTAGCTTCACCTCTGCTCCATCTGTGATTATCTGTACCCACTGCTCCACTTGTCCCACTACTGTCTTAAGGCTCTCGTAGCACGGATGTGATCCAAGGGTTGGGCTACTCAAGGATCCCGCCACTACTCTGTAGTTGCTCTACAGATCCAAGTCGTCCCACTTTCGTGGTTCATGAGTGCTCATGGCTATGTCATCTTCATAGCCATCATCTGCCACAGTAGCCTTGGAGCTAGAAGCCTCCTTGTCCTTTTTCTTTCGAGGACAATTATTGGCGAAATGTCCTAGTTCGCCGCACTGGAAACACCTGATATTTGACATATCCCGCTTCTTTCTCCCTTGCTGCCTCTTTAATGCCAAGGCTGCATATTCTTCCTCTTCCTTCTTCACTTTACTTGATCCGGTGTTGTACTGTCTCTTGGTGAACCGACAAAGTTCTTCTTGACGGAGGATAGCCCACATACTGTCCTAGTTGGGAAGGTCCACTCTGCCCAAGATACTTTGGACAAAAGTTTCCTAGTCCTCTGTGACCGCATTGAGTGCAGTCCTCACCATCACATCATTCTCCTCTTTCACTCCCATGGCAGTCAACTGATCCCTGATCGCCTATAATCTGAAAAGGAAGGGTTCGATCTCTTCTCCCTTGGCCATCATGGATAACATCATCTGATTCTCCAGAATCATTCTCCTCTAGACGGATGTTCCTTCATATAGTTAGGTGAGGGCCACCCAAATATCATGAGCCGTTGTCTTCTCGGCTATGTGAGGCACTACATGATCTTTGACACCATCCATGCTGAAGTGCTTGGCATGTGCTGCTGCTTCTTCATGCTTCTCTAGGAGCTTCGCATCGATTGGCGTGGCCAGGACTTTCTCTGCATGCTTCCTCAAACTGTATGCCTACATGACTACCAGGATTTTGGCCTTCCAGACTACAAAGTTGGACAGGCCATCCAACCTATCTTGATCACGTAGTCCTTGAGGTGCCATCTGCTTAATAAATCTGTTGGAACTAATTCTTCTTTCTATGCTAGAGACTCGGATCTAAGGTCCTTGGCGAGAAAGGCACCCTCTCCTCCCTCTGACAACTGACTTCCTCTCTTGGAAGTTTGCCAAACCACAACGAATCAACTCTCTTCGATCCTCTGATTGATCTGCAGAATTTTTTGGCTAGAAATCCTTTGAGAAGCTGTTCTCCTCCCGCTCTTTGTCAATTAGTGCTCAGGCTAATTTCTACACCTTCAGAAATTAAACCCCACCAGCAACTACTGAAGCTCTGCAACACTGCTTCCGACACTCTGAATCAGCAACAACTTTAGGACTGCGTGACCCTAGCTGGCCTCTGCGTGACCAGATAGTCCCAACACAACCTCTGCGCAGTAAGTACGTGGGCTTGCGTAAAGACTGCGTCACCGTGACCTTTGCGTGGCTGTGCTCTCCTCTGCTGCTATGTTTTCCTTCTGGTCCAAATTTCGGTGGTTGCTGCTGCTTTCTGCAACAAGGATTCTTCAGTCTTCTTGCTGATGATTCAGATAGATCTGCAATCGCTCTGATACCATGTGAAATTTTTTGAATATTACTTATGCATAAATCCTACTGTTAAATCACGATTTACTTCTCTTACGTTTACAAGTTATTAATCTGAAATGTTCAGTATTAACATCGAAGTAAACACTTTAACAACCTACACCGATACAGATCTAAACTGAATAGATGCACATAGACAAAGTGACACACAAGATTTTCTGGACAATTGTCCTTGGAAAAACCCAATGCGGGAAAACCGGTCTTCTGGCTACTGGAGGGTTTTTATTATTAAGTAGATTCTAAGTACAACAAATCTGGGCACCTTACTGGTTAACCCGACAGAGAAATACAAAATCTGCAGCAATACCTCTGTTCTTGAGACAGAAAACTGGACTGATTCACACCCTCAAATGATATTTACAAAACTCAGCGCTTTTCTGTCTTCAGAAACCCCAACACTGCTCTGAAGCCCTTCGTGTTAGCTCTACTAGCTTGCTGGTGCCCCTACGCTGCTCAGGAGAAGCCTACGTAACCCCAGACTGGGTGACACAGTCCTTGCGCTGCCCTAGTTGGGCCCGCATAAGCCCTGATGCCCTCATGCTGCCTCTGCGCTGCCCTTTCTGGGCCTATGTAGCACTAAAGCCCTCCGCGCTGCGCAACTGCTGCTCCCTCTGTGCTGCTCTGATTGCTGCTTCTCTGCCTCTTGCTGACTCTTGGCTCTGGGATCAGATAATCTCCTTAGCCAATACTACCCCTCGCTATAGCTGAAACACTTCTGGAAATTCTTAGCAAACCAAGCCCTAGAATTTTAGCTTAGTCTCAGTGCTCTGCCTCCGTGTGTGTTCTCCAACTGACCCCAAGCCTTTCCTTTATACTTTTCTCGTTGGGAAACGAACGACCGTGATCTAATCTTGAATCAACGGCTAAGATTAAAATAAAGCTTGATCCGTGTGACTTAGGTCATTTCCATGACATGTTTAAATTAATTACCTTTAATATTTTAATTTTCTTACGTTAGACTTAGGGTTCTTAATTAAAAATATTAATTAATTAATTTCTCTTAAACTGGATGGAATTTCTCAAATCTCTTTCTGGGTCTTGGAGATCTCATGTACCCTCGTCCCTCCGCAAAGTTTGGGAGCTAGAGCACATCCAAAGCTACCCCAACACTCAAAATCTCAACAACATGACTATTGCTTCCCTTTGGTTGTTTTCCTTTGCTTGATTCATCTATTGGTTCTAGTTCTATTGGCACTACCAAATTTGCATAGGGATCAACCCCCCCAACTCCAAATGAGATGTGTAAGGCAAATGAGAGGGGAGGTATGATTTTATAGGCTGGGAGGGGTTGTTTTTGGAGGGAAACTGTTGAGAAATCAAGGGCAGCTAGATTAGGTTGATTTCTCATTACTTTGATAATGAAGTTATCTTTAATGCGGATTTTTGGAGTTTTCGGTGCTAGAATTCGGTGGAAAAATTTGAGGTAAAATCTTGATTTTTGTTATATAAACTGGTTTTTTGACTGTATATATGGATTCAACACCTTGAAAAATCCTTTGGGCACTTCGATTGTGCAGGGGTTACCCGTCAAGCTTGTGATTTCAATGAATTCCTGGCGGATTTTAGAGAAATTAAATTGGAAAAATCCACCAGAAAAGTTTCCAAAAAGTCCCATTAAAGACAACTTGCTTTAATAACTGCTTGTGATGTTCTTTTACTTAACTTGATGTACTTGATGTTAAATTATTCTTATCTTGATTATTATAGTGTTCTTTTACTTCATACAACTACGAAACAAAGGAGATCAATGAGACAAGAGGACACAAGATATAGGTTGCAAGCCAAGGCCAAAACCTCTCCCCTTGAGAGGAAAGCCCATAGAAATTCTTCTCTTCTTATAGAATCTTCAAATGACGAATTCCAAGACCTAAGACTCTTGACAAAGACCCCTCTAAGACCAAGTCAACCTTTCCTTTGATGAGCTTCTCTTCCACAAAGTCAATGCTAGTCAAACTGCTGCAACAGTTCAGATTTTTGGCTCTTACTTCAGATTTTGTTCACTGCTTCAGAATTGCACTTTTTCGGCCTTCTTGTTCTCTTTGCAATTTCACACATGTGAATGAATTAGGGCAAAAATATGATCCTTCTCTCCTTCGCTTGGCTTGGTTTCCTTTCCTTGGTAACTCGACCTTCTTTCTAGATCTTTTGTCTCCAAACTTTGGCTCCTTTTGATATGTCTCCAATTCGTTCTTGCTGCAATAGCAGTGATGCCTAAATCTTCGCACGGGTGGAGGATGGTAGCCCAAAAACACTTCGCTTTTCTTCTCCCTTTATTCTCCTTTTCTTCGATAGGTATTCTGTCTTTGTTGTGCTTCAACGAACTTCTGGGTCGAACTTGATGATGATCTCTTCCAATGAGGTCGAGCTCTTATATACAGGCTTCTTGTGGAGGTCAAGTAGTTGTTCATGAGACCGACTTCCCTTCTTGCAGGTCGACTTGGTCTTGGAGGAGAATATCTGACACTTTTGACTTACATAAATTTGTTTTACATGATACAAAGTGCCCAATGGGGTTTTTTACATATTACAATGACTTTTTGACTTCTTGACTTCATGACAAATTCCTAGAAGCACTCAATGGGTGCTTGACTTATAATAAATTTGCTTTGAGCATGAAACCCATGCATTAAGAATGACAATAATAAATTTATTTTCTCTTTAATATCAAATACATGAAATCAAGAATACATAGGACATTATGAAGACCGAACCTAGTTACATATTTCAACACTCCCTCCTAACTAGGGAGGTATTCATAATACATACAAGGTACTTGGACATTCTCACACTGAAGAATTCTTTTAAGAAGAGTTGGATATGGTATCTCATAAACTATTTATTCAACTTATATCTGTGCATCTCATCATATCAACCAACATTGTCATATAGCAAGGCCTTGACTAACAACTCTATCTCTCCACTAGATTATAGCACAATGTTGGGGAGACAATGACTAATAGACACCTTCATCATTGTCTCTCAAGGCACATACACTATCCAGATGTTCACAAGGTATGTCCTTCTAGGACCATTCCCATCTTGGATTTCCACATCCTCATGTAATTTCCTCTTCGACTACTCTTACCTATTGGATGCCCTACCTCATCCTCAAAGAGTATTGAAATCAATCTCATATGCTTATCCAATCCTCCATTCTTTCTTCATAGTATGAAGACAAGAATGATGTGTCTATCTCTCCCTCTCAACTAGGGAGGATCAACTCATTCCTATAAAAGGAATATACCCAAGTTCCCTCTTAATTAGGGACTTTCCCAAGCTCCCTCTTAACTAGGGACTTGTTACCAACAACAACTATCTGCTCTTCGGTGGAGATCATGTTACTATCAACTGCTTGTAGGGCTCCTTTCAGCGTAATGTCATGAACTTTAACTTCTTCATCGTGGAGCCTTCTTCTTCATCACTTCTTCATAGGGCATCAACCATCTTCTTCATCACTTTCCTTTAACAAAACCAATAGTGTTGAATCAATAGTCATGTCATCCTTTTCTTCATCGGGAAGTGACCTTCTTGTTATCATATGGCTATCCTTCATACAACTACCTTTTCCAAGTCATGTTGCTTTTAGCATCTTCCATCCAATCTCATGAGTACTAGTTATAGGTGACTTCTACAACCTTATCTTAGTAGCCCTGTTACAACCCAACCAGATGCTTTCAAAAATCAAAATGAACATTAAATCGAAGTTACCTCTTTATGATGGCCTTTCGTCATGACATCAACTTCTTGCAACATTAACATCCTTTCACATATCATATGAATCCATCTCCAAGACATACATTACTAAGGTTCTTCTTTTCCAGTATACATATTAGGGTCTTCATACCTTCTCCATGGAGATGCCATAGCTAATCCTTCTGGTTTATTAGATGTTGATCACTTATCTTATCTTACGTGACTATAGATACATCTTTCATGAACTCTTCTTTCACCACCTTCACATATTGCTTTCTCAAGATCTTCTATACATAGTTCTTCATCATAGGAACCATAATTGCCAACCACCTCATATTCTTCATGAGGTTATATTATGTGAATTTCATCATGTCAATATGTAGAAGAGTTCAAGGTACATTTTATTCATATCTTCATATATCATTCATAAGGAAGAGTCCATTCTTCTTCAATCCTGCTTATGAGATGGAGTATTTAACCATTCTATCTCTTCCTTCTTTTGGTTATCTAGACTTCATTTTAGCAGCTTCCTTTCCTCGCTTGAAGATGAGAGTACTTCAAACATGTTGCACATTTTTGTCATCATATCATCATCCTTCTAAATTGTGGATCCCACACAAGGTGGAATGTAGATTATCTGCGAGATACTTGCTTCTTCTAAGTAGAGATGAATCTTTTAACAAAGATTCAAATGGAGGATCTTGATGATCCTCATTCTACAAATGCTTCTTTCCTAATGATGATGTATGATGATCTATCTTTTTATCTTGCTAGATGACATTCTCCAACCATATAAACTGCTTACTTCGGTTGTCCTTCTATGCTTCCAATGAAGACGTCATGAGCTACTTCCATTCTATCATGTACTATGACTGCTTCAACTATATAGACTTTTACTTCGGCTATCCTTTCATGCTTCTATGATGATGTTATCTCCATCTATGTTATAATGCATCCTATCATACTTGTAATGCTTTCCATCATGACAACTATCTTCTATAAACTGAAAATAATTAAGTATATAATGTTATCTTAGTCATAGTACAGGTCTTTCACTTCCTCCTTTGTCTTCTTCTTTTGAGGTTCTTCTACTTCTTCGGTGATATGGGCTTCATTTCTTTCTTTTCTTTTCTTGTTGTCCATTTTGAGTTTAGGACAATTCCTTTTGAAATGCCCATACTAATTACATTCATAGCATTGAATCTTAGACATATCAGTTTTCTTTTGAAACTTCTTTCAAGGGTCAAACTTTCCAAATTTCCCTTTCTTCCTAGCCATTGTTGCTATGTGTTTGTTCATTTGACCCAACATCGTTCTTCACCTTTAATCCAATTTCTTCAATCTTACATAATGGCCACAAATTGCTGAATGTAGTGGTTTCCTTCTTCCCATAGATGCTTGACACAAAGTGTGAAAATTCCTACACTAGAATCTTATTGCGGAGACTTGTATTATTTCTCCTAATTGTTAATTATTTTAACAATTTATCTGCTACGAAAAATATCGAAATAAACACACTGCAACCTTCACAAATAAAATTCTACGGAAAAGTAAAATGTTGGAAGCTGAGAAATGCTAGCGTACACATACAAAATTTACACAGTTATTTTTGGACAAATGTCCCCAGAAAAACCCAAATTTGGAAAACTGGTGTAGCAGCTGAGGGTTTTATATTATTAAGCAGCAATGAAATCTGAGTACAATCTATGGATGCCCAATTGGCAATCCAAACAACAAGTATCTGACAAAAATAATTAGAGTGAAGAAATTCACTCACTCCACAAGCAATCTTGGCACTGGCTTCTCCTGAAAAACTGGCCATACAAACCCCTGTGTAGGTCCTCTGCGTAGTCCTTGCACTGCCTCTCACACTTGTGGCTTAGTTCAACTTTTGGGCAAGTCATCTAGCCTGTCTCTGCTGCTGGAAGTGATTCTCCGACCCTCTGGAAGACTTTCTCGACCTCTGGAAGCTGAATCAACTTCCCCCCCAGCTAATTCGAACTGCTCTTCTTCAGCTATTGTGCAGTCCTTACGCTGCTTCTTCGTGGATCACTTCTGTCACTTGTTGTTGCTACTCTAGATACGAAAAACTTCCTTCGGATCTCGTTGGCAAACCAATGGCTGCGATCTAATCTCTAATCAATGGCTAAGATTAGAAGCTGCTTGATCCACGTCACTTACAACATTCTCATCACATGTTTAATTTAATTCACTTTAATCTTTTAATTTTCCTAAGTTAGACTTAGTGTCCTTAATTAAAAGGATTAATTATTTGAATAACTATCAAACCGGATGGAATTTCTCCAAACACTTTATGGGTCTTGGAGATCTCATGTACTCTAGCTCCTCCACAAAATTTCGAAGCTAGAGCACATCCGATGCTACCCCAAAATCTCAACACTCCCTCTTAGCGAGGAATGTGTTCTAGCAATACTTCCACACTGAAGCATTGCCTTGATCTCTGGCATCGGTCTCCACATTGATGCTTGGCCTGCTGCCCTTCATCACTGCGCTGCTGCTGCTCTCTGTACTGCTGCCCATGACTCTGCCATAGTCATTGGCACATCTGTACTGCAGCTCCCTCTCAAATTGCTGCATCATGCTGCCCATAGCACTGCCATTGTTAACTGCTGCACTGCAACTCAATTGCTGAGAAGTAAGCAACTGAAGGATCCCTGCCCAAACACTGGCAGACAAATCAGTCATGCTGCACCTCATCACTGAAGCTCCCTTGGCTGCTGCTCTGCGCTGTCCTCCTGAAGCCACTGCGCTGCTACAACACTGCATTGCGTAAGCACTGTGTTGAAATTTGGTACCGGAGGACAGGTGGTTCCCTAAGGCCTTGATCTTTGGCCTAGGGAAAAGTGTCCAAAAGAATTTAATTTTTCTCCTAAAGTGACTTTATAATTTTTATAAAGTCAAATCTAATTTAAAAGTGACTTTAAGTGATAAAGTTACTAAAGTCTAATTTTAAAGTGACTTTAATAAAGTCAATATAAAATTAGAAAGGAAAAAGTGACTTTGGAAATAAAAGACTAAGTGGGTCTTTATTAAAGTGGGGTGAATTAAAAAATAGAAAGTGAGATTTAAATGAGCATTTAATCTCAAAATTTCCTAGATCTCAATCTATTTCAAACCTATCGATTTAGGATTCCCCAAAAGTCACTTAGGGTTAGGTTAAAGGAGGAAAAGGAGGAAAAGGTCATTCATTCTTTCATGAGCTGCATTGGGAGAAGGAGAGCAAGAGAGCAAGGGAGATTTCTCAAGAAGAGGAGAAGGAGGTAGCAGCTTGGCACGCATTCCAAGGCAAAGATTTCAAGACATTTCGAAGAAGACAAGTGCGAAGAGATTAAAGAACAAGAAAGTAGATTTTCGGGGCACGGTTTCTAGGCAGGAGGCCGGGTGACAACAGGTCAGACAAAGAATATTGGGCACGAAAATCGAGGCAGCAAGGGGCTGTACTGTACAACAGAGTTTTGCAGCAGTTTTGGCACGCAAATCGAGGTTTTGGACAGCATCATTAATTGCTGTTTGCACATATTTTGAGGAGGCCGTACAGCTGCATTTATTGCAGATTTCTGGGCACGCAAATCGAGGAGAACGTACAACATTTATTGCTGTTCTGTTTTTGCTGTTTGTACATTTTCCGAGGCGGTGGTTAAGCACGGAAAAAGAGATAAGTTGTAAAACTCTGTTTGTTGATTTTTTATTTTGCTGAATATTTCTCTCACTGTAAAAAGCATTTTTCCAGAAATAAGAAGGAGCTTTCGAACTGGTTTTCCCCAAGAGTTGTAGGGGGTTTTTCCAGGGTCACCTTGACCAAAAATTATTGTGTTATGATGTGTTGAATGGCTGTTTGTTACTGCTGTTTTTTATTTCTGCATTTTCCAGCATTCTGAAAAATTTCCAGAATTTGTGTTTTCAGCAAAATTTATTTTCCAGTTGTTGAATGTATGGATATGGGAAAGGGCATTTAACTATTTTGGAGAAATAAGGTGAAACTGAAAACCGGGGTGGGAAATAGAAAATTTCTACATGGTATCAGAGGTTGAGTGCTGAAAGAGCAGTTTGGGACAGCAAGGAGAAAAATACAGCCTGCTGATTTTTCACTCAGAAAATTCCAGCAAGCTGATTTTTTCACAAACAGAATTTTTACCTTTACTACAGCAGTGCTATTTTTCAGTTTTAGGACAACAGGATGTCTTTGGGACTGAGGGTGGAGGATAGGTTGGATGGGCATTCCAATTACAACATTTGGAAGGAGAGAATGCAGAGTATCTTTGAGGAGGCAGAAGTCTGGGACATTATGGTGAATACCACACAGAACCCTGTGAATGTGCCTACTGATGCTACTCAGTTGGCAGCTTATAATAAAAAGAACAACAAGGGTAAGAGGCTGATTCTAGACGGAATCAAAGACCATTGCATTCCTCATGTGAGAGGAAAGAGAAATGTTCATGAGATGTGGACAACATTGTCCAATCTCTACCAGAGTACCAATGAGAACCGGAAAATGGTCCTGAAGGAGAAGATGAAGACCATTAAGATGGGCAATGATAGTGCAGCTGGATATCTCACAAAGATTACTAATGTGAAAGATGAGTTGGCAGCGATTGGAGAGGCCATTCCTCCCACTGAGTTGGTGCGGATTGCAGTGAATGGCCTCCCCAGTTCATGGATGAACTTTGCTGATGGGGTATGTGCACGTGAGACCCTTCCCACATGGGAGAGGTTTTGGGATGATTGCATTCAGACAGAGATCAGGAAAGGTCAGCTTGGGGCAGCCAAGCCAGTTGAGCAGGATGAGGATGTAGCACTGTTGGTAGGAGGCAAGAAAGGCAAAGGCAAGAAGCAGGCTTCCACAAGCAATGGTGGGGGCAAAGGCAAAGGTAAAGGTAAACAGGGTAACACACAGAAGGACTATTCCAAGGTGAAGTGTTGGAATTGTCAGAAGATGGGACACTATGCAGTTGTGTGTCCTGAGAAGAAGAAGAAGAAGGGGAAGAACTAGAGCATGGCAGCATCAGCAGAGGTTGAGGACTTTGCAGATCGCTTTGACCGGGAGTTTGGGTTCATTGCGTGTGAGTCCTCTAGTGCAGGATTACCTGCCACAGAGGTTCAGAGGGAGCATGCATTTCCCTCGACTAGCGGAGCATCTTCGAGTATCTGGTATGTGGACAGTGGGGCTTCACGTCATATGACAAGAGTCCGTGAGTACTTCTCAGAGCTTTCAGAGAGTGGCACTGATATAGAGGTAGTACTCGGTGATGACAGAGTTGTTAGAGCAGTCAGTGTGGGAACATTGACATTTCAGAGGGAGTCTAAACCTCCCTTGAAGGTGTCAGATGTTCTTTATGTGCCAGGGATGAGGAAGAACCTCATATCCGTCTCATCTTTGGAGGACAGAGGATATGAGATACTGTTCAGGGGTGGACAGGTGCTGATGTATCCCAGGGGCGCTCCAGCTGATTCAGCTAGAGTGATAGGTGTACGCCATGCAAAGGTGTACAAGTTTGCATTTCAGCCCCTTTTGGCATTGAGCAGTAGCACCGACAGCAGAGCTAGCAGTTCTGAGCTGTGTGAGATTTGGCACCGCAAGATGGGGCACATGTATCATGGAGCCTTGAGGACTTTGCGAGAGATCACTACAGGTGTGCCAGATTTCAGTACTGATCACTTTGATACTTGCAGAGGATGTGCGATGGGCAAGTTTGCCAAATCCCCTTTTCCCAGCAGTGACAGCAGAGCGACCGGGATACTTGATTTGATTCATTCCGATGTGAGCGGTCGGATGTCTCATGTTTCCTTGAGTGGATATGAGTACTATGTGTTATTCATTGATGATCACTCCAGGAGGACCTGGATTTATTTCTTGAAGACCAAGAGTGAGGTCTTCAAGCGGTTTCAAGAGTTCAGAGCTCTTGTGGAGACACAGACAGGTTGGAAGATCAAGTCCCTGAGGTCGGACAATGGGGGAGAGTACACCCTTGGAGAGTTTGTTGACTATTGTGCGGAGGCAGGCATTAGGAGGGAGCTCACTGTTCCTTACAACCCCCAGCAAAACAGGGTTGCGGAGAGGAAGAACAGATCCATCGGAGGGGCTGCCAAAGCCATGTTGCATGATCAGGGGTTGCCATTGTTTTTGTGGGCTGAGGCCTGCAACACAGCTGTTTATTTGCAGAACAAGAGTCCGCATCGTGCCTTGGGGCACATGACTCCGGAGGAGGCTTTTTCTGGGAAGAAGCCTGATATTGGTCATCTTCGTATCTTTGGGTGCATCACATACTCCTACATACCCAAGGAGAAGAGGATCAAACTAGAGCCCACCGCAGAGAAGGGTATCTTTGTGGGCTACAGTGAGACCTCAAAGGCCTTTCGGATTTACATTCCTGCACAGAGGAAAGTTGTTGTCAGGCGGGATGTGAAGTTCGAGGAGGACAAGGCCTTTAGGAGGTCACGGGAGTTAGAGTATCTGGATCAGCCAGACCCTCAGCAGCAGTTGAGTCAGTTGCAGGGATCCAGTGGGCAGGGATCAGGAGGATCCGGAGGTACATCTATGACGATGTCAGGTCCGTTAGTGGGGAGTGGCTTGCAGAGTCAGAGGGGTGGTGCTATGGGCAGCACGCAGAGCAGTCCACAGAGCAGTTCACTGGGGAGTCCACTGATGGACAGTTCACACGGTACCTCAGCATCTACAGGTTCAGGTGCAGGCAGGAGGACAACAGACAGACAGTCAGGAGTTCAGGCTCCTGATGTTGAGGATGAGGAGTTTTATTCTCCGGCGGGAGAAGTGTGCTCAGGGAAGAGGAAGCCCAAGTGGCTTCAGGACACCTTGAGAGATGCCACATCTGTTGCTGAGCCTAAGAGGCCGGTCAGAGAGAGCAGACCACCTGAGAGGTTTTGTAGTTATATGGCAATGGCTACCAGCATCCTTGACTCTGAGCCTTCTAGCTATGAGGAGGCAGCTAGCCAGCAGGTCTGGAGAGAGGCCATGCAGGAGGAGTATTCTTCTATCATGAAGAATGATGTTTGGGAGGTGGTGCCGAGGCTTGAGGGAAAATCCGTGGTTACTTCCAAATGGCTTTACAAGGTAAAGCATGCTGCAGATGGCAGCATTGAGAAATTCAAAGCGAGGTTTGTGGCTAGAGGGTTCTCCTAGGTAGAGGGAGTTGATTATGAGGAGACCTTCACTCCCGTGGCTCGATATACTTCGATCCGCTCCATTATATCGATAGCAGCAGAGATGGGTTGGAAGATCCACCAGATGGATGTGAAGACCGCATTTCTCAATGGCTTCATACAAGAGGAGGTGTACATTGAGCAGCCACAGGGCTTTGAGGTGCATGGGAAGGAGTCCCATGTGTGCAGACTGAAGAAGGCCCTTTATGGCCTGAAGCAAGCTCCCAGAGCTTGGTACTCCAGGATAGATACTTACTTGTAGAAGATGGGTTTCAGAAAGAGTGAGGCACATCCGAACCTTTACTATATTGTGATAGGTGAGGAGCCTCTCATTCTGGTGCTGTATGTGGATGACTTAGTCATTACAGGTGCAGAGAGACTCATAGAGCACTGCAAGAGAGATCTTGCGGCGGAGTTTGAGATGAAGGACCTCGGCTTGATGCATTACTTTTTGGGTTTGGAGGTGTGGCAGGAGGAGGGGCATTTCTTCCTGGGACAGGGGAAGTATATTGTGGACATCCTTGGCAGATTCCACATGGAGGATTGTAGACCCATGTCGACACCGATGATCACCAACCGGAAGAAGCTTCATGCTTCGGATTCCGAGTTGGTGGATCCCACATTGTACAGGCAGCTGATTGGTTCCTTGATGTATTTGGTCAACACTAGACCAGATATTTGTTTTGCAGTCAACACGATGAGTCAGTTTATGTGTGAGCCTAGGAAGGTTCATTGGGTGGCTGCAAAACAGATTTTGCGATACTTGCAGGGGACAATGGATTATGGTCTGGACTACAGGCAGGGGGATGGAGTGAGATTGGCAGGTTACACTGATTCTGATTGGGCAGGTTGTGCTTCTGATAGGAAGAGCACTTCAGGGTGCTGTTTTGGGTTGGGTTCGGCAGTTGTGTCATGGTTCACCCGAAAGCAGCAGTCAGTAGCATTGAGTTCAGCGGAAGCAGAGTATATGGCAGCCAGTCTAGCTAGTTGTGAGGCCATCTGGCTTCGCAAGATGTTGCTTCTGGCTTATTGGTCACTCGTTGAGACCTTCAAAGGATTTATCGTGATAATCGCAGTTGCATTAAACTCAATGCGAGAATCCAAATATTTCATGACAGTCAAAGCATATCGGGATCAAATATCACTTCATCGTAGACTATGTTCGTAAAGGGAGCTCGTAAAGCTTGAGTATATTCCCACCGATGAGCAAGTTGCTGCGTATATTCTTACCAAAGCCTTACCACCTGGGCAACATGTTCACTTCGCAGACAAGATGGGTGTGGTGAGGAACACCTTCCTCGGTAAGAGGGAGTGTTGAAATTTGGTTACCGGAGGACAGGTGGTTTCCTAAGGCTTTCATCTTTAATCTAGGGAAAAGTGTCCAAAAGAATTTAATTTTTCTTCTAGAGTGACTTTATAAAGTTATAAAGTCAAATCCAATTTAAAAGTGACTTTAAGTGATAAAGTTACTAAGTCTAATTTTAAAGTGACTTTAATAAAGTCAATGTGAAATTAGAACGTGAAAAGTGACTTTGGAAATAAATGACTAAGTGGGTCTTTATTAAAGTGGGGTGAATTAAAAATAGAAAGTGAAAATTAAATGAGCATTTAATCTCAGCCCTAGATCTAAAGCTATCTCAACCATTGGATTTAGGGATTCCCCAAAAGTCACTTAGGGTTACGTTAAAGGAGGATAAGGAGGAAAAGGTCATTCATTCTTTCATGAGCAGATTGAGAGAAGGAGAGCAAGAGAGCAAGGGAGATTTCTGAGCAGTGAGGAGAAGGAGGCAGCAGCTTGGCACACATTCCAAGGCAGCATTTCAGCAAGACAAGTGCAGCAGATTTAGCAAACAGCAGGCAGATTTTTGGCACGGTTTTCTAGGCAGGGAGGCCGTACAGCAAGGCCGTACAGCAGGGCCGTATAGTAGGCCGTACAACAAGCCGTACAACAATATTGGGCACGGAAATCGAGGCAGCAAGGGGCTGTACCGTACAGCAGAGTTTTGCAGCAGTTTTGGCACGCAAATCGAGGTTTTGGACAACATCATTAATTGCTGTTTGCACAGATTTTGAGGAGGCCGTACAGCTGCATTTATTGCAGATTTCTGGGCACGCAAATCGAGGAGAACGTACAACATTTATTGCTATTCTGTTTTTGCTGTTTGTACATTTTCCGAGGCGGTGGTTAAGCACGGAAAAAGAGATAAGTTGTAAAAGTTTGTCTGCTGATTTTTTATTTTGCTGAATATTTCTCTCACTGTAAAAAGCATTTTTCCAGAAATAAGGAGCTTTCGAATTGGTTTTCCCCAAGAGTTGTAGGGGGTTTTTCCAGGGTCACCTTGACCAAAAATTACTGTGTTATGATGTGTTGAATGGCTGTTTGTTACTGCTGTTTTTTATTTTTGCATTTTCCAGCATTCTGAAAAATTTCCAGAATTAGTGTTTTCAGCAAAATTTATTTTTCCAGTTGTTGAATGTATGGTTATGGGAAAGGGCATTTAACTATTTTGGAGTAATAAGGTGAACACTGAAAACCGGGGTGGGAAACTATAAATTTCTACACACTGCATCCTCTGTGCTGCTGAAGTCCCATCAGCCCCTTTGCACTGCTGCTTCTACGCTGCTACTGCATCTGCACTGCACTGCTCCCTCTACAGCGTCCCAACTTTGCCCTCTACTTCACCGTGATCCTCTCCACCCACTGCTCCAGTCATCCCCACTACTGTCTTAAGGATCCCGTAGCACGTATGTGATCCAAGAGTTGGGCTACTCAAGGATCTTGCCTCCACTTTGTAGCTGCTCGACAGATCAATATTGCCCCACCTCTTCTATCGAGGCACATGAGCACTCATGGCCACATCATCATTGGAGCCATCATCTTCTTGAGCTGCCGCAGCTTTGGAAGTAGAAGCTTCCTTGCCCTTCTTCCTTAGAGGACAATTGGTGGCGAAGTGTCCAAGTTCACCAAATCTAAAACATTTGATCTTTGATAGATCCCACTTCTTTTTCCCTTGCTGCTTCTTAGATGCTAGGGTTGCATCTTCCTCTTCCTCCTTCACTTTGCTTGATCCGGTGCTGGTTTGTCTCTTGGTCATCCGGCGGATTTCCTCTCGATGGAGGATAGTCCACATGTCATCCTAGCTTGGAAGGGTCCTGTCTGCTGAAGATGCTTTGGACAATCGTTTCCCAATCATCTGTGACTGCATTTAGAGCAATCCTCACCATGACATCATCATCCACTTTAACCCCCACGGCAATCAGCTAATCTCGGATCGTTTGAAACCTGAAGAGGAAATGGTCGATTTCTTCCCCCTTATTCATCATAAACAACCTCATCTGGTTCTCCAAAAGTATCTTCTTCTGGACGAATTTCCCTTGATACATTGTGGTTATCGCTTTCCACATATCATTAGACATCTTCTTCTCGGCTATGTGTGGGACCACATGATCCTTGACCCCGTCCATGATGAAGCGCTTGGCATGCGCTTCAACTTCATTATGCTTCGCGAAAAGAACAACATCGGTTGGTGTAGCCAAGACGCTTTCTGCATGCTCTCGTAATGCGTATGCCTCCAGAACTGTCAAGATTCTGGCCTTCCAGATAGCAAAGTTGGACAAGCCGTCCAACCTATCCTGATCACGCAGTCTGTATGGCGCCATCTAACTCAGAATAATCTATCGAAACAGATACTCCTCTTCCTCCTTTTGTTGCTACCCTCAACAGAAACTTAGATCTAGCGTCCTTGGCGAGAAAGGAACCCTCTGCTCTCTCTGAAAACTGATTTCTTCCCTTGGAAATCTGCCAAATCTTCTAAATCAGCCCTCTTCGATCACCCACCTGATCGATCCTCAGATTTCTTCGGCAAAAATCTGTTGAGCGACTGTTCTCCTCCCGCTCTTTGTCAACTTAGCTAGGCACGATTCTGAACCGACAGAATCTCCACCACACCAGCAATTGTTGAAGATCAGAAGCTCTGCTTTTGGGCTACCACAACTTTGCATTGCAACTCGACATTGGATTGCGTTCCTCTGACTGGCGTCTGTGTGAGCAGACTGGCTCAACGCATCCTCTGCGTAACGACTGCGTAGCGCAGGCTACTCCTACGTCACCTTGGAAGGCTCTGCGCTGCCTCTGCATAACTCAGTTGGGACTGTGTCAACCCTTGCGTGGCCTCTGCTGGGAATGCATCCTCTTGGTGCTATGCTACCCTCTTCGGATTTTGTGCTGGTTCAGCTGCTACTCTGCAGCAAAAATTTCTTCAGCGGATTTGCTGGAGATTCAACTTGATCTGCAATGCTCTGATACCATGTGAAAATTTCTTAATCTAAGAAACCCTACTTCTAATCATTGATTTACTTCTCCTACTTGATTCTTTATACAAGTTATTAATCTGAATATTCAGAAAAACAACGAAGTAAACACAAATAACAACCTACACATACAGAATATTTACTGAATATAACCCTCATATGACAAAGTGACACACAGATTTTTCGGACAAATGTCCCCGGAAAAACCAAATACGGGAAACTGGTGCAGCTAGCTCTGGAGGGTTTTATTATTATGAAAAATCTGAATACAACAATTTTTGGGCACCAGACATAGTTTGCCATATAGAGAAAATCACGACAACAATACCTCTTTCACACGGAGTCAGAAAATATGGCTGATTCACACCCTCAAATAGGATTTACAGAACTCGAGCCCTTTCAAGCCAATCAGAAACTCCAGCGCTGCTCCTCAGCCCTGTGCGTCAGCCTCTGCGCTGCTCTGGAAGGGCCTACATCACCCTAACTGGGATTAACTGCCCCTGCGCTGCCTTGACTGGGCCTCCGTCCGCCCTGCATGGCTCCTGCTGCCTGTGCACCGCCCCTGATTGGGCTCTGGCTGGACTGCGTAGCATTGGCTGCCCTCTGTGCTGTTGGATATGTTGCCTATCTGCCGCTATTGTATTCTTGGCCTTGGATCATAATCCCTTGCCAATACTGCTTCTCGCTGCACTGCAAACTCTTTTATGAAATTCTTAGCAAACCACGCCCTATAATTTCAGCTTAGTTTTAGTGCTCTACCAATGTGTATGTTCTCCAACTGACCCCAAGCCTTTCTCTTATACGTTTATCGTTGGCAAACCAACAACTATGATCTAATGTCTAATCAACGACTAAGATTAGAAGCTGCTTGATCCACGTCACTTAGAACATTCTCATCACATGTTTAAATTAATTCACTTTAATCTTTTAATTTTCCTAAGTTAAACTTAGGGTCCTTAATTAAAAGGATTAATTATTTGAATAACTATCAAACCGGATGGAATTTCTCCAAATGCTTTCTGGGTCTTGGAGATCTCATGTACTCCAACACCTCCACAAAATTTCGGAGCTAGAGCACATTCGATGCTACCCCAAAATTTCAACAGAGAGATCCCATGTGAAGTGATGATACAAATTAATGTAGCTAACAATAATATATACCCTCTTAAGGAATTTGAATTAGCCTATGGGCCTGCATTAGCCCCTAATGATAAAATAATGTGCAAATAAAACCCCAATTGGTGACAAGCCCACCAAACTAGCTCAAAATGGAAAAAATAAGCTTCACAGGGGGCCAAATAATCATATATACATGTCGTGGGCTCCTCCAAAGGCCTAATGATGTCCTGAAGTGCCATAATGAGGAATAAATTCCTTAGAATATGATGGACAAGGGGGTGGCTCCTTGTTCTCCAAGTAGTAGACCTGTGGTGCTCCCAATGGGTGTGGGGGCACACAAATGATCCCATGGGTCTCCATATGAATCAAAGATGCATGCAGATCCTCTGAAAGGGCTCGAGTGATGGAATGAAAACTGTACATGTCCTGGGACACCTGCTAAGAGTGTGGGGCTCTTGTGGGGCCTGTTGGGCATAGTGTACCAAGAACATCACCATCATCCCAAACATGGATCGCTAGTAGTCCCCTGAACATCATTGAACATCATTGAGGATCCGTGGAGTGCCATCTGCTGCTGTGGAGGCCGATGGATCTCTATGCACACCCTCTCTGTGGGTTAGGATCCCGTATAGGGAGACCAAACCCAAATGGAATCCATCTGCAATCATGTATAAAATCTAATGTGTCCCCTAGGCTTCCAGTACAACGAGTCATTAGGATAATCGTGTAAAAGAGCTTACAAATCATGGTTAACAAAGTGGACACTTCACAATGACATGCCCTTTCGTAGTGGGCTTTGGCATGTGCTAGTGTCTTCATACTCCAATGGGGGTTAGCTGTTGACTTATGGTAGCATCGGATGTGCTCTAGCCTTGTAACTTCGTATTTAGGCTAGGACACATGTATTCCATAAAATCCAAAAATGGTTTTGGAAAATTCCACTTAGAGATGGCTTAATTAAATTAATTAATCGTTTTTTAATGTTTTCCTAAGTCTAAACTTAGGGAAATTGATTAATTAAAGGGTATTAATTAAATTAAGTGTGAATCTTCTAGATAAAGTCATGGATCACCTCCAAGTTAATCTTAGCCCTTGATTATGTTTTAATCTTGGCCGTTGAAGGTTCAACAGAAGAATATAAGAAGGAGGGTGAGGGGCCTATGGAAAACACATTGAGACACTTGAGCTATTGAGCATTTTCGAATTTGTGTGAGGAGACACAACTTTTGATTAAAATCGAATCACTAGGGCAGGGTTTGCTAAGTGATTTTGATTCAGTGATCAGATTCAGAGAGGGGCAGAAGCAGAACTGGTCAGGAGGACCAGGAGTGCATTTCAGAGAGAGGCAGCAGTGACGCAGAGAGAGACAACACAGTTTTCTGAAGAGGTGATGTAGTCCTTGCATGAAATCACGCAGAAGCAACGCAGTGTCTCTTGGAGTCAGTCCGAAGATAGCTAGAGGCTGGGGTTTCTGAGCCAAGAGGGCCAAAATCCAGACTCGGATCAGCTAGATCATGTGCAGAAAGAGGTGACGTAGTTTCTCAGGCTTGCATACGCAGGCGTAAGCACTCACGCAGATCCAGCGTAAGCACTCACACAGAGGCAGAGAAGGGCTTCACCAGTGTTGTTTAGATCAACCGGAGACTTGCAGAGTAAGGTATATCTCACAATTATATTTGCTGTCCAGATTTCTCTGAAGGGTTTGCTGGATGTTGGCACCCTAGTTGTACTCAAGATTCTGCTGCTTGATAATACAAACCCTCAGATCTGCTACACCGGTTTTCTCGAGTTGGGTTTTTCGGATTTCCGGGGACTTAGTCCAAAAATAACTGTGTCGAATGTGGTTGTTTTTCATTACATTTTGTTCAGTTTGTTTCAACACTTGGATTTATTCTGCAACATTATTTGTGTAGACTTCAGTAATTACTTCAGTATTTCAATGTAATGAAATAATTATCAGAATAATAGGAGAAGCAATTCAGATTTGTTGCAGTAGGATTCTAGATCTAGGATTTTTAACATTAGCCATGTACCTTATTAAATAGTTTCAACCCTTAAAGGGGATAGTAGGTCCAAGGCACACCCTTTGAATGGGAGTGGCAAGTGACAAATAAATGAAATGGAGTAGGGAATGAGAGGGGCAATTCTGGGCCACATATTGGGCCATAGGGGCAGCGAGATACGGGGAAACCCACTCCAGGGTATATAATGTGTAGGAGGGAACAATCATGGTACATGAGGTCTCTCGGCTTTGATTTTTCCACCCTTATTTGTATGCCTTTTTCCTTTTATGGTTTTTCTTTAATTAACTGCTCGAGGCTCAAGGATAAGAGCATGATGTGTCTAATGTAGCAGTGATTACCCCTTTTAAGGTAGGGCGGTTCATTGCCCTCCAGGGGGTGGGACAATCATGGGTTCCTGTATGACAAAGGAGGCACATCTAGGGCCTATGGAACCAGGGTGATGGCCATGGGTAAGGGGCAAAGCACATGCATTGGCTTTTGCCCACGTGCTAATTATTTTTGTCTCGACCATCTTTTGCATTTTGTGGTACAATTTTCTGTTAAGTGTGGCCAATTATGCTTTCCCTTTTTCTTTTAGCTGCTTCAACCTAAAGGGCATCATTCCATGCCTGACCCTAAGTGGGGGCAAGGTGATAGGGAGGCTGGCCCTATGTGGACCCATGGGGGCTATGTGGACCCAGGTGGGAGAAATGATGGATGGGAGTATAATGAGTGGAAGGGGGGTAATACATGCGGATAAAGGAGCGGGACCATGCACCCAAAGTCGGGGTTTCCCATGTAGTGCCACCCTAGAACCAAATGGTCAATAAAGGAGATCCCACGGGACTAAGATGCAGGGGTAACACCCAAAAGAGATCAAGGGAACAGAAGCACAGACTAAGCCCACTCTTTCTGCCAAATCCCCCCATCAATCCATGCCCACAAGTATCTATGATAAGTAAACTCGATACTCAATTACCAAATGACAAGACATACCTTTAGATTTGGGAGGTCGATCTTCAAACATACAATCAATATAGATCGGTGAGGGACCACGGGGTTGGCTCAAGTGGCAGAGAAATGGCACAACAAGCTAGTAGGAGGCTGCAAGGGGCTACTGGTTGCCGGCTGAGGTCAATCATGGTGAAAAATTTCTCCTAGGGATATCACCCACGAAGTGGTGGGTAACACAACCTACACAAATAAAACCATGGAAGAAATAAACGCTGGAAGAAATGCTAGCACACACACATAAAATAACACAGTTATTTTTGGACCAATGTCCCCGGAAAAATCGGTGCAACAGTTGAGGGTTTTATTATTATGCAACAGTGAAATAATCTGAGTACAACTGGATGCCCAAACTCGCAATCCTGCAGAGAAAAAATAGCAAGAAAAATCTAGTGAGGAATTTCCTAACTCCACAAGCGAATCTAGGCATTGACCTCAGTTCAAATTGAGCTGTCCAAACTGGCTCTGCGCAGTCACTGCTTCACCCTAGTGCAGTCACTTCTGCACTTAGCTCGAAACAACTTCTCCTCAAGCTGTCTGGTCAGCTGTTGTCCGGGAAAGCGTCTCTCCTAGCCTCTCGAACCTTTGCCCAGCTTCTGGCACTGAAACTTTGCTTCTCCCCAGCAAATCGAAATTGCCTATAGAGGCTACTGCGCTGCTCTCGTCAGCCTCACTGTGGCTCCTCTACCTCTCTGTAAATGCACTCACCAGAATTGGAATCCTTCCTCTGACTTCACTGTCCCTGCCCCTCTCACTGCTTCGATCTCACTGACTCTCTCTTCGGCAACTGACAACTGCTACTCTGGAAATCAAACTGCCAGTAAAATCGAACTGCTTAAGTGATTTCTCCAAGCCCTATCGACTTCTTATAATCCTCTGTTGAGACTTCAACGACCAAGATTAAATCTTAATCGATGGCTAGGATTAACTTGAAGTTGACCCGTGTGAGTTTCTAGAACATTCACACCTTGACTTAATTAATTAGTCATATTCCCTAACTTCAGACTTAGGAAATATTTAAAAAACTGACTAATAATCTAATTAAGTCATTTCTTGGCAAAATTTCTAGAAACAATTTCTGGGTTTTGGAGATCTCATGTATTCTAGTCTCTCCACAAAATTTCAAGCGTAGAACACATCCGATGCTACAGAAACTAACAGGGTTCCCTCTTGGTGCAATAACTAGGGCATCTTTTTATTTGAAATTCCATCGTTGGAATTCGTTCAAAACTGGAGGATGCCTAGAGGAGACATAAATGAAGAAACTTGTCCGGACAAAATCCTAAAATTCCTCCTCCCTAAAGTTTCACACCAAGCCCTATAAAATTTCCTTATCCTTAGAGGAAGAAGAAAAGAGGGAGAAAAGAGGTGATAGAATGATATTTTCGTTAAGTTAATGTGATCACCAAGGATTTAGGACCAGTGCCTGGCTATTGGGAAGATTGGAGTCAAAATGATCAAGATTTGGGAATTTCGCTTTTCAAAAAGGCCTAAAGAAACAACTTCATTGATGATGGATGTAGTTAGACGACAAATTAGACTTTTATACTTCGATATGCAAGATTTGGTGGAGTTTCAAGGTAAAAGGTGCACAACTTACCCCTAGGAAAATTCGTTCTTCTTGCCAAGATGAATAATATATGCCATGAGCCAAGATTACAAGTGTTTCATAAATTCACATTAATTTTTGGGGCACAAGAAAAATCAAAGCATAGCGTTCCATACATTAGATAAATTATCAAAAAATTCGCATGAAAAGAGCACTTACATGACAAGAGAGTATATCCATCCATCACATTTGCAAAATAGATGATCCAAGAGAGATGGCGAAAACATTCCACACATCAAAATGCATTTAATCATCCAATTCATTCCACAAATTGCAGGTTCAAAATCTTTAGAAAGATATATCCCAAATCCAAGTGATGATGAGGAATGAAATGAACCTCTCATCAATTTATATGATCCTCTAAGGGATTCGAATTACTTAGTTACGCTTAATGATGCCCCTAATAATAAAATAATGTACAAATAACAAACTTTTGGTGATAAACCCACCAAATAGCTCCGTAATATGAAAAATAAGCTTCTTAAGAGGGCCGAAATGATAATACAATATCTAGGAGGGCCGTTGAAAGGCTCAGTGAAGTTCAACATGTGCCAAAAATGAATGGAAGGGCTCCAAAAATAAGGATGAAGGGGATGGCCCCTTGATCTCCAAGCAAATGACCTATGGTGTCCCTAAGTGGCTGTGGGGGGCACAAAATCATCCTCATGGGTCTCCAATTGAATCGAACAAGCATGTATCTCATCTACAAGGGCTGGAACAATGATGCAATCCCTCCCTTTGTCTCCCATGGTGAGACAAAACCCCATCTAGGCCTTGGATCAACTGCCAAGTGTGTGGTGCAAGTGTGTAGCGGCTGGTTGAGGTGATCCAGATGCATCATCATCATCAAATAAGTGGGACACGAGCGAGCAATGAGTGATGCTGAAGGATCCCATGGCATGGCTATCTGCTCTCTGTTATAGTGGAGGCCCATGGCTCTCAACGCACACCCTATAAATACCAATATGACCCTTTGGAGGGCTTGGATCTCGTATAGGGAGAGCAAACCCCAAAATGAAGACCCACCTGCAATCCTGCATAAGATTCAATGCGTCTCCTCACCTTCCAGTACAACAAATCATTATTGTAATTGAGCAAATTAGCTTACAAGTCATGGAACCAAGTGGGCACTTCATAGTGGCATGCCCTTCCATAATGGGCCTTAGAATGTACAAGTGTCTCCAAGTTCAAGGAGGAGGTTAATCAAGGACCCTATTAAGTGGTTCCAACTTCTATGGGAGTGACAGGTGTTGATTTCTAGTAGCATTGGATGTGCTCTAAGTCTCAAATTTTGCAGGGAGGCTTAGACATATGTATTCCAAAATATGCAGAAAACATTTTGGGAAATTCCATCTGGATGGGGTTTTATTCAAATAATTAATTATTTTTAATGGGAGCCTAAGTCTAAACTTCGAGAATTAAAATAATTAAAGTATATTAATAGAATTGGGTGTGAAACTTCTAGAAAAAGACGGAGATCGAGTCAATATGATCTAAGCCGTTGATTATGTTTTAATCTGGGCCGTTGGTTATCCAATGACGAGATTATAAGGACTTCGATGGGCATTTGGAAAACATATGGAGTGAGTCTATAGATCGATTTCTCTAGTGAGCAGCGTAGAGAGATCATTGAGTTGATTCGATTGCAGAGAGGGGCAGTGATAGTTCCAGTTGGAAGATCTTTTCTTGAGCCGAGAATACATTGGAGAGAAGGCAGAGAAGAGGACACATAAGAGGCAGCGTAGGGGCTACACTGGGTAGCGCAAAGCCACGCAGAGGCAGCGCTGAAGCCTTGAGGAGATCTGAAGTTTTGCTGAGGATTAGTCAGACCTAGTGCTGGAGCGTCGGGGTGTGAGACTGGAGGGGAAAAAGATCAACATCCATCCAATAGAACGACCAACAGAAGGAGGTGACGCAGTGATCTGAATGAAGTATGTTAGTATTGTTGTGCTAATTCCTCTTTCAGATTCTGTAAACAATGTCTTATATGTGCTTAAGGGTTCAAGTTCTCTTGCAAGTGATCGAGTCTCATGAGTGATTTTTATGAACAAATTAACATAAAATAAAGACTAAACAACAACAAATAAAAGTGCAGTACATCACCATACAACACATCAACACAGGGATTTGATGAAGGAGTTCACCACTCCTAGGATACATCTCCTTGGTCCAGCTTGTTGGACTATATAAATCACTTACTAAATGACTGAACATCACACATTTAATTATCAATCTAGGGACGTCTGTTTATTCCAATGACAGTTGCACTGTCTGTGCCGATACACCAACCAGAAGTAATTTCAAAGAAAAGAAATCGTTGCTGAAGTAAATGCTGGAAACAAATCACTCATGCAGAAATAAAATAATCCACAAGATTGAAATCACATTTCAATTGATCTGTCTAGCTCGCCACACAATAAGTACCCAGCTGGTATTTCTATTATCACATGTGTAACAACATATAAAGTACTAAAATCGAAGCAGATATATTCTCAGCTGAACAGCAGCAACAACACTAATGATACATAAACTGAAATACAATTACATATACACAACTACTTTAATCACTGCAATCCCTACTAAGAAGGAGGGCCCTTCCTCCCTAGCAGGGCGCAGGTAGAGAAGGAACTTTAACTGAAACTAAATAGAATCACGCATGCAACAACAATAACAGGATGATCTGTATTAATTTGAACACAATTACAGAGCCAAAACAACGCTGTTCTCCGCTAACCTCTCGACCTCTAGGGCCGAGAGATATATAGTGGTTACATAAGAAAATCCAGGGATAGATTACGATTCTCATGCTGATCGAAATAGAACTCATATAGTTATAACCACTTCCTAATAAAGTTATGATTAGAAAATAAAAGATTACAATTGGAACTGCCCTTAGGCTGTTATCCCAAAAATACAATGTTAACAACTCCTACAGCTATCATAATGAAAACACAGCTGTAGTGCAACCGCTAGAGGACATATCAGCAACAATATAGACAAGAGCGGTCAACGGTACAACTGTATCACTGTATCAGCAGTTCGCCAACGAGTCTGTAACAACAGAGTGTAACAACGGTTTGCTGGCGGGTCTGTAACAAGAAGGTGTAACAACATCAGCATCACTTTGCTGTAACAACACCATCCGAATTGCTCCTGTGAATTCCGTGTCTAGGATCTTTGACATCTGAAAGGACAACACAAAGACCATCAACCTTCCTCCAAACATTCACCATCAATTAGCCATAAAAAGGTATAATAGATCATAATATTTGGTGAATTGGAAAAGTAACGAAAGCAAGGTGAAACAACACAAGTCAGGGTAAAAAGGTAGGAAAAAGGGGTAAAGATACTCCCATTGGTTATGGTTATGAAGCAAAATAAGGAAGATAAGTGTAGGAAAAATGTACAAAACCAGCACCCAACATCTCCCCCCAACTGAAATACTTGCATGTCCTCATGCAAACTCCTCTCTCATGGGAATATCTTCGGTGCAGGTCGGTGAGATCATAAGCACCAGCTGTGTCCTTGTCTGCAGACCTGTATCCCTGATTGGCCATCAATTTCCGTACCTAGGATTTTGACTCATACTTGCTCAATTCGTAATTGGTCTGGTAATCCTCAATGGGCAACCAAATCAAAGGAAACTTGAACTTCAATCCCAACCACAAAGCACCAAGTGATTGTACAATTTGTGTGTAGGCTGGTACATGTGTAACAACCACCACGAAATTCTGGAATGAGAATGGATCTCCCTTCAATAGCTCAACACTATTGGCTTCCGTGCGTTTTAAATACCCTGTCAAAGCTCGACTCTTCATCATTGCGAATTGATTGAGGCAGAAATCCACAATTCTTCTTCTATAAGTGGCAGCTGGTTCTTTAATCCTAGGGGTACTCAACATTCTCCTGAATTCTCGTCTCAGCTCAGCAGCCCATCCTGGTTCTGCCCGAACCCACAATGCTGTCTTTTCCTCATTAGTCTCCATGGATTTAATGGCCAGATGCCATTCAATCTGATTTCTCATGAAGGATACAAAAGCCCTTAGTTGAAGATCTCCCATATAAGAGAATACTGTCACAATCATCTGCATACTCACATGTTCACAAATAATGTTGTGTAAAAATAATTCACACAACAAACTTTGCTCATCAAAATCTGAGGCATGGAAAACATTTAGAAACGTACAAGTGGAGGAACATAAATAAGGTCTGTTCTCCATAATGGCTTTCAATTGAAACAAGAAGTAACGTTCCCACAGAAAAATAGGATAGAATGGAGAAGGCCTCCGACAACCGAACAAGTTGAGGGCGAGGTCATGAAGTCTCTGCTTATCTACGGTGAGGTCTCAAATCTGCTCCTGTAACAGCAACAACTGTTCTTCTTGTTTCTTCAAAGCTTCTTTCTTCTTGTAATCCTCCCACCTTTTATTCAACTCTGCTTCCATCCATCTTTCACGTAAGGTGTCTATTTCTCTCTGATGTTCTTTTAGCGAAATCATCCCCTCCCGAAGGGAGATTGCTTCTTGCTTCCTTTTTTGTAACTCAGAAATTAATAGGAGTTTCTCAGAGTTCCATCCCGAGATGGGACTTGGCGTTCTCCTAGATTCAATACCTTCATCAACAATAGGTGTACCAGCCTCTTCATGGGGTTGTTCCACCTCTGCTGCTGGTTCTTGTGTAACTGCAACCTCTTCGGTGGGTTCTTGTGTGTCAGCCCCTTTGTTTTTACCTAGAGTCGCCTCTGTGTCCATTGTTGTTTCTTCTACAATAGGAGTGGCCTCCACAAGTTCTTGTGGGTCGGCTTCTAGGTCGATTATTACAGGAGGCTTTGCTTTAACTGCTGGTTCTTGTGTAGCAGCAGTATCATTAGCAGGTTCTTGTATAACAACCTCCTGCTGTTCTGTTTCTACTTCCATTGGGCTGATAATTTCTCTATGGGCATTATATCCCGTTGCTGTTAAGTTCTAAAAACATGTCATGCATACTGACACTGCAATTTCTCTTCCCTCAGATAATTTCCGCTTCAATTCCTCGTTTTCCTTTCTTAATTTTTCAATTTCTAAACACAAGGCATTGGTTTCGTCCTTACCTGATGAGGAAGGCTGCATTTCTTCTTCTAAAACTTTCGCTTTTGTCTGCTTCTTGGCCGTAGGCAAGGGTTCTGCAGGTATGCTGACCTTCACTCTTTGTTTCGGTCTTTTGTCCCCAATTGGTTTGTCAATAGGCTTCTTCCCAATTCTAACTCCAGTAGGCCGAGTCTGGGTCTCCTCCTCTGTCTGACTTCCTCCTGAAGTCGTAGTTTGTTTCCCCCAACTTGTCCTTGGTCTTTTTCTTTTGAATTCTTCCCAAGTTTTTCTTTGCTGGCCTAGGGCATCCAACACAATTAGCTTAATGAGTTCATGATTAGTTACGCATGCCTCCGGGTGTGCTGCTGTTTTTACTGCTGCCGCCATGTGCTTGATGTTTCCAAGCAAATAGAATGGAAGATTGATTCTTTGCTGGTGACGAAGGTGGTTAAGCAGAGGAAAGTGATAGTTGAACACTATCGTGGATCTCCCTTTGCAAGTGATATATTTGATCAAGCCCAGGGCAACGTCTTCCCAAGGATGAGGAAGTAACAATCTGTCAATTCCTTATCCTTTCTTCTCCAGTTTCTCTTCCCCTACTAGGAAATCCTCTTTCAAAGAGGGGTCATTGATTTTTCTATCAAACCACCTCCGCCCTTCTACTGGTAATGAAGTTACCCGGGCAATTACCTCTTCAGTCACCTCCACTTGCATGCCTCTTACTCGAGTTTGATTATTGTTCAAGTTCTGAGCAAATTCAATTGCCACTGCCTCGTCTGAGCCTTCAAGCTTCTGGAAAAACTCAACCCATCCAGCATCTTTGAATATATGGTAAGCCTCTAGACAATTCTGTAGAGTATCCATGGAGTCCGGCTCATGCCTAACCGCTGCTCCACCCATCTTTGCTGTTTGTTTCTAAATTTGCTTCTTAATGTTCGGCAACACTGTAATATCACCGAGTTTCTGAGTTCACTTATTTGCTGTTCAGTCCTGCTATAACATCACTGTGTCTTTGAACTAGCTGCTGCTCAACACCTCTGCTTATCCCAATCGACGAGTTTACAACGAGAATGCAAGGTTTCAGAAAGAGTTTGATGAAAGGTGACAACTTTCATGGATTTACCAAATCGTACCCTACACTAATATTCATAAATGGCTTATTATGGAAAGTGATGGGATTTCGTACACACGCTCTTTTTCAATTGGATTCGATCATCATTAGCAATTCTGTTATTGATTAGGTGCATGCAAATTTAATAGATATTTATGATTACAACCTTTTTTGCAATGATTTCAAGTCATATCCCCTCCCCCACTTTAATTGTGAATCACCGAATCATCAATGACAATCATTTACCTTTTTAATGACATACTTGAGGTGATGTGGAGGAAGACTTGAGTTGACGGCGTCCTGCTTGCAGCGCTCGTGTTGTTGTGTTTAGCCGGCATTGTTATTGCTGTTTATGGAATGAATTACAAAGAACAGTATTCGTGGCTGTCGTTAAATTATTCTCAGAAAAACATAATAATCAGAAGAAATTGTTACACAAAAGGGAATTACATGAATACCATCATCCTATGACATGAATCAGGAAGGGAAGATGATATTACAGGGAGAAAAACATGGGTGTAACAGCCGCCACATGTTGTGTAACCAACTCCAAAAAGAGAAGAAAAGAGATCTCAACGCCTTAGAAATAAGCCACTTCGAGGGGGCAACCTCCAATACATTACATAAATGAACAATTCTTGGATGATACAATTTACAAACCTCCTTTCTATATATAGGAGTCCATGTGGCCATAATGTAATCCTAGTGGGCCACAATGTAATCCTAGCCGACCTAACAATAATAATTTAAGGGCACAATAATAACAAAATGGGGGTTACAAGGGTTCAATAATAACAATAAGGGGGTCACACTAACAATAATAAGGGACTATACTAGTGATATAGGGACCTAACATGCCCCTCTCCTTCAAAAAAGTGTTGTCCTCAACGCTTGAATAGCTCCAGGTGCTTCTGTATAAAATTCTCATCCTCCCATGTAGAATCTTCAGTGGGTAAGTTCTTCCACTTGATGAGATACTCTGAAATTGATCGATTCCGTAGCCGTCGAGTTCTTGTTTCCGTGACTGCTTCAGGTTCCAATATGATTTTTCCTTCCTCATCAAGTTCTGGCAATATTGTTTGAACTGGAAGATTTTCACCTATAACCTTCTTTAAGCATGAAACATGGAAAATCGGATGCACTCGTGAAGAAGCAGGAAGCTCCAATTTGTATGCCATAGTACCAATCTTTTGCAACACCTTGTAAGGACCATAGTACTTTGGTGATAATTTATTATCCTTCTTAGCTTGCTTGAGGGACATTTGTTCGTATGGTTGTAGCCGTAAAAATACCCAATCTCCTACGTCAAAACTTCTCTCGCTGCGATGTTGATCTGCCTGTTGTTTCATTCGATTTTGTGCCAAATTCAGGTTATCCTTTAAGAGTTGGAGAACTTCTTGCCGATGCTCGATGTGATCTTCCACTGCTTGAACCTTCGAATTTTCCCTTAAAGATGATGTGATGGATGGTGGATGATATCCATAAAGTGCCATAAATGGGGTCATTTTTGCCGCAATATGGAAGGAAGTGTTATACCACCATTCAGCGAGAGGTAACCACTTGACCCATTGTGTTTGTTTATCAGATACAAAACAACGAAGATATCCTTCCAAAAATTTATTTACTATCTCAGTTTGACCATCGTATTGAGGATGATAAGATGAGCTATGAGCTAATTGAGTACCCAAACAAGAAAATAACTCCGTCCAAAAATTTCCAGTAAAAATGGGATCTCTGTCGCTCACAATAACCTTTGGGTTTCCATGTAGCTTTTGAATTGTGTCCATAAATGTAGTAGCAACCGTACTTGCTTTAAATGGATGAGATAATGCACAAAAGTGTGCATACTTGGTAAGTCTATCAACTACCACCATGATGACACTCTTTCCTTCGGACTTAGGTAAACCTGTGATTAAATCCATTGAAATCTCCTCCCAACGTTGACTTGGAATGGATAAAGGTTGTAGAAGTCCCGGGGTCTTAATTGTCTCCACTTTATTCTGCTGGCAAACCAAACATTCCGCCACAAACTTTTGAATATCAGATTTAAGGCCATCCCAAAAAGATTCTTTCTTCACCCTGTGGTAAGTTTTTAAAAATCCTGAGTGTCCTCCTAAAGGAGAAGTGTGCAATTCCAGAAGAATCTTTTGTTTTAGTTGGGAATTCTTACAAATATATAAGCGATCTTTGTACCATAAGGAATCATTTTTCCAACTAAATGTATCAGATGTACTAGGATCTTGCCGCAACTTTTGAATGAGTGTCCATACATCTTTGTCCTTCTTCCATTCATCTCTTGCTTCAGTTATCCAATCTGGTTGGATAATAGAAATGGCACAAAGCAATGTTTCCACCTCTTCATTCTTTCTTGAGAGTGCATCTGCAACAACATTAAGCTTTCCTTTTTTGTAGATTATTTCAAAGTCATAACCCAACATCTTTGTGACCCATTTTTGCTGCTCTTCTGAAGATAGTCTTTGTTCCAAAAAGTGTTTAAGACTACCATGATCAATTTTTACCTTGAAGTGTCTTCCCATTAGGTAAGTTCTCCATTTCTTTAGTGCATGCAGTATTGCTAACATTTCCTTCTCATAAATAGGTTTCTGTAAATACTTTCCTTTGATTGGACGACTTTCAAAAGCAATGGGTCTTCCTTCCCGCATTAAAACTGCACCAATTCCATTTCCTGAGGCATCACATTCCACAATAAAGGTTTTTGTGAAGTCTGGTGTAGCTAAGACCGGTGCTAGGCACATTGCCTCTTTAAGACGTTCAAAGGCCTTAGTTGCTTCAGGAGTCCATGAAAATGCATCTTTCTTCAATAATGTTGTTAGAGGTGCTGCTATTCTCCTATAATTCTTAACAAACTTGTGATAATACCCTGTTAACCCGAGAAATCCTCGCAACTTCTTTATGGTTGTGGGGACTTTCCATTCCTTAATGGTTTTAATTTTGTTAGGGTCTACTTTAACACCCTCGTGAGATACAATATGACCCAAATATTCCACCTCTTGTACTCCAAAGAAACATTTGGATTTTTTTGCATATAATTGTTTCCCCTGCAATAGTTTGAGCACCCTGTCAACATGTTCAACATGATCCTTCCAAGACCTGCTGTAGATTAGTATATCATCAAAAAATACTAGCACAAATTTTCTAAGGAAGGGTTTGAAAATGAATTCATCAACCCTTGAAATGTAGAAGGTGCATTGGTAAGGCCAAAAGGCATGACCAAAAATTCATAATGACCCTCATGAGTTTGAAATGCTGTTTTTGGAATATCTTCAGTCTTCATTCTAATTTGATGATATCCTGAACGAAGATCCAACTTTGTAAAATAAATTGCTCCATGTAATTCATCCAATAATTCATCAATCACAGGAATGGGAAATTTGTCTTTAATGGTGAGCTTGTTGAGCTCCCTATAATCCCGAAACATTCGCCATGATCCATCCTTCTTGTGTACCAATACTACAGGAGCAGAGAAAGAACTTTGACTAGGTTGAATTATACCCGCTTCTAACATTTCTGAAATCATACGTTCAATTTCGCTCTTTTGGAAGTAAGGATATCTATAAGGCCTGATGTTTGGAGGAACACTTCCTGGAATCAAATGAATAGCATGATCATGATCATGAATAGGTGGGAGTCCTTGGGAGTTTCAAACACCTTGGAATGATTGTCCAAGACTTGCTGGAGATCTGCAGAAATAGATGATTTTGATGTCGGAACTTCTAGTGAGCATAATTGTGCAATTACGCCTCGTTGTTCTTTCTTTAGAAGCTTTGTCATGACATTAGAGCTTATTATCCTTCCCGGCTTCCCTTCAATACCCCGTAATTCGAATTCCTTTCCTTCTGAAAAAAATTTCAAGAAAAGTTCTTGAAAATTAAAAGCTACCGTCCCCAAAGATTGTAACCATTGTACTCCTAGTACAACATCAGCACCTCCCATAGGAATGGAAAGTATTGGACTAGTCAACACATATTCCCCCATGGTTAGCTTGATGTTATTGCATTTTCCAGAGCAATTTATAGTTCCTCCATTTGCAACCATCACTTGACATTCTGGTGCTGGGTATAGGAAACAATTTAATTCCTTGGCTACCTTACAATGAATAAAATTATGGGTGCTACCTGAATCAATCAACACTATTACCTTTTTCTTCTTGATTTGTCTTTGTATCTTGAGAGTTTGAGGAGTGGTAATTCCTGCTAGTGCATTACACGATATGGTCGGATTCATTTCTTCCTCTTCTAGGGTTGGTTCCTGGTGTATATCCTCTTCTTGTTCATTTTCTTCTTCCTCTTCACAATCTATGTAAAATAATTTCTTCTCAGCACACTTATGACCTTTAGTGTATTTGTTATCACAATTGTAGCAAAGCCCTTTTGCTCTTTTTTCTTCCAATTGTTGTGGTGTCAACCTTGTAGGTTGTGGAAATCTAGGCGTAGCAACACTTCCTTCTTTATAGAATTGAGTGGTAGGCTTCCTTGTCGCCATAATTTTACATTCAACTTTTCTTGCCAACCCGAATGCCTTCTCCAATGAATCAGGTTCCAAAACGGGAACTTCATGTTGGATGTTATCCTTTAAAGTGCCTAGGAAGAGATCAATCCTGTGTTCCTCTGGAATATCAGTTACCCTTATATTCAATTTTTGGAAGTCCTCAATGTGCTGCCCCACTAAACCTTTTTGTTTGAGATTTATTATTTGGCTAAAGAAGGTGTTGCTCTTTGTATCCTCATAATGTGCTGTCATTTCCTCCGTAAAAATTGACAAAGCCATCGATACCATACAAATGTATTTTGTTCTAAATGTAAAGTTGCAATGCGTACCTTTTGTGTGTTTTGCACATTATGGAGATCAAAATATTGCTCCATCCGTAGTATCCATGTTACAGGATCCTTTCCATCAAACTTCCTCATATCCATTTTTGGAATATGGTGGTTCTTCCCACCAACATTCGAGTTTATGAAATCACGATTAACATTTATTTTGTTCTCATCATGAGGTTCTTCTCCTATATTTCCGCCATTAGAAATCATTTCTGGTTTTAAGCTTGTCATCAAGCCTTCCATGTATGCTTTTAGATCATTCTTCATGTTTTCCATGTTGTCTTTCATGTCATCCATCTTAGCTTCCATGCCCACTTCCATGCCATCCATCTTAGCTTTCAAACCATTCATCTTAGCTTCCACGCCTTTCTTCAAACCATCCATCTTAGTTTCCACGCCTTTCTTCAAAACTTCCATTTCATTTTTTGTTGTTCTTTGCGAGAGCGAAATTTGTTGCACTTGCTCTTGTAATTTTGATATGTCATGTTGCCATTCTTCGTCTTCATGAGTCACAGTAGAGCCTTCTAAAGGCTTAATGGGAGTTGAATTCTTTTTAGGGGCCATTTTAGAATCCAATACTGATATCTATTCTACAATATTCCCTTAGAATCAATTCAACTTGATTCTTCAAACAAGACTTATGCAATTCGGAAAAAAAATACACACCTTTTACTTGCTTTTTAGGAGCTCTGTATTGAAATTGAATTATCTTTGTAATTGAGAATCTTCAATATCTGAAATTCACTGCTTTAGTAGCCTTCTGAACTGTCTTTCAAATGCCACAGGTATGATCTGATTTGGATTCTTCAAGACAAAGTTATTTCCAACCTCCCACAATGACCCAATTTTGGACTGGTTCATTAGAGCGAACTTGTACGACTTGCCACGTGTCACTGTTTCGTCCTTCGTCTCTGAAATTGATATCCAAGAAACTGCAGTCCGTGTAATTGTAACCAAGTTTTACGGCACTCCAATCCGATGCCCAGAGAGAGAGTTATTGAACTTTTCCCACGATCACCTCTTTGAGATGAAATTCAGGAGCCTGAAAAAGCACTACCTTCCACAGATCATATCTCCAAAAATATTGCGAACCAAGATCTGAAATTTTTTGACGACTTTCTTCAGGATTTCAGCTTCGCACCATATGAATTTCAGATTCTGAACCTTCGTAGAAATTTTTTTATAGCGCAAATTCCACGATGACCTGTTTAGGAGCCTGAAAAAATACCTAACTTCCACAGATCATATCTCCGAAAATATTGCGAACCAAGCTCTGAAATTTTTATACAAACTTCCTCAAGATTTCAGCTTCGCACCCTAAAAATTTCAGCTTCTGAAGCTTCGTAGAAAAAACGTTATAGCGAAAATACCACAATGACCTGTTTGGAGCAGCGAAACCCTAGAATCCAAAGCTCTGATACCAAATGTTGTGTAACCAGCTCCAAAAATAGAAGAAAAGAGATATGAACGCCTTAGAAATAAGCCACTTCGAGGGGGCAACCTCCAATACATTACATAAATGGACAATTCTTGGATGATACAATTTACAAAACCTCCTTTCTATATATAGGAGTCCATGGGGCCATAATGTAATCCTAGTGGGCCACAATGTAATCCTAGCAGACCTAACAATACTAATTTAAGGGCACAATAATAACAAAATGGGGGTTACAAGGGTTCAATAATAACAATAAGGGGGTCACACTAACAATAATAAGGGACCATACTAGTGATATAGGGACCTAACACCACAAGAGTGGTTTTCAACTGTTCCTGGCTGTCTGACTGCGCCCCAGAAAGGGGTTTTCACAGATAGATTTATTTTTGTTTTTCTTTTATTTTGTTATTTTATTTTTATTTTTTAAACAGGTGTAACAACTGCCACAAAGGTGGTTTTCAACTACTGCACTTATTGGAACTTCAACTTTTAAGGCTGCAGAGAAGAATGTTCCCTCTGCTGTTGTAACATGAAGATCAGAGTCCGTGACAATGTTGACAAATGATTCCTTTGAAGTGGGTTGATGATATAACCTTAGACGGTGCCCATTAACCAGTAACCGCATCTCAGCACTGTCAATGGTGACCAATTGTATAGTCCCATTGTCAAAGACCGTATCCATTTCGTAAGTACTTAGCCATCTGGTGTAGAGCTTGCCTTTGAAATCTTTGAACCTTGAATCATACAAAAGAGCCCAATCTCCTTTCTAGAAAATTTTCTTCTTAATAAATCCATCATGCAATCTGGCTCTTTGCTGCTAGATGATTTCTGTCTGTTGAATGGCAGACAGCCGTTTCTCTTCCAACTCATTGAGTTGGTTCAATCTTTGAGTCTGTGCTGTACTCAAATCCAGATCGACTTGCAATGCTGTTCTTAATGTATTTATTTCAAATTCTATGGGGAATAAGAGATTCTTACCATACACCAGTTCATATGGCGAGAAGCCTGTAGTATTCCTCCATGTTGTCCTATAAGCCCACAGTACCTCTGGAAGTTTCTCAACCCAGTTTCTTCGGTGGCTGGCTACTGTCTTTGTCAAGATTTCCTCAATGACTTTATTGGTGCTTTCTACTTGACCATTTTCTTGCGGATGATAAGGTGTGGTGATTCTATGATGAATTCCATACTTTTCAACCAACTTCTTAATCAAATGAGATGTGAACTGAGGACCCCCATCTGTCACTATCTCTCTGGGTATCTCGAAGCGAACAAAAATATCTTGAAATAAGAAGTCTGAAACAGCCTGCTCTGTTGCTCTAGTTAGTGCCCTTGCTTCGACCCATTTTGTGACATAATCGGTGCAGACCAATATGTATGTTTTTTGCTGTGATGAAGGATTGATTGGCCCCGCGAAGTCTAGGGCCCATTTCTCGAATGGTTCTATTACTATCTGAGGTTGTAATGACATCTCAACTAATTTTAGAGGCTGGCCCATCCTTTGGCAACTATCACATCTTTTCACAAACTTCTTGGCATCCTGGAATATAGTTGGCCAGTAGTACCCCGTCGAGAGTACTTTATGTCCTGTCCTCTTGTCAGCGAAGTGTCCTCCACAAGGTTCCTCATGACAAGTATTTAGGATCTCAAATACCTCACCTTCTCTAACAGATCGCCTAATTTGAAAATCTAGCCCGGTGTGATAGATATTAGCTTCTATCCAGGAGTAGGTAGCACTCTGTTGTATAATCCTCCTTCTTTCCTTGGAAGACAATTGGTGTGGGAATTTTCCCGTAGCAAGGTAATTGGCTATATCTGCTTACCATGGTGAGTGAGTAGAAATGGCAAAAAGATACTCATCTGGAAAAGAATCCTCAGTAGCAGTGCAATCATCACTTATAGTTAATCTAGAAAGGAAATTAGCAACTACATCATCTTTTCCGGGTTTATCTAAAATAGTAATGTCAAATTCTTGTAACAATAATAACCATCGTGTAACTCTACCATTAGTAACAGGTTTGTTCATTAAAAATCGAATTGCAACATGTTCAGTGTGTACAAATACTTGGTACCCGGTGATGTAGTGCCGGAATTTGTTGATAGCATGCACTACTATTAGGAATTCTTTCTCAGTAACATTGTAATTAAGTTCTGCTAGAGTTAAGTTCTTGCTGATGTAATATATGGCATAAGGCTTCTTATCCTCCAGCTGCCCCAAAACAACACCCACAGCCATGTCAGATGCGTCTGTAGCAATATGAAACGACAATTCCTAGTTTGGTCCTCGTAAAACAGGGGCTGCTGTTGCACAGTTCTTCAACTTTAAAAAGGCCTGCTCATACTTTTCTGTCCACACAAATTCTGCATCTTTCATCAGTAATGAAAATAAAGGAGATGCAATCTTTGAAAAATTCTCTATAAACCTCCTATAGTATCTTGCATGTCCCAAAAAACTACGTACCTCTTTTGGTGTCTTAGGGGTCGGGATTTTCGAGATTACCTCAATTTTTGTAGGATCTACCTTGATTCCATCTGCTGAAATGAAATGTCCCAGCACAATTCCCTCGGTCATCATCATGTGGCATTTTTCCATGCTCAGAGCAACATTAGTTTGTTCACGACGTTCCAGCACTTTCTCCAAGTTAGCTAATGCTGTCTCAAAGGCATCCCCGTAGGGTGTAAAATCATCCATAAAGATTTCAAGACAATCATTCAAAAGATCAGAAAAAATACCTAATATTGCCCTTTGAAAGGTTGCTGGTGCATTGTAGAGACCAAAGGGAAGGACTCTGTATGCAAAAGTACCCCATGGACAAGTAAAGGTTGTCTTGTCTTGATCTTTTGGAGCAATCTGTATTTGATTATAGCCACTAAACCCATCTAGAAATGAAAAGATTTTTTTTCCAGAAAGATTGTCCAAGACCTGATCGATATATGGTAAAGGAAAATGATCCTTTTGAGTGGTCTTGTTAAGTTCTCTATAGTCAACACAGACCCTCCATTTGCCATTCTTCTTCGGAACTATGACAAGCGGAGACACCCACTGATTGTTAGAAATAGGGTAGATGAAATTAGCATTAAGGAGTTTCTGCAATTCTTCCTTTACTATCTCCTTAAGTGCGAGGTTCATTCGGCGCTGAGGTTGTCTAACAGGTTTGCAATCTTCTTTAAGGTAAATGCGGTGAGTGCATAGGGTAGGATGGATTCCTTTCATATCGGTATAGTCCCATGCAAATGCCTTTTTGTATTTCTGTAATAGCTGTATCAACAATCTGTTTTGTTCAGTAGTCAGGTTAGGATTGATGTTTAAACATTTTGCAGGTTCGATTTCAACGGGATTGTTGATAGTAAGTGGAGTTGTTTTCAAATGTTCAATAATTACATCATCTTCCTCACCTTCTTCTCCCAAATTTCTAATGGAGGCAACAGGGAGTGGATTACTGATAAAACCATTAATAATATCGTCCTCTGTTTCATCCTTAAAGTATTGTGCTTTTCCAAGCGTGAGAAGAGGTAGGGAAAGATCAGATTCAGGTACAAATTTGTCCCACCAGGGACAATTTGGATCCATATGAGGTTTTGCTGGGGGATAAAGATTCAGGTTCTGAGTGGCTTGTCCATCTGAGATCACCATAGATCCGAACCTACATCCGATATATACATCTGCAGTGGCTAGCCACGGTCTTCCCAAGATTAAAGGATGACCCCCCAGATTGGATTTGGTTTGTAAAATGAGAAAGTCAGCCGGATAGTTCCAGGAGGCCACAATGATAACCACATCTTCAATCATTCCTTCGGGCTTAACACGAGACCTATCTGCTAGTTCAAGAACTGTAGATGTAGGTCTAATTCCATGAAGTTCTAGAGAGATGAAGAGGTCTTTAGTCATAACGTTAATAGCTGCCCCTAGATCAATCAAGGTATTGGTTATAGGATGATTGTCATTATGGACAGTCACTGTGGGGTTCCCTGGGTCATTATACTTGGTCAACAAAGGCTGATCAATCATAAGATCGGACAATTTTCCCATGACATGGATAGTAGCAGGGTCTTTAGGTTGTGATGGAGGATATTGCATTGGTGGAGGAGATGGCCACTGGCTCAATGGTGAAGGAAATTGTGTTAAGGAAGGAGTAGGACACTGCCATGGGTATTGCTGACTGTTATAAATACTATTCCAAGGATAAAAAGAAGAAAAATCTGAAGGCATACCTGTAGGTCGCGACTGGCATGGTCTCTTTGATCTGATAAAATAAGAAGATTGAACATCCTCGCTTGATTCTTGGAGTACCGCCTTAAGTCTGGGCAACTCAGGACATTGATTTGTAGAGTGCGCCAACTCACAGATGTTGCACAGGTTAACACTATTCAGTCTGCATTCTCTTTCCAAATGTTTCTTTTTGCATCAGGGACAGAATATTGCTAAGGCTGCTTCAGCTTCTGCTTGTGCCTTCTTGACTTGTACCATAGTGATCTGGGAAGAGAGAGTGCTAAGGAGATCAGTTTTAAAATCCTTGAATAAGTTCCTGATCTCTGCTCTGGTTACTCCTCCACTTGTGGACTTCTGTATTCGAAGTGAAGGGTCATGAACTAAAACTTCCCCTTTGACTGATCCTCTTGAGCTACGTAGGCAAAGTTTCATTATCGCATCAAACATTTCTTGCGATATGTCTCCTTTTCCTATTATATTCAGATGTTCCAGACAATCATCTCTTAAACCTCTTAAGAATATTGACTTTAGAATCTCCGGATCTAAGTTACTGAACTTAGACCTCTGTAAATTGTAGTGGAATCGCTCCAGATAATCTTCCACGCTTTCCTCCTCCTTATGTGCAATTCTGAAAATTTCGTCCTTCAAATCCCTGGTTCGACAGTAGTCCTGATACTTAAAGAGAAAGACTTCTCTCATATCATTCCATGTTCGAATTATGCCAGCACCCAATTTCATGAACCACCTTAATGCTACTCCTTTCAGAGTAGCAGGGAATAATTTCAGCTTCTGGGCGTCTGAAGTATAGTCAAAACCTCTACATAGCACATTGAATTCGAACAAAAAGGTATCAGGATCCTCAACAACCATCCCTTGAAAGGATGGTAGGGATGATAAAGGGATAGTCTTCATAGGAGCCTCGTCCCGTGTTACTACTATTGGGAATTCAAAAGTAACAGAGCTATCCGTTTTAACATTCTTGTCCCCCATGGCTGATTCTTCTTGATAGGATGAACTAGCCTCGGAGTGCACTGGAGATTGACAAATAGAAGGATCACGCTGCTCCAGGATCAATTGTTTAACAACACTACCAACGTCCAATTGATGATCAATTGATTGTTGTTCCTCAGGTTCCTGATGATCTCCATTGGTCTCTCCGTGTCCTTCAATTCTCAGATCTTGATCAATAATTCTCCACTGCTGTTTTGAATCTGGAGTATTGATATCAGGAGTGGATATGCTGTTCGAAGGATGGTGAGGTCCAGCCACTGAAGACACTGATGGTCCAGGCCTTGATATGGTAGCTGCTTTCTGTGGTCCTGTCTTCCAATTATCTCTGTATGACGTGGACTGTTCCTTCTCTGCCCTTGAAATCAGATCTCCAAAGAATATTTTCCTTCCCAAATCTGCGCTTTTCTTTTCCTTCTTACCACCCGTCTTTCCTGTAGTTAGTAGAGTGGGGGGTGTTTGTAGATGTTGATGTTGTCCTACCGGCACACATGGGCCCTATGCGTATCAATTCATCCTATAAGTGCTTCAGTTTCTACAGGAGTGAGCCCGCTCAAGCTTGTTAGAGCAATGCGTAGGTTCTTTCCTCTCGTCTTACCGCCCAACGATTGTATCACTGAAGACACTCTAAAAAAACCCAAAATTCAATTTCTAAGTGTCCCAGCAAGACATTGGCGAGCCCACTCAAGCCTGTTAGAGCGCTGCGCAGGTTCTTACCTCTCGTCTTATTGCCCGACAATTGTGTTGTTAGAGACACTCTATAAAAACACACGGAAATTGCACTTCTTAGAAACAACTCTGATTGATTGGATCGTCACTGCCATCCCCGACAACAGCGCCAAAATGTTGGACTATATAAATCACTTATTAAATGATTGAACAACACACATTTAATTATCAATCCAGGGACGTCTGTTTATTCCAATGATAGTTGTACTATCTGTGCCGATACACTAACCAGAAGTAATTTCAAAGAAATAAATCGTTGCTAAAGTAAATGCTGGAAACAAATCACTCATGCAGAGATAAAAGAATCCACAAGATTGAAATCACACTTCAATTGATCTGTCTAGCTCGCCACACAATAAGTACCCAGCTGGTATCTCTATTATCACACGTGTAACAACATATAAAGTACTGAAATCAAAACAGATATATTCTCAGTTGAATAGCAGCAATAACACTCTAATGCTACATAAACTGAAATACAATTACATACACACATCTACTTTAATCACTGCAATCCCTGCTAAGAAGGAGGGCCCTTCCTCCTTAGTAGGGCACAAGTAGAGAAGGAACTTTAACTGAAACTAAATAGAATCACGCATGCAACAACAATAACAGGATAATCTGTATAAATCTGAATACAATTACAGAGCCAAAACAACGCTGTTCTCCGCTAACCTCTCGACCTCTAGGGCCGAGAGATATATAGTGGTTACATCAGAAAATCCAAAGACAGATCAATCATGAGAATCTTACGATTCTCATGCTGATCGAAATAGAACTCATACAGTTATAACCACTTCCTAATAAAGTTCTGATTAGAAAATAAAATATTACAATCGGAACTGCCCTTAGGCTGTTATCCCAAAAATACAATGTTAACAACTCCTACAACTATCATAATGAAAACACAGTTGTAGTGCAACTGCCAGAGGACAGATCAACAACAATATAGACAAGAGCGGTCAACGGTACAACTGTATCAGCAGTTCGCCAACGAGTCTGTAACAACAGAGTGTAACAACGGTTTGCTGGCGGGTCTGTAACAGCAAGGTGTAACAACATCGCTTTGCTGTAACAACACCATCGGAACTGCTCCTCTGAACTTCGTGTCCAGGATCTTTGACATCTGAAAGGACAACACAAAGACCATCGACCTTTCTCCAAACATTCACCATCAATAAGTCATAAAAAGATATAATAGATCATAATAATTGGTGAATTGGCAAAGTAATGAAAGCAAGGTGAAACAACACAAGTCAAGGTAAAAAGGTAGGAAAAAGGGGTAAAGATACTCCCATTGGCTATGGTTATGAAGCAAAATAAGGAAGATAAGTGTAGGAAAAATGTACAAAACCAGCACCCAACACAACTTCCATGGCTTGGGCCTCTATATTATGCTCAAATTTGCAAAATGATGTGTTTACAATTCTTTTTTGCTCCTGAAACTTGCATCAATGAGTTTAGAATGCCCAAAATTGGTCATCTAGCCTCTTTCTGCTCCTGATTTTGGTCGAAAACTCCAAAAGTTATGACCTTCTCCAGTTTTTCCACAATATTAGGCCTAAATTTAGCTAATGGAGCTAAATTTGGTTAGCTGGCGCTAAAACTGGCAGTTCTGCCGGATTTGGCAGACTGCCAAACTCATTTGCATTAACTTAATTAAGCACAGTTAACAATAATCAAGCGCGTTTAGCGCTTAATCCGCGCTTAGTGGCAAATCAGAATTAGCGCAAATTAAATGAGGATTAGCGCTAATTAAATCTGGGTTAACATTTTAATCCTGCGCTTAAGGTTAAGCTTAGCCGGTTCTCCGCCAAGGTTATGGAGTCACGGTCACATGCTGGGCGCTGGCCCCCACTTCCCTCGCTGGTACTAAGGTTAGATTTCAAATATATATGGACTCACATAGTTAATAAGAACTAATGCGTGGCGTAGCAGTGGCGTGTGGTGTTGGCGGGGCAGAGGTCCTGTGTTCAACCCCCGCCGGCCCTTTCAATATTCAAACAAATTTTTATACCACCGTGAAGGGGCCACGTGGCAGCCCCAGGCCAAGCCACGTGTCTTCCCCACATTGGCTCACACAGAACCAATCAAAAATTGCCAAATCACTCATAATTCGAACCAATCAAATGTTGCCATTTGGCAGTTCCACATTAACTAGAGGAAATTGACCGATTTTTACCTAGCCCAGTCAGCATGCCACGTCAGCAGTAAGGACTGCTGACTGGGCTACCTGTCTGCCTTTTTTTTCTTTTCCAAATTTTCCCTGTTTAGCAAAGCAAACATAACTCATTTCTGGGAGCATACAGAGTCCATTTTGCGCAGAACAAGTTGCGTCGGATTCAGAACGACGAGCACTACGCGGTCGTTTAGGTTTCGCGTCATTCTGAGAACTTTGTTTTTTGAGCATAAAATTGAGCACCTGATCACCTGATCATTCCTCCCCACTAAAAGCCTTTTGTACGCCAAAAGCTCTTTTATTACTGAACATGTGGATGAGGGTACAGTTTCCTCACCCTTCTAGTCTCAATCCACTGGAATTTGCCCAATTTCAACAATTTGAGCTTTTCATAAAAACAAATCTTTTTCCTTGATTCTGGAGACCCTGTCTTGCAGTTGTAGACACTGTCATGCGGCAATTTCCCAAAATTTGTAGAACAACAAGTTTTCCTTGAAGAAACAAACTTGTTTCCACCTCGGTCGTCAGTCAAAGGAAACTTGAAAACTATTTCATCTCGAACACTGTCGAAATGGCGATTTTTAGCTTGTCTTGCCTTGTACTTGTGTCGACTTTTGACCAAGTGTTTTCTCCATTTCCATGCACCATTTTGAAACAAAAAACAAGTACTTGTGGAACCTATGCCTTCTTTGTCAAATTGTTTTGGCGCTTTCTCTTTGATTTTGCACTCTCATGCACCGAGATCTTGTTTCCATCATTCTTCAACATTGTTGTGGACTGCTGCAAATCTTTCACATCTTGTTTACCTCTTTTCAAAGGCAACATGTTAGAGCTCTGAAACATCTTATTACAAACATTAGCAACTTTAATGAAATCATCTTGTTCATTTGATGCATCTTTTTGAAAGGTCTCATTCAAAACATGACTATGCTTGAACATTAATAAAACCAAATTTTGACTTGCATTCGCTATTCTCTTCATTTCTCCTGCATGTATAAGAGACAAAATCCTCTTCTTCTTATGCGCTCTAACTATGTACTCAATTCCATCCTTGAGCAAGTGGTACTTATTCTCATGGCGATGAAATACTGCCCCCCTATCATAAAGATAAGGACTTCCCAAAACAATCCCTGAAATCTCAAGCGGAACTACATCAAGTTCAACTTCGTCAAGAAAGTTTGAATTGATTGCAAACCTTAAGATGCAATTCCTTGTTACTTGCAAGTTTGCATTCTTGCATATACAGCCTAAAGGATAAGGTTTTGGATGTATAATAGTTTCTAGATTTAACCTATTAACTAAGTCTTCAGAAATCAAATTAGCTTGAGAACCAATGTCAAATAGTGTGTCTATTTTGGTATGCTTTGAAACAACTCTAATATGAAAGAGTTCAATTCTTGTATCTTCATTTTGAGTTACATTAGAATAACTTCAAGAACTAGTGCTTGCTATGTTCTTACATTTCAAACCCTTTGCTATAATCTTGGTTTCATCTCCTGAATTTGAACCTAAGTCATGTTCAATGATTGCAACAATTTTCTCCTTCTCTTTGGTTTTAAGTTTGTTTGGCTTCAACTCTGGATGGAGTTTCCAACAATGGTCTTCATCATGGCCATTTTTCGAACAATGTTTACATGTGAGTTTCTCTTTCTCTATTTTAGTAGAACCATTTTTTTCCCTCTTCCATTAAACTTACCCTTTCCTTTACCTTCATCTTCAAGGAAACTATCACTTTTCTCATCTGCACTATGTTCCCCTCTTGCTTCTAGATGTGTGGCTTGAACGCAAACCTCATCTAAGTTTGTGGGATTGAACATGATAATAGTATGTCTAAGATAGCTGTGCAAACCCCCAATATACTTTAGCAAAGTTTCATGAGAAGACAAATTGACACCCAAAATAAGAGGTCTTCTCCTAAATTCATGAGTGTAATCTTGCTCACTTTGACCTTTCAATTGTCTAAAATTCTGCCAGTCCATAATGACTTTTTGCATGTAAGCTAGAGGGTAGAATTGCTTTTTAATGGCAGTAATAAAATTAGACCAAGACATTGAGATCTTACCGTGGTTTTTACTCTCATCTGTGTCCTTGCTTCTCACCATACAAGTGTTGCGCCCTCCATTCTCAAGGAAGCCAATTGAATCTTTATGTCATCCTCTTGAAGGTTTTGAATTCTGCAATAAACCTCCAATTGACGAATCCAATTATCCAGCTTCTCTGCGTTCACTTCGCCATTATACATCGATAGCTCAAATTTGACATCAAGTTTGAGTAAGGGTGATTTACCAGTTCCTTTTGAAGTATGTAGATGAACAAATTGAAAGGTTGTGGTAGTGGAAGATGATGAAGAGGAAGGTGTAGATGGTGGTGAGGATGGTGGTGGAGTGGATGGTGGTTTCCTACCATCTCCATGGCCTCCTCCTCTTGAAGAACCCTCTCCTCTTGGAGGCCTAGAACTTTCTCCTTGCATCCTTAAATTCCTCTCCTCATAGAGGACCTTTACCATCTCAGTCATATCAAAAAATGCCTTTCTGAATTCTCTCTCATCTTCTATCATGGTAGGTTCTCCTTCATGAGACATGCTCACTGAAGACTCAACTTCAACTTGAGGATGTGCCGGTGTTGAAGACTTTGGCAACCTTCCCCTTCTTCCTCTTGACCCAACTGCAGGGCTTTCAACCAGCTTCCCTTTTCCTCTTTTGAGTTTTAGCCTTGTAAGCATGACACAAACTTGCAAACAATTAGATCCCTTCTTGCACAACAAAACCTAAAGGTTTGATACCAAAAATGATCTGAATGAAGTATGTTAGTATTGTTGTACTAATTCCTCTTTCAGATTCTGTAAAGAATGTCTTATATATGCTTAAGGGTTCAAGTTCTCTTGCAAGTGATTGAGTCTCATGAGTGATTTTTATGTTATTTTTATGAACAAATTAACATAATAGAAAGACTGAACAACAACAAATAAAATTACAGTACATCACCATACAACACATCAACACAGGGATTTGATGGAGTTGTTCACCCCTCTTGGGCTACATCTCCTTGGTCCGACTTCCACGGCTTGGGCCTCTATATTATGCTCAAATTTGCAAAATGATGTGTTTACAATGTATTTTTTGTTCCTAAAACCTGCACCAATGAGTTCAGAATGCCCAAAAATGGTCATCTAGCCTTTTTTTGTTCTTGATTTGGTCGAAAACTCCAAAAGTTATGACCTCCAGGTTTTCCACAATTTCAGGCCTAAATTTAGCTAACTGGAGCTAAATTCGGTTAGCTGGCGCTAAAATTGGCAGTTCCGCTGGATTTAGCGGACCACCAAACTCTTCTGCATTAACTTAATTAAGCGCAATTAACAATAATTAAGCACGTTTAACGCTTAATCAACGGTTAGTGTCAAATTAGGATTAGCACAAATTAAATGAGGATTAGTGCTAATAAAATTCGGGTTAACGTTTTAATCCCACGCTTAAGGTTAAGCTCCGTCGGTTCTCCGCCAAGGTTCTGGAGTCGCAGTCACGTGCTGGGGGTTGGTCCCCACTTCCCCTGCCGGTACAAAGGTTAGACTTCAAATATATGTGGACTCGCATAGTTAATAAGAACTAATGCATGGTGTAGAGGTGGCGTGTGGCGCTGGCAGGGTGGAGGTCCTGTGTTTGACCCCCTTCAACCCTTCCGGTCTTCAAACAAAATTTTATACCACCATGAAGGGGGCACGTGGTGTCCCCAGGCCAAGCGACATTTCTTCCCCACATTGGCTGACACAGAACCAATAAAAAAATGCTAAATCACCCATAATTCGAACCAATCAAATGCTGCCATTTGGTAGTCCCACATTAGCTGAAGGAAATTGAACGATTTTGACCCAATCGAGTCCGCATGCCACGTCAGTAGTAAGGACTGCTGACTGGGCTACATGTCTATTTTTTTTTTTCCAAATTTTGCCTGTTTAACAAAGCGAACAAAACTCATTTTTGGGAGCATACAGAGTCCATTTTGCGCGAAACGAGTTGCACTGGATTCAGAACGACGAGCACTGTGTGGTCGTTTATGTTTCGTGTCATTCTGAGAAATTTGATTGTTGAGCATAACTGAGCACCTGATTACGTAGTCCCCACCAGAGTAACACAGATCTGCGCAAAGGCAGCGTGGGGTTGTCCAATTCAGTGTTGGGTCAGTGCCGAATCTCTAGTGTTAGTGTGACGTAATCCTCAGTGATTCTCTGTCAGTCAGATTCTCTGTGGATAGCCAAATTTGGGCATCCAGTTGTATTCAGAAACTTCTGCTTAATAATACAAATCCTCATCTACTGCACCGGTTTTCCCGCCTTGGGTTTTTTCGGGGACATTAGTCCAAAAATAAAGGTGTCATGTTTGTTTAATTTTCTTGCTCAGATCTTGTTTCTGCACTTAATTTTTGCAATTTATTTAGTGAAGGTGGTTGTGTATTTGCTTCAGTATTTACTTGTAGAACACAGTAAATAACTTGCATAATTTATCAAGTAGGAGAAGTAATATCAGTTGGCTGCAATAGGGTTCCAGGAGTTAGGAATCTTCATAATAGGTCCATGGTACATCTATCATATGGCTGGTGTCATGCGATATAATGATGGAGTAGATTGGGGCATCAGGGATAAGTTCCAAGCCACATACCATGGTACAAGGGTAGCTATGATGAGGGAGGCCCACACTTGGGTCTATAAATGTAGGAGGGAGAAATCGTGGTACATGAGTTGCCCTGACCTTTGTTTTTCCACCTTCATATGCCTTTAGCCTTTTATTGTTTTTTCCTTTATAACTGCTCGGGGCTCTAGGGAATGAGAGCATGATGTGTAGGATATAACAGTGACTACCCCCTTAAGGTTGGGCAGTTCATAGCCCACCAAGGATTGGGACAGTCATGGGTTCCTTAAAGATGCAGGGGGCCAATATGAGGGGCCTTAGGAACCAGGGTGATGGGCATGATGATAATTATGAGCAAGAGATTATAAATCTGCCTCTCGGCATGACAGTCACAAACATGTAGAGCTCATGTTGGCTTTTGCCCACTTGTTAAATTTGTATGTCTCAACTATCTTTTGCATTTTATGGTACATTTCTTGTTGAGAGTGGCCAAATTATGCTTTTTACTTTCTTTTTAGTTGCATCAACCTCCAGGGCATATTTCTAGGTCTGATCCAAAGTGTGGACTAGGGGAGGGGGAGGCAAACTCTTTGTGGACCTAGTGGAAAAATGTGGACCTGGATGGAAAATATGTGAAAAATTGTTATGATGAGTGGAGGGGAGTGATTTATGTGGTTTCGGGAAGCGGGACCATGCAATCAAAATCGGGTTTTCGCATGTAGTGCCACTTCTAAAGCTAGTAGCCATTAAAGGAGATCCCACGGGACTAGGATACAAGGTTAACCACAAGTTGGACGAGGGCACAAGAGTACAAACCAAGCCCATTCTTTTCGTCGAATCCCCCCACTAATCCATGCTCAGAAGTGTCCATGATAAGTAAGCAAAAATGCCCAACTGCATAATGAAAGCCATACCTTCGGGGTTGGAAGACCCATCTTCAAACATATGATCATGACAGATGGCCAAGGGTGCATAATGGATGGCTCAGTTGGCATCTTGAGCTATCTGGTGGCTGCAAGGGGCTGCTGGCTGCCCGCTGAGGATCATCTAGGAGAAAAATTTCTCCTATGGGTGTCACCCACAAGTAATGGGCAACATAACTTACATAAATTTGTTTTACATGATACAAAGTGCCCAATGGTTTTTTTTTACATGTTACAATGATGCTTTGACTTCTTGACTTCATGAAAAATTCCTAGAAGCACTCAATGGGTGCTTGACCTATAAATAAATTTACCTTGAGCATCAAACTCATGCATCAAGAATGACGATAATAAATTTCTTTTCTCTTTAATATCTAATACATGAAATCAAGAATACATAGGACATTATGAAGACCGAACTTAGTAACATATTTCAATGGAAACAACCCTTAGTTTCCAAAAAAAATACTCACAACCACCCTAAACCACTCTATGTAGGTCTACGGTCACGCACGTGTGAGTTGTCAATGACTTGGCTGGGTTATGATGGAATTAGCCGGTTCATATCAGTTCATGCTGGTTTGGAATTTGTTGCACACGTTTTGTCAAAGTTCCGAGGAAGCAGATGTACCTATTTTTTCTTCAAAAGATCAAGTCATCAATCAACAGTTTATTGAGTCATTGTAAACCCATTCTGCAATTTTTTAATGTAAATGATGCTAGTAAGACCTTGTATGTATGTAACAACCTAGGTAAGCCTATTATTTTGGCGAAAATTTCATCCTGGGAGGTTTTTCATCTCACTGGTTCATTTGTGTTTCGAAACACGGATGGTCGACACAGTTTTTCCCTCCAACCTCACCCCAAAGCTAGGGTGGAATTTTTTGCCAAAGTCTTAGGTGAGTCTTTCTTTTTTTTTGGTAAATTAGACTAATTCTATTAAGAGATCATATGGTACAGAGTGAAGTTACAATCATGCAAAGCAAAAAACAGGGGATGTGGAAATGACAAACTATCAACCTCGGTCCCAAAAGTAACCAGGAAATAAGACAAAAGGATCTAGAGGAGAAACAAGGAAACAAAAGGAGATGGTCACTAGAGTCTACCCAGTGTGGGTAGAGTCCTCAATACGACATTTTTTCCCTTTCTTTTTGATAACTTTGACCCATCCATCTTGGGGCGAATGGGCAAGTACCACATGAAGACTATTGTTAATTGTGGGAGGATTCTCCTTATCCGAATCGGATGAGGAGGATTCATGAGTGCGTTTCTGTGTGTTCGAAGAAACGGTGGGTCCCTAGGGCCAGTCGAGGGCGCATCCTTTGTCTGATTTGTAGCCTCCACTTCATCTTCAGACTCCTCCTCATCTGAGCTGAAGGACTAAATGTCATCCATGGGTGGCGGATCGCATGGTTTCCAGCTTTTGGATTTTGGTTTGCGATTTTCAGTAATTATTTGTGCAAACATCATATTTTACATTGCTGGTATAAGTATGTTTTTTCACATTAAGATCATTTTTTTGAACCTTAAGTTAAAAAAACACTTACAACATATTTAAGAAATAACTCATATTTTAGGTCCTCCTTCCGCCATCAAATCATTTCACTTTGCATTTGCATATAAGACAATCAAATCATTAGCAGCAATTTTCCATCCATTACTTGGCCTTTATTTTCTTCGCAAGATAGTTGATTCCACAAGGCACTGGTATCATTTTCCTCAAATCTAATTGAATCCGTCAATATCTTGCGCAATCTAAACAAGTATTGGTTGCTTATCTGTGTCTCCCAGATTGGTTGGTTCCCAAAATCTTCCCTCATTCCATTTCCATAGGGTCTACCCCCCTTAGTCTGCTATTGGGAGACAACTCAAACAGAGAGATTGGGGATCAGGGTGACAACTCTCGATCTGAGCTGTTGTCACAGTGCCTAGACATTTCGTGTGACAACATGGGATAAGCTGTGAGTTGGGGTTGTCATCCAATTCCCAACTCCTCTGTCTAGGTTCGCTCCTAGTTGAAGCCAAATGGGGTAGACCCTAAAGGGAAACTAAGGCTTACTTAGTCTAAGCTAAACAAGTTCTAGGAGTTAAACTGATTTACAGGGAACAATCCACCATTGACAAGATAAATCATATCATGAAACTCAAAGCATATAAATGATAACCATGAGTATTAATCATTTAAGCATCATATTCATCCATAAACCATAAGAAAAAACGGTGATGAACAAATGAATAAGATACTTGAAAAATAAAAAGATATGAATAAGGAGACCAGTGCTAAGTGTGTACTTGATAGATGCTCAAAAGGAAAGTACTTGAAAATGTAAAATGCCTCGAAAATAAAATGTACTTAAAATTGAAATAACATTTGCCCACAAGGAGGGTGGGTAAATAAGGATGCAGAGCTGAAGATAACAAAACAATGGGATATATATAACATTGCCCAATTTGAAAGGCTAGAATGGTGAAAAACCCTAAAAATGGCGGAAGGCACAGGTGGTTGCTACCCTGGTACAGGCTACAGTGACTACACACGTGAAGATTATGGATGTGACAAGCGTTCGGGCTTGTTAGAAGACCGAGGCCATTTGTGCTCACTGTAGAAGGACACGACTCGGACGGGATCTACCAGGACCGCTACCGGATAAACGAGGTTAGGATGGCGGTTTTAGTTTTCACAAACCCTAACAAACCTGCTAGATGGCATTGTGCGCAAACGAGTCCTGTGCAGATGCGGTTTCTGCGATGTTCGAGTGTTAGTTTAAGACCTAAAGCTTTGTTTATCGATGGGGTTTGAATGGGATCACGTGGACGTTGAACTGGCGCCGGAAGACTTGCTAACTTGCTGGGGGCACAAGGTTTCGGCAAAAAACCTGGATCTATACTTTCCGGTCATTACAAAGACAGAGCAGAGGACCAAAGGTTCGGAAGGTGCCCGGGGTTTAACAAACGGGGTTGCGCTGCTGGAAGAAAGTTTGCAGAGCACCTTCAACTGCGTGTGGAAGGCTGGGAGTGCTAAAGGATCAGTCCCTGTGCGGCTCTTTCAGAGCGTTTAGGAGGCGATATTCAACAGTCAAACTTGCAATCCCCACAAATTTCATCATTGCCAGGTATTTCCTCAATTCCGGTTTTTACAGGGGGTTTATAAGATATTGTAGCAAGTTGTGGGTTTCAGGGATCTGTGGGTCTCAAAGCTTTTCTGGAAGGTAGTCATAGAGCTCTGGAGTGGGATAGAGGAATACCTCGGGAAGATCCATTTCCGCAAAGAAACCCTAATCTGCGGTAGGGTTTTAGTTTTCTGGAAAATTTTCTTCTCTTGCAAGGAAGCGAAGCGGTAAGCTCGGGACTGATGTTGGCAGAGGGTTTGTTTCGAAATCCTCCGGGTTTGAATCAGACGGGTAAGGGACAGGCGGGGGTTTTGCTTTCCTCGCGAGTAGGGGAAGAAGAAGGAAGGTCTTCGGATACTCTTAAAGAAATAAGCCAGGAGGAGGATCTCGGACTTCAAGCAAGGCAAGTAGAAGTTGGTGGCTCGAACCGGGAGGGAAATCATCCTTCTAAGGGAAGGCGATCTGGGTCGCCTCTGCTAGGAGTACCAGATGCGCTCGAAAGGTCGTTGGAAGGTGAGGAAGGAGGAAGGAGTGGGGCTGCATGAACAAAAAGGAAAAAGAACAAGCTTATTAGGAGAAAAGATGAGCGCCCTTGCTGTGTCTTTGGAGTAGACATCCGCATCGACGAAGTTATGGAAGAAACGAAGACCATACTCGTCGGTAGAGTCAGAGGTAGGAAATTCTCGGCAAATTATATCACAGAATGGACTGGTTCGAAATGGTTGGATGCCCCTGAAAAACCTTTGGAAATCTAAACTCTTGCATGGGGATGGTTTAGCATCAAATTTGAGAAGAAAGAACATTTGGATTGGGTTCTTGAGAGGAATTGAAATTTTGGGAAGAGGCCTGTCTTGTTCAGGAAATGGATGCCGCTTTTCAACGCTTAGAAAGAAAAAATGGAAGAGTCCCCTGTATGGGTAAAGCTACCCGGTCTCCCACTGCCCTTCTGGACGGACTCAACCTTTCGTTCAATTGGGAACACCCTTGGAAATTTTCTAGAAGCGGACCTGTCTTTCTAGCAGATTAGGGATTTGAGTGCAGCCAGAATCCTGGTAAATTTAAATCCTAAAGAAGGGCTTGCAGAGGAAATGTGTCTGAAGTACAAGGATTATGAATTCACTCAGACATTGGATTATGAACATTTACCCTTTCAGTGTCATCGCTGCCACAAGTATGGTCACCTGGCAAAGGACTGCCCTCTTGGGCATTGCAGAAGAAGGAAACAGAAAAGGACCTTTCCGGGATCCATACAATCCACAGTCACAGACGAGAATAGGGCTCCGAAAGGGGTCGAGGGGCCGGGCGCAAACACAGAAGAATCATTACCTTCTGATCACACGGCAAATCAACCCAGTCCTCTAGAAATGGAACAAGAACAGGAGCTCGCCCCTGCACAGGATCTTCCTTCCGAAGCAGGAACAACAACTACTTCCTTGGAGGGTATGTCTCTAGTCTCTTCTCCCTCCCTTTTCACATCCTTATGTACATCTGTTTTTGCTTTTTCAAAGCCTGGTCCCTCCAGGCCTCCAAAAATGGAATATTTGCAAATGCATGATGTCATTGAGTCCCTTGACAGTGTCATTACTTCTATCCCAACATCCTGTATGATTCCCCTCTCTGAAGCTGGGGTTGCTCTTGTCCCTCCTCAGCCTTGTATTCCTGAAAAACCCCTTATAACCTAAGATATCTCATGAAAAAACCTTGGAAAGGAGAAGCTATAGGAGGGCTGGAGTCTAGTCCCATCTCGATTGGCCCAAGAAAGCTGAGAGGCAGGAAATCGAATCTTTCCAAGGCTCAAGTCAAGGCTAAATTAGACATTGCTGATGGGAAGCATCATTCCCTTTCTGGGGTGCTTAGAGCAATGCAGACACCCCCCCAGAGTTATCGATGATCATTCTCTCATACAACTGTAGGGGTTTAGCTAGTCAGCCCAAAAAACTAGCTTTGCGGGATCTGATGAAGTCCCACAACCCAGATGTCCTTCTTCTTCAAGAAACCTTGGGTTTAGGGGAGGATGTGAAAGGTCTTTTGTCAAGAATGTTTCCGGGCTGGGTGTTCCAGGCTCTGGATGCTCATGGTATATCGGGGGGTTTGGCGATGGGTATCAACTCTGGGAGATTGCAGGAGCTGTCCTCCTGGGGCTTTGAAAACTCCTTGGCTATGGAAGTCTACTCAAATGAGCTCTGGCACCCTATCCTCCTTCTTAATGTCTATGGCTCTTGCACGGAGAGAGTGCAGTTTTGGAACAACCTCTTTGCCAAAACATGTTTGAATGACTCAAACCTTATTCTGGGAGGTGATCTGAATTTCTCTCTGGGGATATCTGAATCCTGGGGACCCTCTGCGCGGGCAGACTCGCTCACTGATTTTTTCATCAATAAGCTGGCCTCCTCACATCTTGTGGATGCAAATCTGATCAAGCTTAGACCTACTTGGAGGAACAGGAGAATGGGAGAGGATTGGGTGGCAAAGAAGCTAGATCGTTTTCTTCTCAATGAAGATTTGGCGGCCAGATCCTTTGTCTTTAGGCATTGGGTCGGGGAAGGAGGTTTATCCGACCATCTTCCCATTCTTCTAGAAATCAAAGGTACTAAAAAAAAGCCAGGAGCTTCGTTCAAATTTAATTTTTCATGGCTTAAAGATGAGTCTTTTAACTCTTTGTTCCATGCTACATGGGGGAAAGACAGACCAAGGGAACCTGGAAATATGAGCAGGCACTTTATGGAGAATCTGAAGAAAATGGAAAGAGCTACTCAAGATTGGGCAAAGGGGAAAAAATTAAAGGAGGAGGAGGAATTAAGGAAGGTAAATGAGGAATTAGATTTTCTTGAAAGCCCGGAGGGGGTAGGTTATGCTTCCACCGAATCAAGAGATAGAATAAGGACTCTGGAAGCAACTAGAAAAAATATACTGCTGGAAAGGGAGGAAAGTTTGCACTTGAAAAGTAGGGCCATCTGGCTCCTAGCTGGAGATGAAAATACTAAGTTTTTTTAGAACTATGCCAAAGGAGGGAAAAACATAAATGCAATCTGGGGATTGCAGACGGAGGATGGGAGCATGGCTTGATCTTTTGAGACCTTTCCTCTCTTGGAGTCAATCACTTTAAATCACTGTTCAGAGCCCTTGCGGAGTCATCCATTGCTGAAGTTATTAGGGTGGCCCAGTTCTTTCCTAGATATATCGACGAGGAAGGAAACAACAACATCATGGAGCTTGTCACAAAGGAGGAAGTGGAAGGAATCGTAAAATCAATGCAGAAGGACAAAAGTCCTGGACCTGATGGATGGACGGTGGAATTCTTCCAACATTTTTTTGATTTCTTGGGGGAGGACTTGCTAGAGGTGGTGGAAGAGTCACGTAGCTCGGGTTCCATCTATCAGCCCTTTAATGCCACCTTCTTAGCCCTTATTCCCAAAAAGGAGCATCCAGAGTCCTTTGATGACTTCAGGCCCATCTCCCTATGTACTTGTATCTCTAAAATCATTGCAAAAGTGATAGCCTCCCGCCTAAAACCCTTCCTCTCTAGAAGTATCTCCTTGGAACAATTTGATTTCTTGGATGGAAGGCAAATTCATGAGGCTATCGGGGTAGCTCAAGAAACCCTCCACAGTCTGAAAAGAAGTAGGAAAAAAGGAGCCATTGTCAAAATTGATCTATACAAGGCTTATGACAGAATTAGCCAGATGTAACTAAGGCTCCTAATGACACATCTCGGGTTCAGGATTGACTTCATAAATTGGGTGAAGAGATGCATTTCTTCATCCGATATAGCCATCTTGATTAGTGGGGCGGCTACAAAGTTCTTCAACGTCCAAAGAGGCCTCTGTCAAGGCTGCCCCCTCTCCCCCCTTCTTTCTCTTCTGGCAGCGGAGGGTCTGAGCCTGATGATACATGAAGCAAAAAGATGAGGGGAGATAAAAGGAATAGAGGTGGCTGTGAACTTATATGTCACACATCTGCTGTTTGTTGATGATATACTTCTGTTCAACAATGGCAGTTTGGAAGACTGCCGTCGCTTAAAGGAGGTGCTGGATCTTTTCCTAAAGGCTACAGGCCTTTGCATAAACAGTCAAAAATCCTCCCTGACAACGACTGGTCTTTCCAGAGCAAAAGTGGGCAGAATAGAGGAAGTTTTACAGTTCGAAGTAAAAACCCTTCAGGATTCGTTCCGATATTTGGGTTTTTACCTAAAGCCGGACTCTTATCACATTTAGGATTGGAAGTGGCTAATTGCAACGATTGAGGCAAGGATGAAACACTGGAGTTTCAAATGGCTATCACGAGCAGGGAGACTAGTGCAGATAAAATATGTAGCTATGGCCATTCCGATATATTGGGCAACCCTCTCTTGGGTCCCAAAAAGCATTCTCTCTTCTATCAATAAAGTATGCAGTAGGTTCTTGTGGGCGAGCTGTAAGGTGGAACATGTGACGCCTTGGGTGGCTTGGGAGAAAATAGTGCGACCGAAAGCTTGGGGAGGATGGGGAATAAAGGAACTCCCCTCTTTCACGACGTCATTGGCAGCAACTTTAGCTTGGAGAATCGTCACTCTGGATAATCTCTGGACGTCTGTTACAAAAAGAAAATAAATAGACCCAATGCCAATTCTGGACTGGTTGCGAATGCCAATAAAAAAAATAAAGAATGCATCAATTGTTTGGAAAGCAACTATAGCTTCGGTTAAACTGATTGAACAGGGGTTAGCTTGGCATGTGGGGGACAATGCACAAGTAAGATTGGGTCGTGACCCATGGGTGGGCTGTTCAAAGAGATATGCCTTATCAAGAGATCTCATCGAGCAGCTGGATCATAGGGGCATAAGCACTCTGAGCCATATAGCAAAACACGATCGATCAACAATATGGAGACAAGCTTGGATGACAGGGGATGATCTTCAGCTTGAGGACAGGTGGTTGGAGGAGTGGCAGGGCTTCATATCGGACCTTCAAAATTCAAATGTAAGGATTCAGGAGAAGATGGATGAGCTCAGGTGGGTCCACTCTTCGATTGGGATGTACTCCCCAAAATATGGATACAATTGGATAATGTCTCAGAAAGGTTGGGGGGAGCCGGAGTTGTGGTACAAACCTCTGTGGGAGTTGAAGGGGTCGACAAAAACAAGATTGTTCTTCTGGTGTCTTCTTTAGAACAAAGTTCCCTCCTGGGATTTTCTTCAGCGCAGGGGCAAGATTGGACCTGGATGGTGCTCTTTATGCAAGGCTAGCCTTGAATCGGTTCACCATCTTTTCCTTACATGCCCTTTTAACATCAGCCTTTGGAATGAATCTTTGAGGCTTCTCAAAATTCCACAAAGATGGGAAGGGAGGGATGTGCAAGAGGTGGTGGCAGGAAGCTCCAAACGACTGAGTTAGAAATATCCCTCTGTTAATTGCTTGGGGAACCTGGATAGCAAGGAATTGTGTTATCTTCAAAGATTCTCTCTTTCCAATCAGCGTCCTAGTGGCGGAAGGGGTCTCCATTTATGATTATATTCCAATTCCATCGCAACCACAACAAGCTCGAGTCGTTCAACTAGAAAACATAAGGGGGGACATCTCGTGGGCTTATTTTAATGTAGCCTCGGACCCTCAAAACAAATGTGGAGTAGGCCTCTCCATCCATATGCCTTCTGGAAAAATTCTCAAAGCATCGGTTGGTCTGGGTCAGGGGAAAAATAACTATGCAGAACTAAAAGCTTTACACCTTTTGTTATGTTGGCTCTCGTCCCTGGGAATGAGAGAAGTTAAGATCTTCGGGGATTCCATGAACATCATTAAGTGGTTTAATGGGTCACAAAGATGTCTAAATTATATTTTGCTTCCTTTACTAAACGAGGTGTCTCACATAATTTTTTTTTAATGAGATAACTGTTTGTCACATTTACAGGGAACGAAATACTAAAGTAGACCTCCTATCAAAGGAGGGCGTTCGACATTATTTGGGGCATTGGGTAGCTGTCGAGGTTGATGGAGGGCTGGTCCGAAATATCGAACAACCTCTCTTTGCCAGATAGCTTCCTACTGCTTATGGTTATTGTTTTTGTTATTTCTGAACAAACATTATGATATAATTTTTCTGCACTAAACAATTACTTTTTAATCCCTGTCTTTGTTTCAGATTGTTTTCCTTAATGAGGAGGTCCGGGAGACAGGAGCATATACTTATCTTTGAGATCTTTGGACTAAAAGATGTTGGAACTGGCTTGGTGTCTACCACCTAGTTTTTGGTTTTTTGTAAATCACCAAAAGACATAGTCTTCTTACATCCCTGTTTCGGGCGTTTACTTTCCTAAATAGGGAAGTTCGGGGGGTGAAAAAAGACGTTTTGCTTTTCCTTGTGTGAATTGGCTGAGAGGGTCGATGTACCACAATCCTAATCAACAACAACTCCATTTCCCCTTCTCAAAAAAGGGGAAAATGCAGTTTTTTGGAATGCATCAGGCATATACTATGTAACTTTCTATGACTTAATAGATGGTTCGATTTTTTTTTTTTGGAAAAAAAACATTTGCCCACAAGATAATAATGCTTTGAAAGTAATGTAGTAATAACTCAAGTAGAAAGTGCTGGAAAATAAATGTAATGGAGTGTTTCTAGGTTTATTTTAATTAATCCTAAACTAGAACAAGTTTACTTGAAAATGTAAATTGCCTCGAAAATAAAATGTTCTTAAAATTGAAGTAACATTTGCCCACAAGATAACAATGCTTTGAAAGTAAAGTAGCAATAAATCAAGTAGAAAGTGCTGGAAAATAAATGTAATGGAGTGTTTCTTGGTTTATTTTAATTAATCCTAATCTAGAACAAGTTTCAATCGACTCCGGTCCCTAAACCTAACCCTCGCCTAAGCCTTGGTCTCAGAGTGAGGAGTCTGTTGATTTTTGGGTACCATCGTATGTGCTCTAACTCCGAAATTTTGTGGAGAGGCTAGAACACATGAGATCTCCAAGTCCCATAAATCGTTTAGAGCACCCGGAATGAATGTTATTCAAATAATTAATTATTTTCAATGCAGTCTAAGTTAAAACTTTGGGAATTAAAATAATTAAAGTGAATTAATATAAATGTGGGTGAGAAGCTTCTAAGTGACGAGAATCAAGTCTATTTTAATCTTAGTCGTTGATTAAGGAATAGATCATGATCGTTGATTTATCAACAAGAAAATTATAAATGAAGACTTGTGGGTCAGTTGGAGACACATCGGGCAAATACTTAGTAACCTGAGGGAAGTCAATGCTCCAGGAGAAGAGTTCAATTTCAGAGGGAGAGTTGCAGGGTGAAGGAAGAGGAGGGGATCAACAACAGTCACAGACAGAGGAGGAGAGACGTAGAGCAACAGAGAGACAATGCAGAGAGGTAGCGCAACAGAGGACACAATCCTCACGTAGAAGAGGACGTAGGGGTGATACAGTGGAGGCTAGAGGGTCTCTAGGGTGTCAAAATTTCTCTAGTGACTAGAGGAAACCATCTCAGGTGTTTTCACAAATGTTTCTCCATGATTCTGCAAATCATTCCTTGTAAAGAGATTGTCGTTGAAGAATAATAAATAAACCCTCATCTGCTGCACCGGTTTTCCCGCATTGGGTTTTTTTGGGGACAATTGTCCAAAAACAACTATGTTGACGTGATTGATTCTTCTGCTTGCATTTCACTGTTCTTTTCTCTATGTAATTATGTGATAACTGCAGTATAATTTATTTCGCTGTTCACTGAAGGGTTTTGTAAATAACTTATTGTGGAAAATAAGTAGGAGAAATAAATCAGTTACTGCAGTAGAATTTCAAGTTAGAAATTTTCACTGAGTCAATAGGGGTGGAGGGTCCCTATTGTCTAATACAACCAACTTATGTTGGAGGTGAGTTTTTTCTAAGTGCAAAGAATTCAAATCTAAATAAAACTAGTAAGTTAAGAAGCTAAACCAAATTAACTGCTCAAAGGAAAATAAATGATTTTCAATTGCCCAAATTAGTGATAACAATGCCTCAATAGATAAGAGATGCCTTGAAAAGGAACAATGACATGCGTTGAAAAGGAACAATGGCAACTTGTAGGGAAAAATAGGCAAATGGAACTGCAAATGAAACAAGCTATAAGCAAATGTCTAAATATTAGGAAAATGAAATGCTTGAAATAAATTAGACTAGTTTACGAAATTTATCCAAATGTTTAGCATGCAAAACTGTAGAGAATGTGAACCAATTTGCATGAGATGAAAGAAAAAGAGAATGAAATTTGAAAGTGATTAATGTTAATTTAATCTCTTTTAGTGTTAAAGCAATGAAAAAACCAATCAATCAAACCATGAAGGTCTTCCCCAAATTGGGAAGAGTGAGATTCCAAGAGAAGAAAGTCCCGAAGCTCCCAAGAGAAAAGATTATTTTATTAGAGTTGAGTCCCCCGAAAGGAAAAGATAACTCTTCCAAGTGTCTAAATGAATTACAAATTAGCAACCTTTTTTGAGAAGGGCTTAAATGAATTTAGAAAAAATTGTCTACAATTAAGAACAAATGGCCTAATAATATGATACAATTCCAAAGGATGAATGTTTCCAATAAAGGGGATTGAACACTTCTTGAGAAGAATTACAAATTTGTCCCTAAATATCAAGACTTTCACCCTTCAAGTCTGCCCTAAAAGGGACTTAGAAGTCTGTCCAAAAAAAATACAAATATCAGTCCCAAAAAAGAGATCAATTCTGCCAACGATCTACAAGGAAATTTATTGCTTTTGAATGGAATTTTTTTTGTGAAATAAAGCTGAACCGAATGTTGGCTTCCAAGAGAAAATTTGGGGCTGCCTTAAAATCAACCAACAGTGAACTAATCTTTGTCCTTAAATCTGCCCAAAGAAGATATTCAAGAACAACAGTTAGAAATGGATTGAGGAATGCCTTTAAACAAATATCCAAAGTCTAGCATTGGTTAGTTTCAAGTGCAAATAAAACTACTAAGTAAATCCAACCAAAGTCTACTCTATCTTGGCTAAGGAGACCAAGTGAACTTGGTTCCTCCCTAGACAAAAAGGATCACTGTTGTGACCAACAATCCAAAAAGCCTTTTGCTTGATTTGTAGATGAAAGCACAAATGAAGTTACCAATAAAGTTTTAGATTTTAAATGATGGAAGGAAGGAGATATAGAGGCTTATGGAAACCCTCTTTGATTTTTCTTCTTTGAATCCCTCTAGAGGGTCTTTGGCTCTTTGAATTATGTGCTCCTTGAAGTCAGTGGAGATGACTATTCTAGCAAAGGATATCCCCAACTCCAATGCGATAGGTAATTTGTTTCAATACAACCACCACCTTCCAAAGACAAATATTAGTGTCAATGGGAACTTGCCATATGATGGCAAAGTTGGATTTGTAGTTAAACCGAGAACGTACAAACCCCAAATAGGCCTAGGATATGTGCAAGCCTAAGGAAAACTACAAGTAATTGTAGCTTTTCCTCCCTAGACAAGAATGCCCCTAGGCTATAACACAAAAATTGATGCAACTTGCAATGCAAAGAAGAACTAAATGAAAAAACATACCATGTTACCTCATGCTACAAGGAGAAACAACATAAAACCCAGCTTGGTGACCCACAAAGACTCGACTTTTTATTACTTGAATCAAAATTTTGACAGAGTTACAACAAACTTCCATCTTCCATCTTCCAACCCATCCTTCAACAATGAGAGCTGGGTTACATTTATAGGAATTTTTGGGAGAATCCCAATGAGAGCCATTCAAACAAGTGGCAAGATGATGAGAATCCCATTGAAATTCGAATTTCTAAGTGTCATATGACTGCTGTGTATATCTCCCTTGACTAGCAGCATTCTTCCTTGCTGGCTGAGCGTATCACCAAGTCTGGATCTGCGTTCTTACAAGTATTCAAATGCTGGTGGGTAAGTCTGCCATGTGGATGAGGTTAGGGAGTCTCTGGTGGGTATGTCTGCCATGTGGATGAGTTTAGGGAAGAATCCCTATAAATCTATGGCAAATCTCCTTCAAACTCAGGCTGCAAAACACCTGTCACCTATGCCCTGCATAGAGCATTCTAGACTGCCTGTGCATGGAGGATCTTGGCTGCCTGCATATCTCCTTTGATTGCTGCGTTGGTTCTCCAAGAGCTGCCACATATGAATAGCTTAGAGGAGAGGGAGATGACTCCCAAAAATCTGGTGCAATATTTGGAAATATCAGCTGTCTAATTTACCATTTGCATAGATGCTACAAGGAGCTGCTAACTGGCAGTGTATTCCTTTTGATTGGCTATGGTCTGGGTAATTAACAGAAGTGTGCCAGTCATATCGAGGAAAGGTGGAGTAAGGTGGAGACAAACTCCACAATTTCCTGAAGTTGATTTATCCCCTCAAATCTGTGCATATAAAGGAAAGAATTCGACCTTGCTGACTGCAACTCGGGGGCCCTCTTAGTGCTTGTTGACTTGGCCTATGGATCCCTCAATTTTTGGTGATGAGATGGCTGTCCAATCATCATTTTGACTTCAGTTTGATTTAACTTGTATTTTCCATGTCATTTCCACTCTTTTTAAGTTGTGGAAATATTTAATTTCTCCACCACTTATTTAATTTCTCTCATTTATTTCCACTTTATCCACTAGACTTAGGAAAAGTGGGTTTTGAGGGGGGAATATTAATTTTTGAACCCCAAAGTGTGTCCTAGAAGAATGTTGAGGTGAAGAGGATGAAATTTGAGTACTTATACAGACCCGACATCTTTTGACATCACTTATTTATATTTTACATAAGAATTAATTAAAAAATCCTGTCATGTGTGAAATTTTTAATTATTAAAAAATCCGACCTATGCCTACTCAAATTCCGCGACACTTTATAGATGACCTAGCATGGTAATGTACATCGACTCTAGACACTAGGACGGACCCAAGGCCCTATCATCAAGCCACACTGCAACTTTGGGGGTATCTATGAGTGAAAAACTCAGCTAGTTATTCGTCGTTAAAAAACACGAATAATTAGCTAAGTATAAAAAACACTGTAGAGTGGATTCACTTGATGACAAGATCCCAAGTTGCCTAGGCTTGTTACAAAGTTTTTTCATCATGCTAGCGGCATTTTTACAATTCCCCGTATGGTTGCGGAATCTGAGAAATAGAATGTAGAGAGAGGAGAGAGAAAAAAGGCTAGAAAGGCATGCTGACTTCTCAAATTCTGAAAAATTCGACATTTACTCCGTGTGTTGGGCTATGGAGTCTTCATAACATCTGCTAAGTGCAACTCAACACTCAACATGGAGCATAGCTCCCAAGGTGATGATAATGATGAGTCATATAATAACTCTTTATATGAAGAGAACAACTCCCAAATAACCAAAGTACATGTATGTAATCGAAATTATAAGTCCATGTATCTAATGAGCTCACTAGGCTAAAAGGGATAAAAGCCTAGTAAGACCTCTCCTTGGTACTATTTTCAACAAAACCCTGTTGATCAGTGGTTGTCATTGATGTCAACCCAAGAAGCACCAGGGGCTACGCCGATCTTGCATAGGAATTTTGACTTGACAATTTACTCTATTCCAAGTCAAGGATATTTTGGATGGTTTCTACTTGTCGAGATGTTTTCGTTGATATATGGCACGCCACGTAATTATTCACGGTTTGAGAGATATTCGTGTTTGAAGTTAGTAACCCCAGTTAGCGGGCTAAAACCCCATGGGGTTGTGGCATGACACTAATCATTGGTTGTGGTCATTGAATAGTCAATAATTAATAACTTTTAAGCTCCTAAAATCCCTCCAACGTTCACTTGTTGAAGACCCTCTCAACCTAAGCATTTATATAAATTGTGACCCTCATATCCTCCTCATGTAAGGATTTCACTAGTTAAAACAAGTCATCGTGGCATTTTTTCTATAACTTTTTTTCTGCGAAGCTTCAGATGCTGAATAAAACCATTTGAGCTGAAATTTTGATGAAGCGTGTGTCCAAATTTCAGATATTGGTTTGCTATATTTTCGGAGATATGATTTGAGGAAGTTAGGGTTTTTGCAGGCTCTTGAATTTCATGTCAAACAGGCGACCTTGGGAAAATTGTCATAACTTTCTCTCTGAGCATTGGATTCAAATTTCATAAAAAGTGACAGAAAAATGACGAGCTGTAGTTTGTTGGGTATCGTTTTCAGGACCAAAGGTTGAAACAATGACACGTGGCACTTCATACAAGTTCTCTCTACTGAACCAGTCTATAATCAGGTCATCGTAGGAGTTTGGGCATAACTATTTCTTGAAGAATCCAATATTGATCAGACCTGCGGGGTTGGAAAGAGGACTCAAAGGGCCACCACAGGACGCAATTTCAGACCTTGGAGATCTGAAATTACATAGATACACAAGATTCAATATCGAGCTTCTATAAGGCAAGAAAAAATATGCATTCAAGGATCACTGCAGTAAGGACAACACATCAACAATCAAGGGTAAGTCTGCTATTTCAAGGTATGTGTGATTAGTGTTTGAATTTTAATTTGAATATCATCTTTGACATGTGTTTTTGCAGGACAGTGTAAGTATTTTGTTTGTATATTGGTTTGGGTCGTGTTCATTAATGCATATGCAGGAAGGACACAATAGGACAACTTAGACACATACTAGAAGGAAAATGCGACATTGAAGTATCATTACTTGAAGCGAGCACAACAATACCTCAACAACTGCTAGTGTTCAAAGAAGCAGGGTCAAGTCAAGTATTAGGTCGTGTCAAAAGTTAGTATTGTAAAAATCATCATTGTAAAATTGTAAAAGAGTCATTATTGTAAAAGAGTCAATTTGCCTAGAGTTGGAGAGGCATTGTTGGGAGGTATAAGTGGCATTGTTGGATAATGTTATGGTTGGGTTGCAGGTCATAGTGTGATTGAGTGATTGGTCTAGTTCAAGAAAATCATCGTGAATCATATTGTTTCGTGGATCATTGTCCCTGGTATGAGAGTCCACACTCTTGTCTTATTTCTAATCATTATAGGGTGGCAGGGTCATGTTAGGTTGGTGCATGAAGTCATCTACAGGTTGGAGCCTGTGAACACTTCAAGGTGGTAGGTTGGTCTAGGATGTCTGGGCATCCATTCAGTTGACTACTGAAAAAACTAGGGCGTTGGGGCGTCCTTCCAGTGGGAGCTGAAGAAGAATGATTTTCTAGAATTCTATGAAGTTGTACCTTTCATTTCAGTTGGGGCTAAAGATTAAAAAATTTATTAGAAAAGCATTCGGTGGTTTTTGACCCGGAGGGGGTTTTCCACCTAAAATTCGTGTGCCTGTTGTTTTCTATTGTTTATTGTTGTTACTGGATAAACATCAAGAATAATTGAAGATTAACTAATGCTCTGAAAAGATTTAAAAGTGCTAATTGATAAGAAACACTGATTCGTCCCCCCCACCTCTCAGTATTTCCAACCATTGGTATTAGAGCTTGGTTCCTTCAATAACATTCTAGCAACTGGATGGAGGTCATGGAGTATACTAAGAATAGAGTTCCTCCATTTAATGGAAATAACTACGCACTTTGGAGTGGAAGAATGCAGTTTCATTTGTTGGCACAAGGATATGAAGTATATGGGAAATCGTTGAAAAAAGCTTTACAACGACCCAGGATGAACAAGGAAAGAAAAATATGGTATATGATGCAAAGGCTAAAGATCTCATTATCAGTGGGTTTATCAAATTTGTCTATCTTAAGGTACTGAGTTGCAAAACTGCTAAAGAAGTATGGGGCAAGCTTGAGAATATATATGTAGGTGACTCAAATGTGAAAGAAGCAAAGCTTCAAATTTACAGGGCAAAATTTGACCAACTCAAAATGAAGGAAGATGAAAATATTGATGCATAATTACAGCGTGTTGATGAAATAATAAATGCATTGGAAGGTTTGGGAGAACTTGTCGACACGAAAATTGTTGTTCGAAAGATCCTTAGAACCTTGCCGGCAAGATTCAACCCAAAGGTATCTGTCTTGGAATATAGTTCGAATCTAGCCAATCTCAGCAAAGATGAATTGCATGGAGTGATTACGGCATATGAAATGATGATTGAAGAAGAGGACGACACTTCTCACCTAGAAACAACATTCGCCGCATCCAAGAAAACTAGTAAGGACAAGCATACTCCAAAAGAAAAAGCTTGTAGTTGTAAGGAAGAAGATGAAGAAGATTTTTCAGATAAAGAATTTGCTTACTTCACGCGAAAAATGAGATTATGTACGGGGAAATTCAAAGGTAAACTTCCATTGATATGTTTCGACTGTGGTGAGGTTGGGCATTTTGCAACCAAGTGTCGTCACAAACATGAGGCTGTTACGAAAGGAAAGAAAGGCCTGAGGAAGTTCAACAAGCAAGGCAAGAAGAAATGGTTTAAGAAGAGTTTCTTCTCTAAAGAAGATAGCTCCTCATCTGATGAAGATAGTGATAACGAAGAAGAAATCAACGGAAGAGTATTGTTTATGGCCAAGCATAATAAGCAAGAAGCATCTAACGAAGAAGGAGATGAAGAAGAAGAGATGACTGAGGTTTAATTTCAAAATAAAGTGATCAGGGTTATGAAAGAGCTCAAGGTCGAGAAGAAGCATGTCAACATTCTTGAAGACGAATTAAAGATAGAAAGGGAACAAGTCCTAAATCTTAAAATCATTGTTGAAGAATACAAACGAGTTGAAGAATCGCTCAGGGAAGAATTAAAGGAAAGCAACAAGGAAAGAGAAGCATTGGAAGCTGAAATAGTTTCTCTTCGAAAGCAAGTAAAAAATGGAAAAACTCTTCAAAACTACACCAACAGCTCCAAGGCATTGGAAGAAATCATCAACAATCAACGATCAAACAGTGACAAGACCGGTCTTGGTTACAAAGAAAAATCTGAAAAGGAGCCAAGTCCTTCTATGATAACAAAAGAAGATGGATATGCAAAATCTAACAAACAGGTAGACCTTTCAGCCAACTCAAGAGATCAGGAGTCGCAGGAAGAACCATGGAATACAATTCCTCGAAGAAGAGTTCCTCCCAGGTATCAACCTATCTTCTATGGTCATTGTTATTCATGTGGAAGGTTTGGACATAGAGCTATAGAATGTCGCACGTATGTTTGGAATAAATACAGTTTCGGGAGATCTCTCAGAAATGGATATTTCGGAACTCAGCAGAATATTAACAGATTTGATCATTTGAGAGATGATGTCGAATGTTACAAATGTAACCATTTTGGACACCTGGCTAAAGATTGCAAACTTGGAAGTTCTTCAAAGGAATTCTCGCAAAATCAGAATGAACAGATATGGAAAAAGAAGACTGAAAAATGTGTTATCGCTCTCAAGCCTCAAAGCAACAAAAATGTTTGGTATGTTGATAGTGGTTGCTCAACTCATATAACTGAATATAGGAATAAGTTCATATCCTTGAAGGAAAAGAAGGATGGAAAAATGTCTTTTGGAAATGACGGGTCTTCAAACGTCATAGGAGTAGGTACAATCACACTTGGAAGCAAGAATTCATTAGCGAAAGATATGTTGTTGGTTGAAAATATGAATCACAATCTGCTCAGTGTTGGACAAATGTGTGATCAAGGACACACGATGCTATTTAACTCTAAGAAATGTGAAATTAGGAAAGGCAAGTTCGGTAAAATTGTGGCTATAGCAAGCAGAGCTCCAAATGACATATATATTTTGGATGAGACACCTAAAGGGTGCTTTTTCGCGAAAGAAGACGAAAGTTGGTTACGGCACAAACGAATGGGACATATAAATTTGGACAATTTGGTCAGGATCAGCAAGAAGGAAGCAGTAAGAGAAATGCCTAAAATTTCAAAACCCACTAATACGATATGTGAATCTTATCGGCACGGCAAGTAGACAAAAGTTGAGTTCAAGACAAAAGAACACTTTGCATCACGTCCATTGGAATTAGTACATACTCATCTATGGGGTCCTATGAGAACAAAAGGTTTAGATGGAGAATTATATTTTATGCTAATGATAGATGATTACACCAGAATGACAACCGTCAGCTTCTTAAAGAAAAAGACTGAGGCATTCGAGTGTTTTAGAATCTACAAGGAATTGGTTGAAAATGAATTTACTGATTTGAAGATCAAATGTCTGAGATCAGATAATGGCGGAGAATTCACTTCCAAGGTATTTCAGCAGTGTTGTGATGAAAATGGAATAAAAAGGCAATTCTCAACAGCCAGAACACCGCAGCAAAATGGAGTTGTTGAAAGAAAAATCAGAACCGTACAGGAAATGGCCAGAACAATGTTAAATGACTCAAAATTAGATGATAAATTCTAGTTTCAAGCAATCGATACAACTGTATTCATTATAAATCGAGGTTTGCTAAGGAACAATTGTAACATGACTCCATACGAATTCTGGAAAGGAAGACCGACTAACGTCAAATACTTTAAAATATTTGGAAGCAAATGCTACATCAAAAGAGAAGATAAAAAATTGGGCAAGTTCGATTCCCATGTCGATGAAGGTATTTTTGTTGGTTATTCACGCAAAAAGAAGGCTTATAGATGCTACAATATGAGGCGAAAACAAATAGTGGAAAGCATAAATGTTAGTTTTGATGAAGATTTTGTTACAAAGGATGACGATGAGATTGTCCCTTCAAGCAAATCTGAGGGATTTGAGGGAGAATCTGTGAAGGATGAAGAAGAAGCTCCAGAACAAGACCAATCAAATAAGAAAACAACAATCAACCAAGAGGAAATAAGAAATGATCAGTAGGATGTACAAGAAAATTCTCCAAAAGCTTTAAAATAATGGTGTCAAAAGAATCATCCGTCAGATCAAATCATCGACAACATAAATGAAGGAATATGGTCTATATGGTCCATATTCCTTCATGGATATATGGACCATATAGCTAATAGGTACTATATGGTCTCAAGAAAGATCCTAGAGCTTGGTATGTTCGTCTTGATGGATATCTACATCAACAAGGATTCAAGAAAGGAAGCGTCGACAACAATCTCTATGTGAAAGTGGATCAAGATAACCTAACAATTATCAAGGTATATGTAGATGATATAATTTTTGGAAGCAATGATGACAGATTAAGTAAAAACTTTGCCACAAAGATGCAAAGTGAGTTTGAAATGTCTCTACTTGGCAAGTTGACATACTTTTTAGGGCTTCAGATATCTTAATAGGATAAAGGAATATTTATATATGAAACCAAGTACATCAAGGAAATGCTCAATAAATTCAAGATGGAAGATTGCAACCCTGTCCTTACCCTAATGGTAACAGGTTGCAAGTTAAGTTTAGATGATTTGTCAAAGGATAAGGACCAGAGGTTGCATAGATCTATGATTGGCAGTCTTCTATATGTGACAGCTTCTCGGCCAGATGTAATGCAGGCAGTTGGACAAGTAGCAAGATTCGAAGCAACACCAAAAGAATCTCTAATTATTTCCATCAAAAGAATTCTCTGATATCTTAAGGGCACAACAGAGTATGGTTTATGGTATCCCAAAGGAAATAATGTAGTTATCCAAGCTTATACAGATGCAGATTGGGCAAGAAGTGTTGATGATCGAAAGAGTACTAGTGGAGCAACATTCTATCAAGGTGGTTGCCTTGTTTCATGGTTACGTAAAAAGCAGTCTTCAATCTCGTTATCCACAACAGAAGCAGAATATATCATGGCAGCAACTTGTTGTACTCAAGTTCTTTGGATGAAGCAAACTTTGCAAGATGTTCAAGTCTGTTGAGATTTTGTGTATTTGGGGTAGCATCAGTTGTGCTCTAGGTCCCAAATTTTGAGGAAGGACTAGAGTTCACCTAATCTACAAGACCCCGAAATGGATTTGGGAAATTTCATCTGGTTTAGGAGATATTAAATTAATTAATTATTTTAATGTATTTCCTAAGTTAAAACTTAGGAAAATAAAATAATTAAAGTGAATTTAATTAAACATGTGATAAAATTGTCTTAAGTCACACGGATCAAGCTTTCTTTTAATCTTAGCCATTGATTAAAGATTTAATCTTGGTCGTTCATTTGTCAACGAGAAAAGTATAAAGGAAAGGCTTGGGGTCATTTGTAAGACACACAGAGGCAGAGCATTGAAGCTAAGCTGAGATTCTAGGGCGGGGTTGCTAAGAATTCTCAAGTGTTTCAGTTGTAGAGAGGGGAATTTAGACCAAGGGGATGATCTGATCCCAAGGTCTAGAATACACAAGAGACAGAGAAGAGATCAGGAAAGACAACGCAGACGAAGGCAGCAGCAGTAGCAGACGGCAGCAGCAGCAGCAGCAAGGACAATGTGATTTTCAGGAAGCCCTTCAGGGTTTACGCAGAGACCCTTAGGGGCAGCGTAGTGACTGCGTCACCCAGTCTGGGGTAACACAATCCCTTCCAGTGACAGCACTGAGCATTTGGAGGCCTTCAAAGGCTGACACATTGTCTTTCAGGGGCAGATCTAGGGTTTCTAGGCCTAGATCTGGCTGAGTTCTGTAAATCCCGTTTGAGGGTGTGGATCAGTCAGTATTTTTGGTCTTAGATCAGCCAGGTGCTGCAAATCTAGAGTTTTCTCTGTATGGTTTTCCAGATCTGGAACCTAGAGTTGTGTATTCAGAAATATTCTTAATAATAGAGCTCTCCAGCAGCCAGAGACCATTTTTCCCACCTTGGGTTTTTTCGGGGATAGTTTGTCCAGAAATAACTGTGTCACTTTGTCTATGTGTGAATGTGCTTATTCTAGATCTGAATTGGTAGAGATCTGTTATGTGTTTTTCTTTGCTTTTAACTTGAATTTATTCAGTTGATAACTTGTATAAGTAGGAGAAGCTTAGCCGGGTTAACAGTAATAATTTTTGCATAAGAATTAAGATTCAGAAATTTCTACATGGTATCTGAGGAATTGCAGATCTAGAAGGGTCACCAGCTGAAGAATCTAAAGGATCTAGCTGCAGAAAGAAGCTGAAAAGGTAGCAGAAAAGTAGATCTGAAGGGACAACACAGTTTTCAGGAGCAGATTCACGCAGAGGGAAGGGTGATGCTGTCCAGCGTTGTGTCCTAGCAAGCCAATGAAATTACTGCGCAGAGGCAGCTCAGAAACAACGCTGGTTGGGTCTGAAGCTAGCCAGTGTGATTCAGATCTGAATCTGTTAGATCCAGAAAAAAGTTTGCAGAAAAGTTGCAGAAATTCAGAAGAGTTGGTGGGGTTAAAATTCTAAAGTTTTAAGATTTTTAGCCTTAGCACAAGTGACAAAGTTTGGGAAGAGATCAGCTTCTCAGAGAGTTTCTTGCCAAAGGAAACTTGCAGTTTGGTCAGAGGATCAAAGAAGAAGTTGAATCATAGTTGATTTGGTAGATTTTCACGGAGGGAAATCAATTGTCAGAGGGAGCAGAGGGTTCCCAGTTCGAAAAGGACCCTAGATCCAAGATCTCTAGCATAGAGAAGAGGAGCTCCGACACATTTTGAGCAGATGGCTCCTCATGGACTGCATGATCAAAATAGGCTAGAGGGTCTTTCAAACTTTTCGGTGTGGAAAACTAGGATCCTGATTGTCCTTGAGGCATACGGTCTAAGAGACCATGCAGAGCAGACCCTGGCCACACCGACAGATGCGGATCTCCTACGGAAGCATAGAGAAGCTGCTGGGCATGCCAAGCGCTTGATAATGGACAGTATCAAGGACCATATTGTACCATACATAGCTGAGAAGAAGACAACTAATGAGATGTGGAAGGCCTTGAATTCCCTATATGAGGGAAAATCAATCCAAAAAAATATGCTGTTGGAGGCCCAAATGAGGTCATTCATGATGACCAAGGGAGAAGACATCGAGCATTTCCTCTTTAGATTGCAGTTAATCAGGGATCAACTGACTGCAACGGGTGCAACCGTAGATGATGCAATGATAGTTAGGACTGCCCTCAATGCAGTCACGGATGAGTGGGAAACCTTTGTCCAAAGTATCTTGGGTAGAGCGGACCTCCTAGATTGGGACAGCTTGTGGTCAATCCTGCTGCAAGAAGAACTACACAGAGTCACCAAGAAGCAGCACAACCCTGCATTGAGCAAAGTAAAGAAGGAAGAGGAGGAAGATGCAGCCTTGGCATCAAAGAAGCAGCCGAAGAAGAAGAAGGATCTTTCTAAGATAAAGTGCTTCTAGTGTGGTGAAATGGGACATTTTTCCAGCCATTGTCCAGAAAAGAAGAAGGACAAGGAACCATCTTCTTCCAAAGCAGCGGTGGCAGATAATGGGTCAGTAGATGATGTAGCCATGAGCGCTCATGAACCACAAAAGTGGGGCGACATGGATTTGTAGAGGATCTACAGAATATGAGGCAGGATCCTTGAGCAACTCATCTCTTGGATCACAAGCGAGCTACGGTAGCCTTAAGACAGTAGCGGAACAAGTGAAGCATTGGGTGCATAGATCACAGATAAAGCAGAGGCAGAGGCAGATTTGGAGGCTGGGAGGAGCAGCGCAGAGCATAGCAGCAACAACGAAGAAGCAGTAGCAGCGTAGAGGCTGATGTGACTTCAACAACGTAGTGTAGTACTACTTACGCAGTGCAGAGCTGCAGCAGCGCAGAGAGCTTCAGAGGGATAGCGCAGTGCAACAGCAGCGTGATAGATTTCAGCACAAGGAGCTGATGTGACTTCAGTAGTGCAGAGGGAGTCTGATTATGCTAGCAGAGCTGTAGCTGTGCATCGTTCTTTAGATGCCAGCACAGATCTGTAGCCTATGGAGCTTCAGTTATGAAGATGCAACCCATCTGACTTGTCTGTCAAAGATTGGGCAGGAGATTCAGTTGTTTTTCTCAACAACTGAAGTTGTAGTGCAGTAGATTAGTAGTGGCAGTGCTATGAGCAACATAGATGCAACATATTGAGAGGGAGCTGCAGTAAAGTGGTTACAGTGGCAGTGGCAGAGTCATGGGCAGCAGTACAGAATGGCAGCAACAGTGGAGGGTTGAGTGGCAGGAGGCCAAGCTTCAGCAGCACAGAACCAGTGCCCAAAATCATGTAAAGCATAAGTGTGATGTATTGCTAGAGCACACCCTTTGATGCTAAGAGGGAGTGTTGAGATTTTGTGTATTTGGGGTAGCATTAGTTGTGCTCTAGGTCCCAAATTTTGAGGAAGGACTAGAGTTCACCTGATCTACAAGACCCAGAAATGAATTTGGGAAATTTCATCTGGTTTAGGAGATATTAAATTAATTAATTATTTTAATGTATTTCCTAAGTTAAAACTTAGGAAAATAAAATAATTAAAGTGAATTTAATTAAACATGTGATGAAATTGTCGTAAGTCACACGGATCAAGCTTTCTTTTAATCTTAGCCATTGATTCAAGATTTGATCATGGCCGTTGATTTGTCAACAAGAAAAGTATAAAGGAAAGGCTTGGGGTCATTTGTAAAGACACATAGAGGAAGAGCACTGAAGCTAAGTTGAGATTCTAGGGCGGGGTTGCTAAGAATTCTCAGAAGTGTTTCAGTTGCAGAGAGGGGAATTTAGACCAAGGTGATGATCTGATCCCGGGGTCTAGAATACATAAGCGACAGAGACGAGATCAGGAAAGACAACATAGAGAAAGGTAGCAGCAGTAGCAACAGCAGCAGCTGCAACAAGGACACAAGGACAACATGATTTTCAGGAAGCCCTTCAGGGGTTACGCAAAGATCCTTAGGGGCAGCGTAGTGACTGCGTCACCCAGTCTGGGGTAACGCAGTGCCTTCCAGTGACAACGTTGAGCATTTGGAGGCCTTCAGAGGCTGACGCATTGTCATTCAGGGGCAGATTTGGGGTTTCTAGGCCTAGATCTGGCTGAGTTCTGTAAATCCCGTTTGAGGGTGTGGATTAGTCAGTATTTTTGGTCTTAAATCAGCCAGGTACTGCAGATCTAGAGTTTTCTCTGTAGGGTTTTGCAGATCTGGAACCCAGAGTTGTGTATTCAGAAATATTCTTAATAATAGAGCCCTCTAGCAGCCAGAGACTGGTTTTCCCACCTTGGGTTTTTCCGGGGACAGTTTGTCCAAAAATAACTGTGTCACTTTGTCTATGTGTGCATGTGCTTATTCTAGATCTGAATGGTAAAGATCTGTTATGTGTTTTGCTTTGATGTTAACTTGAATTTATTCAGTTGATAACTTGTATAAGTAGAAGAAGCTTAACTGGGTTAACAGTAATAATTTCTGCATAAGAATTAAGATTCAGAATTTTCTACAAAGTCAAGTTTGATGAGCCTATTCCCATATTTTGCGATAACACCAGTGCCATCCATATCTCCAAGAATCCTGTGATGCATTCCAAAACAAAGCACATTCCGATCAAATATCATTTTGTTAGAGAGCAAGTCACCGAAAAGAATATCAAGCTTGAATATGTTGGCACAAAGGAACAAATTGCTAACATCTTTACCAAACCATTACCTCGTGAAGAATTTGAGTATCTTCACCTAAATCTTGGGATTCTTCCAAGTTCTCATTAGACTCTTTCTCTTATCTAACTAAGTAAAAAAAAGGGGGAGTTGAGGTGTGTACAGGTCCGCAGGATGATGCTTGTCAGCGTGAGTTACCCTTTGCCATTGATAACAAAGGGGGAGAGAATGTTGTAGGAAGAGGTGTCATGATCGCAGGGGGAGTACTTGTGTTGCGATCAATGCCAAAGGGGGAGATTGTTGATCAGTGGTTGTCATTGATGTCAGCCAAAGCAGCACGAGGGGCTACCCCAATCTTGCATAGGAATTGACTTGACAACTTACTCTATTCCGAGTCAAGGATATTTTGGATGGTTGCTACTTGTTGAGATGTTTCTGTTAATATATGGCACACCACGTAATTATTCACGGTTTGAGAGATATTCGTGTTTGAAGTTAGTAACCCCAGTTAGTGGGCTAAAACCCCATGGGGTTGTGGCATGTCACTAATCATTAGTTGTGGTCATTGAATAGTCAATAATTAATAATTTTTTAAGCTCCTAAATTCCCTCCAACATTCACTTGTTGAAGACCCTCAACCTAAGCATTTATATAAATTGTGACCCTCATATCCTCTTCATGTAAGGATTTCGCTACTTAAAACAGGTCATCATGGCATTTTCGCTATAATTTTTTTTCTGCGAAGCTTCAAATGCTGAAAAAAAACCCTTTTGAGCTGAAATTCTGATGAAGTGCGTGTCCAATTTCAGATATTGGTTCGCTATATTTTCGGAGATATGATCTGAGGAAGTTAGGGTTTTTGCAGGCTCCCGAATTTCATGTCAAGCAGGTGACCTTGGGAAAATCGTCATAACTTTCTCTCTCAGCATTGGATTCAATTTCGTAGAAAGTAACAAAAAGAGAATGGGCTGTAGTTTGTTGGGTATCGTTTTCAGGACCAAAGGTTGAAACAATGACACGTGGCACTTCATACAAGTTCGCTCTACTGAACTAGTCTATAATCAGGTCATCGTAGGAGATTGGGCATAACTATTTCTTGAAGAGTCCAATATTGATCAAACCTACGGGGTTGGAAAGAGGACTCAGAGGGCTACCATAGGAGGCAATTTCAGACCTTGGAGATCTAAAATTACATAGATACAGCAGATTCAATATCGAGCTTCTAGAAGGCAAGACAAAATATGCATTAAAGGATCACTGTAGTAAGAACAACACATCAACAGTCAAGGGTAAGTCTGCTACAACAAGGTATGTATGATTAGTGTTTGAATTTTAATTTGAATATCATCTTTGACATGTGTTTTTGCAGGACAGTGTAAGTATTTTGTATGTATGTTTGATTTGGTTTTGTTCATAAATGTTGAGCATATTTATATTTGAATTTTGAATATTTCTTCGATATATGGTTTGCAGGAAAGTGTAAATATTTTGTTTGTATATTGGTTTGGGTCTTGTTCATTAATGCATGTGCAGGAAGGAGGACACAATAAGACAACTTAGGCACATACTAGAAGGACAATGCAACGTTAAAGTACCATTACTTAAATCAAGCACAACAGTACCTCAACAACTGCTAGTGTTCAAAGAAGCAGTGTCAAGTCAAGTATTAGGTCGTGTCAAAAGCCAGTATTGTAAAAATCATCATTGTAAAATTGTAAAAGAGTCAATTTTCCTCGAGTTGGAGAGGCATTGTTGGGAGGTATAAGTGCCATTGTTGGATAATGTTATGGTTGGGTTGCAGGTCATAGCTTGATTGGGTGATTGGTCTAGTTCAAGAAAATCATTGTGAATCATATTGTATCGTGTATCATTGTCCCCGGTACGAGAGTCCACACCCTTGTCTTATTTCTGATCATTATAGGGTGGCAGGGAGGTGCTAGGTTGGTGCATGAAGTCACCTACAGGTTGGAGGCTGTGAACACTTCAGGGTGGTAGGTTGGTCTAGGATGTCGAGGCATCCATTCAGTTGACTAATGAAGAAACCGGGGCATTGGGGCGTCCTTCCAGTTGGAGCTAGAGAAGAATGCTTTTCTAGAATTCTATGAAGTTGTACCTTTCATTTCAGTTGGGGCTAAAGATTAAAGAATTTATTAGAAAAGAGTTCGGTGGTTCGTACCTGGAGGGGGTTTTCCACCTAAAATTCGTGTGCCTATTGTGTTCTATTGTTTACTATTGTTACTGGATAAACATCAAGAATAATTGAAGATTAAATAATGCTCTGAAAATATTTAAAAGTGCTAATTGATAAGAAATATAGATTCCCCCCCCAGTATTTCCAACAAACCCAACAAAATTCCCTTTCTCTTCTTCAAGAATGAAATCAAATGAGACAACCAAGCCCCTTGACCCAACAATAAGACTTCCTCCAACCCATCAAGTCAGCGTCCCAAGAAAACAATTCAATCCTTCAAAATCAAGTCGAGTCAAACACCTCAAATCAAGTCAACTAGGGTTTCGACCCTCTCTTCCACTTCTACAATTTTTGGCTTGCTATCTTAGTCCTGCACCTTCGGCCCTATAGTACTTCAGTCCTTTCGCCCGTGTGACAGAAAATGACGAAGTTTCAAACCTTTTCTTCTTTGCTTGTCTTCTAGTCTTCTTCACTAGGCTTCCTTCTCTTCTTGCAATGAGATCGACTCTTTTTCATGTATTTCGCACTTCCTTTTCTCTTCTAGAATTGCAGATTGAAATCTTCTTGGTAAGTGACAAATGAGGTTGAGTTCTTTCTTATTTATAGTGGTTGGATCACTCCTTTTGAGGCCGACTTGAAGGAAGGGCAGGCTGACTTGATGGAGGAGGTTTGCATGACTATTTTACATAAAATAAATTTTCTTTCTTTGACATGATAAACCAAAGAAAGCCTAGAACATAATGACAAAGACAATGACTCATGGTTCAACCTTGGAAGCACTCAATGGGTGCTTTGACCTATCAACATGAACAAATGACCATGAAACCCATGCTTTTAAAAATAATTTTCCTTTCGATTTTTACAATAATTTTTTTTAACAAATACATATAAATTACATTATGTCATGAGCTTAGGTAACAATTATGAAGACCGATACTAGTTACATTTCTCAACATTCTAACCATTTTGTAATCATGTACTTTTACTTATTGTTTTGGGGCCTACTAATTTGAATCAAGGGGTGATCCGAATGATTGACCGATCTTGACTATATTCTTATTCCCTCACTTCACCTTGGTTGTTAGTCTTTGGTCCTAGTCTAGTTGGACCTCCTCTGAGGCCTTAGGGTTATAGGAAGGAATGATTGACCGATCTTGACTATATTCTTGTTCCCTCACTTCACCTTGGTTGTTAGTCTTTGGTCCTAGTCTAGCTGGACCTCCTCTGAGGCCTTAGGGTTATAGGAAGGACACAATTGGGTAGGCTTTGATTGATGTAGCATGCCTGTTATATTCCATACTTGCCACTTTCCATCATTCCCTCTATTCCATATCCATCCTTTGGGCAGTGGTCATTGATCATGGGGATTGGCACTTTATTATCCTCATCCTTGGGTCTAGGCCGAAAGCATTTCCATGGAGGTTAATGTAGCTAAAAGAACAATAAAAGCAAAGAAATACACATTGAAAGAAAAGACAAAATGCAAAATATCGTGTGAAAATTCCAAACCAAAATCCTATTGCAGCAACTGGAAATTATTCTCCTAATTGTTAATTTAATTTAACAATTTATTTGTTGTTTGCTATGACAAATACTGAATAAGTCACACTGCAATCCACACAAATAAAACTGCGGATGAATAAACGTTGGAACAAATGCTAACACACATAAAATTGACACAATTATTTTCGGACAAAATTCCCCGGAAAAACCCAATGCGGGAAAATCGATGTAGCAGTTGAGGGTTTTATTATTATACAACAGTGAGAAAATCTGAGTACAACTGGATGCTGAAATACTGATAATCCTATAGAGAAAAGATACTGGCAGAAATCTAGTGAGAAATTTTCCTCACCCCAGAGGAAATCTCTCGACATGGCTTTCCTTTAGAAATACGACCCTCTGACCCTCTGCGTCACCCTCTGTGTACCCTGCTGGACGTCTAGCCTCAGACTGATCTCTGATGAACCCATTCTTCCTTATGCTCACTGGAAATATGCTTCTCTGCCACTCTGGGACTCCTTCTTGGCCTCTAGAACTCCTTCCCGGCCTCTGGAACTGAAAACGTCTCTCTGTCTCAGCAAATCAATTTTGCCTCTAGAGACTACTACGTTGCCCCAGCGTCAACCTCTCTGTGGCTCTTCTACTTCTCTGCAAATGCACTTGTTGGATCTAGAATGCCTCCTCCTGCCTCATTGTCTCTACCCCTATCTCACTACTTCGATCTCTAACTCTCTCTCCGACAACTAACCGTTGCTACGCTGGAAATCGATCTGCCAATGAAATCAAACTCTACAAGTGATTTCTCCATCACCACATCGATCTCCTCTTATAATCCTTTGTTGGAGCACCAACAACCAAGATTAAAACTTAATCAATGGCTAGGATCATCTCTGGCTTGATACATGTGAGTTTCTAGACTATTCTTGCCTGATCTCAATTAACACTGATTAATTAACCATATTCCCTAAGTTTAGACTTAGGAAATATTAAAAAATTGGTTAATAATCTAATTGAGACACTTCTAGGCGGAATTTCTTGAAACAATTTCTGGGTTCTGGAGATCTCATGTATTCTAGCCTCGCCACAAAGTTTCGTGACTTGAACACATCCGATGCTACAAAAACTAACACTCCCTCTTAGTGAGGAATGTGTTCTAGTGTTGTTGCACACCTGGTAGCAACACCCTGTTTCTGCACCCTGTTTCACTTTGGCGTCTGATTGCACCAACTGCCACTGGTCCATCCTACTACTGAATACTATGGGTCCCCATAACCAGGTACTGATACAAGAGGTGGACTCCTCAACGATCCCGCCCATCTGTAGATCTCTGGGGCTACAAAACCAAGTGACCCCACCTCACTCTTGGAGGTATATTGACGAACATAGCGAAGTCTTCCTCCAGTCTAGAGGAAAGCCTATCGATCTCTGCAGAAGTTGCCTGTTGGTCCCGCTTCTCCTCCTTGTCCTTCTTCTTGCGAGGACACTGGGTGCTATAGTGGCCAAGCTCACCACATTTGAAGTTGTAATATTCCAAATAGAAAATTTACAGTAATATAGAAAACATGCAATAAATTAAACAGAGAAATTTTTACATCAGCAACACAGATATAAGAAATATGCCTGGAACACCAAATTTTATTAATATAGATGGCTAGAGTACAATATAAGATGGAAGATGTGCACCTGGGCTTGCACAAGGCAAGCTACAGGCCTTAAGTGAACAATAGCAAAATGATACCGCTGCTCCTCTGAATATTGCGCTGTCCCTAGTTTCTGCATCTGCTGGCTGACTTTGGCACTAGATTTTCCCACTGAAAAGTGCTCAGAAAATTCTAGGAATTTGGGAAGGTGATCCTTGCCCAAAACCCAGAAAAACCCAGAAAGTGTTTCCCCAACTTCCAATCTTCAAAATTGGACCCTTCTCTACTTGGCCCTTCTTCAAATTCAAAGTCTGTTGCTATAGCTGCTATTGAAGATTTTTGCACTCCAAAACACCACCAAACCTCTTGAAATATACCTCCAATCAATCCTCCATCTCCTCAACCCAAAACACCTCCGACAAATACTAAAATTGAATGCTGCTCTCCAATGACTGCGTAGGCACTGGGTAAATGATGCAGTTTGTGAAGGAAGAATAGTATGGACTGCGTGTAGCTGATCTCTTAGGAACTAAAGCTACTCCAACACTCCTGAATTCCACCAATGACTCCTCCAATGGATGCTCCGAAAGATTTCCTTCACAACCCAGCTCTCCCACAACAACTGAATTCCTCTACTGCACAGTCTCAGCTCCTCTCTGCGTCCCAGCTACTCTAGAAATGCGTGGGATCTATGAAATTTCCTCTCTGTATCACAAAAGACTGAAGAAACCCTTATTGAATGGCACTCAAAGTCCACCGGAGAATGGGTGAGCTTCTCTCCTTGGGAAGCTCCTGTGCTAAGCAACACAACATTTGGCTCAACTAAACAGCTAAGGCAATTCAAAACTCTAAATATGCAAATGGTGCCTAAGCCTTCTCCAAACCTTCCTTTTATAAGTGCTAGCCATGCAAAATTGTGGGTCCCTCCATTCATTTCGATTTGCCCAAGGGAAATCGATTTGCTTTCTTCCCCAATACGCTACCCTGTGGGTCCCATCTTCCACTAGCAACTTAATTTATTCTTTTCCTTATTTATTCCCTATATTAGTCGCAAAAATGTACTTTATATTATTTAATTCAAAATTGACAAAATGCATTTTCAAAAAATTAGGAAAATTTAGGAAGGGACATTATAGTCCTTCCCTCCCGGATGTTGCTTGACCCCAAGAAATTGCAAAATTGGAGGCTGTAAATTATGCTCATTCTCCCATGTGGCATCCTCCCCTGGCAAATCCTTCCACTTGACTGAATGCAACTGGACCACCTTGTTCCTCAATCTCCTCTCCCAGGTATCCAATATCAGCTCCGGTGTCAAAACCTGTTAATTTTAGACAACTAGGTCCAAACTCCATGTTGTGATGCTTAAATGAAGATACCAATATTTTTATTGGGTTCCTCTTTCGGAGAGGTGCAAGATCGACCTAAAGATCATCTTGATCCGATGAGCAGAACATTTATTTTGAATTTATTTTTAATCTATTCAAAATATGTGCAGGTCGGCCTTAAGGTTTTACACCCCCAGCAAATGTGTCACACACTGATGGATATAAATAAGGTCAACATTGGAGGACATTTCACTCATCTCATCCTCACACATTCTCTCTCCTCTTCTGATTGGTTCGAGCTACTTGGAGGCAATTTTCTGTTCACACGTGGGAGAAGGACATTGACTTTTCTGCTACAATTAGGGCTTGCACCGCAGGTTTGACCAGCGCTGACTTTGGTCAACGCATAGTCAAACGACGCTGAACTTTGGCACAAACTTTGATTTTTGTAGTCCGTACTATTTGGCACAAGAACCGAGGTCAAATGTTGACTGTTGACCGTGCTGTGTTGATTTTCACTTTCTACTGTTATGTGTTGACTTTCTGGACAACGTTGACTATTTGGGCTATGTTGACTTGGATTGTTTGATGAGGGTGATGTGACACATTCTGGGCTGGCTGACTAATAAGACTTTGCTGGTTGAAGCATCCTGTTGATCGTCGTAACGCACCAACACATATATATATTTCTAGCTTGTCTTCTGTTGATCTACTGGTATGTTCTATCAACATTTTACTTTATTGTTTATGTGATTGCTGTCTGAAATTGAAGAGAAAGTAAAGTTGCATCAAGCATAGAACATCTACATAAATTTACATGGTATCAGAGCTGAGGTGAAGACAAAGCCCTAATTTGTAGCAATCACTGAAGAGGAGGATGGGTTCCTCAAACTACAATGGCTTCAAGGCTGATGACAAATTGACTGGGAAGGATGACTTCGATGCTTGGTAGATGTAATTGGATCTTATGTTGGAAGACCAAGATGTCATGGACTATGTGCAGGGTAAAATCCAAGAGCCTCCATCCACTGCAACTACTGCCGCCAAAACGAAGTATAAGAAGGGAGAGATCAAAGCAAAGCTGATGATCAGGGACTCAATTCACAAGAGTCTGGTTGCCTACATCTCTGAGCTGGGCACATCAAAAGAAATGTATGATAAGTTGGTCAACATGTTCAAGGCCAACAATGCGAATCAAGTCCTATTCTTCCAGAATCAATTGAAGAATTTGAAGAAAGGCATGGATGAGTCTGTTCAATCATACTTTCTGAAGCTGACCGAGATCAGGAACAATTTGCTGGCTATTGGGGAGACAATAGCTGATCGAGAGATGGTACTCACTGCACTTGGAGGGCTCCTATCCGAATGGCATCTACCATTCTAAATAATAATGTGATACCTGACTTTGACGAAGTACTACCGAGATGCGTTCAAGAAGAGACAAGAATGAAGGAGTATGAAAATGAAGGAAATGCTGCCTACGCTGCTCATTCTAGAAAGAAGAACTTTGGTGGTCCAAAGAACAAAGGAAGAGCAAGGGCCCAAGGAAAGAAGGGCAAGTGTTACACTTGTCATAGGCCAGGTCACTATGCTAGAGAATGTCCTTTCAAGAAGGATTCTCCCGATGGTGATGACAACAACAACAACTGGAGGAATGACAATCAAAGGAACAATAGGTTCAAGGGAAAGAGGAAGGCTCCCTCCGGCGGAAAAAATCAACCTTTCAAAAGGTCAAGAAACTCCAGGTATGAGGAATCAAATGTTGTTGATAAAAGAAATGAATTCATTCTTGTATCTGCCCTCTCTGCTGCATCTCCACCCGACACTATGGATGTCTAGTTGATAGATAGTGGTGCCTCAAGGCACATCACTGGGTTCAAGGAAGCACTCTCTGATATGGTTGAGAAGGATACTAATCTGGAAATTATCCTTGGAGATAATGCCACATATCCTGTGAAAGGGACAGGGACTGTGACCCTCCACTTGTCTCAAGGTCAAGTCCTCCGCTTGCAGGAAGTACTATATGTACCTAATTTGAAGAAGAACCTTGTGTCTATATCGGCCATGGAAGACAAAGGTTTCAATCTGGCATTCACTGATGGAAAGGTGCACATGTGGAAGAAGAGCTTCAAGGAAGCTATCACGATTGGGTTTAGAGTTGATACACTCTACCACGTTGGAGGAAGTCCACTGGGAGCAATGACATGTGATACTATCCGATAAACTGAACTATGGCACCGAAGGTTTGGACACCTTCACTACAAAGCCCTTCTCGAAGCAAGGAAGGTGGTGACGGGGATGCCCGAGTTCTCAAATAATCATGAAGGTGTATGTCAGGGTTGTGCCAAAGGAAAGCATACAAGGGGACCTTTCCCCTCAAGCGTCACAAAGACATCTGATGTCTTGCAATTAGTACATTCTGATTTGTCTGGTATGCTGCCTGTGACATTCTTGGGAGGATGTTCTTATTATATGATGTTCATAGATGACTTCTCTCGCAAAACTTGGATATACTTCTTGAAGAAGAAGGATGAGGATTTCATGTGGTTCCGTACCTTCAAAGCCTTGGTGGAGAATCTAACAGGGAAGAAGATCAAGATATTGAGGACCGATAATGGCACTGAATATGAGACGAACGAGTTTAAGAACTTTTGCAGAGAAGTTGGCATTAAGAGGGAGACCACAACTGTCTATACTCCTGAGCAGAATGGCATTGCTGAATGAAAGAACAGGGCCATTGTGGAAGCTGCCCGTGCAATGTTATGTGACTAGGGTCTACCGAAGTTTTTGTGGGGAGAAGTTGCGAACACTGCTGTGTACATACAAAACTGATGCCCACATTCTACCTTGGACTCCAAAACACCCGAAGAGGTTTTCACTGGTAAGAAACCTGACGTCTCACATTTTAGAGTTTTTGGATGTCCTGTTTATTTTCATGCGCTGAAAGAGAAGAGGAGCAAGCTGGATACTTCTGGAAAGAAGGGAATGTTTGTGGGCTACAGCGAAACTTCGAAGGCCTATAGAGTCTATGTGCCTGGTCAAAGGGAAGTGGAGATATGCCACGATGTCACTTTTGACGAAGATGCTTCTTTGAGGAAAGTAGTCAATCTTTCGAGATCTGAGGAAGACCATGAAGCAAGGCCTGGAAATCAAGAAGGACCGAAGGATGAGACGATGCCCAATGTTGAAGGACCGATGGACTCGATTGATCCACCTCCTTCACTAGGGAAGAGACCATCATGGCTCAGGGACACTCTCGAGGATGCTGAGGGACATATGGCCCCAAGGGGTACATTTCGTGAAAGCAAGAAGTCAAGTAGATACCAAGGGTATCTAGCAGCCATGAGTACTATTATACAATGTGAGCCTGGATCTTTTGAGGAAGCTGTAAAGCATCAAGTCTGGAAGGATGCTATGCATGAAGAGTATGAGTCCATAATGAAGAATGATGTCTGGGATGTGGTTCCAAGACTAGAGGACAAAGCAGTTGTCACCTCGAAATGGCTCTACAAGATCAAGCATGGATCTGATGGAAGTGCTGAAAAGTTCAAGGCAAGATTCGTTACCCGTGGCTTCTCTCAAAAGGAAGGCATAGAATATGATGACATATTTGCACCTGTGGCCCGATATACCACCATTCGATCTATCATAGCCCTTGCTGCTACGCAAGGATGGAGTCTTCATCAGATGGATGTGAAGACCGCATTTCTGCATGGTGCGATAGCGGGCAGGTGTATGTGGAGCAACCTCTGGGGTTCGAAGTCCAGGATCGGGACACCCATGTCTGCAGGTTGAAGAAAGCCCTCTATGGGTTGAAGCAAGCACCCAGAGCTTGGTACGAGAGGATAGATAGCTATCTGATGAAGCTGGGCTTCACTCGTAGTAATGTTGATCCGAACCTTTACTTCAAGGTTGATAGAGAGAAGCTTCTCATTCTGGTGTTGTATGTGGACGACCTGTTCCTGATAGGTGTTGACCCTCTCATTCATCAGTGCAAGAGGGAGCTTGCTGCTGAGTTCGAGATGAAGGACCTAGGACCAATGCACTATTTCCTAGGCCTGGAGGTCTGGCAGAGACCTAGCGAGATTTTCCTTTCTCAAGGTAAATACATTGTGAAGCATCTGGAAAGATTTGGTATGGTGGATTGTAAGTCCGTGTCGACACCGCTCAACTTTAAGAAGTTGAGTGGCAGCGCTGTTGGGCCTGTGTTAGCAAATCCTACTGAGTATTGTCAACTCGTAGGGGCCCTGATGTTCTTAGTGAACACGCGTGCAGATACATGTTTTGCAGTGAACACTTTGAGTCAACAGATGGTTGAGCCTCATCACACTCACTGGGTTGGTGCCAAGAACCTTCTGAGATATCTTTGGGGCACGATAAACCATGGGCTGAGATACACTGCTGGGAGCGTGACACTCCTTGGATATATTGATGTCGATTGGGCTGGCAGTGTGGTGGATTGTAAAAGCACATCGGGATGCTGCTTCTCACTTGGATCTGCTTCGATATCATGGATGAGCAGGAAGTAGAAGTCGGTGGCTTTGAGCACTGTGGAGGCCGAATACATTGTAGCGAGTATGGTCTGTTGTGAAGCAACTTGGTTGTGAAAGCTCTTCAGTGAGCTGTTCGGGCATGTTCTAGATACCACCGTGATACTTTGTGATAACCAGAGTGGGATTCGCTTGTTCGAGAATCCCGTGTTCCACGATCGATCCAAGCATATTGATATCAGGTACCATTTTATCTAGGATATGGTACAGCGAGGCGCCGTAAGGCTCGATCATATAAGAACTGATGAGCAGGTCACATATATTCTCACAAAGCCCCTGGGGAAGGTCAAGTTCCTAACCTTCCGTGAGAGTCTTGGTATCGTGGAACGACCCTATGATGAGGGTCCTGTTGGATGATGAGCTCTGGGAGCTCTGGGGGGCTTTGGGGATAGCTTCTCGGAGCTATAAGCAACCACAGGGCTAGGCTTGCCGAACCTTGTTGGTGTGCTTCTGCCCCACCGTTGTGATGATTGAGTTGGTTCACCTCTCATTATCTATGCCCCATATGCATCCTACCCATTGAGTTCAGGTCTCATGGGAAGTACCTCTCATTTGGCCAGTGAGGTGGGAAAAGCTAGAGACTAGTAGCAAACACTGATGGACGCATTAGAGATTGCCGTACTCTCTATCTAGGATGGCACGGTCCAACCACTTGAATTGGGATCAAGTCTAGTGAGGTTTCAGACCTCCTACTGACTTCGGGTCAGAGAAACCAACTTCGGGTTGGTATGAGACTCTTTGTGAGTCCTATAGAGGTTTCGGACCTCTAGGTTGAATTTGTCAGCCGGGAATGATGTCTTTGTGATTGACCCACTTCTGTTCTGAAATAAAGAGGCCAGCAAAGCAAGTTACGGCGGGATGACGCACGATGTTTGGATTGCACAGGTGGATGGAGTTCCCCCTAGTTGAGAGGGAGTGTTAATTTTGGACAACTAGGTCCAAACTCCATGTTGTGATGCTCAGATGAAGATACCAATATTTTTATTGGGTTCCTCTTTCGGAGAGGTGCAAGATTGATCTAAAGATCATCTTGATCCGATGAGCAGAACATTTATTTTGAATTTCTTTTTAATCTAATCAAAATATGTGCAGGTCGACCTTAAGGTTTTACACCCCCAACAAATGTGTCACACACCCTCACTGATGGATATAAATAAGGTCAATGTTGGAGGACATTTTATTCATCTCGTCCTCACACATTCTCTCTCCTCTTCTGATTGTTTCGAGCTACTTGGAGGCAATTTTCTGTTCACACATGGGAGAAGGATGTTGACTTTTCTGTTGCAGCTAGGGCTTCCACTGTAGGTTTGACCAACGTTGACTTTGGTCAACGCATAGTCAAACGGAGCTAAACTTTGGCACAAACTTCAATTTCTGCAGTCTGTACTATTTGGCACAAGAACCGAGGTCAAAGGTTGACCGTTGACCGTGCTGCATTGACTTTGACTTGCTGCTGTTTCGTGTTGACTTTCTAGACAACGTGGACTTTCTGGACAGCGTTGACTATTTGGGTGGTGTTGACTTTGGTTGACTAGGATTGTTTGATGAGGGTGATGTGACACATTTTGGGCTGGTTGACCAATAAGACTTTGCTGGTTGAAGCATCCTGTTGATCACCGTAACTCACCAACACATATATATATTTCTGGCTTGTCTTTTGTTGGTCTACTGTATGTTCTATCAGCGTTTTACTTTATTGTTTATGTGATTGCTGTCTGAAATTGAAGAGAAAGTAAAGTTGCATCAAGCATATAACATCTACATAAATTTACAAAACCAAATGCCCCTCATCATCCAATGGAGGCAACTTTGCTACTACTACTACTTGCTGCCCCAATGCCTTCTTCAGGCATGAGACGTGAAAAACATTATGAATTCGACTCTTAGAATGCAGCTCCAACTCATAAGCCACCTCACCAACTCGCCTTACCACCTGGTAAGGTCCATAAAATCGAGGCTGCAATTTTTCTGCACCCTTTTGCTTGAGTGAAGATTGGATGTACGACTGTAGGCGCAAATAAACCATGTCTCCAACCTCGAACTGTGTCTCCACCATGTGCTTATCAACATATATCTTTTGCTGATTCTGGGGTACCTGCAAATTGTTCTTGAGAACTCGGAGAATCTCTTGGCTCTCTTGAACCCAATCCTTGGCCTCTGGGGTCTTGCTGTCTCCAAAAATAATGTCAAAAAAAGTAAGTGCATCATATCCATAAAGAGCTCGAAAATGAGACATAACAATAGACATATGATACGTTGTGTTGTAGCAGAACTCCCCCAAATGTAGCCATTTGACCCACGCTCTTTGTTGTCATGTCACATAATTGTGTAGGTACCCCTCCAATCACTTGTTCACAATCCTTGTCTTCCCATCGGTTTGGGGATGATAGCTAGTATCGGGTGTGAGTTTAGTCCCCACCAAGCATAACAACTCCTGCCAAAAAGCTCCAATGAATTTGTTGTCCCTTTCACTCACAATGATCTTGGGCAGACCATGCAATCGGAATACCTCTAGAAAGAATAACTCACCCACCTGGGAGTCCGAAGATCTGGAAGAGATAGCGAAGAAATGGGCAAACTTGGTCAGTCTGTCAACTTCCACATAAATACAGTCTCTCACCTGCGTTGCTGGTATGCCTGTGATGAAATCCATAGACACATTCTCCCACTTCCTCTCTGGAATGGGAAGTGGCAGCAATAACCCAGCTGGATGTGAGAGCTCCACCTTGTTTCTCTGATACTCTACACACTCTCTCACATGCCTCAAAATATCTCTCTTGAGACCTCTCCAAGAGAATCTCTCCCTGACTGCGCAGTAGGTCTTGAGGAAACCCGAGTGCCCTGCTAGTGGAGAACCATGCACTGCCTGCATGACCCTCTCCTTCAACTGAGATTCTGGAACCAAATAGATCTGATCCTTTTAATAGATAACATCATCCATCACTCGGAATCGGTCATCACTGCATGCACCATCCAAAATCTCACACGCCTGTATGTCTTTGGAATACTCAACCAATAGCTATAGTTGAGCCTTCCAATCCCATGTGACATCCATCAGCGACAACGCTGCTGGTCTGCGTGAGAGGGCATCAGCTACCACGTTGTGTTTTCCCTTCACATACTCAATCTCAAAATTGTAAGCTTGAATCTTACTCACCCATTTTTGCTGCTACTCCTCCAGTGACTGCTGCTCAAGGAAGAATCGAAGACTGTTGTGATCTGTCTTTACCTTGAACCAGTTGCCCACAAGATATTGTCTGAACTTTGCCTATGCATGCATCACTGCCAGCATCTCCTTATCATACACTGAATACAACCTCTCATGAGGCAGCAACTTCCTGCTCTCGAACGCAATGGGGTGGCCTCCTTGCGTCAACACTGCTCTAACACCTTCGCTTGAAGCATCAGACTCCAGCACAAAGGGCTGTGTGAAATCTGGCAAAGCCAAAACTGGACAGCTACTCATGACCCTCTTCAGCCTCTCAAATGTCTCCTCTGCCATCTACTTCAACTCAAAAGCGCCCCTCTTTGTCAAATTTGTAAGGGGTGCTGTTAGCTGTGAAAATCTACTCACAAACCTCTTGTAATAAGTTCCAATACCCAGGAAGCCCCTCAGCTCCGTTACATTCCTGGGTGTTGGCCAATCCAATATGGCCCAGATCTTCTCCTGATGTACCTTCATCCCATCTTTTCCTATCACATGCCCAAGGTACAACATCTTAGTTAGCCCAAATTCACATTTGGACATTTTCGCATACAACCGCTGCTCCTTAAGTATGCGTAGCACTTCCTCCAAGTGCTGGAGGTGTTCCTCCCATGTTTGGCTATAAATGAGTATATCATCAAAGAACACCAAGACAAAGCACCTCAGTTGTCCAGGGAACACATGGTTCAAGACTAGAAAGTAGCAGGAGCGTTGGTTAGCCCAAAGGGCATCACCAAGAACTCGAAATGTCCATAGTGGTAGCGAAAAGCAGTCTTGGGAATATCTTGCTCCCTCACACTTATTTGGTGGTATCCCAAGCGTAAGTCTATTTTAGAGAAGTATTTGGCTCCTCTAAGTTCATCCATCAACTCATCTATGCGGGGAATAGGATACCTGTTCTTCGGTGTCTTCTTATTCAGCGACCGGTAGTCTATGCACATGCGCAGCGTCCCAACTTTCTTCTTCACCAACACTACAGAAGAAGCAAAGGGACTAGAGCTAGGCCTGATATGTCCCAATCTCAGTTACTCCTTTATGGCCTTCTGTATCTCATCCTTATAGGCCTTGGGATGCCTATAAGGGGTGGTGATGATTGCATTCACACCCTCCTCCAACTCAATGGTGTGCTCGAATCCTCGGTCCGGCGGTCTCCCTAGTGGGGCATCTCCAACAACCCCCTGATGTCACTCCAACAAAGCTAATATGTCCGAGTGCGTAGCCTTGGCCCATGACCCATCCTCAGAAATACGTAGCTCTACTGCCAACTCTATATCTCCACGCCGTAAGTCGGTCTCCATCCTGTGAGCTGAAATTGTTTGAGGTGGATAAGAGTGTATCCCCCTCAACAATACTAGCCTCCAATCAGAGCCTTTGAACTCCATCTCCAGCTGCTTCCAATCAGTGGTGACCTTCCCCAGTGTATACAGCCACTGAACTCCCGACACCACGTTGATATCTGGAATATCAACAACAAAGAAATGATCGATGAGAGAGTAGTTCCCCATCTGCAGAGTCAATCCAGGGACATATCTTGTACACTGCATGGTCCGAGATCCAGGTATCAGCACTGAGAATCCCTCTGTTGTGGATGATTTTGTCACCCCCCTAGAGACAGCCTAGAGTTGCCATAGACCAGTGCCTAGGACATCTTAATATAGCAAGGAGTCCTTTATAATTGGGTTGTCAGTCCAAGAACTCACTGTCAGGTATTTCGGCACACCCCGAAGTGAAGCAAGAACTCCTCCTACTGGAGCAAACGTTCCTCCTCCTTCTCGGGGTGGTGGTGGTCCTACCACTCTTGATGGACCTTCCTCATCTCTCGGTAAATCTACAATCTCGGTCTCCTCCTCCTTTGGCTCACTATCTGAGAACACCTCAATGAAATGGGCCTTGCCCTTGGTCCGCTTGTGCCTCGGTGCCCAAGGCTCCTGGCACGTGAAACACAATCTCCTCCTCCTGCGGTCCCTCTATGTCTCATCATCCAAGTAACCACGCCCTCCATCTCTCTGTGGTGGCCTCATATCTTTGTTTTCCTATGGGGTTGTGGGTCTCGAGGGAACGAAGGCCTTGTTCTTGGGCACTGTGTCAATCATATCTCGAGCTCGAGAGATGGCATCCTGTAATGATGTGGGCTTGTAGGCCCTCACCCATCCATGCAGTGGCTCAGCAAGCCCCTCTACGAACAACGTGATTAACCGGCTCTCAGAAATATCTGTCACCATCACTGCTAGCCTCTGGAACTCAGTGATTTAGGCTTCAGCGCTGCTTGTTTGCCTCAAGTGAGCTAGCTCCAGGAAATGTAGCTCTGGATCCTTCCTCTCAAATCTCTCCAACAACCTCCGGGTGAACTCTTGGTATGAGGTGATATGAATATGCCCCAGTGTAATCAGCCCATGGTACCATCATTCTTGGGCATCTCCCTCTAAGTGAAGAGTGGCAAATCGTATGGCATCTGCTTCCTTCATGGGATTCAGATGAAGATAGGTGTCCAACTTTTGAATCCATGCTCGTGCTGAACTCTTTGCACCCCCATTGAAATTTGAAAGTGTGACCTTCCCTGCCAACCTTTGCACCTCATGGTTGGATGATCCTCCTCTGAAATAATGACCAGCCCCTGTGGTACGTCTCTCCTTTAGGTGAATGAACTCACCAAAGGACATCACTTGTCTGATCTGGGCATCCAAACCCTCATACTCATCGATCCCTAATGCAATTGAGTGTACTAGATCATCAACTGGATTTGGCTCCCTCTCAGCTCTGGTTCCTACACAAAATTTTGCATCAAAGGTCTGCGAGTCTGCCCATGCTGTGGAGTGTGTGGGTGCTGGTATGTACGACTACCTCCCGCTCTGGAACCTCCATCACCTTGAGGTTCTGCTGCTCCATTTGGTCTTGCACCCACATGCAATCCCATTACCTGCTGCATCATGTCCATCATGACCTACCCTTGTCTCATCATCTACTGATTCGCTCTCAACAACTCCTCCAAAATCTGATCTTGGCCCCTTGGCCTAGGCTGCTCCTCCTCATCCTGCTGGTCCATACCTTCCCTTCAGGCTTATATTTTTGTGTCTGAGAGTGGGTCTGCGTTACCTTCTCTCCCACGACCTCTACCTCTGCCTCTACCACGACCTCTATGAAGAACCACTCCTTGGTATCTTCATGGCATTACTTGCTCCTGTTACCCACACTGGCCAAGAACATGGTCTGATACCACTGTAATATTCCAAATTAAAAATTTACAGTAATATAGAAAACATGCAATAAATTAAACACATAAATTTTTGCTTCAACAACACAGATACAAGAAATATGCCCGGAACACCAAATTTTATTAATATAGATGGTTGGAGTACAATATAAGATGGAAGATGTGCACCTGAGCTTGCACAAGGCAAGATACATGCCTCAAGTGAACAATAGAAAAATGATACAGTTGTTGCAATAAGCTTCTCTTCTGAATACAATGCTGTCCTTAGTTTCTGCAATTGCTGGCTGACTTTGGTAGTAGATTTTCCCACTGAAAAGTGCTCAGAAAATTCTAGGAATTTGGGAAGCAGATCCTTTCCCAAAACACAAAAAAACCTAGAAAGCTTTTCCCTAACTTCCAATCTTCAAAATTGGACCCTTCTCTACTTGTCCCTTCTTCAAATTCGAAATCTGTTGCTATAGCTGCTACTGAAGATTTCTACACTCCAAAACACCAACAAACCTCCTGAAATATACCTCCAATCAATCCTCTAGCTCGTCAACCCAAAACACCTCCGACAAATACTACAACTGAATGTTGCCCTCCAGTAACTGTGTAGTCATTGGGTGAACGACGCAGTTTCTGAAGGAAGAATAGTAGAGATTGCGTGTAGCTGATCTCTCAGGGATTGAAGCTACTCCAACACTCCTGAAATCCACCAATGACTCCTCCAATGGTTGCTCCGGAAGATTTCCTTCACAACCCATCTCTCCCACAACATTTGACTTCCTCTACTGCGCAGTCTCAGCTACTCTCTGTGTCCCAGCTACTCTAGAAATGTGTGGGATCTATGATGCTGTCTCTCCGGATCACAAAAGATTGAAGAAACCCTTCTTGAGTGGCACTTGAAGTCCTTCGGAGAAGGGGTGAGCTTATCTCCTTGGGAAGCTCCTGTGCTAAGCAACACAATGTTTGGCTCAGCTAAACAACTAAGGCAATTCGAAAATATGATATGCAAATGGTGCCTAAGCCTTCTCCAAACCTTCTTTTTATAAGTGCCGGCCATGCAAAATCATGGGTCCCTCCATTCATTTAGATTTGACCAAGGGAAATCAATTTGCTTTCTTCCCCAATACGCTACCCTTGTGGGTCCCATCTTCCACTAGCAACTTAATTTATTCTTTTTCTTCTTTATTTCCTATATTAGCCACAAAAATGTACTTTATATTATTTAATTCAAAATTGACAAAATGTATTTTCCAAACATTAGGAAAATTTAGGAAGGGACATTACAAAAGCACTTGATCTTTGACAGGTTCTTCTTCTTCCTCTGCTCCCCTTGTCCCTTAGATGCAAGGGCCACATTCTCCTCCTCCTTCACCGTCTTCTGCCCGCTGCTACTCCTGCCACTGATGGGGCTCTTCATAAGAGCTCGTCTCAACTCCTCTTGTTGCAAATTAGCCCACATCTTGTCCCATCCTGGTAGCGTGTCTCTACCCAATATACTTTGGACAAAGACTTGCCAATCCTTTGGGATGTTGTTGAGAGCTAATCGCACTAGCTCTGAAGATTGAGGTGCTACCCCAACAACCGCTAGCTGTTCCCAAACCTCTTGAATCCTAGTGTGGTAAGGGTCTATACCTTCCCCTTTCTGCATCCGGATGAGCCTCAGCTTCTCCTTGAGGTACATCTTCCGCTGCTCGGAAGTACCCAGATACAACTTGGCGAGAGCATCCCACATTTGCTTGGCAGTATATTTGCCAGCTATATGCGAGACTACATGATCCCGAACTCCATCAAGGATTAGTCACTTCGCCCATGCCATCTCCTTTCTATTCTCCTTCAGCTGATTTGCATCCGTGGGGATCGCCACTACATTATCGATGTAGGCTTTCAGGCCAAATTCATCTAGAAGGAAGGAGATCCTTGTCTTCTAGATGACTGATCTGAATATGGGCAAACTAGTTTTGTTGTGCTAGCTCCCTCATCAATATAATAAAAATGTGTTTAGGATCGTCTCAAATTAGCAAGTTGTGAAAGGGTTTATGTGTCAAGTTTTAGTGTCTTTTATGAGCAATTTCTTAAGTAAATTAGTTGTTAAAAACACATGTACAACAAATAAATTGATAACAACCTCGCCATTACACAATAGGCGATAACGAGTTCACATACGGGTTACATAGCGATTCTGAGATATTTGAGCCAATTCTCTGATTACATGCACCTACAGTGCTCCAATGGCTTTGCAACCTACTCCATTGGATTCAGAAGACCCAAAAACCTTGGAATAGGCTCTTCAAGCTTTGAAAATGGTCTTCAAGTGGACTAGGCACGACCTCCTCTCCTGGTGGCCCTGGGCTTCTTTAATCTTCAAAGTAGCAAAATCACTTACAGAATTGCTCCTTTGCCTCTGCAACCTGCACCATCATGCTCAGAGCATCCAAATCATCTAGGATTGACTCTTTTTGAGCCAAAATTGGTCCAAATATGTCAAAGTTATGGCTTCCTCAATATTTCCTAGAAAAACTCCACTAAAACTGGAGAAACTCCAGCGAAGCCCGCCAATTTTAGTAGTGGCACCGAAATTGGGGACTCTGCCATTTTAACTGCAAGTTTAATTAGAGATAAGCACGGATTATGGGTGTGTTTAAGCGTGTTTTAACAAATCTGTTTTTAAATTGTGATTAGCGCATAGTAATGAGGGTTAGTGCTGATAAAGCACGTTTAATATTTAACCCCCGCCATTATTCATAAGCGCTCCGCCTGGTTCTGGGGCGTGGTCCCGTGGTCTAAGGGCTGGCCCTTTAAACCCCCGCCCAAACTCAATTGAAACTTCAAATACGTATTGTATCCGTTGTATGTTAAGTCCAAATGTTTGGAGTTGTTGGTATGCGTGTTGGGTAGTGTGGGGGAGGTCGCGGGTTCGACCTCGACCTGTGCCCTTCCGCCAAAACATAAAAATTTTGCCACATGAAATTTAATAAAATTCGACCATTGAACATGTAATATTTCGGCCTTTGGGGGGCATGTGGCGGCCTCCGAGCTAGCCACGTGTCAGCTCCCAATTGGTCCTCCAAAAACCAAATAAAAACGTGACAACACAACCAACCACAATTCGACACTTGGCATAGTGTCATTGGGCGAAATGAAGGAATATTCCCATAATATTCTCTTTTCTCTGACTAGGCTACCAGGTCACCTTTCTGTCATTTTTTGCAAATTTTTTAGCTATTTAGGAAAATGAACAACAGGCTCTATCTTCTTCATACGGACTCCGTTTTGAGTGAAACGAAGTGCGCTAGATTCCTGGTGACGAGCTCTTTGCTGTCGTTCTGGTTTGGAGCAATTTTGAGCACTTTGATTTTTTAGCAAAATTTTGCCCCCAATCCAGATTCCGATCACTCCTTCCCACTGACAGGCTTTTGGACCCACAAAAGCTGGTTATCTGATAAGAATAGAATACTCGTCTCTTTCCCAAGTTCTATTAACTTGATTCTACTTGGAAAAATCTCCATGACAACCACTTGGGTTCACTGACATGCCTTGCCTTGCAAATGGCTTGGCACTTCAACCAATGTCCTCCTTTCGTTGCTGACCCAATCCAACACTTGTTAGTTGCTTGTTGACTGATAAAACACTTTGTTGTACCAAAGCGATCCCTCGGTGTTTGAAAAGCTGACTGATGGCCTTCCCACTGAGAATCATGTTCCTCCTTTGCACAAACATGCATTCGATGCAAGCTTCTCCTTGGAAACCACTTTTCCAAGTTAAGCCCATCTGAGTGAACTACAACAATGAGTTCCAACATCAATAATAACAAGAAAAGAAATAACCATTCTTTTTACCTCCACGGTTCCAAATTCCACATCTGGAAGAACGCATTCGCCATCTCTTTCACTTCTTGGCGTCAACATATCAAATGGTGTACAATGGCTGTTGTTATGGCTGCAAACTTTTTGGCATCTTGTCCCTCTTGTCCATCATCCTCAAGTGTTGACATGCTGCCCATGCCATGATTTGGGAACTAAGGCTAATCATGAGCGTCTCGCTCAAGAGTGAACCTTCCCAAAATCCTGCGACATCTTGTCACAAACACAACCATCAATTTGAAAAACACATCATGCACGAAACATAACTTGACGACATATCCTTTTGCTCCTTCAAAGCAACAAATGTCACATCATGTGAACATCGCCATGTACTCTTACATCTCGGTGTACAAACCATCGACCAAACACAAGTCGACAAAACATGCCTCTTCAAACAACTGACTCTTAAGTCAAACAAAAGTATGTTCAACAATTCTCAACTCTCTCACAAGTACAATCACAAGTACAAGAATCCCATTGGCATGTACAATTACTTAAAGAGCTGAAATGACTAAATTTGCTGCAATAATAGTGAGTCAACATACTCTACTTTCAAACACCTTCCTGGTGTAAACATGCAACATGCATTCAAGAGAAAAATAAATGCATCAATCATCAAAGGAAATGCAAGGCCTTAATTAGTTAAGAAATCCAACCATCTCTTTCCAAACCACTTCAATGGCGCTTCTTTCAGCTGCACTTCATCATGTGAATCATCTTGACCCACATCGATTATGGAATCCTCATTTCCATTCTTGTGAAGATCTCTCTCCACCTTCTTCAAATGTCGTGGATGACTGCTGAATACAAAGTCCAACACTTGTCTACAAGATGACCTTGCTTATGGCAACGAGTGCAAAAGAATTGCATTTTCTTTTCAACATGGTTTGCATTGTCCAATGGACCTTTGGCTGTCTGTCTTCTTTGTTTAGAAAGTTCCTGTGCATGGCTATCTTCTTCCAACACCTTGAAACAGTATGGTTATTCAAACCACGAAAGGAACATGTAAACTTTCTCCAAATCTTATGTGAAGATTTACCATGTTTATCATAATCAAAAGCAACTTGATTAAAGGCAGATTTATACCTTGCACATTCACCTTTGTCGCCTTTTTGAGGAGGTGAATTTGATGAGGTAGTGGCTGTCTTCGGAATACCAACAATGGCTTCAATGACTTTAGAGCTTTCAACATCCTTTTGTTTGCCATTTCCTTTAGTTGCATGCTTATGAAAATCTTCTTGCAAAGTGGGTATAAAACTTTTGCATTCCTCATGAACACAGACTTCACAAGCTTGAGGTAATGAACATGAAATGAAAGTCCTTATTGGAACACTTTCATGTGCCTCCTTGGCTTTGGATCATTCTCCATCATGTTGTCCATAACCAAGACCCAAATACCTAGGCCTTTCCTCAACAACAATTGGCTCAACTATGCCTTGTGCATATTTGCCCAATCCTTTATCTTCATAGCAAATTTTCATCAATTATTTGGACCCTATTCCTCTAGTGTGTCTTTCAAAAGCACCTACACAATCATCTTGAGAAGAAATAGAAGATAAACTTTGATTTGCATACCTCTTTTTCATGCACATATAAGGTTTCCTTGGCATCATGGAATTGAGTCTCCATCTCATGCAACCTTGCTAGGTTTTCATTTGCAGCATGGAGCTGAGTCTCCATCTCATGCATCTTTTCAAGAAGCTCTTGTTGCTCCTCCTTCATGGCAATCAACTGCTCTTGAAGTATAATTCTCTCCCTCTTATCTTCATACATCTCTTGCACCATATCATTCATGATGTAGAGATTCTGCAATATCTCTATATCAAAGAGTCTTGTTAAAGAAGATTGACTAGAAACAATGCTTGATGAAGCTGCCATCACACTTGCAATATATAAAAAGCTTATTTGCTGTGATTTGAGAGCTAAGTCCTCAATCTCGACCTTCTCTTCACACACATAAACATGCACATCGTTAAATTCTCCTTGCACAAATTCAAACCAATAGCTAATTCTTCTAGCTAACCTTGTCTAAAATGAGCTAAACTATGCTCTGATACCAACTTGATCTGAATATGGGCAAACTAATTTTGCTGTGCTAGCTCCCTCATCAGTATAATAAAAATGTGTTTAGGATCGTCTCAAATTAGCAAGTTGTGAAAGGGTTTATGTTTCAAGTTTTAGTGTCTTTTACGAGCAATTTCTTAAGTAAATTAGCTGTTAAAAACACATGTATAACAAATAAATTGCAGAGAAATAACACACAACATACACATTACACAATAGCTGATAACAGAGTTCACCCCTCTTGGGCAACATCTCCATGGACCTGCTTCAATTGGCTAGGCCCTCTTTGGATTAATGGTCAATTCTCTGATTACATGCACCTACAATGCTCCAATGGATTTACAACCTGTTCCATTGGATTCAGAAGATCCAAAAACTTCAAAATAGACTCTTCAAGCTCTGAAAATGGTCTTCAAGTGGACTAGGCATGACCTTGTAATATTCCTTTTTTTGGTGTCACCTATGACAGAGCTAGGATGGACTTCCAGAGTTAGGAGCAGACCAGTCACAGGTACAAGTTGGTGTCATTAGCGGGCCCAAGGGCTTTTTGGGAGGAGTTTCTATGCGGTCGGGTGGCATTCGCTTGATATATTCCATCATCCGAGCAGTTTGGCTTTCGTTCTGGTGCATTTTGACAACTTTCGGAAATTTGAGTTATTTCTGGGCTTAACTCAGCTGATTACGCTCAAGGTGGCATTCAGGGAGGAATACATGATGGAACACCTTAGTGTAATAGCTCATTGGAACCGGGACTAGGATACCTACAAGGTGGGACGGTTGGACACGGGTTTCAGTGACTGGAGGAGGCATGGTAGCCGATTTACCCTTTTTTGCATTAAAAAGGAATATTTTAATAAGAGGGAAAAGTGCTCCATGAATAAAATAATGCTCTAGAACGCTCCAAGAGATCTATAAAAGAAAAGGGAGGAGGCCATTGAGAGATATCTTTGGAGTAGATCATTTTGTTGTGTATGAGAGGTTTGAAAATGTGGTTCTCTACTTCAGTCGTAGCTCCATGACAGAAACCCTCGGGTGAGTTGTGAGTGTTGGACGAAACCCAACTCTCTTTGAGGAGACTTCATTCAGAAGTTTCACAGCGCTTCAGTGATATTGGAGTGAGGATCATTCAGATCTTCAACGGGTGCTTCAGTGGATTCAGTGGTAGTTGTTGCCGGAGGGAGAGTGTATCAGTTCAGTTTTGGAGGCCAGCGCAACGCAACAGTTCATATTGATGGCCAGTTCTCCATCTCAGCTCTTTGTGGGTCAGATGTATTTGTAACCCCAGCTTTGATCTATAATAAAAATGCTGAGATTCTTCCTATTCAATGTGTCGATGGATTGCAGTGATTATGTGTTTTATTTTACATGGCAATCTTCTGTCTATTAATTCAGTAATTTTATGTTAAAAATCTTTGGGTTGAGGAAGGGACTTTGCTTCATCTGCAAAGAACCTTGGGGGCCTGATCACTCATGTTTGAGAGATGCAGATGAGGTGGCAGAGGTAGAGTGCTGGGTTAGGGTGATTTCTGCAAATTTAGTAGTGGTATCAGAGCATTGATTTTGGCTCAGCTTGCGGGTTTCAGTTTTCAGTTACAGAGATTATAGTTCGAGGGCTTCGGAAATTATTTGCCATAATTTTGCAGAGAACTGAATTCCCCAATTTGCTTTCTTATTTCGACAATTTTGAGACAAATTTGTCTTAGCCAGTCTATGAAAATTTTATTTTTGAACGTTAAACAAATTCCTTCTAATTTGTCTTCGACTTAATGATTGAGCGACAAATCAGGCCACTGTGTTTAAAGGGGGGCCTTATGAAATAATTTAAATCATTTGAAGGGTCGAGCTTTTCGATGCAAATTATTGAAAGAAGCACCCATTTTATAGGAGGTCGTGAGCATGCAATCTATGGAAAGGCAAGCATATAGTTGCCGGGTGGGGTTGGAATTAACCCCAAGCTGTTCGGTTTAACGCCATCAAAGCTTATTCGATAAAATAAAATGAGACATGCACACTCTCGTAGAATCTGGAATTAGCTGGTTGGTGGCTTTGAAGGAAACGAATTAGTCAGTCGGTGACTTTAGAAGGATTGCAGCTGCAGTTTTGACCGAAGAAGTGTTGTTAGCAGCATAAGAAGGTCGAAGATCTCTAGGCTAATAGAAGCACGCATTTGCTGGGAATTGTCAAAATTAAGGTCGGGAAAAGGAACCAAGTCTGTTGCATAGTTCAATAGGGACAAAAACTGTGCCTCGTGGGTGTGTTCTCCTGGAGCTGCATTTGCGCATTCAGGGGGCCTATTATTCATTGAGACTGCCATTTGGGAATGTCGAATGACATATGGGCTGGAGCAATTCGGTTTGCCAATGCCCTGCGGCATAATCGAACCATTGAAATCATGATTGGAGCCCATTACACGCGGTGGGCACAAAGTGTTAGACGTTGACGGAACTGACAAGCTGCATTATCTCTGATTGAGGTTTCGACTGATCGCTGCTATTGCTGGACGAAATTTTGTGCTGCTATACGCCTTTGGGTATAAAGGTAAAACTGGAGCCGCCTTGAATTTTGGAGCCAATCGCTTGTATGTGGACTGCAAGGAAACATCTCTGACAGATGTCGGCCGAATGTAGCGAAGGAAGCGGTTGTTCCTAAAACAATTTCCTGGCCCATCAAAACAAAGATACATTTGTAAAATTCAATTACTCTGCAAAGTTGAATAATACCAGAGTTGCCCAAAAAGCTGAGTACGTGGTCATGTGGAGAATAAATTTGGGTTTCACTGGAACTTGATGCGATAAGCACTGTAGCACCAGAAATCCAGAAGTTTATTAAGAAGGCTGAGCTGGGCTCAATGAAATTCGCCCTCAAAGAGACCACGTGTCACTTCTGAGCATAAACACGAGTTCTGAAGCGTGCAGAGGTGCAGCTTTACTGCGTTGGCATGGTGTGTAACGTGGTTCTTTCAGATGCAGCACAATTGAGGAGCGATGCTTATGCCGCATTTTTGAGAAAGAGTGAGGTTGTCTACACCAATTTGTCTATAGTGTGCTCAGATTGGGTGATCTTCAGGACGTGATCCCATTGTTCAGAAGGTCAAATTGCTACATCGACTTAATGTTCCTAGCTGATTTATTGTGAGGGAAAAATAGCATACAACAGTGCCGTCGTATGCCAATGGCATAACCTGAAATGACACAGAAATTGCATTAAACTCAGAAAACAACAGCACTATCACAGATAAGCTTGTTATCATTGGTTGAACCATGGAGGGATTCCTAAATAGCTTGAGAAGAATAAAAGTTGGTTCCTTGAACCACCATGCATTAGAAGACCAGAAAACAAAACAGAACAACAGACCCTTCTCCAAGAAGGTACATAATTTGCTCCAACAAAGGCATCCAAGGAATTTGCAAAAGGAGGAAGAAGTGGGAAATTGGCTTTATGCACTTGGGATGGAATTAAAGAGTGGAAGACCAGAAAATGACTTTCCCATGTTAGAGACACCGGAATCCTGCCTTTCAAAGGTAGAGCAATTTGCTTGGAGTTTACGTTGGGCTTTGGAGCTATCTATGCTTGCATTGACACAAGCTAGATTCTTGGAACATCCAAGTGAGAGAGTCAAGCTTATAGCTGCCTCTTGTTTCAGTGATATTTTGAGGATAACAGCACCCTTCCCTCCCTACAATGATGATATTATGAAAATAATTTTCAGACTGATAGTAGGAACCTTTCGGGATCTATACAACTGTGCAGGCTCTACATTTGGGAGAAAGCTTAAGATCTTAGAAGCCATGGCCATGACCCAGACTTATGAGGTCATGATCGATCTTGAGTGTGATGGCTTGATTCTGCAGATGTTCCAATGCTTCTTCAGCATTAGGAGACATCATTCTGACATAGCCATAGCTCACATGCAGCCCATCCTGTCGTCATGCATGGGAGACCGTGATGCCATTTGCCAGGAGCTGCAGACTAGGTTGTTGAGCATTTGGAGGAGAGAGCAGTTGGTCTCACCCACTGCTTATGAGCTAGCCCAAGGGCTAGTTCAACAGAATATTGGGCTATTCAGGAGATAGTTGACCAGGGAGGAGCTGCTCCAGTTTGGTGGATCTGGGAGCAGAAATGAGCTGAGGAGGAAGGGACTTTGCTTCATCTGCAAAGAACCTTGGGGGCCTGATCACTCATGTTTGAGAGATGCAGATGAGGTGGCAGAGGTAGAGCAGGTAGACGTTCCTTCGGTGTACCAGGATGAGGACTCTTCTTCATATGAGTTCATGGGATCAGCTGAGGATGTTTTTGGGGAGCGAGAGCAGTCATGCAGAGATGATGACAGTAGGTCGGAGCTGTATTCCAGTGTGCAAGGTGAGCTATCAAGGGACTCTACAGAAGATACTCTGGGTGATGAGTCACTTGTGACGATTCAGCCAGAGCAGCATATGATGGAGCCTGAGTTAGCAGAGGAGGATACTATGCACATCATGCATGATAGTCCCTTGGGGGAGAGCCAGATGGAGGCTCACACTGAGTCTATGATGCGTATGCAGTTAACCTTGGGGTCAGCCATTGAGGTGGAGCAGTCAGATGCACAAACATTGAGTACGGTGACAGTAGTTGCAGATCCATATCCTCTAGAGGTGTTGGAGGTTGATGGGATGGCTCTGCAGGGGGCTAGTAGACAACAGGAGCATGACATTCTTGATCAGGAGTGGGAGGAGCTGTTGGAGATGGTGGAGCATTCATCTGTGGGCCGACACATTGATGAGGTGTAGATAGGTGCACATGCAGTCAGCAGAGCTGCGGTACCCTCAGGGAGTAGCACTTTCCAGGAGTACATAGATGGGCTTGCAGCATATTTTGCCCACTTTGGCCCATTATACAGAGAGGGGCTTTCTTCTACACGTAGATTTTGTTGGCAGACGGGACAGAGTAGCGTGAGTTGATTATGAGCTGGCGACAGTTCTCTGGCATATTCCGTATGCAGTTGACACTACATTGGATTCTTCTTCCAGGATAGATTGGCGGGAGATCATGAGCTGGTACCCTCTTGATGGTACGATTTTCTTCGTAGGGAGCATAATAGAGCAAGGGCCCTTAGACATAGCAGATGTTACAGCTTCCAGCTGGCAGTGGGGCACATGTCGTCGTTTCTTTAGCACTCCATCCTGATTTCAGGAGAGCAAGATCAGCGTGGGATTGAGTCAGGACTTGGATTGGAGAGAGGTGATGAGTTGGTACGTAGATGGTGGGGCAGCTTATACAGTTAGAGGTACAGCACAGCAGGAGCCCGGGAGCATTGATGCTTGTTGGCGGACTTCACTTCATGGGGCATCATCTATAGCCAGAGGCAGTGCGCAGCCCGAGCCGTGGAACTTCGGCGATGATTGGCCATGGTGGCGTTGGGGTCTGGGAGGATTGTTTGTTGACTGGTACAGTGAGAGATCAGTTTGGGATCCCGACATTGAGGGGTCTATTCTGAGTAGCTTGACACAGGTGCATAGCAGTACCCATGCGTTTGTATGGGATCCGGGCATTGGGTCTTAGTTGAAGTGAGCCAACAAGGTGGCCCACATATTTGGATTGCTTGAGGGCAAGCAATCTTGGGGCGGAAGGTCTGTAATATTCCTTTTTTTGGTGTCACCTATGACAGAGCTAGGATGGACTTCCAGAGTTAGGAGCAGACCGGTCACAGGTACAAGTTGGTGTCATCAGCGGGCCCAGGGGCTTTTTGGGAGGAGTTTTGAGGAGTTTCTATGCGGTTGGGTGGCATTCGCTTGATATATTCCATCCTCCGAGCAGTTTGGCTTTCGTTCCGGTGCATTTCGACAACTTTCGGAAATTTGAGTTATTTCTGGGTTTAACTCCGCTGATTATGCTCAAGGTGGCATTCCGAGAGGAATACATGATGGAACACCTTAGTGTAATAGCTCATTGGAACTGAGACGAGGATACCTACATGGTGGGACGGTTGGAAACGGGTTTCAGTGACCGGAGGAGGCATGGTAGCCGATTTACCCTTTCTGCATTAAAAAGGAATATTTTAATAAGAGGGAAACATGCTCCATGAATAAAATAATAATAAAATAATGCTCTAGAAGGCTTCAAGAGATCTAGAAAAGAAAGGGAGGAGGCCATTGAGAGATATCTTTGGAGTAGATCATTTTGTTGTGTATGAGAGGTTTGAGAACATGGTTCTCTACTTCAGCCGTAGCCCCAGGACGGAAATCCTCGGGTGAGTTGTGAGTGTTGGACGGAAACCCAACTCTCTTTGAGGAGATTTCATTCAGAAGTTTCGCAGAGCTTCAGTGATATTGGAGTGAGGATCATTCAGATCTTCAACGGGTGCTTCAGTGGATTCAGTGGTAGCTGTTGCCGGAGGGAGAGTGCAGCAGTTCAGTTTTGGAGGCGAGCACAGTGCAACAGTTCATATTGATGGCCAGTTCTCCATCTCAGCTCTTTGTGGGTCATATGTATTTGTAACCCCAGTTATTATCTATAATAAAAATGCTGAGATTCTTCCTATTCAATGTGTTGATGGATTGTAGTGATTATGTGTTTTATTTTACATGGCAATCTTCTGTCTATTAATTCGGTAATTTTATGTTAAAATGCTGGGGTAGTGTGATTTTTGCAAATTTAGTAAAATATCTCATTTGGGGATATTATAGACCTCCTCTCCTTGTGGCCTTGGGTTTCTTTAATCTTCAAAGTGGCAAAATCACTTACAAGTGCTCATTTGCCTCTGCAACCTGCACCATCATGCTCAGAGCATCCAAATCATCTAGGATTGACTCTTTCTGAGCCAAAATTGGTCGAAATATGCCAAAGTTATGGTTTCCTCAATATTTCCTAGAAAAACTCCACTAAAATTGGAGAAACTCCAGTTAAGCCCGCCAATTTTGGTAGTGGCGCCGAAACTGGGGACTCCGCCATTTTCTCCGCCAATTTAACTGCGAGTTTAATTAGAGATAAGCACGGATTATGGGCGTGTTTAAGCGCGTTTTAACAAATTCGTTTTTAAATTGTGATTAGCGCATAGTTTTGAGGGTTAATGCTAATAAAGCATGTTTAATATTTAACCCCCGCCATTAGTCATAAGCGCTCCGCCTGGTTCTGGGGTGTGGTCCAGTGGTCCAAGGGCTGGCCCTTTAAACCCTCGCCCAAACTCAATTGAAACTTCAAATACGTATTGTATCCGTTGTATATTAAGTATGAATGTTTGGAGTAGTTGGTATGCTTGTTGGGTAGTGTGGGGGAGGTCGCGGGTTCGACCCTGACCTCCACCTTTCTGCCAATACATAAAAATTTTTCCACATGAAATCTAATAAAATTCGACCGTTGAACGTTGTAATATTTTGGCCTTTGGGGGGCACGTGGCAGCGTTCGGGCTAGCCATGTGTCAGCTCCCAATTGGTCCTTCACAAACCAAATAAAAGCGCGACAAGTCACAACCAACCACAATTTGACACTTGGCATAGTGTCATTGGGTGAAATGAAAGAATATTCCCAGAATATTCTATTTTTGCTGACTAGGCAGCCATGTCATCTTTCTGTCTTTTTCTGCAAATTTTTTAGCTGTTTAGGAAAACGAACAACAGGCTCTATCTTCCTCATACGGACTCTGTTTTGAGGGAAACGAAGTGCGCCAAATTCCTGGTGACGAGCTCTTCATTGTCGTTCTGGTCTGGAGTGATTCTGAGCACTTTGAATTTGTAGCAAATTTTTGCCCCAATCTACATTCAAATCAACGACATAGTTGGAAGCACCATCCAACCTGTCCTAATCTCTATGCCCTGTAGTGGCCATCCCTGAAAAAATGTCGAAAAATCCCTCTTCCCCTGTGCTCGGGTGTTTCTCTGCTACTCGCACTCCCTCCTGGGATGCGTGGCTCTGCCAGCTGCTACTGTTGATCTGCAACTGGAAATTTGAACTTCTGAGACTAGAAGTTCCCTGAGAGAAATTTTCCCTCAGTGTATGCTCTTCTTCCACTCGACGCAGGTTCTGCACTAGCAAACTGCTGCAACAACCCTCTGCGTCTAGCAAGAGATTTGCCCAATGAAAAAATTATGAGCTGCTCCCTCTACCTTTGGAATCACTTGATCCGAAAAACTTGAATTTTTCCGCCTTAGAAAAAAACGAATTTCCTCAAGCCACTCGGCCCCCTAGCAGAGTGACTGCGCTTCCCTTGGGAATTTCGATCTGCTGCCCACACTGAACAACGCAATTCCTTCCTTTCATTTTTGAGCTTTCCAGTTGATCAACTACGCTTTGATATTATGTGAAAATTCCAAATCGGAATCCTATTGCAGCATCTGGAAATTATTCTCCTAATTGTTAATTTAATTTAACAATTTATTTGTTGTTTTCTATGGAAAATACTGAATAAATCACGTTGCAATCTAGACAAATAAAACTGCGGAAGAATAAACGCTAGAAGAAATGCTAGGACACACTTAAAATTGACACAATTATTTTTGGAAAAAATTCCCTGGGAAAAACCCAATGCGGGAAAAGCAGTGCAACAACTGATAGTTTTATTATTATGTAGCAGTGAGAAAATCTTAGTACAACTGGATGTTGAAATATTGTCAATCCTATAGAGAGAAAATATTGGTAGAAATCTAGTGAGGAATTTTCCTCACCCCACAGGCAATCTCCCGCCACGGCTTGCCTTCAGAAATACGACCCTCTAACCCTCTGTGTCAGCCTCTGCGTAGCCTGTTGGACTTCTAGCCTCAAACTGATCTCTGATGAAGTTGTTCTGCCTTCTGCTTGTTGGACATCTAGCCTCAGACTGATCTCTGATGAAGCTGCTCTGCCTTCTGCTTATTAGACGTCTAGCCTCACACTGATCTCTGATGAAGTTGTTCTGCCTTCTGCTGACTGGAAAGATGCTTCTCTGGCACTCTGGGACTCCTTCCCAACCTCTGGAACTGAAAACGTCTCTCTGTCTCAGCAAATCGATTTTGCCTCTAGAGACTATTGCGTTACCCCAATGTCAGCTTCTCTGTGGCTCTTCTGCCTCTCTGCAAATGCACTCGTTGGATTTGGAATGCCTCCTCCAGCCTCACTCTCTCTGCCCCTCTCTCACTGCTTCGAACTCTGACTCTCTCTTTGGCAATTGACTGCTGCTACTCTGGAAAACAATCTGCCAATGAACTCGAACTCTACAACATCGATCTCCTCTTATAATCGCCTGTTGGAGCACCAACAACCAAGATTACAACTTAATCAATGGCTAGGATCATCTCTGGATCGATCCATGTGAGTTTCTAGACTATTCTCTCCTTATCTCAATATATACTGATTAATTAACCATATTCCCTAAGTTTAGACTTAGGAAATATTAAAAATCGGTTAATAATATAATTGAGACAATTCTAGGCGGAATTTCCAGAAATGATTTATGGGTTCTGGAGATCTCATGTATTCTAGCCTCTCCACAAAGTTTCGTGACTAGAACACTTTCGATGCTACAAAAGCTAACAGTTGGGACAAAAATTAGCGTGTGAGAAGAAAACCTATCATGAGCTCTACCCTCCACATTAGCCATCACATAGTTCTTAAAGCATTTGATGCTCCATTCATTAAAAGGAACCCTTGTATTGTCGCAACTCTGATGAGCAATAAATTGCTTCATCTGAAGGGGTAATATCTACTAAATCTCTCAAATGCAAGCTTGGGCTCCTGAGCTATGCACCCATATCAAAGCATAATCATAAAGAAGTAAAAGGCGCATCAAAGGAGTTCCATTATAGGCTATGAAGAAGACAATTCTACATGCAATAATGAAGCAAAGTTTCACCAATAATAAGCATTTAGACATGGAGCTATCCAAATCTTACTTAAAACATTTGAAGCCTGCAAAATATCAATAATCAACAATAAACTTACAAATCTTCCACAATAGCTCTTATTTCAATCCAGAATAGTATCTGAAAGCCAAAAATTTGCATCCAAAAAAGAACACATTACACCGAAGTAGCGAATAAGGAAGAAAGCCCCACTCTTTTTGGAGAGGAGGAATTCAATGTATGATGATGAAAATATAAGTGAGGGGGAGGCTCTATTTATATGAGCCTTCCTTCACTCAACAAATAAAATGACCTAAAGCCTCAAGGAAGCAAGCCCCACTCTTTTTGGAGAGGACGAATTCAATGTATGATGATGAAAATATAAGTGAGGGGGAGGCTCTATTTATATGAGCCTTCCTTCACTCTACAAATAAAATGACCTAAAGCCTTAATGATAAGTTCACTTTTTAGTGTTCCACAAGAAAGAGGTTACAAGCCAAGCTCATAGCTCAAAAACAAGACAAATATGCGATAAAATCCCACACGTGTGGGAATAATTACGCCAATAGTGTGGCATCACCCTCCAAATGAGGTCAATAAGCCCTCAAATTGTGAGGCAAGGCCAAAGAAGTGCTCCATGTTACCGCTCAATCTAGCAGGGGCCCTAGGAGGGATTCTTGAGGGACTACTACTAGAATAAGTGAACAATGGGACAAAGGATCCATTGTCACCTTAGTCAATGCCCCCTACTCTTTACAGACTTTCACCGATGGGAAGAGTCTCGGTATAAAGGAAATCACTAGAAGGGATATGTAAATGATGAAGTATAGGGTGATTTCCAAAGCCCATTCAATGGAGAGGCTCAAGAATAGCTTGCTTGCTTGCAGGGCAAGGTAAAGGGCTCTCCAAGAAAGGCTTAGAAGGAGAATTAGACCTAGGGGATTGCGATATTCTCTTATGAAGAAATTCCCTAGACCTAAGGCTCTCTAAGTAACAAGATTCCTTAATGGCCTTTGTGAGATAAGGAGTAATGAATTTGCGAGACCACAAAGGAGTCTAGGGAAGACCCAAACTTGACCTAGGGTTTAGTATAATCGTAAGGTGTCTAGGTTAAGTGAGGACAGAAGAAGGTCATAAGAATAGTTAACTTCCTTTGATATTTTGGGTGAAGAGACCTTCAAAATTGCCACTAACCAAAGGAGACCTAGACCAAAACAATTTCAGAACTAGGGCTTGATGTTTCTCACAAACCAACCGTGGGATAGGCCTCAAATTTGGAGGGCTCGTAGGAGACACCCCAACGCAGTTCCTCATCAACTCGCTGTGCAAGATGATGGTTCAATTGGAATTTGTTGGATGCCCTAGCTAGGCCATCTAGGGTTAGGGCAAAAATTTGCAAAAAGGAGGAAATGAGGTTTTAGGGTGATCACCAAGGATTGAGACTAGTGCCTAGCCAATTGTGGTGAATGGAGTCAGTGAATTTGATTTTAGGATTTTCGCTCTACTAAGGAGCCCCTTTGTAACTTTGCTAAGCTAAAGAAACTCTAGTTAGGTCAGAAGGAGGAGTTTATACTTCGATTTTCAGAATTTGATGGAGTTTCAAGGTGAAAAGTGCTCAACCCACCCCTAGGAACATTCGTTCTTTTTGCCAAGATATATAACATATGCAACGAGCCAAGATTACAAGTGTTTCATGAATTCACATTAATTATTAGGGCACAAGTAACTTCAAGACATAACATTCCATGCATTAGACATAAATCATTAAGAAATTCACATGAAAAGAGCACTTACATGAGAAAAAGAGTATATCCATCCATCACATTTGCAACGATGAAGCTCAAAGATAAGATAGAAATTATCCAAACATCAAAATGCATCAATAAAACTCCAATCCTACCATCAATTGCAGGTCCGAGTTCTTTTCTCAAGAGAGATACAAATCCAAGTGATGATGAGAGATACAATGAGGCTCTCTTATATTTATATGAGCCTTTGAGGAGTTCGAATGGCCTGATTTAGCCTAATAAGGCCCCTAAAATAAAATAGTGTGCAAAATAACCTTAATTTGGTGACAAGCCCACCAAATAGCTCCAAAATATGAATAATTAATCTCTTAAGAGGGCCGAAAGGATAGAAGAGTAGCTAGTAGGGTCGTTGGAAGGCCAAAAGAGGTCCCTCATGTGCCGTAATGAATAGGAGGGCTCCATTAACAGTGATGAAGAGGGTGGCCCCTTAATCTCCAAGCAAATGACCTGTGGTGCTCCCAGGTGGCTTTGCGGGCTCAAAGAATGTCCTCATGGGTCTCCAACTGAATCAGATAAGCTTGTGCTCCATCTATAGGGGGAAAAATGATGACAAACCCTCCCTTGTCACCCTAGGTGAGACAAAAAACCCATCTGGGCCCTGGATCAACTACTAAGTGTGTGGTGCAAGTGTGTAGCTGACTGGGCAATGTGGTCCATGTTGAGATTTTGTATAGTTGGTGTAGCATCGGGTGTGCTCTAGCCTGAAATTTTGTGGATGGGCTAGGACACACTTGAACTCCAAAACCCAGAAAGTGTTTTGAGAAATTTCAGTTGGTGTTCAAGTTATTCAAATTATTAATTATTTTAATGGATTTCCTAAGTCTAAACTTAGGAAAATTAAATAATTAAATTGAATTAATTAACACATGTGCCGAAATGTTCTAAAAGGCACGGATCAAGCAGTCTTTTAATCTCATCCGTTGATGAGTGTTTTAATCTCGGCTGTTGAAGGGTTCAACGAAAAAGTATAAGAGAAAGGCTTGAGGGTCAGTTGACGACACACACACAGTTGCGGAGCTGAGAAATAGATCTGGAATGCTAGGGCGGGTTTGCTAAGAATTTCTGGAGGAATTTTCTGCAGCGAGGGGTATTACTGGCTAAGGGGATGATCTGATCCCGGAGCCAAGAGTCAGTAAGACGCAGAGGGGCAGCAACAAGGACAACACAGAGAAGCAGAGCAACAACTACGCAGGTGTTGTGCAGCTGCTACGCAGGACAACGCAGAGGCTCCAAAGGGCTTCATAAATTATGCAGAGGGTCTCCAGGGCCAGCGTAAGGCCTGTGTCACCCTCTCAGGGGTTCCATAGTCCCTCTCTGGGCAGCGCAGTGGCATTCTGAGGCTAGCAGGGTTGACGCTGAAGCTTCAAGGGCAGCGCTGGGGTTTCTAGGGCCAGATCCGGGCCGAGTCTTGTAAATCTCGTTTGAGGGTGTGGATCAGTCAGATATTTGGCACTAGAACAACAAGTTAGCTGCAGATTTTATTTCTTTTATTCTCTGTCGGGTTTTCTAGATCTGGAACCCAGATTTATTGTACTCGAAATCTACTTAATAAAATAAACCCTCATATCTGCTGGGGACTTATGTCCAAAAATTTGTGTGTTAGTTTGTTGGATGAGCATATTATTTAGTAAATTATCTGCATGTGTAGACTGTAGTTGTGTTTATTTCGGTATTTTTTGAATCTAATTTTTGGAAATAACTTGTAATATTTTAAATCAAGTAGGAGAAATAAACCATGATACTGCAGTAGAATTTTCACATGGTATCAGAGCGATAGCAGATCAAGCTGAATCTCTAGCAATCAGCTGAAGAAATATTTTTCTGCAGGGTGGCTGAAGAAGCAGGAAATCCGGAAAGGGCATCTTGACAGCAGGAGAATGTAGATCCAGGAAAGGACAGTGCTGAAGCTGTAGAAGGCCATCAGGCTTACGCATCCTAGGGCAGCGTAAGGACTGTGTCACCCAGCCTGGGGTTACGCAGTCCACTTTTGAGCAGCGCTGAGGCTACGCTGGGCCAGTCAGTGAGACGCAGTCCAATCATTTCTTCAGCTGCTGAAAAGTTTTGCCAAGATCCGGAAGCAGTGCTTCAGATCTTCAGTAGTGCTGGTGTGGTGGAGATTCTGCAGGTGCAGAATTGTGCCTAGCTAAGTCAACAAAGGCGGGAGGAAGACAGTTACTTAGCAGATCTGAGCAAAACATATCTGAGATTCGATCAGGAGGATCAAAGAGTGTTGTCCGTTGTGTTTGGGTGAAATATTTCCAAGAGGGAAATCGGTGTTCAGCAAAAGCAGTTACTAGAGGGTTTTTAGTCACCAAGAAACCCAGATCCAGAGGGAGAAGAAGTATTGTTTCTATTAGATCTGAGCAAGATGGCTCGATATGGACTATGGGATTAGGATAGATTGGATGACATGTCCAACTATGTTGTCTGGAAGCCCAGAATCCTATCAGTTCTAGATGAGTATGGTCTCAAAGATCATGCAAAGAAGGTTCTTGTTCTACCAACCAATGCAGTTCCTCTAAAGAAGTATGAAGAAAATCAAGTGCGAATTAAGCGTTTGATCATAGATGGTGTCAAGGACCACGTTATACCTCATATTGCTGGAAAGACTACAACAAATGACATGTGTGTAGCCTTGGACACGATGTACCAAGGAGGCTCCGTCCAACGAAGGATGCTTCTGGAGAACCAGATACGGTTGTTCCAAATGATGAAGGGTGAAGAGATAGATCCATTCCTCTTCAGGCTTCAGGCTATCTGAGATCAACTGATCGACATAGGTGCTACTGCAGATGAGGGGCTCTTAGTGAGGATTGCCCTGAATGTAGTGTCCGAAGAATGGGAAACGTTTGTCCAGAGCATTCTAGGAAGGGCAGTGTTACCATCTTGAGCAGACATGTGGGCTATCCTCTGCCAAGAAGAAATCAGGAGGGTCACCAAGAGGCAAAATATCAGTGGTGGAAGCGGAAAAGTCAAAGTCAAAGAGGAGGAGGATGATGCAGCCCTTGCATCGAAGGAAAAGAGGCAGCAAGGGAAGAAGAAGGACCTTTCCAAGGTCCAGTGCTTTAACTGTGGCGATCTTGGACACTTCGCCAACACTTGTCCTAAGAAGAAGGACAAAGGAGCTTTTGATTCCAAGGTTGCAGCAACAAAGGACGATGGCTCTGATGATGATGCAGCCATGGGTGCTCATGTGCCTCGAGAGAAGACGTGGGGTGACATGGATCTATAGAGCATCTACAGACAATGTGGCAGGATCCTTGAGACAACCCCACTCTTGGATCACATACGAGCTACGGGAGCCTTAAGACGGTAGCGGGATGAGTCGGGAGATGGTTGCAAAAGGTCATATTGAAGCAGAAGGGGGAGCTAAAGAGGGAGCAGCGTAATGCAGAGGCAGCAGCAGCGTGGAGGCAACAACGTAAATGGGTTGATGGGACTTCAACAACACAGATAAGTTGTGCTCACGCAGTGTAGTGTTGCAGCATAACATTGCCTCCAGAAGGACAACGTAAATTAGCATCCAGGGAGCTTCAGTGATGGAAGGCAGCCTGACTTGTCTGTCAAATAGTTGGGAAGAAGTCTTTTAGTTGCTTACTTCTCGGCAACTGAGTTGTAGTGCAGCAGTTAGCAGTGGCAGTGCTATGGGCAACATGATGCAGTAAGTTGAGAGGGAGTTGTAGTACAGATGTGGCAGTGTCAGTGGCAGTGGCATGGGCCGCAGTACAGAGAGTAGCAGTGCAGTGGATGGAGGGTAGCAGGCCAAGCATCAGCAGCACAAAATCCAGCTTTAAAATCTTGTAGTGCATGGTGTGAATGCATTGCTAGAGCACACTCCTAGCTAAGAGGGAGTGTTGAGATTCTGTATAGTTGGTGTAGCATCAGGTGTGCTCTAGCCCTGAAATTTTGTGGAGGGGCTAGCACACACTTGAACTCCAAAACCCAGAAAATGTTTTGAGAAATTTCAGTTGGTGTTCAAGTTATTCAAATAATTGATTATTTTAATGGATTTCCTAAGTCTAAACCTAGGAAAAATAAATAATTAAAGTGAATTAATTAACATGTGTTGAATTGTTCTAAAAGGCATGGATCAAGCAGCGTTTTAATCTTAGTCGTTGATCACTGTTTTAATCTCGACCATTGAAGGGTTCAACGAAAAAGTATAAGAGAAGGCTTGAGGGTCAGTTGGCGACACACACACAGTTGCGGAGCTGAGAAATAGATCTGGAATTCTAGGGTGGGTTTGCTAAGAATTTCCAGAGGAATTTTCTGCAGCGAGGGGTAGTATTGGCTAAGGGGATGATCTGATCCTGGAGCCAAGTGTCAGTAAGAGGCAGAGGAGTAGCAACAAGGACAGTGCAGAGAAGCAGAGCAACAACGACATAGGACAACGCAGAGGCTCCAGAGGGCTTCAAAAATTACGTAGAGGGTCTCCAGGGCTAGCGTAAGGCCTGCATCACCCTCTCAGGGGTTACGCAGTCCCTCTTTGAGCAGCGCAGTGGCATTCTGAGGCTAGCAGGGCTGACGATGGGGCTTCAGGGGCATCGCTGGGGTTTCTAGGGCCAAGATCCGGGTTGAGTCTTGTAAATCCCGTTTGAGGGTGTGGATCAGTCAGATATTTGGCACTAGAACAACAAGTTAGCTGCAGATTTGATTTCTTTTATTCTCTATCTGGTTTTCCAGATCTGGAACCCAGATTTACTGTACTTAGAATCTACTTAATAAAATAAACCCTAATATTTGCTGCACTAGTTTTCCTGCTTTGGGTTTTTCCGAGGACTTATGTCCAAAAATCCGTGTGTCACTTTGTTGGATGAGCGTATTATTCAGTAAATGATCTGCATGTGTAGATTGTAGTTGTGTTTATTTCAGTGTTTTCTGAATCTAATTTCTGGAAATAACTTGTAATATTTTAAATCAAGTAGGGGAAATAAACCATGATACTGCAGTAGAATTTTCACAGTCCATGTGCACCATTATCATTGAATAACTGGGACACGAGCAAGCAATGGGTGGTGCTAAAGGATCCCATGGCATGGCTATCTGCTCTCTACTACAATGGAGGCCCATGGCTCTCAATGTTCACCCTACTAGTGCCATCAAGACCCTCTGGAGGGCTTGGATCCCGTATAAGGAGACCAAACCCCAAGATGAATACCCCCCCTGCAATCCTGTATAAGATCCAACGCGTGTTTTCACCTTCCAGTATAACAATTCATTAGTGCAATTGAGCAAATGAGCTTACAAATCATGGAACCAAGTGGAAACTTCGTAGTGGCATGCCTTTCCATAATGGGCTTTAGAATGTATAGGTGTCTCCAGGCTCAAGAAGGAGGTTAATCAAGGACCCTATTAGGTGGCTTCATCCTCTAAGGGAGTGATAGGTCCACGACATATCTATTAGATGGCAGGTGTCATATGAAATAATGATGGAACAGAGTGGGGCAATAGGGAAGGCTCTAAGCCACTTGCCATGGTACAAGGGTAGCTATAATGAGGGAGGCCCACACTTGGGTCTATAAATGTAGGAGGGAGTAATCGTGATTCATGAGTTACCTCGGCCTTAATTTTTCCACCATTCTTCATTTGCCTTTTGCCTTTTATTGATTTTTCTTTCTTTTAACTGCTTAGGTCTCTAGTGAATGAGAGCATGATGTGAATGATATAATAATGGATACCCCCTTAGGGTAGGGCAGTTCATCGCCCACCAGGGTTTGGGACAATCATGGGTTCCTTAATGATGCAAGGGCTCATATAGGGCCCTGGAATTAAGGTTATGGCCATGATGATAAAGGGGTAGAGCTCATGTTTGTCTTTTGCCCACGTGCTAAATTTGTATGTCCCGACCATCTTTTGCATTTTGTGGTACAATTCCTATTGTAAGTGGCCAAATTATGCTTTTAACTTTCTTTTCAGCTACATCAACCTCTGGGGCATCGTTCTAGGCCTGACCCAAATTGTGGAAAAGGGAAGGGGGAGGCTAACTTCTTGTGGACCTTGTTACTGCTCAATCTAGCAGGTGTCATGGGAGGGGTTCCAAAGGGCAACTACTAGACCAAGTGGAAACAATGGGACAAGGACCCACTGTCACCTCAGTCGATGACCCCTGCTCTTTACAAACTTTCACCAATGGGAGGGGTCTTTGTATTAGGGAAATCACTATAAAAGGCATATTAATGATGGAGAGGTAGCGATTTCAGAAGCCCATTCATAGGAGAGACTCAAATGCAAGAGATTACTTGCTTAAAACGCAAGGTGTAGTGCTCTCCAAGAAAGGCTTTGGAGGAAGCCTAGACGTAGGGATTAGGGATATATCTTGATAAGGAGGACCCTAGACCTTGTGAAATTAAAGTGAAAAGGTTGTGGGACCACAAAGAAACCCTAGTGGACCCAAACAAGGTTACGGTGAAACTTCAAACAAAAGGTCTTGTCCGAGTAGGAGAGGAGAAAAGGATCAAAGAGATTGGATTTGACTTGAATTTTCAATGCAAGGATCTTAAAATGATCCTTGTGAAATTAAAGTGAAAAGGTTGTGGGACCACAAAGAAACCCTAGTGGACCCAAACAAGGTTAGGGTGAAACTTCAAACAAAAGGTCTTCTCCGAGTAGGAGAGAAGAAAAGGATCAAAGAGATTGGATTTGACTTGAATTTTCAATGCAATGATCCTTGATGAAGCTACTAACCTATGAAACCTAGCACCAAGAATGAAATTGGATCTAGGGCTTGGGATAATTCCAAATCTAGCCGTGGGAATTCTCTTAAAATTTTGCAAGGGCCTAGAGGACACCCCAACGCAGTTGTGCTCCAACTCGCTCACCAACTGGATGGTTACAATAGATTCCGTGTGATGCCCTAGGAGACACTAGGGTTAGGGCTTAGAAAAAGAGAGAGAGGGAGGTGAAAATATTTTCATTGAAGTGATCACCAAGGATTAGACCAGTGCCTAGTCTATTGGGAGAATGGAGTCAATGAGATTTCAATCTTTTAAGAATCTTATGCCCAATCAAGGAGTTCCCTAGCAACTTCGCATAGCCCTAAGGGCAACAACTAGGTTACCAAGAAAATTTATACTCCTTATTGCTACAATTTGATGACTTATCAAGGCAACTACATAGATAATAAACCCCTAGGAACATTCATTCACCATACTAGACATGTAACATATGAAAGACCCTCACAAAATCAAATTCACATTTCAATTAGGGCAGAAACATAGATTCCATGAGCGAAAATTCCATACATTATACATGTGACATGAAATAGATAAATGTACCATGAAAGAGCACTTATAAGTATAGCGAATATATCCAATCATCAAAGAGAGGGAGAAAATCGAATCTCTAAGACCAAAACAAGATTTCCATATATCAAAATGCATCAAAGTTTATCCAATTCGTCCTCTGATAGCTATAGCAAAATTCCAGAAGAAAGAATGATCCAAATCATCCTCTAAGGGTTCAATTTTCCTAATTAGGCCTAATGATGCCCAAACTAATAAAATAATGTACAAAATAACATTACTTGGTGACAAGCCCACCAAGATAGCTCCAAAACATGAAAATAAGCCTCAAGAGGGCTAAAATGATAGATACAATAGGTCGAAGGGCCATTGAAAGGCCTAGTGGAGTCCAATATGTGCTAAAATGAGTGGAAGAGCTACAAATATAGTGGTAAAGGAGGTGGCCCCTTAATCTCCAAGCAAATGACATGTAGTGCTCCCAAGTGGCTGTGGGGGCACAAAACATCTTCATGGGTCTCCAAATGGATCAAACTAGCTTGTATCCCATCTGTAAGGGATGGAAGAATGATGCAAGCCCTCCTTTAGTCCCCCATGGTGAGACACAACTTCATCTGGGCCCTGGATTAGCTACCAAGTGTGTGGTGCAAGAGTGTAGATAGCTGGGCACGGTGGTCCAGGTGCATCATCATCATCAAATAAGTGGAACATGAGCAAGCAATGGATGGTACTGATGGATCACATGATATTGCAATCTTCTCTCTGCTATAGTGGAGGGCCATGGCTCTCAACACTCACCCTAAAAATGTCAATATGACCCTCTGGAGGGTTTGGACCCCGTATAGGGAGACTAAACCCAAATGAAGACCCACCTGCAATCTTGTATAAGATCCAATGCGTCTCCTCACATTTCAGTACAACAAATCATTAATGCAATTGAGTAAATGAAGTTACAAATCATGGAACTAAATGGACACTTCATAGTGGCATGCCCTTTCATAATGGGCTTTAGAGTGTACAAGTGTCTCCAAGATCAAGGAGAAGGTTAACCAAGTACCCTATTAGGTGGTTTCAACCTCTAAGGGAGTGACAAGTCCATAGTTCATCCATCAAGAGGCAAGTGTCATGTGAATAAATGATGGAACGAAGTGAGGCATCAGGGGAAGGCTCCAAGCCACATGCCACAGTACAAGGGTATTTATGATAAGGGAAGCCCACACTTGGGTGTATAGATGTAGGAGGGAGCAATCGTGGTACATGAGTTACCCTGGCCTTCGTTTCCTTCCCCCTTCTTCATATGCCTTTTTCCTTTTCTTGGTTTTTCTTTTTATAACCGATCAAGGCTTGAGGGGATGAGAGCATGATGTGCATGATATAACAATGAATACCCCCTTAAGGTTGGGCAGTTCATCGCTCACCAAGGGTTGGGATAATCATGGGTTCCTTAGTGATTTAGGGGGCTCATATAGGGGGCCTAGGAATCAGGGTGATGGCCATAATGATAGGGGTAGAGCTCATGTTGGTGTCCACGCACTAAATTTGTATTTCTCGAACATATTTTGCATTTTGTATTACATTTCTTGTTGATAGTGTCCAAATTATGCGTTTTACTTTCTTTTTTAGCTGCATCAACCTCCGGGGCATCGTTCCATGCTCGAACCAGAGTGTGGACAAGGGGAGGGGGAGGCTAACACCTTATCGACCTAATGGACAAATGTGGGCCGGATGGAAAATATATGGAAGGGGTTATAATGAACGGAGGGGAGTGATGTATATGGTGTTGGGAAGCGGGACTACACAACCACTATCAGGATTTCCCGTGTAGTGGCACTCCTAAAGCTAGTATCCAATAAAGGAGATCCTACGGGACTAGGATACAAGGTTAACCACCAAGTTGGACAAAAGAGACAAGAGTACAAACCAAATCCATTCTTTCCGTTGAATCCCCCCACTAATCCATCCCCAGCAGTGTCCATGATAAGTATGCCAAAATACCCAACTACATAATGAAAGGCATACCTTCGGACATATGATCATAACAAATGGGTGAGGGAGTTGTTGTCGCTCAAATTGTATAGGCGAGATGCGATAACGATCAGGTCGGGGGCTGTCACTTTGATCTCAACCTCTCTGTTCTAGCTATCTCCCTATAGCAGGCTATGGGGGGTAGTCCCTATGAAATGTGAAGATGGAAAGACTTGTGGGCAACCGACAAGTCCAGGAGGCACAACTGAATGGCCTAGCAACTTGGTTAATTTATCAAGCTCAATGATTAGATTAGATTATCTTGAAAGAGTCGTGCCTTAATGGAGTCAAATACTTGCTTAATATAGATTATTTACTAAGTAATTGCATGAACAGTCGCTGCCTTAGGATGCTTCACTATCCTAAATGAAATGCAACACCTAAAATCTAAGTGAAATGCGAAATCTTTATTGATTTTAAGTTAGATGCCTAACTAGATTAATCCTTTCCCTTAGCTATTTTGAAACTAGTCTCTAGAGTAGGCTGTGGAGAGAAGCTCAGGGAAAGATAGTTGTGGCTATATTAACTATATCTCCCCTGGGAATCTAATCACCCGATGCCATCGGTGCTACAATGGCTTTGACGACTGCAAGGTAACTGTGTTAACCACTAAAGAGGGTCTAGACTTCGCAAGCTAGATGAGAGAGGTGGTCATAAGAGTCTTTCAACCAAGCTTATGCTTGGAGGTTAATTAATTAATGCAAGAATAAAGCCTAGGATGCAAATGCAAGATGAGAGATTACTTTGAGTGAGATTGTTAAATATCTTAAGCACTTAGAGACAAATTACACCGATATTAGAACAACAAAGTACTTAAATCAATATACAATGACAATCTTCACTAAATATGAGATGCTCAATGGAACAAGATAGAAGGCGCCAAAATGTGTTAAGATCAATACAATTGCTCATGAAACAACCATAAACACAATGCTTCTTTTAATAATGGCAATTTAAGATGCTAAGTGCCAATGTGTCAATTAGATGCACGAGATAGAGAGTTTAAACACGATTAGCAAATTTTGGAATACCACAAGAATGATCTTGTTAGGATTAATATTATCAATTGACTTGATTAGCAAGGATGTAAACTTTAGATATAGAGCTCGCTTGCAAAACACAATATTAGTTACACATGTCACAAAAGAAATATCCACAATGACCATAAGAAACAATGTAACTAATTATTCAACTATCCACTTAGCTTGGTGGCAATGACAAGTAAAGATATTCCTTAGGAACAATGTCACAATGAGAGAAAAGAGCATTAATCCACAATGTGATTTATTAGAGCAATGAGCCAATCTAATTAACCTTTTAGAGCACTTATAAATTATATTCGCCAACTATGTTCTTGAAACAATGAAGAGCACTTAAATGTAAAAGATGACAAGACACTAATGAATCTTTTGGCCAAATCACTTCAACAATTAATGTTTATGAATTAGATGAGTTCCTTAGTTATTTTTAGAGCCATTAGTGCAATTATCACTGCTGCAAATTTATATCAGTCCTTGCAATACGCTTAGAAAACAATGCAAGATGTCAAGAATGCTTTTTAGAAAATAAAAGCATGAGATCTTCCAATGAATGCCAATCAGTTTTATAGGCTATAGATCAGACATTTAACATTCAAATCAGACCTTTAAATGGCATATATCAGACCTATATCAACTCAAAAAATGAGAGATTCGGTCCTCAAAAAGGCAACATGGTGCCAAACACTTAAAGCCAAATGAACTCCAATTATTAGTTAATGAAGTTAAGTGATTCCTTAATGATTTTTTGGTCACTTTTAATGTTTTTTATTAGCGTTATAGAACTGAATAAATAGTTGTAGCAAAATAGAGAAGTAAATGAGGGATAGAGAGGCAAACCAATAGGCCTAAGGGCCTAGTTGAGGGCTAAGAGGCTTGGAGATGACTTCCACTTCTTGCACCCACAATGTTAGGAAGAAGATCACTGCAAACACAAGATGTTAGTCCACTAAAACAATGCAAAAATCGATGATGATTGAATAATGGCCAAATGAGGGTTAGAAGAATAAGCTAGGGCTAGAATAGGGCTAAGGATAGGGCTAAGAGGCCAAGGAAGCTCTAAATGAGGGGAAGTAAGGCCCTATAAGTCCATGACCAAGGGAAATAAGTCCACGACGAAGGGAAATAAGTCCACAAGGGCTAATGTCAAGCCCCAAAGGATTGACACAGGGCAAGAGGAGGCCCTAAAAGGGTCGCGACACAAGGGAAAGGCTCTTTAGGGCCTGCGACAAGGGTTAAGAGGGGGGCCGAGGGCCTTAGGAGGCAACCCAAGGCTGTGGCCAAGCAAAAAGAGGGGGGTCGAGGGCTTGAGAAGGCCCTCTAAGGGCATGGAAAACCCTAAAAGCGCTATGGCCTAGGGTTAAGGCCCTAAAAACAATTGTGGCTCAACCAAGGGAGTCGTTAGGAACTTAGGGCTCACAGCTAGCGGCTAGGCTGAAGGAGGAAAGAGGAGAGGACTAAAAGGCTAAAGGGGAAGACGACTAGGTCTTGGAGGCCTCAAACAAATTGCAGCAACCTGCAATCACAAAATTTCTCCAAAAATTTGCTCGAAAATCACTTTAAGATGGACGACTTCCTTTCTTTAGTTGGATGTTGAGTTGCTGGGAGCTAAGGATGCTAGATCTTACTCTCAAGGGCTTAGATCGAACTTCCTTGATTGGATGGATAGCCTAGAAAAAAATGTTGCTTCAAACCCTTGAACTATCACCTGCACAAATGAATAAAGCAATTCCAAACCCCAAATATATATAGAAAATTATGAAACCCCAAATACGCAAGTGCTACAATAACAAGGGTTAGAAAAATAAAAATATTTACAAATTTACAATATTTACAAAATAAAATTGCAAGCTCTCATTAACATATTAATTCTTTTTAGTCGAAGATCAAATAAAAATTTCGAAAATATTTTTTAAATAAATGACATTGGATGAATAATTTCGAAAGATAGATTGGTTGAAACCCTTCTGCAAAATTGATGACCACAACGAAATCTTAGAGCCCAAACAAGGTTGGCTCTTCCCCATAGTCTATGAACTTGGAACCCAAGGGTTAGCGTATCTATAAATCTCTATAATTTTCTCAAGAGAAAATTGTTAGATCATATGATGAATCAGATCACCTAAGATAACTTGTTCTAATAGAATGTTCTTATCACCGACAAATGAAAAAACAATTTATAAAAAAATTGTTCAGCACAATATATGATAACACATAACTAACACATACCACAGTTCAACAGAAGAAGAACATCATGAACTGAACCCCAAAGTCTTTCTATTATGATAAAAAAATGTTCCCAGCAGAGCAACAACTCAATATCAGCGTTACAATTTTTTTCTCATCCAAAGATCATCATGACAATATAAGCTAAATGGCTTATTTATGTAGAGAAACCCCTCCAAATGGAAAATAACGGCTAGTTGGCTTGATCCTCGTCAAAATAATCTCGATCATTAAAAATAACTTGATCATCTTTAAATCTCCATTATCAAAATTTTATTTTGAGGAAAAAATAGAAATTTTCTTAAAAACCACTTTTAATTAATCAAAAAAATAATATTTTGGATTAATTTCCTCAAAAATTTGATTTGACTTGACCACCAAGGTCTAAGGCTCAAATTTTCGTAAAATATCCATTTTTCCATTTTTCCTTTGGTGGAGGACCTTAAAAAATTGAGTTCTTTTTATTATTTTTCCACTTGGAGAGAAACTATTTTCTCTATAATTATTTTGACTCAAAATTACTTAATTGACTCCGGAGGGGATTAATAATTTTTTCCACCCTCAAATATTTTAGTCATGGTGTCTGACTGCGAGGGACCGTGCACTAAAATATTTTTTACATCAAGATATTGCAATTTAATTCAACTCTTAGAAGGGGAAATACACATTTAGACCATAGTTTTAAAAATCGGCTGGATCGGCTCGGAATCAACCGAGTCAATCGAGCCAGACCCTCGGCCGGACCGACTCGGTGGAAAAACCGGTTCGGAGGCCGGTTTGTGACCGAGCCGACCGAGCCAACCGAGCTGACCGAGTCGTACACCGAGCCATACATAGAGCCGACCGAGCCATTGTCCTGAATTGTAGAGATTTGCAATCCGCATTTTGAGTCAAACTTGCAGTTCTTCTTGGTGTGAGCGCAATTGGTCTGTCTTTGAGAGGATTCATACAAAGAAGAGAAACCATTTGGAGCCAATGCAGATCCACTAGTAGCAGGCCTAGTCCCAACTCCAAGTCCTCCAGTTGCAACTGCAGGCACTTCCTCTAGTCAGCCACGACGGAGGCGCATAACTCATCTATCTCAGGCTCAACGTGTGACAGTTCAAGTTGAGGATGTTGATTCAGAGAAGGAGGAGCGAGCAGTTTCCCCCTTTGGTTCAGAGTTTGAGGCAGAGGATATTGTCTTGTCAGATGTCTAGCAGTAGTGACTATACATGTTTTGTTGTATAGGCCATTTAGAGCCTCCTTGGTTATGTTTTTTGTTTTTATCTCTATATCATCATCATGTATTGGACAATACACTAGGTGCAATTTTGATATAATGGATATATTCATGCTTTGTGTTTGGAAACATGAATGAAAATCTTTAAAATTATGTTCTTTTATAAAAAAAGTAATATTTAATGTACTTTTTACAAAGACCGAGTCATTGAAACCGAACCCGTCGAGTCGATACCGAGTTGGAGTCGGAGCCAACCCTAGGCCGTTTCGGAACCCTAGTCCGATTTTTAAAACACTGTTTTAGACATAGGCCCCTAAGGCACTACCTAATTTTGCAGCACAATATGATCTCGTATGAAACCAAGTGTGCTTGTAATAAAATAATTTAGTCATGGTGTCTGACTGTGATGGACCATGCACTAGAATTATTCCCAAACACACTTTTACAATAGGCTCGATATAACACTAGGACTCACCTAAGACCATGTCAACGAATTCCACCCTAGCTTTGGGGTTTAAGATGGAAGAAAAACTTTGTCAATTATCCATGTATACAAACACACATAATTTAGGGAGGATAAAAAACTTCATAGGATGAAATCCTTTTCCAAAATCAGAGGTTTACCTAGCTGGTGTTGCATAATTAAATGGTCATACTAGCATCATTTACAATAAAACTTGCAGAAATTGGGTTTACAATGATATAATCATGTTGGTTGATGACTTGATCTTTGAAAAATTCTCGACTTCCTTGGTAGCAGAGATGGTGGCACATCGAGCTATCTAGTGGTTGCTGGCTGCCAGCTGAGGACTATCTAGGAGAAAATTTTTCCCCTATGGATATCACCCACAAGTGGTGGATAACAAACCCAATGGACAAATGTGGACCCAGTTGGGAAATATGTGAAAATGGGCTATAATGGGCAAAGGGGAGTGATATATGTGGTGTCGGGAAGCGGGACCACACAACCAAAATTGGGATTTCCCATGTAGTGCTGGTCCTAAAGCTAGTAGCCAATAACAGAGATCTCATGGGACTAGGATACAAGCTTAACCACCAAATTGGACAAGGGGACAAGAGTACAAACCAAGCCCATTCTTTCTGCCGAATCCCCCCACTAATCCACGCCCATATTTGTCCATGATAAGTAAGCAAAAATACCCAATTACATAATGAAAGCCATACCTTCGGGTTTGGAAGGCCCACTTTCAAACATACGATCATAATAGATAAGCGAGGGCACACAATGGCTGGCTCAAGTGGCAGAGATGGTGGTACATCGAGCTATCTAGTGGCTCCAAGGGCTGTTGGCTGCCGACTGAAGACAATATAGGAGAAATATTTCTCCTATGGGTGCCACCCATTGTTGGTGGGTAACACTCCATACTCCAAAAAGCACTCAAGGATCATGTGCAAGCCATCAAAAGTATCTCCATGCCAAGACATCATGCCCAAAAAGTGCCCTACATCACCTTCACAAGAGGAAAAAGGGTGACATGGCATCAACAAGCTCAAGCATTGGGGCTCTAAGGTGATGTACAAGCCCTCCCTTGTCATCTCCAGGTTGACCATCATCATCATCTAAGCTCTGGATCAAGTGATGCCCATCAAACAGTGTCAAGGCCAACTTGTGGGCATCCTAGGTTTGTTGGGAACATCATCATTATCTCTAACACTAAGCATCATGGGCTTAGTGTTCCAACATCTAGGGGTTCCTCTAGGTGTCAAGCACCATGTGAAGCTATCAAATAGCCCAACGCTTTGCTCTAGGTAGGCAATGATGCGCCATCAAAGTCAATCTCTCTAACCAAATCTCGTATAGGTGTTCCCTCTCTTATGTTTGGGATGGCTAGGTGGATAAACCTATTAGGTATTTCCAACCCCCAAGGGAAAGTGGCAGGTATCAGGTCAACCCATCAATCCATAGGTGCAAGTGTAGATGGTGGTAATGGAGTGGAAAAGACTTTAGAGCCAGGTGCCATAGCCAAGTGACCAACTAATGGTGGTCCAACATCTAGGGTGTATAGATGTAAGGAGGGAGCAATCATGGAGGCATGAGTTACCCCTTTCCTCAACTTTCTTTTTCCACCCCTCTCGTGTGTCTTTTACTTCTTTATGATAGTGCTTTGATATGGGTGCATAGTTCAGGAACCCAAGCTTGCATTTGAGAGATTTAGCATTTATTACCCCTTAAAATGAGGTTGCTTGCACATCAAGGTTGGGACAATACAAGGGTTCCTTTTTATGTGGGGAGCCTCAAGTGCTCCAGAAACTAGGTAATGGCTAATGAGAGGGGTAGAGCTCATGCTAGGCTTTTGCCCATGCACTAATTTCAGTCCTAGCCATCTCTTGCGTTTTTCCATTTTCTTTTATTGTGGCTTTCTTTGCTTTTAGCATTCTTTTAGTTGCATCAACCTGAAGGGAAATGCTTTCCATCCCAGACCCAAGGATGAGGATGAGAGGGTGCCAATCCTCATGACCAATGATCCCCTGCCTGAAGAATGGATGAAGAATAGAGGGAATGATGGAAAGTGATAAGCATGCTACTTCAATCAGAGCCTCCCCAGTAGTGTCCTTCCTATAAACCCAAAGATCTCAAAGGAGGTCCCACTAGACTAGGATCAAAGACTAACCGGCCGGGTGAAGTGAGAGCACACAAATATAGTCAAGATCGGTCAATCATCTAGATCGCCCCTTGATTCATATTAATATGTCCCAAAAAATAAGCAAAATCACATGATTACAAAATGGTAAAAGTACTTGCCGATGGATGACCCACCTTCCTTCGAGGCATGCCAGACGGGAGAAAGAAATTTAACCAAAGCATATATATGTGGAGGGTCCCTGGCATCATGTCAAGTAGGGATGTTGACTGGCTTGCTCTCCAAAGAGGAGAAAAATTTCTCCTGTGGATTATCCACTTTTTTGTGGGTAACAGGACTCATACAATATGAAGGGTAACAGGACCAAAATAGATTCCGCACAGAATTAGGAGGGTAACATAATTCCCCAATTATGCAATACAGTTTCACATAATGATTACAATGGGATACAAGAGCCCTTTATATAGAATTAGATCTAGGTTGACTAGGTCTAATCCTAAAAGACATGATCACTTGGATCACCCATTAATAATACATTAACAATAAATTACTTTATACATTAATGACCACTAAGAGGCTACTAAGTCAAGATATATGTTAACATTAATACTATTCTCCAAGTCAGAATTTATGGTTCATTTTGCATTTTTGCTGCTTGTTCCTGTGTTACGGAAGGAGAAATTCAATTCAGCATGCAGATAGTAGTGGGCAAAGAAGCAAAGTAATTATCTGTTGTTTTAAGTATTTTTTTCAATTTAGTTTAAAAAATGCATTTCTCTGTTTTTGATGAGCTGAACTTTTCCCCAACTCGATAATTTTGGATCCTAGCTGAGTCACAGCTGAGTTCCAGTTCTGCAATACTGCAAAACATTCATTTAAAGCCCTGTAATATGAGCCTAATATTTTTGTTTGAATCTTATATTTCCATCCTAGATTATATTTTTCTACATGTTTGTAGGCATTTCGTTTTCTTTGCATAATGTAAAATGTTATAATTTTTGCAGTTATTCCTTGTCAAGTTATTATTTATTAATGTGTTTTTAGTGCCAACGAATTTCATTGTTCTTATGATATGCAGCCAAGGAGATCTGATCTGGATATGAATCAGCATGTGAATAATGTGACATACATTGGATGGGTTCTTGAGGTTTGTATTGTCCTTGTATTTTGGTCAGTGGTTTGCATGTCCGCAGTTTGAATACCTAGTTTGAGTGCAACTTAGCAAATTCCATACACAGCATCTTACTTGTGTTTTCCCTCCCTTGAAAATGAGCACACAGATACACACACATGGTCATTTGCTCTAGTTATCATTTTATGGAGCCATGGGACTATTTGAGGTTGTAAATTAGTGTAAACACTTTTCAGTTTCACACTGTATGACTAATGAAAATATGATGGCTATATTCCCTTTGCACAAAGATTGCTTATTTTTAAAATCTAAATGCCAAATTCTTTTACTTATCCATGACAGAGCATGCCACAAGAAACTTTGGATACACATGAGCTAGAAATGATAACTCTTGATTATAGGCGAGAATGCAACAAAGATGACATTGTCGAGTCTTTGACGGGCTTAGTATCTGAAACATCTGATACTAGTCAAGTTGAAAATAGTACTTTTGCATCTAATGGAAATGCAACTTCCACAAATGGAGTTGCAAAAGTAAGAAGTCCAGGGAAACTCTCATTGAGTAGTGAGGGCTTGGAATTCTTACATATGCTAAAACAGGCTGAGAGTGGTTTTGAGATTAATAGAGGTCGATCTAAATGGAGGAAACTTGGACGGTAATTTATGAAATACGAATTTTTAGTCAAAAGGTCTCCATTCCCTGAGGTATGTCTCCATGAAAAGTACAAATTTCTATTTAGCTTGGTAAGTGACTAGTGTTCAATGGATTATAAGTGTGATGCTTTTAGCTTTTAGAAATAGCTTTGAGTTGCCTCATGGGCATAAGAGGCCTATATATTCCAGAGTGCTCATAGTTTGGCAAAAGCTGATTCACTTTGGAAGGACTAGAAAATGCTTCTAGTGTGCTACTTCGCCCATTGTATTGTGAGTGGTGTTGCTTTGGGGTAGATATTATCGACTATTAGCATTTAGGCAGGAAATGCTTTGGGCAGTCTTCAAGTTTTTTCCATTGAGTTGTGTCGATTGATATTGAGCTGAAACTTTTAAATTGTAATTTCAGAAAGCACTGAAAATATTGTTATTGTTATTGAGCTGAAACTCTTAAATTGTAATTTTAGAAAGCACTGAAAATATTGTTATTTGTATTCTAATTTCTTTAGACAACTACATTAAGGGATGAAGAGCTAGCTTTGATCGGTTTTATATTGAATGGTGATATATCTTACAGATTTTCTATGTAGTTGTATCGATTGTCATTAACTTGAAAAGCTTTAAATAATAACGTTAGTGCAGTGGATATGATAATCTTATAAAATGTGCTTTCTTAAGAAAAAGGGATATATAGTCATTTGGCAACTTTTCATAGTTTTCAAACTAACAAGGTGAATATTATAATTAATTAGTTTTTGAAACTTCCTGTTTTACTACGAATTGAAATCACTGTTTCTTCGAAAATCCAGTGCTTTGTCTATTTCAACTGCTCAACATTACTAATTTTATGGTTTGAGGATTTCTTAGTAAATTAAGAGATCTTTTTATTAGTTTCTTCAAAATTTATATCCATTGCAGTCGGATTTTTGTGCATGGAAATTACGATGTCATGTAATTGTGTCTGCTTGCAATAATGCAATACAGGATTACTCTTCTTGTGAGGCTTGCATTCAGTGTTGCAAGCAGACACTGATATTGAGCTGAAACTTTTAAATTGTAATTTCAGAAAGCACTGAAAATATTGTTATTGTTATTGAGCTGAAACTTTTAAATTGTAAATTCAGAAAGCATTGAAAATATTGCTATTGTTATTGAGCTGAAACTTTTAAATTGTAATTTTAGAAAGCACTGAAAATATTGTTATTTGTATTCTTTAGACAACTACATTAAGGGATGAAGAGCTAGCTTTGATCTGTTTTATATTGAATGGTGATATATCTTACAGCTTTTTCTGTGTAGTTGTATCGATTGTCATTAACTTGAAAAGCTTTAAATAATAACGTTAGTGCAGTGGATATGATAATCTTATAAAATGTGCTCTTCTTAAGAAAAAGGGATATATAGTCATTTGGCAACTTTTCATAGTTTTCAAACTAACAAGGTGAATATTATAATTAATTAGTTTTTGAAACTTCCTGTTTTACTACGAATTGAAATCACTGTTTCTTCGAAAATTCAGTGCTTTGTCTCTTTCAACTGCTCAATATTACTAATTTTATGGTTTGAGGATTTCTTAGTAAATTAAGAGATCTTTTTATATCCATTGCAGTCGGATTTTTGTGCATGGAAGTTACAATGTCATGTAATTGTGTCTGCGTGCAACAATGCAATATGGGATTACCCTTATTGTGAGGCTTGCATAATCAGTGTTGCGAATATCGCGATTTTATCGCGATGTTTAAAAAAATTGCAATTTTTTCATGCCCGTGATTTTATCGTCCGAATTGTGAAAAAATCGCGATCTGATGCATAAAAATCGTTGGGTCGGAAAATAGCGCGGTTTTAAAAGCTAAATTCAGTCTTTTTGGCGGACAGAGGGCAAGAGTGAAAGCTAAGGAGGAAGATAACTCATCTACAAGGGCAAGAGAGGAGAAAAGTGAAGGAATTTAGCGTCCCAAGAAAAAACAAATTCAAGTTTGGACCAAGTTTCTTCAAAAGAACGTGGTTTTCAGGTATGGGCATCAAATTTGGCCATCTTTTTGTTTTTTTGTTTTTGTTTTTCCTTGGATTTCTATCACTCATTTATTTTTCATGATTTTTGTTTGGATTTGATTTTGTTTTTTTGTCATTTTTGTTACATTATGCGGAGGGTTTTTTTGGTAAAAAATGCAAAATATTGGTTGTTAGTTTTATTTGTTTAATTTCTTCTTGTACCTTAGTTTTTTTCATCATTTTTGCTTGGGTTTGAATGCGTATTTTTTTCTATTATTGTTGCATTGAGTTGATGTTTTTTTTTGGGTCAAAAATTCAAAATGTTGTATGTAAATTTTAATTTCATTTCTTTAACTTGCAATTCTTCTTGTGCCCTAGGTTCAAGCTCCAAACTTCAACTTACAATAAAACTCAAGGGTTCAACAAAGTTACAAACATGCCAAAGAAATTGGCCCTTTTGTGGGAATTTGATGAACCTGATGGAGAATTTGATGGGTCAAATTTGAGTTGCAAGTTATGTGGGAAACATATGACAAAAGGGGTATACAAATTGAAGTTCCACCTTGGACAATTTCTTGGACATGAGATGGGGCCTTGCTCAAATACAAATCCATAAATCATCCGAAGAGCCCTTAAATATTTGGAAGGAATAGAGACAAACAAACTTACCAAGACAACTATGAAGAGTTAAATAGTAGGGGGTGGAGTGTCAGGATTGGGAGGTGACTGTGAGAGTGGTATTGGTTCTTCACCATTAGTATGTACACCGAACCCCATAGCTACATCATCATTTTTTGTTCTTAGAACGACACTTGGTGCACAACCATCTATCTCGTCAGTGATTAAAAAAAGAAAGAAGGAAGAAGTTGACAAGTTGTTGGAAAAGTTTCTTCTTTTGAGTGATATTCCTTTCAGTGTTGCCAGAAACAATCCATTTTTCCGGCCCGCGATTGATGCTATTGCTATTGTTGGCCCAGGGTACAAATCCCCTTCATATGATGACTTTAGAGATCACATTCTTCAAAATGAAAAAGTTGACTACACTAAGATATTGAAGGAGTTTAGGGGATCATGGGCACACACATGATGCACTGCGGTGTTAGATGGTTGGCCCAAATAAAATGGTAGAAGCTGTGAAATTTTTTTAACCTAAGAAATCTTACTATTAATTCTTGATTTAATTCTTCTATTTGATTAAATTATAAGTTATTATTCTGAATATTCAGAAACAACATCGAAGTAAATACATATAACAACCTACATATATAGATCTAAAACTGAATAACATGCACCATGACAAAGTGACACACAAGGATTTTCTGGACAATTGTCCCCGGAAAAACCCAATGCGAGAAAACCGATCTTCTGGCTGCTAGAGGGTTTTATTATTAAGTAGATTCTAAGTACAACAAATCTGGGCACCAAACTGGTTAACTTGACAAAGAAATAAGCTACAACTATACCTTTGTTCTAGAGACAGAAAAACTGACTGATTCATACTCTCAAACGAGATTTATAGAACTCAACCATTTTCAGTCTTCAAAAACTCTAGTGCTGCTCTGAAGCCCACAACATCAGCTCTGCTAGCAAGCGTCAGCCCCTGTGCTGCTCGGGAAGGACCCGCGTCACACCAGACTGGGTTACGCTGCCCTTGCGCTGCCTTGGTTGGGCCTGCGTTAGCCCTGCTGGCCTCTTGGTGCCTCTGCGCTGCCCTTTTTGGGCCTGCGTAGCCCCTGACGCCTCTACGCTGCCTCTCCTGGGTTGTGGCTGCGCTGAGTAGTTGCTCCCTCTGCGCTGCTCATTCTACTGCTTCTCTGCCTCTTGTCGCACTCTTGGCTTGGGATCAGATCATCCCTTCTGCCAATACTACCCCTCATTGTAGCTGAAACACTTCTGGAAATTTTTAGCAAACCACGCCCTAGAATTCCAGCTTAGTCTCAGTGCTCTGTAACTGTGTGTGTTCTCCAATTGATCCCAAGCCTTTCTTTTATACTTTTCTCGTTGGAAAACCAACGTCCGTGATGTAATCTTGAATTGACGGCTAAGATTAAAAGAAAGCTTGATTCGTGAGACTTAATTCATTTTCATCACATGTTTAATTTAATTAACTTTAATCTTTTAATTTTCCTAAGTTAGACTTAGGATCCTTAATTAAAATGATTAATTAATTAAATATCTCTTAAACATGATGGAATTTCTCAAATCCCTTTTTGGGTCTTGGAGATCTCATGTACTCTAGTCCCTCCACAAATTTTTGGAGCTAGAGCACATTCGATGTTATCCTAACACTCCAAAAATCTGAACACTCCCTCTTAACGAAGAATGTGCTCCAACACAACACTTCACCTCGAAGTTTTGCATTAATCTCTGGTGTGGGTCTCTGTGCTGATGCTTGGCGTGTTGCCCTTCATCACTACGCTGCCTTCTCTGGTCTGGTTTTCTGCTGTTGTTGGTGCTTTCTACAGCACAAATTCTTCAGTCTTGTTGGAGATCCAGGCTAGTTCTGCAATGGCTCTAATAACATGTGAAAATTTCTTAACCTAAGAAATCTTACTGTTAATTCTCAATTTACTTCTCCTACTTGATTAAATTACAAGTTATTATTCCAAATATTCGGAAAAAACATCGAAGTAAATACATATAACAACCTACACATACAGATCTAAAACTGAATAACATGCACCATGACAAAGTGACACACAAGGATTTTCTAGACAATTGTCCCTGGAAAAACCCAATGCGGGAAAACTGGTCTTCTGGCTGCTAGAGGGTTTTATTACTAAGTAGATTCCAAGTACAACAAGTCTAGGCACCAAACTAGTTAACCCGACAGAGAAATAAACTGCAGCTATACCTCTGTTCTGGAGATAAAAAAACAGACTAATTCACACCCTCAAACGAGATTTACATAACTCAGCCCTTTTCAGTCTTCAGAAACCCCAGTGTTCCTTTGAAGCCCACTGCGACAACTCTGCTAGCATGTGTCAGCCCCTGCGCTACTCAGGAAGGGCTTGCGTCACTTCAGATTGGGCTACGTTGCCCCCGCACTGCCCTGGCTGGGTCTATGTCAGCCCTGCTGGCCTCTTGCTGCCTCTGTGCTGCCATTTCTAGGCCTGCGTAACCCCTGAAGCCTCTGCGCTGCCCTTTTTGGGCCTGCGTAGCCCCTGAAGCCTCTGCGCTGCCTCTGCTGGGCTGTGGCTGCACTGCGTAGCTGTTGATCCCTCTGCGCTACTCAGTCTGCTGATTCTCTACCTCTTGTTGCACTCTTGGCCTGGGATCAGATCATCCCTTCCGCCAATACTACCCTTCGCTGCAGCTGAAACACTTCTTGAAATTCTTAGCAAACCACGCTCTAGAATTCCAGCTTAGTCTCAGTGCTCTGCCACTGTGTGTGTTCTCCAACTGACCCCAAGCCTTTCCTTTACACTTTTCTCATTGGGAAACCAATGACTGTGATCTAATCTCGAATAAACGGCTAAGATTAAAAGAAAGCTTAATCCGCATAACTTAAGTCATTTTCATCACATGTTTAATTTAATTAACTTCAATCTTTTAATTTTCCCAAGTTAGACTTAGGGTCTTCAATTAAAAATATTAATTAATTAAATATCTCTTAAACATGATGGAATTTCTCAAATCCCTTTCTGAGTCTCAGAGATCTCATGTACTCTAGTCCCTCCACAAACTTTGGGAGCTAGAGCACATCCGATGCTATCTCAACACTCCAAAAATCTCAGCAGAAACCTTATTAACTTCTTGGTTAATTGTCCTAAGGGGACAATGTTTATGAAATCTATTGATGCATCTGCACATATCAAAGATGCATGGTTATTATGTGATTTGTTGGATGTGTTCATTCAGGAGGTGGGTCCACAACATGTCCAAATCATAACAGACAATGCTGCAAATTATGTTGTTGCTAGCAAGATGCTTATGGAGAGACATCTTAACTTACTTTGGACACCTTGTGCTGCACACTGCATTGATTTGATATTGGAGGACATAGGAAAATTTCCTTTTGACAAGGATATTGTTGAATCATAAAAAAACATTACAAAATTTATATATAATCATGCATTTGTGCTTCATTTGATTAGAACATTCACCAACAACAAGGAGTTGGTGCGCTTTGCCATTACACAGTTTGCCACCAGTTTCATATCTATTCAATTCCTCTTGAATTATATGTTGGGATGTGAATAGAATGTTTCTTTCAGTGGAGTGATGTGTTTTGTCATATAGACGCAAACCAGAGGGAAAGGCCATATACATGTTAGTTTCATACCAGGGAAACTTCTGGGTGGGAGTGCAAAAGGTGTGTAGCATTACTGAAACTTTGGTAAAGGTTATTTGATTAGTTGATGGAGACAAGCCTACAATGGGCTACTTTTATGAGGCCATGGATAGGGCTAAAGAATACATTCAGAGCTACCATGATGATAAGGGGGATGAGGGGCTTCAGAAACAACAACTTCTATGGGAAGTGATTGATAAGCGATGAAACAAGACACTCCATCGCCCCATTCATGCTGCAGGGATCTACTTGAACCCCACATTTTCTTACTTCTGTGGTTTCTTATTTGATGCTGAGGTTATGGATGGATTCTTTACTCGTGTTTAGAAGATGCTGCCATCTCGAACAGAACGTGCAGAAATCTCCAAAGAAATAAAGATATATAGGATCGCAGGTGGCACATTTAGCTTTGACATGACTATCTATGATAGGAAGACTAAAATGTCAGGTAAGATTTAGTTTGTTCAAAATTCATTGTTTCTTTTAAATTTCATTATTTTTCTTATGTTTATCTTATTTGTTGTAGATGCATGGTGGAGAAGCTACGGTGGAAAAATAGCCAATCTCCAAAGGCTTCCCATTCGAGCGTTCAGCCAAACATGTAGTTCCTTAGGATGCAAGCGCAACTAGAGTGTATTTGAAAAAATACACACCAAGAAGTGCAATAGGTTAAACTATTCCAATTAATTTTTTGAATTTATCAAATAATAATTTTTTATAATTATTAATTTATTATTTACAATTTATTAATTTATGAACCTTGTACAAGATGGAGTCCCAGCGACTTAATGACATGGTCTACGTCTACTACAATTTTCGATTATGGCTGAGTCAACTTGAGAGGACACCTGATGTGGAGACCATCTCATTGGATGAGATTGACACCACTGCTGCATGGAGGGTTGAGGTCGAGAGGCCTGTCATGGAGTCGGCCCCTGATTGGTTAAGAGTAGGATGTATTGGAGGGGGTAGAGGAGGAGGAGGAGGAGGAAGTGACACCAACTACCTCCCTCACCAGTAGAAGACGTCGTATACCTCCTATAGCTCCTAGTTCTTTAATGTTCAGAGCACAATAGAGTCCACTGCTAGCCCCACCGCCTTCTTCATCTAGAGGGAAAGTTGTAACATTTTCTCGCAAGAGAGGCATAGGAAATTGGTAGTATTAGTTATTTGGTTCATTTCATTGTACATGACATTATGACTCATGATATGAGATACATTATTATATTTTTTGTTGATATTTTGAGGTTGGGTTGGGACTAGACATCGGTACTAGACATGATATTACACATCTTATATATTAGTTCTCTTTTCATATTTATGTGTCAATGCATTTATTTTATGTTGTAGATGCTTTATATATTAAAAAAATTGAAAAAAATGAATACTTTTGTATTTGTCAAATTTTTGCCGTTTTTTTTATCGATTTTCTCCGATTTTAGACCCTCGCCGTTTTAATCACGATCGTGATGTTTGCAACATTGCTTGCATTTGCAAAAAATCCCATTAAGCTTTGCAATCCTCAAGTTCAAAGTACAAAATAAAATGGTATTTTTGGTCAGTATGCTGCATTGTTTGGGAATTTGTAGCTACAAATGTGTATGGTTCTACTTACTAGTTTATTTGAAGTTTTTGAAAGTAACAAGCCATTTTTTAAAATTTCAGCGAGAATGGAAATATTTTTATCTATGTGGAGGATTTTCTTCAACATTATTGATTTAAGGTCTCAACACATACTAAGAGACATTTGGTGTTGCGTATTGTTCCTTCATATTTGGGTAGAGCATATTACCCACCCATGTGGGTAACCTCTAGGAGAAAAATATTCTCCCTTGTTTCAGCGTGCCAGCTAGTAGCCCTATGGTGATCCACATATAGCTAGTTTCAAATGCCTCTCATCCATGCTTTGGTCAGTGCTTATTCTCATTTAGTCTGCTCATTTGAAGAATTTGGGTCATTTATTGTAAGATACACCAACCATTTTTGCATTCAAGTGTTTTTTCTTTAATGTTTAAGGGCATTCTAGTATGAATCACAAGTTGAACTAGATTTTATACCACTTTTGGTTATACTCTTGTTCCCATGCTTCACTTTGGTGGTTATATCTTGCCTCTTGTCTAGTGTAACCTTCCTTGGGGCATTGCTTTCACTCTCTAGGAAGGGCACAAATTAGGAGGCTCTAGTTGATGGTGTGTATCCATGAAAATCTACTTAAACACTTCCATCTCTTCCTTGTGTTCACATCCCATGTTTAGGTTGATTGTTATCTTTCACCATTATTGGTTCCCTATTTTCCTCATCATTGTGTAGGGGCCTGCAAACTTTCCTCAAAGAGGTTGATGCAACAGAAAGAAAAGAAAGAGCATGTGCCATAATGTTAAAATGCAAAAGATTCATCGAGATAAAATGAAAGTGCGTGGACAAAATCCTAGCCTAAGCTCTGCCCCTCTCATTCCCTCACCCAGTTTCTAGCTAATCCATGATTTATTAATCCAAATGAGTAATAAAATGCTCTATATTTAAGGGATCAATGATGAATCAATGATAACCCAAGTTGTCTTTGTAAAATAAAGAAAATCAATGAAGGAAAAGATGCACAAGAGGGGTGGTAAAAATAGGTCGAGGAAAGGGATAACTTAGGTCCCACGATTGCTCCCTCTTCTCATCATAATGCTCAAGGATGTTGGAATTTCATAACTAGTACAAGATCACGTCATCTTCCATGAAGTAAATCTCATGCCATGTCATTGATTAGTTACACCAACTGATTGATGGGTCGACCTAGGAACTATTCCTCCCCTTAAGGTTGGAAACACCTAATAGGGCCTTATGATAACCCTATCATATCTAGGTATATTTTTTTTTTTACAAATCATAAGCTAAAAAGACACTTGAAGATGATACTTGTGTAAAGCATTTTGATGCCTTCTTCATTAAATATGTCCCTCCCTAATACTTTGATGGTTCATACACCTATGATGTTGATATCACTTAGTTTTGTGAGTATCTTTTAGATGCGTGCTTGTAGGAACAATTTCCATTCCTTGAGGGATTGTATGATGCTTCTCTAATATTTCAAAGAGGACATCCAACCCCATTAGATGACTCAACTGGGTACTAGCGCCAGGACATTGACCATTTTTTTAGGAGCATTGACCTTCAACACTATTGATGGCACTCTCCTCTCCCTCTAAAGCCTTAAAAATTGCATAGGGTGTTGATTAGAGAGTTGATGTACACCAAAGCTGACAAGATGCCCCCATGCTAGCATTGCACCACCTTGATGGATGTTGCCTTGTTCTTGAGATGATTTGAGACCCCTTTGTAGGGGATGGTACATTACTTTGCATGATGATGTCATGCTTTAGCTCTATGATGTCCCCTTCATATGGTGGCTCACATTGATGATGTGGGCTTATTTAATGATAACACCTTGTTGAGGGAGCCTTTGCTTGATGGTTGGACACATTTTTATAAGATGTAGCTTTTCGATGAGATGTACCTCAAGTTATCCATGGCACATTTTCATGAGAGACACCTTTTAGTGGATGACATCACTCTTGGATGCATTTTAGTTCACATGTGCGGGTGAAAAGAGGTGTTTTTTTATGTTTTATTATTGAGTTGGCTACCTTTGGGGGTCAACTTATGATCTATCCAACTTGTAATCCAACTTTTATTGTTTTTAGGGCTTTTAGTCTAATCTTGGACTAAATCAACTTGGTTGCTCTCATCTCTTATATGAGCATAGGGAAGTCGATTTAGCCTTCAATCATTGTCACACACACTTAGAGAGTAGTGCACACTAGTTGTTTCATCTCTCTGTCACTATGGAGCACTAGAAAAGCAAATTTCCTTGGGGAGGTTATTTTGATTGGATGGTTTTCTCTCTTGGATGATATTTGGTGATTCTTTGATGATATGTGCAAATTTATTCTTAATTTTTTTTTTGTGTTGTATTTGTTGTAGAGTTAGGGTTTTATTGAAACTTTCACCAAAGTTTTGCGAATTTTTTTATGGCTCTAACATCTCCTTGACAATATTTTCATCAAGTTTTTCTTGAGGAACCTAAGTGTATCCTCCTCCCATTTTGTCTTTAAAAAGGATAGAAAAGATAGGACACTAGGGCTTAAGGATTTGGGAAACCTAAGTGTAGCATTCTCTCTCCTTAAAATCGCTTCCATCAATGCTCTTCCTTAGACTCCATTAGCCCTTGATTGAGAAAGAAATTAGTCCTATCTCTTGTGCCAATCCATAAAATTAATGAATTAAACCCTAAATTTCTTTTTATGTTTTCTAGGGTTAATTAGGGTTAAGTTACAACAAAATCTGTTTTTTCAAAATTATTTCCTTTGGACCTTCTAGTCCTACGATTAGACTTTGCATGTATTAAATTGGAAAAATGAAAATATTATTTTTCATGCATTTTTAGCCATTTATTAGGGTGGAGGTTTAGAATTTGTATAGCTATTTTATGTGTTTTCAACGATTGAAAATTGTTGTAATTTAATTCCATGTATATCCGTTGAATAGCACAATTTTTTATTCGTTTATCATATATTTTGGGTTTGTTTTATCACTGTTGTTATAAATATTTGCATGTTGTAATTTTGATATCTAAAACTTGTTTTTTTTTTCCTCGAGAAAAAGCCTAATTTTATTATCAATTGAAATAAAATTACATTATGTGGATATATTACTGGCAGGTATTCGAATATAAAGGATCACTAGGATCCATCAGAATAGTGGTTTAAAGCCCTTATAACTGAGCAAAAGAAGAAAAACTAGCTAGAAATGCCTAACGACTCATATGGTTGTAGAAGTCATCCAATTTTCCTTTCTTCCCTTTCTTCTCTTTTACTTCCTTCCAAACCCCTGTGGTAGGTTGGATGATGGCTAAAGCCGTATCCACTATATTTTCTGCAGGGGCGAGCTTCTTTTTTGATTTAGAGCTTGATGTAGGAGCATCCGGATTTAGCCAACAATGTGATTGTGTGTTCACATGTTGTGGCTAACAAGAGGTGGAGAAAAATTGATTATTAATATTTTATTTAGCTTTAATTGTGAGAAGTTAGTTTGTTTGATTTCCTAACTTAAATAGGAATAAAATAGCAGATTGGTTCTCTCTGTTAGGAGATCAAACCAAGTAGATTAGATCATTAAGATAGGATAGAATTAGTTTGTTAGAGTGGTTCAACAAAGAGCTAATAAAAGACAAGAGAACCACTTTTAGGTATATATAAGTGCAGATAGGTGTGAGAGAGGAGAGAGAGGTGGGAGATAAGCCATGTAAAATCTAGCCATCAAGGGCTCGACTCTGTGTATTTTCACTTTTGATTAATTCCAAGTGTTTTTGTATTTTAATTTGGTTGTCAAGTTTAAATTTTCCTTTTTTATTTCTCTGTTGGAGTATATATATTGCATCGCGCACAACGGGGGTTCCCAGTCATATGTCTGTGTGAAATTACAGATTCAAGTCAAACTTGTAGAGTTGTGATGCAGACGTCCATAACGATTTTGGCGTTGATCACACATCGCATCCGGAAAGGGCCCACTGAACGTGCGAACAACAAAGACACAACGAGATTGTTAGATCTGGCATAGATCAACGATGGAGATTAAATCGCAACCCAAGGGAATTTCACACATCAACAATTTTCGTGTTTATTGTTAAGACATCACACGGTGAGTGATTTAGTTTGTGATGCGATAAAGACAGGAGGTAAGTTATTGAAGTTGCGATGCAGTAAATAGTTTAAGTTGCAGAGATTGTGATGCGATGCGAAGCATATCGCACATCACATGCGATAAGGTATAACAACGATCATAGGAATTGGAATGAGTAAAGTTGAGAATGCGATTTGCCGTGATTGGTCATTGATTGTGTGGGCCCATAAACCGTAAGTTTCGTGCGTATTTTGAAAATTTGCAGCCTTGCTGCATCATTTGGTATTAGAGCAGAAATTGAGTTTTGTTCTCAAGGATTGTAGCAAATATGCCACCCAGGAGAGGAGCTGGCATAGGTCGGGGAAGACCTATAGCCACTGCAGATTTTCTAGCAGAGATTTGACACCTTTGTACACGGATGGAGACAATGGAGACTGTTCAAAGGAGAGCACCTGAAGAAGGGAATGTCAGTGTTGTAGAAGAATTTTCTGAGGAAGAAGAAGAGGAAGAAAGCGAGGCAGCTAAATTTTTCAAGATATTAGCAAAGGTTAGTGGAAAACCAAGAATGGAGATTCCTTCATATGAGGGGAACCTTAATGTGGATGAGCTGATGGATTGGATCGGTTCAGTGGATAAGTATTTCGACTTGGAAGAGGTCGAAGACAAGAAGAAGGTTAATTTTGCAGCTACCAAGTTGAAGGGCCATGCATCTATCTAGTGGGATGAACAATAGACATCCAGGGAAAGAAAGGGAAAGTCTAAGATCAAGCAATGGGATAAAATGGTAAGTAAATTGAAGAATAAGTTTATGCCAAAAGACTATCAGTTGAATCTTTTCAAACAGTTGCAGAATTTGAGGTAGAAAGGAATGTCTGCAAGGAGTATACATTGGAGTTTTACAAGCTAAGCATTAGAGCAAGACATGTTGAAGATGATATGGAGAAAGTAGCCATATACATCAATGGTCTAAAGTATGACATACATGATGAAATCAGTTTGTTGACTCTGAAGACAATTGAGGATGCCTACCAAGCAACATTGAAGACAGAGGAGGAAATGTTGAGGAAACAAAGTCAGAAGAATAGAGGTAAAAGTCCATCAAGAGGAAGAGGAACTTTCAGATTAAGATTTTAGCATTATCAGAATGAAGCAGGAGGTTCGAGTAGTAGACCGCTGTAGAGAGGAGACTTTGGTAGAGGGAGATTTGCACCTAGATGTAGAGGTCGAGGAAGAGAAATTTGGTGTTACACGTGGAGAATGGGGACACGAATCATGGGACTGTCCTCATAAAAAACCAACAAATCAATGGAATGTGAATGTAGCTGAGGCAAAGGAAGAAAATCCTCAAGTCACAGGAAAAGAAGAGCCACCTGAGGCAGGAGATTCTTTATTGCTAAAAAGAGTATTGCTTAAGGCAGAGAAGGAAGCAAATGAGCCAGCGCAAAGGAAGAGATTATTTAGGACTGTGTGAAAATCAAAAGAAAAAGCTGCAAAGTTGTGATTGATGGTGGAAGCACTAATAATATTGTTTGCACATAGATGGTTGAGAAATTGGGGTTGATTAAGAGGGGACACCCTACTCCCTACAGAGTGTCGTGGCTACAGAAGGGACATCATATTTTAATGACAAAACAATGTAAAGTAGAGATACAGATCGATACATATAAGGATGTCATATTGTGTGATGTGATGCTAGTGGATGTGTGCCATGTATTGCTGGGAAGGCCTTGGAAATTTGACAAAAAAGCCATTCATGATGGCAAAAGGAATACCTATACCATAGAGAAGTATGGAAAGAAGCACACATTGCTGCATTTGAAGGATGTAGCAGACAAAGGAGCAGGTGGGAATAATGTTATGCTGATTAGTCGAAAGGAATTGCTGGAAGAAGTCAAGAAGGAGAAAGAAATGCATTTTGTTGTTGTGGGTAAACCCAAGGTAATTATGACTTCTACTAATTTATACAATCTGCTTGTGGAAATTAAAAATCTGTTAGATGATTATGCTAATATAATTGTTGATGAATTACCAAGTGAATTACCACCAATCAGAAGTATCAATCATCACAAAGATTTAATACCTGGTGCAAGTTTACCAAACAAAGCAGCATATAGAATGACCCCTCGGGAGAATGAAGAAGTTCGAAGACAGGTACAGGAGTTGTTAGATAAAGGACTGATCAAAGAAAGCCTTAGCCCATGTGCAGTACCAGTCGTGCTTAGTCCAAAGAAAGGAGGTGAGTGACGTATGTGTACTGATTCCAGAGCCATAAACAAGATCACTATCAGGTATAGATTTCCATTGCCACGCATAGATGATTTGATGGATTGTTTAAGTGGGTCAAAGTATTTTACTAAAATAGATTTGAAGAGTGGATACCATCAAATAAAGATTAGAGAGAGAGATGAATGGAAGACTGCATTTAAGACCAACAGTGGGTTGTATGAGTGGTTAGTGATGCCTTTTGGGCTCACTAATGCACCAACTACATTTATGAGACTAATGAACGATGTCTTGAAAGAGTATGCAAAAAAATTTGTGATAGTATATCTTGATGACATTCTGAATTTTAGTCAGAGTAAGGAAGAGCATTTGGAGCATGTCAAGTTGGTGTTATATACTTTGCAAAAGGAGAAGCTGCTTATAAATTTGAAGAAGTGTAGTTTTATGAAGGAGCTCATTTACTTGGGATTTATAGTCTCAGAAGAAGGCTTGAAGATGGACCCATAAAAGATCCAGGTAATACTGGATTGGCCAACTTCGAGAAGTGTATTTGAGGTAAGCAGTTTTCATGGTCTTGCAAGTTTTTACAGAAAGTTTATAAGAGGTTTTAGTCAAATATGTGCACCAATAATTGAAACAATAAAGGAGAGTAACCAACCATTTAAGTGGGCAGAAGCAGCAGACCAGAACTTCAAGTTGTTAAAAAAGAAGATTACTGAAAGCCCTGTTTTGGCCTTGCCAAATTTTGATAAAATATTCCATGTTGAGACTGATGCTAGTGGGATAGCAATTGGAGCTGTCTTGAGTCAAGAGCAGAGACCGATAGCTTATTTCAGTGAAAATTTAAATGAGGCCAAGAGGAAGTATTCATCCTATGATAAGGAGTTTTATGCTATTGTGCAACCTTTGAAGAAATGGAGACATTATTTGTTGCCCAAAGAATTTGTGTGTATTCTGATAACCATGCACTGCAGTTCATAAATAATCAGCTGAAGTTGAACCAAAAGCATGCTAAGTGGGTGGAGTTTTTGCAGAGTTTTACTTTTGTAATCAAACACACAAGTGGTAAGTCAAACAAAGTTGATGATGCTTTGAGCAGAGTAAATCTGGTTATGCAGGAATTGAAGATTGGCATTTTGGGGTTTGAAGAGATGATTGATATGTATAAGGAAGATACATATTTCAAAGAAATATATACAACTGTTAAAAATATTGTGATTCATAATCGAAGCCAGTGGTTGGACTACCTGGTTCAAGGAGGATTGTTGTTCAAGAACAATAAACTGTGTATTCCTAAGTGCTCCATGAGGAAAATCTAATTAAAGAAAAACACAGTGGAGGATTGTCTGGACAGTTTGGACAGGATAAAACATTTGCTCATGTAAGTGCTTTTTATTATTGGCCAAAAATGCAAGCAAATATCAAAAAGTTTGTTGAGAACTGCAGGATTTGTCAACATGCCGAAGGAAGAAGCCAAAACACTGGGTTATATCAGCGATTGCCAATACCCAATAGACCTTGGGATGCTGTCAGCATGGATTTTGTTTTGGGTTTTCCAAAGACTCAAAGATGACATGATTCTATCTACGTTGTCATAGATAGGTTTTCTAAAATGGCTCATTTTATTGCTTGTAAGAAAACTAGTGATGCAACTCACATTGCTAATTTGTTTTTCTCTGAGGTTATAAGATTACAAGGACTGCCTGTTAGTATTGTTTCACATGGGGATACAAAGTTCGTAGGAAACTTCTGGAGGACTCTATGGAGGAAGCTAAGTACAAACCTCAGTCTCAGTTCATCCTATCATCCTCAGACGGATGGGCAAACTGAAGTGGTGAATATGAGCTTGGGAAAAATATTAAGGAGTTTGGTTTACAAAAATCCAAAGCAATGGGACTTAGCACTTGCTCAAGTTGAATTTGCCTATAATGATACACCTAACTGGAGTACTGGGATGAGTCCAATTCACATTGTTTTTGGAATGCATCCAAGAGGTGTGTATGAACTTAGAGATTTGAGAAAACAAGAGACAAGGAGTGCAAAGGCTGAAGAATTTGCAGAACATATATAGAAGTTGCAGGAAGATATCAAGCAGATATTACAGAAAAAAAAACCCAAAAGTATAAACAAAGGGCTGATATGAAGATGACTGAAAGGGAGTTTCAAGTAGATGATTTAGTCATGGTTTATCTAAGGAAGGAAATGTTTCCAGTCGGGACCTATAACAAACTGAATATGAAAAAGAGAGGGCCATGTAAAAATTGAGGAATTTTTCCTCAAATGCATATGAGATTGAGTTACCAACAGGAGTTGGGATATCACCCATCTTTAATATCGCAGATTTGTACCCATACAAAGGAACAGAGGAAGAACTACAAGAAGAACCTACAGAAGATGAGGACCAGACTTTGAATTGGAAGGAACAGATGCCAAAGACAACAAAGAAAGAAGTGGAAGTCATTATGGAGAAAAGAGCAACAAAGAAAACCAGAGGACAAAACTATTACTAGTATCTAGTCAAATGGAAGGGACAACCAGAAGAAGATGCCAGTTGGGTGACAACAATAGAGTTACAGAAGTTTAATGCGGATCCTGAAACATTGATGGATCAATCTTTTCTTCCTCGGGTGTCTAATGCAGGAGCATCCGGATTTAGCCAACAATGTGATTGTGTGTTCACATGTTGTGGCTAACAAGAGGTGGAAAAAAATTGATTATTAATATTTTATTTAGCTTTAATTGTGAGAAGTTAGTTTGTTTGATTTCCTAACTTAAATAGGAATAAAATAACAAATTTGTTCTCCCTGCAAGGAGATCAAACCAAGTAGATTCGATCATTAAGATATGATAGAATTAGTTTGTTAGAGTAGTTCAACAGAGAGCTAATAAAAGACAAGAGAACCACTTTTAGGTATATATAAGCGTAGATAGGTGTGAGAGAGGAGAGAGAGGTGGGAGAGAGGTGTGACAGAGGAGAAGCCATGTAAAATCTATCCATCAAGGGCTCGGCTCTGTGTATTTTCACTTCTGATTAATTCCAAGTGTTTTTGTATTTTAATTAGGTTGTCTGGTTTAAATTGTCCTTTTTTATTTCTCTATTGGAGTATATATATTGCATTGTGCACAACGGGGGTTCCCAGTCACATGTTTGTGTGAAATTACAGATTCAAGTCAAACTTGTAGAGTTGCGATACAAACGTCCATAACGATTTTGGCGTTGATCACACATCGCATCCGGAAAGGGCCGACTGAACGTGCGAACAACAAAGGCACAACGGAACCGTTAGATCTGGCATAGATCAACGATGGAGATTAAATCGAAACCCAAGGGAATATCGCACATCGGCAATTTCCTTGTTTATTTTTAAGACATCACACGGTAAGTGATTTAGTTTGTGATGTGATAAAGACGGGAGGTAAGTTATTCAAGTTGTGATGCAGTAAATAGTTTAAGTTGTGGAGATTGTGATGCGATGCGAAGCATATTGCACATTGCACGCGATAAAGTATAACGACGATCACAGGAATTGGAAATAAGTAAAGTTGCGAGTGTGATCCGCCGTGATTGGTCACTGATTGTGTGGGCCCATAAACCGCATGTTCCGTGCGTATTTTAAAAATTTGCAACCTTGCTGCATCATAGCTCTCTGATACATGAGATCTTTTTGTTCCTGGTGTCATCTCATTCTTCGTCATCGCTGGTTTGTGTACTGCAGGAAGTGGTTCCTCCTGTGTTCTGTTTCAATCATTTCCACTTTTTCTTTGCTTGGGGAGTCCTTTTGATCCACCTCCTCTTCATTATCAGAAAGAGGGGACTCGTAGGGTTGTCAATTCTTTGGTTTGGGTCATTGACCTTTCCTCTTGTTTGTTGGTTTTTTTGCTAGAGGGCAGTTATCTTGTGAGTATAATATCCCCATCTGTGTTAACAACTTAAATAGATGCACCTTTTATATTGGGTTGGTGAGCCGAAATTACTATATTGGCCTACAGGCCCATGTACTTGCATAGATACCGATATGTTGGCTTTTGGCTAAGTGGCTAGAGGAGCCATGATGTAAATACTATAAATATTGTAAATGTACATATCCTTAAATATTGATAAAATAAGGCTAGTTGTGGAGCCCACTCCACAGAAAGAGTATAGTGGGCGCAACTCCAAGGAATAAGGCAACGATTGGGAATTTTGGTGAAAAGTGCACCTGGGGCCCATGAGGGTCCTAGAAGGTGCCACATGGAAAGTTAAATCCATGCATATGTTAAGATGTGTAGTTTGGGACTTGTTTTTCAGTGAATCCTGTTGGGGGTAAGGGATTGGCCAGTGATTCCTGGGGTGGACTCAGAGACTAATGGATGGATAGTCAGTCTTGGGGTTAGACTCTAGAATGGTCAGGGTGCGACTATTAAGTTAACCATACCAGATGGATGCAACTATTTTATGATGTGAGCCCCAATGTTGGCTCCAAGAGCTTGGTGCTCCAAGGGTTTGTTGACCCTATTTATGGCTTGGCGACCATGGAGTTTTGGTGGGGAATCAGTGTCGGTTTATGGCCCGAAGGGTGCCTGGAGCCCTGTAGCGGCACATCTGTTGGGTTGGAACCTTGGAAATTAGCCTAGAGGGAAATTGCAGCCCTGGAGCAGTGTGACTGTTCGCTTGGTTGTGATATCCTAAATGGGAAAATGATAGTAATATAAAGAAACAATAGACTAAAATATACAACAAATAAAATCACACCATTAACACATGAAAATTGGAGCCAAAAACATGATCTGATCCTTTTTATTAGTGTTGGAAATGAGTACAATAATGGTGCTTGAATGGGTGCACCTAGGCCTGCTCAAGGCAGGCTGAAATACATTTCAAATCAAGCTGGAATGTCTCTCTGGAAATGGCTCTTGCGTGGCTCTGGTGTTGCGATGTGTTGCCCAGAAATACTACTGCTACTTTGGCTCTGCGCTGTTACTCCTGCTTTGTGCTGCTACTTCGGCTCTACGTTGTTACTCCAGCTCTATGTTGTTACTCCTTCTCTGCGCTGCTAATATTGCTTTGTGCTGTCACTGACCTGAAACGCTGCTGCTACTCCAACTGAAATGTTGTTAGGGCCTACTACGCAGCTCATAAAATTCTGGGATTTGGACACTAGACTCTACACAAGAAACCCACAAAAACTTGTGAAGGAATTGTGGAATGTTTGACATCGGAAAATTGCCCCTGTTGGGCTTGATCCCACTGCACAGCTGGCTGGAGTTGCTCACTTGAAGAAATCACTGTAAATTGCCCTGAATAATGAGAAAACACCCTATTAGGAAGCACTCAACTTCCCCACCAAATATTAGCTGCAAATCCCCTCTTTTTTCCTCCTCCCAAAACAACCATCCTACTGAACCGCGTCCCTACTACGCAGTGACTATGTCCTCTACACGATCCCTGGAATGATAACGCTTTCCCCACATTCCTCGCTGTGAAATGCTCCTCCAAAATGATGAATCTCTTCTGAGTAGGCACTCGAAGTGTCGTGAGGCAGAGGTTGAGATCTTCGCCTGGAAATTTCGTGTGCTAAATAGCACTGCAGACTTGGCACCCGACGCAAGCGTGCTATGTCAAAATGACAATAAAAAAGGTAAGTGAATGAATGAGGAATGAGGTTGCCTTTCCTTCCTTTTGTCAAGTGAGCCTCAACGTTTCTCTTGGGCCCACCATGGACTGCGCAGTCCCCTCATTGAGCCAATCCTAGTGCTGCCTCTTCTGAGCCTTCCTCGCGCTTCCACCTAAGGAGTTTTCTCCAATTCGATGCTGGCCACTCTGACCCCACTAAAGCCACAATTTTTCCTTTGGGAACTATAGAAATTGGCTTTAGATTTTCCCAAATATTATTTGTGGGTCCCCGACCCACCTTATTTTTGCCTAACATTAGAGATAGCAAAATTTATCAAAATTTAATATTCTAATTAGCGAAACTGCTAATTAGGAATATTACAATTCTCCCCGCCTAGAATTTGCTTGCCCTCAAGCAACTGCAGTGATGCATGTTGGAGGATCTGCTCCCCTTCCCAAGTGGCATCCTCATATGGAAGGTTCCTCCACCGAATCAAGTATTCCTTCACCACCCGGTTCCTCAAGTGCCTCTCCTTGGTGTCTAATATGGCCTCTAGCTGGAGCACCAAGTGCCCCTCGTCATGTGTAGGAGTCAACTCGGTGGCTGTTGTCACCTGTTGTCCCAAGGCCTTCTTCAAGAAAGACACATGGCAAAACACTATTACCAATGAAATAGGTAACTGCACTGGTTTGATGTAGCAAGAAAAACACCCGATTTTGAAAAGTGGTGATGCAGAATCATTTTTTTTTTAGCATGTTTTTGGCACTTTAATTTTTATTTTTATTTTTTTATTTTTTTTCTCTGTGATGCTTTCTATGTCGATTTTGAATAGTGGTGGCGTATCATCACCAACCTTTTTTTAGAGGATTGATTTTGACACTAAACATTTTCTATTGTCTTCTTCTTTCATGAGATGTTTATTTTTAAGTGCATTTATGTACTTGTGTTTTAAAAAGAAAAAAAAAATATTTTTTTTAAATAAAAATTTGTAATGATATCTTCACTTTTTCACATAGATAAAAAATGAAAAAAGGGTCAATGTTATAAAGTTTATATTTTCTACAAGTTTATGTATTGCTAATTAATTTTTCAATGCACATCAAATAATAGTCGCTAAAAAACCAATATTTTGAACGATATGACAAAAAAATACAAATTTTCAATACAAATAGAATGCAAAAAATACACTTTTAGAGAATTTTTGTTAAAAAAAACATGTTAAATAAACTAATTTTTTGGGAAAATCTTAACAAAAAAACTTAAGAAAATAACATTTTTATTGAATTTTATGTCAAAAAATAATAGTAATTACATGTTTTTTGCAAAAAATAAGGATTCTTCTCATAAAATATCAAAGTCTAAACATTACAAGTAAAACTGATTAATGGATCTCAAAAATGAGCTTTGTTTGTAAGCATAACTTAAAGATCATCACCAATATCAACTAATACATGTTCAACATCATCTAGAACATCATTGATGGCTTCTTCCGCAACATTTTCTGCTTCATTTTGGTCATTGCCATTTTCTAATGGATATTTCATATCTGCAAATCTTCCAAAGTGTCCATTTCCAATCATTCCATATAATGGCGTTTGAGGTTCCTTTGCTTTTTTTGCCACACGTGATTCATTAAAATCCCCTTTCCTCAAACCAACTTCTTGCTTCGCATCTGGAAGGAATTCAAAAGCGTTAATTCTTTGTTGAATAAATTTTCATTGCACTGGGTCTTTCTCAATGGCAATGTAATTTCTTCTTTTTGGTAGGCAACATGCCAGTGTTGTACCTAATCATCAAGTACAAAAGAAATAAGTAAGAAAATTAGTATAAAGACATAAAAAGTAAAAAATAAAATATTTAAATTTAAATTTGTATAATAAAACTTACCGGAACCTGAGAATAGATCTAAACCCAATCTCCTTCATTTGACAGGCATCACCCAGCCTGCCTTCGGCCCCTCGCTGGGCGGAGGGTGATTCTTGGAATCGCCATCCGCCCAGCCGGGGGTGATACTCGGAATCACCCTTTGCCCAGCGGGGGGCGATTCTCGGAATCACCCTCCGCCGAATCGGGGGCCGGAGGCAGGTCGGGCGATGCCCTCGAGGGCTGCCCAGCCTGCCTTCGACCCCCAGCTGGGCGGAGGCAGGCTGGACAGCCCTCGATAGTGCCGCCCGGTTGACCTCCAACCCCCGGCTGGGCGAAGGGTGATTCTGAGAATCACCCTTCACCCTGCCGATGGCCGGAGGCCGACCGAGCAGCGTCGTCGAGGGCTGCCCAGCTTGCCTCCGGCAGCCCCTGGCTGGGCGAGGCCAGAGGCAGGCCGGGCAGTGTCATCGAGGGCTGCCTAGCCTGCTTCCGGCCCGCGGTAGGTCAGAGGGTGATTCCAAGAATCGCCCTCCGCCTAGCCGAGGGTCGGATGCTGGCCGGGCATCGCCATTGAGGGCTGCCCAGCCTGCCTCTAGCCCTCGGCTGGGCGGAGGGCAATTCTCAGAATCGCCCTCCGTCGAGCCAGGGGCCGGAGGCAGTTTGTGCAGCCCTCGACGGTGTCACTCGGCCTACCTCCGGCCCCCGGTTGGACGAAGGGCGATTCCGAGAATCGCCCTCGGTTGGGCGGAGGGTGATTCTCGGAATCGCCCTCCGCCCAGCCGGGGGTGATTCTCGGAATCGCCCTATGCCCAACCAGGGGACGGAGGCTGGCCTAGTGGCGCCATCGAGGGCTGCCCAGCCTGCCTCCAGTCCCCGGCTGGGCAGAGGGTGATTTCGAGAATCGCCCTCCGCTCACCCAGGGGCCAGATGCAGGCTGGGTAGCCCTCGACAACGCCGCTCGGCCTGCCTCCGGCCCCCGGCTCGGCGGAGGGCGATTCCGAGAATCACCCCCGGCTAGGCGAAGGGAAATTCTGAGAATCGCCCCTGACTAGGCGGAGGGTGATTCCAAGAATTGTCCTCCACCCATCCGGGTGTGATTCTCAAAATCGTTGTTCGCCCAGCCGGGGGCCAGACGCAGGCTAGGCAGCCCTGAACGGTGCCACCCGGCCAGCCTCCGGCCCTTAGCTGGGCGGAGGGTGATTCTCGGAGTCACCCTTCGCCCAGCGGGGGCTGGAGGCCGGCCGGGCGGTGCTGTCAAGGGCTGCCCAGCCTGTCTCCGCCCAGTCGGGGGCCGGAGGCAAGCTGGGTAGCCTCGACAGTGCCGCCCGGCCTGCCTCCGGCCCTCGGCTGGGCACAGTGCGATTCTGAGAATCGCCCTCCGCCTAGCCTGGGGCTAGAGGCAGGCTGGGCGGCCCTCGACGGCGCCACCCGGCCAGCATCCGGCCCTCGCCTGGGCGGAGGATAATTCTCAGAATCATCCTCCGCCCTGCTAGGGGCCGGAGGCCGGCCGAGTGGCACCGTCGAGGGCTGCCCAGCTTGCCTCTGGCACCCAGCCGGGCGGAGGGCGATTCTCGGAATCGCCCTTCGCCCTGTTGAGGGCCGGATGCTGGCCAGGCGGCGTCGTCGAGGGCTGCCCAACCTGCGTCTGGCCCCTGGTTGGGTGGAGGGCGATTCTTGGAATCGCCCTCTGCCCAGTAGTGGGCAGGAGGCTGGCCGGGCAGCACCATCGAGGGCTGCCCAGCCTGCCTCCGGCTCCCGACGGGTTGCAAATTATTTTTTTTATCTTATTTTATTTTTTTCAAACGCAAACTATATAAAAAATTTAATTTTTTTTAAACAAAAACTATTATAATAAAAAAAATGTATTGATTTTAATTTTTAAATTTTATTTTCTTAAAACTAAAACAATTATAATTTAAAATATAGAAAAACAATAAAAAAATTAAAAAATATGTTTTAATATATAAACAAACAAATATTTGAATAATAAATTTTTCATTTACTTGTTTATTTTTAAAAATTGTTTAAGTCATATAATTTCTCCATAATTTCATGGTTAAAGTATCTTGAAACTTGAGATTTAAAATCTTGAGATTTACAACTTGTCATTAAGGTTTTTATGCGCTATGAAATTTTATTTTTAATGTTATGGTTGACAATAATTACAATTTTAGGGTTGTTTAAAGTCGAGATATTTTATGTTTAACAACATTAATAAAAATTGTTCGAAATGATAATCCCTTCAGACATGATTTTGTTTATATTTAACATCATCTATCAACAAATTTAGAATTTTACGATTTTTCAATGTCCTAATATGTTGTCTTTAATTCTATTGTTACAATGTGTCAAAAATGTGACACGATGTTTTTTTTGTTATTCCAGCATCAACTCGTTTTGTTTTGAGGGTGCTTTTTCAATCCTTTTTTCAAGAAACAATTTTTTTTTTATCATAATTTTATAAAAAGGTGAAATTTGACCTTGAGAAAAAAACAAATGCATTCTGGAATACACACTTTTTGTTTTTAGGGCGTTTTTTCATGTTTTTTGAGTCTTTTCGGGCTAGAGTTCCCGTTTCATCGGTAACAGTGTTAAAATGTTATGTACCCGGCTCCCTTGAGGCAGCTCCAACTCGTATGATACCTCTCCCACTCTCCAGATGACTTTGTATGGCTTGTAGAAGTGAGGCTTGAGCTTCTCACCCCCCTTCTGCTGCAACATAGACTGCCTGTAAGGCTGGAGGTGAAGGTAAACCAAGTACCCCACCTCAAACTGTCTCTCCATGCGGCCTCTGTTTGCGTACATCTTCTGCTGATTCTGAGTTGTCACCAAGTTGTCCTTGAGAGCCCTGAAAATGTCTTGTCTCTCTTGGATCCAGTCTTTGGCCCTAGGGGCCTTGCTAGCTCCAAACATAACATCAACAAACGTCAGTGCACCATAACCTTATAAAGCACAAAAAGGAGTTATATCGATAGACATGTGGAACGTTGTGTTGTAACAGTATTCCCCCAAGTGCAGCCATCGAAACCAAGCCATCTGTTGTCCCATGACATAGTTATGCAAGTAGCCCTCCAGCCACTTGTTAACTATCTCATTCTACCCATTGGTCTGCGGATGGTAACTCGTGCTCAGGGTGAGCTCGGTGCCCACCAATTAGAATAGCTCCTGCAAAAATCTACCCATGAACCTACTATCCCGGTCACTGACTATGGTCTTGGGGAGACCATGCAATCTGAAAATGTCCTTGAAAAATAACTCGGCCACCTGAGAGGTCGTGTACTGGGCTGAAATGGCGAAGAGATGCGCGTACTTCGTCAGTTTGTCGACTACGATGAAGATACAATCCTTTCCCTGCACCATGGGCAACCCGCTGATGAAATCCATCGAAATACTTTCCCACTTCCCTTCAGGGATGGGAAGCGACTGTAGAATCTTGCCGGATGGGTCAACTCCCCCTTATTCCTCTGGAAAACATTGCACTCTTGGATGTGTCTCAAAACATCCTCCTTGAGGCCTGTCCATGAGAACCTCTCTCTAATGGTCAGGTAGGTCTTGGTGAACCCTTGGTGCCCGGATAATGGAGAACCTTGGGCTACATGCAAAATGTTACCCCGCAACTGGGAGTTAGTTGTCAAATAGATCTGGTCCCAATAGTAAATCACCTCACCCATGACCCAATACCGATCATTTGTCACCTGCCCATCCAAAATCTCACATGCAAACTAATCCTTCGAGTATTCGACTAACAACTGGGCCTTCCAATCCGCCTCGATACTCATCAGTGAGAGTGACGTTGGCCTCCTTGAGAAAGCATCACCCACCATGTTATTCTTGCCTTTGATGTACTCAATGTCAAAGTCGTAAGCCTAAATATTACTGACCCACTTTTGTTGTCTCTCTTGAAGCTATCTCTGCTCTAGGAAAAATTAGAGGCTATTGTGGTCTGTCCTCACCTTGAACGGGTTCGCCATCAAGTACTACCTGAACTTGGCTAGCGCATGCATTATGGCTAGCATCTCCTTGTCATATATGGGGTAAATTCTCTCGTGAGGCAAGATTTTCCGGCTCTCAAAGGCTATGGGACACCCCTCCTGCATCAATACGACCCCCACTCCACCAGATGCATCACACTCCAAAATGGAGGGCTTGGTAAAATATGGAAGTGCAAAGACCGGGCAACTACTCATCACCTGGTTGAGGCGATCAAATGCTTCCTACATTGTAGAGGTCCAAGTGAAAGCTCTCTTCTTCGTCAAATCGGTGAGGGGCGCTGCCAGCTGTGAAAACCCCTTCACAAACTTCTGGTAATAGGTGAAAATGCCCACAAATCCTCTCAAGTCCGTGACATTTTTGGGCTCTAGCCAATCTCGGATGGCCCTAATCTTCTCCTCATGCATGCTCACGCCATTAGTGCCTATGATGTGCCCCAGGTACAACATCTCTGTCAACCTAAACTCACATTGGACAGCTTCGCATAAAACTGCTGCTCCAATATGCGAAGCATCATCTCCACATGTTGTAGATGCTCCTCCGAAGTTTGGTTGTAGATCAACATGTCATCAAAGAATACCAGTACGGGCTTTCTCAACTACCCAGGAAACATGTGGTTCGTGCATGACTAGAAGGTAGTTGGAGTGTTGGTTAGCCCAAAGGGCATCACCAAAAACTCAAAGTGCCCATAGTGGAACTTGAAAGTTGTCTTAGGGACATCTTTGTCCCTCACCCGTATCTGATGGTACCCCGACCTCAGATCTATCTTGGAGAAGAACTTGGCTCCCCTCAGCTCAATCATCAACTCATCAATCTGCGGAATCAGGTAGCGGTTCTTCATTGTCTTCTCATTCAAGGCCCTGTAATCGATACACATCCTCAGCGTACCGTCCTTCTTCACCAAAACAACTGATGAAGCAAAAGGGCTCGAACTCGGTCAGATATGCCCCAATGCTAGGAGCTCATGTATGGCCCTCTCACTCTCATCCCTATAGGCCTTGGGGTGCCTAAATGGGGTAGTAATCACAGCCTGGATTCCCTTCTCTAGCTTGATGGTGTGCTCGAATCCCCGGTCAAGTGGTTGTCTTGGCTGTATGTCCCTGAAAGCTATGGAGTATCTATCAAGGATGGCCTGGATATCCGGGTGAGGTGGCTTTGCTGCTCCACCAGCCTGTGAGACCCTTAACTCGATAACCCACTCTATATCCCCATGCCTCAAGTCGGCCTCCATCCTATGCGTAGAAACTGCCTGCGATGGGTATCAGTGCATGCCCCTCAACATCACTAGTTTTCCATTTGTGTCGAGGAACTCCATCTCTAGTCTCTTCCAATTAATGGTGACCCTACCAAGGGCGTAGAGCCACTGGAATCCCAACACAATGTTGGTGTCTGGAATGTCAACCACAAAGAAGTGGTCAGTCACGGAGTAGCTCCCCATGGTCACTATTAGCGTTGGAACATAGGTGGTGCACTCTATGGTCTTGTCTCCCGACAAAAGCACTGAGAACCCCTCGAACTCCTTCATCTTGATGCCCCTCCTACGCACCACATGTGCATCAATGAAGTTGTGCATGGCCCCACTGTCCACAAGCACTGTAACATGTTGTCCCTATACAACATCCTAGATCCTCAAGGTCAAGTACTTGGGTACCCCACGTAGTGATGCAAAGACCCCTCTAGAAGGTGCAAACGCCGACCCTCCTGCTGCCAGTGGGGGTGGAGGTGGAGGTCCTTCCTCCCTAGGTGTTACAATGTCCTCTCCTCCCATATCAAAGAATGCATCTTCATCTCCGTCACTATCTGAAAATACCTCTATGTAGTGTGCCTTCCCTCCTACACACCTGTGGCCTAGTGCCCATGGCTCCTGGCAAGTGAAACATAGTTTCTTCCTCTGAAGATCCCTCCTGGTCTCATCATCCAACTGTCCTTGGCCTTGGTACCCCTCAGTGGAGGGGCTCTCGTATCTCTCCCCCTCTGTTGGAAGACTAGTATGGCTCGCTGGGGTGCTCAAGCTCTGGGCAGAGCATCCTGCAGATCTCTAGCTCTCCCCACTGCGTCATGCAAGGTAGTGGATCTGCTCGATCTCACTTACCCCGAAGTGGTTCGTCCAAGCCCTCTACGAACATTTAAATCCTCCTATATTCGATAAGTCTGGAACCAGCACTGATAACCTGAAGAACTCCGAGATATAGGCCTTTGCGTTGCTCGTCTACTTGAGCTTTGTCAGCTCTCCAAAGTACTTTGGATCCTTCCTCTCAAATTGCTCCAACACCCTCTTAGTGAACTCATCATACGTTGTCATGCTTCCGTGCCCCAGCATAATCAACCCATGAAACCACCAATCATGGGCTTCCCCTTCCAAGTGCAAGGTAGCGACCTTGATTTCCTTCGTCTCAGTCATCTGATTTAACTGGAAATAAATATCCAGCTTCTCCACCTGTGGCTTTGCTGAACTCTTTGAGGAACCATCAAATGTTGAAAGGAACAACCTACCCACAGTACACTGTGTTGTCACGCAAAATGTCTAGGCACCACGACAACGGCTTAGATCGGGGGCTGCCGCCTTGACCCCCAATATCTCTATTTAAATTGTTTCCTTATAGCAGACTAAAGGGGGTAGACCCTATGGAAATGGAATGAAGGAGAACTTGTTGGGAACCAACCAGTTTGGGAGACACTGTTAAATGACCAAATACTTGAAAAAGATCTAGCAAGATTAAATGATTCGATTGAATTGGAAAGATTGATACTAGTGCCTTATGGAGTCAACTATCCTGCTAAGGAAATTACAACCAAGTACTTGATGAGAAACTACTACTATGAAATGTTAATTTAGATTGCAGAATGCAAGGAAAACGATTTGAAGGAGCGAGATGAAGCAAGCTTCAAAGATGAGAGTTAATGTTAAAAACCCTAAAGCACTTAGATTATAAATAATCTGATCTAACCACTAAGTACTTAAGCGAGAGTGTCAATTATGAAGATGCCAATATTACTTGATTAAAAGATATACAGATCCACAATAAAGCTCTCAAAATCAGATATCAATCACACTTACTTGAAAAGACTTCCCAATCATTAGTATTCAATAAACATCCAATAATTAAAGTAAATGAAACAAAAGTTAATTAAACATTAGGCAATTTTAATTGATAGAACACGTTCCAAAACTCAGATGCTAATGATCATCAAACCCAACTGAAAAATATGTAATTTACTAGCACTTAAATCTTAGTAATTATTCATCTAGATATACCATAAAAGTATAATGCTAATAAAACTACTTCATCAAGCAATTTATGGATTAAATGCCGTCCTTAAAAAATGCAAATTCAAAAATTAATTTTTTTCCTATAGTCAAACTTAGGATATATTTTTTAGCAAGATTTCAGATCTGAAATATAAATTACAACAGTAATTTAAACCATAGATCAACAAACAAATGATATCGGCACTAATGCCCAAAATGACTAAAAATAGAAAGAATTGTTGAACTTGAAGAAAAATCAATTTTTAGGGCTTGATTTAGAGAAATTTCAGATCTGATATTTTTTATTTCAACAGTAAAACAGTGACAGATCAACAAGATAAAACTGCCAAAAATAGCTGTCAAATATTTCCAGAAATGGCAACAAATATATTAAAACCTGAAATTTTCAATTTTAAGGCTTTAAGAGAGTTGGATTCAGTAATTTTCAGAACCGATAAGTTTGTAACAGCAATAAATTGATAACATATCAGCAAACTGAAAATGGTGAAAATGATCCCCACTCTCTCTAAAAATAGTAAGTTTTGCCGAAAAACTAAAAATTGAGATTTTATCAACTTTATTAAGGATATGCATCAGAAATATTTAGATATGATTTTTCATAGTTATGAAAAATTTCCAGCATGCTTCAAAATTAGATCTAGGGAAAATTAAAGATGCCCAAATAGTCAAAAATTCTGAAAATGAAGATTTTGCAATTCTAAACAATTTTGACCATATAAAATGTGTTTTAGGGCCTAATTATTTGTGATTTGCTTGCTGTAATAAAATATGTAGAAAATAAGGGTTTAGATATCAAACCCTTAGCCCAAGGCTATGAAGATCCCGCCGTTGAGAATTCTTGAAATTTTGGGATAATGTTGCCGTTTGAAAATTAGAATTTTTTAGACCAAAATCCTGCAAAAATAGTCTCAAAAGCCTATACGCCCTCAAGGGTCTAGATATGGCTCAGATCTAAAGATTTCCTTAACTGATTTTTCAGATCTGAAGATTTCCTTGGCTGATTTTTCAGAGCTGAAAATTTCCTTGGCTGATTTTTTAGATCTAATTCTGTACTAGTGAAAAAAGAAACCCAATACCCAATATGTACAAAAATAACGAAAATCCTAAAAATCCAAATGTTAGAATTCAAAATTATGTTACAAAACTTCAGATTTACACATGTAAATTATAGATCTATACAATATATTTACAGATCTATGCACAAGAGTTGCAGATCTATCAGATCCGAGGAGTATAAGTCTGACTTCACACCCAGATTTGAAGATCTAAGGCTCTTACTAGCCAGATCTAGCTTTAAATAAAAAAGATTAAGATAATTTTATTTATTTATTTAGGCACAAGCTCTAGAAAGACCTTGCAAAAAATATTCCATAAGATAACCTTATAAATTAGGAACAATGGGCTTTTTCAGATTTTCTGAAATCTGAGAGTCGGCTAATTTAACTGAAGATTTCCCCAAACGCTCAAATCTTGAATAATGATCTCTGCACGCTTAAATATGAATTTTAGATTGATAGAGATTTAAAAAATAGCCATGAGACCTTTCAAAAATATAGATAACTAATATTTCTGTCAAATCAAAATGCAATTTAAGAAAACCCAGAAAACTGCACAAGATATCTGTATGCTGATCAATCCATAAAGACCATCAACCATCAAATGCCAATAAAAGTAATAGAATTTAGAAGCAATATCACCACATAGATCTGGAAAAGGAACACCAAAGTTTGTAACTCCAAAGTCTTTATGCTTTATTGATTAAAAAATTACAAGAGCTTCTGAGAACAAATGCACGATCCAAAGATCGGATGACTGAAAGACTGACAAAGACCTCTAATTTATAAGATAAAATCTCCAACGGCTATTTCAGTTGATCCTTGTCAAAATAATCTCGACCGTCAAAAAGATTTAATTATCTTTTAATTTGGACCGTCGAAATTATAATTTTGAGGAAATTTGAATTTATCATTAATTCCATTTTAATTAACTCAAAAATAATATTTTTGAGTTAATTACCTCAAAATTTTGACTTTGACTTAACCACCAAGGCCAAAGGTCTAAAATTTCTTGAAATTCTCAATATTCCCTTGGCCTAAGACCTTTAAAAATTTATTTTTTAAAGACCTACAAATTTTGCCTTTTGAAGAATTTTAACTCACCTAGGATTTAAAATTAATTAAATTTATGGCTTAGGATTTTTAATTAATTTGGCTAGAAAATTTAATTAATTAACTGAGAGGGGATTTAATTATTTTTTCAACCCTCTTTACATAAGATAAATACATTTAGACACATAAAGGGGGAATACCCATTCGTATAGACCCTCAAATAGGTACCCAATTCTGCGACTCAAAACATGATTTAGTAGACCAAACAGCTTGTAATAAAATAATCTAGCCAATTAGCTAGGATTATTCCAAAACTACTTTTACAAAAACTCGATAGAAAACACTAGGAATCACTTAACATCTTGATGACAAAATCCACCCTAGCTTTGGGGTGAACTTGGAGGGGAAAACTCTGCCGATCACTTGTGTCGAGAAACACAAATGAATCAGTGAGACAAAAAACCTCCTAGGATAGAAATCATCACCAAAATACTAGGCTTACCTAGGTTGCTACATATATAGTGGTCTTACTTAGATCATTTACATCATAAACATGGAAAATGGGTTTACATCATTTATAAAACTGTCAACTGATGATGAAATCTGAATGTCGTGAACACCTCGAACATAATGAGTCCCATTTAAAAAAATGGGGGTATACTGCTATGGGGTCGTTGACAAAGTGTGGTCAACATCTGGCTCTACTTGGGGACATGTTGCTTCATCGGAGGAATGTGAGAATCCAGAATTTGTATCCAAGCAACACAGAAAATTACATAAGTAGCGTCCATCCAAATATTATCATATAACATTAAGCACATGAAAAATAGAAGATTTTCTATCATTTATTATTTTACTTAACATGAAAAGTAAATCTACTCTAACTACAAAAATGAAATGCTGAAATAACAAGGTGTAAGGTTAGAGATACAATATAAAGGATGTCATGTGGCATCGGATGTGTTCAATAAAATGCATATTGAGCATTTTCTTGCTTTCAGGGAAGTCTGTAGGCTACTTTTCAGATGTGCCATAGCCGATTTTTCATATTGTAGGACTCTGTCTTATCCGAATGTCAAGCTGCTCTCGATCATCAGACGAATCAAACCGCTTACTTCTTCTTTTATGCTTTTTTCTCTTCTTTTATGTGGGCTGTGATGTCAGCAATGAAACCACTGTAGATTTCTTGTCCTTATCTTGAAGATGCTTGTACAAAACATTTGATGAAACTTTAGTGTGACCAATCTTATTCTGAATATACTCTGTCAATGGTGACACATAAACTTGGTATTTCTTAACGTCCTTTGTAACCATAGTTAATTTTTCCTTAATGGGAAAAGTGACCTCCGTGTGATGAGATGGAAATTGCTTCAGCAAACTAGGAGGCCTATGATTTGTTGACAAATCTGACTTGGGTTGGATATTCTGTATATGTGATCTTTCCATTTTTTCCAACTTATTTTGAGTAACAATCATTTCCTGGGTGTGTCTTGCTTCCATTGCAATCATATGGTTTTGAATAATGGACATCTAATTAGAATGATTAACTTCCATTATCTTTAACCTGTTTTCTATTACATTTATTTCCTGTGCATGACTTGCTTCCATGGCATTTATCCTATTTTGAAGATTGATTTGGTTAGCTTCCATGTTTTGAATTATTTTATCATTATCCTCTTTCATGGCCATGAAGAAATTTTGCATATAGTTCATCTCCTTCTCATGTTTTTCTTCCATGATTGTCATTTCCTTGACATGTTTTTCTTCTAAGGCCAATAACCTACTCTGCATAGAACCAATTTCCCTGGTGTGATCCGCTATTAATTTTTCTTGATTAAGTTCCACATTCTTAATGAATTGAGCTTGATTTAGTTGTATATCCTTAACCATCTGAATCAATTCGTTAACAAGATGCTTGTCGTTGTCAACACTGATTTGACAACTTGTTTCTGCTTCACCACTATCATGGATTTGTGTTGTCGTGGTACAAGTGGATTCATCTTGAGAACTGTCTTGGAATCTCCTATTGATAGTTGAGTTCTCTACAAGATCAATTTCATTGTTTTGCATAATACTGGGAGAACAAGGCGAGCCACCTGTTTTATATATTTATCTTTAAAAGCATTGATGATGTGTTGTAAACAATAAAAATACTCCTCAGGACAATTTCGAAACCAATCGAGAGCATCACCCTTTAAGGAATAGTCAAAGAGACATATCTTGACATCTTCATGATTATATTGTGAAGGACGAAAATATTTATTTATTATATGTGTGACTGTCAATAGATGCTTTCGAGCAATTGCTGCATTACCACCTGAGAAAAAAGGCAATTTAGGAATGGCCTCTTCCGGCATGTCATGAAAGTTGTCATCCATGATGACCTACTTAAAGGCTAAGTGAATGTTAGAGAAGGAGATCTGTGTTTAAGAATAGTCAAGAGGTCCTCAAGAAGCGAGCTTCTTAGTAGGAACTCTTGTAAGAAATGAAAGAATTGGAGTCGCCACTTGAACATGAACCTAATTCTAAAACAGAAGAAACAGTCGAGAGAAACAGATGGATATCAGGGGGGGATTTTTGTCTGGGAGGAAATAGATGAATAAGTGGAGTCGCCACTCAAACAAGAAGCCAACCGAAATGTCCAGGTGCTAAAGGTGTAAACGATGAAATGATTAGTGATATGACGATGAAACGATGAAGATATGAAATGATGCCAGAAAATGCTATGTCGTGCGACGAGCTAATGAATAGCGAGAAAAAATATTAGAAAATTAGAAAATGTCGCTAATACCAAGGACATAAAAACTCTATCCTCGACAACGACGCCAAAAAATGTTGTCGCACAGAATGTCTAGGCACCGCGACAACGGCTCAAATCGGGGGCTGTCACCTTGATCCTCAATCTTTCTATTTAAGTTGTCTCCTTATAGCAGCATAAGGGGGCTAGACCCTATGGAAATGGAATGAAGGAGAACTCGTTGGGAACCAACCAGTTCGGGAGACACAGTTAAACGACGAAATACTTGTAAAAGATCTAGCAGGATTAAATGATTCGATTGAATTGGAAAGATTGATACCAGTGCCTTATGGAGTCAACTATAAGATAAAATCTTCAATGGCTAGTTCAGTTGATCTTTGTCAAAATAATCTCGACCGTCTAAAAGATTTAATTATATTTTAATCTGGACCGTCGAAATTATAATTTTGAGGAAATTCGAATTTATCATTTAATTCCATATTAATTCAAAAATTATATTTTTGAGTTAATTACCTCAAAATTTTGACTTTGACTTAACCACCAAGGTCCAAGGGTCCAAAATTTCTTGAAATTCTCAATATTCCCTTTGCCTGGAACCTTTAAAAATTTATTTTTTAAAGACCCACGAATTTTGCCTTTTGAAGAATTTTAACTCACCTAAGACTTAAAATTAATTAAATTTCTGGCTTATGATTTTTAATTAATTTGGCTAGAAAATTTAATTAATTAACTGAGAGGGGATTTAATTATTTTTCCAACCCTCTTTACATAAGATAAATACATTTAGACACATAAAGGGGGAATACCCATTCGTATAGACCCTCAAATAGGTACCCAATTCTGCGACTCAAAACATGATCTAGTAGACCGAGTAGCTTGTAATAAAATAATGTAGCTAATTAGCTAGGATTATTCCCAAACTAATTTTACAAAGACTCGATAAAAAACACTAGGACTCACTTAACATCTTGATGAAAAAATCCACCCTAGCTTTGGGGTGAAGCTGGAGGGGAAAAATCTGCCGATCACTTGTGTCGAGAAACACAAATGAATCAGTGAGACAAAAAACCTCCTAGGATAGAAATCATCACCAAAATACTAGGCTTACCAAGGTTTCTACATACATGGTGGTCTTACTTAAATCGTTTACATCATAAACATGTAGAATGGGTTTACATTATTTATAAAATTGTCGAATGATGATGAAATCTGAATGGCGTGAACACCTCGAACATGATGAGTCCCATTTGAAAAAATAGGGGTGTACTGCTATGGGGTCGTTGACAAAGTGTGGTCAACACGCTGTAAGTCACTTATGTATGTGTACTGTCCTTTGGCCTGGCCTTTGGGTTTGTTGTTATTCTTTAGTTGGAAAAAATCATTGAATGTGATGGCCCTTCTGAATTCTGGCCCATAAGATTGATACTCTATGAAAAACTCCCCATAGTGAGCCTCTTCCGGTTCCAACTGCCCTCCTGTACCTGGAGCTAGGAACGTGGCAATGGTGGACCGTGTTGGAGTATAGGGTACAACGAGAAATGTAGCATAGAGGCCTGCATGGTGTTGTGAAGTGCCAGACCCTTCTCCAATACGAAATTATCCTTGAACTCCTTTCCCCTTTCTGTCATTGCTGAGCCTCTATCCCATCTCCTCAATCCTCTTGGAGAGGTCTTCTACTGGCTTCAACAGAAGGTGAGAAAATTTCTTCTCTTATATCCTCCCATATTCTCTGTGCTCCATTTCCCTCTCTACAACCTCCAGAATGTTGTCAACTTGATCCGGAGTGATTTCGAGCCTCCTTTCTCTACTCCTGTAAGTCACATTTTGTTTGCTCTTTGGTGTCATAGATTGCCTTCTCCACAGGTTGAGCCAAGTCTATGAGCTCTGATACCACTGTAATATCCCAAATGGGAAAATGACAATGATATAAAGTAACAATAGACTAAAAATTACATCAAATAAAATCACACCATTAACGCATGAAAAATGGAGGCAAAAACATGATTTGCTCCATTTTATTAGTGTTGGAAATGAGTACAATAATGGTGTTGGAATGGGTGCACCTGGGCCTGCTCAAGGAAGGTTGAAATACATCTCAATTCAAGTTGGAATGTCTCTCTAGAAATGGCTTTGGTGTTGCGTTGTGTTGCCCAGAAATATTGCTACTACTCTGGCTCTGCACTGTTACTCCTGTTTTGCGCTGCTACTCCGGCTCTATGATGTTACTACTGCTCTACGTTGCTACTCTTACTCTGCGTTGTCATTGACCTAAAATGTTGTTGCTACACCAACTAAAATGCTGTTAGGGCATGCTACGCAACACATAAAATTTCGAGATTTGGACACCAAACTCTACTCAAGAAACCCACAAAAACCTGTGAAGTAATTGTGGAATGGTTGACTTCAGAAAATTGCCCCTGTTAGGCTTGAACCCACTCTGTTGCTGGCTTGAGCTCCTCACCTGAAGAAATCACTACAAATTGCCCCGAATAATGAGCAAACACCTTGTTAAGAAGCACTCAGCTTCCCCACCAAATATCAGCTGCAAATCCCTTCTCTTTTCTCCTCCCAGAACAATCCTCATACTGAACTGCATCCCCATTACACAGTCATTACGTCCTCCACACAGTCCCTGGAATGATAACACTTTCCCTACAATCCTGGTTGTGAAACACTCCTCCAAAATGATGAATCTCCTCTCCTGAGCAGGCACTCGAAGTCCCCCAAGGCAGAGGTTGAGATCTTCGCCTGAAAATATTGTGTGCTAAAGAAAAATGTAGACTTGGCACCTAACACAAGCGTGCTATGTGAAAGTGACAATCAGAAAGGTAAGTGAATGAATGAGGAATGAGATTTCCTTTCCTTCCTTTTGTCAAGTGAGCCTCATCATTCCTCTTGGGCCCACCATGGACTGCGCAGTCCCCTCATCGAGCCAATACTAGCGCTGGCTCTTCCGAGACTTCCTCACACTGCCACCTAAGGAGCTGCCTCCAATTCGATGTTGACCACTCGGACCCCACTAAATCCGCAATTTTTCCTTTGGGAACTACAAAAATTGGCTTTATCTTTTCCCAAATATTATTTGTGGGTCCCCGACCCTCCTTATTTTTGCCTAACATTAGAGATAGCAAAATTTATCAAAATTTAATATTCTAATTAGCGAAACTGCTAATTAGGAATATTACATTGGCACATTGGTCATGGATGTATGGATATTTTTCGGTTACCATTGCCTTTGGAGTTGCCATCCCAACTCGAGGGTGACCTAGTGGTTGAGCTTATGAACTACCAGGTCTATGGTTGGGTGGAACGTGGAGAGCCTACAACTAGTTGGTCTCTTATGTACAAATAGGTACTTCTATTTTACTTGTATCTATCTATATATTATGACCATATAGCAACGCTGAATTACATGGAAACCCTAATTCTAGGGTTTCATGGTTAAATGCCTGTTACGAATTGGCATTTTGTTGTGCATATGTATTCTTTATTGCATCCCATGTTTAATGTTAGCCTCTCTCACAAAAACAATAATAAATACAAACATAAATTAATTAATTAAATATTCCAAGTTAGGAATATGTGCCTAACTCTTGGGTTGTTCCTCAAATATTGGAGTTTGTTTAGTAACTCCTATCTTGGTGGGTTTTTGGTGAGAAATTTTCTCAACCAAAGGAGTCTAAGATAGCACGGACTATCTTAAGACATTGTCTCTCATCTATTTAAATTGTAACTCTAAATTATTTTAATAAGTGAGAATGATGAGAATGCCATGAGGCTGAAGCCTCTTTTCCGCCATTGTTTTGTCTGGTTTTGTATCTGTGTTTTCTGTAATCTGTTTGAGTTAATTTCATTTTCTACATGTGGTATCGGAGCATTATGAGTCTGTGCCAAGGAGAAATATTTTTCTGTTGATTTGGAGCTGGTCGGAGTTAATTTTGCTGTAGTCGTTGGCTTCAATGACTTCAATGAATCCGTAAACTGTCAGATGTATCTCTGTTTACAGATCTCTGCTGCAAATGAGACAATGCCCACCACTTCTCAGCATCGACTAGTCTACTGCTACGGTGCGGTAAGTGTGCCCAATCACCAATTCTTGGATATGTTGCACTTCATCATCCAAGATTGTGAAAGTCTATGATCACCCTACGTCAGTCGAACAACTTCTTTAGTTATATGGCCCTTATTGCAATATTCCACAACCTTTGCTAACAATTATACAAACTTCATGCTCAGTGATCTCCCTCTATCTTCCAGAGTGCGCTCTCTCCACTAGAACTAGCATTTCATGTCGACTTCACTCCACAGCCCCAAACAAACCCATTCATTCATCATTCGTGACCGCTAACTGCCATTGATGGACTTAACGAAAGTGGATTTATGGTCCCTCACTGCGCAAGTTTCGTGGTGGCACTTTCATGGCGTCTTCCGTGGAGAATAATTGACAGTCGTTGTCTCGATGTGCTTGGAGCAGAGGCTATACCCCTTGTTATTGAAAATCCAGCAAACGCATTTATGTTATCAATCCCCATTGTTCCATTGTTTGAAGCTTTTCTTTCCTTTGTGCTTGTAGTTGTAGGCTGTGATGGCTTGTTCAGTTGTTCCAAGGAATCAGACAATAACGTGGAAGATGAATTTGATGATAATTCTGGTTCTAACACAACAAAAGAATCTTCGGCAGGCTTTCAGGGAGAAGCAGTAGGCACCCGATGCTTTTCCCTACTCTCTCCTGCTGACCGTGTCTTTTTTGCAAACTCGCTGTTGTTAAACACCTGAATTATTTCAGTATCCACTATTTCTGCTAGTCTATTTTTCTCTGCTTGCTCTCTTTGTGCTTGCAAATCGCGGTCATTCTTTTGTGCTAATGCTTTCGCCGCACGTTCAAGGGTACGTTGATGCCGTTCCAGCCTAGCTCTTCTCCTTTCCACAGTTTCGCCGAGAATATCTTGAAACTCTTCACTAGAGGGAGCAGTGAAAAGTGAAGTCCAATCATCAGCTGCATTTGTTGCTATATTTGATCGTCTATAACTTTGTGGTGTTCCAGCAGAAGCTCTCTAAGAGCCTTCACCAGAAAATCCCCTATTCTGAGATTGTCCGTTAGCAGTAGCATCAGAGGTACCCATTCTTTGCTTCAGTGCACTGTCTGTCCGAGCACCCATACCAAAAAAAAAAGATTCAAGGTCATTGTCATTTCTCCGTTGCGTCTCTTTCGCTGCTGCAACCTCTTTGCAACAACTCTCTCTGCTCGTTCCCTCTTGCCTCTTTGGTTTGTTTCATTCTTTCTTCAGCTCTCTGCATAGCTTCCTTCATAGCAGCAGTTGATGCTGATGCTGCAAAGCTACCATATATATTCGTGAGCTTACCCTGGATCCACTAAAGCTAGCTCTCCATTTGAGCTTTGATTTCATTTTTTTACGCACATTAGTTATATTTGTTTCATCAATCTGCGATTTAGGGCGCCACCAAATGCCATCTCTTTGACCGATCTCCCCAAACGGTCCCTAGTGCTTAACACTTTGCATGGGATAACTTTGCTTGCAGTAGAGCTTATCATTTTTCTTGGAGTACAGATCTACCAAAATGTTGAATCGCCGGCTTAGGGTGGTATGAAGGTAATGAAAGAGAGTTCGACCATCGATTGTTGGAAGCAGAAGGTTGGCATTGTGGAGGATGAAGCAGCGTGTGACATGGAGAAAGTACCATTTGAAACTGTTGTGATATGTAATCTCTTCAATGATTTTTTTTTAAATGTGATTTAAAATTTCAAAACATAAATCACTTTTTTGAAAGTGATTTTATAGACCTTTAAAAAAAAAAGGGGAGGATTAAAAAGTTGTTTTTGTTGTACTATAAAGGGTTTGGAAAAATTTTGAAGGTACTTTTGTTAAAAGAGTAAACTTCATTTACTTGGGAGAGATAAGGAGTGTGATTATTTTTTGAAGTGTGAAGTCATAACGTAAATGTGGAAGGTTTGAAGTGATTTTGTGAAGTGTAAATTTGAAAATTATAAACAAAAAATGTTTTTGAAGACATAAGGAGTATTTGAGAGATAAGGTGTGAGCGATCAGTGCACACGGTTTTTGAAGACATTTGTTTCCAAAAGTTGCGAGCGTAAAATTCTCATTGTTTGAGAAAGCTTCAATACCAATATTGTAAAAGATGAAAGGTTGATGATCTCAATACTCAATAAAGTCATATTATTTGTGGTGTTCAAGTGTCCTAGATCCGCTCGAAATTGAATAAGGGGATCTTAGGTACACCATGTGTGTTTGTGATGACGTGTTTTTTATGGCTTCATGTTGTTGCTTTTTTATTTGTGTCTAGTTGTGACACATCAATGATTTCATTTAATATCACATACATAAAGTTCAATATTAGCAAGCACAACACATGTAACGAAAAAGCTGCAAGGAAGGATAATTAAACTCAACACATGCATTTGTGCCACTACAACATATAATCAAAGATTGTCTACATCAGCATTCTACATCAACAATTTTTTTTTACTTAATCAAGTTCATGTACCTGCAAACTCCAACAAAGTCTACATCAGCGTTCTTGCAAATCCATTTAAGAACTTGTAATCAAATTCATTGTTTTAAGTGAATCATTAAAAATTTATTATTAATGATTTTTTTAAGCGGACAAGTGAATTCATTGTTTTAAGTGAATCATTAAACTCATTGTAAGCTTTCTTGGGTGCATTTTCGACGTTGTTCGACACCCTTTCTTTAAACAAAATCAAGTGCATGCACGAGTTTTTAAACTCTAAATCAAACAAGCAACAAGTTTACATCTCCTGCAAGCGAGCGTGAGTATTCATTGAAGCAATTTGCATCAAGTCAATACAAAGATCAAACCATCAAGCGAGCCAGCGTGAAGTTCATTGCAGCAACCATCAAAGCAACCAAACAAATTAAAACAATCAAGCAAGTTGAGATCGACATCAAGCGAGCGTGGCTATTCATTCAAGTGAGCGTGAAGTCATCAAGTAAGTCAAGTGAGCATTCAAGCAACCGCGATCGTCATCAAGCGAGCGTGAATTCCATAGTTTAAGCAAGAAAATTCTACAATTCTAGCAAGTGTTTCAAGCAAGCGCAATAAGCAACAAATCAAGTGAGTGTGCCATTCAAACCACATAGCAAGTGAGCCTGTCATTCAAGTGAAACAGTTCAAAGTACGACATCTACAACAAGAGAGCTTGATTTCAAGAGCGCAAGTTAAAATGGCGCAACATATTCAGTTGTTAAACATTCTTCATAGTTTGATCATCTCCAGTGATGAAGACATGGTGCACATCAGCAAAGACACTCTCGCTGATCTTTCACGGCATCTACGACAAACACATGAAACCATTGAGTTTCTTCAACTCGAGTCGCAACTTCAACGGAATGAATTGCAAGAAAAGAGTGATACTTTCAAGTCTTTGAAATATGATAAGTCATTCATCCCAACAGCTCCAAGTGTCGAAGTTGTTCTAGTTCCAATTTCTTCCAAGCCCATCATCAAGCCCTGGGAAGAAATTCAAAATAACAAGAATCGACGAGGATTAGGATATGTCAACAATGACACCAACCTGCATATTCCAGATTTTTCCAAGCAAATTAAGTTCATCAGTGCAGGATTTCTTGCACAATTCACCTCAGCAAGTTCTGAGAAAGTTGCAGACAACCAGCAATGCACACAACCTAAAGTTGTAGACAAACATAATTGCACACAACCTGAAGTTGAAGTCCAACCGAAATGTTCTCATTGTCAAAGAACCGGTCATATGGAAGATCAGTGTTTTGATCTCCATCCTTGTTGCCATTGTGACAAGCCCAATAATTCCTCAGAGAAATTTCACAAACAACGACAAACAACCAGATTGAAGATACATTATGAATGGATTAACCCTTGGAAATGGTCATCCGCAGTCCAAAGATTGTCTCAGTTCTACAATCGCATACAATCACACATAGTGCAGCCAACAGTGAAAAGATGATGGTACTCTCATGCAGTTGAATGGGGGAGTACACCAGTGTAAAACTCCTACACCTAAAGGGGGGGAGTTCAGGAATACTTTCCAAGAGAAGTGTCTCTCCTTTCAGTTTCCTAATGGGGGAAAATGTCAATGAAATTGACAGTGGTTGTCAGACTGAAAGTCTTGACAAAACCAGAAAAAGCAGCCAGTGGATATCTTCAACAGCCAGTGGGCATCAAAAAATTTGCCAATGGGCATCAACAAATTTTCCAGTGGGCTGTTGACAGCAAAGAAGCAATGAACAGTTTTCAGCAAAAGCAACAGTGAGTTGTTTTTTACATCATCAGCCATTGGGCTTTGAACAAATTTTGTCAGTGAACAAAGGATTCTGATTTCATGCAAAGGACAGATGGATCCTTTTGCAACTTGGCACTTGATGGAGTTTTCAAGCGAAATTCAGAGATGAATCAGACATACAGCTGACTCATGGTCTCTTCAGATTGCAGTTTTTCAGCATCAAGCTTTGGCGATTTTTCAGGAAATATTTTTGAGGATCAACATGAGAACTTGGAAGATGGTTCCTTGTTCTTATTTTGGATTTATCATTGAAGGGGGGAATGTTAGCCTCTCTCAAAAAAACAATAATAAATCCAAACATAAATTAATTAATTAAATATTCCAAGTTAGGAATATGTGCCTAACTCTTGGGTTGTTCCTCAAATATTGGAGTTTGTTTAGTAACTCTTATCTTGGTGGGTTTTTGGTGAGAAATTATATCAACCAACGGAGTCTAAGATAGCACGGACTATCTTAAGACATTGTCTCTCATCTATTTAAATTGTAACTCTAAATTCTTTTAATAAGTGAGAATGATGAGAATGCCATGAGGCTGAAGCCTCTTTTCCGCCATTGTTTTGTCTGGTTTTGTATCTGTGTTTTCTGTAATCTGTTTGAGTTAATTTCATTTTCTACATTTAATTGATATTTTTATGCTAAAACTCTATCCAAGATTTGGTGCTTAGTGTTTAAAGTTTCATTGTGCATGAATGTGAATCTGTTATGCTTAATTATGTTGGATTGGATTAATTATATATGTGGTGGATATGTCTTATTTACTCCACTATGGATACTTCTTTACAATTAGTGTGATGTTAAATGAATGTATATGGCGTACACTCCTTTATTTTTAATAAATGTAATTGTCTAGCAGTGAGAGAATTATAGTATATTTAAGCATAATCGCTTCCGCAGTTAACGTTAAAGGATTTTAAGCAGTGTTGGTTGGGTAGTGTTGCCTGGTTGGGGGTCAGGTCATAACAATTTGGTATCAAAGCCAAGTTTCAACACTGGGTTTGCATTGCCCAATTTGGTGTAAATTGGAAACATTAGAGATGTACTATCAATTGTTTGACCAAACCCTATTGGTGAAACAAAATTCACCTTGTGCTAATAAAGGCATAGTGATGGAAATTCATTAATTTTTGGCTTGAGAGAGCCAAAATTCAGATTCAGGACATTGCTACTTGTTTTGAAAAAAAAAAAATCATCTTTAATAAATAAATGCTATATATCAATATATTTAAAAAAACCCTTTTATATCATAGGATGTCTTTCCTGTGTAAATGGGTTGGGTTTTATTTAGACGTTTTTCGAAGTGATACATACATACATATATATATATATATATATATATATGAGAGAATTTAACCAAAAATAAAACATTGAAATAATGGATTACATAAATCATGTCAAATAAGTCTTATGTAAATTTCGTTATGCTTTACCTTTTATATATATAAAGGTATGCACTGTTCCAAGATAATTATATAAGAGAGACCCGTTATATATGTAAATAAACTATGTTTTAGGCTGAATTGCCAGGTTCGAATAAGGGTGGACACCTTAATGTCCATAAACATAGATCATTTTGGGTACAATGTTGATATGTTGGTTTTGCATACGTTTTCCAAAGTTTACAACCATATGAACCCTCCCCTCATCGTGTTCATGTGTCTTAGATATATGTGTTGTTGAATGTTTATGCCACGTTTTATACATATTATTATTTTCATTGTTCGCGTGTCCTAGATATATGTGGTGTTCACGCCACGTTTTATACATATTATTTTTATTGCATGCATAAGGTTTGAACCCCGCCTCCCTTCCCCAAAGGTGCTTATAATAATGTGATACTTTGTGGATTGGTATAATTACATCGAAGGTGTTTTATTGTAGGGGTTTATGTTGTGACACTGTTCAGATTCGTCGTCTCTAACATAATCTAAACAGTGTCCTCTTTGAATGAAAAACATAACTCTAGTTAATCCCTTGCACGTACCGTTTTTTAAGACATGTGTTGCAATCTCATTGAATTGAGATTTACTCGAATAAGGTTGTTACACACTCTGGCATATTCTCGTTCTAGTTGTCTACAATATGGAGTTAAGGTATTCAGACCATTAACGTTGGGAACCTTAGAAGCTCTAGTATCTTATTATTCAACGAACAAAGAAGGGTTTAGGTTACAGAACGAAGAGCAGAGTAGCCATGGCAGACATGAAAGTAGATAACAAAAGACCCCCCGAATCGAATCCTGGGAAGACTAACTTAGAAACTAAAGACGCCCAGTTCAACTGAACACTAATCACATTGCTGTGCTTGTGCTGTGTTGTGCTATGTAATGAGACATAAATAAATACTGAAATATTGTTGTGTATGTTATACTGAAATAAATACCTCTTTCGTGAAAAAGAATGGCTTCTACTGTTCAAACTGCCTCAGCCATCTGCACTAGCATGCTCCCCACCACGTTAATGATCTGCCTTCGGAGGAAACGTGGCTCGGTGCCTGCCAACTCGATAAACATCTCGAGAGCCTCCTGGGAAAAAAACAAAACCAAACCTTTAGACAAGAAACAGAAATTACATGATTACCCGAGATTCCCGTGTCCAGATCATTTCGAATTCTGCCCTCTTTATTTGTAAAAATCTTAAATTCTCGGCCCTCTTTATTTGTAAAACTTTTAAATTCTCCAGTGGAATACATGAAGGCAGGGAGAGGTACAAACAGTTATACCAGCATAGCCATTTTAGTTGGGGTATTTGTGCAGCGTTGAATATGCTCTGCACAGGATAGCCTTCAGCCCTAACCAACTGCACATCGCTGATACGTTTCACAAGCTTTTCAAATGATTGTGGAGGCCATTTGGGAACCATGCTAATACCTCGCACCTAAAACATACATGATTGATATTTATGCAAATTATTTTAAGAATTCAAAACTTACAAATCATAACACAATGACATATAATCAAATTCGTTTAATCAAATTAGTTTTAGAATTCAAAACTTCAGAGCACAACACCATTTAGAGAGCCAATCTAAAGCTTCAAAATACATACATGTGATCGCTTAGACATATTAAGAAGGTTGTAAGTTGGGTGCCAAAGACGACACTGGCAGTGTGGAGGCTCTTTCTCCGCGAGATCTCTACCCAGATATCGAATATGATCATGCATTGTTATTCGATAATCGTTGCCTACCTCCATAAGACACTTGTTTTCTATGTTTAGAAAACCCAACTGTCCTTCACACTTGGATCCATCCCAGATTCTTATGGTTGTATCTCTTTTTTCTCTTATAAAGAAACAAGCCATGTCTAGGAATATCCACTTCTCCTCTTCATCAAGGTCGTCATAGCTAATCTTAAGCCTTTTTTGGATATCCATGGGAAGTGCTTTGGAGATTTTGCGCAATTGGGCTTCCCAATACCTCGAATCATTTTTCCATGCAGATGCGTGCCAAGCACCATAAGAGATAATAGAAATCCATCACAGGAATTCAAAAACTCTTCAACTACTTCTTCAAATTCTTCAACAGGATGAGATTGTTTTAACGCGTGCGAGCAGAAGAGTTCTTTTGAGTGTCGTCGATCTAGTCTGTTAGCTTGTAGATGGGAAACTCTATAATTCCCGAGCTTTTAATAACATCCTTATTGCGAGATGTAACTAAAATTAAGCTATTTTCCTGAAGGACATCCTTGACTAGAAAAAGTACATACTCCATTATGCATTGATTCCCCGTGGAGCAACATGAACTTGCCTGCAATTAGGAACTAACTGTTTTTAAGTTAATCATTACTCTCTCAAAATACCAAACTCTACATTTATAATAAAAGAATATGATTGTGCATAATTATGCAGTAAAATATAGGTTTGATGACTGTGCATAAGTAAAATACAAGTTTGAGTTTGAGAGTTGCCAATCAAAGAAAACGTCTCCAAATTGTCCATTTCCACATAAATTTGCAATATGTACAAATAGAAATGTGGGCACAGATGTCTAGGTTTGAGAATGATGCATAAGGTTATGAATACATAGCATCATGCCTTATTGGTATTTTAAGCCTAAATGTGATCCTTCATTAATAAATGATTTTGAAAAATGAAGAGCTTTGTGGTAGAGTAGGTGGTGTAAGTGTGTAAGCGTCGAGCAAACATCGAGCCTACATAAAGCATGGCGCCATCCTCACACAAATTGAAATTTATGATTTTCGAAAATGAAGAGCTTCATGGCAGAGTAGGTGGCGCAAGTGTCGAGAAAACCTTGAACCTACATAATTCATGGCACCATTATCATAGAAATTGGAATTTACAAAATTTATCCCTAATTCACGTGGGAGATGGCGTACTTAATATCCTAACAAACCTAGGACAAAAAAATCTTAAAATCCCTTTGGTTGGTTATCATTTTCTTTTTAAGAAAAAAAGTGCCCTTTACATTTTGGGTTTTAGGTTTTAGGCCGACCATTCAATTAGCATGACCAAAAAGTTAAACTTAATCATAATCATTCTTTGCCTTAATCTTACCTAAAGAATTCATTAGTTCATTTGTTACAATGGGTGTAGTTTGTCGGCATTTTTCTTTGATAGAACCAACCTCTCATCTACCAAATTAGGTGGTTGGTTTATTTCCCAAATCTTGTATTCCTTGGTGTAATTTTGCACTGTTCACTACAACGAATCAGTGAACCTGATTTTCGACGTCCCTTTACCCAATTCGAATTTAACACGTCGCACTGACATTGTTTCACTTGCGTCACTGCGGAGGGACCTAGGGGTACGACTCGTTCATCGGGATTCTGCCCCCGTAGTAAATGTCAGTCGTTGATCTCGGTCAAAGCGCACACGACGAGGTCAACTGTGGGGGCATCCTTTGGTTTAATCAGCGGGCTTGTTTGTGCCTGTGGGTCATCGTTGATCTGTGATCAATGGAGACCGCGCCCTTTGATCTGCACAGGAGTTAACACAAAGTCCGCTTCTTCGGTGTACCTTTGAGCCCTTAGGGGAAAAGTATAGTTATAAGTTAATCCGATCGAATGTTGGAGGTTAAAATGCGCATATGCCAAAACAGATTCATTTTTGTTCAATAGTTTTAAAACTGGAATTTTTGTTTTAATAGTTTTCCTTTGTACATATACCCTCCATCTGATCTTGATTTTCAGCCAGATATTCTTTGATCTGGGGTTTGGAGAATGAAAAAGCAAATGGTTCTGGGCATGCTAACCAAAACCACCCCAAGGAACAACTGCGGGTAGTGGATCCACTCCTATATTTTTGAGACTCTTCCATCCAGAATGAATATCAGATTTGGGAATGTAAGTATAAAATCCCTATACGCTAAACGGGATATGGTCAAAGAACAACCCCGTAGGACATGCCTGTCACGAGTGCCACGAACAATCCACTTTGTCACCATGGATTTGAGCTCTGGATGTCATTCTAAGACTCAGATGCTTCTTTAAATTTCAAATGGATCCCACCCACAAAAGATTTTGACAAAACAGGGCACTTGCTTACCTGTGGGAAACGTTGGCGCAGAGAGGTTGGGATTGGTCGCTTCTGCGGGAGGATGAACTAATGTATCCCTTTGGTCGATGTCCTGCAATATGTGAAGGGATTTTTCTTTTCTCTTGTTAGCTCAAGTATGTCAGTGATCAAATAACTCTTTCAGTTGTTTTCCATAAAGTCATAGGTCAATTGTTTTTACTTTTTCGAACCAATTCTCAGAAAATAATTTTGGTCACTGAAGAGGTCTAAGTCAAGTATGTTGCTCCTTCATTTCATTCATCGCCACCATCATTGTCAAGGTCATCTCCATCATAAATCAGTTTCAAAGTCACAATCTCCATCATCATCATTTAAGAGGTCTAGGGTTAGGTCACTCCATCTCATATAGGTCACTATCTAGGTTCATTCCTGCCTTTGAAAAATCTTCAAATTTTCACTTAAAATAAGGAAGCAACCCTTCATTCCATTCATAAAACCCTAATAAAGGAGAAAGCATATCTAGGAGATGAAGTAAAGACCACCTCTCTTGTTTCATATGGCTCAAGTTCCAAAAGAGTTCCAAGTGACTCATTCTTGTCTCACTGTCTCATGAAAAATAGAAATTCAGTCTCACTGTGTCATTAAAATATCAAAAAATCATTTTAACTGTCACAGAGTTCAAAGGAGGTTAATCTGAACTATTGTCCCAGTCAAATAACAAAGGAGTTATTTCCAAATGAGAAAGTTCAAAGGTTTAAAAAAGCACTCTGACTGTCTCATTAAAAGGGAGAAGTTTTGTCTCATAAAAGGAAGCCAAATTGTGTCTTGATGTCTCATCAAAGGTCCATAAAGTCACCTCAAGTGTCAAAAAATGAAAAATAGGTTCATTCTGCATTCTTATCCCATTTGAAGGAGTAAAAGGTCACTTTCAACTACAAAAATGTCAAAAAGTTATTGTAAGTTTCAAAGGGTAAATGTCATCTCAAAGATTATAAAAGGAAAAGGAAACTTCACTTTACTCATTGTTACCCTTTTGATGAGTGTGCGAGTAGCTCTCCACTTCATTTTCCCTCCATAGTGTTTAAACTCCAAAGCACAAGGTTCAAATTCCATTAAAAATCACTTGCAACCTTCAAAAACATCCTTATTACACTTTTGGGCCTTCTATTACACTTTTGGATTGAGTTGTTACCCTTCTAAGAGTGCTACGCAGCGTTGTGTTACGCTTTTGGAGCGATGCGCAGGCACCGCGCAAGTGCTACGCACACTGTTATACTTTTGTCTCAATTGTTACACTCTTGTAGAGCGTTGTTACGCTTCTGTAAGGTGGCAATTTCCATTTTTTTGAGCTCGAAAACCCTCCAACCACTCGAAGCTAGTGCTCCCATCTTTGGTGTGGCCTCCATAAAAGGTAAGGCTCCATCCTATGTTGGTTTTTGGATTGAATGTTGAAGATTTGAAATCTATTCATGCCATTTAATGTTTTTTCCATATTGTTCACTGTCCATACATACAAAATTTATGACAAACCCTAACCTATCCCTTTGACCTAAAATCCTAACCCCATCATATAAATCATATCCATACATCCTATATGCTCCATCATCACACTCCTATCATCTACACTAGCATCCCTAACATGTTTTATACAGTCAAACCCTAACTCAGGCTTTTCCACAATGAAAATAGTGAAAACCTTGGCATTGATTGTGTTTTAGGGTTTTGACTACCCTATACTTATCCATTTTCCCCCATTCCACTTGCATTGTGGAGCTAAGGTGCCATACTCCTCACTGAATTTTTATCATAATTTAATTAGCTCCGTAGCCCTTTTTCACTTTGTTAACCCAAAAACATTTTACACTAGTTATTCTCACAGCCTAAGTTGAGAATTAATTGTGTTTTCAAGTTTTGACCACCCTACACTTACCCATTTCTCCTCATTCCACTTTCATTGTGGAGTTAAGACAACACCCTATCCAATCAAATTTTCTCCGAATTTTTACTTAAACCCATGACCCCCATTTCATCTTACCAACTTACCCTACTATTGCACAAGCTATTCTCACAGTCAAAATTGGGAATTTTATGTATTTTAGGTATTTTGACACCTTCCTCACACTCATTTGCCCTCATTCCACTTAAAACTTGAAGCTAACACACAACACAACCTACTCAAAATTTTCTAGAATTTTTCTCAGCTTCAAGACCATTCATTTCATCCACCCAATTCACACTTTCCTACACATTGTTTTTCCAGATTTCCATTCATTCACTCATTTCATTAACACCTTAGGGTTTTCATCATTCCAGTGACAAACACAATGGAAAGTGACAAGAAGAGCTTCAAGGGAGGGTTCCACCTCAGGATTGAACCATTCACCATGCATGAAATTAATGCTTCGCCATTGGCCATAAGGTGCTTTGAGAGAGCTTAGTGTTTGACATTTTGTGAAAGGCTCATGGAAGGGGGGTATCATCCTCAGTTTTCCAGCCTATTTGCAACAAGAAATAGTATGGGAAAGGTCACTCTTGCAGGTATGGAGATAAGTCTATCATCTGACCTAATTGCTTCAACTACCAGTATCCCTTCTCATGGAGAGTAGTGGTTCAAAGGCATGGACCTAGACATTGAAAACTACAAGCAATTCCTCAAGCCTCATGCTAGAGAGGATCCAAAATTTATTTTTTCCTTTCAGATACCTCAAAAACAAGTATGCTCTTCTAATGATGTTCATAATGAAGTACTTCACATGTGAAGGAAGATTCTCCAGGTTATATAGGTATCACATCAGGCTTTTAATGCATTTTACCTCTGTCAAAACACTTGATTTTCAACACTAATTGTATAGGAGCTTGCTTAAGATGGCTGAGAAGTTTCAAAGTAGAAGAGAAGATAATCACACTAGTCTTTTTCATCATGGCCTAATCAAGCTCATTGTGTTGCATCACTTTTCCTCCATAAACATGACCTGGGAAAACTTTTTGGAGAGATTGTTAGCAACGCTTTCTATCTTGCCTATTATATCATCAACACAACCAATGGAGGTTGACTCTTCTAACATGCATATTCAACCTTCAGATGTTCCTAGGGTTGTGGAATTTTATCACACATATGAGAGGGGGAAGAGACAAGTATTTGCGCGTAAGTCTGCTAAGAGTTTTCTTACATTTGGCACCATTGTTGAACAATGTCAGATAGAGGAGAAACCTCTCTTGCATCAACATAGTGAGTCAGTGCCATTGGAGGCTGAGGTATCAAAGAAGTTGGAGGTCAGAGTAGTTCAAGAAATCATCAAAGAGAAAGATACATAAATAACATAATTGAATGAGGCCTTCTCCATTGCTGAATCCCAAATTAGTTTCCTTCAGCGGGAAAATTTTCAATTGCAAGTGAATCAACTCCTACAAAATAAGTGCAAATCAAACATTGAGGCAAACAGAGGTAAAGGAAAGAAGATTATTGTTGTTGACCAAATGCAGGACATGGAGGCTGAAACATAAACAAGAAGACAAATAACAAGAGGCCTCAAAAGGGCGTTGGAGTGAGAAAGACGGTCAATTCATCAATTTGAAGAGTTTACCTTTGATGAGATTATTTCCATGGAGATCAATGACGACAAAGAACTTTGGTTGTCAAGAGTTAATGAGAATTTGGAGAAGCTATTGAAGAAGGATAAAAGGGATAACAAGTTGTAAAGACACATGGCAAATCACTATCGCACCAAAAACACCATTTCTCAAATAAGGCTAAAACAAGTGAAGAAAAGGCTTAAAGAGGCACAAATGAAGCTCAAAGAGAAGGATATCTTGGACTTATTGGCTGAAGCTTTTTTAGCTATGTAGCCTATCTCTCACAGGTTGCCATAGAACCAAATTTGAGAATGCGTGATAAAGTCTATCATCTAACCTAAGAGCATGTTGAACCATCAATTTGAAACATCGACTTCTGCATTTTTTAAATTCTGCCCAGATGAATTAAACAACGTTTTTGTGAATCAATCCAGCATTTGAAACAACGTTTTAAACAGCGTTCTGCATTTTTTAAATTCTGCCCAGATGAATTAAACAACGTTCTGCTATTTCAGATGAATTAAACAACTTTCTTCTCTTTCATGTTGATGCAAGTGGATTCTGCATTAAATTAGATAGCATTACAATCTGCATCGATTTTGGCATCGATTTTGCAGTTTCACGTATTGCAACTAGTTTCATATAAATGCCAGCGTTGAATGTAAATATAAATGCCAGCGCATGAACTGTACATTGTCTTTTGTACTCTTTGAGCTGTTGTTTGGTTGTTTTTAAAAGCTTCTGCATAAGCTTTTGCGTAGTCCAGATCCACGGAATTGAAATATTTAAAAAGATTTGCTCAGGGCAACCTCTGCGGTTATTGCTACTCTTGCTCACTTGCCTCTTGAAGATCTTACAAAGGAACCTTGAAGGGTTATTAATTTTGTAATAGAGTGATAATATATATATATCTTTTTATGTAATGTTATTTGGAGAGATAAGGAAGTTCTTTGTGGCAGATTGGGAGGAATTTGGAGAAATAAGTAGAATTTTTTTTGTAATATTTTCTAATTGGAGTAATAAGGGTATTTTTTTTTTGAGTAATAAGGATTTTTTTGTATTGTAAATTTGTTTATGGAGTGATAGTGTGACTCAAAGTAATTTTACTTTGGGGGGGGGGGGGGGGGGTAATTTTTTTTACCAGAGTGTGCAAAAGCACCATTGTAAAAGTCAAATTTTGAAAGTTTCCTTGTAAAAATTTGAGAAATTGACTAGAGCCAAGTGCAAAGCTCAGTCAATTTTCTCTTGTTTCGACGACTATTCGAGGGTCAAGGCCAAGCCCCGATAGTTCGTTTTTGCGTCGCGTGTTGCTGTTGTGTTGCACATCTTTTTTTTTTTTTTGGAGCTTTATTTGTGTTGTGAAGTCTTTACACTACAATGTCTAAGTTGATTAATTTCTTTTCTGATTCCGACAAACTTGAGGGCTCAAAATATTACAAAACATGGCAACGCCTCATCGAAAGCACTCTTGTTTATAATGAACTATGGCATGATATTTGTGATGGAGATGTAAAGCCAAATAAACCTATAGATGCAGCTGCGCTAGCAAAATGGGAAGTTAAAAACGCCAAAGCATTAGCTCTCATTAAATCCTCTGTCAATGATGAAATGTATGTCCATATCGAAAATGCAAAAGATGCTTGGTCTGCTTTGAGAACTTTTAAAGAGTTGTTTGATACTCAGCCTCAATCAAAAAGAGTTGATCTACAATTAAAATTGTTGCATCAAAAATTGACTGAAGAAGGAGATATTCTTGAATACATCTCCAGACTTAAGAATATTAAGCAGGAAATTGTTAATGCTGGTTTTCAAGCAGTTGATGATATTTTTATGGTCACAATTTTAATTGCTGGGCTTCCTTCTTCCTACACACATTTTTTAGAAACTCTACAGCTCACTGGAAAGTTAGAAAAGCTAAAGTTTGATGAGCTCTGCGAAATGTTGACTCAACATGATAAAACTTTTGGGAAGAAAAAGAAAGTTGGTGAAGATGTTTTTCTCATAGAAGCCAGTACTAGCAACTCCCCAGCTGGCAATTCCAAAAACAAAGGCAAAGGTAATTTTAATCAAAATCAAGCAGCGCAAGGTCGTGGTCGCAGTCAACACAGAGGAAACAACTCCAACAGAGGCTCAAATTCAGGCAGAAACAATTCTCAAGGCAGAGGCAACAATCAAAACAGAGGATCTCAGCAAGGCACATGACAAAATCCAGGAAGAGGAAAATCTCAAAACAGAGGACAAAGAAGAGGTCGAGGACAGTCTCAAGGCAGAGGACAGTCTCAAGGAAGAGGCACTGATTTAAGTCAAATTGTTTGCAGGCGATGTAACAGAGTTGGTCACTATGCTTCAGATTGTCGCACATCTATCAATAAAATTTCTAAGTTTCAACAGCCATCATCACAGTTTGCAAATGATCAAGATCAAGATGATAATGACTCAGAATATGTCTTCACTTCTTCACCAGCAATCCAACTTTCCTCTTATGTTAAGAGTGATTATGAAGGTGCTTGGATTTTGGATTCAAGAGCAACTCAGCACATGACCTGTAGACGAGATTTCTTTTGGAATTTTCAAGAGTGCCATCTTAACTCCATCTTTCTAGCAGATGATACAAAACATACGCCTTATGGAAAAGGAGCAGTCAAAGTTTTTCTCCCTGACATTGGAGAAAAATTGATTTCCAATGTGTGGTATGTTCCCACCTTTAAGAAAAATTGGTTGTCTTTGGTCATGATTCGACAAGCAGGACATCAAATTATTATGGAAGATGGCTTAGTTAAGATTAATTCAGTTAAACAGAACTTCCAAACAGTGATGACAGGATATGAAGACGGAAAACTGTTAAGGATGAAAGGAACAGTTATTCCAAGGCATTCTGATTTTGCAGGGGCAGTTACTACAGGAATTTCACCTATAAGATTATGGCATGTAAGATATGGACATTTGAATTTTGACAGTATTTCTCAATTGCAGAAACAAGGGATGGTTAAAGGACTTCCGACTTTCAACAAAGAAAATGCTAAATGTGAAGCCTGCATTTATGGCAAACAGAGTCGAGAAAGTTTTCCAACAAGTACATGAAGTGCAAACAAGCTGCTGCAACTAGTTCACAGTGATGTGTGTGGTCCACTACAACCTTCATTAGGTGGTTGCAAATATTTCTTGCTATTTATTGATGATTTCAGTAGAATGACCTAGGTTTACTTTTTGAAAAACAAGTCAGAAACATTTGAGAAATTTAAAATTTTTCGACAACTTGTTGAAAATGAGGCCAAAGAAAAGATAGGTACTCTCAGAATAAATAATGGGGGAGAATTCAATTCAAATGAATTCAAAAATTATTTCAGTGAAAATGGCATCAGAAGGCATCTTACAGATGTTTACACTCCACAACAAAATGGAGTCGTAGAAAGGATGAATCGCACATTTTTAGGCATGGCGAGATCCATGTTAACTTTCAAAGGGTTAAGTCAAACATATTGGGCAGAAGAAATCCATACAGCTGTCTATCTAAGAAACAGATCTCCAACTGCTTCGTTAGAAGGAATCACCCCTTATGAAGCTTGGTTTGGTTTCAAACCTAAAATTAAACATCTTCGAGTTTTTGGATCCATCTGTTATGCCTTAGTTCCCAAAGAAAAGAGAACTAAGCTTGATTCAAGAAGTTTGAAATGCATCATGATTGGCTATTCAGATGAAAAGAAAGGGTATCGTCTTTTGACAAATGGAAAATTTATTGTGAGCAGGGATGTCATTTTTGATGAAACAGAGAGTAAGAGTGCTGAAGAAATTGAAAGTCTTCTTCACAAGTTAGAAACTAAGGGCAGTAAAAAGAAAGGAAATATGCAAAGTCAACCAACTTCACCAAATTGGTATGAACTTGATTTTCCTTCCTCTGAAGATGAGTCATCCAGTCCATCTACTTCAACAAAATCATTTGGGTCTTCTAGCAGTTCATCAGCGTCTCCAATCAGCAGCAGTTCTTCTGACAGTGATTCTCCAGATTCACCACCTGAACGATGAACATTAGTTTACATCAATCCCCTCTACAATGACGGAGACTTCTTAGAACCTCAAACAAGTGAGCAACAACTTCCAAAATGGGCAGTTCAACTCTTGAAAGATGTAAGGCCCAATGAACAAAACAAAACAGGAACAAGGGCATCAAAACAAAATGAAGACAATTTTGCTTTAATAGCAAATGATTTTACTGAACCTTCTTCTTTTCAAGAGGCAGTAAAACATAAAGCATGGCAACAAGCAATGGTTGATGAGTATCAGGCAGTTCAAGACAACAACACTTGGCAAATGGGTTTATCGAATTAAGTACAAGCAAAATGGTGATATTGACAAGTATAAAGCACACCTTGTTGCTAAAGGATTTGCGCAGTAGGAAGGATTCGATTATGAGGAGACTTTTGCTCCCACAACCAAATGGAACACCATCCGCCTCACACTTGCCTTAGCAGCTCAGAAAGGGTGGAAAGTTCATCAAATGGATGTCAAAAGCGCTTTTCTCAACGGGGACTTACAGGAAGTTGTATACATGACACAACCACCAGGGTTTGAAGTTAAAGGGCAAGAACATAAAGTCTGCAAATTAATCAAGGCTTTATATGGATTAAAACAAGCTCCCCGCGCCTAGTATGCCAAAATGGATGAATACCTTCGCAAAGTTGGTTTTCATCATAGTGAATCTGATGATACTTTTTATGTGCGCCAACAGGGAAAATATCTGGTCATTCTCATTATGTATGTTGATGATTTGATCATTACAGGAAACAATGATGATCACATTGAACAGGTGAAAAAGGAGTTGCATGCAGGTTTTAAGATGACAAATTTGGGACTACTTCACTACTATCTTGGAGTGGAAGTATTCCAACGTCCACATCAGATCTTCATTTCCCAAAGTAAATATGCAGCATAAATTCTTTAGCGATTTGGAATGCAGGATTGTAAGCCTGTCCTTACCCCTATGGAACAAAACTTAAAACTTTGAAAATTTGAAGGGGGGGAAAAAGTGGACAACAAGACTTACAGACAATTGATTGGCAGCTTGATTTATTTGACAACCACTCGTCCTGATCTATCTTATGCAGTCAGTATTCTTTCACGTTTTATGCAGGAACCATTAGACAGCCACTGGAATGCAGCCAAAAGAGTTCTTCGATATATCCAAGGAACAAAATATTTTGGTCTTCTTTACAAAAAGACTAAAAATTTTGTACTTGGTGGATTTTCAGATGCCGACTTTGCTGGCAGTATTGATGACAGGGCATCAACCTCAGGTTACTTAATGAACATGGGGTCAGCTGCAGTTTCCTGGAGTTGCAAGAAGCAAAGTACAGTGGCCACTTATTCAGCAGAAGTAGAGTACGTTTAAGCATGGGAAGCAGCATCTGAGATTGTTTGGTTACGTCGAGTTTTACAGGACTTGGGGATTCCTCCAGCAGAAGCTACTTCATTATTCATCGAAAATCAATCAACAATAAAGCTTGCCAAGAATCCAGGTTTCCATTCAAAGACAAATCATGTGGACACCAAGTATCATCATATCAAATCTCTCATTGCAAAGGACGTCATCAAGCCAGTGTTTTTCCCTTCAGAAGATCAGACCTCCAACATTTTCACAAAACCTCTTGGCAGAATAAAGTTTACTAAGTTCAGGGATGAACTTGGTATCTATTGTAATGTATCTTTGGATGATAAGGGGGAATGTTAGATGATCCAAAATAAATTTTATCATAGGTTATAGTGTTTGAATAAAATAATTATTAATTTAAGATATTAAATTAATAATTATTTATTTAATAAATCTTTGAGATATTTAGAAATAGAAATTTGTTAATAAAAATTAGGACTCTAGAAAAGAGTCGTTTCCTAGGCTCTAAGTTAGGAATGAAGTTAGTAGAGTGGTTAGAAGTTCATTTATTGTAAATGGGCACTTTTTTATTTTCCAAGTGATCCATAACTAGATTAAGTTAGAGCATAGAGCTTATGAATAGGTTAGTTTCCTATTTTCATTGGAATGTGTAATGAGAGAATGTGAGAGTGAGTTTACGTGTGTAAACTCCTGTAATTTTCCCTGTAATATTTTTTCTTGATCAATAAAGTTGTGTGTCTGAGGACACTTCTGCACTTTCATTTTGGTATTTTATATATTTTTTTGCAGAATTCTGGAAATTTCTCATTGTAGAAGGGTAACAGGCTTTTGTTACTTTTATTTTGGAGGTATGCAAATGGTGATTTATTTAAATGTATGGATGTATTTTGATTATTACATCATAGATCAGGAACCCTCCTGGTAGGACAAGCTGTAATTTCCAAGAAAAAGCTCAAAAACCACTCATTTTTCATGTTTCTGCCTCCTTTTGGACCCCGTCTTATGCTTTTGAGTGACCCTGGGAGAATGGATTTTTGAAGGCCTTCTCGTGGTCCATTTTGAAAATTCAAGGTGTTCTAGAAACTAGACACACATGGCTAGTTGACCATTCTTTCATAAGTGGATTTGGACTTCTCAAAGGGCCTCAAAAGTGCCTCCAAAGTTCTATTACGCGTCTGCAAATTTTTTTGACTTTTCTATCAGAAATGTCACAAATCAACATTAGATTCCTTATGACACTTGTCAAGCTAAAAAATGGTCACAAATTCGAGGAAATGTTGTCCTATGAGTTTTCATGAGAGTTGTTGGGTTGGTTTTTTCTTCCTATAACAAAGGAATATGTAATTATTGTAAGGGACAAACACTCCTAGTTTATAGCTAAAATTCAGGGAATGGTTTATAACCTCCCTAGAAACTAGGAAATGACTCATATTTTGCATTTATGATCCATTTTGGATGGATTTAGACCTGATGAGGTGTCATAGTCCATATTTACTATAAGTGGACTCTCTTTAGTCTTTTGTTGGGTTGGATAGTCTCATATTGCAGTGGAGCTCTTGTAACAACTTTTGGAATGAAATCAAAGACAGATTTGCAGGAATTGTGTTGAGATACTTGTGGTATGCTTTGTAGCATCTGTTTTTATCATGTATGTTTATCATTTCATTCTTAATACCATGTATTCTTCTTCATATATGTTTATCTTGTAAGTTTGAGAGCAAAAATCATGTTTATGCATGCTCTGTTTTAGACAAGATTCACCATATTATGTTTATTTGCTTCTAAACTGAATGCATTCACCTCAGTGCTCATTTAAAATCTCCTCCATTTCATCCTATACTCAATGACTTATTAAAATTATTTCAAACTACCTATCTTGCCTCACATATTCTCTACATGTTCACCTTCAAGTTCAGACCTAAAAACCTTATACACAGTCCACTCACTGACTTTTCTATCCAGCATTTAAAACATCAAACAAATTATATTTATTAAGCTTACATACCTAGCTAAAATCATTAGATACTCAACCATTCATTTGAATTCTAAAAGTGAAAACGAGAGATCCCTCTTTGGTCTGCGTAGGGATAGCTACTTGAACTAAAGTTTTGTATGCGGTTACCTTTCTCCAATCCTATTGTCAGCCTTGGGAAGTTGGGGAGATTGATAACATTCTTGGCGCCATTACCGAGGAGAAATTTCTAAACATTCCCTCAGAATATTTATTTAATCCTCTGAAAGTTAGACTTGTAGGTGACAAACTCTTGCATTCAAAAAAAGCTGAATTCTTAAATCTGAGCCAAAGTAAAAAATTCCTATCTTAATTTGGCTCCTAAAAGACATACCAAGTCAAATCCAGACCCAAATCCCTCACCAATTGTGTATGACCCTAAGAGTATTTTTAGAAAACATAAAACCAAGTCTCGGAAGGTTGGAAGAGCTATTCCTCCACTTGTCAAATCAAATTCTCTGCCTACGAGATTTGTTCTAGAAGATTTGTTCTATAGTTCAAAATCTGGAAAATCTTTATTTAGAACTAAGTCTAAAACTTTTCTTTCAGAAGCCACCTTTGATCCTTCCGGTTTTGAGTCTTTTGCACCATTTTCCAAGTCTTTTGATTCAGAAGTCGATAGTGAAGTCTGGTCTAATTTTCATAAACTTAAAGGCTTGGTGGAAAAATTTCAAGAAACTTCATAGAAGACTTATTTTCAATATTAGCAGTAGCATTTTTCTTCACCTGTCATTACACCTTCTCATACAGCTACATCATCAATCCCTCCTTTCATTCTGTCATTACCTATGCAAATTTTCACTCCATCAGTGCCTCCACCACCTCCTCCATTATTCATGGCCAAATTTCCTCCATTGATTCTATTGCTTCAGCTCACTCCACTACTTCAGAATTATGGTCAAAGGCTTCCTCTTTTCGATGGAACATTAGAGGTTATGAATTTTCAGCACGTTGCCAAAGTAATTGACTTCATAGATCTTGAAGAGATCGACAATGACGATGCCGAGACACACATCATTGCAGAAAGTTTATGTGGAGAGGTAAAGAAATGGTTTCACTCACTCACAGCTGGTTCAATAGGTACTTCACAACAATTGATTGATTTGTTTATGGCAAAATGGGAAGAGAAGAAAAATCCATTGCAGATTTTAGCCGAGTATAACGCCTTGAAAAGGAATCCCAATGAGTTTTTCTAAGACTTTACAACTAGATTCAATAAAATATATGATTCAATTCATGAGAATATTAAGCCTCCTCCAGGCCTTGATTTACTTCATTATCCTGATGGTTTTGATCATGGCATGGCCTATAAGTTGAGGGAAAGAAACCCATAAACTCTTGAAGAAGTGCAGTGAACGTGGAAGCTACTTTGATCATCAAGAAGTCTAAAATTAAGACGGAAAAAAGAGTCACTGTCAAAGAAGAAACATCCACTTCATCAGAAGGAAAATTAGATACCTTGATTAGGACCATGGAGAAGATGATGGATAAAATTTCCATTGCTGATCGATAAGTTGAACCCTCCATTAGAAATGCCAATTTCAGTGGTCAAAATCAACAACCTTGATACAGGATCAAGTAAAGGGAACAAAGGGGTCAGGATCCACAAAGTCAACAAAAAATTCGCACTCCATTTCAGCAGAATTATTCTTAAGGCCTTGATGAAGATGATGAAGAAGATATTTATGGCGAGAACCATTTATTTGAGGAAAATCAACAGTCCATTTTCACTGAAGAAGATCAATTTTCTGCAAAAATTTGTGCATCGTGTTGAGATTCAACTAGATGATGGAGCTTAGTGAAAATCAACTGCCTTCACTAAGTGAGTCCACAGGCTATTTTTAGGTGCAAGTCTATTTTTAGACATGGTGATAATATTTCAGAAGTTGCAGGATGCTATTTGTGGATGGTTAGTCAAGTTGGAAAAATAGATGAAATTCTGTTTTTAGAATATTGGGCGAAGTCTATTTATAGATCGTCGATCTAAAAATATATGCATGTCGATTATTATTAGCCCTTAATAATAATCCGACAATAAAAAAAAACTTATTCTCTTGGAGCACTTAATTTTAGTATACAGATTTGGAAAATGAGTGGGCTGAAGGAATTATGCAATTCCTAGTGTTTATTGGTGGTTCATGCATGGAGGACTCAGTTAGAACTGAAGTGGCAAAGTTATGACAGACTTGGAAGATTAGTTCATGGAGTTGTTATTAAGTTTAACTCAGTTATTGGAGTTAAACTCAGTTGAGCTAGTTGTATCTAGTCTAACTTAATGATACACTAGTGAGAGTGGAGTGAATTAATTAGTTAATTAATTCACAAATAATAACTCACTAATCAACTGAAAAAATACAACAGTTAACTATAGTGCATGTCAGTTCCAGTGGAGACCCAGTGGAGAGATAGGTGAAAGGGTGAGATGGACTATCTGTTGTGACTATAGTGATGCATTGATTGCATCACACACACACATTGGAGTTTCCAATGAGGGTTGCGCAGTCAAGGCAAGGCCAATTTGAATTCATTCAGGGGTCTTCTTCAGCAGGGATTGCGCAGTGGAGGCAGACTGCCAAGAGGCGAGAAATTGGTGCATAGAGATGCAAATTTCTGCATGACAGTGTGTAATGAATCTATATTGTACTGAGAGCTTGATGTACTAAGCTTTGTATGAGATTGTTACATGATCTCCATGATACATAATATATGACAGTTGGGGTTTTTAGCTTTAGGATTTCTCATTAAACCACTGTGTTATGTGCGATTGTTTTTATTGCTTCATGTGTTTGCAATTGAGTTTAAATTTTCGTAAAATATTAACAGTGGAAGGATTCTGTATTTAGCAAGAAAATAAATATTGTTAGATAAGGAGAATCTAGATATATAATGCATCTGTTATAAAATTTCTACATGATATCAGAGGAGTGTTAATTCTTGAAGATTGCAATTGTGAAGAATTATTGAATTTGTGTTGGTGGACAATTCGAATTTGTTGCAGAAAATTCTTGGTGCGACAGTTGAGTATACATTGAAATGTCTTTCAATGGGTTGTGATTGGAGTATCCTTGAGGGCAGCTCGAATTACATAGCCTGGAAGGATGGAATGGAGGCGGTGCTGGAGGATAATGGACTGAAGGAGTTCATCGATAGCGATGTTCCTAAGCGGGGTTCTAGCGATGCTGCAGGACTTGATGCATGGCAAAAGAAGGTAGCAAAGACAAGAATAATTCTGTTGGAAGGTGTGAAGGACCATATTGTGTCCAACCTTCACGGGAAAGCCACTCCATTTGCAATGTGGAAGGATTCGACAGATTTGTTCCAAAGCAGTAGCGACCAGAGGAAGTTGGCGCTGAAAGATAAGCTTAGAAAAATAAAAATGGAGAAGGGCGATAATATTCCAAAATATCTCAGGAAGTTTGTCCACTATAGGGATGAACTGGGAAGTGTGGGGATTTATGCTGATGATGATGACTTGGTGACCTTGGCTCTCCTTGGGCTTTCGAAGAGTTGGCATAGCTACGAAGACTCTGTTAATGAACGAGAGAAACTGCTGGGTTGGGAGCGAATTTGGTCGGATCTTGTGCAGGAGGAGATAAGGCGAAGTACCAGGGATGGCTTTTCATCAAAGAATGAAGATGAAGAGAATTGAGCTTTGGATGCCAAAGTAAGGAAAGGGAAGGGGAAGAAATTCCATTCAAAATCCGAGGCTAAAGGCAAGAAGCAGGATTTGTCCAAGGTGAAGTGTTTTCACTGTCACGAACATGGGAATTTCGCCACTAACTGCCCACAAAAGAAGAAGAACAAGAAGGTTGCTGGAGCTATAGCGGGTGAGGCCTTAGCCTCGCAATTTGAATTTGATTTCTCTTTGATCACATGCTTGGTTTCAAGCGCTATGGGATCGGTGTGGTATCTTTATAGTGGTGCGTATTTCCATATGACGGGAGACAAGGAGTTGTTTAGTGATCTAGAGGAGAAGGACCTCCAAATGCATATAGAGATGGGCGACGATGGTCGATACAGTGTGACCGGAAATGGGACCATTACCTTTGAGAGGGAGTCAGGTAAACCATTTATGTTGAAAGATGTTATGCATGTTCCAGGTCTGAAGAAGAACTTGGTCTCGGTCGCAATGTTGGAAGACAAAGGTTATGACGTTGTTTTCAGTGAGGGAAAAGCCTTCCTTCGACATAAGACAACGGGTCAAACCAAGAACATAGGGATTCGAGTTAAGAATCTCTACAAGTTGGAGGTAGATGGTTGCGCTGTAATGATGGGCAAAGCAGAAGAAGTGGTGAGCCGGGATGAGGGCGAATTATGGCATAGGAGATTAGGCCATCTTCACCATGGCGCTTTGAAGATTTTGCAGTAGATTTATACTAGACTTCCAATAGGTACTCTTGTGCAGTCAGATCAGTGCAAGGGATGTACTATGGGTTAGTTTGTGAATACCACCTTTCATGAGAAGGAGAACCATGCTTTGGTGATCCTGGAGAGAATTCACACAGACATGTGTGGACCTTTCTCGGTTGCTTCAACAACAAAACACAGGTATTATGTTATTTTTGTTGATGACTATTCTCATAGATGCTGGATCTTCTTCATGCAGAAGCAGAGCGAAACAGTCTCAAAGTTTTGTGAGTTTAAATCATTGGTGGAGAAGGAGTCGGGGAAGCAAGTGAAGGCTCTGCAGAGCGATAATGGTGGTGAATATATCTCAGGCGAATTCAAATACTTCTGTAGCAAAGAAGGAATTTGAAGAGAACTCATAGCACCTCATAACCCACAGCAGAATGGGGTCACGGAGAGGAAGAACAGAACGATCGTGGGTGCTGCACGAGCTATGCTGCATGACCAAGGCCTATTGATGCACTTGTGGGGGGAAGCATGCAACACTGCGATTTATGTGCAAAACCGTTGTCCTCATAGAGTACTTGGCATGAGTACACCTAAAGAAGCTTTTACTGGTAAGAAGCTTGATATTTCTCATTTGAATATTTTTGGCTCATCTGTTTACATTCATGTGACTAAGGACGCTAGGAATAAGCTGGAGCCGACTGCAGAAGTTGGGATATTTGTGGGGTACACAGAAACACCCCATAATTATCGTGTGTATTTTCCAGACAGTCGGATGAATGTGGTGCGACAGGATATAAAATTCAATGAGGTGAAAGCCATAAAGTTTTCGCTTGAGAGGGAGCTACACTTGCATGCAAAGGAGGAGCTACTTGTTCCCAAAGATGAGCCTCTAGATGTGGATCAACCACATGAGGAGATTCATGGAGTGGAGCAGTCCACTCATGGAGAACCAAACATCAAACAAGGCAGAAAGCGTACCATAGAAGCTGAGAGAGTGAAGCTTGATGCAGCATAGAATGTAGGTGTCCCTACATCACAGCGCAGACAGAGATAGTCACCTGACCATTTTACTAGATACATGGCTCTTATGAGCAAGTGTATCGTGACAGATCCATCTTCTTTCGAAGAAGCAGTGCAGGAGCCCACATGGGTAGATGCCATGGTGGAGAAGTATAACTCCATTGTCAGAAACAATGCTTGGGAGATTTTTCCAAAGCCGGTGGGTAAATCAGTTGTAGGATCAAGATAGATCTACAAGGTAAAGCAAGTTGCTGATGGGAGCGTCGAGAAGTATAAGGCAAGATTTTTTGCCTGAGGCTTCTCACAGATCGAGGGGATTGATTATGAAGAAACCTTTGCACCTGTCGCACGGTATTCTTCCATAAGGACCATCCTTGCTCTCTCAGCACAGATGGGTTGGCACATTCATTAGATGGATGTGAAGACTATGTTCCTTAATGGGATAATTGAGGAAGAGGTGTACATTGAGCAGCCTAAAGGATTTGATATCTTCAGCAGTGAGTCACATGTGTGCAGACTCAAAAGAGAGTTGTATGGGCTGAAGCAAGCACCACGTGCTTGGTACACTTGGATCGACAGTTATTTCACTGGACTTGGCTTCACCAAGAGTGAGGCGGATGCAAACCTGTATCAAATTGTGGTGGAGGGTAAGATTTTAATCATTGTTCTTTATGTTGATGATTTAATACTAACGGGTGATATGCAGTTGATACACTCATGCAAGAAAGATCTTGCAAAGGAGTTTGAGATGAAGGATTTGGGCCTCGTTCATTATTTCCTTGGATTGGAAATATGGCAGTGGGAAGGTGAACTGTTTGTGTCTCAAGGCAAGTATGCCTGGGAGATACTGGAGAAGTTTCACATGCAAGGCTGCAAGCCTATTGACACTCCTCTTCCAGGAAATTGGAGGAAATAGGATGCTACATCGGCAGAGGTAGTGGATGCCACTGTTTATCGACAGTTGGTGGGTTCGCTCATGTATTTAGTTAATACAAGACTAGACATATGCTATGCGGTGAACCAACTCTCACAAGCAATGGTTAAGCCTACCAAGCTCTTTTGGAAGGCAGATAAGCATGTCCTGAGGTATCTCAGGGGCACATCTGAGTATGGCTTATGGTACATATATATGGATGAGGTGAAGTTGCATGGCTTCACGGATGTAGATTGGGCAGGTAGCCCAACGGACAGAAAGAGCACATAGGATCTGTCGAGGCAGATTGAGGTGATGGGACAGAGATTCACTGCTGTGGAGGCTAGACAACGTGAAACCCCAAGGGGTTTACAGATTGGTGAGGGCTCGAGCACATCCCACCATTTGCAGGAGCATGATGCCACTCAGCACATGGAATCACATGCCCCCACATGTTCCACTATGCCCACTTTTCTGGGTGCAGACACTTGGGCAGGAGCACAGCAAGAGCCAGAGCATGGCCACATGGGGGATTATTTTGCTAAGTATCAGGCATATGGGTAGGAGTTCAAGGATGCCCTTCCATTCAAAGATTTTGTTAAGCTCCAGCGGGACAACAGACCCCGCGACCATCACAGAGGGCACCGGCATTATCATGAGGGAGACACCCAACGTACAGTGAGCAGGTTCCATTTGCCCATGTTTGATGGTTCATCAAATAGTTTGGCAAAGGCTTGGGTGGAGAAGCTGGAAATATACTTCCAGCTCAACCAGATGGTAGAGACGGAGGCCATCAAGGTGGCAGCATTGCATTTGGATGGAGAGGCCCAGGATTGGTGGTTCCATGGGATGGTTACACTCGGACATTCGACAGTGACTACATATGTAGAGTTCACCCAGAGATTGATAGAGAGGTTTGATAGACGAGATCCGGAGGAGCATTTCGTTGAGCTAACGAGGCTCAAGTAGACCGGGAGCTCGGATACTTACATCTCAGATTTCCTGAGACTTTCAGTGATGGTGCCAGATCTATCCGCGGCACGGATGATATACATGTTCATTGAGGGGTTAGCAGAGCCACTTCGGGGTTTGGTCAGATCCACTAGACCAACCACACTCCATGACGCAATTGGCAGGACCCGGGATTTACAAGGTGCCTTGCCCAGGACCAAGATGCCTTACCCACAGAGACATGCTTTCCAGCCTAAGGGGAAGGATGTGAGGATTCCACCTCCAAAGGGGAATCCGGGTAGAGGACAGTTGGATGATGATGCGAGGAGGGAGTTGAAGAAGAAGAGGCTGTGTTTTACATGTCAGGAGCCGTGAGCACCAGGACACAAATGTGTTGTGGGCAAAGCACACTTTATTGAGGTCTTCTCCGAGAGCAGCGGAGAAGAGGATGAGTATGATGAAGGGGAGGCTGGAGGCAGCCATGCAGCACATGGCCATTTTCCACCTCCACCACTAGGAGCAGGAGGTGCATCCTTTGCACCCACAGGGGGGACCCTTGCAGCATTGCGGGGAGTACCCAAGTATTTAACGCTGCATGTCCGAGGGACAGTACGTGGGCAGCGAGTTTCAGTACTATTAGACAGTGGGGCAACCCACAACTTCATCGATGCACAGATGGTTGAGCGGAGAGGCATACCGACAGAGAGCTTCGATGGATTTTCAGTGTTGGTCCCAGGAGATCAGATGATGCAGTGTGCCAAATATGTTCCAGAGCTGGATGTGACGATGGGTACCTACACAGTGACTGACCACTTTTTCATGGTTAACATACCGGATACCAATGTGGTATTGGGTGTATAGTGGCTGATTACTCTAGGGAAGGTCACCACAGATTGGGAGGCCTTGGAGATGGAGTGGGATAATAAGAAGACCGGGAAGCATGAGAAGATACGGGGGATGCACACTTACCCACCCCAGACTGTTTCAGCTCACCGAATGGAGGAAAACTTCCGGAAGGGTGACATAGAGTGGGCGGTAGAGCTGCGTGCATTAGAGGCAGGGACTACCGGGCAGATAGTTCATCTTGAGATACAGACCATCCTTGACAGGTATGCCATGGTGTTTGGGGAGATACCGCCGGGACAACCACCATTTCGGGGATTTGAGCATACTATTGAGCTAGAGCAGGGCATTCAGGCAGTTATTACCACCCCCTATAGGCACCCCAAAGCCTATCGGGACGAGATTGAGCGGGCTATCCGTGAGCTGTTGGCTCTTGGACACATACAGCCCAGCACCAGTCCTTTCGCTTCTTTAGTAGTGTTGGTGAAGAATAAGGACAACACATTGCGGATGTGCATTGATTACAGGGATTTGAACAAGAAAACCATGAAGAACAGGTACCCCATACCACGGATTGATGAGCTGATGGATGAGTTGAGAGGAGCACAGTTCTTCTCAAAGATTGATTTGAGATCCAGGTACCACCAGATTCGTGTGAGGGAACAGGACATTCCCAAGACTGCTTTCAGATGCCATTATGGCCATTTTGAGTTCTTGGTGATGCCCTTCGGGCTAACCAATGCACCAGCCACATTCCAGTCGTGCATGAACCACATCTTCCGCAGCCACTTGAGGAAGTTTGTGTTGGTTTTCTTTGATGATATATTGATATATAGTAGGACATGGGAGGAGCATCTCCAGCACATAGAGGCAGTGTTGCGTATTTTGGAGGAGCAACAGTTTTATGCTAAGCTCTCCAAGTGCGAGTTTGGACTAATAGAGATGCTATATCTGGGACACATTATAGGGGTGGATGGAGTGAGGGTCCACGAGGAGAAGATCAGGGCCATCAGAGATTGGCCAGAGCCGAGAAACATGACATATTTTCGTGGGTTTATAGGCATCTTCACCTACTACAGGAAGTTCGTCAAGAGTTTCTCTCAGCTTGTTGCACCCCTGACAGATTTGACGAAGAAGGGGGCATTCAGTTGGTCAGATACAGTGCAACGGGCCTTTGACAGGCTCAAGGAGGTGATGAGCAGCTGCCTAGTACTTGCTTTGCCGAATTTCTCGCAACCATTTGTCCTGGAGTGTGATGCATTGGGAGAGGGGATCGACGTAGTATTGAAGCAAGGAGGTCACCCGATAGCTTTTGAGAGCCAGAAGCTCCTTCCACATGAGCGGTTACATGCCATATATGACAAGGAGATGTTGGCCATCATGCATGCCTTGGCCAAATTCCGACAGTAACTAGTAGGTAATAGGTTCAGGGTGAGGACCGACCACAATAGCCTCAGATTCTTTTTAGAGCAGAAGCAGCTACAGGAGAGGCAACAGAAGTGGGTCAGCAAGATCCAGGCCTACGACTTTGACATAGAGTATGTCAAAGTAAAGAAAAACGTGGTGGCTTATGCACTTTCACGCAGACCAGCCGCGTTGTCTTTGATGAGTCTGGACGCAGATTAGAGGGCTCGACTTTTGGTGGAGTACTCCAAGGACAGGTTTGCTTGCGAGGTTTTGGATGGACAGGCGATGGATGATAGATACAGGGTGATGGATGTGATCATCTACTACAGGGATAGGATCTTCTTGACTAAGGGCTCTCAGCTCAAGAAGAAGATACTACAGGCTTCTCATGATTCATCATTGGCCGGTCACCAGGGGTTTACCAAAACCTATAGGGCCATCAGAGAGAGGTTCTCATGGAAGGGCCTCAAGGAGGACGTACTCCAGCATGTCAGGGAGTGCGAATTTTTTCAGCGCAACAAGGGGGAGATGAACCATCCAGCAGGGTTGTTGCAGCCTCTTCCCATTCCAGAGGGGAAATGGGAGAGTATTTCGATGGACTTCATCACGGGGTTGCCCACGGTGTAGGGCAAGGACTGTATATTTATCGTCGTTGATCAACTGAAAAAATATGCACATTTTTTCGCCATATCTGCACACTATATAGCAACACAGGTGACAGAGCTGTTCTTCCAGGATATCTTCAGGTTACATGGTCTTCCCAAGACCATTTTCAGTGACAGGGACAACCGCTTCATAGGCGGATTTTGGCAGGAGCTTTTCCGGTTGGTGGGGACACAGTTGACACCGAGCACCAGCTATCACCCACAGACAGATGGGCAGACGGAGATAGTTAACAAGTGGCTGGAGGGCTACTTGCGTAACTATGTTAGTGGGAAGTAGAGAGCATGGCTGAAGTGGCTGCACCTAGGAGAGTATTGCTACAACAACACACATCACATGTCTATCGGTATGTCTCCATTTTATGCATTATATGGTTATCATGCTTTATCTTTCGTTGATGTGATGTTTGGTGCCAGCAAGGCTCTGAGAGCCAAGGATTGGATCCAAGAGAGTCAGGACATCCTCTGAGCTCTCAAGGATAACATGGCTACCGCGCAGAATCAGCAGAAGCTGTATGCTGACAAGGGTCGGGTGGAGAGATAGTTTGAGGTAGGGGACTTGGTCTACCTATGCTTGCAGCCATACCGACAGTCGACTCTGAAGCAGAAGGGGGCTGAAAAGCTCAAGCTTTGCTTTTATGGACCATACAGGGTGATATGCAGGGTTGGACAGGTTGCCTATGAGTTGGGGCTGCCCCAAGGTAGCAAAATTCATAACATTTTTCATGTATCATGCCTGAAGAAGGCTTTGGGACAACAGGTGACAGTGACGGAGGAGCTTCCACCTACAAATGATGAGGGGCATTTGGTGCTACAGCCAGAGGCCATCATTGATGTCAGAGAGAGATAGCTGCAAAGCAGGACAGTCCGGGAATTCTTGGTGAGGTGGAAGAATTTGTCGGATGAGGATGCCACTTGGGAGAGTGAGAATATCTTGCAGCATCCATCACTACAGTTGCTTGGGGTCAAGCAACATTTTTCCGGGGGAGACTGTAATATTCTGAATTAGCGATAGCTAATTGGAAATTTAATTTTGATCAATTTTGCCTTCTACAGTTAAAATATAAATAAAAGTGAGTAAGAGGGGGATATAACTCACTTTAAAATAAAGTACACTCCCTAGTAGACTCAACGTGGTAACTTAAGTGGGCTCAGGGGGCCCAAGAGACCACGTAGAGGGGGACCCACTAAGACCACGTGGGCATAGACAGTGTAGTTGAGTTGGCAACGTGGACCAAATGGAGGCTACGTAGGAGATGGTGAGGCCTAGGGTTGAGAGAGGCCCATCGTTATAAAAAAATAGGAGAGCCTCCTCATTTCCTCATTCGAGTTTATGCATATTGAGTTGGTCACTTCGACTTTGAGCACGCTAGCTGTTTAGCTTGTCTGCAGCACTGTTTAGTGCATTGAGTGTCTCTGTTCGGAGATCTCATCCTCAGCTCCGTGAGACTTCGAGTGCTTGCTCGGGTGAGGCATTTCCATTAGTATTTTGCAGGAGGATCGAGTTGTGGCATTTGTGGAGGAGCATTTCATATATAGACTACGCAGTCTTGAGAGGGAGGACACAGTCCATATTGAGGGAGCTCTGGAGTGGCATTATTTCGGAGGATTTTGGTCAGGAGATTGAGCAAGGGACCAACCCTTGCTTATTGGAGACTTTTGGCTGAGCGGGAGGCCATCTTTTGGGGGATTTCATCCAGCTTCAGCGTGGCCCTTGGGAGGATAGCGTAGATCCTCAAGGGAGGTGTTTTCGGGGGTCATCCATTCCAGAAATGCTCTCTGGGATTTTCTGGGTATTGTGAGTAGAGGCTGATTCTAGAGTTTCATCTCATTCCGAGTAGGGGAGCAGTCCCAAATACTCGATTGGTTCCAGCAGTAGCAGCAGCACGACAGTTTTCCAACATCTTGGACATAGAGCATAGAGCAACCATTCCTTTGTTATTCTGAGAGTATTCCTACACTTGCCTGGTGCAAGTCGAGGTGCCATCACTCTGATTACCTCTTGTACTCATTTCTATTTCTCAGTATAATAAAATGGCTCAATATTCTCTCTATTTTATGTGTATCTTCTTCATAATCAGTTTGTAGCATTTTGTATCTTGTTGTATGCTTTGTATTACTGGATATTTCCCTTTTCGGGATATTACAGTGGTATCCCCTAAACAGGGCTGCCCTAAACAAGGATATTACAAAATTGCAAAAGACCTTTTCTTGTGGCTAGAAACTGATCTTGAAGTGAACTACTAAACCCAGAAAGCAGAGTTTTTCTCTCAATGACTTTTAGCAGTTTCGTAGTGCAAGTTGAGTCATCAATTTATCCCACCTCATAATTAATTTAAAGAAATTGAGAGAGGTTTTTGTATTTAAGTATGTGAGGAAGAAAAACCTCTTTCAGTTTTCAAAAATGAGTTTTCATTTGCTCAGGAACCCCCTTGGAAGTTGACTACTAAAAACATAAAACAAGGTTTTTTCCTCACAGTGCGCTACGAAAACAGCTTGTTTTCGTAGCGCAAATCACCTTTTTTGAACTAGCTGCGCTACGTAAATGCGGATTCCTGTATGATTGCAAAAATTTAACCCAAAACTTCATGGCATGACCCCTAAATGAAAATGATGACCTATTTGACCATGACGTGAACCTAAAGGACTTTATTTGAAAATGAAAACTGACCTTTTAAAACTTCTAAATTGATGATGGGATCTTTAAACCATGGAATAAGACTTTCTAAACTTTATTTGGAAATGAAAGATGATAGTTTTGAGACTCAAAGCCTATCACTTACCTTTTCAATCATGAAATGACTTAAAACCTATCTAAGACCTCCTTGAAATCGTGACCAAAAGCAGAGTTGACACAATGATGTTTTGAGAATTTTTGGGTAATAACAGAGGACTCAGTCAGAACTGAAGTGGCAAAGTTATGACAGAGTTGGAAGAGTAGTTCATGGAGTTGTTATTCAGTTTAACTCAGTTATTGGAGTTAAACTCAGTTGAGCTAGTTGTATCTAGTCTAATTGAATGATACACTAGTGAGAGTGGAGTGAATTAATTAGTTAATTAATTCACAAATAATAACTCACTAATCAATTGAACAAATACATCAGTTAACTATAGTGCATTTCAGTTCCAATGGAGACCCAGTGGAGAGATATGTGAAAGGGTGAGATGGACTATAGTGATGTATTGATTGCATCACACACACATTGGAGTTGCCAATGAGGATTGCGCAGTCAAGGCAAGGCCAATTCGAATTCATTCAGGGTCTTCTTCAGTAGGGATTGCGCAGTGGAGGCAGGTTGTTAGGAGGTGAGAAATTGGTGCATAGAGATGAAAATTTCTGCATGACAGTGTGTAATGAATCTATATTGTACTGAGAGCTTGATGTACTAAGCTTTGTATGAGATTGTTACATAATCTCCATGACACATAATATATGATAGTTGGGGTTTTTAGCTTCAGGATTTCTCGTTAAACAACTGTGTTATGTGCGATTGTTTTTATTGCTTCATGTGTTTGCAATTGAGTTTAAATTTCCATAAAATATTAACAGTGGAAGGATTCTGTATTTAGCAAGAAGATAAATATTGTTTGATCAGGAGAATCTAGATATATAATGCATATGTTATAAAATTTCTACACATCGGATGATCAACAATTTGTCTTGTCAAATAATGACATGTTATCAGTGTGCGCGGAATATTATCAGAGGTAATATCATAATGCTCTTTCTCAAGTGCAAAGATAGTATGGCTTGAGGAATAGGAATGTTCCTATAACCTCCAATCAGAAAATACAAAATGCTCAAGTAGATGCTCATCACAAAGAAGTTGCTGCCCCAAATCAAAGTAAAGACAAAGGACCTACTGTTCCTAATCATACTAAAGGCAACAAAGCCTCTTCCATCGGTCAAAGAAAAGATAAAGAAACCTAAGAAGGAGGACATAAGAAAGAGTCTTTACACAAAGATCAACTCGAGAAGAAAGATGTTGTAGGAATTTAGAGGGTAAGTTCCTTAGATCAATAACCAAAGGTCACCGCTCACAAACAGATCACAAATCAATACACCAATATAATCACGTGGTTAAAACCCTCAAAGAGGGAAACAATCCATGGCCTGAGCCAATGTGGCCACTTCAGGAAATTTATTAATATAAAAAGAAAAGTTACATATGTTTCTCTCATAAACGGTTACAGGGCAAATGACCCTCCATGCTCTTTAAATAGAGATCATGGACCAATCGGGTGTTAAGCCACGGATCAAGTGTCGTTAATACCGAGGTGAGAAGTAACCGTCGGATCACTACAAATCGTGACCGTCAGATTATAAGTTACAAATGTACATGGTAAAGAAACACACTTTACTTAACTCTACACTAGACTAAGTTATTCTTAACTATTTCCTATGTGTCATAATATCCTAACATCCCCCCTTAAGAACAACTTGGGATAGGATTGAAGGATTTACAAAGGTGACACAAAAGGAGCCTATTTCCTATGTGTCAAAATATCCTAACATCCCCCTTAAGAACAAATTGGGATAGGATTGAAGGATTTACAAAAGTGACACAATAGGAGAAGGAAGGAGGCATTAGAGCCTATCCCCCCTTAATGACAACTTTCCTGAACTCCAATCATGGATTGAAGTTTGGTAAACTTCACTTCTGTGAGAGCCTTTGTAAAGATATCGGCTACTTAATCATTGGTTGGATAGTACTGCAGTTCAAGAACACGATCATGAATGAGCTTTTTGATGAAGTGTACATGGAGTTCAGTGTGTTTTATACGCTGATGTTGAACTGGAACTTTACATAGCTTAATGGAACTCTGATTATCACACCAAAGTGTAGTTGGATGCTGCCGATGAAGACCAAATTCAGAGAGGATCTGACGAAGCCACACGGCTTCCTTGCTGGCTTCAACTACACCACAATACTCTGCTTCTGCTGAAGAAAGAGAGATGGCACTTTGTTTCTTACAAGACCAAGTAATAGGTCCTGAACCAAGAGTGAATACATATCTTACAGTAGACTTTCGATCATCAGGGTCACCAGCCCAATTAGAATAAGTGAAACCAATCAACAATGGAGATGCTCCTGCACTATAATGAATCCCGAACTGAACTGTACCTCGAATATATCGAAGTATTATTTTAGCTTCTTTCCAGTGACTTTCATGACGTTGGTGCATAAACCGAGCGACAAGACCAATGACAAAGGAAAGGTCAAGACGATTATGGGTTAGATACAGAAGTTTTCCAACAAGTTGATGATATAAGGTAGCATCAATTTCAGGGGTTGTACAAGTGACTGAAAGCTTGAATCCAGACTGAAAGGGAGAAAGGGCTGGCTTACAGTCTTCCATGTGAAAGTGGTGTAGAAGATCACAAGCATACTTGGACTGAGAGAGGGTAATGCCTTCCTTGGATTGCAAGACTTGAAGACCAAGGAAATAATGCAAGTGTCCTAAGTCTGTCATTTCAAACTTATTTTTGAGGCTAGACTTCACATGGTTTATATGGTTTGGATCACTACCAGTAAGGATGAGATCATCAACATAAAGAACAAGGATGGTGAATGAATTAGCCACTTTCTTGGTGTAGACAGTGTTGTCAGAATGACACCTAGAAAATCCATTATCTAATAGAAATCTATCCATTTTGGCATACCAAGTGCGAGGGGCTTGTTTGAGACCATAGAGAGACTTTTGAAGGCGACAAACAAGGCTAGAGTCATTTTGGATAAAGCCAGGGGGTTGTTCCATGTAGATATCTTCATGTAAATCTCCATGTAAGAAGGCAGATTTAACATCCATCTGATGGACTTCCCATTTAAAGGAGGCAGCAAGGGAAAGAACAAGGCAGATAGAATTCATTTTGGCAACCGAGGAGAAGGTTTCAGTATAGTCAATGCCTTCAACTTGTGAAAATCCTTTAGCGACAAGACGAGCTTTATGTCTATCCACTTTTCCATCTGGTCCAAACTTTGTTTTGTAAACCCATCTGCATCCGACAAGTTTTCTTCCTTTTGGAAGAGGAACAAGATCCCAAGTATCATTCGCCAATAAGGAACGATATTCTTCATTCATAGCTTCATCCCAAGCTGGATGACCAGAAGCTTCTTCAAAGGTTTCTGGATCAGGATTTTCTGGTACTTGAGCCAATAAGGAAGAGGCTCTTTCGAACTGAGAACGTGTATGACATCGATCTGCAGGGTCACCTGCAAGAGAACCTGCTGCATCCCGAGTAGAGCGGACCCATCTTGGAAGCTGTGGAGTGTAAGGAATTATTTTAAGGGGTGGAGGAGGATTTTCATCCTCGCTATCATCATCTGAACTAGAAGTAATGCTATTAAGAAAAGAAGAGAGAGAGAGAGAGGTGGCACATATGCTGAATCAGGCTCGCAGGCCAAAGGTGGCACACCTGCCGAACTAGGCTCGCAGGCCGATATATTTTCATCAAATTTTACATCTCTTCTAATGATTGTATTTTTGGATTTTGGTTGAAGAAGTCTATATCCTTTGACATCTTCAGAATATCCAACAAAAATGCATTTTTCACTCTTAGGTTCTAAGGCTTTGGTGAAAATGTGAAGTTGGGAAACACTTTTTGCCCTTTTTTGACGTTGAAAATTGTAATTTTTTTATGTTTTTCAACTTCAACTCCACTAAACTCATATTTTTATCGCAAATTATGCTTTGACATAAAAACAAGAATTGTAGAGAATTGTCTTACCTCCATATCGATATTTTAAAAAAAAAAAATATTGACATATAGAGGGGTAAATTTGTTGTTTACTAACTGCATATACTTGAAATTTTCAGGCAAACATAAATAGTCACTTTATTATCCTTTACTTTTTTAGGGAAGGTTATTCATTTTTTGGAAAAAAACCATAGCATCATAATCTGCATATATTGCACTAGTGCACAGACTATTTTTTGGTAATTTTCGGATCAAATCACTATTTTTTATTATTTTTTGAAATGGACGAAGACAAAAAAACAGTGATGTTTCAGTACATTTTATTATCCTTTGATTTTATTTTCAATGTGATCGTCAATAAGAAAAATGAGAGTACCCTTTTGAAGTAGACAGGGAGAGGAAGTGCACTATGATTTTTTTAAATTTTTTGGTGTCCTCGTTTGAAAGTTATTGAATTTTCATTCAATGCAATTTTTCGAACAATGAAATTCCATAGTGACATAGTTTAGTAAAAAATTAATAAAAAATTGAATTTTTTAATGAAACTCCATAAATCTCACATCATCAAAAACTAGATTTAGAGATGAATCTAATGGTACTTGGTCCGACATATAACATTTTGTTTTTGTAGGTGTTTTGTCCCTCCAAAGTTGCAGGTTTCTCAAAACTGCAGAGTTTTCTGAGTTTTTTGTTGACCAGAAACTCTCGGCCGAGAAATTTTTAAAACTCTCGGCCGAGAGTTTTAAACCAATTTATGCGCGGGAAAACTCCTGGGCAAAAGTTTTAAAAACTCTCGGCCGAGAGTTTGCGGCCGAGAGTTTGCGCAATAAAACTCTCGGCCGAGAGTTTTTCTAACTCTCTCCCGAGAGTTTGCGGCCGAGAGTTTTGTGACACAACTCTCGGCCGAGAGTTTTCAAAACTCTCGTCCGAGAAAATTCGAAATATTTAAAATCTCTCGGACGAGAGTTTTGAAAACTCTCGGCCGAGAAATTTAGTTGACTTTTTTTCTCGGCCGAGAAATTAAAAAATCCTCCCGAATTCTATCTCATGCCAAAAAGTGTTTCCCAACTTCGCGTTTTCGCCTTTATGTTTCGATTTGGAATATGGGCCCTCTGGAATGTGGGCCCAAACATCACTTCCAAAAACACGAAAGTGACTTACATCAGGTTTGATTAAGCTCCAAGCTTCTTCTAGAGTTATATTCTTTAAAACCTTAGTAGGAGTGTGATTTACTATGTAATTTGCATAGTTAATGGCTTCTGCCCAAAAATTGAGACTCAGGACTTTAGATCAAGCATACAATACTGGACTTGGTTTCAGGTGTGATTCTTCCTTTAAGATACGCCATTTTTTTGTGGAGTATATCGAATAGTATGTTGCAATTGAATGCCATGCTCAGTGAAAAATTTTATAAATTTTTTGTTAACATATTCTCCTCCATTGTTTGATCTTAACTTGAGAATTTGATGTCTAGATTGTTTTTCAACAAAGGCCTTAAGGAAAAGAACATGTTAAAAATTGACTCTTGAGTTTTAAGAAGTATACCCAAGTGCATCTGGAAAAATCATCAATGAAAGTTAAGAAGTATTTGCAGTGAGAGAAAGAAACAACAGGAAGTTGACAACATAAATCACTGTACACAAGCTGCAAAGGGGATGAAACGTGCCAAGAGGCACGTTTATCAAAAATATCCTGATGATGTTTTTCGAGTACACATTCAGAGCAAACACCATCTCGGCAAGATACCATGGGAAGACTTGTCACCATATTTTCTTTACATAGAGTTTGAAGAGAGCGATAGTTTAAGTGACCAAATCGCTCATGCAAAAGTTTGCTCACTTCATCGTTGTGAGCAACAAAAATGGAGGGAAGATATGATGACCCAAATTTGTCAAACTTATACAACCTTGTGGAATCATCAAGAATGCCAAAGTACAAAATATGTCTAGGATCTTTGAGTTCCTTGATTACAACATCATGAGGTGAGAATTCTACTATTTTCCCTTCAACTGAATGAGTTATCTGATAAACAAATAGAAGGTTGCATGACAAGGTAGGAATACATAGTACATCATTAAACTGACCATTATCTATATGAATGGTTCCAGATCCTACAACATTAAGAGATCTATCATCACCAACATAAATATGTTTGGTGTTGCAATCATTTAAATAAGAAAACATGGCTTTATTTTTGGCCATGTGGTAAGAAGCTCCAGAATCAATGAGCCACTCATGAGAAGGAGAAGAAGAAGATACATTTAATGCATAACCAGATCTTGATGCTTGACAACCACAAGCAGAAAGTGCCATGCCTGAAGATGATGGTGAAGAGTGCTCTAGATTGATGTTGTGCTTCTTCTTTGTTGCTTCTAAGGCTTCCATCTTCTTAAAACATTTGGACTCTATATGGCCATCACGATTACAAAAGTTGCAATGTCTATCTGTTTTATTCCCTCTATTTTTATTTGCCTTATCATTTGAGTGAGTTTCTTTTTCAGTTTTCGGTTGAAATTGCTTAGGACCCTTGTTTGATTTAGGACCATACTTTTTATGATACTGCTTCTTGGGATTCTTTTGATATGGTTGTTGCTGGGCTGCTAAGGCTTTCTTAGAAGCGTTTCTTGAATTTGGACAAAAAATCTTCAATGGAGGAGAAATTATTGGGGTCCAAAGTAAGCAACTCATTTTCAAGCTGGTGGGCTCTGATTTGATTTTGAATGCCAAAAATAGTTTTTAGCTTTTCCAGGGCTTCATCAGTGGTGTCAATGTCAAGGATATGAAATCGAAGATCTTGAGCAATGGACATGCCTATTAACCTCATGCTTGATCTTGTTTATTTTCCCATTTAGAAAATTTATCATCATCGAAAGGTTTAGTTTCTTGTCCTGTGGCTATTCTATAAAGCCCTTTACTTCTAAGTATATCTACCATGTGAGGTAGCCATTGGAAATAATTGGTGTTGTTAAGAATAACCGGGTATGAACTTTCCATTTTTTAAAAAATTGAAGCTAAAAAGAGTTGAAATTAACTGATGCAATGGAAAGATCTCAAAAAAATAGGCCGATTAAAAAAAAAGGCTTGAAAAACGGCTTCCGGATGAAGAAGTTATGCCTTTTTGAAAAACTGAGTTGTAGATGCTAAATAGTTACGGGAACGGTTTGAAAATTGGTGATGAAGTTCAACTTTAAAAAAAAAATCCCGTCCCTTTAACAATTTTTTTTTACAAAAGAAGCTTGAGAAAGAGATTTGAACCCAAGACCTCTATTATCATAAACTAACTCCTCACCAAGTGAGATAGTAAAAGGATTATGTTATTGTTTGAAAGGAGGAAGGTCTTTTTTTTTACTCTTCGGTGTGCATGCTTTTTCCTGCACAAAAAAAACAAAAAACCGAGCAAAAAAATAAAATAAAATGCAAAGCCTTACGACAGATTGTTAGATTATTGGTTAGCCTTCCTGACAACTATCAATTTTTTTACTATTTTTTATTTCTCGAGATTTCACAAAGACGTGGGGAAAGAGCATACGTAGCAAAAAAAATCCCTTTTCCTATTTCTGATTTTCCGAAATCACACGCAACGCACATCAAAGAGCATACACAGATAAGAGGGTATAGATCTGACAAATAAATAAAACCTAAAAACTGAAAATAAACAGAAGAAATCGAAATAAGCAAAACTATTAACAAATATAGCTGCAAAACAGATGCTTTATACCTCCAGATCTAACTGTCATAACTTGGGCAGCCGGAAACCTTTTTGCATGAAAAGAAAGGCATTCCTCACTGTAACAGACGCTCCAGACACAATAGAGCAGTTCTCCAACCCCAAAAATGTTCAAAAATAGTAGATCTACAAAACGAAATTCACATGCAGTTAAACCGGCTTCGGATTTTGATCAACAATGGATGCGGCCCTCAAAATAGCTCTGATACCATGTAGGAATTTACAGGGTAAGTTCCTTAGATCAAGAACCAAAGGTCACCACTCAAAAATAGATCACAAATCAGTACACCAGTATAATCACGTGGTTAAAACCCTCAAAGAGGGAAACAGTCCACGGCCTGAGCCAACGCGGCCACTTCAGGAAATTTATTAATATAAAAAGAAAAGTTACATATGTTTCTCTCATAAACGGTTATAGGACAAATGACCCTCCATGCTCTTTAAATAGAGATCATGGACCAATCGGGTGTTAAGCCACAGATCAAGTGTCGTTAATACCGAGGTGAGAGATAACCGTCGGATCACTACAAATCATGACCGTCGGATTATAAGTCACAAATGTACATGGTAAAGAAACACACTTTACCTAAATCTACAGTAGACTAAGTTATTCTTAACTATTTCCTATGTGTCGAAATATCCTAATAGATACACCATTGAAAGAGGTAGAAAAACATTCTGCTCTTTTTTCTCTTGAAAATGAAATTGCCAAATTGAAAGTCTCCATTCCTCTAACTGAAATAGTTAAGATTGATTAGTATAGAGTTCAAGTTGCTAAGTTTCTTAGATTTTATCAAATATCCAACATGGTTAATGTGAATGATGATCACCCTGAGCTTCTTTTTGGTCATGCTGTTGATGGCGATCTAGAAGACAGTGAAGTCCCTCCGTTTTATCTAAGCCTCAAAATCTATGACTTTATCCTCCATAACACCATGCTTGATTCCAGAGCCTCTCACAACCTCATGCCCAAGGCCATTATGGATAGATTAGGATTGGATATCACAAGACCATATCACGATCTTTACTCATTTGATTCAAGGAGGGTGAAATGTCTTGGCCTCATCAAGGACTTGGTGTCATTAGAGAAAATCCGAGCTAATATCCTTATGGATGTTGTTGTGGCTGATATCCCTCTCAGATATGGAATGCTTCTTTCTCGGTCATGGGGAGTGAAGCTTAGAGGTACCTTACAGCTTGATTTTTCATATGCTACCATTCTCGTCTTTGGACAACTTAGGAAACTATACCAGGAAAGTAAGATGAAGTACATGATAAACAACTGAGAAAAGCCAAATAACCATCCTATACATGTTGTTCATATAGATTCAGAGTCCTTATTTTGTTCAATGATGAATGTTCTGCATCTTCCGAAGTTTTGATTGAAGAAAATGTAGAAAATTATGAATTTTCAAGTTCTGTTTTAGAATTGGCAAATGCAGAAATTTGTAAAAAAGTGCCAAATGATTTGGAAACAAGTGCATCCCCTAAAAAAAGTGATGAAACAGTGAAAGAAATAGAAGTTTTTGGTACAACAGGAATCTCTCAAACAACAAGAAAAGTCCATACATCCGATTTTCAGTTTCTGGCTGAGGAAAGTAGTTTGTGGACTATGGACTTCGATGGAGCTTTGAGAAAATAAGGGGATGGTATTGGAGTGTGGATTCACAACCCTATAAATCAGTCATTAAAAATTCCTCCCAATGTTCGAATGTCCTCCTATAAGCTAGCTTTCAAATGTTCAAACAATGAAGTTGAGTATGAGGCTTTGATAGCCAGTTTGAAAATTCTCAAGAAGCTAGGTGCCAAGAAGATTTATGTATATTGCGACTCCAAGTTAGTAATAAAGAAAGTCAAAGGGGAATACCAGGCCAAGCATCCAAGGATGCGAGCTTATCGAAATGTGGTGTTAGACATCCTCAAGACATTCTATGAGTACAATTTATCATTTATCCCAAGAGACAACAATGTTATTGTTGATTCTCTTGTTAAATCAGTGAGCATGTTCAAAATTCCATTTTATCCTAATAAGAAGTATGAGATAAATGTCAAAAACCACCCTGCTATCCCAGAAAATGTTCAGTATTGGCAAGTCTTTCAAGATGCTAAATAGATCAACAACTTCTTGCAGACATAAGAGGAGTTTGTGAATTCTCAAATGGATAACCAGTGCTATGAAGATGACCAAGAAATCCAAGTAGCAAAGATGCAAGTGCTTCAGCTGAAAGATAACTCCATTCCAAGAGGTTTGGTACCTTAGGAAGATCTTTATGATCAAGATGATGTTGCACGCAAACCAACCATGTTACCGATAGAAGTGGGAGTGGAAGATCTCAATCTTGGGATTCTGGAAAAGCCAAAGATGGTAAAAATTTCAAAATCTTTAAGTGCAGAATGAAAGGTAAATATGCAACACTTATGTCTCAGTTTGCTGATGTATCTTCTTGGGAATATTCTGATTTGAAAGTCTATGATAAGAGCATAATTAAATATACCATCTCCTTGAAGTCGGATCAGAAACCTTTTCGCTAGAAGATATTAAGAATGAATCCTAAGTTGTTGCCCTTTATTCAAAAGGAGGTAAATAGATTATTTACAACTGGTATCATAGTGCTTCTTCGCTTTTCAAATTGGATGTCTAATCTAGTGCTAGTGAGGAAGAAGACATGAGAGATTCTCTTGTGCATTGATTTCAGAAATCTGAACAAAGTGTCATTGAAGGACAATTACCCACTACCAAAGATGGACCATATTCTCCAAAGGGTAGTTAGATCTTCTAGACTTTCATTGCTGAAGGGATACTCCGGCTATAATCAGATTCTTGTCCATCCAGATGATCAAGAAAAAACAACCTTCACAACACCTTGGGGTACCTTCATGTATGCAAAAATGCCTTTCGGATTGAAGAATGCAGGGGCTAATTTTCAGCGAGCAACGGACATTGCTTTCGCTAATAAAAAGGATGTCTTTTTGGTCATTTACCTTGACAATATCACTGTTTTTTCCAAGGCAGATGAACAACATTTGAAAAAAGTTTTTCAGAGATGTAGAAATTTTAGCATATCGCTGAACCCAAAGAAGAGTCTTTTTGCTATGGAGGAAGGTAAATTGTTGGGCCATATCATATAAAAAGATTTAATTAGGATAGATCCTTCAAGAATTGAAGCAATTCAGACCTTGGACTATCCTAGGAGAAAAAAGGAAATTCAGTCATTCAATGGAAAAATAAATTTTTTGAGAAGGTTTGTTGAACACTTAAGGAAAATTAGTGACATGATGAAGAAAGATAGTGAAGTAAAATGGTCTGAAGAGGCGAAGAAATCATTCAATAAAGTTAAGTTGGTTTATCTCATGCCCCTATTCTTATTAGTCCAGATTATACACTTGATTTTATCAATTTTTGATTTGCCTCGGATCATACTCTTGTTGTTGCCCTCATGCAAAAGAAAAATCAGAATACTCTTGCTGTTGAGATTTTGGGTGTTGGAGTAGCATCAGATTTGTTCTAGCTCCCAAAAATTATGGAGGGACTAGAGTACATGAGATATCTAAGACCTAGAAAGGGATTTGAGAAATTCCATCATGTTTAAGAGAAAATTAATTAATTAATCTTTTTAATTAAGGACCCTAAGTCTAACTTAGGAAAATTAAAAGATTAAAGGTAATTAATTTAAACATGTGATCAAATGACTTAAGTCACACAGATCAAGCTTTATTTTAATCTTAGCCATCGATTCAAGATTATATCACGGTCGTTGGTTTCCCAACAAGAAAATTATAAAGGAAAGGCTTAGGGTCAGTGGGAGAACACACACAGTGGCAGAGCACTGAGACTAAGCTGTAATTCTAGGGTGTGGTTTGCTAAGAATTTCCAGAAGTGTTTTAGCTGCAACGAGGGGTAGTATTAGTGAGAGGCATGGTCTGATATCGGGCCAAGAGTTAGCAAGAGGCAGAGAAGTAGTAGTCAGAGCAGCGCGGAGGGCTTCAGCAGCTACACAGGCCCAACCAGGGTAGCGCAAAGGCAACAAGAGGTAGCGTGACCCATTCTAGGGTGACACATGCCCTTCTTGAGCAACGCAGGGGAAACCATAGCCTAGCATAGATGACACTGAGGGCTTCAGAGCAGCGTTGGGGTTTCTGTAGACTGAAAAGGGTTGAGTTCTGTAAATCCCATTTGAGGGTGTGAATCATTTTAGCTTTTTGTCTCTGGAACAGAGGTATTGCTACAGATTTTGTATTTCTCTGTCGGGTTAACTAGTAAGGTGCCCATTTGTGTTGTACTTAGAATCTACTTAATAATATAAACCCTCCAACAACTAGAAGACCAATTTTCCGGCTTTGGGTTTTTCTAGGGAGAGTTTTCCAGAAAATACCGTGTGTCACTTTGTCATTGTGCATGTATTCCATATAGATCTATATCTGTGTAGATTGTTAATGTGTTTACTTTGATGTTAATGCTGAAATTTTAGATAAATAACTTATTTAAGTAGGAGAAGTAAATCAAGATTTAAAAATAGGATTTTTGCATAAGTAGTGTTCAGAATTTTCACATGGTATCAGAGCAATTGTATATCTAGCTTAATCATCAGCAAGAAGACTGAATAATACTTGCTGCAGAAAGTAGCAGAAGCCGTAGAAATTTGGACTAGAGAGGACATCGTAGCAGCAGAAGGGAGCAGAGCCACGCAGAGGCCAGAGTGATCTAGTATCCATGCAGGCCCACGTACTTACTGCGTGGAGGCAACGCAGAGGCTATGTTGGGACTATTTGCTCACGCAGAGGTCAGGCAGGGTGACACAGTCCTGAAGCTGTTGCTGATTCAGAGTGTTGAAAGCAGTGTTACAGAGCTTCAGTAGTTTCTAGTGGGGTTAAAATTCTGTCGGTTCAGAATTTAACTGAGCTTGAAAAAGAGCGGGAGGAGAACAACTTCTCAGCGGATTTCCAGCCAAATAAATCTGTAGATCGATCAAAGGATCAAAGAGAGCTGGTTCATTTTGATTTGGCAGACTTCCAAGAGAGGAAGTCAGTTGTCAGAGGGATCATAGGGTGCATTTCCCCCCAAGGACCCTAGATCCAATTATCTAGCATAGAGAGGAGGAGTTTTGACATGTTTTCTAAGCAGATATCACTTCACGGACTACGTGATCAGGATAGTTTGGACGGGTTGTCCAAATTTGCAATTTGGAAGGCCAGAATCTTGGTAGTCATGGAGGCATACGGTCTGAGGGAGCATGCAGAGAAAGTCCTGACCATGCAAACCGATGCGAAGCTCCTGGAGAAGCATGAAGAAGCAACGGCACATGCCAAGTGATTAATCATGGACGGGGTCAAAGATCATGTGGTCACTCACATAGCCGAGAAGGAAACGACACATGGTATGTGGGTGGCTCTGACCACACTATATGAAGGAAGATCCGTCCAAAGGAAGATGCTTCTAGAGAACCAGCTAAGGTTATTCATGATGGACAAGGGGGAGGAGATTGAGCCTTTTTTGTCCAAACTTCAAGCGATCGGGGATCAACTGGCTGGCATGGGGGTGAAGGTGGAGGACGATGTTATGGTGAGGATGGCTCTAAATGTTGTCACAGAGGACTGGGAAAATTTTATCCAAAGTCTCTTGGGCGGAACGGACCTTCCCAACTGGGACAGTATGTGGGCGATCCTGATCAAGAAGAAATCTGTCGGATCACCAAGAGGTAGTTCAGTACTGGGTCGAGTAAAGTAAAGAAGGAAGCAGAGGAATATGCAGCCTTGGCAACAAAGAGGAAACAAGGGAGAAAGAAGCGGGATCTGTCAAAGATCAAGTGTTTCTAGTGCGGCGAACTAGGAAATTTCACCAACAATTGTCCTAAGAAGAAGAAGGACATGGAAGCTTCTAGCTCCAAGGTTGTTGTGGCGGACAATGGCTCTAAAGACGACATAGCCATGAGCGCTCATGAATCACAAAAGTGGGGAACATGGATCTGTAGAGTAGCTACAATGTTGTGGCGGGATCCTTGAGTAGCCCTACTCTTGGATCACATCCGTGCTACGAGATCCTTAAGACAGTAGCGGGATAAGTGGAGCAGTGGGTGAAAATAATCACAGATGGAGCAGAGGAAGAGCTAGAAGCTGAAGGGAGCAACGCAATGCAAATGCAGCAGCAGTGCAGGGGTTGTTGTGATTTTAGCAGTGCAGAGCAGAGCTGCAACAACGTAGAGGCTTCAGGAGGACAGCACAATGCAACAACATCGTAGGGGAATTTAGCGCAGAGGGGCTGATGTGACTTCAACAACACAGAGGAGGTTTTCTTATGCAGTGCAGAGCTGTAGCTGTGAAAAAACCTCGAGATGACAGCACAAAGTAGTAACCTATGGAGCTCAAGTGATGAGGATGTAGCCCAATTGACTTGTCTGTCAATGATTAGGCAAGATTTTTCAGTTGTTTCTCTTATAAATTGAGTTACAGTGCAGCAATTGGCAGTACGATGCAATAGATTGAGAGGGAGTTGCAGTATAGATGTGGCAGTGGCGGTGGCAAAATCATGGGTAATAGTACGAGAGAGCAGCAGCAGCGCAGTGATGAAGGGTAGCAGGCCAAGCATCAACGTAGAGACCCACACTAAAGATCAGTGCAGAACTTTGGGGGGAAGTGTTGTGCTAGATCACATTCGTCACTACGAGGGACTGTTGAGATTTTTGAGTGTTGGGGTAGCATCGAATGTGCTATAGCTCCCAAAATTTGTGGAGGGACTAGACTACATGAGATCTCCAAGACCTAGAAATGGATTTGAGAAATTCCATCATGTTTAAGAGAAAATTAATTAATTAATCTTTCTAATTAAGGACCCTAAGTCTAACACATGAAAATTAAGAGGTTAAAGGTAATTAATTTAAACATGTGATGGAAATGACTTAAGTCACACAGATCAAGCTTTCTTTTAATCTTAGCCGTCAATTCAAGATTATATCATAGTGATTGGTTTCCCAACAAGAAAATTATAAAGGAAAGGCTTAGGGTCAGTTGGAGAACACACATAGTGGTAGAGCACTGAGACTAAGCTGGAATCCTAGGGCGTGGTTTGCTAAGAATTTCCAGAAGTGTTTCAGCTACAGTGAGGGGTAGTATTGGCGAGAGGGATGATCTTATCATAGGTCAAGATTGAGCAAGAGGTAGAGAAGCAGTAGTAAGAGTAGCAGCTGCACAACGCAGAGGGATTCAGCAGCTACGCAGTCCCAAAAAGGGCAGTGCAGAGGCAACAAGAGGCCTGTAGGGCTGACGCGGGCCCAGCGAGGGCAGCGTAGGGGTAGCGTAACCCAGTCTGGGGTGACGCGGGCCCTTCTTGAGCAGTGGAAGGGCAGCCACGACCTATCAGAGCTGATGCAGAGGGATTCATAGCAGCGTTGTGGTTTTTGAAGACTGAAAAGGGCTGAGTTATGTATATCCCATTTGAGGGTGTGAATCAGTCCATTTTTCTATCTCTGGAACATAGGTATTGCTGCAGATTTTGTATTTCTCTGTCAGGTTAACCAGTAAGGTGCCCATATTTGTTGTACTTAGAATCTACTTAATAATATAAACCCTTTGGTAGCCAGAAGACCGGTTTTCCCGCATTGGGGTTTTCCGGGGACAGTTGTCCAGAAAATCTTGTCTGTCACTTTGTCATTGTGCATGTATTAAATTTAGATATGTATATCTATAGAATGTTAATGTGTTTACTTTGATGTTAATGCTGAAATTTCAGATTAATAACTTGTTTAAGTAGGAGAAGTAAATCGAGATTTAACAGTAGGATTTCTGCATAAGTAGTGTTCAGAAATTTTCAAAGCCTTGAGGTAGAACATCATTGAGAAACAAGCCTTGGCATTATTCAAAGCATTGAAAGACTTCTGTGTCTACATTCTCCATTCTCATGTCATTTCATATGTTCCAAACGATGTTGTCAAAGATGTGCTTACATAGAATGATCATGAAGGGCAACGAGATAAATGGATTGCAGCTATGTTAGAATATGACTTGGAGATCAAGCCCACAAAGTTGATCAAAGGACAAGGCTTGGAAAATCTTATGGCAGATTCAAATACCCATGCCTTGGACATCAATTCTATTACTGCATTACGTGAAGGACAAGATGTTGAAACATTACTTGAGGTATCTGAAATTTTCTCTTTATCACCTTGGTATGCTGATATAGTACATTTTTTGCAACACTTGAATCCTCCTCCCGACTTGCCAAGTAGTAAGGTTATATTATTGAAGTTAAGAGGTCGTAAGTACTGCATTCTCAATGGTGTCTTGTATTGGAAAGATATGGGTGGAGAGTTGTTGAATTGTTTGGTTGAAGGAGAAGTTGAAAATTTCATGACAAATTTTCATAAAGGTGACTGTGGCGGTCATATTTATTGGAAGACTATAGCTAACAAGATATTGAGGGTGGGCTTCTATTGGCCAAGTTTATTTTCTAATGTTTATAAACGATCATGAGTTGTCATGAATGTCAAATATTTCAGGAAAAGTGGAAGCTATTGCATTTGCCTTTAAAACCAATTGAATTGCAAGCGCCATTCCAGCAGTGGGGACTTGACTTCATTGGCGAGATCCATCCTCCATCATTAGCTCAACATAGATGGATACTCACTGCCACATATTATTTCACCAAATGGATTGAAGCCATCCCCCGAGGAAAGCTATTGACACTGTTATCATTTAGTTTCTTGAGAACAATATTTTGTCTCGTTTTGGTTGTCCACACAAGATCATCACTGATAATGCAGCTGCCTTCAAGTCCAAGAAAATGATTAAATTTTGTGACAAGTATCACATTAGGCTTGGTCATTCAATAAAATACTATCCTCAGGGCAACGGGCTTGCTAAATCGTCAAATAAATCTTTGGTGAACATAATCAAGAAGATGTTGCAAGAAAACAAGAGGAATTGGCACAAAAATCTCACCAATGCTCTATGGGCGAATAGAGTTAGCATGAAGAGATCAATCAACATATTACCTTTCCAGCTCGTGTATGGTGTTGACACGGTGTTCCCTACTTCTCTAGCTATAACAGTGATGAAAATTATGCAAGAGATCGACAGTGATCCTAATGACATTCAACAAAGAATCAGCCAAATAATCCATCTACAACTGTCAAGAGATGAAGTCTTCAGTCATACTTCAAAGCTTCATAATAAAATAAAAAATATTTATGATAGGAAGACCAAAGCGGATGGTTTCAAGCTTGGGGATGTTGTTCTTCACTGGGATGCCCATAATGAAGACAAGAGTAAGCATGAAAAGTTTGACAATCTATGGATATGACCTTACAAGATCACTACATTCATAGGTAACAAAGCATTTCTACTAGAGGATCTTCAAGGGAAAGAAATGTTGGGAGGACCAATTAATGGTAGGTTCTTCAAACACTATCTTACTTGATCATTGAATAAGAAATTCATTGTCATTGTAGATATAATTTTAAATTTGATATCCAAGAAATAAGGAATTTGTTTGAGAAGTTTGAAGCCTGAGGAGAAGGCCATGAGACTTCTACATACATCTCATGTTTTCTTTCAAAAAGTTCAAAAAGTTTCAGTCAGTTATCAAGTTAGAGTCCAGTCAATTTTTTCTAGTCAAAGTAATTTCTACATTTAGTTCATCATTTCCAGTTTGTCAAAGTTTTTCAAACTCCAGTTTGACTCCATTACCCAATGGTAAGGCTAACTGATTTACGGTGTTCTTGACACCTCCTGAAGGAGCTACCATCTCCAACTATAGCCAATGTTAGCTCAGGTATTTCAGTGATCAAATAACTCTTTTAGTTGTTTTCCATAAATTCATAGGTCAAGTTTTTTTACTTTTTCGAACCAGTTCTTAGAAAATAATTTTGGTCACTGACGAGGTCTAAGTCAAGTATGATGCTCCTTCATTTCATTCATCGCCACCATAATTGTCAAGGTCATATCCATCATAAATAAATTTCAAAGTCACCATCTCCATCATCATCATTTAAGAGGTCTAGGGTTAGGTCACTGCATCTCATATAGGTCATTGTCTAGGTTCATCTATGCCTTTGAAAAATCTTCAAATTTTCACTTAAAATAAGGCAGCAACACTCCATTCCACTCATAAAACCCTAAGCAAGGATCAAGCATGTCTAAGAGATGAAATAACGACCATCTCTCTTGTTTCATATGGCTCAAGTTCCAAAAAAGTTCCAAGTGACTCATTCATGTCTCGTTGTCTCATGAAAAATAGAAATTTTGTCTCACTGTCTCATTAAAAGATAAAAAAATCATTTTAATTGTCAAAGAGTTCAAAGGAGGACAATTTGACCTATTGTCCCTGTCAAATAACAAAGGAGTCATTTCCAGTTTTCAAAGACACCTCATCTTGTTTTGAAAAGGGTCATTTCCAAATGAGAAAGTTCAAAGGTTTAAAAAAGCGCTCTTATTGTCTCATTAAAAGGGAGAATTTTTGTTTCATAAAAGGACGGAAAATTGTGTATTAATGTCTCATCAAAGGTCCATAAAGTCACCTCAAGTGTCAAAAAATGAAAAATATGTTCATTCTGCATTCTTATCCCATTTGAAGGAGTAAAAGGTCACTTTCAAGTGCAAAAAGGTCAAAAAGTTATTGTAAGCTTCAAAGTGTAAATGTCATCTCAAAGTTTATAAAAGGCAAATGAAACTTCATTTTATTCATTATTACCCTTTTGATGAGTGTGAGAGCAGCTCTCCACTTCATTTTCCCTCCATAATGTATAAACTCCTAAGCACAAGGTTCAAATTCCATTAAAAAACACTTGCAACCTTCAAAAAACATCCTTCTTACGCTTTTGTGCTTTCTATTACACTTCTAGATTGCATTGTTACCCTTCTGAGAGTGCTACGCAAGTGTTGGGCTCCTGTAGAGCATTGTTACACTTCTCTAAGGTGGCAGTTTCCATTTTTTGAGTTCGAAAACCCTCCAACCACTCAAAGCTCGTGCTCCCATATTTGGTGTGGCCTCCAAACAAGGTAAGGCTCCATCCTACGACAGTTTTTGGATTGAATGTTGAAGATTTGAAATCTATTCATGTCATTTAATGTTTTTTCCATATTGTTCATTGCCCATACATAAAAAATTTATGACAAACCCTAACCTATCCCTTTGACCTAAAACCATAACCTCACCGTATAAACCATATCCATACATCCTATATGCTCCAACATCACACTCCTATCATCTACACTACCATCCCTAACATGTTTTATACAGTCAAACCCTAACTCAAGCTTTTCCACAGTGAAAACAGTGAAAACCTTGGGATTGACTATGTTTTAGCCTTTTGACTACCCTAAACTTATCCATTTTCCCTCATTCCACTTGCACTATGGAGCTAAGGTGCCATACTCCTCACTAAATTTTTATCAGAATTTTCAATAAGCTCCATAGCCATTTTTTGACTTTCTTAACTCAAAAACATTTTACACTAGTTATTCTCACAGCCTAAGTTGAGAATTGACTGTGTTTTCAGGTTTTGACCACCCTACACTTACCTATTTCTCTTAATTCCACTTTCATTGTGGAGTTAAGACACCACCCTATCCACTCAATTTTTCTCATAATTTTTACTTAGCCCCATGACTCCCATTTCATCTTACCAACTTACCCTACTATTACACAAGCTGTTCTCACAATCAAAATTGGGAATTTCCTGTGTTTTAGGTATTTGGACACGTTCCTCACACTCATTTGCCCTCATTCCACCTACAAATTGAAACTAACACACAACATACCCTACTCAATTTTTTATATAATTTTTATCTACTTCAAGGCCGTAATATTTCCAAATGGGAAAACTCAGCAATACATGCAAGAAAAATGCATTTTTCAGAAATATAAGTATAAACAGAAAAATGCAGCCTATGGATCCATTAGATCTAATATTATTACACTTAGATCTAAGAGGATATCAGAAACAAATGATTTTTTCCTAGTTAAACAGGCCTCCCACGCTTAAAACAACCCAAAAACACTGAAACCCTAAGATTTACCACAACACAAATTACTGCATAAAGTGACAGCATATTTTATAGAGGGTTTATGCTCAGAAACATAGAGACAAATAAGATCTGCTATTATATTAATCAATGAGGCATAAAAACAGAGATCTAGTCTCTTTTACATAGACACAAGATGACTTGGGAAGGGTTTCTTGACAAAAATGATATACATGAAATTTCCTACTGCAGATCTATGGCTGAATCACGCTGTATGGCTAAAGCACTACATAAAAATGGCTGATCATGCAAAGAAATGGTAGTAGACTCTCTTACTAGCTTTCCGTGAAGTAGAATGAACCTCCTTTAGGGAAACTAGCTCAAAATACAAGGGATTAAACCCCTCCAATGCAATACCTTAAGAAATAACGCAGTTTCTAAAAGGGAATACGTTGTTGTTGAAGGTGATTGATTGGCCTAACACCAGGTAGTGGAAAATGTAGCACCAAATGCTCTCCTCGGATTTCTTAAACAAGATCTTCAAGCAAGAGCGGGGAATTCCCGCATGAGAAAACAATTGCACTAAACAGTGCACAAAACTTAGCTAAACAACCAAAGGATGCAGAAAGTCTAAACAAACATATACAAAAAATAATCTTCAATCATGCCCCATATGGTTTCCATCCCCTCCATTATATAGTTGATGAGCAGCTTCCTCACCAAGGGTTCCACCCCATTATGAGGTTGCTTCCATGCAAAGACTCCTCCACCACAATTACGTTGTCTCCACAAGTCTTACTCATATTTTTACAACGCTATTTTATTTAGTCAACCTTGGCTAGATCTTCATGCATTGTCTCCTTTCACACTCAAGGTGTCTTCATTTAGACTAGCTAGATTGATCTTCATTCACATTGAGCTGTCTTTATTTAGGATCCACTCCTCATATATTAATGTTGTTGACTTGGTCAAACTAGACTTAGTCCACACATTTTAGACCCTGTTCACACATGTGGATGCTTGATCTAGTTATTAACATGATCCCTTTTCATATTATGAGGGATTTTATTCCTACTTAAGAAACTTATGAGCCTCTTTGCCCATGTATTCATCTAACTAGATATTAGAAGCAAAATTAATATTCCTATTAGCTGCATGCTAAATTAGGAATATTACAAAGACCCTTCATTTCATCCACCCAATTCACACTTTCCTACACTCTATTTTTCCAAATTTCCATTCATTCACTCATTTCATTAACACTCTATGGTTTTCATCATTCCAGTGAAAAACACAATGGAAAGTGACAAGAAGAGCTTCAAGGGAGGGTGCCACCTCAGGCTTGAACCATTCACCCATGCATGAAATTAATGCTTCGCCTTTGGCCAGAAGGTGCTTTGAGAGAGCTCAGTGTTTGTCATTTTGTGAAAGGCTCATGGAAGGGGGGTATCATCTTCAGTTGTCCAGCCTATTTGCTATGAAAATTACAAATAGTTGCAGTGATATATTTATTTCTCCTACTTATTATTTCAATAAGTTATTATTCAGAAATCTTCCGAAAAATATCAAAATAAATACTACTGCAACATTCACATTTATATATGCCGAGAAATAAACAGTAGAGAACATAAGCACAAGAATCAATCACATGAACACAATTATTTTTGGACAACTGTCCCTGGAAAAGCCCAATGTGGGAAAACCAGTGCAGCAGATGAGGGTTTTATTAATTCTTCAGAAAATGATATCTTTATAGGGAAAATATTCGATAGATAAATTCTGAACCACCTGACACTAAATATCCAACTTACTCGGACAATTTTCTGACACCTAGAATAGCCCCTGCAAGCCCCTGTGTCAGTCTATGTGATTCTCTGTGCAGTCCCAGCGCTAGGCTGCATGAATTTGTGTGGGGTCTCTGTGCTGCAGCCTCAAGTTGCCTCCAGTGACCCATTGCTGCTCTCCGACCCTGATCTCTATCACCCTTGACCTCCTCCTTCTGCTCTTGCAACTTCTCGCCCTGAAACTCTCCCACTGAGATCGAATTCTATATCAGAATGGATCTCCTTCGGGTACTGACTGTGTGCCCGGCTTATCTTCCAAGTGACCCTCAAGCCTTCTTTTATAATCTTCCTGTCGATGAACCAACGACCCAGATTAAAAGATTAATCAATGGATAAGATTAAATCTTCACTTGATCCATGTTTTCTAGAAGATTAACACTCTCACTTATTAATACCCTTTAATTATTTCATTTCCCTAAGTTTGGACTTAGAGTCTCCATTAAAATAATTAATTATTTTAATAAGTGTTGAACCGAGTGGAATTTCCACAAATTGTTTCTGGGTTCTTTGGAATGTTGTTGTCCAAGCCTCCCTACAAAGTTTGAGACTTGGAACACTTTTGGATGCTAAAAAAATCAACACTCCCTCTTAGCGAGGAGGGTGTTCTAAAAATATGCATGTTGCATGCTGCTATGATTTTGAAGCACCCTCTGTGCTGTTGATCTTAGGATTCTGCTCCTCCCATCTGCTGTGCTGCTTCCCCCTATATTGTTGCCTTTGACACTACTACTGTCACTTGCTGCATCTGTACCACAACTCCCTCTGAATAATGAGTCCTCCATTCCTTCTACTGGAATGGATTCTTCATCCTCCCCATCTTCTCTCTAAAGTAGACAAACTTTCTCTTTCCTAAAGCCTTGGTGAGGATGTCTACCACATGTTCTCCTGTTGGAGTGTACTGCAACTGAACAACTCCACGTTGTACACAGTCCCTGATGAAGTGACACCGGATGTCAATATGTTTTGACCTATCATGAAACACAGGATTCTCAGAGAGCTCTATGCAACTCTGATTATCACATAAAATGTTGGTCACTTCCATTTTCTCCTTGAGTAGATTTACTAACAGTTTCCTAAGCCACATGGCTTCGCAAGAAGTTGTGCTAGCTGCCATATACTCTGCCTCTGCTGAACTCAGTTCCAAGGATTTATGTTTCATACTGCACGAGGAATTTATTCTTGATCCCAGACTGAAACAGTATCCACTGGTACTCTTCCGATCAACTGAACTTCTAGCCTAATCTGCATCAATAAAGCCACTCAACCTGACATCATTGTCACGGGTGTACTTAAATCCAAGCTCGACTATTCTTTGAAGGTATCTGAGAACATTTTTAGTTGCTCCCCAATGTGCCCTATTTGGTTTCACCATGAACTAAATTAGGGTATTAACAACATAACAAATGTTTGGCCTTGTATTTACGAGATACATCAATGACCCTATTAGCTATCTGTACACTGTTGGATCAACCTCTTCATCTTCGGATGTGTCGATTTTCCTCCAGTTGGTAATCATTGGAGTATTCATGGGCCTACACTCCTCCATCTAAAATCTCTTTAGAATATCTATAGTGTGTCTTCCTCGATCAAGGAAGATCTCCCCATTCTGCTGCCAAACTTCCAACCCTAGAAAATAGTGCATCCGTCCTAGATATTTCATGTCAAATTCTCCAGCTAAATTCTTCTTGCAATCTGTGATGAGCCTTGATGATCCTGTCAAAAATATATCATACACATATAATACCAGTATTAATGGCTCACTCCCTACTCTCAGATAATAGAGATTGGGATCTGCATCACTCTAGACGAAACTCATCTTCTGTAGGTAGTTGTCAATCCGACCATACCAGGCTCTGGGAGCTTGCTTCAGTCCATATAATGCTTTCTTCAATCTACACACATGAGTTTTCTAATCATGTGTCTCAAAGCCCTCTGGTTGTTCTATATACACTTCTTCTTCTATCACACCATTCAATAATGTCGTCTTGACGTCCATCTGGTGAATTTCCCATCCCATCTGCACAACAAGGGATATCACGGACCTGATATATGTGTATCTGGATACCAGAGCGAAGGTTTCTTCGTAGTCTATTCCTTCCTTCTGAGCATACCCCTTAGCCACAAACCCAGCTTTAAATTTCTCGATGCTACCATCTACATCATATTTTATCTTGTAGATCCACCTAGATCCTACAACTAATCTCTCCTGCGGTCTGGGTACCACTTCCCAGACATCATTTGTCATGATGAAACTGTACTCTTCTACCATTGCATCAACCCACACCTAGTGCTGAGCTGTTTCCCGGAAACTGGAAGGTTCTTCGACTTTAGAAACTAAGGCTTGATACCTCTCAGGCTGATTACGTTGTCTCTTCTCATTCTAGGGAATTCCGACAAAATCCTTTGCATCCTTCAGAATATGTCGAAGTTCCTTGCTCGTTCTTCCACTAGTGGTTGGTGGATTTATCGGCTCTCCTTCATGCAAATCCTCGAGAGACCCATCCTTTGGACCACTATGCCTTGGAGAGGCAACTGAATTTTCTACTTTTGGTTGTTGGGGTTGGACCAGAGGCTCTTCCTCTGACTATGTAGCAGAAGGCAGCTCTCGTGATCTTCTGATGGCTTTCTCCTCCATGAATTTCACATCTCTTCGCACCACTACTTTCTTGCTCTCAGGAATGTAGATGCGATAAGCCTTTGCATTCTCGTTGTATCCTACTAAATACCCCTTTTCAACAGTCATCTCCAACTTCTTCCTCTTCTCACTGGGTACATGACAGTAAGTTGTACTGTCGAAGATCCTAAAGTGACTTACTTCGGGCTTGCTGCCAGTGAAGACACTTTCTACGTGATATTTCCCAGTGCAGTGTGAGGATTTTTGTTCTGAATGTAAACAATGGTATTACAAGCTTCAGCCTAGAGAAATTTGGGCATATCTTGGTCATACAACATAGCTCTGGTTTCTTCAACAATAGTCTGTTTCTTCCTTTCTGTCACTTCATTTTGTTCCAGATTGTATGGAGTTGTCCATTCTCTTTTGATGCCTTCCCTCGCACAGAATCTGGTGAATTCTTTATCTATCTATTCACCTCCATTATATGATCACAATACCTTGATCCGCCTCCCTGTCAGATTTTCCACCATAGCCTTAAACTCTTTAAATCGACTGAAGACTTCATCCTTGGTCTTCAAGAAGTAGATCCAGGTTTTCCTAAAATGGTCATCAATGAAGGTGACAAAATATTCAGCACCACTAAGAGCTCTAGTGAACATTGGCCCGCAGATATTTGAGTGTATAAGATCCAACACAACCTTGGCCCTATTGTTGCTTCTCTCATATGCTGCCTTGGCATATTTCCCCAATATGCACCCCTTGCAAACATCATCACGCTGCCAACTAGTGTCACTGAGGAATCAAGTTGCAGCTTGTAAAACTTGTTGCTTCTTACCCGATTTGTGCCTTCTTCTTCCAACTGGGGTGTTTGACATAGAATATATTGCCAATAAAGTAGACGTTATATCCTCGGTTTTGAAGTTATGACACTAAGAGTAGATTCATCCCCAAACCTGACACATGCAGTACATTAGTGGCCCGGATTATGTTCCCTGCCTCGGTCTGAAAAACTATGGTACCTCTCCCAATGGGAGTGCAATTTTATTTATTACCCATGGTTATTTTGAAATTCATCTGCTCTTCTTGGTAGTTGGAAAAACAGTCTTGTACTCCCGTCATGTGAGCAGAGGCTCCGTTGTCAATATACCAGATATCTGAGAACATAGTGCTTGACACACAAGCAAAATATTCCTCTAGTCTGGATGCCAATACAAATACATCGTGATCCATCTATTCTATCATGCTTCTTCCCCCTCCTAGAGAACTACATGAACCCTTCTATGTTCTTGCTGCAACAGTAGATCTTTGTTCACTGATAGATGCCCCCGCTCTGTTATTCATCTATGGCTCTGATACCATGTGAAAATTACAGACAGCTACAGTGATAGAGTTATTTATCCTACTTATTATTTCGATAAGTTATTATTTAGAAATATTCCAGCAAATATCGAAATAAATACTACTGCAACATTCAAAATTATATATGCAGAGAACATAAGCACAAGAGTCAATCACATGAACACAATTATTTTTGGACAGTTGTCCCTGGAAAATCCCAATCTGGGAAAACCGGTGCAGTAGATGAGGATTTTATTAATTCTTCAGCAAATGATATCTTTACAAGGAAAATAAGCGGCAGATAAATGTCGAACCACCTGAGAATAAATATCTAGCTTACTCGGATAATTTTTTGACACCCAGAATAGCCCCTGCAAGCCCTTGCGTCAGTTTGTGTGATTCTCTGCGTAGTCCCAGCACTGGATTGCGTGGAGACTACGTGGGGTCTCTGCGCTGCAGCCTCAAGCTGCCTCTAGTGGCCCACTGCTACTCTCCAACCCTAATCTCGATAACCCCTGACCTCCTCCTTCTGCTCCTACAACTTCTCGCCCTGCAACTCTCCCACTGAGATCGAACTCTACATCAAAATGGATCTCCTTCGAGTACTGAGTGTGTGCTCGGCTTATCTTCCAAGTGACCCTCAAGCCTTCTTTTATAATCTTCTTGTTGGTGAACCAATGGCCCAGATTAAAATATTAATCAATGGTTAAGATTAAATCTTGACTTGATCCATGTTTTCTAGAAGATTCACACTCTGACTTATTAATACCCTTTAATTATTTCATTTCCCTAAGTTTGGACTTAGGGTCTCCATTAAAATAATTAATTATTTTAATAAGTCTTGAACCAAGTGGAATTTCCACAACTGTTTCTGGGTTCTTTGGAATGGTGTTGTCCAAGCCTCCCTGCAAAGTTTGAGACTTGGAACACTTCTAGATGCTACAAAAATCAAAATTTTAAACAAGCTACAGTATGGGAAATGTCACTCTTGTAGGTATGTAGATAAGCCTATCATCTGACCTAATTTCTTTAGCTACAAGTATCCCTTCTCATGGAGAGCAGTGGTTCAAATGCATGGACCTAGACATTGAAAACTACAAGCAATTCCACAAGCCTCATGCTAGAGAGGATCCCGAATTTATTTTTCCTTTCAGAGACCTCAGAAATGAGTATGATCCTATGATGATGTTCATAATGAAGTACTTCACATGTGAAGGAAGATTATCTAGGTTATATAGGTATCACATCAGGCTTTTGATGCATTTTACCTCTGTCAAAACACTTGATTTGACACACTATTTGTATAGGAGCTTGATTAATATGGTTGAGAAGGTTCAGAGTAGAAGGGAAGATCATCACACAAGTCAAGGGAAAAGTTCTTGGAGATATTGTTAGCAACGCTTTTTGTCTTGCCTATTACATCATCAGCACAACCAATGGAGGTTGGATCTTCTAGCATGCCTATTCCGCCTTCAGATGTTCCTAGGATTGTGGAATTTTATCACACATATGAGAGGGGGAAGAGACAAGTATTTGTGCCTAAGTCTGCTAAGAGTTTTCTTACATTTGGCACCATTTTTGAACAATGTTAGATAGAGGAGAAACCTCTCTTGCATCATCATAGTGAGTCAGTTCCATTGGATGATGAGGTATCAGAGTAGGTGGAGGTTAGATCAGTTGAAGAAATCAGAAAAGAGAAAGATAAAGAAATAGCAGAATTGAAAGAGGCCTTCTCCATTGTCCAATCCCAAATTAGTTTCCTTCAGTGGGAAATTTTTCAATTACAAGTGAATTAGCTCCTACAAATCAAGTACAAATTAGACATGGAGGAAAACATAGGTAAAGGCAAGAAGATTATTTTTTTTGACCAAATGCAGGACATGGAGGCTAAAACACAAACAAGAAGACCAAGAACAAGAGGCCTCAAAAGGGCACTAGAGCGAGAAAGATAGACAATTCATCAATCTGAAGAGTTAACCTTTGATGAGCTTATTTCCATGGATATCAATGAGGTAGAGAGCTTTGGTTGTCAAGAGTTAATGAGAATTTGGAGAAGCTATTGAAGAAGGATAAAAGGGATAACAAGCTGCAAAGACACATGGCATATCACTATCGCACCAGGAACACCATTTCTCAAACAAGTGAAGAAAAGGCTTAAAGAGTCACAAATGAAGCTCAAAGAGAAGGATATCTTGGACTTATTGGCTGAAGCTTCTTTAGCTATGTAGCCTATCTCTCATAGGTGCCATAGAACCAAATTTGAGAACTTTTGATCAATTTTGGTATTTTATATGATTTTTTGCAGAATTCTGGAAATTTCTCATTGCAGAAGGGTAACATACTTTTATTACTTTTATGTTGGAGGTATCCAAATGGTGATTTATTTACATGGATGGATGTATTTTGATGAATACATCACAGATCAGGAACCCTCATGGTAGGAAAAGCTTTAATTTGGAAGAAAAACCTTAAAAGCCACTCATTTTTCATGTTTCTGCCTCCTTTTTGGACCCTATGTTACGCTTTTGAGTGACTCTGGGAGAATGGATTTTTGAAGGCCTTCCTGTGGCCCATTTTGAAAAATTCAAGATGTTATGGAAACTAGACACACAGGGCTAGTTGATTATTCTTTCAGAAGTGGATTTGGACTTCTGAAAGAACCTCAAAAGTGCCTCCAAAGTTATATTATGCTTCTGCAAATTGTTTTTACTCTTTTGTCAAAAATGTCACAAATCAACATTGGATTCCTCAGGACACTTGTCAAGCTAAAAAATAATCACAAATTGGAGGAAATTTTATCCTATGAGTTTTCATCAGAGTTATTGGGTTGGTTTTTTCTTCCTATCATGAAGGAATATGTAATTAATGTAAGGGACAAACACTCCTAGTTTATAGCTAAAATTCAGGGAATGGTTTATAACCTTCCTAGATTCAACTAGGAAGTGACTCATGTTTTGCATTTATTATCCATTTTGGATGGGATTTCGACCTGATGAGGTGTCATAGTCCATATTTTCTATAATTAGACTCTCTTTAGTCTTTTGTTGGGTTGGATAGTATCATATTGCAATGGAGCTCTTGTAGTCAACTTTTGGAATGAAATCAAAGACAAATTTGCAAGAATTGTGTTGAGATACTTGTGGTATGCTTTGTAGCATATTTTTTTATCATGTATGTTTATCATTTCATGCTTAATACCATGTATTCTTCTTCATATATGTTTATCTTGTAAGTTTGAGATCATAAATCATGTTTATGCATGCTCTGTTTTAGACAAGATTCACCATATTATGTTTATTTGCTTCTAAACTGAATCCATTCACCTCAGTGCTCATTCAAACTCTCCTCCATTTAATCCTATACTCAATGACTTATTAAAATTCTTTCAAACTACCTATCTTGCCTCACATATTCTCTAGATGTTCACCTTTAAGTTTATACCTAAAAACCTTATACATAGTCCACTCAATGACTTTTCTATCCAACATTCAAAACATCAAACAAATTATATTTATTAAGCTTACATACCTAGCCTAAAATCATTAGATACTCAACCATTTATTTGACTTCTAAAAGTGACAACGAGAGAGCCCTCTTTGGTCTGGGTATGGCTAGCTACCTGACCTAAAGTTTGGTTTGTGGTTATCTTTCTCCAATCCTATTGTCAGCCTTGGGAAGTTGAGGAGATTGATAACATTCTTGGCACCGTTTCTGGGGAGAAATTGCTAAACATTCCCTCGGAATATTTATTTAATCCTCTGAAAGTATGACTTGTAGGTGACAAGCTCTTGCATTCAAAACATGTTGAATTCTTAAATCTATGCCAAAGTCCAAAATTCCTATCTTAAGTTGGCTCCTAAAAGACATACTAGGCCAAATCCAGGCCCAAATCCCTCACCAATTGTGTCTGACCCTAAGATTCTTTTTAGAAAACATTAAACCAAGTCTCAGAAGGTTGGAAGAGTTATTCCTCCACTTTTCAAATCAAATTCTCTACCGACGAGATTTGTTCCAGAAGATTTGTTCTATAGTTCAGAATCTGAAAAATATTTGTTTAGAACTAAGTCTGAAACTTTTCTTTTAGAAGCCACCTTTGATCCTTTAGATTTCGAGTCATTTGCACCATTTTCTGAGTCTTTTGATTTCAAAGTCGATAGAGAAGTTTGGTCTAATTTTCATAACTCAAAGGCTTGGTGGAAAAATTTCAAGAAACTTCAGAGAAGGCTTATTTGCAATATCAACAACATGCTTTTGCTTCATCTGTCATTACACCTTCTCATACAACTACATCATCAATCCCTCCTTTCATTCTGTCATTACCTCTACAAGTTTTCACTCCATCAGCACCTCCACCACCTCCTCCATTAGTCATGGCCAGATTTGCTCTGTTGATTCTACTGATTCAACTCACTCCACTACCTCAAAATTATGGTCAGAGGCCTCATATTTTGGATGGAACATCAGAGGTTACAACTTATCAGCATGTTGCCAAAGTAATTGACTTCATATATCTTGAAGATATCGACAATGATGATTCCAAGATGCGCATCATTGCACAAAGTTTCTCTCGAGAGGTAAGGAAATGGTTTCGATCACTCACAGCTGGTTCAATAGGTACTTTGCAGCAGCTGATTGATTTGTTTATGGTGAAATGGGAAGAGAAGAAAAACCCATTGTAGATTTTAGCTAGGTATAACACCTTGAAAAGAAATCCCAATGAGTTTGTCTAAGACTTTACAACTAGATTCAATAAAATATATGATTCAATTCCTGAGAATATTAAGCCTCCTCCAGGCCTTGCTTTACTTCATTATCCTAATGGTTTTGATCCTGACATGGCAATAGGGTCCTTTTAACTCATTATCTAGATATTATAGCTTAAATCACCCAAAACACTAGTCTTTAAATATCTGTCCCTAGGTGAATCTTATAGTATAACCCTTACGAAGTATTTTGTGTAAGCTACTTGGGTTACTTAATCCCTGAGATCTACTAGTGAAGATCCCCTTGGGGGAATAATATCTGACCACAAAATAGCAAGGGAACAATTGCTAAGGTGACAATGTTGAATGATCTCATTGTTGCTCTCAATCTATATTTCTTAATGAGGCTTTGCACTAAGGTGCTTGATTTTGCAATAACAAAGTCTTTATCGATAAAGGTGACCCAGAAAATGTTGAAGCAAAGATATTCATGATGGCTAGGTTTCCATCTTATCTTGTTTTTTTTTGTTCTGTTGTCTCCACCTTTTACATTTAGATGGAATATTTAGATTATTCACCATGTATCTAAATATTTATTGTCTTCCAAATATCCTTTTTCTTAATTATGTTCTTAGAGGAAGGATTTGTTGGTATACCATCAAGGTTTGCCTTCATTGGAAAGACAGACTCACGATGTTTCAACCAAACAGTTATATAAAAACCTTTATGAAAACATTAGAATCCAAAACCCAATATATGATGTTGAATGGATGTGAATATGGTAGAATCATGTTGCGAAAGTCGTGATTAAATCGTGATTTTTTTTGCAGGGCGATTTAATCAGATATTTTTTCCAAATGAAAAAATGAAATAATCTCGTAAAAATCATGAAAAAACAGCGATAAAATCGTAAAAATCGCCAAAAAATCATTAAAAACGTCAAAAATCATGTATGCGTTAAATACTAAAAAAAATGAATTTTCTTTGTATTTTTTTAATGTTGTCAATGTTTTCCCAATTTTTTCTATTTTTTCTTTTTTTGGACCCTTGCCGATTTTATCCCGACCATAATTTTCGCAACATTGTGGTGGATAACATAGTGCATCGATGCCTTGTACATGTATGGCTTCTTATTGTTCAAAAGGTGGGAAAAGGGAAATAATGGGGCATTTCTTGTTGTCCAATCCTTGTTCACGATAGAGATGATTTATCTCTTTTTGGATGTTTTTGTGGCTTCTAAATACCCTTGGCTAAATGGCTACATATCTTCGATCTTTATCTCTGCTTTAATCAAGAACTTAAATAGGGTGCCATATAGTTAGCTAATTTTGTAATTGTCTTAGGTGAATATTCAAGGACAAGTTCAACAGGTTGTACTAGGTATGTTGGCTTGCATGACTGTCAATCAAACTTCTTATTGAATTTGTTTAGATAAGGGAGAATACAACATTTTTTTTAGAACATAGTAACCCACCTATTGTCGCCCGGATTGTATAGGCACTGCAATAACCATTGTGGGCAGGGGTTGTCACTCTGATCCCCATGCACTCTGTGCTAGTCATCTCCCAACAACAGCCTATGGGGGTAGTCTCTATGGGATGAGGTGAAGGAAAACAAGTTGGGAACCAACTTGTTTTGAAGACACGAATGAGTGGCCTAGGTACTCAGTTAAATTTAGCAATATTTATGATTAGATTAGATTTTAAATATGAGACTAGTGCTTTTTGGAGTCACAATTATTGCCTAATGTAAATTAATGCCAAGTAACCGGATGGACGCCTGCTTCTTAAATGATTGAAAACCTATGTGACATGAAAATCCTAGGATCTATGTGTGATGCAATGATCTTGGTTATTTTTAATTATATGCCTCGTCTAAGTAGAACCGTTCCCTTAATTGTTTTGAGAAACAATCTTCATAGAAAGTTGTGAGATGGAAATCAATAGGAAGCAGGTGAAGGCCTGATTAACGATACCTCCCCTTGTGTGTGAATATTTGGCTAACCCCAAATCTATTGCAACAACTGGAAATAATTCTCCTAATTGTTAAATTAATTCTTAACAATCTATTTGCAGTTTTCTATGACAAACACTGAATTACTCACACTGCAACCTACACAAATAAACTACGGAAGAAAAATAAATGCAGGAAGAAATATATGCACACACAAAAATAACACCGTTATTTTTTGGATCAATTTCACCAGAAAAACCCAACTTGGGAAAACCGATGCAACAACTGAGGATTTTATTATTATGCAGTAGTGAAATCTGAGTACAATCTATAGATGTCCAAACTAGATATCCAAATAGAGGAAAAATGGAAAAAATATCTAGTGAGGAAATTCCTCACTCCACAGGCGAATCCGACACCGACCTCGGCTCAAAATGGAGACGTCCTAACTTCCTTTGCGCACTCTCTATGTCATCTCAACTCAAAACTGCATCACCTCAAGCTATCTCGTTAGCTGTTGTCTAGGAAATTTATTTTTCCGGCCTCTGGAACCTCTGCCCAACTTCTGGCACTAAATCTCGACTTCTCCATAATGCCATTCACTGCTGGTATCTGAATGAAAAGAAGAACTGCAGGGGAAACTCAAATTAATATGTTGTAAATGCAGAATCCACCACTTTTAAGTTTCAGAGGAAATTCATGGAGAGAGAGGAAACTCGAAAAAATATGTTATAAACATAGAATCTATTGATTTAAAGTTTTATCAGGAGTTTGTGAAGAGAGGGGAAACTCAAAATAATATGTTGTAAACAGAGAATCGATTAATTTTAAGTTTCAGAGAGAATTTGTGAAGGGAGAAGAGATGGAGTGAAGGAGCGCAAATGAAGGTTATTTAACTCTTACTCACAGATGTAATTAAGAGATCGGCTGCTACATTACTTCACTTCATTCAAAGAAGAAGGGGCATGAAATGGTACAAGAAACACAAATCACCATCAAAATTTGTAGGAAACTTATTGCTTCTTTCATTTATCCATCAGAAAAAGAAGTATAAAATGTAATCCCCCAAGAGGTATAGAACTCTGAACCCACCTTCCCTCTTTCTCTCTTCCTTCTATACAAACAACATCATTTTGTAACTGCTCAAGCTTCTAGAAACTCCTAAACTTCCTAAATTGTTAAACTAATTATTACATTGCAATTGAGGACACCATTGTAGCTTCGATCTTAACAAAGAAAATAAAATACACTTGGAATATAATTCTTTTGTTGAGTCTGATTTGTTGATGATGTGTCTCTTTCAGTTTTGGTTGTGATGTCCTAACAGTAGGCATAAACGCATCTCCACCCAACTATGCCCATGCTTTTGTGTTTCGAACGTTGTCATCATGTCACCTGCTACCCGACTTCACCTCTTTTGCATGTGCCTGTTATGTTCAGTCCTCTCTTCTCCTTTGCTCTGCGTCGGGTCACTTACCCGAGTCTCTCTGCCCGTGTTCAAACCTTCTTCCGTTATCAAGGCATTTCACCGACTTTACGTTATAAGCCTCCTTTCTTCTTCCGATGCGATTTAATACTAGAAAGGCTTTACATCTGGATTTGAAATCCTTTGCAATTTGACTCTGGCGCTACATCGCATCCGGGCTCTTGTCGCATGTCGCAAGATTTAGTTCTTAGCGCTAACAAGTTTCCCTTTAACATATGCGATATGTGATTGCATCGCATCGCAAACCGAACTTCTTATCGCATCGCAAAACAAATAACTTGCGATGTCTTAACATGTAAATGTAAGAATCGCCGATTGCGATGTGCAGTATGCGGATGGGTCCCATGCCAGAATTTAAATTCTCTATACTTTAGCTTTGAAGATCCATCATGTCTGTTCCTCTCTATCGCACTTCGGAAGTTTTAGATTATAAAAATTTCGCAGTACTTGCGATTTTGAAAATTGCAGCGAACTGCCTGTCGCAGCCCGCAACTTTTAACGTTTAACAATAAACTTATCCTATGTGATCTGCGATGTGCGGTATGCGGGCCAGGTCCACGTCATCATGTCACGTCACCCTGCCATGTCATCGCGACATCACCTTGCCACGTCATCATAAATTACCTGCGATCTATGGGGTTGGGGCCACATCATCTGCCACTTTAGCTTACCACATCATCTTCCCACGTCATTGCCTGCACTTTGCATTTCGCAGTTTCTGTGACTTATTGCATCGCAACTTGAAAATTTTAATTTTTTATTTCTTATCATATAAATGTAAAACTCACCGATATGTGAAATACCGTTGGGTTTATGATTTAATCTCCGTCGTTGATCTATGCCTAGATCCAACGGTCCTCGCTGTATCTTTACTCTGGTTTGCCGACTTTGCTTCTTTGGTTGTGCCCGTTCATTTCTTTCTGGTTTTTCATGGAACACTTGACCCATTCACGACTTTGCCCACGTTCACGACTAGCCCCACTTACCGTTCACAACTTGACCCACTTACCCTTCACGACTCTGCCTTTGTTGTTTTTCTGCCTTTGAATTTTTGCTGCCTTCGGGAAATTAATTAGTTTCTCCATCGTGTAACCCTCCTAAGCTTGCGAATACGCCCGACTCGGCCCTGAACTGTATGTAATGTTCTGAACGTGCCCATCAGTCTGACTCTTGAACTGTTCTGCACGTGAATGAGCTTGACTTGACCCCTCCTGCACGCTTTTCCCTTTGCTGCTCCTCTGGCTTAGATTACACCTCCAATGCTGATGCTTCCTTGATTTTGATTCTAGTGCACATGTGATGATGAATCCTCATTGCACTAGTGGTTATCCTTTTGAGCATATTGCAAGTCTTCTTGAAATTTTAACAATTGCTCCTTAATAACCTTGAATTGCTCAGAACCTCTCTTAACTTTTGGTTGATTCAAATTAGGCTACAATAGACTTCTTCTTATAATCCTTCGCTGATATTTCAACGACAAAGATTAGATCTTAATCAATGGCTAGGATTAACTAGAAATTGATCCATGTGACTTTCTAAAAAACTCACACCATGACTTAATTAATTATGATTAATTAATCATATTTCCTAAGTTTAAACTTGGGAATTAATTAAAAAACTGACTAATAAGTCGTCTCTAGGTGGAATTTCCAGAAATGATTTATTGGTTTTGGAGATCTCATTTATTCTAGCCTCTCCACCAAATTTCAAGGCTAGAACACATTTGATGCTACAAAAAAAAAAAAAAACACTCCCTCTTAGTGAGGAATGTGTTATAGTATTGCTGCTCCTCTAGCAATACTCTACTTCTGCACCATCTTTAGTCATGCTACTGATGTATGGTTATTGCTACCTACCAACCACTGCGCAACTCTGATATGCGATGCATCCATGCTACTGTTGACCCTAATGACTTGCTGCCAACACTGCATCTGCACTGAAACTATATTGATGTTGCCACTGCAACATCTGCAACTCCATCTCATATATTGCTGCAACAACTAAGAAATATCCAAAGTACTGAACCAGTTGTGTCCAGTATGATGCATCTGTCACCCGAGTCCCGACTGCTAATAGCCTCTCCACTATCACTAAAGGCTCTGCGATGTTGCTGACTCCACACTGTGCCAACTACATTGCGCTCCCCAGTATATGGCTGCTACTTTTCACTGCATTTGTCACTCTGGCATTTGACTGCATCAATTGCCACTGGTCCATCCTACCACCGAATGTTGTGGGCCCTCGTTGCCAAGTATTGATCCATGAGGTGGACTCCTCAAGGATCCTGCTTATCTGTAGCACTCTGGGGCTACAAAACCAAGTCACCGCACCTCACTCTTGGAGGTATACCGACGTACATAGTGATATCTGATCTACTCATATTACTATTTCTACTGCTCTGTTAATGCTTTTGAACTATTGTTGAAAATACTGCAATAATGAGTTTGATCTCTTCAGATCCTGAAGTACTATCTTCCATAGGGATGATCCTTCTGAAACTAGACTTCCTCTGAGTCTCGATCTCCCAATGTGAAATCTCTCTGCTCCCTCCTGGAAACTCACACTGTCCTCTTGTGTTGGAAACTAGACTGTGTAGCTCTGCACTAGGAATCTTCTGGCTCGAACTGCACTTGCATTCTGCAACTGGGAAATTCGTACTACCCGTGTCACTACAACTAGTATTGTAACTGTCTCCCAGTGATCAAGAGAGCATGTCCATTGCTCAAAAATGAAAGTGTTCAGAAGTGTTTGCAACCTGAGCGACTGGAAAGGTCTCGTCACTGAAATTCTGGCGTCATGAACGGTTCGCAAAACGAAGGTCGTATGCAGAAGTTATGAAGGTTTGAAAAGCCTAGTAAACTCCAAAAAAGGACATTTTGACCCAATTTGACTTTGTATATAAATTTGAAAAAAAAAAATTCTTATAAGGTTATTAGGGCCAATGAGTGGGTGCCATGTGGCTTGTCAGGAGGCTACCACATGGCCCCAGGCCAGAGCTTAGAAGTTCAATCAAAATTTTATGGAGCGCATGGGGCTCGACCACGAGACCTCCCGCACACACAGCGCACGTCTTAACCGCTACACCACGAGGTAGTTCTTAACCTTATGGGTCATTGTTAATATTTAAAGTTTCAAACATTCGGCATTGGCAATAAGCGGGGGCCAGCCCCCACTTCATATAACCAACAAGCTTGGAGCCAGGGCTTAGCCATTGAATGGATTACGATGATGGTTGGCTAACCATTAGCCCAGTGGTTAAGGGCCATGTGCCCAGGTCTCTGAAACATTATCTGTGGAAGTTAAGTCATGGTTGGTTCGACGGTTGCGGAAGGTAATGTGACCACTCCCACCAAACAGTTAATGCCAGCGCATGACCATCAACAAATATGGAGAGCGCCCCCCAAATTTTGGGTTTTCATTAAAGTTAGCTCCAGTTAACTGATAGTCTCCACATTTAGTGGATTTTTCCTAGGTGTCATTGGGAAAAATGCATGGAGAAGTCATTTTTCGACCAATTTGGGTGAAACAAGAGTCTACCTAGACTAATTTCGACATTCTGAACACATTGGCAGAGGTTTCAGAGCCATCAGAGGTCATATTGTGTAGGTTTAGCTTCAGGAGAGGTCAAGGAACCACTAGGTCCACTAGTGTGTTTTCAGTGTATTGAGCATCCATTCTCTGTTTTCTGCAAATAATAGTCATTCCTGACTAATTCAAGCATTCTGAAACTGTTTTTATAGAGAGCAGAACCACTTGAGGCTTTTATTCACATGTACTTACCATTTTTAAGCAATAAGATATGAGGGACATGCCATTGGGAGCTGGACCAGTAGATGTAGCCCAAGAGGGGTGAACTGCTTCATCAAATTTGCTGAGTACTGTTACATGTGATGTTTAATTCTTTGTTGTTTACTAATGTACAATGTTTCACAAGCAATTTACATGCTTTAACCTCACACATAAATCTGTTTAACTAAGATAAAATCATTTGTTTCACCTGCAAACTCTAGTAAACCTTATGCACACAATTTAATTACTATTTGGATACTTAGCACAAAAAAACTAATACATTCCATTCAGATCAAGTTGGTATCAAAGCTATAGTTTTACTCTCAGTATTGTTATTGTGCAAAGTTTGTTTAACAATTTGCAAGAATTTTAATGCTTACTAGGCTAAAGCTTAAGAGAGGAGAAGGTCAATTGGTGAAAGCTCAAAGTAATCCTCAGCCAAGGAGGGCAAGAGTGCCATTATCTCCACCTTCAATTTCACCTCAAAGAGAAGCAGAAGAAGCCATAAGCATGACTTCAGGAGAAGGAAAAATTCCTGAAGAAGTTGATCCCAAGGAGGAAGAAAGAGTGTTCAGGAAAGCATTCCTTAACTTGGCTGAAATGGTGAGAGTTCTTTATCAAGAAAGCAATGAGAAAATTGAAGGAGAAGGGTCTAAACTTCACAAGGAAGGAGAGGGATCTCCAGGAGGAAATAAATATGAAGATAAGTCAAAGAAGGGAAATGAAGGAAATGGAGATCCACCATCCTCATCTTCATCCTCATTCTCATCCTCATCATCATCATCCTCTACTTCGGCGAATCAATCTCACAAGTCAAAGAACACTGGTAAAAGTCCTTTTTTAAAACTTGATGTTAAGTTTGAATTTCCAATGTTTAATGGTGAATTCAATGCAAAAAAACTTGATAATTGGATTAGGCAGTTGGATGTTTATTTGAGAATCAAGAACCTTCATGATGACGACACTAAAATTTAGCTAGCTTCTTTGAGAATGGAATGTGCAACACTTGTTTGGTGGGCAGCCAAGACAAAGGATGGGATTAAAAAACATGGTAAGATTATTTTATCGTGGGCTGATTTCATTACTGCAATAAAACAACATTTTTATCCATTAGCTCATTTAGAGAAAGCTATCATGAACTGGCAAAATTTCAAACAACTTAAGGGACAAAATGGACAAGACTACACCCAAGAATTTAGGAGAAGAGCTCTCTTATTAGGGGTAGATTTGCAGAGTCAAGACACTTTGCTGAAGTACATAGGAGGCTTACACAACTACCTTAGACACACTATCCTTATGTTCAATCCTACTATTCTAGATGAGGTTTGTGTTCAAGCCACACATTTAGAGGCTAGAGGGAAAAACACTTTTGAAGAGGGTAGAAACAAGCCTTTCAAGGGGAAAAAGAAAGATAAAATCTCAAAATGAAAAGGCAAAAAGAATGCATCTGTCAAAAAAGAGGGAGAGAAAGTGGTTTGTAAACATTTTTCAAGAGAAGGCCATGAAGAGAAAAACCGTTGGAAGTTACATCCTGAGAAAAGAACCCAATTTAACAAAAACAAAGGGAAACAGAAAATTGCAGCTACTACTACACAACAAGACATAGGTGATGATTCAGGTGACGAAACTAAAATTACAACCATGGGTTTGAAGAAAATGAAGGGAAAAGAAACTGAAACTAAACCAAGTACTAGTACTATAAATTGTCAAGTACAAGCTCCAAATGAAGAAGAAAGAATTGAATTGTTTCATGTGAGAGTTATTTCAAAACATACAAAAATTGACACATTGTTTGATAGTGGGTCACAAGCGAACCTTATCTCTAAAGACTTAGTTAAGAAACTAAATCTTGAGACCATTCCACATCCAAAACCATATCCACTTGGTTGGATTTGTAAGGATGCAAATTTACAGGTTTCAAATAAGTGTATATTGCGCTTTGCAATTACTGCACATTTTATTGACACAATTGAATTAGATATTGTTTTGCTTGATATTTCATGAATTGTTTTGGGAAGTCCTTACTTATATGAAAGGAAAGCTATATTCTATCGCCATGAGAACAAGTATCATCTATTCAAAGATATTAAGGAGTTTATTGTCAGAGCACATCGCAAGAAGAATAACATTGCTATGGTAAATGCTGGACAGGTAAAAAGACTAGTGAATTCTAGTAAGAGTTTCGTACTTCTTATGATTAAGCCTAAAGCTGATGTGAATCATGAGTCATTTGAAGATTGTGATCCCAAGTTAAAATTATATTTATATGATGTAGTTGATTCACATCATGAGATGTCTCAGGAGCCAACAGGATTGCCTCCTAAAAGGGAGATTCAACATAAAATTCAGTTGCAATAAGATTGTCCTCTTCCAAACATAGGCATGTACCGTATGTCTATCATGGATAATGCTGAAATAAAGAGGTAAATTAAAGACTTGTTGGACAAGGGACTCATAAGACCAAGCACTTCGCCATGTGGGTCACTGATAGTGTTGATTCCAAAGAAAGATGGAACTTGGCGTATGTGTGTGGACTTCAGAGCTTTGAACAAGATTACGGTAAAAAATCGTTACCCACTCCCAAGGATAGATGATTTGTTAGATCAGCTGAAAGATGCTAAATTTTTCACTAAGCTAGACTTACGTAGTCGATACCATCAAGTTAGAATCGCAGAAAGTGATATTTGGAAAACTGCATTCAAAACCAAACAAGGACTCTTTGAGTGGCTAGTTATGCCTTTTTTTTGTGTAATGCACCTGCAACTTTCATGCGTGTTATGGATGATGTTTTGCGTCCATTCCTTGATTATTTTGTTATAGTCTACTTAGATGACATCTTTATTTTTAGCAAGACTAGAGAAGAGCATGTCATGCATGTTAAGAAAGTACTTGATGTTTTGAGGAAAGAGCAATTATTTCTTAAGATGTCTAAGTGTGAATTTGGAAAGACTTCTTTGGTTTATTTAGGACATATTGTAGGAGGAGGTGCATTGAGAATTGATCCTTCTAAGTTAGAAGCCATTGTGAATTGGCCTACTCCCAAATCCATTACAGAGGTAAGAAGTTTTTTGGGTGCAGCTCAGTATTGGAGAAAGTTTATTGCTAACTTTTCTGCCATAGCAGCTCCTATGCATGCAGTGACAAGTGTGAAATGTGCTTTCAAATAGGGAGGCAAACAACAGAAATCTCTTAAATCTTTGAAAGACAAGATTAGTTTAGCTCCATTCCTTGCTTTCCCGGACTTGAGACAGCCATTCGAGATTCAGACCGATGCTAGTGATTATGCCATGGGTGCAATTCTCTTACAACATGGTAAGCCTATCGCTTTTCATTATGAGACATTTAATGATGTTGTAGTTAATTATTCTACATATGATAAGTAGTTGTATGTGTTGGTTCAAAGTGTCAAAAAGTGGAAACACTATTTGATGGGTAAAGAGACAATTGTACATACCGATCACCATTACAGAGGTAAGAATTTTTTTGGGTGTAGCTCAATATTGGAGAAAGTTTATTGCTAACTTTTCTGCCATAATAGCTCCTATGCATGCAGTGACAAGTGTGAAACATGCTTTCCAATGGGGAGGTAAACAACATAAATATTTTTAATCTTTGAAAGAGAAGATCAGTTTAGCTCCAGTCCTTTCTTTACCGAACTTGAGACAACCATTCGAGATTCATACCGATGCTAGTGATTATGCCATGGGTGCAGTTCTCTTACAACATTGTAAGTCTATCGCTTTTCATTCTGAGACTTTTAATGGTGTTGTAGTTAATTCTCCTACATATGATAAGGAGTTGTATGTGTTGGTTCAAAGTGTGAAAATGTGGAAACACTATTTGATGGGTAAAGAGATAGTTGTACATACCGATCACCAACCGTTATAGTACTTGTAGTCGCAAAGTAAATTGCAGCAATCACGTCATTTCAGATGGATGGGTTTCCTACAACAATTTCACTTGGTAATAAGGTACAGGAAAGGTATTTTCAATAAAGTTGTTGATATGCTTTCAAGGCCTATTATTAGTGCTTCTACTTTTCTTAAGAATTATTCTATTGTACATGAGAGTTACATAGAACAATATGCATCAGATGTTTATTTTAAGGATGTGTATGCTAACTTGAGTGAAGGGAATCAAGTTGAAGAGAATGATTATCACATGCATAACAATTTGTTGTTTCATTTGGGCAAGTTGTGTGTACCACAAGTAGAGAGACTAAGTGTCATGAGAGAAGCTCATTCTTCTCTTGTTGCTGGACATTTTGGGGTAAGCAAAACGGTGGCACATTTACAAAGGTATTGTTATTAGCCTTGCATGGTAGATAGTGTTTCACGTTTCATTAGAGGTTGTTCATTATGTGCTACAAGAAAGCCTAGAAATAGGAAGCTTGGGTTGTATACGCCATTACCGATACCATCAAGGCCATGGGAAAGTGTTTCTATGGACTTTGTTGGAGGTCTACCTATGTAGTAGTTGATAGATTCAGCAAGATGTGTATTCTTATGCCATGTGAGAAATCTATTACTGCTAAAAAAAATGTTGAATTATATTTTCAACATGTATGGGTTCATTATGGTTTGCCTCCTTCTATTGTTAGTGACAGGGATTTCAGATTTGTTGGGAATTTTTGGTCCAATCTATGGAAGATGATGGACACCAAGTTGAAAAAGAGTATTGCTTTTCATCCGCAAAAAGATGGCCAAACCGAGGTAGTGAACAAAACCATTGTGCATCTTTTGAGAGGTTATTGCAGCAAGCATCCTAATTTATGGGATGAGCATCTGCATTACATTCAACATGCTTACAATCGGGCCAAGCACTCTTCTACAAATACTTCACCTTTTGAAGCCTGCTTTGGGTATTTGCAAAAGTCACCTCTAGATTTCATTCTTGAGAAGGATGTTGCCATTGATATGCATAGTGACATTGACAAAGCTCACATGTTCATTGAGAGAATTCAACTAATTCATCAGTAAGTTCAAGAACAACTTGAAAAGAGTCAAAGCAAGTACAAGGAGAGGCATGACAAACACAGAGTTGATCATAAGTTTCAAGAAGGTGATGAGGTATGGTTGCACATTAGCAAATAAAGGTTGCAAGGAGAAGGTAAAAAGCTGAATCCTATTCATTATGGTCCATTCAAGATTATTAAACAAGTTGGTAATAATGCATTTCAACTTGAATTGCCTTCATATATGCAAATGTATTATGTTGTCAATGTGGAGAATTTACGTTTTTATGAGCCTCCATTGATTGTTGATCAAGGGAGTTACATTCACCTGCCATAAATAGAATATTTCTCACCAGAATTTTTGGACGAAATCAAGGAGGATGCCATCCTTGACAAGAGGACATGCACTTCTAAGAGAGGAAGTGTTGATTATCTTCGGATTGGGCTTAAGGGCAGCAAACCAAGTAAGGCAAGATGAATGGAAGTGGAAAAGGTGAGGGAGTTGTAACCTCATCTTCTGAATAGGTAATTGAAGGCTTTTGGGGTCCAAAATATTCCCAATGGGGAGGTGTAATCAGGAGATCATGTCCATTGCTAAAAAATGCTCAAAAATGAAAGTGCTCAGAAGTGTTTGCAACCTGAGTGACCCGAAAGGTATTGTTGCTGCAATTCTGGCACCGCAAACATTTTTCAAAACGGAGGTCGTACGCAGAATTTATGAAGGTTTTAAAAGCCCATTAAACTCCAAAAAAGGACATTTTGACCCAATTTGACTTTGTATATAAATTTGAAAAAAAAAATATTTGAAAAAAAAAAAAAATTACTATAAGGTTTTTAGGGTCAATGAGCGGGCACCATGTGTCTTGACCGGAGGCTGCCACGTGGCCCCAGGCCAGAGGTCAGAAGTTCAATCAAAAATTTATGGAGCGCATGGGACTCGACCACGGGACCTCCCGCACGCACAGCACACGTCTTAACCGCTACACCACGAGGTAGTTCTTAACCTTATGGTTCGTTGTTAATATTTAAAGTTTCAGACATTCGGCATTGGCAGTAAGCGAGGGCCAGCCCCCACTTCATACAACCAGCAGGCTTGGAACTAGGGCTTAGCCCTTGAATGGATTATGACGACGGTTGGCTAACCATTAGCCTGGCGGTTAAGGGCCATGTGCCCAGGTCTTCGAAACATTATCTGTGGAAGTTAAGTCACAGTTGGTCCGATGATTGCGGAAGGTAATGTGACCACTCCCACCGAACAGTTAATGCCAGCGCGTGACCGACGACAAATCTGGAGCGCACCCCCAAAATTTGGGGTTTTCATTAAAGTTAGCTGCAGTTAACTGATAGTCTCCACATTTAGTGGAGTTTTCCTAGGTGTCACTGGGAAAAATGCATGGAGAAGTCATTTTTCGACCAATTTGGGTGAAAAAATAGTCTACCTAGACTAATTTCAACATTATTAACACATTGGAAGAGGTTTTAGAGCCATCAAAGGTGATCTTATGCAGGTTTAGCTTCAGGAGAGGTCAAGGAGCCACTAGGGCCACTAGGGTGTTTTTAGTGTATTGAGGATCCATTCTCTATTTTCTGGAAATGAATAGTCATTCCTGACTAATTCAAGCATTTTGAAGCTGTTTTTAAGAGAGCATAGCCATTTGAGGCTTTTATTCACATGTACTTACCATTTTTTAGCAATAAGATATGAGGGACATGCCATTAGGAGCTGGACCAGCAAATGTAGCCCAGGAGGGGTGAACTGCTTCATCAAATTTGCTGAGTACTGTTACATGTGATGTTTAATTCTCTGTTATTTACTGTTGTACAATGTTTTACAACAAGTTACATGCTTTAACCTCACAGAAAAATATTTTTAACTAAGATAAAATCATTTGTTTCACCTGCAAACTTCAGTAAACCTTATGCACACAATTTAATTACTGTTTGGATACTTAGCACAACAAAACTAATACATTCCATTCAGATCACCCGGGTACTCATTGCAACTAGATATGAAACTGTCATCGGAATGAATGACAACACCTGCTGACACTATGATCCTTCTGCTACTAAATATGTTGGGCTCTCATAGCAAAGATACTGATCCATGTGAGCAATATGCAACAACTAGATCTAATATGCTGCTCTTCCATGGATCGTGCCCATCTGTGGCCATATCTATAATAATGTCGAAAATATCCTCTTTTCTTCTACTCAACTGCTGCTCATCTCTATGCACTCCCTTCTGGAGTAAGATACTCATCCCACAACGAATGTTGATTTGCAAGGGAAATAAAGCTTCTAAGACTAGAAGTTCCCTAAGGAAAATTTTCCCTCAATGTGTGCTCTTTCTTCCACCCAATGCTATTTTTCTCTAGCAAACTGTTGCAAACTCACTACGTCCGGCTAGAGATCTTCTCTACAAGAAAAATACAACTACTCCCTCTGCCTTTGGTAATCCTTGATCTAGAGAGATCAGATCTCTTTGTTTCTCTCTCAGATAAATCGATTTTCCTCAAGAAATTGACCCTCTTAGCCAAGGAACTGCACTACCTCTAAGGGTTTCAAACTGCTGCTCACACAGAGTAGTGAGCCTCTTTCCTTTGCTATTGAGCTCTCCAACTGATCAACTATGCTCTGATACCATGTGAAAATTCGGCTAACCCTGAATCCTATTGCATCAATTGGAAATAATTCTCCTAATTGTTAAATTAATTCTTAACAATCTATTTACAGTTTTCTATAGAAAATACTGAGTTACTTGCACTGAAAGCTACACAAATAAACATAGGAAAAAATATATGCACACACAAAAATAACACCATTATGTTTTGGACCAATGTCCCTGGAAAAACCCAACTTGGGAAAATTGGTGCAGTAACTGAGGGTTTTATTATTATGCAGTAGTGAAATCTGAGTACAATCTATGGAAGCTAAAACTGAAAATCCAAATAGAGGAAAACTAGAAAAAATATCTAGTGAGGAAATTTCTCACTCCACGGGAAAATCTGACACTGACCTCAGCTCGAAATGGAGCCATCCTAACTGCCTCTATGCAATCTCTACGTCACCCTATGCAGTCTCTGCATCACTTCAGCTCAGAACTGCATCACCTCAAGCTATCTCATTAGTTGTTTTCTAGGAAACTGATTTTCCCGACCTCTGGAACCTCTGCCAGCTTCTGGCACTGAATCTCGACTACTCCTCATCAAAATGGAATTTCCTCTAGAGGGCACTGGCATGCCTCATTGTGGCACTTATGCCTCTCTGCAAATGTACTCGCTGGATCTGGAATGCCTCCTCCGGCTTCACTATCTCTGGCCCTCTCTCACTGCTTTGACCTCACTGAATCACTTCTAGCAACAAGACATTGTTACTCTAGAAATCTATTTCCCAGTAAAAATGGAATTTTTGGTGCTCTCTAATGTGTTTTCTCCAAGTCCCATCGACTTATTCTTATAATCCTTCGTTGAGGCTTCAACAACCAACATTATATCTTAATAAATGGTTAGGATTAAATAGAAATCGATCCATGTGACTTTCTAGAACATTCACACCATGAATTAATTAATTATGATTAATTAATTATATTTCTTAAGTTTAGACTTACGAAATAATTAAAAAACTATCTAATAATCTAATTAAGTCATCTCTAGGTAGAAATTCCATAAACGATTTCCGAGTTTTGGAGATCTCATGTATTCTAGCCTCTCCACCAAATTTCAAGGCTAGAACACATACGATGCTACAAAAACTAACATTGTGTTCCACCACCTAGTGCCTCTGGCGCTCCAGAGACTGTGGCTCTAACAACTAAAAGGTTACTATGTTAACCACTAAGAAAATTTGAATCCCTCAAGCTAATCAGACAAGGGTTTCCTTAAGAGTCTATAAACCTAGCTTATGATAGGAGTTAAGTTTTTTAATGCAGGCTAGATCCTAGAATGCTTACTCAAGATGGATTGAGTGGAAGTCTTATTGAGTTGAGATTTTTTATGTTTCTCAATGTGAATTATCTTAACAAGGATTATATAACAATATTAGTACAAGACATGTGCTTAATGATACAAGTGCCAATATTCAACAATATTCTACAAAGTGCTTAGAAGAAATATCCAATTCAACTATGACTATTTGAGATTACTTAAGTTATGCCAATGGAAAATATTGAGATGATAATCAATGAAACTTAAGATTCCAAGTGCTTAATCAAGATATCAAAGTTTCCTTAACTTAGAGCAATTACCCAATGATTTCTTAACAATGCCTCAATTAGATGTCAAACTCAATGATGCCAATGCTCAAACAACTTAGACCACCAATTGGATTAGAGAGTCAAAACTTAGTTGTTGAGTGTGTTAAGTGCCAAGTTAAAAAATTCTCAAGATAAACACATGTTAGATTCCAAAATCAACAATAATATTTCAGCACTTATTAGTTTTATGACAACGGCAATGAAATCACTTAAAACCAAGAAATTTGCCAAAATTATGAATTAGAAAATTTTCCAATGCTCATCCAATAAAAGTTTATAATTTTCAGACTTCTTAAGATGTTGTAAATGACTGTAATGACAATAGTAAGAAAATTATAACATCAGCAAGGAAAACACCCTAGACCCAATAAATATCAAGCCAATAATGACTAGCAATGATTATTAAGATGCCAAACAACTTGCCAAAGTAAAATATGATTTTTTAAGCCACTTTAAGATGTGCAGTTTTCAGTCACATATCAGATCTGAAGTAACTTATTACAGTAGTAAACAAATCATCAGATCAACGAGCTAATGATGCTACAACAGTTGCCCAATATGCCCAAAAATTGGAAAAAAATTACCAAAAATAATATATATAAAAAAAATCAAAAAATTGAGCCCTCTTTCAATGTGTGATTCAGAAATTGTAGATATGATTCAGTGACTTGTGCAAAAAATTCCATCAAGCAAATATTTATATCTTGGCTAGATCCTAGATTCCCAAGTGGCCAAAATATAGGAAATTTAGATTTTTCTATTTTGAGCTATTTTGACCAATTTAAATGTGATTTTAGGGCCATTAGATCACTATTATCAATGGTGTAATAAAATAGAGGGAAAATGAGGGTTTAGAGAGCAAACCCTAGGCGCAAGGTGATCTGGATTTATGCAAGAACACAATGAAATAAAGAAATACACATAAAATCAAAGATGCAGCAGAAATAAAATGTCATCTCATTAATAACAAATAACTGAAATATGCTTATAGAGAGAATGGAAATAAACTAGCTAGGGCACTGGTAGCTTATCTTTCAGAAGAGATGTGGTGGCTACATGCCTTTGAATTGTGTTAAAATGAGGCTCGAACGCCTATTTATTATTGAGAAATAATGGAAAACCCTAAACATCCAAAACCCTAACCCTACGAGATGAATTGCCAAAACTATGGGCCTCGTTTGGGTAAATTGGTACATCAATATTCCCAGGGACGTAACTTTGGCATACGAACACCTTGTTAGATATATATATATATATATATATATATATATATATATGACGACTACAACTTTTGATGTGAGCAACATCGAAGGAACTTCCATGTTGCTCCCGATTTTTCCAAAAAAACGTCGTTTAGGGCCTCAAAACAACTTTGGAAGTTCAGGACCTGAAAGATTGCTAAAAGTAGTAAAGTGTGCTAAAATTAAGGAAACTGAAAAAAATGAAAGAAACAATGGTGGGGCCCCAAGTAGAATAGGTGGGTGGCCACCAATATCCACCTGGATCATTCCTCCCCCCTTAGGAAGAAATGGTCCCCATTGCATTGAGTTCCTCCATGAGATGAGGAAACTTATACTGAACTTGGTCCCTCGTGAACCATTTTCCTTGGTGCAGGAGTTGGACAGCTTTGTGTGAGTTGTTATGCAATGTCAGAGGTGTCTAGTAGAGGTGGGAAGTAGGGTCGAAGGCGGTCCAAATTGAACACTAGGTGCATACCAAGGAATGGTGGAATACTGAACTCAAAGGCATTGGACCCTATAGCCTTGGTGATTGTGTACGACCCATATCCGAGTGGGCGAAGCTTGTGGTGGGGTTCATCGAGGTGCTCCTTATGAAAATGTAGCCACAGTTTTTCGCCCACCTGGAAGTTGTGTGGCACTCGATGTTGATGATGTCGTTGCTTGTGCTTAGCATTGGCTCTGTCAAATATGTCATGAATCTATTGGAAAATGTGTTGAATGTGCTCAATGAAGTTTTTCGCCTTGTTAGCTTCAGATTGGACATGAGCCGAATCGGCTCAAGTAGCCGCAAATGGCATGGCTACGTCAATGGGACATAGTGGTTGGAATCCCAAGCCCACCTGGAAGGGGTTGTGGCCGGTTGAGTTGTGGAAATCCCAGTCATAACTGTGTTGTACATAGGGAAGGCTCTCATCCCATGTGTGTGGATGCTTTGAATTGTACATGCGAAGAATGTGTATAGTCATCCCGTTGACGACCTCTGTCTGGCCATCAGTTTGGGGATGGAATGTTGTGGACTTGGTGAGCTTGGTATCCAACATTGTCTATAGGCTGGACCAAAATGTGCTAAGGAACTTGTTGTCCTGATCTGAGATGATAGAATGTGGGATCCCAAAGTGCACCCACACTCATTCAAATAAGAGTTTAGCAGTTCCTTCTGTTTTGATATTCTTCTTTCAGGCCACCATAATGGCCATCTTCGAGAATCTGTTGACGACCATGAAAACATAGTTGTTTCCATGCTTAGTAGAAGGAAGGCCCAACCTGTAATCCATGGAGATGGATTCCCATGGTTGACTAGGGGTAGGTAGCGGAGTATAGAGGCCTTGCTTCTTGATGGTCGGTTTGGCAATAGCGCAAGTAGTGCAGGATCTAAAGTACTTCTCGACATCGTGTCAAAGGTTCGGCCAATAGAAATACTTCTGCAGTACTTGCACTGATTTATCGAGTCTAAAATTCCCAACGACCCGATTGTAGTGTGCTTCCCAAATCATCTTGGCACCCTCGCTTGAAGGAACACAAAGGTGTCCCAGGTGACATAGCAGTGCATCTTGGAGGTGAAAATTTGGAACTTGCGTACCCTCCAAGAGTGTCTTGTATGTGTGGCCGAATTTTGGATCACTCTTGTAGAGAAGCGGCCAATCAGAAGTCTCATGCCCACAAGAGTTGAGAATGGTGATTAGCGCCACGATCGGTGGTTGGCTAAGGCAGTCTGCAACATTATTGGTGCTACCCTTCTTGTACTTGATGTTCAAATGAAATTGTTGCAAATATGTGGACCACTTATGATGGTGATCGTTCAACGACTTCCCTTGTGTTTGTATGAACTGCAAAGGTCAGTGGTCTATGTGGATGACATTTTCCTTCCCCAAAATGTAATGCTTCCATTGTCGGCAAGCCTGCACAATGGAATACATTTCTTTGTCATAAGTGGGATTCTTATGGACTGTGTCAGAAAGTGTCTCACAGTGATATGCCATGGGATGCCCTTGTTGAGTAAGAACTACCCCAATAGCATAGTCAGAGGCATCTGTCTCGATCTCAAATGGTTATTGCAAGTATGGTAATGTGAGCACTGGGGCAGAGCAAAGGCGATGTTTCAATTCTACGAACGCCTTCTATTGAGATTCCGACCAAAAGAATTTTCCTTTTTCTCCTCCCTTGGTGACTTGACTCAAGGGTCAAGTGATATGAGATAATCCCAAAACTAACCTATGGTAGAAATTATCAATACCCATAAAGCTGCGAAGCTCTATTAGAGTGGTTGGGGTTGGCCAATCCCGAATGACTTGGATCTTGGTTGGATCCACATGTACCCCCCGCTCGTCAATAATGTATACCAGATACTGAACCTCGGTCATGCCAAAAGTGCACTTCTCCAAATTGGCATACAACTTTTGTTTCTGCAGTGTTTGGAGGACCTATCGGATGTGGTGGAGGTGCTCTTCCCAAGTCTGGCTGAAGTCAGGATGTCATCCAAGTACACTACTACAAATGAGTTGGTGAATGTCCAGAAGATGTCATCCATCAGCCTCATGAAGGTTGCGGGAGCATTCGTCAACCCGAAAGGCATGACCAACCATTCGAAAAGGCCCTCCTTGTCTTTGAAGACAATCTTCCACACATCTAAGGGTTTGATTGGTACTTGGTGATACTCGGACTTCAAGTCGATCTTGCTGAAATATTGCGCCCCTTTGAGTTGGTCCAAAAGGTCATCAATCCGTGGGATTGGGTATCCATTCTGGACAATGATCTTGTTCAACGCCCGATAGTCAATACAGAGTCTCCAAGTCCCATCCTTCTTCTACACCAACACAATCGGGCTCCCTAGTAGAGTGATGAACTCGGCCGAATGTGACCTTTCTACAACACCTCCTGAATCTGCCTCTTGATTTCATCATTCTCTAGAACAGTGCGTTGATAGATCAGTCCATTGGGCAGTGACACACCCGGGGTCATATCGATGGGGTGCTTGACCTGACAGTGCAGAGGAGCCCCTATGGGTGAGGTGAAGATGTCCCCGTAGTCCTCCTCGACCTTGTTCATTTGTTGTTGTCATGCAGAGGAGCCTTTTTTGGAGGTCGTGGCCACAATCTTCCTCTTGCCCTGAGGGTGGATCATCAGGAAAACAAATTTCCTGGTTTTGGAAATGATATTATTGCATTGTTTTGCAGTAACCAAAGAGATAGTGACAGGATGTGGTACCTCTGGTATCCTGTACAACTTATTTCCCAAAGTAACAATAACAACGTGAGGCTGAGACTCATACACAACATGTCGCTTCCACAAGTATGGTTGGCCTAATAATACATCAAAAACATCAAGAGGAGAAATGTCACATAATACCTCATCTGTGAAGGGCTTGATGTTGTAGGGAAGGTGACACTGTTAGCTGACACGGAGATTCCATCCTTGGTGAAGAAACCCGATGGTGTACGACCGTGGGTGTACTGTGTGTTATCACTCAGTAATTTCTTAAGGTTAAAGAAAGAAATAGTCCGAGGTAACCATAGACTAACTTTTAAAATCTAGGATCTAGCCTTCCTAGGGTTCAAAGAGGGCTCTCTCTATAAAATTTAACTTTGTTTTGGTTAATAAAATATTATGCTAGTTATGATAGTGCAATTGGGTTTTGGTTTGTTTGATTTGGTTTGGTGGGAAAAATCACTTAATGAGATGGATAGTGGGAAATCTGTTTGTCCATTGGGCTAAGGATTCAAAAGTCAAGCAGAGAGGACTAGGATCAAGACCAAAAATTCAAATGTTTTTAAGGCAAGATATATAACCCTTGAAGATCTTGGAAATTTTTTTGGTGAGGTGATATGATCGGGATAAAGAGCAATGAAGGGTTCTTTGATCCGGAAAAGGGAAGTAGTAGGCAGAGGTCAAATGAAAGAGGAAGAAATTAAGGGTTCTCTACTCTGGAAATCAGCAGAAAACATAGAAATGATAAACAGTAAATACATGGTGCTTTTAACAAATCCTGAAGTAATACTCATGTTTATTCATTCAAATTTAGAACACATAATGGATGCATGAAACAAAGAAGATAAACAATGACAAGTAGAAAATACTTCACTTCAATAGCTCATCACATGAATCCTGAAATATGATGCTAATTGATTCGATCATGTCTGCTACTCGAAATTTGAAAGACAAAGCCTTCAAGTCCAACAAAAATGAATATAGAAATCTTCAGCAATTTATTCCACAATAATACTTCAAAAGATGAAGTATTTATACAAATTCTTAAACTAAAATATCTTGAAAAATATCAAGTTTGGTTTACAAATATCTCAAACTGTATTACATAAATAAAACTTAATAAAAAAACACTCAAAACTAATGAATCTATTTGGCACTATACTTACGGATTTATGGTGACAAAGAAGAGAATTCAAATTTGATATCAACTATTAGTTGAAGATGAGGCATCCAAGTCACTAACTGTCTCCTTTCTTTGTGCATTCTGCTCTAGAAATTCTATAAACTTTGGGTCCAATGATACATTTGTATGTATCAATCTGAAATAGATATGTAAAAAGTGAAAGAGATGTTTGTAGATAAATATGCTTTTGAGATAAACCTCTCTCAGTTCTATAAAATTCTGCTCTAGTTGTTCACAATAGGCTCTGCAAAAAGATGTGTAAAACAGAGCTTTGCACAGTATGAAAAATAGGCTGTAAATATGTGCATGTATCTCTTATTCTGTAATACCTATGCAAACATTGAGATAGGTTTTTGTAGATGGGTCTCTTAGGAACAAAAAACTCCTTCATTTTTTTAAGATGCATTTCTTATTGGCCACAATATTCTATGAAAAATGATGACTTAACAGGAATGTTCTGTAAAAAGTGCTTTCAAATATTGTTTAATATTCCCAAGCCCATAATGGCTATTAGAAAAGTGAGAGAGGTGTTTGTAGGCGTAAATCTTAGGAACATAAACCTCCATTTTTCCAAAATTCATCTTGGATTGTCCACAATAGTCTCTGCAAAACTATGACTTAAACAAGAAATTTATGCAAAAATGTCCCTTCTTGCTCTATTTTCATCTTTTAACCTTTTTGTTCTTTTAACTATTTTTCTTTTACTTTGGATAAATTTCATTGTTGGTGAAAGTATTTTCATCTCTGTTTAACCATTACTACCTTTGTATTTACTTTTACTTTTTACCTTTACTGTGACTTTCATCTGATACACTTTTAACTCTGATGCTCTTTGACTGTTCTATTTTCACTGTCACTATGAATTCTTATTTCACTTTTACCATTCACTATGTAATTTCATCGTTCTGATCTCTCTCTGACTTTGATTTAATCCTTTCTTTGTATACAGACTATTTGTTCAATGAAGCTTTTGAATTAAAATCTGAGAATTTGGAGCAAACAATTTTGTTAACTAGTATTGAAACTATTGGCCCAATTTCATATTCTGATAATAATCTGTAACAATCAAACAATTCGTTAATAAAACCCTAGTCTGAAGGGAAGCCAGTAATGAATTTAGGGAACAGGGAATATAGAGAAAGGAGTTCTGGCCATAGTAGGGGTTTTCTCATAATTTTTACCTTCAGATCTTAGGAACTCTTTTTTTTAGGTTTTTTGTACACTTCTGTAAGCTTAGACTGTTTACAGAAGGTATTTTTGGTATGACAGAGGTCTATTGAATAGTAATAGGCACAAACTGGCTTTCTTTTTGGTTTAAACCCTCAAATTTAGCTCTAAAATTGATCTTCAAACTCTTCACAGATTCAAGAAAAGGTAGAATCAGGGTTTTTTGCTCTTCTTGAATAAAGTGGACTAAAATAGTTCAATTCAGACACATTAAGGATCCTGAATATTTGCAAGGGTTTCTCGAGTCAATCAAAGGGTCTTTAAAGTCTATACAAGGTTAAAATTACTTCAATTTTGATTTAAATATAGATTGCAGTATCAAAATTGTAATTTTATCAGGGTTTAGCAACGAATCTGTTCTTTTAGAGGAAAATAAAGGTCTTTCTATGGGAAAAATAGGTTTTTGGAAGTCGAACTGTAGCTTCCAGCAGTCTTTGACAGCAACTATGGTGGCATTTGCAGATTCTCTGGGTGCAAAACAATATATCAACGTCGTTTTATTTAATCGGGAGGATAAATACAATGAGATAGCACAGAAAAAGGGATTAATGGGTGCAGTATGAGGTTTATATAATGTTTTAGGTCAAAACAAGTTTGCATTGAATGCATATTATGTCGAAACAGAGGGTAGTTTTGGTCTTCAAAGGCGGAAAACCGGAGGCAGTTATCGCATGGGAAATGGGCAGTAAGTTGTTTTGGTTAGATCGAATGCGATCCAATTAGCTGCTGCCACGTGGAGGAGAGAGATGGGTGGAAAACCACCCATTTTGCATAGGAATGAAAAAGTTAACATCGCGCAGCTTTATTTGCGATATTGGCAATTGATTGTTGGATTTGGGAATTCAATTGCGAACAGTCGTGATTTAATTTGGAAGCTGCATCGGGATTTGGAGTGGGGTTCAGGTTTATCAATGCGGCGGGATGGTTTATAACATTATAAATGTAAATTTAAAACTTTTAAAACCTTAGGTTATATGGTAGGTGGAGGGGTATAGTTTATGTGTTAAATTAAAATATTTAACATATATTTCAATCAATAACACTGGCGAGGGTTTTATTATATGGTAAATAAAAAATTAACGAATTTTTTAATACCATAGGGGTGCGGGGTTATATTTTATTGATATATTTAAACCTATGGGATAATGGGCGGGATTATTTCATCACGTGGGATATATTAACATAGGTTTAAACTTTAAAATCGAAGGGTTTTGGGGTTATTTAAATATAAAAGGGTTTAATAATATACGAGAAAGGTATAGAATAGGAAGTTAATAAATTAGGTTAGGAATTAATATGAAATGGAATGAATGAAATGGATTAAAATACATAGTATTTAAACTAAGTAAAGTGTAAAATAGGCAATTAAGCATAATTTGTCCCATTTTTTTTATTTTTTACACATGAACTTAGGATAAAGGTTTTTTGTAGGTTTTTTGAGTGTTTTTAAATGAAGATGAAATTAATTAAGTAGAGTTTTTACTTTTACTAAGAAAAAAGGTGTTTTTACTTAGGAAAAAGGATTACGACTTTGGAAAAGGGTAAATATGCTGATGAAATGGGTTTTATGTAGGAAATCCAATATTTTTAACCAATCAGTTATAGAGCCTTGGGTCTAGTTCCAACAGAAGTCAGAGAAATGATCTGAGCCTCTTTAACTGAAGGTTTAGAATACTTAATCATTGTGGGGGAGGGGAAATTAGTAAATTTTGCCCGATGATGCTTTATTACATCCCTTGCACAACTACTTTCTACCTACCCATCATTATTTCTATCATTTTTACTTCATTTTCATGGGTGCATTTAAGCTTGCAACCCTAAATCAATTTTTCTTTCAAAACATAAAAACTATCTAAGTCTAACCTTATTTCATCCGAGGGCTCAGATTAAACTGTTGAGCTCCTCATTATTCTTTATTTTAACTATCTAGTGATTTGTCAAGTTTAAATTGTTTGACAGATCTTTATTCTCTATCTAAAACATGAAATTCAAAGCATGAAAAGTTAAGATTAAGCTTTTTAACTGATCATGGATTATGGCATTTTGGACAAGCTGCACATAATCATTATTCTTGCAGTAAAAAGTAACAGTAGTGGCATTTGGACTTGCAACACTTTCATGATCTATTTTTGATGGGGTTCATATTTGATTTTTTTATTTTTTATCTTTGTTTCTTTTTGTCCTTTGATTGTTCTTTTAGGACATACCGTCTTTTCATTTTTTAATTTGAGAATACATTTGCAAAAAGCAAAGGTATGTACAAGATTTCAAGATTTTAACAGAGTCAAATCAAAATTATGAATCCTATATTTATAGGACCCTAACACTGTGGTCGGAAAGCCCAACCGCTTCATGATCTATGCTGAAATGAGGTTCTTTTAGCTCTCACTGTCGACAATGAAATGTAGCGGGGAACCCTTTACCCACATTTGGGAGTGGAAGAGACGCTCCTCCTCCTCTGGATCTTCTGGTTCCTCCTTCTGGATCTTCGATGTGGAAACGGTGGCGTTGGGCTCTACATCGATAATCTACTTCCATTTTTCATTCCCCTTGTCGGGTTCTAATTCAAAGTCGAAGCAGGCATCTGATTCAGAAGTCTTCATCTCAGCAACTAGTGACTGCTTGGCCCAACACTCACTTGTGTTGTGAGTGGAGCTCTTATGGAACTCACACCACTTTCCCATGTCCTTATTCGACTTTATGATGTTTTTCTTTGTTTTTGGCTTTAGCAGGTTGTCTTGGGCTGCCATGCCTCGGCTCTATCCTTTGTTCTGCGGTTCGAGGGCACCTTTCCCTTACTTTTGATTTGCAGATCCAAATTCTCGCTTCTTCTATTTTAATTTTTTCTCAATCTTAGCAGTGTACCGGTATGTCGTACCAAGAGAAGAGATGTTGAGGAACTCCATTTCCTCCTGAATGTATCTATGCAGACAACTGCGGTACTTCAACACCAAATGTTTCTTCGAATCTTTGATTCCCAACTTTTTTCGCAGGGTGTGGAATGGATTTGTCAGCTCATACACATCTTGATCCCTTCGCTACCGCAATGTAGTTCATTGTATGTACTTGTCCTCATAGCTCCCCACGAGATAATATTGTTCCTTGATGGTGTCTCATAAATAATTCCAACTGGGTACGACTGAGAACAGAGAGGGTTCCCCCTCATCCTTTTTCTCACATTAGGTTTCCCACCAGTCCTTGACATGGGGGACGACTTTGAGGAGTGATAAAATAATCTTCTCCCGGTCGGAAAAGTCATGAATCGAGAAATATCCTTCTAATAGATTCAAGCATCTATCTACCACGTATACATCTATCTGGCCTTCAAATATGGTAATTTCAAAGTTTACTTGTACCTTAAAAGGGGTGGTGCCTCCAGAGTGACTGTTTGATGTAGATGCGCCGCTGGTGGGCAGTGGTTGAAGGATCTGGGAAAAGTTATCCATCATCCCTTTCCTTTGTTTCTCAAGGGCCTCCTCGATCAATATTTTGATAGGATCTCCTACTCCCTCATCTTTATTTTCTCCCCCATGGGCGGTCGTCAGGGTTTGCGAGGCTGATCTTGCAAATGTTCAACCAAATCGAGCCCTAACTCCTTATACCTCGACCTCGTTGGGGACATGCAAAGAAGGATCGAGAAAGAGTAGACCGCTCTAATACCACTGATTCGGATTTATGAAGGAACACAATGAAATACATAAATACACATAAAATCAGAGATGTAGCAGAAATAGCACTTCATTTCATTAATAACAAATAACTGAAATATGCTTACAGACAATGGAAATAAAGTAGCTAGGGCGTTGGTAGCTTAGCTGTGAAAAGAGATGTAGCAGCTATCGGCCTCTGAAATGTGTTATAATGATGCTTGAGGGCCTATTAATTATTTAGAAACAATGGAAAACCCTAAACATCCAAAAACCTAACCCTGGGAGATGAATTTCCAAAACAATGGGCCCCGTTTGGGTAAATTGGTACATCAATCTTCCCGAGGATGTAACTTTGGCATGCGATCTTCGTTTGATGTGCACAATACCTCGTTAGAAAGATCTATCTGCGGACTACTACCCTTGACATGAAAAACATTGAAGGAACTTCCAAGTTGCTCCTTTAAAAAAAAAAAAAAAAAAAACGTCATTCAGGGCCTCAAAACAGCTCCGGAAGTTCAGGACCCGAAAAACTGCTAAAAATAGTAAACTATGCTACAATTAAGGAAATTGAAAAAAAATGAAAGAAACAATGGTGGGCCCCCAAGTGGAATAGGCGGGTGGCCACCAATATCCACCTGGATCACAAGGCATTGTAGATTAACTTGCCCAAGTTGTCAAAAATTTCTCTAATGATCTTGTACCTGAAAACGCAAATTTTGAGCAACCTTCTCCTGCAAAACCACTAAGGAATCAGTCTTGAAAATTTCAAAAATGGAACTAGGGAAAACTAGCCCAAGGAGGGTCAATTCTAGCCCTAATAGGGCTAGCTTTTGGGGAAAATGAGGCTAGGAAGTCAAATCAGGGGTCAAAGGGGAAAGAGGAGACTAGGAAAGGCCAACGCTAGAGGGAAAAGGGCTCACAACGTTGGACGTTGGGGTTTCTGGGGAATTTCAGGGCTTGAAAAGTGCACGACCAGCCCAAGGGGCAACCATTTGGGGGAAAGAAGGTGGACCGAGGCCTCCTAGGCCGACGACCAACCCTAAAAATGGATTAAAACCCCAACGAAATGTTGAAGAATGTAACTAGGTTCAGTATTCACAAAATTTTATTGAGTCATTATGTAATGCACTTGTCAAAAGAATAATGAAAATAAATTTTATTATTGTAATAATGACTTATTAAATAATGGGTTTTGTGCTTAGTTCATCATTATATTAGTCAAAGTCCCCATTGTGGGCTCCTAGGATTAATATTGAGTCAATAGAGTCATTGTACATTTAAAGAGACCCTTCTTAGGCTTTTGAATCATGTAAAAATGTTTATTATTGAGACAAATATGATTTATGTCACCTCCACACCAAGTCGGCCTATAAAGGAGATCAAGTCGGCCTAAAGGGAACCAATTCAACCTCACGTGGAGCCTATAAATAGAAGGACATCGAATTCATTTGGAGCATCTCATCTCAAGCTAGTTCAATATCTCTACTGAAGCCGAAAAAAGTGTGAAGTGGGTCAAGGAATCCAAAAGGAGTGCGAGTTGGGTCAAGATCAAAGAGAAAAATAAAATCGAAGTTTTGGCACCACTCTCTCTCTCTCTTTCATGCCCTAGTTTGGGAGATCAACATCTTCTCATGTTGTTGATGCCTGATGTTGTAAGTTGTTGAATAGTCGAAGTTGCTAGGAACAAGTTGTTGCTGCTATTGGGTTGAATATTTTTAAAGGCTAACTTGGTGTGGAGGAAAGGTTTGGTCTATGTCTAGGGTAAAGAGTCTAAAAGAAAACTATTGAAGGAAGAGAATTTTGACTGGGTTTTCCCCTAGAGAGGGGTTTTTCCCTAGAATAGTGCCTACATCTTGTGTCTTGTGTTTTTGTGATCTTCATAAACACATAATTTGGTAATTGCTTGATGAAAGGTAATCAAATGAAGAAGTAAAATAAGCCAAGATAATTCACAAGTAATTATCAAGAAAGAGGAATCAAACCCTAATCTAGTTGCATTGATTTCTCAACATGGGATCAGAGCTAAGGTCAAGAAAGTTTGAAGATCACTTTTTTGGCTCAAAATAAATGGACATGGATTCTCCCTCTTTGATAAGATATATAAGAATGGGCATAAACACTATTGAAAGTTGGATCAAGAAGGCCATCCACTACTTATTAAACAAGGTCAAAAGTCAAGGATTCTTGGCTTCTCTTACAAGTTATCTTAGTGATGACAATGCATGGATCATTGATAGTGGAGCATCAAGGCACGTGATAGGAGAAAGTACACAACTTCATACACTATCAAAGGATCCATCTTCTCATGAAGTGGAATTGGGTGACAACAAAAGCTATGTTGTTAGTGGTATCGTATCAATATCATTGAAGTTGGAAAATGGATCAAAGGTGCACCTCAACAATATACTATATGTTCCAGGTTTGAAAAAGAATTTTATTTCTATTTCTTTTTTAGAAGATAAAGAAGATATAGTTGTTTATGTTGATGGAAAAAAATTGGTTTGGGGCAAAAACTCTAGCATTGATAAAGCTAGAGTTATTGGATTTCGTGGAGGAAGCTTATATAGGGTCATTAAACCAACTCCTCAATCTTTGGTTCATATGGAAATCAATCCCTTTAAGCAATGTCATAGGAGGTGTTATCACCAAACATGGACTAATTGGGTTGTTCAACAGTCAATTCGATGTAACTATTTCAAACCACTTAGGGTTGGAAGTTAGCCCTTCCAACCAAAGAGGGCTCTCTCACAAGAAAAGGTATGATATTCAATAAACAAGATTACAACAAAGATTGATAACTCTTGTATGTTTTTAGATAATTTTCGCAGGTGGAAGAGGATTGAGGGCTACCATTGTGCATGGAGTCAGCATGGAAATTCAATTACAAATTAGTATCACTCATGGAAACTAAGACACATGTGCTTTTACAATAACTATGACAACTAACATAATACATAAAGGAAGTTGGAGCATAAGATTTTATGAATTCCAATTAATCATGTATAAGAAAGTTGAATCAATATTCAAAAGATAAATGGACACAAACACATAAAATCTCAATAAGAATCTCAAGTATGAAAAAACACTTCTGCAACTGTGTATTAGTTGTGTGAAAGAAAATTACATGGTAGCATAGTCATCTACATCCATCAACCCTTCTCTAATTCTAAAACTCTCTCATTTATAGAGTGAGGTCTCCTCAAAATGGTTTTCCACATGAGCTAGCTTCGAATTCCTACCTAGGAGACCTATTTAAAATAGGATCACATCACTTGGAGACTTCCTAGGGATATTTTATGTTTGGCAGAGTTTAAATACAAAAATGACTCTTCTTTCATTAAATATCTCAACAAATCCCTTTAATAACCCTTATCAAATGAAACCAACTAATTTTTTGAGTGTACTAGACTGTTGATGTGTCATTATGCCATGTGGATGCTAAGCTGGACCTCTTCCAAGTCGAATTTTTAAATTTTTACACAAATTTGGCTAGTGAAAATTCTGAAAAATAGGCCTCAAAGATGAGTGCATAATTTCCAAACCCTTATGGTTTTGCAAAAACTGAGAGAGGTTTTTGTAGATGGACTTGTGATAAAGAAAAAACTCCTTCATATTTCCAAAATTATTTTTTAATTTGGTCATAAATTGAACTTTAAGTTGACTTCTAAAACCATCATGTACATGAAATTTTGTAGTGTTCATTTCGTAGCAAACTCCAAAATCAACCTTTTGCGTAACCTTTTGACCTTTCTGACTATTGGAGGGTATTCCTTGGGAATAATGAGGTAAATACATTCTATAATCCACCTCTATTCTGAAACTTTTGCATAATTTTTGCCTCAAAGAAACCTACAACGAGCTCGTAGCGAAAACACAGCCTCAAGCCTGAAGCTCGCTATGAACTTGCCTAGTTTCACAAAAAAAATCTCCTTCTTCCTTTTTTATCCTCAAAACATTTATAAATCCTGTATATGTTTGTTTATGATAGCATAAGACAAAATGTGATAAAAAAAAATGTGTGGCCTACCATGTTTCATGGTGTAACATCAACATCTTGCATAATCATTTTAAGACCCTTTTCTTCAATTCAGCTTGTACCATCTCTATCGAACCAAACTGACATGCTGAGGTGTTGGAAAACTGATACACTAGAGTTAAGACCTTGTAAAATTGAGTTGAGATGGTGAGCTGTCCAATTGATGAGTTGGCATGCTTTGTTGACTTGATGAGTTGTTATCCACATGGAGTTTGACTATTGAGATGCCCCCTTAAAAAAATGGCCCAATGATATTCCTGATCTCATTTGATGAATCAAATTCCTCCTTTAATGCGCTGAATTCCCAAAAAATATCACAAATTCATAACACTGAAAAAGAGAGAGGATTAGGTAGTTTCTTAGTGAATTTTGACCATTTTACATTGATTTCGCTGCGGATTTTGGTAAAAGTGTCAAATTCACTCTAATGACTAGATTTTCTCATGCATGAGATATTTTTGGTTTTTTCTTTGACGTTGACCCCTATCACATGAATGATGACCTTCAAGACCCCTCACATATGTGATTTTTTTTTAAATTACAAATTTAAAAGATCCTATTCAACCCTAACTTAACCTAATTGACTCGTGACTCAAAATAAACATAATGGTTATCTTGGATAACAAGAGGTATGGTCATCTACACTAAAAGGTTATTCCTACTCTCAATCAATTGGTTAATGGTATCCACAATATCAAGGAAGATCATGAAGGTGTGTGCAAGGGATGCTCTTTGGGAAAACATACAAGAAATCCATTTCCAAATAGTGAAACTAGGTCTAAACAAATATTAAACCTCATTCACTCTGATGTGTGTGGGCTCATGTCTAACAATTCACTTGGAGGTCATCTCTACTATGCAACATTTATAAATGATTATTATGGAAATGTGTGGCTCTACCTTATCAAGAAAAAGGATGACATATTTGAGAAGTTCAAGGAGTTTCGAGTTGAAGTGGAAACCCTAACCGAATGAAAGATAAAGACTTTAAGATCTGACAGTGGTGGGGAATACACTTCTAAGGAATTGATTTCATATTATAAGGAAGTAAGAATTAAGAGGGAGCTCATTTTTTCCTACTATACCAAAAAAAATGGAGTTGTTGAAAGAAAGAATAGTTCAATTGAAGAAGGCATTAAAACAATGCTCCTTAATCAAGACCTACCAAAATTATTATGGGAGAAGAAACCATGATAACCATATACATTAAAAATAGAAGTCCTCATAGAATTCTCGATCATATAACTCCCGAGGAAGTATTCACATGAAAGAAGTCGAGTTTGGATCACCTCTAAATCTTTGGAAGCCCTACCTACATCCATGTTCCAAAGGACAAGCGAAAGAATTTGGATTCTACAAGCATCAAAGGAATATTTTTTGGATATAGTCTCACCTCAAAAGCATATAGAATCTACATCAAGGAAGGAAGACATATTGAAGTAAGCAGGGATGTCATATTTGATGAAAATCAAGCCTACAAGAAATCAAAGGATATTCCTATTGATTCCAATGATGAATAAACTCAAATATTCGAAGAATAAGAATTACACCACAAAAACCATACTACAAATCAAGAAGAAGAAGGACCAATTGAGGCTATTCAACCTGTGATCATCCCGACCACAAGGAAAAATAAAATTGATTAAAATCTACTTTGGAAGATGCTAAAGGACATGAAGCTGCGAAAGGAACCTTTAGAGAAAGTAAAATACCGAAGATATATTCTGGATATGCTACATATATGACAAAGTTATTTCAAGCCGAACCATCTACATTCAAAGAAGTTGATCATCAGAAATTTTGGAAGAAGGCGATGCAAGAAAAATATCAATCCATTATGAAGAATGGGATTTTGGAAATCATTCCTAGACCTAGTGACAAATCGGTTGTCACATCTAAATGGATCTATAAGATCAAACAGGTTGTTGATGGAAGCATAGACAAGTACAAAGCGAGATTCATTGCAAGGGGTTTCTCTCAAAAGGAAGGCAAACATTATGAAGAAACCTTTGCACCCACAACAACGTATACTACTATTAGATCTTTGGTTTCATTGGTTGCTACAATGGGTTGGAAAATCCATCAAATGGATGTGAAGACCGCATTTCTAAATGGGACTATTGATGAAGAACTATACATCGAACAACCCGAAGGCTTTGAAGTGAATAGTAGGGACTCTCATGTTGTTAGACTCAAGAAGGCCATATATGGATTGAAGCAAGCTCCTAGGGCATGGTACATGAGAATGGATGCATATATCCTAAGAATTAGGTTCGTGAAGAGTACTTTTAATCCAATCTCTACATCAAGGTTGTGAATAATGAGCTCGTTATTATTCTACTATATGTGGATGATCTATTCATCACTAGTGCGGAGCAAAGAATTCAAGAATGCAAGAAGATGTTGGCAGTTTAATTTGAGATGAAGGATGTAGGATTGATGCACTACTACCTAGGTCTATAAGTTTGGCAGAAACCTGGGGAGATATATTTGGGGAAAGTTAAGTACATCATCAAATGTTGCAGAAATTTGGGGTGATGGACTCCAAGTCCATGACTACTCCTATGGTCACCAATATCAATAATTTGTGGGGTTCTCATTTAAGTCTCATGGATCCTACCTCTTATCGATTGTTGATGGCTCTCTAATGTATCTGGTAAACACTAGGCCAGAGATATGCTTTGCAGTTAACATTCTTATTCAGTTTCAGTTGGATCCTCACAATGATCACTAGATAGCTTCCAAACACATATTGAGGTATCTTTGTGGGACTATACATCACTACCTAAAGTACGATAGTAAGGAAGGAAAGCTAATTGCCTTCATAGATTCTAATTGGGGTGGCAACGAGACCAACGGAAGAAGCACTACAGGTGGATTTTATAGTGTGGGGTCTGTTGTGATTTCATGGCTGAGTAGAAGGAAAAATCTCGCTGCTTTGAGTAGTGTTGAGGTAGAATATGTGGTTTCATGCAAAGTAGGAAAGGAGGTAGTTTGGTTAAGTAAGTTTCTGACAAATTTGTTCGAGAAGTCTATGGGTCCCACTATGATTAACTGTGACAATAAAATTTGTATCCAGAGGTCTGGAGATCCCGTGTTTCATGCAAGGATGAAGCATATCAACAATAAGTTCGACTTTATTAGGAACTTGGTGTAGGATGGGATCGTGAAGTTGGAGTATGTCTCGACAGATAAATAGGTAGAAAACATACCGAACAAAGTATCTTCCTAATAAGAAGTTTGAATATCTAAGAAACATGCTTGGTTTAGTAGATATTGTTGATTGTATTGATGATAAGAGATTGGAAGAGATTTGTTGAGGCTTTGTGAGTGAAGCATTTCCTGGGAGGACATCTATCCAACACTTTGTATTGATGTCTAGTAGGGAGGGTGGCATGGTCGAATGTGCACCTAGATCCTTGGGTTGGAAGTTAGTAAGTAATCCTGATGGTACCTAGAGAGGTTGGAAGATTTAGTCGACCTTAGTCCCACTTGGACAGATTGCCTTGGTCAGGAATCTAGTCCATGGCATTTCGGTGCCTAACTGTTGAGATACCAATAGATAGATTTCCCTGGTCAAGAATCTAATCCATGGCATTGCAGTGCCTAAACTCTTCATAGTTCATATAGTTTGAGATCTTCCATTTCATTTGTATATTATGAATACCTCCCAAGTTAAGAGGGAGTGTTGGAAAATGTAACTAGGTTCGGTTTTCATCAAATGTATTTAATTCATTATGTAATGTACTTGTAAAAATAATTAAGAAAATAATTTTTATTATTGTAAAAATGACTTATTAAAGCATGGGTCATCATTAAATTATTCAAAGTCCCCATTGTGGACTCCTAAGATTAATATTGAGTCAATAGAGTCATTTTACATTAAAGAGACCTTTCTTGGGCTTTTGAATCATGTAAAAATGTTTATTATTGAGTCAAATATGATTTATGTCACCTCCACACCAAGTCAGCCTAAAGGAGATCAATTCAGCCTAAAGGGAACCAATTCGACTTCATTTGGATCATCTCATCTCAAGCCAGTTCGATATCTCTACTGAAGTTGGAAAAGTTAGAAGTGGGTCAAGGAAGACAAAAAGAGTGCAAGTTGGGTAAAAGTCAAAGAGAAAAATAAAATCGAAGTTTTGGTGCTACTCTCTCTCTCTCTCTTTCGTGCCCTGGTTTGGGAGATCAAAGTCTTCTCATATTGTTGCTGCTAGATGTTGCCTGATGTCATAAGTTGCTGGGGAAAATTTGTTGTTGCTATTGGATTGAACATCTGGAAAGGTTGATTTGGTGTTGAGGAAAGGTTTGGTCTATGTCTATGGTGAAGAGTCTAAAAGAAAACTATCGAAGGAAGATCATTTTGACAGGGTTTTCCCCTAGAGAGGGGTTTTTCCTTGGCATAGTGCCTACATCTTGTGTCCTGTGTTTTTGTGATCTTCATATACACATAATTTGGTAATTTCTCGATGAAAGATAATATAATAAAGAATTAAAAGAAGCCAACACAATTCACAAGTAATTATCAAGAAAGAGGAATCAAACCCTAATATACTTACATTGATTTCTCAATGCGTAGGAGGGTTAAGGGAGGGTCGAGGCCCTTAGAGGTTACATCCTTCCTCCAGGAGGCCGAAAAGGTTGATGCAGAGGGTCAATGGGTTGACGCAGAGGCTAAGGAGGGGGATATTGGCCCTGGAAGGGCTAGATCTAGGTCCAAGAGGTCTGAAAAATAGAACCCTTTCTTCAGAAAAATATTTTCCTTCCAGATTTGAATTTTGCTGCAAAATTTTCAGTGGGTAGCCCTGCAAAATTTTCTAGAGACTAGATTGTTGGGTGGTACAAATGCAAGATTTACACTAACATTTAAATTTTCAATCTAGGTTAGTAAACTAAAGGCGTAGCACAATAAATTCCAGAATACGAACTCATGAATCTATCAAATAAAAATCAAGCTCTTGAAAATAATTCAAAAATGCATCATTTAGGAAAAGGGACAAGACTCTTCAAAGCAAAGTAAACACACTGGGAAACTACTTCTGACTCCTCTTCTAGGTTGAGTTGACTCCTGCAAAAAGTCTTCCTCAGTTGTCCAGGGGACAAGGGAATGTAGGTCCCACTCAAAATAATGTGATTCAGGAAATAAACAATGCAAAACCTCTTAAAGGATTACTGCTATGTTCCAATGGAAAGCATGAAATAAACTAGGAAGCATAAAGTAACTTCATTCCAACTAATCAACGGAAATCATTGAATGCTTTCAAAAAGAATCAATATGATATATGCATTGCTTCTCTAAAGACAATTAAATATTTAGTTGTAAGGACAGTGTGCAATAGATGCAAGTAAGATAAAGACGTTTATGTTGCTTTCAAGCTCACCCTGACCTTATAAAATCATTAAATACTTTATCCGCAACACCGAAATATTCTTTATGACATGTGCATCATTCAATTATAATGAAAGAATTCTGTGAGAACTCTCACTTTGCCAATAAAATACAAGGTTGCAATTTCTCCTCAAGTTGATCTTGGAATTTAATTATTGAGATTTCAAGAATTTATGTTTTTATTCATAGTGCAAGAATCAATTTCACATCTCGAATAAGGCAGTCATGAATGCTCAACATAGTACATAATGAATTAAATAAACCATAACTCTTAATAAACCATAGCATCCTTGTTATGCAGCAAATGGGATCTGGGTAAGTATCACAATAAATAAGAGATGCAGCTAAAGACATTCACTACTTATCCTCTGCCTTAGTCTATAAAAATGTATGACAATATCATTGATCAGACTCAACTGATTAAAGCTATGAAAAATACTGTAGAATAAAATCACAAGTCAAATGATCAAATCTAAAGAAGAATTGTGAAATGAAATCGCAAAGCTGTATTAAATCATACTCACACCATGCATCTATCAAAACAAAATGCATAGAAATCCTAAGAGATATGGGGCAAAAGAGTGGCTGGTGGGCCCAACCACCCAACTCGTTTCCCTTGCAACAATTAAATCACAATATCAAAACATTCAGAAGAACTGCAAGAACCGAATACTAATTTATATTAATGTTGAATTTAGTTACATAATCATTGAACATGCATCGTTGGGTCCAGTGGTCCCCTCCAGGGATCATCCCATTGGCACACAAGCTCCCTCTTCCCCGCACAACGAAATAGATTCCCCTGTTCTACAAAAAAAATGTGATTTACAAAATGCAATTCCCGATCTCCTTTCCAGTACAAAAACCTATTTCTTATAGCAACATCACTACCCAATTATCGGATCTACAGTTACATAGGCATACAAGTTTAGAATTACAATTTATTTAGAACCAAAATAAGAAAATCTAATTTTGGCTTAGTTCGAATTGATGCAGGAACCATTTGTTGAATGTATGTATTTTAATCATGTCGGTAACAACTCTGTGGCTTCTAGAAGTAATTTGACCATGTTCTTTGACTTTAAATCCACGCATTATTTGGCTCAAGCCCTTATGCTTCAGCTCAGCCTCTATCATTTTCTACATCAACCACTCTATCATTAAGTCCTCCAGTCTTACGAACAATTGGAATAGCTCCATATCACATTGTTGTCAACTGGGTTAATCCACATCGTTCAAACATGGACGTAACGAGAATGAAATAATCACCTTGGTAGTGGTGCGTACTTTGAAACTGTATGGCCATACAGATATAATTTTTGTAGCATGCAACTTCATTGCTAAAAAACTAGGCAGACAACGCCCTGTTTAGTGTATAATCAAGGCCAACAACATCTAGCACTTCAAAAATGAACCTATCTGGAAGACCTGGGTGCGATCAAGGGAACACGCTAACATATCAACTTTCTTCCCTTCAAAACCCATATGCTCGCTTTCCATTATGTCAGCCCGAATTATGAAATTTGCGGAGGTGGGAACATGTAGTTCCTGCACTGCTAGTACAGGAATTGCATTGTTGAAGTAGGAATTGTTCCCCTGCCACAAAGAGAGCCTATTATTAATGATATTTTCACATTAAATACTTTTAGAAATAACAAAACAAGAAGAATTCATAAATCAATAATAGTTGCCTCTGAATGCCTCTTGCTAATAGCCCAATAGTGCATAAAAAGGATAATAATGACTATAAACACCTAGTACAGGCATAGAGTTATTCAGCAAAAAGCATGAAAATCTGGACAAAATGGAGGCTCAACATAGATCTTACCCTCAAGGGCCTAGATCTATCTCTACTTCAACTTGTTCTCTTGATTAAACTTACAAAAATGAAAATAAAACACCCAAACCCCAAATATATACAAAAATCTTAATACCTCAAAATCCAAGTTAGAAAAATAGTTTACAATTTATATTTACAAAATCTACAAATATACAAGTGTTTTTTTTTTTTTTTTTTTTTTTTTTGAGAAGAATATTTTATGGTTATTTCTTTGATGAATGGCTAAAAATACTTTAGAAACACCATGCACACTATAGCCTTAGCGAAGATTTAATCCACCACACAAATATTTGGGATCCAAGCAAAATGGTTCCTACCCACGTTTGTGAACTTGGAGGCCAAGGATTGAAGTACCCGCAAACACTATGTATTTATCTCAAGACAATATGTTAATCATATGGTGAATCAAACCACCTAAGATTAGCCCAAAACTATCAATAGCATGATTTTATCTCCATCTAATGAAAAACAAATTGTACCATTATTCAACACAACATATGAAAGCATGTAGTGTTGGAAATACTAAGAGGGGGGTGAATCAGTATTTCTTTTCAATTGTTATTTTTACTAGTTAGATCACTTATATTTAGAACACAAAATGAACAATAAGAATAATTTTTTTTATTAATTTCTTCTTTAAAATAAATCAAGTACAATATATGTAGGGCTCCAACCCTAGATGAAGACACCGATCTTCAATCTCTCAGGCTCCAACCTGTATTTTCCAAACACCGACTCGAAATTCCAAGGCTCCAACCTTGTCAATTCTGAGGCACCAACCTCAAGGGTTCCAACCCTATATCTGGTACAGGCTTCAACCTAGTCTCTTGAGGACTCCTATCCTTTAGGGCTCCAACCATATCTTCCAAGGCACCAACCTTGTCTCTATGAGGCTCCAACCTCCTGCTTCAATTCGTCAAGATATATTTGGTTATACTTCTTGTCTCCCAAAGTCTTCTTCAACGAGCCCTGTCAATCTTAGTCTCCATGTCACATCATCAATGACAACCTTGTCCTCTTAGAAGGTGTCACCACTCTCTTCATGTTACCCAAACAATTTCTCATTTCTCCCAAGGTTACCTCATGATGGCTTAAATGCATCATGGTCTCCAAGTGTGTCTCTAAGACTTCAATCAATGCTTGGTGATGTTTTTAATCAATTTGCACAAGGTCTTCCAAACAGCTTCAAGTACAAGGACCATTGCAAACTCTTCTTCAAGGCTTCAAATCTTCTCAACAAGTCTGCTCCAGCAAGGTTTAAGTTTGCATGAAATATCTTTCAAGGGTTTTTCTAATAATGGCTTCCAAGACACTTCAACCAAGCTGCCTTAAGATGTCTTCACAACGGTTCCTCCAAATGCTTCAAGATCTGGTCAAATATCTCTTTGAATAGACTGTAAGATGTTCCTTAAATTCTCTTCTACTGTTGTTCCATGCCCTTCATCAATAGCCTCTTCAAAATATGCAATCAAGTGACTCCATGTCTTCTCCACACTTCAGCTCCAAGGATGTCTTCAAGATCTTCCAAATGAGCCCAAAAATATCTTTAATTTGTTCTAGGATTTTCTTCAAAAAACTTTGTACAATAAGTCTTCTCTAAAAATGAATTCAATATTATTCTTCCAAAGTGCTTTCACTGTATTATTGCACAATAGGTATACTTCAAAACAGGACCCAAATTATGTTTCCAAACAGTCCTGGTGTTTGCCTGCAAGGAGGGACAAAGTCTGTTTTCTAAGAAGTGTACGGATCTGAAAATAGCTGCAAGGAGAGGCTAATGACTGCTCCAAAGATGTTGTCAACTATGTCATAACATTTTTCAAAAACATGCTTTAAAATATCCAACGATAGTCACAATTCTTACAGGTCTTCAACCTTATAAATCAATAGGTATACAACCTTATCACTCCACATGAATCCACACTTCTATTGTTTAATATGAGCTCATAATTTGTTGTCCGAGGTGTAATAAAGAAAAAATATTCTGAGCTAACTATTCAACCAGTGACTCATACTATCCTCCACAAGTGACAGTTCATCAAACTACTACAATCCACATTATGTTCAGGTTATATCCATGCTGTAAAATGTTTTAACCCAACAAAGAATTTTTAAGCCCAAAACAGTGTTTAATTTCTGATCTGCTTGGCCCTTCTTCTATATCTATTTTCCTGTAATAATTCTTCACTGAAATGATTGTGAAAAATGAGAATTTAGACTTATATTTATAGTGATTTTCAACTAAAAATGAAGGGACACATCCCTTGACTGAGAGGCCGACTTGCATGCTAAAGTGTTGGTCAGCTCAATGACAGGGTTAATTTCTGTAAGTTAAAAAAATCAATATCTCACAAACTATATGGAGTTTTGGGGCGTGTAAGGACTCATTAGAAAGGAAAAATTATGCCCTAATAGATGGTACAAGAGTAAAATTGAGAAGCTGCCTCTAGGGTAATGAAAATTATTTTTTAATGAGACTGACCTTGAAATTTAGTGCATAAAATATTTGGAACAAAATGGCTTCTCCAATGATTGGCTTCTCTACTGTTTGGCTTCTTCATCATCATAGGATCATTTATGACATCCATGTCATAATAGTATCCAAAAATGAATGTATCATCTCATGTCATCATATACTCCTGCAGTGATATGTCATAGTGCAGCCTTTATTAATTTGTTATTGGGAAAACTTCAAAGTAGTCTTTCAACCATGTCATCAAGAACATTATCAAGTGTGTTCATTCAAGAGTATGACATCATCACGTGTATGAGTTCATTAAGTATAGTCCTCCACATCAAGGGTAAGGACATCATCCAGGTTCTAGGCTTCTTCATCAAGAGTAAGCATGTCATCATGATTTCTAGGGCTTTATGATCAATAGGAATTTAGGACAAGACTTCTTCATAGACTTTGACATCATCATTAATGGTCTCCTAGTCAACCAAGAGTCATGGCATCATCATTTGGAACCAAGAATATCAAGAATATTGACATCTCAGTCAATGCCATATTGACATCAATGACAACCTTTATTTACAATCTCCCCTTTGTCATTGATGGAAATATTCTTTCCCTTCAAACATTCTCTCCCCCTTTGACATCAATGGAAAACGGGGTGCCCAAGTACTCCCCCTGTCAAGCTACTTATTTTCTTCATGAATAGTAGTCCTTCATAGGTATGTTACTCCCCCTGTCATGGTGCTCTTCCTTCTGCCAATGTGGTCCATGATAGATGTTTTTACATTTCTTCATGTGATGAACCAACTCCCCCTTCCTGCATAAACTCCTCTTTCTCAAGAAATATTGCTTGCTTTGTGATATAATGGAAAAAATATTCAACAATGGTTCACTGGATGAGAAGGGATTATTTTCTTCAATGCTCCCAAGAGATGATCTAAAATATGATTGTCCATGTATGGCCCTTTCGTGGAATGATCACAAGCTTCCCTAACTAATTGCATGGTCTCCTTTTTGGCAGATTATTACCATCAAATACTTAGAATATCACATCTGTCAGGGATGTCTTCATCATATGAACAACATGTTTTGTTGGATGGATTATTCAAGAGACTTTCGAATCCAATTTGCTTCCTTTTCCACACTTTTGTAACTTTCTTCTCTGGCTTGTTTGTCATGGTTTTAGGGACCCAAGTCAAGTTACACTCACGAGCCATATGTCCAATTTTATGGTAATTGAAGCATTCCATCTCGTTCATGAATGAGGAATCATGAATTTTTTTTGCAAAATTGCTTCTAGGGAGTTGATGGGAACCATTATATTTGTCCTTGTGGTATGCCCTACAATCCTTTGCCATATGCCCAAAGTTTGTACAAGAATAGCAATAACCAAGAAATATACTTTGGTACCTGGAGGATGGAGATTGCCTTGACGTTCTTCCAAAGTCATTCTTCCTTGGGATCCTCTGATGATATCCATTACCTCTTGCATCCTTGACACCATCAACATACTTTCTTGAAGTAGGGTTTCTTCCAATGTCATCTTGACTCATGCTTTTGCTGGAACTAGGGACATCAATATTTCTTCCAAGCTTTTCCACATCCTTGTGGTTTGAAGCATTAGGGTTTGCATCACTTTTGTTTGAGGGTTCAATGACATAACCAAGACCTGATTTATCAAGGGGAAACCTTCAATGAATTAGGATGTCATCTAGGGTTTTGAGAGCTTTTCAAGTTCTTATTCAACAAGTCAACTTCCCTTTTAAGAAAGACAATTTCTCCTTTCAAATTTTCACAATCTTCATCTTTCATAACTAGCTGCTTCTTCATTTCTTCCATCATCCTTGTTACTTCATGTGCTTTGATTTTAAGGGAGATGATATTTGATTTCATTATTAAGACTTATTCATTCTCCTTTGCTAGACTGCTCTCCATTTCTTCTTTTATTCTTGTAGCTTCACATGTTTCGGCCTTGAGAAGATTGATGTCTGATTTTAGCTTTAAGATTTCTTCATCCTTTTCTTCTAATTGGCATATCATGGTATTTCTCTCCTTTTTGCTTTATCAACTTGTCCTTCTATGAATGCCAAAGTTTCCATCACCTTCTTGTTTCCTTGCGCTTGTTTCCTTGCTTCTTCTAGTTGAGATCTAAGAGAGGAGACTTCTTCCTTGTATTGACCAATCTCTGCTTCAAGATTTTTCAAGCTCTTAAGTCTTTGTTCAAGGTGGCTTGACAAAGTTTCTTCCCTTTTCTTTGCCTTATCTAATTGATTTGTCAAATATATGACTTCCTCATGATTCTTTCTTTTATTTTGTTGAAATTCCTCCTTAATTTTGGCGAGCTCCTCATTTCTTTCTTGTACTTGAAGCTTGAAAAGGTCAACTTCCTTCTTTGTCTTGTCTTGGTCACCATCTTGCACTATCTTCTTAAGTTCCTCATTTTCCTTTTTCAAATTGTTAATCTCTTCCATGGCATATATAAGCTTAGCCAAGAAATCTTCTTCAAAGTCTTCTTTGCTTTCTTCTTCTTCTAGGTCGTCTTTGGCCTTGATGTCATAATTCTGATTTTCAACTTCCATGATGGGTTTTGGATTTCCTTCTTTATTTCCATCATCTTCTTGACTAGAGGTCACGATCAATTCTCCTTTTGAGTGAATATCATGAAGTTTTTCCCATATGCCTTTTGCTGATGAACATTTTTCCAAATTGGCCTTCATAGAATCAGGTAGCCCATTCAAGATTTCTTTCATTCCTCTTGTATTATACTCCTTGGATTCTCCTTCCATCATGCTATCAGTAATCATCGTTTTCTAGACTTCAATGCCTTCACTCTTCAATAAATTCCTCATTCTTGCCTCCCATATATCAAAGTTTCCATTGAACAATGGAGCCTTCACAAATTGATTGACTTCAATTTCGATGGTTGAGGAAGACACATATTTAAGAGGCTTGGAGACTTTCTTTCTTGGCTTTGTCATTTTTTTTCTAAGGATCAACCTTCAAGCTATTAGGCTTTGAATGAAGGTACTGGCTTTGAAACCAATTGTTGGAAATACTGAGAGGGGGGTGAATCAATATTTCTTTTCAATTGTTATTTTTACCAGTTAGATCACTTATATTTAGAACAAAAAATGAACAATAAGAATACATTATTTTATTAATTTCTTCTTTACAATAAATCAAGTACAATATATGTATGGCTCCAACCCTAGATGAAGACACCGATCTTCAATCTCCCGGGCTCCAACCTGTATTTTCCAAACACCGACTTGGACTTCCAAGGCTCCAACCTTGTCAATTCTAAGGCACCAACCTCAAGGGCTCCAACGCTATATCTGGTACAAGCTTCAACCTAGTTTCTTGAGGACTCCTATCCTCTAGGGCTCCAACCCTATCTTCCAAGGCACCAACCTTATCTCTATGAGGCTCCAACCTCCTGCTCCAATTCGTCAAGATATATTTGGTTATAATTCATGGCTCCCAAAGTCTTATTCAACGAGCCCTGTCAATCTTAGTCTCCATGTCACATCATCAATGACAACCTTGTCCTCTTAGAAGGTGTCACCACCGTCTCTTCACACCAAACACTTCTCAAGTCTAAGGTTACCTCATGAGGTTTCAATGCATCAAAGGACTCATGTCTCCAAGACTTCAATCAATGCTTGGTGATGTTTTCAATCAATTTGCACAAGTTCTGCACAAGGTCTTCCAAACAGCTTCAAGTACAAGGACCATTGCAAACTCTTCTTCAAGGCTTCAAATCTTCTCAACAAGTCTGCTCTAGCAAGGTTTAAGTCTGCACGAAATATCTTTCAAGGGTTATTCTAATAATGGCTTCCAAGACACTTCAACCAAGCTGTCTTAAGGTGTCTTCACAACGGTTCCTCCAAATGCTTCAAGATCTGGTCAAATATCTCTTTGAATAGACTGTAATATGTTAAATTCTCTTTTATTGTTGTTTTGTGCCCTTCTTCAATAGCCTCTTCAAAATCTGCAATCAAGTGACTCCATGTCTTCTCCACACTTCAGCTCCAAGGATGTCTTCAAGATCTTAACAATGTTACCGATGAAATAGGTAACCGCAATGTTACCTACTTTTTTTTGGTAGCATAAAAAGCATCCAATTTTGAAAAGTGGTGATGCAGAATCACAATTTATTTATTTTTGTGCACATTTTTGACACTCTAATATTTTTATTTATGAAGTATGAATATTTGTTTCAAAATGTTAGTGATTTTTATGCTAATTTTGAAACGTATTGATGCAGCATCAAATTTTTTTTTTAGAGCGGTGATTTTCATGCTAATTTTGAAACGTATTGATGCAGCATCAACGTTTTTTTTTTAGAGTGGTGATTTTCATGTTGCTAATAAAACACAAAACTTAGATAAAATATATATATATATATATATATATATATATATATATATATATATATATATAAACAATAAAAAAAAACCAATAAAAATGTTAAAAAAACAAAAATAGCTCGTAAAAATAAAAAATTTAAACAAAAATAAATAAATAAAACAAAAATATTTGAAAATTATATCAAAGGAAATGACAAAATTTGAAAAAAAAAACACATAATTTAAAGGAAAAAAAAACAAAAATTGACCAAAAAATTAAAAAAAAAAAAAAAAAAAAAAAAAAAAAAAAAAAAAAAAAAAAAACATCAAAAAACATTTTTTTCTAACTTATTAAAAAAAAACATATAATAATTAAATTACCAAAAAAATAATAATAATAATAATAATAATAATATTAATTAAAATTACAAAATTAAATTTTAGATATTAAAAAAAAATAAAAATAAAAAATTAATTAATTAATTAATAAATTAATAAATTAAAAATAATAATAAGAAGAAGAAAAAAAAATACAAATTTTAAAATTAACAAAAAAACAAATTTAAAATAAATAAATAAATAAATAAAAATTAAAAAATTAAAATAAAATAAAAACTATCATTAAAAAACAAAAAAATGAAAAAAACCACGTGCAAATAATTAAAAAACAAATATACATAAATTTAGTGTTTTTTTTATTTTTATAATGAAACAATTTATAGATTTTAAAAATGAAAAACTAAATAAACTAAAAAATTTAAAAAAAAAAAAACAATTAAATTAAATTAAAATTTAATAAATTTAATAAATAAATTTTAAATTTTAAATTTAAAAAAATAATTAATCTATAATATTAAATATAAAAATAAAATAAAATAAAATAAATTAAACAAATTGAATTTAAAATAAAAAAATTGAATTAAAAAAATAATTTTAAATTTTGTGAAATTTAAAAAAAAATTTAAAAAATCAAATTAAAATAAAATATTAAAAAAAAATAAAAAAAAATCAAGTATATATATATATATTAAAAATTATAAACAACAAAAATAATAATAATAAAATTTTAAAAAAGAAAAAAAGAAAAAAAAAAAAAACAACAAAACAAATTATATTTTAAATAAAAAAATTAAATTAAAAAAAGAAAAGAAAAAAATCAACGGCGGTGGTCGTGGTGGAGGCGGGGGGCCGGGTGGCGCCGCCCCCACCACCACCACCGCCGTTGTTGTTGTTGTTGTTGGTTTTTTTTTTTTTTGGTTAATAATTTTTATTAAATTTTGCTTGCTTTTTTTTTTAATTTAATTGATTTTTTTTAATTTTTTTTTATTTCATAATTTTTCTTTATTATTAAGTTTTACGTTTAGTTTTTTAATATAATTTTATAAAATTTAATAAATTTTGTATTTTTTTTTAAATTTATTTGGATTTAATATTGTTTTTTAAATGTTTTACTTTTTTATTAATTTTTTTTTGTTAATTACATAAAATTTTTATATTTTTATATTTCAATTAAAATTGTGTATTTAAAATTAGATTTTTTTTAATTAAACTTAATTTTTTTAAATTAATTTGTTTTTTATTTTTAATTTTTATTTAAATTTTTTTTTATTTTTAATTTTTTTCAATTTTCCATTTTTAATTGATTTTTAAAGTTTTTCTTTTAACAATGTTTTTTTTTTTTTCTTTTATATTTAAAATTTATTTTTTCTTTCAAAATTTATTTGTTTATTCATTTATTTATTAAAATTTAATATTTTTGTTTTTAAATTTAATTTGTTATTTTAATATTAACTTTTTTTTTTAATTTAATAAAATCTGATATATATACATATTTTAATTTAAGTTCATATATATATATATATATATATATATATATATATATATATATATATAGATATATATATATATATATATATATATATATATATATATATATTTTATTTTTTATAATTTAAATTTAATTTATTTTTTATAGTTTATTTGTTTTTCTAATATATATTGTTTTAAATTTAATATTTTCATTCTATTTTATTTTTATTTTTTTATTTTTAATTAATTTTTCATTTTTTTACTTTTAATTTAAATAATGTTTTTTTTTTAATATTTTTATTTTAAATTTTTAAATTTATTAAAATTTAATATATTTCCTTAAATTTAATTTTTTGTTTTAAATTATTTTATTTTTTTTTAATTTAATAAGCATTTTCTTTTTCTTTTTTAAATTTAATTTCTATATTTTATTTTTTATAATTTCCTTCTTTTTTTAACTTGTTTTTTTTTTTAATTTAATATTTTTATTTTGTTTTTATTTTTATTTTTTAATTTCTATATTTTTTTAAATTTTAATCTTAATTTTTTTTTATTTTTTTTCCCTTAAATTTTAGGTTTTTTTTATGTTTGAATTAAAATTTTTATTTTGTTTTTATTTTTATTTTATTTTTATCTTCATATATTTTTAAATTTTAAGCTTTTAAATGTTTTTATTTTTTAAATTTATTTTTTTTCTTAAATTTTAGGTTTTTTTTTAATGTTTGAATTTTAAAAATTAAAAGATGTTATTTCTATTTTTAAAAATTCCAAAAGTATGACACAATTTTTTTTTTTGTTATTCCAACATCAACTTGTTTTGTTTTGAGGGTGTTTTTTCAATCTTTTTTTCAAGAAACAATTTTGTTTTTACCATAATTTTATAAAATGTTGAAATTTGACCTTAAAAAAAACGAAGTGCGTTCTGGAATACACACTTTTTGTTTTTGGGGTGTTTTTTCATGTTTTTTGAGTCTTTTTGGGCTAGAGTTCCCGTTTTGAGGTCAGGTTACCTATTTGATCGGTAACAGTGTTTCTTCCAAATGAGCCCAAAAATATCTTAATTTGTTCTAGGATTGTCTTCAAAAAGTTATGTACAATAAGTCTTCTCTAAAAATGAATTCGATATTTTTCTTCCAAAGTGCTTTCACTGTATTATTGCACAATAGGTATACCTCAAAACACGACCCAAATTATGTTTCCAAACAGACCTAGTGTTTGCCTACAAGGAGGGACAAAGTCTGCTTTCTAAGAAGTGTACGGATCTGAAAACAGCTGCAAGGAGAGGCTAATGACTGCTCCAAAGGTGTTCTCGACTATGTCATAACATTGTTCAAAAACATGCTTTAAAATATCCAACGATAGTCACAAGTCTTACAGGTCTACAGCCTTATAAATCAATAGGTATACAACCTTATCACTCCACTAGAATCCACACTTCTACTGTTTAATCTAAGCTCATAATTTGTTGTCCGAGGTATAATAAAGAAAAAAGGTTTCGAGCTAACTGTTCAACGAGTGATCCAAACTGTCGTCCACAAGTGACATTTCATCAAACTGCTGCAATCCGCATTATGTTCAGGTTCTAGCCATGTTGTAGGATGTTTTAACCCAACAAAGAATTTTTAAGCCCAAAACAGTGTTTAATTTCTGATCTGCTCGGCCCTTCTTCTATCTCTGTTTTCCTATAATAATTCTTCACCGAATTGATTGTGAAAAATGAGCGTTTAGACTTATATTTATAGTGATTTTCAACTAAACATGAAGGGACATGTCCCTTGACTGAGAGGCCGACTTGCATGCTAAAGTGTAGGTCGGCTCAATGACAGGGTTAATTTACGTAAGTTAAAAAAATCAATATCTCACAAAATATATGGAGTTTTGGAGCGTGTAAGGACTCATTAGAAAGGAAAAATTATGCCCTAAAAGATGGTACAAGAGTCAAATTGAGAAGCTGCCTCTAGGGTAGTGAAAATTATTTTTTAATGAAACTGACCTTGAAATTTAGTGCAGAAAATATTTGGGACATAATGGCTTCTCCAATGATTGGCTTCTCTACTGTTTGGCTTCTTCATCATCATAGGATCATGTATGACATCCACGTCATAATAGTATCCAACAATGAATGTATCATCTCATGTCATCATATACTCGTGCAGCGATACGTCATATTGCAGCCTTTATTAATTTGTTATTGGGAAAACTTCAAAGTAGTCTTTCAACCATGTCATCAAGACCATTATCAAGTGTGTTCATTCAAGAGTATGACATCATCACGTGTATGACTTCATTAAGTATATTCCTCCACATCAAGGGTAAGGACATCATCCAGGTTCTAGGCTTCTTCATCAAGAGTAAGCACATCATCATGATTTCTAGGGCGCTATGATCAATAGGCATTTAGGACAAGACTTCTTCATAGACTTTGACATCATCATTAATGGTCTCCTGGTCAACCAAGAGTCATGGCATCATCATTTGGAACCAGGCATCTCAATAATATTGACATCTCAGTCAATGCCATATTGACATCAATGACAACCTTTATTTACAATCTCCCCCTTTGTCATTAATGGCAATATTCTTGCCCTTCAAACATTCTCTCCCCCTTTGACATCAATGGCAAACGGTGTGCCCAAGTACTCCCCCTGTCAAGCTACTTCTTTTCTTCATGAATAGTAGTCCTTCATAGGTATGTTACTCCCCCTGTCATGGTGCTCTTCCTTTTGCCAATGTGGTCCATGATAGATGTTTTTACATTTCTTCATGTGATGAACCAACTCCCCCTTCCTGCATAAACTCCTCTTGCTCAAGAAATATTTCTTGCTTTTTGATCTAATGGAAAAAATCTTCAACAATTGATCACCGGATGAGAAGGGATTATGTTATTCAATGCTCCCGAGAGATGATCTAAAAGATTATTGTCCATGTATGGCCCTTTCGTGGAATGATCACAAGCTTCCCTAATTGTATGCATGGTCTCTTTTTTGGCAGATTCTTACCATCAAATACTAGGAATGTCACATCTGTCAGGGATGTCTTCATCAAATCAACAACATGTGTTGTTGGATGGATTATTCAAGAGACTTTCGAATCCAATTTGCTTCCTTTTCCACACTTTTGTAACTTTCTTCTTTGGCTTGTTTGTCATGGTTTTAGGGACCCAAGTCAAGTTACACTCACGAGCCATATGTCCAATTTTATGGCAATTGAAGAACTCCATCTTGTTCATGAATGAGGAATCATGACTTTTTTTTGCAAAATTGCTTCTATGGAGTTGATGGGAACCATTATATTTGTGCTTGTGGTATGCCCTACAATCCTTTGCCATATGCCCAAAGTTTGTACAAGAATAGAAATAACCAAGAAATATACTTTGGTACCTGGAGGATGGAGATTGCCTTGACATTCTTCCAAAGTCATTCTGCCTTGGGATCCTCTGATGATATCCATTACCTCTTGCATCCTTGACACCATCAACATACTTTCTTGAAGTAGGGTTTCTTCCAATGTCATCTTGACTCTTGCTTTTGCTGGAACTGGGGACATCAATATTTCTTGCAAGCTTTTCCACATCCTTGTGGTTTGAAGCATTAGGGTTTGCATCACTTTTGTTTGAGGGTTCAGCGACATAACCAAGACTTCATTTATCAAAGGGGATACTTTCAATGACTTAGGATGTCATCTAGGGTTTTGAGAGCTTTTCAAGTTCTTATTCAACAAGTCAACTTCCCTTTTAAGAAAGACAATTTCTCCTTTCAACTTTTCACAATCTTAATCTTTCATAACTAGTTGCTTCTTCATTTCTTCCATCATCCTTGTTAATTCATGTGCTTCGATTTTAAGGGAGATGATATTTGATTTCATTATGAAGACTTCTTCATTCTCCTTTGCTAGACTACTCTCCATTTCTTCTTTTATTCTTATAGCTTCACATGTTTCAGCCTTGAGAATATTGATGTCTGATTTTAGCTTTAAGATTTATTCATCCTTTTCTTCTAGTTGGCATATCATGGTATTTCTCTCCTTTTTTGCTTCATCAACTTGTCCTTCTATGAATGCCAAAGTTTCCATCACCTTCTCGGCTCCTTGCACTTGTTTCCTTGCTTCTTCTAGTTGAGATCTAAGAGAGGAGACTTCTTCCTTGTATTGACCAATCTCTGCTTCAAGATTGTTCAAGCTCTTAAGTCTTTGTTCAAGGTGGCTTGACAAAGTTTCTTCCTTTTTCTTTGCCTTATCCAATTGATTTGTCATAGATATGACTTCTTCATGATGCTTTCTTTTATTTTGATGAAATTCATCCTTAAGTTTGGCGAGATCCTCATTTCTTTCTTGTACTTGAAGCTTGAAAACGTCAACTTCCTTCCTTGTCTTGTCTTGGTCACCATCTTGCGCTATCTTCTTAAGTTCCTCATTTTCCTTTTTCAAATTGTTAATCTCTTCCATGGCATCTATAAGCATAGCCAGGAGATCTTCTTCACTTTCTTCTTCTTCTAGCTCTTCTTTGGCCTTGATGTCATAATTCTTATTTTCAACTTCCATGATGGGTTATGGATTTCCTTCTTTATTTCCATCATCTTCTTGACTAAAGGTCATGATCAATGCTCCTTTTGAGTAAAGATCATGAAGTTTTTCCCATATGCCTTTTGCTGATGAACATTTTTCCAAATTGGCCTTCATAGAATTAGGTAGCCCATTCAAGATTGCTTTCATTGCTCTTGTATTATACTCCTTTGATTCTCCTTCCATCATGCTATCACTAATCACCGATTTCCAAACTTCAATGCCTTGACTCTTCAAGAAATTCCTCATTCTTGCCTCCCATATATCAAAGTTTCCATTGAACAATGGAGCCTTCACAAATTAATTGACTTCAATTTCGATGGTTGAGGAAGACACATCTTTAGGAGGCTTGGAGACTTTCTTTCTTGGCTTTTCCATTTGTGTTCTAAGGATCAACCTTCAAGCTGTTAGGCTTTGAATGAAGTTACTAGCTCTGATACCGATTGTTGGAAATACTGAGAGGGGGGTGAATCAATATTTCTTTTCAATTGTTATTTTTACCAGTTAGATCACTTATATTTAGAACACAAAATGAACAATAAGAATAAATGCTTTTATTAATTTCTTCTTTACAATAAATCAAGTACAATATATGTAGGGCTCCAACCCTAGATGAAGACATCGATCTTCAATCTCCCAGGCTCCAACCTGTATTTTCCAAACACCGACTCGGACTTCCGAGGCTCCAACTTTGTCAATTCTGAGGCACCAACCTCAAGGGCTCCAACCCTATATCTGGTATAGGCTTCAACCTAGTCTCTTGAGGACTCCTATCCTCTAGGGCTCCAACCCTATCTTCCAAGGCACCAACCTTGTCTCTATGAGGCTCCAACCTCCTGCTTCAATTCGTCAAGATATATATGGTTATACTTCACGGCTCCCAAAGTCTTCTTCAACGAGCCCTGTCAATCTTAGTCTCCATGTCACATCATCAATGACAACCTTGTCCTCTTAGAAGGTGTCACCACTGCTCTTCGTGTTTCCCAAACAATTTCTCGTTTCTCCCAAGGTTACATCATGATGACTTCAATGCATCATGATCTCCAAGTGTGTCTCCAAGACTTCAATCAATGCTTGGTGATGTTTTCAATCAATTTGCACAAGTTCTGCACAAGGTCTTCCAAACAGATTCAAGTACAAGGACCACTGCAAACTCTTCTTCAAGGCTTCAAATATGCTCAACAAGTCTGCTCTAGCAAGGTTTAAGTCTACACGAAATATCTTTCAAGGGTTGTTCTAATAATGGCTTCCAAGACACTTCAACCAAGTTGCCTTAAGGTGTCTTCACAACGGTTCCTCCAAATTCTTCAAGATCTGGTCAAATATCTCTTTGAATAGACTGTAAGATGTTCCTTAAATTCTCTTCTATTGTTGTTCCATGCCCTTCTTCAATAGCCTCTTCAAAATCTGCAATCAAGTGACTTCATGTCTTCTCCACACTTCAGCTCCAAGGATGTCTTCAAGATCTTCCAAATGAGCCCAAAAATATCTTTAATTTGTTCTAGGATTGTCTTCAAAAAGTTATGTACAATAAGTCTTCTCCAAAAATGAATTCGATATTTTTCTTCCAAAGTGCTTTCACTGTATTATTGCACAATAGGTATACTTCAAAACATGACCCAAATTATGTTTCCAAATAGTCCTGGTGTTTGCCTACAAGGAGGGACAAAGTCTGCTTTCTAAGAAGTGTACGGATCTGAAAACAGCTGCAAGGAGAGGCTAATGACTGCTCCAAAGGTGTTCTCAACTATGTCATAACATTGTTCAAAAACATGCTTTAAAATATCCAATGATAGTCACAAGTCTTACAGGTCTACAGCCTTATAAATCAATAAGAATACAACCTTATCACTCCACAGGAATCCACACTTCTATTGTTTAATCTGAGCTCATAATTTGTTGTCCGAGGTGTAATAAAGAAAAAAGGTTATGATCTAACTGTTCAACGAGTGATCCAAACTATCCTCCACAAGTGATAGTTCCTCAAACTACTGCAATCCGCATTATGTTCAGGTTCTAGCCATGTTGTAAGATGTTTTAACCCAACAAAGAATTTTTAAGCCCAAAACAGTGTTTAATTTCTGATCTGCTCGGCCCTTCTTCTATCTCTGTTTGCCTGTAATAATTCTTCACCGAATTGATTGTGAAAAATGAGCGTTTAGACTTATATTTATAGTGATTTTTGACTAAACATGAAGGGACACGTCCCTTGACTGAGAGGCCGACTTGCATGCTAAAGTGTAGGTCGGCTCAATGACAAGGTTAATTTCCATAAGTTAAAAAAATCAATAACTCACAAACTATATGGAGTTTTGGGGCGTGTAAGGACTCATTAGAAAGGCAAAATTATGCCCTAAAAGATGGTACAAGAGTCAAATTGAGAAGCTACCTCTAGGGTAGTGAAAATTATTTTTTAATGAGACTGACCTTGAAATTTAGTGCAGAAAATATTTGGGACAGAATGGCTTCTCCAATGATTGGCTTCTCTACTGTTTGGCTTCTTCGTCATCATAGGATCATGTATGACATCCACGTCATAATAGTATCCAACAATGAATGTAACATCTCATGTCATCATATACTCGTGTAGCGATACATCATAGTGCAACCTTTATTAATTTGTTATTGGGAAAACTTCAAAGTAGTATTTCAACCATGTCATCAATGCCATTATCAAGTGTGTTCATTCAAGAGTATGACATCATCACGTGTATGACTTCATTAAGTGTAGTCAGTACTTACCACAAATCAATGAACATGGAACACTTTTAATTGCACCCGAAATTCTTTATTATGATAGAAAAAATAGTTCCCAACGGGAAAATAGCTTACATGAAATCTTCAACAACAATTTTCTAACCAGAAATAAGATTGTTAGAGACTCGAATGACTCTCTAAATTATAGAGAAATCCTCTAAGTGGAAAAATAACGACTAGTTTCTTTGATCCTTATCAAAATAATCTCGGCCATCGAAAAATACTTTATTATCTTTTAATCTTAGCCGTTGAATTTTTATTTTTGAGGAATTTTTGAATTTATCATTTAATTTGATTTTATTAGCTCAAAATTAATTATTTTGAGATAATTTCCTCAAAAATTTCACTTTGACTTAACCACCAAGGTCCATGGGTCCAAATTTTCTTGAAATATACAATCTTCCCTTGGTGGAAGCCTTTCAAAAAATATTTTTTTTAATACCCACGAATTTTTCCACTTGGAGAATTAATTTTCCTGAGACATTCTAATTTGACTCCAATTAATTAATTTTCTCGCTTAGGATTTAATTTTAGTTTGCTAGAAAAATTAATCAATTGGCACTTGAGGGGATTAAATGAATTTTCCACCCTCTAATATTTTAACCATGGTTTCTAAGTATGAGGGACCAAGCATTAAAATATTTTTTACATAAGATTTACAATTTCAACCCTCAAAGGGGGAATACTCATTGGACTTAGATCCTCAAAATACATACCCAATCTGCGACACAATATGATCTAGTTGACCAAGTGATTTGTTATAAAATAATTTAGCCAATTAGCTTAAATTATTTTCAAATCACTTTTACATTAGACTCAAATATAACACTAGGATTCGCCTAATACTTTGACAAAGAATTCCACCCTAGCTTTGGGGTGAGGTTGGAGGGAAAAACTCGGCCGACCATCCGTGTTTAGAAACACACGAGTTAGTGAGACGAAAAACTTCCTAGGATGAAACTTTCCGCCAAAATAATAGACTTACCTATGTTGTTACATACATTTCAAGGTCTTACTAGCATCATTTACATTACATAACTTGCAGAATGGGTTTACAATGGCATATAGGCTACTGACAGGTGATCCGATCTTGTTGAAAATTTTGGCACTTCCACTTCCTTGGAACTTTGAAAAATACTGTGCAACACCACCCAAAGAAAAATGGAGCAGATTTTCATAAAAGTGGTAGCATGTTGGAAACAAATTTTGTGTAGGTTTAGGGCTACATTCGAGTGTTGTAGAAGATCTCGCGTTAGTGTCGATGAAGGGCAAAGAAACATGGAAAAATCTTAGTACACAAGGTGGATCAAAAGGAAACTCAAAGGTGAAATTGTTAACATCCTAAGGTCTATTTGAACTTGAGACAGATTGAAGTCGTGCAACTCCTTAGGCGTTTTGAAGAAATACACAATAAATGCATTGAAGCAAGTTGCTTTTTTGGGATACTTTAGCCTCAGTTTCAGAAAACTTCAACAGTCATTTATGAGTCATTTATGGTTCGGTGTCTACCCACCTTTCAAAGCATTCATAACATTCATTGAGGATGGCTTGATGGAATTGGACCATATCGTGTACCTTTCCATTACGTTAGAAGATCTATCAGTTATTTTCCATTTATTGGAACTCAGATCTTTGCAAGCATCAAATGTTGTGTTGTAAGTGGGTTCAACGCTTTGGGAAAATATGTTAGGACTATTCCAAATATTCAGTCAACTCTACATTTTGCTCTTTGTTATTAGTTTGCCCTGATGTAATATACATGTTCGGTGGGTTGCTTCTCTATTTTCGTACATTGCTTTTAACTTCTTTTCAGCCATGAGGTATCGCATTGGAACTATGTGAAATTACCGTAGCTACCCCATTATTTTATATATCTTTGGAGAGCTTCTTATTTACTTAGATAATGTTATGTGTATCCTAAATAATTAAACACTACTTTTATAAGATTTCATGATAACTTGAAGGAATTGAATAATTCAGGTCTTTCAGAAAACACAGGGTAATGTTATGTGTATCTTAAATAATTAAACACTACTTTTATATGCTTTCATGATAACTTGAAAGAATTGAATAATTTAGGCCTTTTAGAAAACACAAAGGTAAGCTTTGATCCTAAGCTTTCATGATGACATAAAAGTATTGAATAAAAATACACTATTTAGGCAAAGAAAACACATTGTAAACTTTGATTTACATATGGATTGTTCAAATATAACCATCAACAAAAGAGGGTTATAAATTGATCTTTTGAAAAAACATATCTTGATTATGTCCATAGCCCGTAATTCATTAAGTATACTGTCACAACAACCTTCGAGATTTGAAAACAAGGAGTTAGATGATGAATAATGCATTCCCTTTGTAATTCTTTAGCATGAAGATTCTCGTCGTGAGATTGTTACAAAGTTTTTACAAAGAAACTCGAATACCTCCCTACTTCAACTTCATGGATAATATGTTGGTTCTTATTATGTCAAATTCATTGTTAATATGTTGTCCCTTATTACATACATACACAATATTCATGTCCAAAATGAAAACATAAGTTTAATTTATGTATTTGATGATAGCATGCATGAATATAGGTAGATGAGCCCAACTTGGAAAAATATCAGTGGGTTCATCGCCTCAACGTGTAGTGAATTTTCCACATATTATCAATCTTAATATTGCAACGCATTATCAACTAGAAATTTCCCTTAAAGGTGCAAAGATACAACGAAGGAATTGAACATGCCTATGATGTTACTGCAAAAATGTTGCAGCAAAGGAAAGATAATAACCTAAAGGGTGGAGGATGGAGGGGAGGAAATGTGTTCAGCCTTGCAATATTCTCACACTTGTGTTGATGCCTCTCTAATAGATGTTGCTCGAACCACCTGGCTAAATATTTTTTTTTTCCAATCATACACTATGTCAAAATCTTATATACATATTATATCTAAGCTATATCATGCAAGGTAATGAGGAGAAACATTACCATAGGTCCTTGTGGGTACTAGCACACAAAAAATGTAATTGCAATTTGTGTTGATAATGAGAATAAATAAAGAGCGTCTTTCACTCGAGTGACCTTCAGATTCTAAGATATTCTGCAATCGACATAAAGAAGGGGGTTTGTTTTAGAATTTGAGCTATCTTTTTATTTTAAATTTAAATTAATTTGGAGCCATTTTCCTAAAGAAATTAATTTTAGTTTTAAATTTAAATTTAAACTTTTTCTAGCAAAGATTTGTTGAAATTGCAAATTTATGTGGTGTAGTTTACACATTCCAAGTGTCCAAGTAAACTTTCAAGACATTGTATCCATTTATGCATTCAAAAATATAGTTTTAAAAATGAAAAGTTACACATGCTATATGTATATATAAAACCGATATAAATCCATTTTGAAGAGGATTAAATCTTTTGAGGTGCATACTTTTTTTCAAGTTTTTCACTCTAAAATAGGTCTCTTAGTTATATGTAGCCTCGTGGACATTAAAAAAATTATTTCTTTCTTTCTCATCTTTTCAGAAGTAATTATGGTTGCCTTTACACAACTCATGTCGTTCTCACAATAACGAGTGACTATGTAAGTTAACTGAAGTTAAGAAGTCTTTATGTCAAGGATGGTCATTCCTAAACAAAAAAATACCCAATAACGTCTCAGGTTGAACATGTTGCAGCAAAGGAAAGAGAATAACCTAAAGGGTGGAGGATGGAGGGGAGGAAATGTGTTCAACCTTGCAATATTCTCACACTTGTGTTGATGCCTCTCTAATAGATGTTGCTCGAACCACCTGGATAAATCATTTTTTTTTCCAATCATACACTATGTCAAAATATTATATACATATTATATCTAAGCTATAACATGCAAGGTAATGAGGAGAAACATTACCATAGGTCCTTGTGGGCATTGGCGCAAAAAAAAATGTAATTGCAATTTGTGTTGATAATGAGAATAAATAAAGAGAATCGTTCACTCAAGTGACCTTCAGATTCTAGGATATTCTGCAATCAACATAAAGAAGGGGGTTTGTTTTAGAATTTGAGCTATCTTTTTTTTTAAATTTAAATTAATTTGGAGCCATTTTCCTAAAGAAATTAATTTTAGTTTTAAATTTAAATTTAAATTTTCTAGCAAAGATTTGTTGGAATTGCAAATTTATGTGGTGTAGTTTACACATTCCAAGTGTCCAAGTAAACTTTCAAGACATTGTATCAATTTATGCATTCAAAAATACAGTTTTAAAAATTAAAAGTTACGTGTGCTATATGTATATATAGATCCATTTTGAAGAGGATTAAATCTCTTGAGGTGCATACTTTTTTTCAAGTTTTTCACTCTAAAATAGGTCTCATAGCTATATTTAGCCCCATCGACGTTAAAATTTTCTTTCTTTCTTTCTCATCTTTTCAGAAGTAATTATGGTTGCCTTTGCACAACTCGTGTCGTTCTCACAATAACGAGTGACTATGTAAGTTAAATAAAGTTAAGAAGTCTTTAAGTCAAGGATGGTCATTCCTAAACAAAAAAATACCCAATAACGTCTCAGGTTGAACATGTTGCGGCAAAGGAAAGATAAGGAAAGAGAATAACCTAAAGGGTGGAGGATGGAGGGGAGGAAATGTGTTCAGCCTTGCAATATTCTCACACTTGTGTTGATGCCTCTCTAATAGATGTTGCTTGAACCACCTAGATAAATCATTTTTTTTTCCTATCATACACTATGTCAAAATATTATATACATATTATATCTAAGCTATAACATGCAAGGTAATGAGGAGAAACATTACCATAGGTCCTCGTGGGCATTGGCGCACAAAAAATGTAATTGCAATTTGTGTTGATAATGAGAATAAATAAAGAGCATCTTTCACTCGAGTGACCTTCAGATTCTAGGATATTCTGCAATCAACATAAAGAAGGGGGTTTGTTTTAGAATTTGAGCTATCTTTTTTTTTAAATTTAAATTAATTTGGAGCCATTTTCCTAAAGAAATTAATTTTAGTTTTAAATTTAAATTTAAATTTAAATTTAAATTTAAATTTTCTAGCAAAGATTTGTTGGAATTGCAAATTTATGTGGTGTAGTTTACACATTCCAAGTGTCCAAGTAAACTTTCAAGACATTGTATCCATTTATGCATTCAAAAATATAGTTTTAAAAATGAAAAGTTACGCGTGCTATATGTATATATAGAACCAATATAGATCCATTTTGAAGAGGATTAAATCTCTTGAGGTGCATACTTTTTTTCAAGTTTTTCACTCTAAAATAGGTCTCATAGCTATATTTAGCCCCATCGACGTTAAAATTTTCTTTCTTTCTTTCTCATCTTTTCAGAAGTAATTATGGTTGCCTTTGCACAACTCGTGTCATTCTCACAATAACGAGTGACTATGTAAGTTAACTAAAGTTAAGAAGTCTTTATGTTAAGGATGGTCATTCCTAAACAAAAAAATACCCAATAACTTCTCAGGTTGAACATGATTTAAGGTGAGACTTTATCATAATTAGTTAAAGCAATTTTGTGTGGGAGTTATCTTAAGAATTTTGCTTTGAAGGAGTACCTACTAAGTATATGATATGCATTTATAGTTTGCAAATTTTTCACATTATTGAATTGCTTATTTTACATATATTTGTTTGGTATGTGGAATGGAGAAATTATAAATCTTAATTTCATATTAACAAAGTATAAATATAAATGATATAAATTTAATATATATCTAAAACAACCCTAAGAGTATGTGTTTCTTTAGTAAAATGTTATAGGTTAAAATTCAAATAGGATATAAAATATATATACCTTTATAAACTTTAAATAAAAAAAATCTCACATAGCAATTTAATGTCTAATTTAGCCATAATCTTAAAATTAAATTATTATTATTATTATTATTCTTTTTTAAAAACATTAAAAATAAATAAATAACAAACTTAATTTTAATTTAGATATTAAAAATGAATTAAATATATTATCCCTACTTTATTGTGGAGATTCTTAATTTGTAAATTGGCTTCGTTATAATATCATGGACCATTACTATGGCTTATCAATACTACATGTCCAAAAAACCATAACTCATTTCATATGATACGTGTTTATATAACATTTTTTTAATTAATTAATTTAATTAAAAGGATAAAAAAAAAAGAAAACCACTTTGAACATAAATCTCAATCATTGATTTTTGTATACTATGAAAATTCTAGAATATTTCATGGATGCTAAATCCTTATCATCCACCCAATAATTATTGATAATTAAATTAAAATAGTCTATTATTTTTAATAAATTTAAAAAATTATATTCATGCCACAAATTCCTAAGGATTTGAGATTATTCGAATTCTAATAAGTTCCTTCACGATAAGTTCCTCATTATTATTTATAATATTCATTTATATATAAGCAAATTTTATGTAGCAAAATGGGAAATTTGATGTGTAATTCGTTTTTTTTCTTAAGTTAAAGTAGGACAAATGTCAAATGGAGATGAAAATGTAGACAATGCCTGACCTAACAAATTTCAATTACTATGACTTATCAATACTACATGCTAAAAAAACCATAACACATTTCATATGACACTTGTTCATATAACAATTTTTTTAATTAATTAATTTAATTAAAGGGATAAAAAAGACATAACTAGAATATTTCATGGAGGTTAAATCATTACCATCCACCCAATAATTATTGATAATTAAATAAAAATGGTCCATTGTTTTTAATAAATTTAAAAAGTTATATTAGTGCCACGTAGCTCCTACCCACCAATTTCCTAGTGATCTGATATTATTCCAATTCTAATCAGTTCCTCCATGACAAGTTCATCATTACTATTTATAACATTCATTTCTATATAAGCACATTTTATTTAGCAAAATGGGGTCCATTTACAATAATATGTGTAAATTTGTTTGTTTGGATTTTTTATTTTTATTTTTATTTATTTATTTATTTTTATTTTTTTTATTTTTTATTTTTTTCAAGTTAAAGTTGACCCATGTCAAAACAACAAACGAACAAATGTCAAATGACGAAGAAAAATATAGACAATGCCTAGCCTAGCCAACTTCAAAAAGGGACACCTTCGGTGTAAATATAAAATTGGAATTACTAGTGGGTTCATGGACTGAGTTCCACGTGTTGTTGATCAATCTATGATAGACATATATACTATCCATAATATAGAGTGAGAAACCGTTGAATTTCATGATCTGGTAGTTGCTAACAATTAAAGAAGTTGTGTGAAGGTGTTATTGAACAAACCGTGTAAACTTCTTAAGGGATTGTTACCCACCAAAAAGTGCGTCAATTATAGGAGAAAATGTTTTTCCCTTGGAAAATCACCTAGTTAGTGATCCTATATGATCAGCATATAATATGATGCCAAGATCTTCCACTTCTTGCTCCAATCAAATGTCTCTCTCCCAGTTGGCATTCCTTATTGAAGGAAGATGGTTCATTCATCGATAAGTGCTTTAACCATTTTTCTATCGCATGCTTCCACTTTATGATCATACTAATATAAATTAAGGAGCAAACTAATGATTGGCAGATCTTTGATTGTATTCTTGTTCTTTCATTTCACATGGGAGGTTAGTCCTTGACTCTAGCTAGTTGGACCTCCTCTAGAGGCCTTAGGGTTTTAGGAAGTGCACTATTGCAGAGGATATGATTGAAGTAGCATGTCCAAGATATTCTATACTTACAACTTTCTACTTTTTCTATCATTCCATCTTCAACTTTTGAGTTGGTAGTTATTGGTCATGGGGATTGACACCCTTTCGTCATCATCCTTGAGTCTAGCTCGAAAAGTTTTTCCCTGGATATTGATGCAACTAAAAGAAAGGTAAAAGCATAAGAAATTCACAATGAAATAAAAATATCAAATGCTAAATATGGCTAGGACATTTGATTAGTTTGTAAATAAAAGCCTAGCATGACCTGCACCCCCCTCATTAGGCAACACCTAGTTCCTTAATCACATGATGATTCATTTATTAATAAGAAATCTTATATTGTTCCAACTCTAATGAATAATAAAACTACTCATCATTAAGGGGTATTAAATGTAATATCTCAAAAAGCAAGCTTAGGCTCATGAACTATGCACCCAAATCAAAGCAATTCATAAACAATTAAAAAGTGCACCAGAGGGGAGGAAAAACCAGACCGAGAAAAGGGGTAAGTCATTTCTACGTGATTGTTGCCTCCTTACATAAATATACTTAATATGTTGGGCCTCCATTAGTTGGTCACTTGGCTAAGTCACATTTCCCTAAAGTCTTTCCCACTCCTATGTCACCATTTTCACACACACCTATGAATTCATGGGCTAATTTGCAACATGTCACTACCCATTGGGGGTTGGAAACACCTAAAAGGTTTATCAATCTAATCATCCCTAACATTAGGAGGTAACCTCTTTACAAGACTTTGATCTAGTTAGACGTTGGAAGTTGAACTTTGTGTGAACTATTATTGTGTGAGTTGGTAGTTATTGGTCATGGTGATTAGCACCCTTTCATCATCATCCTTGATTCTAGCTTGAAAAAATTTGTCCTGGATATTAATGCAACTAAAAGAAAGATAAAGGCATACGAAATCCATAGTGAAAGAAAAATATCAAATGCTAAAGATGGCTAGGACATTTGATTAGTGTGTGAATAAAAGCCTAGCATGAGCTCCAACCCCCTCATTAGCCAACACCCAGTTCCTTAATCACATGATGCTTCATTTATTAAAAATAACTCTTGTATTGTTTCAACCCTAATGAACAATAAAATGGCTCATCATTAAGGGGTATTAAACGTAAAATCTCAAAAAGCAAGCTTAGGTTCATGAGCTATGCATCCAAATCAAATCAATTCGTAAAAAATTAAAAGGTGCTCCAAAGGGGAGGAAAAACCAGACCGAGAAAAGGGGTAACTAATGCCTACGTGATTATCGCCTCCTTACATCTACATGCTTAAGATGTTGGACCTACATTAGTTGGTCACTTGGCTAAGGCACATTGCCCTAAAGTCTTTCCCACTCCTATGTCACCATTTTCACACACACCTATGAATTCATGGGCTAATTTGCAACATGTCACTACACATTGTGTCACTACCCATTGGGGGTTGGAAACACATAATAGGGTTATCCATCTAACCATCCTTAACATAAGGAGGTAACCTATTTATGAGACTTTGATCTAGTTATACATTGGAAGTTGAACTTTGTGTGAACTATTATTGTGCCCCTGACATTAAGTATTGTCCACCATGATGCATTTATGGCTATTGTCCTTATTGATTGATGATTTCACTTGATCTTGAGAGGGTTTTTTCAAGTGGTATTCTCACAACCGCAAAGGCCTTTGGAGACATGATAATCTTGTATCCACCAACATACCATAGGTCATTTTACACATTGCAAAGAGTAGATATGACCTTGATGATGCAACGTTGCACACCCAAATAAAAGAATTAAGATACTTGATGACTCCACTTAACTTAATTCTTGACACTTTGAGGTACCCCCTAGACCTTGAAACGCTAAGCCTATGAAGCTTGTAGTTGTATTTATAGATAATGTGCTCAATGGACCCAAGACACCCCTAGGATGGCCTTGACATTGTTTGATGGAATTTATTTGATCCAAAGCTTGAATGATAATGGTTATCTTTGAGATGATATAGGAGGGTTTGCACAACACTACTGGCCCCAACGCTTAGTAAAAGAGTGCCACGTCACACATCTTTCCCTTTAGATGATGACGTTGGAAACCATGATGATGTCTTGATTTCGAAGCATTCCCATTAACATGGAGCTACTATTTAGAGTACAGATCACTGATTTTTCCATTTTACACTTGTGGCCCTCTACAGCTCATTTGGAAGATGATGTCATAATGGAGGCGGCATTTTCTTTCACACGTGTGAGCATTTTGGCATCTTTGGTTATGTTTTTGGGCTATTGTGTTTTCTTGTAGAGTGAACAACCATTGAATGCCATGTTTTGGCAGTTGCAGTTGTTAATGATTCAAAAAATTGCATAAAGTTGTTATTGAACAAAATGTTTGAACTGCGTAAGGAACCACTGCAACCATGTTTCTAAATGATGTAAATTTTGGAGACACGCTTGACATCTTAGTGAATCATTCAAAAAAGAATCAGACGGACTAGCCTTGGCTATCACAAAAGAGTCAAATGGTGTACGGCCCTGAGAAATATGTATTTATTCATAGCCATGTCGTTGCACAACAAATTCACAGGCCCAAAGACCCAACTCAGCCAACTGTTTCAAATACATGCAACACGGAGCCTCAATAATCCATGTGACCAACCCCAACATCCTCGGCTCTAAGGCAGAGGCCGGCTATGAAATGAGACACTCTAACCTACAAAATTCCATCTTTGCCCCTACCAAGTTTTTCATTTCCTGTAGAAAAATATCAATAGATTTGGCGATAAAGCTGAAAAAACGTCTCATCCTCGTATATCATTTTAGACGAAAGAGAAGTTAGACATCAAGGCAGAAAAACCAAACATTTTTAAACCTAAAATAAGCTCCCGAGAGACTCTTCAGTTGGTGATGAAAGTTTATGATTGGAATAAATAATTCAAAGAGGTAGTGGGGTTCTTGAGCATTGAAATTGCAGTCCCATTGGTGATATTCAATGTTGCAGGCTATTATTTATTACCTAATTTGGGGAAAAAAATTGTTGGTGCTTCAATGATGTGAGATGTGCCTCTTATGTGGAGAATTTCCAGGGTTCAAGTAAATTTTTGTGTGGTGACCTAAAAGTTGGTAAGTCCCAAATTTCATGCAGAACGATTCTATTAAAAGCATAAGGTTTGCACGATAGAATGAATGGTTATCCTTAGGTATATACAAATACAGGGAAGATCTCGAAGTTCTATTGCTGCTACTAGGTCAAATTTCTATTGCTGCTACTAGGTTGAAGTTCTACTAGTGCTGCAAGGTCGAAGTTTTAGGTTGAAGATGCTACTAGAAGGTTATCATCTAAAGAGGAAGGGAGGGTTGACTTGGTGATTGGAGAAAGTTTGTGTCTAGGTAAAGGAATCTTGGATTATCTCGTCTTGTCTTGTGCCACTATAGAAAGAAGAGGTTTGACTGGGTTTTGTCGTGATTGTTCACCTACAGCTTGTGTCCTTGATCTTCATGTTATGGTTTTTGTAATTGCTTAATGAACTAAGATAAAATAAGAACACAAGAAAGTTAATAAGAACATAAGAATATCACAAGTGATTATCATCATAAAGAAAATATTTCTACCTTTCTGATTTTCCAACATGGTATCAGAGCTAAGGTGAAGAAGAAGGAAAAAGGGAGCCTGAAGATATATTGAAAGGAAAATAAGGAGTCTTAAGAAGTTGAATAAGGGTCATCAAGAAAATGGATCATATAAAGAGATAAGCCTATTGTCTTCAAGAACCATTTCTAACTCATTTAAGAGATAAAACAAACTAGAAGGAGCCTCCAACTACAGGGATTGGACAAAGTGGATAGATCTCATCCTTGAGAACAATAAACTCTTGGATCTATTCAAAGGAAAAGTAAAGAAACCTACAAATGAATCAAGTGAAGCAGAGAAAACAAAGTATAGAGAAAATATATATTGGCCATGAGTCTAATAGTGGATGGAATAAAGGACAATCTCATTCCATATATATCCATCAAATATTCTGCTCAAGAAATGTATGAGGCCCTATCGAAATTATTCACAATCAAGAATCTTGGTCAAATTGCAAGCCTCAAGAATGAAATAAGAACTATGAAGATAACAAAAGATGACATTGCGACATCCTTCCTTGGATCAACAGTTGGAAGGATACTCCTACATTCGAACAATTAAGGAATGCATGTAGTCAAGAAGAAGTTAGAATATCATTAGTAAGAAAAAAGGAGAATGGAGAGGAGAAAATATCAAATTAGAAGAAGTTAGAATATCATTAGTAAGAAAAAAGGAGAATGAAGAGGAGAAAATATCAAATTCCTATTTCATCACCAAAATAAAGGAACCTTCAACAATTTCAAAGGGCTAAGGAATAATAGACCCATCCAAGATTGAATGTTACAATTGTCACAAAATGGGTCACTATAGAAGTAATTTTCTCGAGAATTCAAGAAATAAAAGGAGAGATGTGGATGAAGAAAACATTGTCAATGAAGGTTAACCTAAGAAGAATAAGATTGAAGAATAAAAAATCAAGAACTTACACTACTAAGTTCTCTCTCTATCTTATCTCTCTTAGTCTTCTACGGTAAGTTTTGAATTGTTTTAATTTTTATGTACTCATAGGTCTAACTTGCTTTGGAAGAACATTTTTGAATTTTTTTTTATACAAATTATAGGTATCCCTCAATATTGGATTAAGAGGGAGCCCTCACCAATTTACCAAATATGACTATCTTACTCCTTGCATTATCCTTTTATATTTGGTTAAATGTATTATCATGATAAATTTATGTTCATTCCTTTTAATAATATTGTATACATTACTAACATCGTTATGTCTAGGAATTTTGAGTCACAAATATTCTTGTTAGGGTGATTAATCATTAGATTGAATAAACCCTCATCAAAAACATTCATAATTTAAGCCCTCCGTAATTTGTAATATTGGCAAGAACAAGCGACAGAGGATAACATCAAACCACTTTGGAGTCTAGGACCTAGCCTTCCTAGACTTAGAGAGGGCTCTCTCTGTTTTACGATTTATGATTTAGCTTGAGGGTTATAGTTGCAGATGATAGGCTAGTTATAGAAATACGAATGTTTGTTTGACTGATTGTATGGTTGGACAGATAGGGTTGCAAAGGTTATTCCATTGGGCAATGGAGTAAAAGGCTGGAATTTCACATCAAAATCAAGAGCAAATCACAGGGCAAGCTAACTGTGCTAAATGGATCTTAAGAGATGTATGAATTGAGGTGAAAGAAACAGTAAGGTTCAGTAGTGACTAAAGATCAATTAAGAAGTATTTAATCAAACTTCAGCAGAAAACATTCAGATTGTAAATATAGACATAATTAAGGCGCTCTGACAGCGAATCTTAATCTAAAATTTCTTATTTACAATTAGCTGAGCAGATACACAACAGAGAAAACAACGGAAACATTTAAACAAAGAAGAAACACATCACCATTGTAACACAGCTCAAGAATCTTGTAAACGGTCTTTGATTATCGATGTCCAGCTCCAAAATTACATTGCTCCAAGGGTAGTTCTTACAATACATGTGCTAAAATATCCAACCCTTGATAATGAGAATTCTAGCAGTATTTAACTGACAACTAATTCGGTTACCCTAATCTACTCTGGAAAACTTCATTTATTACAGGCAAACTAACTTTGGACAAGTGTGACCATGCAAGGCTCGAATAAAGAAAATCTTCTGACAACACCGCCTACATAATTAAATTTCGGTAACTTTTCAAGAATGTAAAGGCTCAGGCGGCCCTTCGTGAATCCAAAAAATGATTTGGAGGTGGTTGAGATGGTCGTGAAGAGGAAATGCAGGGTGGTTCTAACATCTGACTCTCTCTCTAGGCCGCCACTACATGGATCATAAAGGAGGATGCATTGTTGGCACTGCTTATCAACCGGTGGTTGTGTTGATGTGTCTATTGTGCCTTTTCAATCTTGAAATGTACACAATCTATTCCACTCTCTTTGGCTGGGGATCTTTGTGCTTATAACTTGTCATTATAATTCATCCACTTCTATGTATTTTCTGAAAGTGGGTCTGGTAAATAAAACATGCTTCAACTCATGTTGAATAAAGATGTCATCACTCAAGAGATCCCAGATAACTTTCTCGGTCACCCATCCTTGGATGCTAGTGAATTTGGTGGTATCCTTAGTTGTTCCTCTTAGTTTGGTCATATAATCTTCCCTTCGGATCATCTTTTTATTAGTCACAATAAATGAGGGAAATCCTTTTGCTATCAGGGGTTCAATCTTGTTCAGGAATCTACTAACGGCCAGGTCCAACTCACGACACATCTCCTCCAATTGCATTACTAAATTTATCTTAGTGAGGATCCTCTTCACTTCTAATATGGTTGTTTTTATGTCTGGTACATCGAGCACTTCAAGCTCATAGCTGGTCTTAGAGTTCAAGAATTCTATAATCTTAGGGGTTGTTTTTGACATGTTTCCTAATTCTTGATTTGCTTTACCAATGGCCACTACGCATTTGTCCACCAATTATTTTTGTTCAAAAATGATGTTGATGGGGCACCACATTTCTTCCACTGACTTAATGATAATACCCCAGATTATCAACTTCATTTGGCTCAGAATGTTACTATCTGAAAATTCCTTCTCTGCCTTCTCCAATCTATCGATCTGCTTTTTGGCTATCTCATGGGCAGTTTCAGTCCTGGCCTTTTAATCTTTCAGGATGCCAATCTATGCTTCCAATTTCCGGATCTCTTGTGCTTATCACGGTCATGCTTTCCATGGCCTTTGATAGTTGGTCTGTCATACTAGGTGTTCCAGTAGTTGTGGGAACAACTAATGGAATTGTTGAGATGGGGGTAGCTTCCACTGGAATGAGTGTACCTCGAGCTGCCTCTTTTTTCTCCTTCAGTAGTTTATCCAACTCATTCTCCATATGTTTGATTTGGGCAGACTATTCTATAGCTAACTTCAATATCTTTTCGTTATGTGATTCCTCTTCCTCAATGCCTTTGGCCAGGGGATATTTTGTTACTTGCATCTTGAGTTGCTTCCTAAGGACTGCTATATCATCATTCTTCTTCTTCAAAACCTCCTCCAAAGCTTGATTCTAAAGACTTAATTCTTGAGTCTTTAGCCATGGTAGATATTTGTTTTATCTTGAGTTGTGACTGAGCATTTGATAAGGATATCTGAAGCTTTGACAAGCTCAGGGTGGAGGCCACCATCTCTCCAGTATTCTTGTGTAATTCCATCTAATCAATGGGATGGATGTCCCTAGCATTAAATTCAAATGATACCTTCTTGTAATCTCTTGCTCCTTGTGGTTGTGGGACCAAAGCTTCTAGAAATTCCATTTGCATCATTTTCTTCTCAGTTTCAAAAGCAGACAATAGCCTACTTTGTTGACTTAGGGTCTACTTCCATAATTGGTTATAAGTTTTGGTCTTTAGTACCTCATTTCTTAATTTTATTTCCTTAAATGTATCATAAACTTATCTTTCTTGACCTTCTATGGCAAGTCTGGAAGTAGATGTCTGCAAGGTCTCCTGCTACAGAGATGTTGTGGTAGTAGATGCAGGGGATACCATTGTTTGACCACCCACTTGAGATGGTCATGGGGTGTCTGCGATATGAACCATTGTTTGATGCCCTGATTCCCCTCCTTGATCAATATCCATATGCACTAAGGCCCTCTTCCTATATCTTATTTTGAATTCTCCGCTAGATGTATCAGTCACTGAAGGTGACTGATCCTCTCTTTTCCTTTTTCTCCCTATCTCTTTTTCTTGCTCTTTCCCCTTGTCTTCTCTTCCTTTTGCATTCTTTCTTTCTTGTGGTGTTGGGGTCTAGACACCAGGAGTGGAGAACACTCGTTCTTCCTCTTTTTGGAGGGTATTATTCACCCATTCTATTCGATTAGAATATTGCTCAATTGAAGGCCTTTGTGTGTGAACATAGGGTGTGGACTTTCTTTCCACCCTCTTCCTGGAGATGATCCCTGGAGGGTCATAAGACCAAGTGAAATGGTGGCTAAAGCCCATCTCCTTCAGTATTTTTTCTGCTTCCTCTCTTGCTGCTCTATTGTTGCAGATGAAGGGTCCAATTTGTGATTTGATCCTAAACTGAGTCTTCTTTGCAGGGACAAAGTGGAGCTCATCTGCATGTATCATTTGCCTTATGTATTCTAGTGCAAAGACCCTCATGGAGAGGAACTTTGGAAATTTGTAAGGAGCTAGCTCACTTCCATAGACTCAAATCTCTGTGTAGTTTTGATACAAATACCAATCTGTTGTCTTCACTTGTTCTGTTAGTTGCGTGGTTTTTATGATTTCCTCATTTATCCTGGGCTCTGCTGCATCATTGAGTGTGTTTATGGCTGGATGTACGAATAAATCTACAAAATCCTTGTATGTAAAATTCTTCTGATCTTTTAGTAGCAGGGTAGTCCAGAATATGACAGATTGGGGCTCCTTATCTTCATTTACCTTGGACATCTGAAACTGAAACCTTCTAGACTGGAAATGGAAAAACATATATACCAACACAGAGGAGTATTTGAAAACCTCTTTTGTGTCAAACTTCAAAAATCTCTCATGAATGGCCTCTGCAAGAAATTGAGCATAGTTGAACAAGACTGTGGGTTTAGCACTTGGGGAAAGGGTGGACAAGAAACCTATCACAGCTTCCTCTACCCACTAATCAGTGTGATAACCTAACAAATAAGATAAAATAGACATAATGTGTTGGGTCCTATCATAAAAGGTAGATGAGGGATAAGGAGGGTTCTTTGTAGGTATTGGGGTATTAGGGGTCATGGAAAACTGCACTTTTTTGGCTCTCCTGGCAGGGTCAAGATTCTGATAAAATTTTCTAACGGCTTCATATGAGAAAGGGACCACTTGTTCAGGAGTGGGGGCCTGCATCATGTACTGGATGGATTGGGCATTGACTGTAAACAGGATTTCTCCTTATGGGGTGACTATGGTCCTCTGGTTAATATCATAACAGCTTCGGCACTTCCAAATGAAATCTGGGCAACTATGGGTCTTTTGGAAGATGTAAAGGGGCAACTGGGTCTCCCATAGGCTAAGGTCATCTATTCCTTCAAGGAATTGGTCCTCAAACCAAAAGTAAACATCAAACAAATCAAACTTAGACTCTATCTCATGAATTTTGTAATCTTTGTCTACTAGAGCTAAGTGATCCAAGTTCACTTGTGGGTAGACCATTGGATTAAAAGGTTGTTGATCTAGCTTTGGAGGCATTTTCCTCAATGCTTCTTCTTTCACGAACTTGCAATGGAGAAAGGGATAATAGAGAGGGGAACTTGAGAAAGGAAATGATAATGGGTCAGCACTGGGAAGGGATATAACAGTAGGGAACAGTAACTGAGATTAACAGTCTAAAGGATTCCTGTAATCCGGTTTCGCACAGTGCTAACAGTTCTTCTTTGAAATTCGCAATCTCTTCAATATTAGATGCAGATTTAATTCGTGTATTAGCTTGGTGATAACTACAGAGTAAAATTGGTAGTTATGCCGGCATTTGGTTATTTAACAGTAATGCGGAGGTGTGGAAGTGACGTGGGTCCGTTGGGTAATGGCCCGACCATTTATGGTGCAATGGCTGTCTGAACGGGAAAGGGATGTGACTTCAAACAAACAGTGGGAATGAAATCGTGGCATGGGAAGTGCATGCAATGGTCAAAAAGGTGGAGCAGTTTGGTGAAATGGCAGAAAAGGCTTTCTGGAGGGGGGTGAAAGTGGTAAGTGGTGTTAGGAGAGGGGGGTGCGAAAGAGCCCTGGGTGCAACACGTTGGCCGGACGGGCAGTATGGGATACCATCGATTCTGGACCCCCCCTCATGATAAAGCTCGAATACAGCAGGGGGGCTGAAAAATTTTGTGGGTCTTGTGATGTGCGGAGGAGGGCGGATATAGCGGGAAGCTGTAGGGAGCTTAACATAGATTTGACGAGGAGAGGAGTAAGTGGGTCTGCCCGGACTTGAAAAATCTTTAGATCTTAGTTATGGGAAACATTGCGTCTGTGTCGATATCGCATTTCGCTTTCGCGGTTCTTTAACTTTTCCTTCTCATTGTCCTTTAAAACTTGCGATGTGCACCTTGCGATCGGGTCCCACCCATCGCACATCGTAACTCAGTCACTTTAACATTTTCCCTTTGTGTTTCTTCTTTAAAACTTGTGATGCACGCTATGCGGGCCACGACCACGTCACTACCGTGTCACCCTGCCATGTCACCTTCCATGTCACCTGCCACATCATCTGCCATGTCATCTTCCACGTCATCTCATGTCGCAGATTAGTAATCTTAAAATTTTTCCTTTGCACTTGTTTTATAAAATCGGTGATTTGTGATCTGCGCTCAGGTCACCTGATATCACACATCGCACTTCGCTAAAGTTAACATTCACCACTCTCACTTTGTCTTTTTTCATTCTCGATTTGCGATTGTGATCAGGCCCTACCGTATCGCATATCACCCATCGGTGATTTTCACAATTACCTCCCACGGAAAATCCTTTTAAAACTTGCGATGTGCAAAAAGAGCGGAAGGTAAGGAAACTTATGGGTCCTACCAAACTGCATCGGTGGAGATTTATGCTTCGGTGATGAATTAAGAGGAGATGGTTGAAAATTGCGAGCTGCGAAGTGCGGGGTTAATGGGTCCCATTTTAATCGCATATTGATTCCGCAAAGGTTATATGCAATGGTTTTATAAATAAACTTTCCATTTGGCCAATGCGAAAGGTGACTTGGGCATGCGGTAATGCAATAAAAGGGGAATGATTCTAGGGAGAATGAAAATGAAAAGGTATGAATGGCGGGGTGGGTTCATTTATGGATTAAACTTTAAACTTCAGAATATGGAGAAAGTGAGGGGAAAAGAGGGTAAATGAAATGAGGGCAGAAATGACGTTTGATCACCATTAACTTATCAACAACAATTCTTCTCCTTTCCACTGAACTATAAGGAAAATTCATTCATTTGATGCTCTTTGACAGTCAGGGTCTCCCTTTCTTCTATGAAAATAAATGATAGCCATAGAATATTATTTTCAGCATATAAAAAATATAATCAGTGATCAGTCACCTTGTGATACTGTGAAATACAGGAGTCTAATAGTGGCTCCAACTGGGATGGCATCTCCTTCAGGAGTTGTTAAGAACACTGTAGACTAGTGGCCTGATCCATTGGGTTGACTCAAACCCTGCAGTCTGATCTGCTACAACCTTCAAACTGAAGTCAGTGCTTTCTGCAAACTGAGGTCTGGAATACACCTGATCCTGAGACTGAAAAGAAACCTAGAGCTGAAAACTGGAAACATGCTCAAAGTATTAAGAGCTCATTGACATACCTAACTACCCTATCTATGACTCTAATCATTTTTCTTTCCTTTTGGGGTGCATTTAGACTTGCAAACCCTGACATCATTTTTATTTTTGAATCTCTAACCTATCACCTATCCCTTATTTCTCCTATTGGTTCAGATTAGGCTATTGAACCAATGTCATTTTCTACCTACCTACTGATAAGCCAAGATTAAATGTTTTGGTAAATCTTAATTTTCTGACCTATCAACATAAATTTCAAAATTCTAAAATCATGCTTAAACTGTATGACTACAAAAAAACTCTTTTCAACTGTAGAGGCATTTTTTTTTAATTTTTTTTTAAGCTTATTAGACAAGGCTTATGGCCTTCACTCCGGGCTTCAACCTGGTCCAATGGATTATTGAAAATTGTAATGCTATGGTATTTACAATGATGAAAGTCTTATCTGAGTTTTTCAGCAGAGATAGTGTTTTAGCATCCTAACATTGACAGGACCTCCAAACAGCTCTGTTCCATCCATTTCTTGCAGGAAAAATGCATTGTCTCCTCTGAAAGAATGAATAATGTGTGGCCCTTTCCACAAGTTGTGAAATTTTCCATGATTACCTTTATCTTCTCGCCTGGAGTCCCATTTCAGCACTTTATCTCCGATATTGAAATCATTGGCTTTTGTCCTCTTGTCAAATATCTTCTTCATATTTTCTTGCACCACCTGGGTTCTGTTTTACACCTCCTCTCTGGACTGCTGCAACTGGATGGTCTGGCTTATTCTCCTTTGTATATCATTTTCTTCAACCTGCACTTCTTGAATGAGCTTCATGGCTGGCACTCCCAAGGATGTTCGGAAAACTGCATCCACTCCATAAACTAATTGGTATGGTGCCATGTCAATTGATTTCTTTGTTGTCAATCTGTCAGCCCACAAGGCATGTACCAGCTTGTTATGCCAAGATTTCTTATTATCTTCTAGCAGCTTCTTGATGATGTTGACTAGGCTCTTGCTGGACAATTAAACCAATCCATTACCTTGAGGGTAATAACCTGTTGAATGTCCCAAATAAATGTGATATCTATGGCCAAAGTCCACCATCTTCTTGGATTTAAAAGCAGTAGCGTTATCTGTAATAATTTTCCTAGGACACCCAAATCTAGACAGGATGTTGGCTTCAAGAAATTTGATAATCACTGAGTCAATAGCAGTTCTAGAAGGGATGGCCTCTATCCATTTGGTAAAATAGTATGTAGCAGTTAGGATACATCTATGCTTTACAGAGGAGGAAGGGTGGATTTCTCCAATGAAGTCTAAACCCCATTGTTGGAAAGGATATTCAATAGAGATAAGTTGTAAATGAAGAGGCATCAACTTTCCTTTTCCCTCAAAGATTTGGCATTTATGACAGGTGGCTACCATTTTGTGGGTATCTAGGAAAATGGTAGGCCAATAGAAACCATCTCTAAGGATCTTATTAGCAGTGGTTTTCCAGTAGAGATATCCTCCATAATCCCCTTCTTGGAATTATTTTGTAACCCTATCTACATCTTCTTGAAGCAAACATTTAAGAAATATGCCCCCAGAATCTTTCCAATACAAAACATTTTCTAGAATGCATAATTTTACATCATTTAATTTCAAGAATCTAGCCTTTGTTTTGGAAAAACCAGGAGGAGCATTTAAATAGAATAGAACATACAGTATATCTGCGTACCAGGGAGATTTTAGGTATGCTTCCTCAATAGGTGGAGTTGCCAGCTCCTCTTGTTCATCCAGTGAATGAATCATGTTAATATCTAGTGCTTGAAAATTTGTTTCAGCCATCAATTTGGCTAGTACTTGTCCCTTGATTAGTTTGGTGGTCCTAATCTCTAAATCATACTCCAAGATGACAGCAATCCACTTGCCTCTTTTTCCATCATGATCCTGTGTTAGGATGTCTTTGACAACGGTATTGGGCACAAATGCAATGATGTGTGAATGCAAAATGTAGACTCTAAAATCTTTGAGTGCCTTCATCAAGGAAAAAGCATGCTTTTCCATAATATTGTACTTCAAAGGTGCATCTCTTAAAGCTTGGCTAAAAAATGCTATGGGCTGCTCTTGCCCATCTTTATTCTTTTGCAGTAATACATCAGAAATCATGTGTACTGATGCAAAGGAGAAAATAATAAAGTCCGTGGTGAAATCAGGGTTGATAAAAAACAGTGCATGTGTGAGTGCTTGCTTTACCAAGTCGAAATAATGTTTAGCCTCTCTTGTCCACTTGACTCCTAAATCTCTCTTGAGCATGTTAGTGATATTCCTCAGGAGTTCTGCGAGGTTTGGTATAAACCTTCTTAAAAAAAATTCCAATGAAAGATTGTAGCTCTTTGATATTTTTGGGATGACTGATTTTCAATATGCCCTCAATCCTGTTGGGATCAATCTTGATTCCTTCTTCAGATATGATGTGGCCTAGAAGCTTTCCTTCTTCAAGACCAAATAATGATTTCTTAGGGTTCAGAGATAGACCGAATCTTCTGCATTTTTCAAAAAATATTCTTAAATGAGCCAAATACTCTTCATAATCTTTTGAATACACTGTAATATCATCAAGATATATCACAATGAAAAGACAAATTTCTTCTAAAAAGGAAATATCCATTGCTCTTTGAAAAGTGGCACCGGAATTTATTAATCCAAAGAGAATTTTTACATAAATGAAGGTTCCCCATGGAGTGGTAAAAGTTGTTTTGTGTTGATCATCTGTGTGTACCAGCACTTGATTGTACCCTAAAAAACCATCTAGCAAAGAGATTCTTTTGGAGTCCACTACCTTTTGTAATATGTGGTCCATATTTGGTAAAGGGTATTTGTCCCTAAGAGATGCCTTGTTTAGATTTCTAAAGTCAATGTAGAGTCTAATCTCTCATGTCTTATTTCTCACAGATACAATATTGGAAACCCATTCAGAGTACCTGATTGGGACTTTTATCCCATCATTGTACATTTTCTTGATCTCTTTCTCAACTAGTGGCATTTGGACAGGATTTATCCTACGCATTCTCTGTTTAAAGTTCTTTTGGTTCTCCTTGACTAGAACTTTTTGTTGGATAATATCAGTATCATAGGATTTGAGGTCTTCATAACTCCAGGCAAACACATCAATAAATTCTTTAAACAAAACAATGTATTTCTGCTTTATGGATACTGGCAGTGTCTTTGAAATATTTACCATCTTGGGCTCCTGCTCACTGCCTAGATTGCACTCTTCTATATTTCCCTCTGTGGATTCCATTTTTGGCTTCCTAGCCACATCATTAAAATCAAAAATTTCTTCTAGAGGGACAAGTCCCCTGGGCAAGGTCTTGTCTCTTAATTGTAGTACTTCAAATTCTTCTTTTTCTGGATCTTCATGCATCTCTTTCTTATACTTATCTTCATTTGCTGAAAAATGAACATCAGAATGGTGAGGGGGTTCCTCCCTACATGTTTTATCTCTAGTGGAACAGTCTTCTTCACATTCTAAGTCCATATTGGAGTCTTCAAACTCACCCTTTATTGCAGGAAATTCCCAATTTGTTTATCATCTCCAAAGACTTGAGAACATCTCATATTGTTGGGAACTACTAGTTGATGTTTCACCTGCACTGTATATTGTTTTTTAGGGTGAGGTAGCTGACAAGTGTTGGCTGAAAATGCTAACCCATTAGCCAAAATATCCTGGATCCTTGGAACTACAGCAAGATCATATTCTTCAAATGTTTTCAGTATGTCAAGTGCAACGTTTTTGTATGCTCTTAATCTGGGATGTTTGGATGAATACTCTCCCATGATTTGTTTAATGACTAGCTCAGAATCCCCATGCACAGAGATTCTTTTGGCTCCTATTTTCTTCAGTAGTTGTAAATCCAACAAGAGTGCCTCGTATTCAGCTATATTATTGGTACACTGAAAGTTTAGCTTGTAAGAATGCCCTTCTATGTAGTTTTTTTCAATGTTTCATATCCACACTCCTGCTCCTGATCCAGCTTTGCCACAAGAACTATCGAAACTCATATTCCAAAAAGGTTCATTTTCAGACTTGTGTTGCACAATTTCTATTTGGTCTGACTGTTGTCCCTTATGGTTTTCTTCTTCTTCAGTTACTTGTTCATCAATATTTACATCATTATAAAGAATAAATGAATCAAGGTCGGAGTGGATAGAGTACAAGGGGTAATTATGAGGCTTCTCTGAACTGTTGACCATGTATTTCATTAGAGTCTCCATGTACAATCTCCTTTGTTGGCCAAAAATCAGTATGGTGGCATAAGTCATATCCATTTGGAGAGTGCCTAAAAGCTTGGCTCCCCATGTACGTGATAAAAGCATACCATATTTTGGAGGGACGACTGCCACCACTATGTCCATCACTAGACTCTTGGCTGGTATCTAGGCTAATGTAATACAAAGATTTTTGATGAGGCCAAAACATTTAAATTTGCTGGAGTCAAATGAGTACAAGTCTTTGTAGGGTCTAGTTATCTCCAGGTCAAGTTTCTCCATAACGGCCTTTGGCATGAGATTATGAGATGCACCTGATTCTATCATGGCATTATGGAGAATTTTATTATGAATATTCAAACTAAGCTAAAGTGGGGGAACACCTCCGTCTTGGAATTTTCCCTCTACTTCTGGCCCAAACAAAAGTTCAGGTTTTTCATCATTTAGATTGACAGTATCAATGATTTCTCATATGTTCATATATTTTAGGATTTGGGACCTATATAGATCTTGGTTTACTAATTCAGTGAGAGGGACAGAGATTTTTATTTTGGCAATTTCATTCTCAATGTTGAATGGTGTCTGTGTCTTTGGCAAATTTGAATCACTCTTCTCAAGCACTATTTTTACAGCGATTTCAGATTTTTGACTTGTATAAGGGATAGCAACTAGAAATTTGCTAGGGTTGACTGATGTTCTGCTAGTTTTGCTTTATAGATCATTATTTCCGGTTATTTTAGTAATTTTCTTTCAACTCTCTGCTCTTTTCTTTGGATCAGCGTCAAGGGCCTTTGTAGCAAAGTTTTCAGAATTCTTTCTCTTGGGAATATCCGAATTTTTCTTGCTTCGGAGGTTATATTTTCTATGCACCTCCATGATGGCATTCTCGAATCCTTAATTTATAATCTTTAGACTCTTCAAATTCCACAGTAGTTTGAGTCGAATAAAATACATCTTGTTCTTCTTCGGTGAGGAAAATAGTATCTTCATCGTTGATTCCCATTAGATTAATTTGACTTTCTTCTAGTTCCTCAACCACCCCCTCATCCTCATCAGCATAATTTTCTTGGAATGGGGGCCTGATTTGCTGGCCAGGCCCTCTCTATTCTCTCTGTCTTATTTGAGGGGGGTTTCTTCTAAAGTTTTGGTTTCTATTTTGAGGATCTGGATGATTTTCCCTAGGGACATCTCTCTCATTCAAGTTGATTCTCTCCATGGTTCTCATCAGACTATCAATCTTAGCATTGGAAGTGGAGGCTACAGGCTCTTCCCTAATAGTGACTCGCTTCTCACTTCTCATTCTAGCCCTTTTTACAATCAGTTTTGCTTCCACACCTACTGCACTCCTCTGCATCTCTTCTAGCATAGCTGGATCTTTTTCTCTTAGTTGATAAGCCATCTCTGGGTCAAAACCATCTGAAAATTTCATTAGGGCTAAACCTTGTGGGCGTTTTATGTGAGGAGGGAGGGCGTTGTATATACTGTTGAACCTGGTAGAGTAATCTTGGACACTCTCACCAGCATTTCTCTTGATGTTTTCATATTCAGATAGGATTTGGAGAGGATTTTTCTTAACTTCCCATTTGTTAATGAACAACTGGTGAAGGGCAAGGAGGTCATGGATGTTATTTAGGGTCAAGCCTTTGAACCATTTTTTCACTTCTCCCCCTAAACTTTGAGCAAAAATTCTCATTTGGATAGTTTCATCCTCTATCTCTTGGTAGTCAAAAGCATCATTCATTTTGTCCACATGTTGCTGAGCAGTTTCAGGACCAGTTCCATCAAAATGTGAGATTTTGGATTGATAATCTTGTGGCATAAGCACGATAGGTTGTGGTAGCACTAATGGAGCATACTAGGCTACCATGATTGATGGTGGGGGAACCCAAGGAGGGTTTATAAGAGGAGGGTTTACTAAGGGAGGTGGGGGGTTAGCTGGAGGAAGGTGGACAGTGGGTGTATGAGTGGAGGTTTGGACACTCTGGTGGGAAAGGTTCAAGGGAAAGGTAGGAGATGAAGCTACACTTGAGTAATTTGGTTGAGGATGATAAAACTTAGAAACAACAGAAGGAGCTGCTGCAGTCAGAGTGGATAATTCTACATACTACTGAAGATAGGCATCATCAATAGCTGAGGTGAGTTCTATTACCAGAACTTGAAGGGAGTCAAAGTGTCGAAGAAGCTGAAAATCAGTTTGATTGGAGGTAGAGGCTTCCCCAAATGGACTTTGTTGTAATATGGATGGATCAAAAACTGTCTGGTCTATCCAATTCAGAGATTTGGTTCTTAACAAGCTTTGCTCAAAGTGTAAGTCAAACTGGATATCTTGCAAAGTTGCAAGGTTTTCAGGAAGGGAACTTGCTTTGTGAATAGGCTTGCTAATAGTTGGATTCTCAGATTTGGGAGTTTTTCTTAGGATTTTCTCTGGATTTTCAACTATAACAGGGGGATTTGGGTCAAGATGGGATCTGGTAAAGTTTCTTCTAGAAGCCATAATTCAGACCCAAGGCACAAACGGGCTGAATATTTTTACAAAAACCAATATGTGGAAAATACTTAAATCCCACAGTGTTTCTACTGGGGTTTATCAGTTCTAATGAAATAATAAGCTTTTCAATAATTCCCCAGTATGGTCGTCATTATGTTAGCCCTTAGTAATTTGTAAGATTGGCAAGAACAAGTGACTGGGGATAACATCAAACCACTTTGGAGTCCAGGACCTAGCCTTCCTAGAATCATAGAGGGCTCTCTCTGTTTTATGATTTATGATTTATCTTGAGGGTTATAGTTGCAGATGTTAGGCTAGTTATAGAAATAAGATTTTTTGTTTGACTGATTGTGTGGTTGGACAGATAGGGTTGCAAAGGCTATTCCATTGGGTGATGGAGTCAAAGGCTGGAATGGCACATCAAAATCAAGAGAAAATCACAGGGCAAGCTAATTGTGCTAAATGGATCTTAAGAACTGTATGAATTATGAGGTGAAAGAAACAGTAAGGTTCAGTAGTGACTAAAGAGAAATTAAGAATTCTTTAATTAGACTTCAGCAGAAAACATTCATATTGTAAATGTAGATAGAATTAAGGTGTGCCGATATTTAATCTTAATCTAAAATTTATGATTTACAATTAGCTGAGCAGATACACAGCAAAGAAAACAACGGAAACATTTAAACAAAGAAGAAACACATCACCATTTAACACAGCGCAAGAATCCTGTAACAGTCTTTGATTATTGATGTCCAACTCCAAAATTACAGTACTCCAATATTAGTTATTACAATATAGGTGCTAAAATATCCAACCCTTGATAATGATAATTCTAGCAGTATTTAACTAACAACTAAGTCGGTTGCCCAAATCTGCTCTAGCAAACTTCATTTATTACAGACAAACTAACTTTGGACAAGTGTGGCCATGCAAGGCCTGAATAAAGAAAATATTCTGACAACACCGTCTGCATAATTAAATTTTGGTAACTCTTCAAGAATGTAAAGACTTAGGAGGCCCTTCGTGAATCCAAAAAATGATTTGGAGGTGGCTAAGATGGTTGCAAGGAGGCAATGTGGGGTGGTTCTGACATCTGGCTCTCTCCTTGGGCCGCCACTGCATGGATCATAAAGGAGGATGCACTACTGGCACTGCTAATCAACCGGTGGTTGTGCTGATGTGTCTATTGTGCCTTTTCAATCTTGAAATGTACACAATCTATTCCACTCTCTTTGGCTGGGGATCTTTGTTCTTATAAATTTTTGGTATACTTCTTCCACCTCTATGTATTTTCTGAAAGTGGGTATGGTAAGGAAAACATGCTTCAGCTCATGTTGAATAAAAATGTCATCACCCAAGAGATCCCAAATAACTTTCCTGGTTACCCTTTCTTGGATGCTAGTGAATTTGGTGGTATCCTTAGTTGTTCCTCTGAGTTTGGTCATATAATATTCCCTTTGGATTAGATTTTTATTAGTCACAACCAGTGAGGGCAATCCTTTTTCTATCATGGGTTCAATCTTGTTCAGGAATCTGTTGACGGCCAGGTCCAACTCACGACACTTCTCCTCCAATTGCATTACTAAATTTCTCTTAGTGAGGATCCTCTTCACCTCTACTATGGTTGCTATTATGTCTGGTACATCAAGCACTTCAATCTAATAGATGGTCTTATAGTTCAGGAATTATATAATCTTAGGGGCTGTTTTTGGCATGTTTCCTGATTCCTTATTTGCTTTACCAATGGCCACTACGCATTTGTCCACCAATTATTTTTGTTCAAAAATGATGTTGATAGGGCGCCACATTTCTTCCACTGACTTAATGATACTACCCCATATTATCAACTTCATTTGGCCCAGAATGATGCTATCTAAAAATTCCTTCTCTGCCTTCTCCAATCTGTTGATCTGCTTTTTGGCTACCTCATGGGAAGTTTCAGTCCTGGCCTTTTGATCTTTCAGGATGTCAATCTGTGCTTCCAATTTCTGGATCTCTTGTGACTATATGGTCATGCTTTCCATGGTCTTTGACAGTTGGTCTGTCATACTAGGTGTTCCATTAGCTATGGGAACAGCTGATGGAATTGTTGAGATGGGGGTAGCTTCCACTGGGATGAGTGTACCTCGAGCTGCCTCTTCTTTCTCCTTCAATTGTTTCTCCAACTCATTCTCCATCTATTTGATTTGGGTAGACTGTTATATAGCTAACTTCAATAGCTTTGCCTTCTGTGATTCCTCTTCCTCAATGCCTTTGGCCAGGGGATCTTCTGTTACTGGCATCTTGAGTTACTTCCTGAGGGCTTCTATATCAATATTATTCTTCTTCAAAACCTCCTCCACAACCTGAAAATTGGCTAGGTCATAAACCTAGCTTCACTATTAAATCTTCTAAAGACTTAATCCTTGAGTCTTTAGCCATGGCAGATATATTTTCTATCTTGAGTTGTGACTGAGCATTTGATAAGGATATTTGAAGCTTTGACAAGCTCATAGCATTACTTGTCAGGGTGGAGGCCACCATCTCTCCAGCCTGCTTGTGTAATTCCATCTGATCAATGGGATGGATGTCCCTGGCATTAAATTCAAATGATACTTTCTTGTAATCTCTTGCTCCTTGTGGTTGTGGGACCAAAGCTTCTAGAAATTCCATCTACATCCTTTTCTTCTTAGTGTCAAAAGCATACAGTAGCCTACTTTGTGAACTTGGCGTCTGCTTCTAGAATTAGTTGTATGTTTTGGTCTTCAGTACCTCATTTCTTAATTTTATTTCCTTAAATGTATCATAAACTGATCTTTCTTGACCTTCTATGGCAGGTCTGGAAGTAGATGTCTCCAAGGTCTGCTACTGCAGAGATGTTGTGGTAGTAGATGCAGGGGAGACCATTGTTTGACCACCCAATGGAGATGGTCTAGGGGTGTCTGCGAAATGAACTATTGTTTGCTACCCTGATTCCCCTCCTTGATCAATATCCATATGCACTCGGGCCCTCTTCCTATATCTTATTTTTAATTCTCTGCTAGAGGTATCAGTCACTAAAGTTGAATGATCCTCTCTTGGCCTTTTTCTCCCTATCTCTTTTTCTTGCTCTTTCCCCTTGTCTTCTCTTCCTTCTGCATTCTTTCTCTCTTGTGGTGTTGGGGTCTGGACACCAGGAGTGGAGAACACTCATTCTTCCTATTTTTGGATGGTATTATTCACCCATTCTATTCGATTGGCGCATTGTTCAATTGAAGGCCCGTACGTGTGAACATAGGGTGTGGACTTGATTTCCATCCTCTTCCTGGAGATGATCCCTGCAAGATCATAAGACCAAGTGAAATGGTGGTTGAAGCCCATCTCCTTCAGTATCTTTTCTATTTCCTCTCTTGATGCTCTACTGTTGCAGATGAAGGGTCCAATTTGTGATTTGATCCTAAACTAAGTCTTCTTCTTTGTAGAGACAAAGTGGAGCTCATCTGCATGTATCATTTTCCTTATGTATTCCAATGCAAAGACCCTCATGGAGAGGAAATTTAGCAATTTGTAAGGAGCTAGCTCACTTCCATACACTCAAATCTCTGTGTAGTTTTGATACAAATACCAATCTGATGTCTTCACTTGTTCTGTTAGTTGCATGGTTTTCTGATTTCCTCATTTATCCTGGGCTTTGCTACATCATTGAGTGTGATGATGGCTAGATGTACGAATAAATCTACAAAATCCTTGTATGTAAAATCCTTTCGATCTTTGAGTAGCAGGGTAGTCCAGAATATGACAGATTGGGGCTCCTTATCTTTATTTACCTTGGACATCTAAAACTGAAACCTTCTAGACTGTAAATGGAAAAACATATATATCAACAGAGAGGAGTATTTGAAAACCTCCTCTGTGTTAAACTTCAAAAACTGCTCATGAATGGCCTCTGCGAGAAATTGAGCATAGTTGAACAGGACTGTGGGTTTAGCACCTGGGGAAAGGGTGGAAAATAAACCTATCACTGCTTCCTCTACCCCCTGATCAGTGTGATAACCTATCAAATAAGATAAAATAGACATAATGTGTTGGGTCCCATCAGAAAAGGTAGATGAGGGATAAGGAGGGTTCTTTGCAGGTATTGGGGTATCAGGGGTCATGGAAAACTGCAAGTTTTTGGCTCTACTGGCAGGGTCAAGATTCTAATAAAGGGCTTCATATGAGAAAGGGGCTTCACATGAGAAAGGGACCACTTGTTCAGGAGTGGGGGCCTGCATCATCTGCTGGATGGATTGGGCATTGACTACAAACAGGATTTCTCCTGATGGGGTGACTATGGTCCTCTGGTTAATATCATACACTTCCTCATGAACTCTAGGCAACTATGGGTCTTTGGGAAGATGTAAAGGGGAAATTTGGTCTCCCATAGGCTAAGGTCATGTGTTCCTTCGAGAAATTGGTCCTCAAACGAGAAGTAAACATCAAACAAATTAGACTCAGACTCTGTCTCATGAATTTTGTAATATCTGTCTACTAGAGCCAATTGATCCATGTCCACTTGTGGGTATACCATTGGATTAAAAGGATATTGATCTAGCTTTGGAGGCATTTTCTCAATCCTTCTTCTTTAACGAACCTGCAATGGAGAAAAGATAACAAAGAGAGGAACTTGAGAAGGGAAATGATAATGGGTCAACACTGGGAAGGGATATAACAACAGGGAACAGTAACCAGGATTAACAGTCTAAAGGAGCCCTGTAATCTAGTTTCGCACAATGCCGAAAATTCTTCTTTGAAATTCACGATCTCTTCAATATTACCTGCAGATTTAATTGTTGTATTAGCTTGGCGATAACTACAGAGTAAACTCTATAGTTATGCTGGCATCTGGATATTTAACAGTAATGCGGAGGTGTGGAAGTGGCACGGGTCTGTTGGATAATGGCCCGACCATTTATGGCACAGCGGATGTCTAAACGGGAAAGGGATGTGACTTCAAACAGACAGCGGGAGCGAAACCGTGGCACGGGAAGTGCATTAAACGGTCAGAAAGGTGCAGCTGGTTGGTGAAACGATGCAAAAGGCTTTCCAGAGGGGGGTGAAAGTGGTAAGCGGTGTTAAGAGAGGGGGCTGCGGAAGAGCCCTAGGTGCGACACGTTGGCCGGACGGGCGGTATCCCCCCCCCCCCCTCATGATAAATTTCGAATACAACGGGGGGGCCGAAAAACGTTGTGAGCCATGTCATGTGCGGAGGAGAGCGGATATAGCGGGAAGCTGTGGGGAGCTTAACATAGATTTGACTGGGAGAGGAGCAATTGGGTCCACCAGGACTTGAAAAACCTTTAGATCTTAGTTTTGGGATACCTCGCATCTGTGTCGATATCACATTTCGCTTTCGTGGTTCTTTAAATTTTCCTTTGTGATGTCCTTTAAAACCTGCGATGTGCGCCTTGCGATCGGGTAACACCCACGCACATCACAACTCGATCACTTGAGTTTCTTCTTTAAAACTTGCAATGCGCGCTATGCGGGCCACGGCCACATCACTTCTGCATCACCTTGCCACATCACCTTGCCACATTAGCTTCCACATCATCTGCCATGTCATCCACCACGTCATCTCATGTCTCAAATCGGTAATATTTACATTTTTCCTTGTTTTATAAAATCTGCGATCTACGCTCGAGTCCCACCTAATATCACACATCGCACATCCGTGAACTTAACATTTACTACTCACACTTTGTCTTTCATCATTTGCGATTTGCGATTGTGATCGAGCCCCACCATATCACATATCGCCCGTCGGAGATTTTCACATTTACCTCCCGCAACAAATCCTTTTAAAACTTGTGATGTACGAAAAGGGAAGAAGGTAAGGAAACTTATGAAATTAAAAGTTTTATATGAGGATTTTGGCCATGTATAAAGGTTGTATGGGTCCCACCAAACTACATCGGCGGAGATTTATGCTTCGGTGATGAATTAAGAGGAGAGGGTTGAAAATTGCGGGCTGCGAAGTGCAGGGTGAACGGGTCCCATTTTAATCACATATTGATTCTGCAAGGCTTATATGCGATGGGTTTCTAAATAAACTTGTTATTTGGCCGATGCGAAAGGTGACTTGGGCATGAAATAATGCAATAAAAGGGGAATGATTCTAGGGATAATGAAAATGAAAAGGTATGAATGTCAGGGTGGGTTCGTTTATGGATTAAACTTCAAACTTCAGAATATGGAGAAAGTGAGGGGACAAGAGGGTAAATTAAATGAGGGCATAAATGAGGTTTGATCATCATTACCTTATCAGAAACAATTCTTCTCCTTTCCACTGAACTATAAGGCAAATTCACTCATTTGATGCTCTTTGACAGCTCTGAAAATAAATGATAGCCATAGAATATTATTTTTAGCATATAAAAAATCTAATCAGTAATCAGTCACCTTGTGATACTGTGAAATACAGGAGTCTAACAAAACACTAACTTAAGGGTGTGTCAATATTGATTATGAAACCCTAGTCTTCTTAGGGTTATTGATGAAATCTAGAAAAATGTTATTCTTTTGATGTTTATGGTTTTGGTACTGTTATAATAGAAACCATATTCCTTTAGCATTTTTTATGTTATGTATTGAAATCCTAGACATTTAAGGTTTTTGTAAATTAGGGTTTGTGAGAAAAACCCCTATAATATCTATAGTAAGATCCTAAGAATGAAACCCTAGGTGTATATTTGTTTGTCTGATAGAAACCATAGCCTGATCAAAATTGTTATATGTCTAACTTTAGTGTATTGATATTTGTGTCTTGGGTTTCACTAATATATGTTGTTATGATATGCTTGTGCATGATTATGAAATATATATATATATATATATATATATATATATATATATATATATATATTAACCTATTTGTTGATGATCATAGTTTGTGAATTCTAGGGTTTTGTAACTAAGCCCTAGTAGAAGCTTGATATTCTAGGATATGGTGATTTTGCTTCCATTATGATGATAAATCTAGGGTTCACTACAAACCCCAGTAGGATTTTGTCATATTGTTGAAACCTTAGATTGTGCTATGATATATTTTGATTGTTGATATCTAAGGCTTAGTATGGAATCTAGGGTTTGCATCAAATCATGATATAAATCTAACATATAAATTTTGAAAATCGTTAGATGCTTTATAGAATTGTACTTGTTTGAATTACTTCTAATGTTTGCAATATATCATAGTAGATTTTGTTATATCTCTTAAATTAATATTGAGACTTGTTGATGGCTCGAAATGTTTGCCTCAACATTAGGGGAAAACCACCCAGTCGGGAACTTAAAGTAACTCCTTTTCCATTTGGAATGGTGGTTCCAACTAGTTAAACTAGGTCCAATTACATTTTCTCTATCTCTACTAGCTTAAATTATTCCCTTTTCTTACCAATAGAGAAGAGACATCAGATCAGCCCTCTTGCTAAATTCGTGCAAGAGAGTGATCCTTAAGTTTATCTAGGGCTCACCCAAGCCACAAACTAAGTTCTTCCCCTGTATCAGGGAACTTGTAGAATGTAGAAATTCAAACTAAATGCAAATTAATTCTAAGATAAAAGTAAACTAATTTTATCTCAAATTGGGAAAATGATAGCCCTCTCTCAATTCAAGAGAGGATGAACTAATTAAATAGGGGAAAGAGATTGTTTATATGATTGAATCCATTATATAATTTTCATTAACTAAAGAAGTAGTCCATTTAATTAATGAAGATAAATCAAAATAGGAATGTAATTAACCAATAAGTAGTTACTTCCTAACACACTCCTATATCAATGAATTCAGATTAATTCTAAACTCTATTATGTCCCTTAGAGATAGATTGTAATATTTCAAATTTTACATATGTTTATTGGAATATTAGAGTTCTTACTTATTTTGCTTAACTAAGTAAATAAATGGGTGAAGGGACCCATAATCCCTTAAGATGAATAAATCCACTCCTAAGAGTGTGAACATGGTTAATTAGCTCATAAAGCTACATCATGGAATAGTGGAGAAGCTTATTAATGAATTAAGAGTCGGGATCAAACATCATTAATAAGAAAGAACATGGAGAGATAAAGGAGTCAAATAAGATCTAGGAGGAATCAAAGTAAGATCATAAAGCAATAAATGATGAGATGATGGAGGAAGTCATGCATTAATGCACACATGATGGAGAGGGTGAACATTAAATGCAGAGATCATGGAGATCATGGAGAGACAATGCAGTCTATATGGAGACCTATGTCCACATGTGCATCGCAGTTATGAGGTGGGCCAAGGCATGGGAAGGCTCACGATCTATATAATGAAGATGAAGGCAACATTAGAGGCAATTTTTGTATTATTGATTTGAGATCTGTTTAGATCTAGATTTGACATTTGACATTTCTATGCACGCTTATGTTATTTAGCTAAGTCTACAGTGTTGTTTAGCACAAGGTTTTCCTGAGCGGGAATCCCACCCTTACCCACGGGGGAATTTGAGTGCCTACTCTGGGAAGGTTATTCTGAGCTCCCATTCATCATCAGGCCTTGGTGCCACATTTTTAGACTCTTTGCAGCCCATACATCTTCAGAAATAACGCATTTCTTCATTAGGGTTTGAGAGGAGGAGGTTGTCCTTTATAATTTCAGCTGAGGAACCAGTGGAGGGTTCATCCTTTCACTTTGAACTTCAAGATAAGCCTTCCAGCACTTTAGATATATATTAAAGATCAGGCCAAACATATCATACCTCCATGCAGCAGCAGTTCCATCAAGGATTGCGCAGTCCAGTCCTATAGATCCTTTGGAGGAGGGAAGTTTCCAGTACTTCAGCTGGAAATCTTGTGAGGGATCTTCCCCTCATTTTTTACTTATTATTTCCATCATCCTTGAGCTGAATAGACATATTTTGCAGCAGGAATCAGCCTCTCCCTCCTAGACAACGCAGTCTTTCCAGTTGTTGTGTATGCAGCAATTGTCATCTTGAGAAGAGGAAGAAGAATCTAGATCTCAAGCTTCTAGCTTGGAGATCTAAAGGAGGGATCAGCCCTCAAAGCATAGATCTGATATATAGCACATTGCATCTATCTTACATCATTTTATACTTCAAATCTACATAACCCAGTAGTCAAGGGATCAAACCTTAGGAGGGTGAATTTCTGATCTTCTTAGATCTGGATTTCCTTTCTTGGTTATCTTGGGTTTCCATCATAGTGCCTAGATCTTCAATCTTCGCATCATCAGAGCTCCAAAGAACCATAGATCTACACTTTCCCTTTCAGCCAACAGCTATAATATCATCATCAGCTAAAGGTACAATGCAGTATACATCTTCCAGCAACTCCAGTTACGCAATTCCTTCTTTGGCATGATTTCAAGGTCATTCTAGGACACTTCTTTGGCTTGAGTGCTTCTATTTTATGCATTGTTGTACTTATCATCCATTTCCAAATAATAAAATGGCTCACCTATTTTTTCTATATCTATGTTGTTCATAACTTATGTGTACATATTATGTTGTTTCAAATATTTTGTTGGTGTATTACTGCATTCTCCCCTTTAGGATATTACAATGGTATCATAGCATGATCTTTGGCTCAACTTGTAAACATTCTTGAAAACATAAGAAAATCATATAGTAGATTCTTTAAATAATGGAGGGATTAAGTTTTATAGCATCTCTCTTTAGCACTATGAAGGATCTCTCCAAGGAGATCAATGAAATGAAGAGAGAAAGGCAGAGAGAAGCCTCAAGAAGGTTTCAGAAAGAAGAAGGTCCCAGTACTTCTTATCAACAAGAAAGAAGACTGGAGAAGCATAGAGCTCCTCAAATATCTAATATGCCCACTTTCTTTAAAGAGGAAAGTGAATGAAATGGAGATAGAAGAAATTTGGAGCCTGAAACTCATGAGACTCTAAGTCTATATCTTGAAGAGTAAAAAGCACATTCTAGAGCATTCAAGGAGAATCTAACTCTCCAAGAGTTTTTTCAACTCAAGTAAGAACGAATATCCTACAGCAGTAATAGAAGAAAGAGGCATAATATATTCTATTTTCCTGCATTTGATGGATCTTCCTCAAGCGCTACAAAGTCTTGGAGGAAAGAGTTAGATGCATTCTTCATGCTACATCCTGTAGTTGAGAAAGAGGTTGTTCAGATTGCAGCTCTTCACCTTCAAGGTGAGGCAAATGAATGGTGGTTTGGTCACATGGAGCATGCGAAAGTGACTGAATATTCAGACTTCTTTTAAAGGATAAGGAAGGAGTCTGATAAAAGAGAACCAGAGACATTTCACAAAGGGACATTTCCTAAGAAGCCAAGGGAGAATGTCATTCTTGTCACTCTGGACAAAGAGTCACTTCATTCATCACCAGTTGCAGAACTACTTGTTTCAAGAGAAGAGGCACTTGCATCTTTGCAAGGTAGTCTTAAGCTCTTGACATATAGAGTCACATGCATGATTCAGGAGATGCATGAGGAAGAGGAGGTAGATTCCAACGTTGGTACATTGATAGAAGAAAAACCATCACTCTTACCAGCAGTTGGAGAGAACATTACACCAGTTGAAAGAACTCTTGTGATCTTGCAAGATGTTCCCAAAAATCATTTGGTTCAAGGTTTGCAATAATTTCCATCCCATATTGTTTAAGTACCTCTTATTGAAGCTTGTGGGGACATGCCATCAGGGCCATTTCATAACCAAGGACTAGAGCAACATGTTGATTTGAAGCAGAAACCTATCACTGCGCAAAGGACCCTTGATCTAATCAAGGAAAAGATGAAGAGCTATCCCAGTTGTCATTGTTGAGATACGCTCAACCCTTTGAGTTGAAGTGTGGAGTTTCAAAAGATGGGATGAGTATGATCCTATGTACAATGCCGGGCTATGATTTTATAATTGTGCCTTTCCATGAGACAACAGATACAGTGTTGTTAATGAGCAGCAGTGATGAGAAGAGGACCCATTCATTGTTGGAGCATTCCAATGGCAGCTTCACTCTTGAAGCATTGGAGATTCAGATGATATATGGTATACATCTTGAGATGGGAAATATTTTTCCTTTTCAACATGACACTTTCTCAATGAGCATCTCACAACTCAAAGAGAAACTTCTACCTACAACATATTTAGAACCTTATGGGTTTTGGAGGGCCAATGATGAGAGGATCTCACGGAGAGATCTCATAGGAGGTGCATTTCAACATATCATGGAGTGCAAAGTTCTTCAACATTTTGAGGAGGTTGGTGTCATACAATGGGAGGATACCAAGTTTATGCATAATGAGATCCATCACTCACATTGGAATGAGTGGTTTTTGATGTGGAGCAAGGGGTTTCAAAGCCACTTGCAAAGCTATGATACAGACCAACAAGAAGCTTAGTTGCGCTGGTTCTCTTGGGTGAGTATGATTACTACCCAAAAACACATATTTTCATGATCCATACCTTCCACAACACTGATGTAATGAAGGAGGAGTCATGGTTTCACTGGCTGCTCTTGGGTGAGTATGGTTACTACCCAATGGCTCTTATTGCTTTGACCCATGCCTTACATATCAATGGCAGAATGCAGCAAAAGAAGGCATGGTTACTTTGGTTGTTGTTAAGAGAGTTTGGCCATCACATGACATCTCCCATGTCTATGTCTTTTGTACTGTTTGGAACATGGCATAACACTCTCATGATGTGTAATGATGGAGTTTGTTTGTATTGGGTTGATATGACATTTCACATGTCAATCAGTATGTTGTTTTTGCTCCATGATCCACATGATAATGTGAAGAGGCAGCAAGAGATATTTTTTCTATGGTTATTCTTGGGAGAGTTTGGCTTGACATACTTCCCTACTTTGCATGGTAATGATGGAGGATGGCAGCAAGAGGCATTCCTCCGATGGATCTTATTGGGAGAGTATGGACAACATACTTGGTATGATGATGATGTGGTGGGGCAGCAAGATGCATTGTTGTGTTGGCTTCTCTTGAGAGAATATGGCCAACCCACTTGGTATAATGATGGTATGGTGTGGTAGCAAGAAGCTTTGTTGCAATGGTTTCTGTTGGGAGAATATGGTTTGACATATTTCATGCCTACCTATATGTATCTACTTCTTATTTTGAACAATATTGGGATGATGCTTGGATCCAACAAGGCCAACGGGGCTAAAGATGGAAGCAGGGAGAGGCATATTCCACTTCATGAAGCATGGAGTGGAGGAATGTTTTGTGAATTGGGACTTTCCTTTTGTGGCAGGTACCACTTCATTTCATGTATCTCATGCATTGATGATGATGTTGGACAACATGTGGCTGTCACTTGGGACTTCATTGAAGATGAGGGACATCTAACTATGCAATTCAAGGTCACTCTAGACATTCTAGAGAGAAAACTTTGGAGATAGGCATGCATAACATGTTGTGGAAAATGGGGAGGCCTTCCTTGTGAGGATGCCATTTTGGAGGAGATATATGGCTGGAGCATCTACTTTTGCAGTTTCTTGAGGACAGGAAAAATTTTGGCAGGGAGGACTGTAATATTCCAAATTTTACATCTGTTTATTGGAATATTAGAGTTCTTACTTATTTTTCTTAAGTAAATAAATGGGTGAAGGGACCCATAACCCCTTAAGATGAATAAATCCACTCCTAAGAGTGTGAACATGGTTAATTACCTCATAAAGCTACATCATGGAATAGTGGAGAAGCTTATTAATGAATTAAAAGTGGGGATCAAACATCATTAATAAGAAAGAACATGGAGATGAAGGATTCAAATAAGATCTAGGATGAATCAAAGTAAGATCATAGAGCAATAAATGATGATATGATGGAGGAATTGGTGCATTAGTGCACACACGATGGAGAGGGTGAACATTAAATGCAGAGATCGTGGAGAGACAATACAGTCTACATGGAGACATATGTCCACATGTGCAACGCAGTTATGAGGTGGGACAAGGCATGGGAAGGCTCACAATCTATATAATGAAGATGAAGGCAACATTAGAGGTAGGTTTTGTATTATTTATTTGAGATCTGTTTAGATCTAGATTTGTCATTTGACATTTCTATGCACGCTTATGTTGTTTAGCTAAGTCTGCAGTGTTGTTTAGCACAGGGTGCTCCCAAGTGGGAATCCCACCCTTACCCACGGGATAATTTGAGTGCCTACTCTGGAAAGGTTATTCTGAGCTCCCATTCATCATCAAGCATTGGTGCCACATTGTTCCTACTCTCTGTAGCCCATACATCTTCAGAAATAATGCATTTATGCATTAGGGTTTGAGAGGAGGAGGTTGTCCTTTAGTATTTCAGATGAGGAACCAGTGGAGGGTTCATACTTTCATTTTGTGCTTCAATATCAGCCTTCCAACACTTCAGATCTATATTAGGCATCAGGCCAAACATGTCATACCTCCATGCAGCAGCAGTCCCATCAAGAATTGTGCAGTCCAGTCCTATAGATCCTTTGGAGGAGGGAAGTTTCTAGTACTTCCACTGGAAATCCTATGACGGATCTTCCCCTCACTTTGTACTTATTATTTCCATCATCCTTGAGTTGAATAGACATATTTTGCAGAAGGCATCAGCCTCTCCCTCCTAGACAACACTGTTTTTCCAGCTGTTGTGTATGCAACAGTTGTCATCTTAAGAGGAGGAAGAAGAAGTTAGATCTCAAGCTTCTAGCTTAGAGATCTGAAGGAGGGATCAGCCCTCAAAGCATAGATCTGATCTATAGCACATTGCATTTAGATTACATTAGTTTATGCTTTAAATCTGCATAAACTAGCAGTCAAGGGATCAAACATTAGCAGGGTGAATTTCTGATCTTCTTAGATCTAGATTTCCTTTCTGAGTTATCCTGGGTTCCATCATAGTGCCCAGATCTGCAATCTTGGCATCATCAGAGCTCCAAATCACCATAGTTATACACTTTCCCTTTCAGCCAGCAACTTTAAGATCATCATCAGCTAAAGGGACAGTGCAGTATACAACTTCCAGCAGCTCCAGTTATGCATTTCCTGCTTTGGCGTGATTTCAGGGTCATTCTAGGCCACTTATTTGGCTTGAGTGCTTCTATTTTATGCACTGTTGTACTTATCATCCATCTCCACATAATAAAATGGCTCACCTATTCTATCTATATGTATGTTGTTCATAACTCTTTTTTTCACAGTGAAAAATTTCGTAACTATTCATATTAATGATCAGCTACCTGTTACATATGACTGTAGTATAAAACTACTGTTTCTGTCCGAAAATATACAATTACAAAATTAGTCATATTTTCATAAAAGACTGTAAGCAGTCACAGTCCCAAAACATGACATATACAGTGTAAGACATAAAAGTCCACCTAGTAAGTTCGGTGCATAACTTACTAAATCCTACAGACCCAGAATATAAGTATGAAGTAATATACATGCCGAATAAATAAAAAGGGGAGGTAGAACAAAATCTCCCTGCAAGTAGCTGAAAAACTAAACATCAAAATCAGGAGGAGTCTCCTCGATAAAAGGCCGATGATAATATCTGTAGATCTGTCCCTCTGTGTGCTCTGTGATATGCCAGGTACCCCAGGTCAGCTCCGAAGCTTCTTTGGACAGTTGATCAGCCACTTTGTTCCGAGACCTGTAAATATGAGTCACAGTGATGGAGTCAAAGAGTGATCTGAGATGGTGAACCTCATGCAGCAGTGCAGACAGTGTGTGCGAGTGGCATAGAGATATGTTTTTGAACCAATTGGTCACAAGTTGTGAATCGCCAAATATCTGGATGGAGTCACATAAAATGTCTCGAGCAAAGGTAAGAAGAAGTCTGAGGCTCTGCAGTTCGGTGTAGTTGTTGGTACCAGGTCCTAGCCCCATTCTGATGTTGTAGAAGTGCTGATCAGTCAAATAAAGTATGGCTCCCCCCCCGCACCCATGTGCGTTGGACGCACCATCAAAGTATGCCCACGCCCGGCTGTAATCGATAGTTACAGGGATCTCATGTGAAGGCTTGCAGCTGCAACAGTCCTCGGGTATAAGCATATATGTGGCGAGAGAGGCTGCGGATATCCTATGACAGTCAATAGGTATATCATTGAAAATCAGATTGTTACGACCAATCCATAATTCCCAAGTAACAATAAGAGGGAGGTTGCGTAATTTTGTATTGTGAGCAGAAAGCTGCCACCAATGAGACCAGGCTTCTGATAATGAATCACCCTGCCAATAAAATCTGCAACCCAATTCAGTAGTGATCCTGGACCAAATGTTTAGTATGATGCGGCAGTGCAAGAATAAATGGAGGGCATCCTCCCTGTCATTTAGGCAGTAACAACATCTAGAGGCCCCGTGGAAGGCTCTTCTGTGGAGGAAATCCGTGGTAGGAATGCAATCTTTAAGCAAGCACCAGAACAGAAGCCTGTGTTTATGCGGGGCTTTCAATTTCCAAATGTTTCTCCACCACCAGTCCTTGATGGGGGGTTCCCTGTGCTTAATTAGTTCAAGGTAGCCAAGCTTTGGAGTATAATGCCCATCCTTAGAAACAGCCCAAATCAAGTTGTCTGGTTGGTCGGTGATGCGAATGTGTGTAGCTTTTAAAGCCCAGATATATTTTCCCCAGATACGTGTGCCCTCCTGGGGGATCCCCAAGTCACCCGCCTGTAGCCAGGCTTGTTTTCGCCAAGAGGTATGTGCCCAGTCAACAATCTGTGCCAGGAAGATGACATTTCTGTGGGCAAGGTGTTGAATAATAAACTCCGGAAGTTTGTGATAAACCCCACTCCCTGACCAAGAGTCAGTACCTATTCGTACTTGAGTTCCCGAACCAATCTGCCACGAAAGACCACTCTGGAGAATGAGGGCCGCCCTTGTGATAGCCTTCCATATGATCGATGCCCCTGAATTCAGAGTGATGCAGCCGCAGATCCAATCCAGAGGACTTTGGGGCGAGATATATTCGGCGACCATGACCTCCTTCCATAGACTCTGACCTGTAATAATGTGCCAACCCATCTTAGCTGCAAGGGCGCGAGAGAAAAGGTGGAGATCCTTTAACCCCCAGCCACCCCATTGTTTGGGCAAGTTAATGCGGTCCCATGCTATCCAGGCGAATGTGGATGTCTTACCTTGGTTGCGCCAAAGAAAATGCCTGCAAATGTTTTTTATCCGATTGGTGATGCCAATCGGAATCCAGGCCAGGGTCATCCAATAGACCGGGATGGCTTCCAGAACAGACTTGATGAGTATTAGTCTACCTGCCCTGGATAGCCATCGGTTATACCAGACATTAATTCTGCGCTCAATTTTAGCTAAGATCCAGTTCCAATCCTGAATGTGATAATCATTTGGTTTGATGTGATACCCCAAATACTTGAGGCCGTTGTTGATGTCAATACAGACAAAATCGAAAAGATTTCGAGAGATGTCTTGTTCCTGTCGCGAGCACCCAGTCATGATGATAGATGATTTAGTGCTATTCGGTGCCATACCGGTAGCCTTGCAAAACCATTTCAGGAGCAGGTCAAAATGAACAGAATCTTGCCTAGTGCCATTTAGGAAAATAAGAACATCATCTACAAATAAGAGGTGAGTGAGGTATAAATTGTCCACAATCCGGAGCCCTTGAAGTAATCCTCTATCTTTAGCATTGTTGATAAGCACGGATAGACCCTCCATGACTAGGACAAATAGTAGAGGAGAAAGGGGGCAGCCCTGGCGGAGTCCCCTTCCCGCATGGAAGAAATTAGTAGCAGTACCATTGATCAATATGTTGAAGGTAGCGTGACAAACACATCCCATGATCCAGTTGATAAAAGTATGAGGAAAACCAACATGGATCAGCATGAGGTGTAGGTAACTCCAGTCAACTTGGTCGAATGCCTTAGTAAGATCAATCTTGAGGATGGTCGATTTCAGCCGGAGAGATTTAATAGAGTGTAGGGCCTCCTGGGCTGTACCAATAGCCTCATGAATTTGCCTGTGTTTCAGGAAAGCAAATTGTTCCTTTCCAATATGCTCTGACAGGAAAGGTTTGATGCGATTAGCAATAATTTTGGAAGTGATCTTGTATATACAATTGCACAGCGAAATGGGCCTGAAATCATTGAAACTGTTTGGTTTGTCCGACTTGGGAATAAGAGCAATAAAAGTGGTGTTAAATCCATCATAGATCCTGCCCCGCTGCCTGCTGTCTTCTATCACCGCCAGGAGGTCTGCTGATATGAGATCGAAAAAATGGATGAAAAACTCAACGGGCCAACCATCAGGACCCGGGCTCTTGTCTCGCTTGAACCATTTCAAAACACCCTCCAGTTCACCCATGGTGACCGGGGAGTTGAGATCTTCCTGCTGCTCCTGTTCCACGATGAGTTTAAAGTTTTGAGTAATGCGCAGGATATCAGGTAGATTTATATTTGGAGAGGCCCTGTACAGATTAGAGAAATGTCTGGTACCCAGCTCCGATAACTGTGCATGTGTTTTAGCAGTGATGCCATTTCGGTCTGACAGTTCCCAAATGGTGTTAGCCGCCTTGCGGCCATTTGCATGCTGCTGAAAGAATTTTGTGTTCTCGTCACCAGCCTGAATCCATATAGCCCGACTTTTAAGCCTCCAATCTTCCTCAATCTGTTTCAGCAGTTTGGCTTTTTCAGCTTCGAGTGAAAAAAGTTGTGCCCTGGCCTCCTCGTTACGATAACCCAACAGTTCCTCATTGTTGAGTATGCTAATTTTATCCTCAATACTATGTAGGGCCTCCCTTTCCAGTTTCTTTTTGTTCCGGACCCAAAGAATGGTGAGGTTCTTTATGCGCTTAAGGTTTTCATTGAAAGCCCTGCCAGGGTCAATATTCGTCGGAGGTCTGAAGTGCGTCCAGGATTGATTGACCAACTGGTTATAGTCCGGATCTCTCAACCATCTGGAATTGAACTTGAAAGGGGGGCGTGCTCTATCAGGGCCACAAGCAAACTCCAGGAAAATGGGCGAGTGATCGGATTTTCCTCCAGATCCAACCCATTGCCGAGCACGAGACAGAACTGGGAGAAGATCCTGTTTAATAAGAAATATGTCAAGGCGCCGGGCCAGAGCAGCATTACCAGTCCTTCTATTCCGCCAGGTAGGTAACAACTTGGTAGTCTGAATGTCAATCAGGTGAGAGGTACCGAGTTCAGAGTTGAAAAACTCTGCCAATGGGTCCGGGGTTGCCTGGGGACCCCAAGATTCAGCAATACCCAAAGAGAAATTAAGGTCGCCACCTAATATGAGGTGAGGGGCAGACATAAGAGAGCAGGACAAAAGGGAGCGCCAGAAGTGTTCTCTGTCGGAACACGGTCCATAGACATTGACCAAGGTAAATTCCATCTCAGAACTACCAAACAGTACATTCATCGCCAGAACACCCGACCGGCCCCAACAGTTAGTCATCCGGGTAGTTTTGTTGTTAATGCCAAGAGCACAACCTCCTGATCTACCGCGGGCATCAAGAGTTATGAAAGACCAATCAGGGAGAAAGGAAGATAATGTAGCCGACACCTCAAACCCTACCCCGAGCGTTTCTTGCAGGAAGAGTATGTCGAAGGGCTTGTGGGTGAGCAGATCTCTGAGGGCCAATCTCTTATCGGGGTTGGCCAGTCCCCTGCAGTTGTAGGATAGACAGATCATGATGTAACAGTCGGCAAGGGTCGTCGTGCTCTAAGGACCCGCATAAGTGAAGATTGTGTGCCAGCTTCCACCTCAATGTTAGCCCTTTTGATGGCCTTCGCTAGGGCAGATGGTCTGCCACGAGATTTAGTGGGTAAGTATCCCGGATCCGGCCCAATACCGAATACCTCACCAGATTGAGGATTGGATGAGGATCTAAGGAAGTAGTTGTGCTTCGAAGAGTGAGTCTCCGAAGAGGAAACTGAATGGCCCGGGGAGGGTTCAACAGATGTATGATGGATAATAGGTGAGAAGGAAGGAGAGGCCGAAGCGATTGTGCAGCATACCGAGGGGAGATTTAATGGTTTATGGGGCACACCAGATGCTAAACGAGATGAGGGAAAATTAGATGACAGATTAACAAGTTCATTAACATATACAGTAAAAGGCAATGAAGGGAGAGACGATATATCTGCAAATACAGAGGAAAAAGAGCCATAAATAGTAGTACCCGGGATGGAAAACTCCTGCTGTGGAGGCACCGATGAGGTCTGTGGCCGAGATCTGGGCTGCGTGGAGGTCCAGGTGGGCATAGTCACTGTGCTCGAACCGCCATCACCAGAGAGCTCAGGTACCTTCGACTGCAAACCCTCACTGTCCGGCAATATACTGGAGTCCTCCACAGTTTGTGTACCTCTGGTGCAGGATTTCTTAGCATTCAACCGGCCAGCCCCCTTCCTCGGACAGTCTTTATATAGATGACCGACCTTGTGACATTTTCTGCAGCGAAAGGGCACGCCTTCATATTCCAGTGGTTGCTGCCACTGCATGCCATCAAACCTCATGATAAAATTCTCGTATAGGCCTTCCCGAGTGTCGAGAAAAATCAGGATCCGGGCCACTGCTCTGCTACCAGTGGACAGGTAGGATCGATCATGGTCTAGGTAGCGTCCGAAATGGCCTCCAATATTTCGAAGTGCAGTGTCATTCCAGAAATGTAGAGGCAAACCAGGTAACCTCATCCAAATGGGGCCAGCACCAGCATTTTCTTTTTTAGGATCAAATAAGGGCACCCATCTCTTGAGGTGGACGGGGTGTAACTCCAGGTGCCAGAACTACTTGAGGACCCAATCGGAGTGTTCAGGGCGTGCAAAGGTAAGGGAGAACCAGCCCTTGGTCATGGCCCCAACCACCGGGAGGCAATAAAGGGTCTCACCCCAGATTTCTCTTGTCCACTTCTGGAGTCTAGCTGAGGAGTATTTTCTGCCGCGGATCTTCCCAACCAGGGTCTTTGCTGCAACTGTACTCCAATCCTCCATGCCACTCTCACTCCCAAAATTAGAGAGGTAGTTTATCTTGTTCCTCGTGACCTTGTGCGGCTTATTGACCCTACAAACCCCCAAAGCCGGCTCAGCTGTGTCTTCAGAAGCAGGTAGGTTGCAGTCCTGCTCACGGTTGTTTAGGTCCTCTGGTATGATGTTGAAAGCCCCCGAGGCCGCCAAAGGTGCAGAGGGCTCCTCACTGTCTTGTGCCGCAACATCTATTCCAGAAGGTTCAAGTGTGTTAAACCCACGAGGTGGAAGGCCGTCACTAAGCTGATGCGCCAAGTAGCAAGATGGGTCTCCCTTCTCAAGAAAGGCCGCCTCCGAGTATAGTGCGGAACTTTCGATGGCGACACTAACCTGAATGTCCTGTTCAGCCTGCGGAAACGTCCAAAGCCCGATATCCTCATTCGAGGGCGAGCCAAAAGTTAAATCCGCGAGGTCCCCCAAGGGCGAGATGAAACCTGCCACGGTGGAAGCGGGCTGAGCAGGAAAATCCACCCCGGATAATGGGTCCAAATCCGACATGGTATCCACCTCATCTTCGGATTCCAAACCCCAAATGTCGACCCCCTCCAGAGGGTCCTCCGAGTAGTCGACCTCTTCTTCGTAAGTACCCATATCATGAGTTGCCCTTCAATAACCTCTAGAATACTGTTGGAGAAGACAGATGCCCACAGATAGCAACAAGGGTGAATTAATAATTGCCGATTGACTGACAGACTGGACCTCGAAGCCAGAGGTCAGTGCTGGTGCCAATAATGTTGGCCCGGAGATGGGTCCAGAAGTAACCCGCCAAGTAGAGCTGTTGCATACGACCCCACCAAGTAGGGGTGCCAGACCAAACAAGACCCACCAAATAGAAAACCTCCGGAACAGCAACCAAGAAAGGGCGAAACCCCAGACAGCCCCGGCTGCAAGCCCCGAGCAGTAAACCAAGTGGAAGCCCACAAGAGGTATAATAACCACCAGAATGGACCGTAGGGGCCCAGGAAACCCAGGACGAGCAAAAAATCAAACAGGGTTTAAACTGAAGAGAAATAATTACCCAGTGAGTAGCAAAAACAGCGGAGTGTCAAAGTTCCTTCATCGCCAAGCGCAGTTAATCTTCCATGATGAACGGGAGGCATAGCCGAAAGCCACAGAAACTAGGGTTCAACTAGGGTTCGGCCGCCGCCATGATCGCCCGCGGAGCTCTCGGCACTCAAATTGTGGTCATTATGGGATCTCAAAAGGGCATGTTGAAAATATTGACCCTTGTTCATAACTTATGTGTTCATATTCTGTTGTTTCAAATATTGTGTTTGTGTATTACTTCATTCTCCCTTTTGGGATATTGCATAGATCCTATAGGGCTTCAATAGCATAAACTATTGCCATGACAATATTTCTCAGTATCATAAGCAATACACTATTTAGAATGGAAAATTAAAATCAATTAAATAAATTCTAGCCATGGAAAATTACCTTACATCTCAAACGATAGTGCATATGAAATGAAAGTTGATTGAAGCATACCAAAATCTCATTACAAGTCTGTAGTCCTTGAGCAACTCCAGCTCCTTGGATAAATTTCCAACAATAGTGCCAAACAAAGTTTCCCTTTGGGAAATTAAAATACTATTTTTTCTCCACAAATTACCTCACAGTACATAAAAATAGTGCTAATGTACAACAAGCCTAAATCACAAAGTTTTCCCTTGACCTCAGATCTAAAATTTTCCTCTTATCTATAGCTATGTTATCCTATTACAATAATGCTCTAAGAGCTCTTACTATTATAAACTATAGCAACTTGGTAATTAAAAATATGAAAAAATGAACTACAACCACTTTTCAATTTTGAGATTTCAGGTCTCGTAATCTCTTTTAAAATTGGGAATTGGAATAAATTACCGAGAACCCGAAAACACATCATTTAATTGTTCTACAATTTAGTTGTGACAATTTTGTAGGACCGTTAGTGAAAAATGAAACAATTAGTAAAAATTAACTAGGAATTAATATTTATAATCAATTACTAATTTATTTACAAAAATTAAAATAATATACATTTTGTACATTTTTTAACGCAGGTGGTAAAAATTATCAAACTTCGGATGAGCACCATTTGCAAACCGTGTAACCAAATGAGATGAAATAAGTATGGATGGAAAGCTAGCGAAAATTCAAATTCAATGAAGCGATAAAAATATAAATCCGATGAAAACAAAAAAAATGACAAAATTGTAGGACACTTGAACAAAAGAAAATATTAAAAGGATATTTAACCAAAAATTTGTGGAAAGGGTACCCATTATTTGAAATTAATAAGTCAAAAATCGGGGTGTTGATTTTTCACTACAACACTTGGCTACACACAGGGAAGAACTAGTTATCTCTCGTTAAAGATAATGAAATTTAATTTACCCGAAGGTTAAAAATAATGGATTCCACGAAATCATCTAATACTAAAAAATTTCACATTGTTCCCACATAAATATATTAAGCAATATGAGTTTGAAAATATAAGTACTCAAAACAAACTTGAGTAAAAATCATGAATTCAAAATTTTGGGAAAAAATTATTTTAAAATTACCTCGTATGAGAAATAGAAGAAGTTACATATAGGAGGTTTTTATAAAGAATATATCCATTTTTAGTGTAAGAACCAACCCTATGCTTTACTATACCAACCCTATGCTTTATTTATTTATTTATTTTTAAAGAAATAATACAGTAAACTAGAAATTAAACCATAAGGATACAATGTTGGAAACTCAGAAAAACTAATCACTTCTATCAAACATCCATGAATTTAACGTCATTACACATACATCTATTTTACATGTTAATTACAAGCACAATGAATTCATATAAAAAAACATTATAAATAACACAGGTACCGTTTACACAGAGAGGAGCTTCAATCTTGACTTGCCACTACTTGAACTCTCTTTTTGTCGTCTACCTCCAAGTGGGAACATTGACGTGCTTAATCCAAATGTAATGACCCACCGGTTGACCTCCCAGCCTACTCCTTAGGTACTCTCTTTCCCTGCGGACCCCCGAGCTGCAATGGGGTTATACAATGAAGAAATGTGGTAGCTGATAGAGGTGAGCACTCCTTGGCTCAAGAGTCCCCTCTCTAAAGTCCTCTATATCACCAAACTCAACTATAGCTCGTAACTACTCACAACGATATAATCTCCTCCATCCAACCATAGGATAAGCAAAAATTCCTTTTCCCATGGCTTCCCTCCTTCTTTATAGAAGGCTTCATAGGTGACACTTGGAATTTCATGCATAATTAATTATTTTTATTAATCCAAAATTTGATTATTCACCCACCCATGTGTGACTCTCTCACCCAGACTCTTTAAAATTATTTACTTAAATATTAATTTAAAATAGTATTTTCCCCACCCCAAAAATGCTTCCTATTTCTTCTCCTAGTTGTCTCTTGATTCCCCCTTTTCCTATTCCTTAATTTATGTTTATTACTGAAGTTAATTGATGAGTCTCAGATTTGGTCCCCTAACCTCCTCTTAATTTAACTCAATTTTCCTCTTAGATGGATATTCTTATGTTACCTCTTACCACATGGAGGTTCTCTAAATTTCTCCAATTTTAATTTATTAATTTTATTTTAATTCACCACCCTCTTCTCTTAACGAAGTTTTAACTATTTTATGATTAATCTGTATACTTAACTCTATGTTCCTCTTTCCCCCTTTTGCCTAATTAAGTTACTTATGTACATTATCCACTTAATATTTTTCAACATGGAAATGAGTAGAGTTATCAAGGTAAAATATTTTATTTCTCCCTATTCTTCCCTTACCCTAAGTTTAATTCTTGATTGAATTTCCTTGGTTCTAACATCATATACCACTCGATATGAATTAGTGGTATTTTCCTATCGTGATTATATTTATTAGTTTATTTTTAGTGATGTCGAGGATGTCAATTTGGTCATGCCCTTCAAGAACTTCCCTTCGAAGTTCCAAGGGTGCCATACCTAACAATTTATTTGTGATTCCAAGGGTGCCAAGTCGTTCGTGCCCTCCAATAACTTCTCTTGAAGTTCCAAGGGTGCCACACCACTTTCCCTTCAAGAATCCAGTGGCTATGAGGGAAAACTATAGGTGCAATGACATATACCACTATCATCTCATATGTCGCCTGCTATAGTGAGACTAATGGTGTTAGGGATCAAGGAATCTGCCTTGATGCGTGCCCCCCAGAAAATCCTCATGAGCGACCCAAATTTGGGACTTGCCCCCATGACATCGTTATCTTCAAGGCGAAGGTGTTTCGACCTTTCCAGCCTAAGTCACATCGGGAATGCTAGCGGGTGATATCAGGGACACTATCCCACCCCTCCCATGTTGTTCCTGTTAGCACTCCACTGGACCTTCAAAGGCTGAGAAGGAGACCAGCAAAGGTAACCACAGACCACTTTGACCTAGTAGCTAGCCCTACTAGGCTGAGAGGGCTCTCTCAATGAGATCACAACCAAATTGACTGCATGATGGAGATTTTAGGCTAGGTCTAATAGGCTCTAGGGTTTTGAATGATTTGGATTTTTGTGTTGGATGAAAATGGACCTTTAGAGTTGGGTTTTGAAAACTATGGTAGGGTTACAAGAGAAAAGATTGCAGAGGAATAAAGGGGCAAGGTAGGCAAGCTTGAATGATCCTTTAGGATTTTTGGTTATGGTGTAGGATGAACAGGGAGATTAGGAACAAGAATATAAGTATGAATTCATTCCTTAAGAAGAAAATAAGCACAACATCATCATCTCATCAAAACATGGCATGTATTCTTCATGAATACTGCTTTAAAACTTTAAAGAGAATGAGTGAAAGTAGTAGATATGTAATGGAAAGGGAAAGTTGTAGAAATTATACAACAAGCATGTATATCATGGATTCAATCCGATCTAAAAATGTGATAAAGCTAGATATTGAATCACTTCTACAAATCAACTGCGGAATTAAAAACACAATCACCAATCACATGAAGCAAATATGAATCAATCAAACCACAACATAGATAATTTCCTGGGGAAATCTTGCTACTCAAAACCCCACTATCTTCTATTGTATATTCAGCATGGATACATGAAACAGTTACATACAACTCTTCTTACAATAGCCCTCCTGTACTCAGCTAACTGTCTCACACTGTCCTAGATAAAACTGACCAATACTTAGTCAATTTTCTACCTCTTGACAGCCTGTCTGCCTTGCGCAATTCATGTGGAATGAAATCCCTATTCCATAGGAATTTTGGCCTTCCTTGACTGTGCAAGGATCATGGAAAATCCAATGGGTGTTTGGTTACATGGTTGCAACCCAATAATCCTACAACTGATAGTCAACATCCCTTTCACCTAGATCTCAACTGGGTCTCCACTGGAACTGACATGCATGCAGCTAATAATATTAAATCCTTAGCTGCATGTGAGATCATTGATTGTGAATTAAATAATATTTAATTCACTTGATCTCTCACTAGTGTATCAAACAGTTACAACTAGCACAACTGAGTTTAACTCACTTAAATGAGTTAAATTTATTACGACCTGCATTAACTAATGCACCATTGCACTTCAAAATCTGTTACAAATAGAATTACTCTGCATGCCTCACCAACTACCCTTAACTCAAAATTCATGAGTTAACTGAGTTTATCACACTCAGTTAACTATTACAAGTTATTTTGAGATTATATTACATTTTATTGTCCATCTTAATTAAGGGATAACTAAAATAGACATGCACCAAATTTAGCTACTAAGACCTATGGTCTCACACTAGTGTAGGTGCTGCTTGGACCTCATGGTCCCACACTAGTGTAGGTGTTGAAATTTCTTGTTGAAATTCAACACTCCCTCTCAACAAGAAAGGGATCCTTCACCCTGATCCTACCTCTATGGTATTCGAATTTGCTTCTAGTCAGTGCCTTCGTCAGAATATTTGCATCCTGATCTTCCGTGGGAATGTACTGAAGTAACATTATTTTCCTCTGCACACAATATTTGAGATGGTGGTACCAGATATCTGTGTTCTTGGACCTATCATGAAACATAGGATTAATCGATTTTTTAATGCAACTATGATTATCATAATGTATCACTATCGGATCCATCTGAGAACTAAAAAAACCAACCAATGTCTTTCTCATCCAAATAGCCTCACATGCATCTTAACTTGCTACCATGTACTTTGCTTCCACTGAACTGAGTGCCACAGATTGCTGCTTCCTGTTGTACCAAGACTGTTGTCGATCCTATGTTGAATATCCCTCCTTATGTGCTCTTTCTGTCTAATGGACTGCCTGCCCAATCTGCATTTGTGAAGCCTTGAAGCTTCAATCCCTCTGTCTGTATGTACCATAATCCATACTCTGGTGTGCCCCTCAGGTATCTCAAGACATGCTTCCCCGCCTTCCAAAAGAGCTTGGTAGGCTTAACCATAACTTGACTCAGCTAGTTAACTGTGTAGTAAATGTATGGTTTGGTGTTCACTAGATACATCAGTGAACCAACTAACTGCCTGTAGACAGTAGCATCCACTACCTCCCCAGAAGTAGCATCCTTTTTCCTCCAATTTCCTGGAAAAGGAGTGTCCATGGGTTTGCAGCTCTCCATGTGAAACTTACATAGTATCTCTTTGCCATACTTGCCTTCAGAAAAAAGAAAAAAAAATCACCATCCCACTCCCATATTTCCAAGCCAAGGAAATAATGAAGGTGTCCCATGTCCTTCATTTCGAACTCCCTTGCATGAGTGTATCAACTGCTCATCACCAGTCAAAATTAGATTATCAACATAAAGAACAATAATCAATAGCTTACCCTCAACCATAATCTGGTACATTTTTGCATCAGCTTTACTTTTGGTGAAGCCCAGTCCAGTGAAATAGTTGTCTATCCGAGTGTACCAAGCACGAGGTGCTTGCTTCATCCCATGCAATGCTCTCTTAAGTCGACACACATGTGAATCATTGTCGAAGATCTCGAAACCTTATGGTTGCTCTATGTACACTTCTTCCTCAATAACTCCATTGATAAAAGCAGTTTTCACATCCATCTGATGAATGCACCATCCCATCTACGCTGAGAGTGCAAGGATGGATCTAACGGAAGAGTACCTTGCAACTGGTTCAAAATTCTCATCATAATCGATCCCCTCAATTTGTGAGAATCCCCGGGCCACAAATATGGCCTTGTATTTCTCCACACTCCCATCAGCAACTTGCTTTACCCTATAGATCCATCTAGATCCAACCACTGATTTTCCGACTGTTCTTGGGAAAATATCCCATGCACTATTCTTGACAATGGAGTCATACTCCTCCACCATTGCATCAACCCAAATTGGTTTTCGCACTACCTCCTGAAAGGAAGATGGTTCAGTCATAATACATTTGCTCATAAGAACCATGTATCCAGTAAACATGTCTGGAGACTGTCTCTGTCTAAGCTATGAAGTAGGGGCTCCTACATTCTTTGTAGCATCAAGTCTCAATCTATTAGCTTTCGTGGTGCGCCTTCTACCATTTCTGATGGATGGTTTTTCATGAGTGTTTTCCACCACTCCGTGATCCTCCGCATATGGCTGCTCCACATCTTTAGGTTCATCCTTGGGAACCAAGAGTTCCTCCTCTACATGAAAATCCAACTCCCTCTCAAGGGAAAATCACATGGCTTTCTCCTCATCAAATTCTATATCTTGTCGCACAACAGTCATTCTGTTGTTTGGAAAATACACCCGATAGTTGTGGGTATTTTCAGTGTACCCCACAAAAATCCCAATCTCAATTGTTGGTTCCAGCTTCTTCTTGGCGTCTTTGGTCACATGCACATAAACAGATGAGCCAAAAATCTTTAAATGTGAAACATCAGGTTTCTTACCAGTGAAAGCCTCTTCTGGTGTACTCATGCCAAGTATCCTACGAGGACAACGGTTCTGCAAAAATACAACAGTGTTGCATGCTTCCGCCCATAGATGCATCGGTAGGCCTTGATCATGCAACATCGTTGTTGCTACACCCACAATCGTTCTATTCTTTCTTTCAGTGACCCCATTCTATTGTGGGTTATGAGGCGCTATCAGTTCTCTCTGAATTCCTTATTTTTTGCAGAATTTATTGAATTCATTAGAGATGTACTCACCACCATTATCACTCCTAAGAGCCTTCACTTTCTTCCCCATGTCTTTTTCCACCTATGCTTTAAACTCAAGAAACTTTGAGAATGTTTGATCTTTCTTCTACATGAAGTAGATCCTGTACTTACAAGAAAATTCATCAACAAATATCACATATTACTTATGTTTTGATGTCGAAGCAACAGATAATGGTCCACAAACATCTTTCCGAACTCTCTCAAGGATCCCCGAAGCTCGGTTCTCCTTCTCATGAAAGGTGGCCTTTACATATTTTCCCACAGTACATCCCTTGCATGTGTTTGACTGTGCAAGTTTACCCTTGGGAAGACCCATAGAAATATATTGCATGACTTTGAAGGCTCTGTGGTGAAGATGGCCCAATCTCATCTACCATAGCTCGCCCTCATCCCGGCTCACCACTTTGTCCGCCTTCCCCATCAATGCTGTGCAGCCATCTACATCCAGCTTGTAGAGATTCTTAAACTGAATCCCAATCTTCTTGGCTTGTCCTATTGTTTTGTGTCACATGAAAGCTTTTCCTTCAATGAAAACAACATCATAGCCTTTATCCTCCAACATTGCAACTGAGACTAAATTATTCCTCAAACCTGGTACATGCATTACATCTTTTAATTGAAAGGGGTTACCTGAATGTCTCTGGAAGGTAATGGGGTAACACTGTACCGCCCGTCATCACCCATTTCGATATGCATCTGGAGATCCTTCTCCTCTAAGCTACTGAAAAGTTCCTTGTCTCCCATTATGTGAAAAGAAGCACCACTATCCAAATACCACACAAATCCCAAGGCACTTGATACCATGCATGCAATCAATGAGAATTCAAGCTCAAATTGTGAGGCCAAAGCTCACCAACTGTAGATCCTGAAGCCTTGTTGTTCTTCTTCATTGTGGATAGTTAGTAGCATAATTCCCATGCTCATGACAACAAAAACACTTCACCCTGGAAATGTCGTGCTTCTTGCCATCTTTGGACTCGGATTTGGAATGGAATTTCGTCGCCTTCCATTTCTTCGCCTTGGCATCCAAATCACAATCTTCTTCATCTTCATTCATAGATGAAGATCCATCTTTGGAATTTTGTTTGACTCCTCCTACACCAAATCCGACCACAGTCGTTCCTAATATGGTAGCTTTTCCCTTTCATTGATAGAGTCTTGATAACTATGCCAACTCTTGGAAAGTCTTAGGAGAGCTAGACTCACCAAATCATCATCAACGACAGTGATGCCAACGCTCCCCAACTCATCCTAACATTGGACAAACTTTGTTAAATATGTTGGCATGGAGTCACCTTTCTCCATCTTGATCTTCCTGATTTTATCTTCCAGTGCTAATTTCCTATGGTCACTGTTGCTCTGAAATAGATCTATCGAAGCTTTCCACACAGCATATGGCGTCACTTTTCCATGGAGACTTGAGAAAATGTGGTCTCGTACTCCCTCCACTAGGATCTTCCTTGCCTTTGCCACTTTCTTTCTCCATGCATCAAGATTTGCAACATCTGTCACAGCGGGTTTAGGAACATCATTGTAAATGAATTCCTTCAAGCCATTGTCTTCGAGTACTGCCTCCATTTTTTCCTTCCAAGCAATATAGTTAGATCTTCCCTCAAGTGCATACTCCAATTTCAAGCCATTGAAAGCCATTTTGATCCTGAATTAGTTGTAGCACCAAGAAAGTCTTTCTGCAAATACGAATTATATTCAGTCACCAAATCATCTCCTCCTTCACTATTGTGATTTCATGTGCTCTGATATCATGTAGAAATTATACAACAATCATGTACATCATGGATTCAATCCAATCTAACAATGTGCTAAAGATATATATTGAATCACTTCTACAAATCAATTGTGGAATTAAAAACACAATCGCCAATCACATGAAGCAAAGAAGAATCAATCAAACCACAACACAGATAATTTCCCGAGGAAATATTGCTGCTCAAAACCCCACTATATTCTATTGTATATTCATCATGGATACATGAAACAATTACATACAACTCTTCTCACAAGAGCCCTCCTGTACTCAGCTAACTGCCTCACACTGTCCTGGATAAAACTTACCAATACTTAGTCAATTTTCTGCCTCCTTACAGCCTAATTTTCTTGTGCAATTCATGTGGAATGCAATCCCTATTCCATAGGAATTTTTGCCTTCCTTGACTGCGCAAATATCGCTGGAAATCCAATGCATTTTTGGTTGCATGGGTGCAGGCCAATAATCATACAACTAATAGTCAACATCCCTTTCACCTAGATCTCAACTGGGTCTCCACTAGAACCGATATGCATGCAGCTAATAATAGTAAATTTGCAGCTTCATGTGAGATCACTGATTGTGAATTAAATAATATTTAATTCACTTGATCTCTCACTAGTGTATCAAACAGTTACAACTAGCACAACTGCATTTAACTCACTTAACTAAGTTAAACTGATTACAAACTGCATTAAATAATGCAGCACTACACTTCAAACTCTGTTACAACTAGAATTACTTTGTATGCCTCACCAACTACCCTCAACTCGAAATTCATGAGTTAACTGAGTTTATCACACTCAGTTAAATATTACAAGCTATTTTGAGGTTAGATTACATTTTATTATCCATTTTAATTAAGGCATAACTAAAATATACATGTACCAAATTTATCCCACACCAGTGTAGGTGTTGCTTAGACCTGTGGTCCCACACTAGTGTAGGTGTTGCTTGGACCTCCTGGTCCCACACTAGTGTAGGTGTTGCTTGGACCTCCTGGTCCCACACTAGTGTAGGTGCTGAAATTTCTTGTTAAACTTCAACAAAATCATTCAATGGAGTGACTTACAAAAGAGAAACATAGCCATACAAGCTCACCACATGAATCCCTAAATTTAAGCTAAAATTTTTCTTTGTATTCACTGTATTACTTTGTCAAATTGAAATACACTAGTTCAATGTCCAATGTTCCAACATCTATTACTTCAAATGATGAATTATTTATACAATTTCTAAACTAAAATATCTTGAAAAAATATCAAGATTTATTACAAATATCTATAACTATGTTACACAAATAGAACTAGAATATAGGACATTCAAAAATAATGAATCTACTTGGCACTATCTTTGTGGATTTCTAGTAACAAAGAAGAGAAATTCGAATTTGATAGCAACTCTTATTAGATGAGGTGGCCTCCAAGTCACTAACTTCGTATGAGCTTTTTTCTCCCAAATTTTATGAACAATAGGGTGTAGTAATCCCTTTTAATATCTCAATCATAGATATATATGTAAAAATTGAAATAATTTATTGTAGATGAATATTTTTTTGCGATAAACCTCTCTCAGTTTCCCAAAATTATGCTCCAATTGTTCACAATATTCTCTACAAAAAGATGTCTAAAACATGACTTTGCACATGAAGAAAACTAGGTTGTGAATATGTGAATGTATCTCTCATTCTGTAATACCTCTGTAAAAAGTGAGATAGGTTTTTTTATTTTGAAATCATAGAAACATAAACCTCCTCCAGTTTCTCAATATTCATCTCGGATGGGCCACAATCTGCTCTGCAAACCGATGACTAAACATGACATTTCTGGAAAATGTGCCTTCAAATATTATTTCAAATTTCCTAAATCATAATGTGTGTGTAAAAATGGAGAGAGTTTTTTGTACATACATATGTTATAAATATAAAAAATAAAAAATAAAAAATATTTCAGGTTTTGAAAATTCATTTCCACCTGCGCAAAAACCGTATTTGAAAATACTGACCAAAAACGGGAAAAATTTGGAAAATATGCCTGCAAATATTTCTCTAAATATCTCAAACATAGCAGTTGTTAGAAAACTGAGGGAGGTTTTTTTTATATGAGGATGTTATAAAAAAAAACCTCTTTTAGTTTTTGAACATTTGTTCTCAGTTGTTTGTAAACCATGTTTAAAATTATTGTGTTATGTAGGGAAAAACATAGTTTTAGCTAATCATGAAATGAACATATGACATGGAGGTGGAAGGAGACATAGAGGTGGGAGATAATTGTAGATTTTCAAACCGTCATAATAATAATCCTGTATAAAATCTTGAGAGAAACTGCAACCTTAAACACCAAAAAAATTTGCCCATATAAATAATTTTTAATAAAAACTTATGTGATAACAGTTCCATCCAATTATACAACCCTATCACTCATATGTGAGTCATTCGGCCAAGAAACTAACATGTTCCTACAACCATTCACATATCATCAGAGTATATATATATAGAAAGTTTCAAACTGGACTTATAATTTCAAAGACAAAATATTAATTTCTATCAAACGAAATGTCGTCAACTCATCATATGTGAGTGCCTCTAGTGGTTTCCTGTCATACTCAATAATCATCATTAAAAAAATTTCTCAGTGTTAGTCATTATCATAATAGCAACATCAACATGACCTAGTCATTCACATCGTTGTTCATTGTGAATCAGAACTAATGTAATTAGCTACCATAGGGGACACATCCATCATGGTTATCATAATCATAACATGAATGGGAAACAAACATATCCATCAAAGCCATCATCATCGTAACATCAATAGAAAACATACATATCCATCAAATCTATCATCATCATGATATCAATAGAGAACATGCATATCCATTAATGCTACAATCATATCAATAGAGAACATACATAACCATTAATGTTATCGTCATCAATAAATAACATACATAACCATCAAAGCCACTAATAATAGAGTGATGTGTTTGGATCCTCGACCTGAGGTCCTCAAAGAATAAAGTGTGGGCCTTAGGGCTAAATAATGTTAAAATTCATATCACTATCAGTCAACTAGAGTAGGGCACTATAGTTATGAATGTTCTTTGACATCGTTGCGCTACCAGTGAGCCTGAATAATACCCCGACGAAGTTTTATTTTATGTCATACAAGCCTAGCCCCACTGCCAGCGAGCGTCCATAGCCCTGACGGGTTTACTTGTATTTCCCACGATTCCTATTTTAATCACCCTTTTGATAAGTGCATATGCGAGCTTTTAGTTTATGATATACCTGAGTGAAATAGGTGGGATGGTAATAGAGACGTATGTTAATAGATATAACACTTCCATAATGTTGAGTCCAAAAATATTTTCCTGCAACTATCAATCAGAGGCTTTTATAAAGCGTAAGGGTGGGAGGGATCCATTGCGTTAAAATTAGGTCAGCTCTTTCTTTGAAAATGTGAATCCTATCACTTATAAAGGATGTGTGTTCCTCCATGAAAAAAAATTAAAGCAAGAGGGCTTTATGGTTCCATAAAGATACATCTTTAATGATAAATGAAACTCATTGAGATAGATAGAGTAAATATTTCCCATGTCTGTCAACCAAATTTGGGTGAGAAAAAATAATTTTACAAAAGACTTGGTGGAGTCATCAAAATCAAACCAAAACCAAATAGAAAGAAAAAAAAAATCCAAACTAAATTGAAAGAAATCGGCAATCTCCAAAATGTCAAATTGGAAAAAAAACAAACTGAAAGAAAATCCCAAATTAAAAACCAATCCCAACCAGACTAACCATAAAATATCTCAACCAAAGAGTGCAATAAGACAACCATGTGTGTATTCATCTTATTTTGAGATTTTAATGAATTTTATCTTGCAGATTTATAATCATTTAGACTCTCAAAACGTAAGGGAAATAACATTCTCTAGGTGAAATTAAGCTAATTGAGAAGTATTTATCTGCTGCAAATTTTCTTGTTTCAAAACAAATCCTACATAAAAGAAATCTTAAAAATTTTCATAATAAAATCAATGCTTAAGAAACAAGTAAAAGGTTAAGGGACTCCCCAATTTAGTTGATTTGATAAACGTTGTAACCGTTGTTCAAAAACTCAAAGGAAAAAAACAAAGATAATGAACTCCAAATCTAAGTTGGTAGAGGCATGAAAAACAATTATTGTGGTCCTACAAAACAAAGGTTAAGATCAACAAAATTAAAAATAAAACTTAAAGAATTAAAAAGAATGAATATGGGCATATGAGACTTGCCATTGGAGAATCTCGTATAATATTTTACCTGATAGATATCATTTTCTCCAACAAAAGGTAACCTATTATTTTAATTGGAAGTATAAGCATGAAGAAGTGGCTTTCAATGTATTTTCCATTATCCCAAAATCATAACTTATTAAAACTAAACTAGGGCAAGAAGTAAACTAGAAAATGATGTCTCATGTTCATGTGAGCATAGTAAAATATCAGAATGAATTGATCAAAGACCTATGAGAATACTTAACTCGATATTCTAATGTTCCAAGTTTCCGAGAGAATCAAAGTGAAAGATAAGAGCTATGATAAACAAGACTTCTGAATTGGGAACACTTATCATAGATATAATTCTGATAAATAAAGCCTTTGTTATTTAAATGTTTTTGACGGAATTTCTTTTCATAGGTTGATTTTCACTTCCGATATCGGAAGTCCCAATATAAAATTTCCTACAAAGCTTTTAAATAAGAGTTCTGATAAAAGGAAGCCCAAAATTAATATTGGATAAAAACATAATATCAGAACTGGGATACGATAATAGGTCAATATGACTTACGAGATTCTGAGATCGATGAATTAGAGAAGATAAAATAAAATAGGTCGCGTGGACCTCAAAAAAAAAAAAAAAAAATATATATATATATATATATATATATATATATATATATATATATATATATATATATATATATATATATATATATATATATATATATATATATATATATATATATATATATATATATCTCGAAATGTGTTTTTAAATGGTTCCGATATACATAAACTCAAGAGTTCGATAAGCCAGAAGTTCTAAAATCTTGAGGAATGGTATCGAAATTGAAAAAATGGAAAATATTGATTCCAATAATTATCAGATATAGGCTTGATCATGAAATATTCCAATAAATGATGTACCAAAGGTAAGTGCTCTATTAAACAAGGTTTTCAAGAAAAACCTTCAGTGAACAAAACTCCGATAAACAAAGAACTTGATTTTTCGGAAGTTTAATACATTTTCACTTCTAATATAAGAAGTTTTGATATGGAAATATTGAATATTAACACAAAGCAAGATCTCATAACAAAAGTACTTTGTAAATTTTACAAATAAAACTTACAATATTAATCATGTTCAATAACGAATGCTTAAGTATATAATGTGGAAACATTTCCTTTTCAGCACATCACACATTTATATATCAGAGGTAAACAATTTCATAAGATTTTATAAAGTTGTTATGATGAATTTTATTCTAATAATTAGATAACTTAATTTTTTGTAGAAATGATTTCAAGAGAACTTACATTTGTCTGTAAAATAAGCTTATGAGGAAAGGAGTTTGAGATTTAATGAATATGAGAATAAATCGGGTATCAAAGATCTTGAAAACCATTATAAAACTCAAATCGACTTGCAAAACTTTGAGACCACAAGATTTCGGTGAAGACAGTGAAATATGGGTGGTTTCCTTCATTGAGTGTAAGGGACATGATAGTGGAGGAAAAGACCATGTGGATCTCGAAGAGAATAATCTCAGAAGAATGAAAAGTAGAGTATTTGAGTTTTTATAGAAGAAAGGAATGTGACTAAAGCGGATATAAAATGAATGTTTGTAATGGAATTTTTTTTTAACTCAATCGACAAATGTAAGATTCGAAACAAGCATAGATAAAATTATGGACAAGGTCATTTGCTGCAAGAGTTTTCTGAAAATTTTCCTCTATTTGTAGCAAATCTAAGAAATAAAGAGTCTAAGCATTTCATTTCAGCTACATCGATGACAGACGTAATATGATTATTGACTCATATTGCTAAATGTACGAGAAAAGGAAAATATGAAATAATAAAACTAAAAATTACCAAAATTATGTTGAAACAACAAATACTTCCCTTGACATGTTTTAGATTAGAAAAGGTTGGTTGCTTACTTATCTCAAGTCTCCAAAATCAAGTCAATGAAGACCTGAAAAAGAAACAAAAATGGAAATAAGAAGTAAACTATGAAAAAGAGAAAACTAACAACAAATGAAGATGAACTTGTCAATGCATACCTAGAAGAATATTTTCTGGAAGTTTACCTTATGAATCTTCAAGTTCTCTCATGCATTTCTAAAAATTCTCATATGTTCAACATCATCTACTTATTCAACCCAAAATTCTAATTAATGAACTTCAAAATTGCATTTGCTTCAAATTTACATCGGAGGACAAACGTGGTGAAAATGAACCTTTAGAAATACTTGTGAATAAAAAATTGTCAAGTCATAGCAATTCCTTGGAGTTTTTTTCATATATGATTTTATTACAAAAAATATTTTTTTTAACAATGTGATGAAGTTTTGCAAAAATAAGACAATCAAGCGCTTCACAAATGTGTATGATCTGACTATATAAGAACTTTGATATGTTTAATCAACTTTATCAGAAAATGAAAGGAAATTCCAAGAAAAACTTGGATTCATTACTTGCTTATTAAAAATCTGCAATAATGAAATAAATTCAAACAAAAAAAGAACTTAAACTAAATTATTCTATTCCTAATTCAAACTGAATGAAAGGAAACATGACTAGGTATAGTCGTACTTCCAATGTAAACATTTTCTCATTTTAACTCCTGCATTCATGTACATTACAAAAATTAGTAACAAAAATATGAATATACTTAAACTAACATATATAAATCTGAATCCACAATGTACATTTATTGTCAATATATTTACAAGAAAAAACTTATTTACAATCACCTTCTCTTGAAATGTCCTTTCCAACTGAATTTCAATTGGATCATTTAAATTTGGATGGATTTCCATTAATGATTGGAAGAGGTTCAAAAGAGAAGATAACGAGCCAGATTGTGGAAAAGCATTTTTAGATACAATGGCATGCATGAATTTGTCAGCCTTATGTACATATGTTAAATTATTAATAATCTTTTGTGTAAGAAAATTTTCCAAATATATTTAAAATGGGTCAATGAAATATGGATGGAAATTTGATAGATTCAATAGAACATCATTAATTGAATTAGATCGTTGGTCATATTGTGAAGATACACTCTCTTGTTGGCACTGCTTTTGGGAGGAAAGGATCAAGTGATAAGAGATGAACATCAATTGGAATTGGAAGAGTAATAGCTCTTGATGTTCATTATTATAATTTGAAATTTCATTTTCCCATTTAGGCAATGCATCAATGAGTGCTCAATACTGAACCGCTCAACATGTCAGCATAAGATATCTAAAAACTGGAAAATAAAAGCGGAAAAGAAATCTAAAATCAAACAAAATAAGTGAAGGAAAAATAGCAAAATCAAATCACTATTTGCAGTAGTATTACAATTATTGTTACAACACAATTGGTATTGGTTTGAAGTAATTTCCTCTTCACAATAATTAGCCAAAATAACGCAATGATTTCCAACTCTATCTTGTGAATTAGAGAGAGAATCGGGACTATGAATAGGGGTGTAAACTCGATCATTATAAAAATCATAGATTGGAATGGGTTCTTGAATGCTGAAATCATGAGTATGATTAAATGTTTGAAAATGAAAGTCATTTAGAACAATTTATGTATTGAGTTTCTCTTCATTCTCAAATGTGATTTGGCTTTGATCATGAGGATTTAATGGAGACAAAGATAGATCAACATCTTCAATGTCAAATTAATCACCATAAATGACTTCATGACATTCATTAAGATTTCCTTCATTCCCATATGATTTATCAAGACAAGAAGATATATTAAGCACATGTTCATTAATGTCAGAAGAATGATCAATTATCTCTCTATCTTGATAAAAACTAATAGGCAGTCCATTTAAATCAACCTCTTTGTTTTTTTGAATAATATTAATGCAAAGAGGAGATAAATCACAATCAGTAAAAATATCAGAATAAAGAGAAAAATGCGAGCCTAAATAAATGAATTTAAAAATACCTCTATTCACATACTCCTGTGCATTTTCTTCATTATAGATTTCAGATTCAAGATAAATCATTTGTCTACTAATGCTTTTTTGAAGATTGTTGTTTGGTTGCCCTAAATTTGGTATTTAATCAACATGATCAATTTCAGAAATTTCTGGAGTAGATTGCATATTATTGAAAACTTCAATTTCTAAATGTACTTGCTAATCTAGTAACTGATTTTCTGAATTTATTTCAGGGTGATTTTTAGATTTTGAGGAGTTGATTCTTCAAGTTTGTTACTAGTATTTTCTTGCAGTTGATTAAGATATTTTTCCAATATTTGTGACTGTGTTTTATTAACATGAGAGAAATTATTATAAGCATCATTAACATTGTAGGAAGTGTGCACTAAATGAAGGAATTGATCATGCATGGTATAGGCAATTTTATCGTGATTGGTATGCATCTCCATATTGAAATTCTCAATTATGTTAATAAAATTTGAATAAAAATGATCAAAGCTTTTACTTGTTTCATGTGAATTAATAATGCAAGGAAGAGAGAAAATATATTCAAACCAATCTATTAATTCAATTTCTAAAGGGTTATCTTCAGCTTTGAATCTCAAGCAAATTACTTGAAGTATAACAGTAAAATATAACAGAGATTCATTTTCAAATATTCATAAATTTTCAAATTCATCACATACCTGGCCATAATCATAACTATCAAAATTATAAAGGAATTTCGTGATAAGTTGATCCCAATTGTGAATAGAGGCAACTGAAAGATATTGACACCAGTTTTTGGCTTTTCCTGATAATGTAAGAGTAAAAATCCTGCATAAAATACCTTCATCAATATCATGAAAATTAGAATTTGAAAAAATTTAAGGCATGATAAAATGAAAAAGTATTCATATTACCGTTAAATTTTACCTTTGACAAGTGTCTTACTATTTCCGGTGGAGTATTGGTGGATGCACGTCTAGAGACACAACTCCAAATTGGAAGTTTGGAAGGAGACATTGTAATAAAATAACACTTTAAAATTCAAACTTCAAAAGACAACAAGTTGTCAGGCCCTCCTTCTAGCGCCAAAAATGTTGATGGCTCGAAATGTGTGCCTCAACATTGGGGGAAAGCCACCTGATAGGAAATTTAAAGCATCTCATTTTCCGTTTGGAATGGTGGTTCCAACTAGATAAACTAGGTCCAGCTACCTTTTCTCTATCCCTACTGGCTTAAAGTATGTCATTCTCTTATCAATAGAGAAGAGACGTCAGATCATCCCTCTTGATGAATTCAGGAAAAAGAGTGATGCTTAAGATGATCTAAGGCTCAGCCAAGCCATGAACTAATTTGTTCCCATGTATGAGGGGACTTGTCGAATGTAGAAATTCAAATTAAATGAAAATTTATTCTAAGATGCAAGTAAACTAATCCTATCACGAATTGGGAAAAGGATAGTCCTCTCTCAATTCAAGAATAGTTGGACTAATTAAATAGGGAAAAGAGATTGTTTATATGATTGAATCCATTATATAATTTTCATTAAATAAAGAAGTAGTTTGCTTAATTAATGAAAAAAAAAATCAACATATGAATGTAATTAACCAATAAGTAGTTGTTGCCTAACACACTCCTATCTCAATGAATTCAGATTAATTCTAAAGTCTATTATTTCCTTTAAAGATATCTCCTATGGGACTTCAATAGCATAAACTAATGACATGACAATAGTGCTCAATATCAGAAGCCATACACTATTTAAAACAGAAAATTAAAATCAATTAAATAAATTATGGCAATGGAAAATTAGCTTTCATCTCAAACAATAGTCCATATGAAATGAAACTTTAATAAATCATACCAAAATATCATTATAAGTTTGCAGTCCTTGAGCAGGGTTAGCTCCTTGGAGAAATTGCCAACAATAGTCCCAGACAAAGTTTCCATTTGGGAAATTAAAATACTCTTTTTTCTCCATAATTTACGTCACAATACATAACAATTGCGCAAATGAAAAGCCTAAATCAGATATTTTTCCCCTGACCTCGAATCTGAATTTCTCCTCCTACCTACAACTATAATCTCCTATTACAATAGTGGTTTAAGATCCTTTAGTTGCAGAGCAGAGATACACCATCTCCCTTCTACAAACTACTATTTATAATTACAAAAATGAATTCCAAATAGGAGAGTTGTTGAAGAACAAAACTGCTCCAACAATTTCATTGGTAAAAATTCATTTTCTTCTCTTACTGGAGCAATTCTATTTATTCAAATATTCTCTTCCTCATCTCCTCAATTGTTTCTCCTGCCAAAAACCAATCAAAATTAAATTAAAATGCAAATCAAAATCAGAAATACCAAATCTAGAAAGCAAACATCTCCAATCAAATTTTAATTAATTAAATAAATAAAAAGAAATATGAGCTTTCCATTGATCATTGTAAAGATATTAATGGTCAAAGATAACAGATTCGAATGGATTTGTAATCAACATAGGCTTTGGGCCAATAAAAATGCAAAAAATAAACTCATAAAATTAGTTTTGGTTTACAAATTCAGAGCTTAATTTTATGTTAAATTTAAGACTCATTTAATGAACGAATTTGGTCATGCAACCACTTCAGAAATATTCTCCATGATTTTATCTATCTAACGAGTTGTCTTGGGCCTCATTTGGCCAAATAAAACTCAACTTATAAGCTTCCAAAGTTGAAATGTCATATTTGCCAGAATTCTAGAAAATTTGTTGTCTCAGCCAAAAATAAGAATTTTTAATTAAACATATAATACTAAATTAAATTAACAATTACTACTTAATTAATATTAATTTAAAAAACATTAAATTAATTACAAACTAATTATATACCATTAAAATGAATTAAGATTATAATTATATTATTTCCCATATTACAAAACTCACATGGCTATGAGATCTATGAGTGGATCGAAAATGAATGGAGGAGGAGGCTTTTCACGGAGGAGAAGCAGAGTGGAAGCGAGGCCTTAGATAAACCAAAAATAACCATCGCATGTTTTATCGGATATCGGAAGTTGTTTGATATCGTAAGTTTTTAAAACGAACCAAATAAAACATTATTAATTATAGTAAATATATTATTATACTATATAGATAAATAAACAGGTAACTAATTAATTATAGGAAGCTAAGTATAATAGATAGGTAAGCTTTATATATTGGACCATTAAGAATGAGGTAAGACAAGGAATTATTTAGTAAGGTATGGTAAGGTAATTATGAGATTTTAAGGAAGGAAAGAAGGAACATGAGATTGCCACATGGGAGATCTCCTTGGGCCCCCCCTCATACATTGGTTGGATGGGCATTATTAGATAGGGAGAATTGAGGTACAGAGTCGCTCGACCAAAGGAAGAGGGGAAGAAATAGAGGATAACCCCTATATATAAGATGGGATGGGATGGGTCATAAAAACTATAGGTAATCATAAGTATAGCTCTAGGATTTATAAATATCATATCATACTGTTACTACTTGTTAGTACTTATTATGCATCTAAGTCTAAGCAGCCTATATATATTAGTTGTATTACCAATAACGGAGCAAGCATCCCCACCATCTTAATTGGAGCAGAATAGGTATTCTTGAAACCGGTATTTCACTTTCTTATTCTCCAGTGTAGGAGAATTGGGAGAGTATCTCGTACGTGCAGTATGGAAACACTTGTGCGAACAAAAGTATAGAAACACGCTCAGTGCCCTGACGTCAGGAAGAATAACCCGCTAGAGGGTTTGCTTATAAGTAAGACCACATAGGCCTCGTGGACCTGAAACCGTCTTATAGGCCATTACACAGGAATCAAAACACATTTTTCTCAGTATACCTCATCTATAATGATAACAAAACATGAGGAAAGGTTATATATAAGAGCCTAATAGACCCTAATACATATATTAGAACTAATCTAATAGTATATATATATATATATATATATATATATCATTATGGGATATATATATATATATATCACTATGGGATAATATCCTATATAATAAGTTGCCCTTGCATTATTTGTGTGATGGTATGGAGTATTTGAATGGAATTGAGTTATTAGCTTATCGTTAATAGCTTATAGGTTGTTTAGGATTAGGTGGGCTGGGTTGCCTTGTTTATTATAAGTGTATGGTTGGGCGGTTTAAAATGGTTGGTGGATTGCCTCGCTATCTGGCTGATGAGAAATGTAGAGCTGCTAGCTGGCTGGAAAAAATTTTCTGGATGACCCTCGGAGTTTCTATTTTTGCACTATAGTATCAGAGTAATAAGCGGTTTCGGGGCACTTTTGCTAGAGGATGCCGACGTGTTCAAAAATAACTAGTTTCATTAACAGACTATTGTCCACAAAGCCCACTTGGATGAAGGGCATCGCTTCAACTTTTGATTCTTCGAAGGCATAATATAGATCTATTTTCCGAGGTAACATATAAAGGGAGAAATTTGTGATTAACCAATCCATTTATACAAAATTTTGTTGCATTACTGGACTTGAGCACCTGCCAAATAAGGGGGAAAATGAAGTAGTTAACTTCAATCTAATATACTATATAGCTTATAATAATTAGCTAATATATTGATACATTAAGGATAATTATATATCATAACTTATATTTATTAATAGGTTAATTATATATAATTATACTAGAAGGATATATTATATAATTAGTATATAATCAGTCAAAAATAGAAAGCTTAAACATAGCATAAGTATTTCATAAGCTTAGCTATATAACATATTAACTACTATATGTACCTAATAGTGATATCCTCTCTCTAAATAACTTTATTATTCTGATATATATATATATATGAATTGGGTATCGATATAGATATAATTAATCGCCATGGTTTTCTGGTGAGTTTGAAACATCCACAACTAAAACTACAACATGAAGACCCATCTACCATACAATGTTGCACTCTAACAATGAGGTCATTCAATTGTTACTTGACAACAATCATCATATACTCAAAGCATTATCATCAAGTATATCTGATCACTCCTTTTCATTTTGTCGAACCATTGATGAAATAAAATGATTCATTTGACTTTGAATGGCCATTAACCAAACCTTCCCACTATATCCTTACTCCCTAATTCAAATATTTATTTCGAACGAGGATATTTCGAACGAGGATGTTCGACCCCTTAGTTGGGGGGAGGAACTACTAGTTCGAATCAGTTTGAATTAGCACTCATATCATTAATGAAAAAGTGTGTTGTCACAACACCCTACAAACTTATTGTTATAACTAAAAGCTTAGGTTACATGAGATCAATCGTGACGATGGAAGGCAGTGTAGCGAATTGGAAGCCATTGCAAGGGATTTGCAATAATGAAAAGAGTAGCTAATAATAATATACCTAATAGTATATAATAATATTAATATTAACTAATAGTATATTAACCAAGAACTAATACTATAATATATATATATATATATATATATATATATATATATATATTTTAAGCTCTTAAGGTATATTATAATATTATGATATATATCTATATATATATATATATATAATTATAATATCTATTAATAACCTTATAAGCTATATTTCCCTAATATTATATAGAATATTATATTATATAGTATTAGTATATTATATATAAAGGGTGTTGGTAGTGGTGCTTGCTTTGCTTCTGGATATAAAGCTAAATCACCTGCTGGGTCATTTGTTGGATCAAATTTTGCTTCATATATAGCTACTGGTGTTGGTGGTGAGTTTACTATTGCAGCGCTCTACTGCTGATGGGACTGCTTGCTTTAATGTCGATAGAACGAAGTATAAACCGCCCTATATATCCCACCCAAACCCTATGGATTTAGATACAAACGAGGGGATGCTTTATGTAGATGCCCTTACTATACCCGCCTATGCTCTAGCTCCCTTTATGGTTGTAGTAGCGACTGGATTGGGCTTGACGGCGGATGGCTTGCTAGTCTAATTATCCTCACCCAGGCCCTTTCTAGCTTTGTCTGGCTGGCTTTATGATGGTCTAATAGCTTGGCTACTGGTTAGCTCTTCCTGGCTGGTGGCTTGTCTGTTGTACTGAAATTAAGAATTGTTCAAAATTGCCCGCCCTAGCTTTTGGATTTGCTATATTTACCGGGTGTGAGTGCCAGTGGTGAATAAACTGCTGGATCAATAAGATCCATTCTTATTTTTGGCTATCGATCTGCTGGAAGGGATTCTCCTTCTTCATCTAGAATTGGAAGGGATGCTCTTGTCTAAAGACAACCAAACCAACAGAAAAGTACAATATGTAAAGAAAAAAATTGGACTCCAAGGCAACTTCATTAGGCTCAAAGCATACCTCCAATCAGCATAAAATAAATACTTAATATAGCTCACTAGTATAACATATAGCTATTAATCTAGTATAACATATTATATTATATATACTAGTTATCTAGTTATTATATTAGTAGGATATAGACTGGACTGGCTTGGCTAAAGGTTCGAGGCCAAGGGCAGGCATATGTTTAGAGGTGAGAGGGCTCTTCCTCATAGGAGCCTTCCTCTAATGAGCCTTAAAATCCAAATTAATAAAAGGAGGCTAAGTAAAATAGACAAGTAAACTTTATATATTGGACCATTAAGAATGAGGTAAGAAAAGGAATCATTTAGTAAGGTGTGGTAAGGTAATCATGAGATTCTAAGGAAGGAAATAAGGAACATGAGATTTCCAGGTGGGAGATCCCCCTAGACCCCCCCATACATTGATTGGAAGGGCATTATTAGACAGGTTGAATTGAGGTACGAAGTCGCTCGACAAAAGGAAGAGGGGAAGAAATAGAGGATAACCCCTAGATATAAGATGGGATGGGATGGATCGTAACAACTACAGGTAATCATAAGTATAGCTCTAGGAATTATAAATATCGTATCATATTGTTATCACTTGTTAGTACTTATTATGCATCCGAGTCTAACAAGCCTATATATATTAGTTGCATTACCAATAATGGAGCAAGTGTCCCCACCATCTTAATTGGAGCAGAATAGGTATTCTTGAAACCAATATTGCACTTGCTTATTGTCTAGTGTAGTATAGTCATTATAGGTATATAATTATATATAATTAATTATAATACTATAGTATAATAATATAACCTATATAATTATATTAATATTATACTATATAATTATATAGTATAACCTATATTATAATAATTATACTATAATTGTAACCTATATAATATATACTAATAATAATTATATAGGTATAATATATTATATTTACCTATATAGTATTATTATAATTATACACTAAGGATAATATAATTATAATTATATAATTAGTATATTATATATCCATTTATATATATTAGAAGCATATATTATTATTATTGGTCCCAAAGCATGAGTTATCTGAATTTGAGGGGAGGAAAGATGTATAACCCGCATAGCGATAGTTGAGTCGAGTAGCCCTTCTTCGAAGATCACCTATCTATTTACGCAATAATTGAATGCATTTCCTTTCGTAGAGATCACAAATTGCTTCTATGCCAAGCTCATGTTCAGAAATCATAGTGATAGTTTCCCTGATCACCCGGCCATAGTTCCTTTTTTGGAGCGTAGAAAGGAAGATAGATCACGCCACCGCTATAATGCAGTGCAGCAACATCATATTGTCTGGGATAGGTGAGTAAAAAATGAATAGTGGAGTAAATGGATTAGAGTGAACAATGCCCTTTTTGAAACTATGGGTAAACATTGAGATCAAGGTTGGGTTATTGGGACCCCGCTTACTGATAGAGATTAGTTATTGCAATCTCACTCGCTCACTCGTACAAGGATAATCAGCTAAGAAGACCATATTACTTACGAGGCCAAAACATGAGGCATTGATAACAAATATGGACTGGCTTAACGGAATAAGGTATATAATTATAATATCAGTATAATGATACTAGTATAATCCTTAGAATATACCTATAGGGATATCTGCTACTAACTGGGAAGAAGACTTGTACTGGGAATAAGCCTACCAAAATTCGTTGTAGAGTTGGTAATTGTAGGCCATGTTTTCACTCTAAAAATTACCATCTCTTCTTCTCTTAATAATAAATATAAGGGACTAGTGGCTAATACAAGGATAATAAGCTAGAATCCCTAGTAAATAATAATAGACTAAGTAACTACGATAATATATTGATACAGTGATTTAGCTTAAATGGTGTTAAATGTGATACATATTTACCTAATCAATCTCATATCATAAGCATTACCAATACATTATGTTATTGTACCCACCATATTATGACCATTCATAGGAAGAACAAGCATAGTTAGTACATAGCTTGAATACTGGCTAGTTCATTGAGCTTCGTAGTTTCCCTAAGAATCGATGTTGAAATTACATACCTTATTTGCTTATATATTGGGTGTACTAGTTATATAGGGATAAAAGGTATATATGGGATAGCTTAGTTTCCCTAATCAATGATGTTTTATGAATACGGATCGAGCTCGGCATAAGCTTCGTAATTAGGAGTGGGTGAATAAAAGAGGCTCTCTGTTATATTGGTGGTTTCCTCTTTATTTATTGCCTTTATTGGCGTAGATAATTTTATTAACGGAGCGAAGTAGGTCCCCCCCCAATCTAAAGTAAGTAAATTTCCCATCTATCTATATTTTTCCTTCCCCATTGCTTTAGAGTGAGAATTTAGTAGTGAAGAGATTCTTAATAATAGGGTACACTATGCATGTTTTTGTAGCCCAAACTTCCAATACCCTAATAATATTATTATATATTAGTTATACTATATCCCTATTATATACCTATTATATAAACCTGACCTATGGGTTAGGTCAGATTCCTCTCATAGGGTGATTATATATATTATATACTATCCTAGTTATACATAATATATTATCACCTATTATTATATATCCTTAAAAGACCAAAATAAAGTACATGTAGCCATAATGTGTAGCCATGCCATATGTTTGTTAGCTGAACGAGCATATTATGGGTATGACACCATCCCATGGGGGTGTTGTATGGGGTTTACTACCACTCTTGTGATCCATGTGATCTACGTGATCTGGCACCAAATCCAAGTCCATGTTTTTTTGGTTGGGACATAAACAAACTTCTAATGAGGTTCCAACTACCTCATAGGGACAGTTAGGGCTAAATGTGAGTGTGATTCATCAAATAAGGAGTACGGAGCTAGGGTATTACTACCCCCGGCATGAAGATTTCATGGTAAGTCCACCAGTCGTTACCTCTGCCATGCATGAGAGTCTGTGTGGGCATATCCATACACTAAATGAATAGAAAATCCAAATATTGTTGGAGTCAGGGGAATATTTATCCCCATTCAAGCGAATAAAGAAATAACCTTCCCTACATGGGGAATCATGTCATGTCTAGGTTTTCCTTTTATGTTCCATCCAAACCAACCAAAAAAAAAAAAAAACATGGTGGGTGGATTATTCAATGGTAGAGAGTTGTGAAGAAGGCATGTTGAGCTAGTTTCCTTTGCAAATAAATATCATTTTATTTATTCCTCTGGTGAAAGGCTTCTAGTGAGGGTGAAATGCCAAAAGGTGGGCAGTAATAACCGCAACCTCCTACAAATTTTCATGGGTATATATAAGGATAATATATTATAGGTTACTAATATAATTATATATAATATAATAATAGTTTATTATCTATTATATTATAGTAGATATAGCTGGATGTTATATATTGACCTATTAAGACTATTATATATATCTATTCCATTACTTATATAATGTAGCTAATATACTATAAGTTATCTACACTAGGCCCTGGTAACATAGATAATAATTTTCAAATGGAGTAGCTTAGCTAGGGCACAGAGATTCCTGACAAGGTCTTCGATCGCATCGTAAAAGCTGGCGAATATCTAACTTAGTGTTTCTCATTAGTAGGTCCTCGAACCTCCCTAACCTCCGATGCACTAAGTTATGAGATTGAATTGTGAGGCACGCATTTATCACCATCTAAAGCGGGAGGCCAAGAGGATCCATTAGCAAAGAGAATAATGGAGATCAAGACATGATGAATAAGGCACCCATCACCTTCCTAGATATGCTTATCAAGGAACAAATCAAGCTCATCAATGTAGATCCAAAATAAGGCAGAGGAGAGAGGGGGACGAGTCCTACAAAGGAATGAGAAACTTGCCCTTGTTTCGCCTTGGTTATAGCATTAGCCATGGTCGTAAGTAGCTTGGTTACGTCCTACAAAGTAATATTTTGTTGTCTCGCTGATGAAACCTGGAGTTATTTCCCTCCTAATTTTTCTTAATGAATCGATAGCCAGATTGAATTCTTCTCTCTCTGATCTAGTTCTAGTAATATATACATAGTATGATTGTTGAACTGGATCTTGCTTGTGTGCTTGTGCCTTGATCTATCTATAGAAACCATATATACATAATATGACTGAATTAACCAGGGGAAACATAGAGAAGGGCCGAATGCACTCTCGAGACTACAGGAGGTCGAGGAGGTTGAGGGAAAGGTCCTGTAATGGGATAAAAATTATTATTCGTATAACTGGAAAGTATCGTTCCTTTTTTGAACTCTAGAAAGGTCTTGTCATGAAATAAAAATCCTGGTCCTCCCTCTCTTCAACTATAGTTGTAAGGCTGTAAAATGTCGTCAAATATTTCAGCTCAATTCATTGTGTGAATATCAGTTACCACACCTTTTATCAATGGCCAAGGTGGTAAGTATCATTCTGCCACTTCTATCCCATTTCTTTGAAAGTTGTTCTACTTCCTCATATTTAAGCCAGCCTATGTCCAACACAGATGAGATGGGAGAATATAATATCTCCGTGTGTAAAGCGACAAATGTCACAAGCCATTATATGTGACCATTGTAGGGTTGTCGATCTTGATTTTTGGTTTTTCATTGTCTATGTGGTGTTGTCAAGATAGTAAGATGAGTTCACTCATGATGCCATAGTAGTTGCATTAATCGGAGCTCATCCCTATGTTCAGTACTTTATGGAATTTTTTGTGAACCTTAGTGATCCTATGACCAGCAGTACTTAATGGCTTTACCCTACCTTTTCCATTGGTAGAATGATGCATGCTTCTTAGAAAGATAGAAGCTCAGAAATAATATATTATATACTAATATATTAATTATATATAATTATACTTAATGTGTCCTTAAGCTTTATATTGTTATGCTATGTTAACTATAGCTATCATTATTGGTTCCTATATAAATTCACGTATATATAATGATATAAATCATTTATGTGAGTTAGGTCACCAGTTTCACGAACGAATCAACAATCTGACAGAATTTCTTACCAATGAATGCGGGTCACAGCTACCACTAATCATCGGTAACACCTTTTCCTAGAAATTTGATTACTAATCCATCAACTCTCCTTACTACCTCATCCTTGAACCCTAATACTTATACCCTCCTTTGGATTTGACTTTGAAAACAATATACATACTTACTTTGGTTGGAATTTCCTTGGGAACCTTTTCCTCAGACCTCCTTTGGTGAGGTTGGGTGGGGATAGACTTTGAAACCTCTACCTCTGACCTCACCCTTAGCAACCTACTTACACTTATCCTTTGAAAACTCATCAAATTTATACTTGGAAACATCCTTAAAATCAGCCTCTGAATGAACCTAGCAATCCTACCCTTACCTTCCCCTTTACTTCAGTGGTTCGACATCCATCCATAGTCAGTTCAAAGTTGTGGCCGAATGAATGAATGAATGATAGATCAATAAGCTATCATTATAGTCTAATAGGGGATATACTATTATATCTAATTATACTATAATACTAGTAGGGTAATAATTAATACTATAAGCTATTATCCTATATAATTATAATACTAGATAGGATACCAGTATATTAATAATTAATGATATATATAAGGTTATTAAGGTATTTATATAAGTATAATATATCTAATAATATTATATACCTTATAAAGTATATATTATTAGTATATAATATATATAATAATTAAATATATACCTATATTTTATAGTATAATATACCTATAATATAATATAATATTATAATATTAGTGCAAGCTATATTAATTATAATAATATTATATAGATTAGTACTAATACTATTATATGAATACTTTTAGCATTCATAGGATATATTATACTAGTCAATCATAGTAATATATTACTTATAATATAAGGTATATAATTATGTGTATCCATAATATTACTTTTAATAAGTATTAATATATTCACTATATGAGATTATTAGGTATGGGTCGAGTGGTTATTTAGTAGTGAAGGATCAGACTGACTACTTGAAACTCTCATACACAGGGAAAGAAGGACACTATGGGTGAAAGAGAACTGGAATGAGTTGAAATAGAAGTGAAAAGATCATAGGAATGCACCATAGGGCTATGCTATTCTCCAACCGAGAGAAATCAATAGAGAGAGCCTGTACCGAGTCGAGGTTAATGAAAGATCACTAGAATGGATGGTTGAGGCAGAGGGGGAGGTTAAGGAAATCTCGGCTAAGTTATCATGTGATGCGATCGGGTCGAATCAGATCAATAAGCAAAACTGAATCAAAGACCTACCGAGCAAAGGTTTCAAGAGCACTGGAATGTGGTGAACCATACTGAGATAAAGAGCACACACAGGAACCAACCATCAAAGTACATTCCTAATGAAGTAAATCAGAGAGGGAGTTATCTAATGGAGTGAGTGAAGACTCTACTCTTTCTATACTCTCTTTTTCCTCGAAGACAGACTCTTTCTCTACTAGATTTTTCTGTGATAAACTCTCTTGCTTCTTGCCTCGGTTGATGTCTATCTCGATGAATGTGATTATTTCTTTATCCCTCCCCATACTTTGATTGTATTTATTTCTCAGTGGAATCATGAACCGAGTGAACCATACCGAGCCAAGGTATCAAGAGAATAGGAACGTAACATAACATAAACTACTTATATTTTTCTTCCGAGCCATGGGACTATTATTCCACTACTGACTTCTGTGTGGTCTTCCTGATGGACTGATCTGGTATTCTCAGTCGACGAAGCTCAATACCTACAGCGGAAAGGTTAGGGTATAATATTAGGACTTATTTAGTGCTCTGATAGTTATAGATAGGCTCAAATCACAGTATTTTCTCATGAGAGACGTTCCAATCAACGGTTGGATGATCAATGCCATGGAACTATTCCACTGCTCACTTTACTAACTAGCGGACTATCCTAATACTATATTGATTGATACTGAACTGGATTGGACTGACTGTACTGACTTGACGGATTAACTGATAAATTTGGGAAGAAAACGAAGACTGGTGGTTAGATGGTTCACTTGGTGTAGAGTGGAATACAGATAGGGAATGTACTTATAGTGTAATATTTAATACTTTCATACAAACTCCTATCAAGGTAGGGAAAGCAGGCTGAAATACTACTACCGATACCAAGTGAACCATACCATATCGAACCTACCAAGTCGAACTGTACCATACTGAGAAAAGGTTCCAAAAGAAGAGGATTCTACAGCATGACTCGACCACCCGGGAGAGGAAGAAACCATTGGGGGATAGATGATCTTTCCAAGGGAAAGAGAGTCAGACTGCGATGTCTATCCATAGCACTATCCTCTTCAATCATACTGTACCGAGCAAAGAACCGTACTGGAGAACGAACAAGCACTTCCTCAGCTCATCAACAACTTTCATGAGCTTGTTAGGGGTGACAGGTGTTGAGATTGGATTCCATGGTAATAGAGGGTAAATTGTTGAGCCTGTGAAGCCCTTACGGTTTCATATATTCCCCTCTTATTGATTCCTCGTCTATTCCTCTGCCCCACCTTTTTTAAGTGAAGTAGTCTTGGTATTTTCTTTCATCCGTGTATTACAAGGATTCAATCTAGTCGTTGGTTCCCCTCCCTCCTGCTTAGTTGTCTTCTAGGCAGAAAGCATGCTCAATTTCATTACCTCATGGATTTGCAATACCTCGAATCCTCTCTTGGTGGAGTCCTTTGTCTATCACATAGCTCTTGTGCTCTCACTGTGCGTGATCTGTGATCCTCGTTATCTATATATCTAGGGGAATCACTGCTTTCTTGAGCGCGCAGCAAAAACTTATTAATATTATAGTATAATATTAATTAATAGGTTATATAATTTTTGTATTTCAAGTGTGTTGGACTTTGTGTACTGGCACGTGGACTTGGCAGGTTCCTTATGCGGACTGGGCAGACTGGGTGTCTACTTGGCTTAAAGTTCTAGATTTATGTAGAATGATTTTGAAAGCCACTGTCAGCCAATTTTTTATGATCCTAAAATGGTATATAAATGTAAGTAACACCATGTAATATATAAATATGTGTGGTATGCTCTGTGGTGTGAGCTTGGCTTCTGGATTATGGTGGTCTTGGATTCTGGTTAAAGATGAATGGCTTCTGGTTATAGGTGGAAGGCTTACGTATAATGTGAATGGCTAATGGTTAATGGCTCAACCTCCTTAACCTAAAAGTCTCAGTCCATTTCTGAGTACCCTTCTATTGCTTATGATCCCTAACTGGTGAATAAACGTATGTAAGCTTCGTCATAGCATGCACCAGTCAAGGTAGTAACCCACCTTCCTATATGTTCTCCATAGATGTAAGTGAGGTAGTAACCATGTTTGTTTCATAGCATTAAGTGTTAGGGGGTATGGGGTATGGAATTCCTCTCGGGGGTATGGCTATACTAGAGCTTCTAGTAATGAAACCAGCAAAGACTAGCGACAATGATGGAAAATTGAACCCCCTAGCAATGATGGTTGTGGTGGCTATGACCTTCTGTCAATGGACCGGTGGCTATAAATGGCCTATTGGCAATGATCTCGACTATTGGATGACTGATATGGAGTAAAAGCATCACCTCTTGGATCGTCTCTTGTATGACTATTGGTTTACAGTTATTGGAATGAGGGTTGTTTCTCCTTCCTGCCAATGAGACTAACTATGAAAGGAAATGCTTTTCAAGCAATGACAAGAGAATTACACTGACTAAGTCCCACCCACATCTATTTTCTAATTAATTTAAATTCACATATGTAACAACAAATTAGAGCTTCTGAAGAGTATAGCTTCTTTTTGGCACTGAAAATGGTTCTGGCACTCTCTGTCTATGGAGACTGTTGCTTACATGCAATGACTGGCTTACTATGACCACTGGCATTTGACCTCCTAGCTATTATCGGGGAAATCAATGACTGGTTGGCTATGACTACCAATGGCTATTCATATTATAGTACCAAGAACCCATAAATTAAGTAGATTAGTTCGTAATATGAATATCTACATACCAGATTAGTATATATATAAATAAGATAAGTATATTATATAATATTATTAATATTAATATTAACCTATTATAAGGGATAAGTATATTAATAATATTATTATATCTTATACTATAGTATATATAAGGTCATTAAGGTATTTATATAAGGGGTGAACTGAATGGGTAAAGCTCACTGAATCGAAAGGTCGAATGGTAAAATGTGGAACAATAATGGGTAAAGCTCACTGACTGGGTCAAAGAAAAGCATACACAGACAGAAAACGAACACATACAATGGCTCGGTAAAGGGATTGATAGGTTAACTTGAGAGGGTAATGAAGGGAAGGTTCAATAATTAGGCAAGGTAGAGGGGTCATATCATTAAAGGTAACAAGTAATGTCGGTATTGGTGGTTCGTGTACTCGTAGCACCCACCCATCCCCAACCATACTCGAAGGACTATGTTTCTTCCCCGCAATACTTGACTTTGTTGTTTCCCCATCCTACTTGATAGATTGTGCTTGTTTACCCACCACCAGCACTGTGTTTCGCTTAGCTTAAATCTATCATTCATTTTTTATAAGGGTCATTTTCTTCACACCCTCCCACCCCTCGGATAAATGGATGGGGAAAAACTAATATGATTGAGCCAATGGGGTGATACCTTTTTGTATTTTTAGAAATTCCCATATTTTATGCATTCAACGACTTCTGGCTAGTTTGTTAATTGATGGCACATGTTTTGATAAGTTGCTAAGCCCATTGTTGTATAATGTAAGATATAATGCAAGCTTCTAAAATGGAACCATCTGCCAATAACATTCATTGATAAAACCATAATTAGTAGTAATGCATAGGTATAAGTCCTTATATTAGGATTCTTATACACTACCTATTATAATATATAAACTACTAATTATAATAATATGATATTATAATAGTATGTATATATTAATAAGTGCTAGTTTATATATATTAGACCATGATATAATAGTATCTAATATTATTACTATAATCATATGTTCATACTAGATTTATGGAACCCTTATATAATACCATCCTATCCAATGTTTCTATTTGGGGCATTCCTAAGTATTCTAAGTGAGGAAGTCACAAGTTCAGGTAAGTAAGGTCATTTATTTCCTTAAATATAAAGAAATTGTTGTATCTATCTAGAAGCTCGTCCTGAAAAGTGAAATAGGGGTTCCCCTACTAAGTTGAAGAGGTAAGTGTGGATATATTCTAATGAATCTCACTGGGCATATTCTATAAATGCTGACTAGGATATATCCATCCCATCCATTCTACCCAGTTGTGTATAGGTATAGGTGTATATAGTATAGGGCATAGAGTTAGGCAACTATGGGGTCAACATTCTAGCAATGAGAGTCAATATTACAGTCAATCTGTGATGAAACAGGGGATTCAGCTATACTAATTGTTGGCTATTAGAAATTACAACTATCACTGACTACTTGGCACTTACCAGAGTTTCTTGCACATACATACTTATAGGAAATTCATTCCTGCATCGATAAGAGCTTACACTGCCTAGCTACACCTTATAGCTCAAATGCACAAATGGAAAATATTAGCATCGAAACCTGGATCACCTCTTGGATCAACAACATCGAATAACCTACAGTAACCGACATAGAGTACCATCATCATTGAGTACCGGCATCAAGTGAATAACAACCAGTTGACGTGTGTTCCTTAGTGGTAAGTGAGGTCGAGGTATAGATTAGAGGGTTATGTTTCCCTCTAGGGTCTATTTCGAGGAAAATAAATAGGTTTAGGTTAATGGGATATCTAATATAGGGACTATAAGGGATAAATAACATTGTTATTTCATTTCCTAGTTCATAAAGTATTTTATTTCATAATAGCAGTCAGTATGCCAATCAAGGTAATCTTTATATAGAGCAGGATTGAATGCCCCAAGGTACTCTTATGTGCTAGTATTGGGTATGGTATGGAGCATTGCAGAAGCAACATCGAGAGGGGTAGACCCCAATGAGCCATCTCTGGGCATAGCAAAGCACAACAAAAGGCCATCAGTCTTAAGACTTAGCTTGAATGCAAAATTGAGTCTCCCTACCCCCCATAACGGAGAGGTAGTGAAGCGATGTAGCATTGAAAGGTCGAGTTCAGAAAGGTTGTATATTCTATTATAGTAGGATAAAATGGCAACCACAAGCCTATTCTTGCCTTAGGCAGATTATAGCTTGTTTCGTATAGTTCAATTATGCGAAGTACCATTCTAAGGAGGATCCCGAGAAGATTCGTTAGGTTGATCACAAAAAGATGACTCATCATGTCTGCCTTCCTTCAATGGATGATAAATGGATGACCATAAACAATGGAAGGGTGCTTATTCTAACTAATACTTTGATCGGAATCTCCATATTGAAGCATGTGATCCATAGCACTCACTCCCTTTAGCCTTCACAGCGAGAGATGTGACATGTTAATTTTCAGAACATTCACTTCGATCGATCAATAGAAGTACTCTATATACAATGCAAAACTTGGCATAGTGAGGTGGGCGAGAAGAGGTAGAATTTATCTCTCACTAAAAAATAAAACCAAAATAACGGTCTCGACCTTTCGAATCCTCTTTGTCCCTATTATCACTCAGATTGAACCTCACGCTAAAAAGGCAATTCCGAGGTAACCACAAACCATGCTTAGCCAAGTATCTAGCCCTACTAGGCAAGGAGAGGGCTCTCTCCATATAAATCACAGCCAAGGTGACTAAGGAAAGAAGATATTAGGTTGGGTATAGTAGCTCAAGGTTTTGATTTTGATTGTATAGGGTTTTGTTGGATCAAGAGGAATCAAATAGTCAGGGCAAGGAAATTAGGTCAAGATTTGTAGGGTGTTCTATGGGGCAAGGTAGGTACAGTGGTTTAGAACTTTAGGGTTTCTATGATGGGATGATCAAGAAAGGTGAGGAGCTATAAAGAGCATGGTGAACTCATGGTTTCTTTCTAAACTAAAGAAATTACAGACTGTGAATGTTTACCCAAAACAGAGCATAGAAATTATGGATTCTGTTCATCTAACTTGAAAACATTCACTTAGTAGCAATGAAATGATGATTGAAAATACACAAAAAAAATTAACATCTAAGCATGAAATAAGAAACTGAAACTAAACACCATACCACATGGATCTGGTAAAAATAGCTGCAAATTTGATTAATGTCTAGGCCAAAACTAATACAAAAGTGTGTCTCTTCAAAAGCCAAACCTCCAAATGAGTCCAACCCCTATAAATGAGAAATAAGAAGAATATATAGACCTCAAAACAACTCATCCTAGCCTTAGGGGGTCGAATCCATGAGGTGAGGGAGGTTTACATGAAAATCTGAACTGCAAGCTAGAGTGTAGGATGAAAAAAGTGACTCATTCCTATCTCTAAAAACTGATTCATTTGACCTCAACTGATGACTTACCTAATGTATCTACCTTAGATAAAAGTAAAAAAATGACTTTTACATTCATCTTGAACATTTACATCAGTAAAATTACATTTCCCAAAGTGAAAAGTCAAACTGAAGAAGATTTGCTGAAGATTGCAAAAATTTTCAATTTTCTGGCAAACGCGTAGCGTCCAAGCAGGAAAAATAGCATGTTGTGCAAGCTGGTTTTGAGTGCCTTCCTGGTGTCAAAATAAGCTCCATGATAGCTCATTGGAAAGATCTCTGAGTATAGTTTCTATATCTATCTTCATTTTTCAAAATGGTTTTGATTTTCCCTGTCAAAAAACCAATATCCCAAGACTGGTAAACGTGCAACGACCAAGTCAAAAAGGAGGCAGAAACTTGATTTTTAGGTCGTTTTTTGCATGTTTAAGGGACCATTTCTCCTCCAAATATTATGAAACTTGCTAGGGTTGATGTCCTCATAATTATAAACCTGCTGGTGGTGGCCATTTTGAATTTGGAGGCCCCAAAAAAGAGCACAGCGTCCAAGTCGATGCGCCTTTGGAAAAATTTCTGTGTTGAGAATTGCAAAAAAATACTGAAATGAACATAAGTGCAACAATGTGCCAAAATTATGAGGGCACTTTGTCATTGAGTGATTGAGGCATGAAGTGACACCTTAGCAAGTATATCCAACCTTTCTTTCTCTCCATGTTTGGTCAAAATTTTAATCTTAGCATTGGCTCTTTTGAGCTTGGCCAATGCAATTCTCTCTTTTCATGCATGAAGTTTGACCCTTGTCCTCAACAAGTTATTGTCCTTGTTGGACTTATCTAGAAACCTCCCCAAATGTAGATTGGCTCTATTAAGCCATGGTTCCCTGTCCTTACTGATTTCTAGAGCAAGTTGTTCATTTGGTGTGAGCTGGGCTGCTAGGTCAGCTTCCTTTTGTTTCTCTAGGGCTAGAGCTCTTTTCAGCCCTCTAGTCCTTGGTCTCTGTCTTGGAGGTTGATCCTCCTCATCATCAAGTTCACCAAACCTTACCAATGTTTCCTCAAGCAAGGCTTTAGCCTTTTCTGCTTCTCTTTTTGCTTTGATACACTTCACCTCATTAATGGCCTGCTTGGTCTTCAGCTACTGATTTTCTTGCTCAAGGAAGTCAATCACATACTTGGCCCTCTCAAGATTAGTTTCAAGTTCACTAATATTTTCCTCTTTGCCTTTGATTGCTGCATTGGTGATTTTGACTTCATCTCCTTCACTTAGGTCAATCAACCAAAATTCATGCTCTGTCTCATGTTTTCCCTCCTCATCATCAATTTTTGGCTCTATTACCTATTCCTTACATTTATTTACATGTTATGTTCATGAAGAAGGCATGGCCCCTTTCACTCCAAGTGAAGCAAACACGTGCCTATGACCTCTCTGATAGGTATGTGCCAATGTGCCCAAATCATCCATCTTAGGCTTGCTAATTTCACCTCTGTTAGGTTTCCATGATGTATTTGGTGTCAAAACCCTCGGGAGATGATGAATGAAATGAAGGAGTGTGAAGTGAATGGAGGTGTGGGGAAATGAAGGAAATGGGAATATGTAAGGGAGCCTAGGCTAGTGAAAACCATAGGATTTAGATGTATTAGGAATGGTATTGCTTTATGAAATAGGGATATAGAAAATATATGTGGGAAATACATAATAGTTTAGGGAATAGATTTTTGAAATGAAAACTAGGGTTTCTTCCTTATAAAAACACTCCAAATGATTACAAAGCATAAAATATATTCAATGAGATGATGCTAGGATTACTCATTGATAAATGGAGCCTTGAAGAACACCAATGCAGAGATCTGGAATTTGTTGATGGATTGGGAGGCTGAAAGATAGTTTTTTGAATTTCTGAGCAAACGCTTAGTGACCATTTCAAATGCGCAACAACCCATCTCAAACACGCAGCACCATTCCTGAACGCGCAGTGCCCCTGCAGCACCATTTTGCGGACCAAATTTGGAGGCCTTCCCGATGTCAAAATTGAGCCCAGGATAGCTCGTTGGAAATTTTATCCTATCTACTTTCCAAATATACCTTTGGGTTTCTATTTGGAGTTTATTTTCCTTGTCAAAATTTGGTTTTCCCAAGACTTGTCAAAAAGTGCTAAATGAGGGTGCAGAAATGTAGAGTGCTAGTGAATGCAACTTTTGGGGGGCTTCCTCAACTAAAAATTGAGCTCATGATATCTCATTGGAAATTTATCTCTGTCTAGTTATCATTTGACTCATCAAGAAAGTTATTTGGACACTCCAGCTATGAGAAAAATTTATTTTCCCAAGGTTACTCTAGAAGTGAAGCAACTCTCCTGTGGCACCTGTGTTTTTTTACATTTCTCTAAAACAATGACACCTGTATAAAATATGAAGGAGGCTTTTATTTCTTGACCTATGAGGGACAAAAACATCTCTCTCTTTTGTTAAATTCATCTATGTTTGGTCATAAACATAGTTTGAAGAAAAACTGAACCTATGAGTGACAAATGACTTGACTCTTGGAATCACTTCTCAAAAAATGATGGAGACATGATGTTTATGAGCTGAAATGACCTCATACTTAATTATATGACCTACATTATGCCTCCACTGCTCAAATGTCTCGTTTCCACAGCAAACCCTAGCTTAGTGGGACATGAAATTAGGGTTTTGTTCTTGTGAACAATCATTGACTTGGGCACCCTTGGGAAAAATGGTTAAGAAATGAAGCGAGGTCATTGAAAATGACGGAGATGAGGTGAAAGTAGAGTAAAATAAGGTGGGATGGGTGGGATGCAAATATCAGTGCTAACAGTCCCAATTCACTAAGTCTCGAAAGCCAATACTTGGGGGCTTTCCTGGGGATATATTAAGATTAACTCATATACAATAATAGTTGGTTAAGAAGGCACAAAAGAGTCTTTCCATCCTTCATGCACCCACCTAGCTTACGCACATATGCCTCCAAAGAGAAGCACTTGGCACGTTACCGCTTATCGCTCTACCCTAGAGAACTTCTCTAGAACTCTACTGGCCAAATAGCAGGAATTGGGGTCTTCCCATTATATACAATTATACTGAATACCTAACCTTAGCCTGCACTGGAATAATCTTGCCTGCAAAGGAAGGGCCATGGAGTCATTCACCAACGAGGTTAGGTTTACTTAACTAAGGAGAGGAGTCATTCACTAATTCACTAAAGCTTTTAGTCACATTGCACAAATTCTGGTATCTCCCTTCATTAGAGAAATCATGTCCTGAAAGTACATACTTTCTTTATTCATTGAAGTGCTGAGTACTTAGAGGAACCATGTATCGACTGACCAATTAAGACCAATTACGGAGTAATTTGAATACTGAATTACCAATTCAAGCCCTATTTAAAGCCTATTTATGACCTATCTAAAGCCCTATTTTTAGTTTCTCACCAGCTTTCAAGCCCTATTGACATTATACAAGCTATAAAGATACAAGCTAGAAAGGTGTGTCGCTGGCTAGAGAATTACGCTTATGATACTCTTGTTGGGTAAACCACTGATATTGCAACATATTAAGTAGTATCAGCATGGATACATCAGTAGCAATCAGTATAGATGCCTCGCGGTCTCATTGCCCATTTTAGAGAAGAACAACTTGCGTTGAAGCTAGGTCAAACAACCATGCATTTATCCAAAACGCTCTCATTGGTAGCTGCTTTTCTATCTGGGTTACTAGAAGGATGCTTTAATTTCCATTGGAACTTAAGTTACTAATTACCACCTGAGTTGAATATTCATTTACACCTCATTAGGCCATATTTGGATTGCACTTAACCTAGTACTTGATCAGATACTTACTCATGATGAGGGTCCATTGCAACTCTACTTTTTTTTATAAACTCACCAAAGATCTACATGGCACTGCACACACTTTCACTTTCAGGATGGAGGACGTAGAAATAAATACACTCTCCTTTGCACTAATCCAGGTAATATAGTAATATTACAGGATAGTACACTACTAGGGATACCATCACTCGGGCTACCACCTACTAGCGGACTACTTTCATAAAAATTTACACATTACCGATAATTACCTGTGTACGCCTACCATAAGGCCCCACCCACGGACAAATTCCATTTCCAAAGCACACTAAGGGGCGATCCAACAAATTCCAACTATTGGGTGCTAGGCTCAAAGGATTTTATCCACCCGCATCCACCAAAGCCAGTCCCCATGACCAGACCACAATACCTTTAGGATCTAGCACATTAGGAGTTTGCACATAAGGATTTGGCACTAGATCTTAAGCCCCAAGATACTCATAATAATATGGCTGATTGATGACCTAATTTCCATACGATCCATTTTCTAATTCATACGCAAATTTTTGATGTGTCCATGTTATTTCCTATCAAATCATTTTTTCTCTTTCGTAACCTTCACTAGAAGAGATAATAGAGCTAGGGATATTTCATTTATAGAGCTATTTATGCAGCTATTTCATTGATGCATTCGGACAGGAAAGAAAGATGCACAGGGAATGCTCACCTAATACATGTTATTTATGGGAAGATGGTAGGATTGAAGCTTCGTTACCTGAAACTGGGTTACCATTAGCCGGGAGTTTGTTTACTCCCTTGGTTACTCCTACAAAAAGCTTAGTTACTCCCTTCATGTTCTTTTTTCTGGAACTTTATTTATGGTCCTTCCTTCCATTTGGCGAGAGAAAGGGATAGATTTCTTTATGAACCGATGGCAGGAAGGCATAGCCATACCTGCATATAGACTTTTCTATTTCTTTATTGATCATGAGTCCCCCTACATATAGAATTTTCTATTTCTTTATTGATGATGAGTCCCCACATTACCTTGAAAGAAGAATACAAGGAAAATACTTGAGGAAGACCTAAGGCCAAGTTCAAGTCTCCATATTTATCATCCATAAAGAGGAAAAAGGATGAAAGAGAACCTTTATGGATCAAAGTCACTTTGAAGGGTGAAAATGAAAATACAATGCATTTCATGCCAATTTTAGCGGTTTTTCACTAATTTATCTATGTCGCTCAGTGCCGCCAACAGAAAGCAGGGAAGCTTGCTTCTTGATTTATTCCTAGTCCTATTTTAGCTGGAGGAAAGACAACAGTTTTCTAGGTTATATAACGGGTTATAAAAAGAACCATAATTACAAAAGAAAGTGTGGGGTAAGCGTGAGGTCTTACTCCTTGAAAGGAAGTTTCGGGTAAGTGCCCTACTCCTTGACTCGCTAGAATGGTGTTTCTCTCCTTGCATCGCACGAGAGAATGAGTTTTTATCTCTACAACTGTAGAATTCATAGGTTTTAGGAAGGTATGGGCCAAGAAAATACTACTTGGAACCTGAACCCGCCTATTACTACTTGGAACCCTCATCTGCTACTGGGGTGGGAGATCGGGCAAAAAACATGTTTCCCCGTTATCATAGGATTTCATCTTCAAGGAACTTTCTTTAGACAATATAAACCCAGTAAAGAGTGCCAAACTACATATAATATAATATTAGATCTCATATGGCCCTGAGGGAAAGTGAAAACAATATAACCAGATAATATCCTTACTAAGGAAAGGTCTTTTAGGAATGAGGGGTCTTTTAGGAATGAGGGGTCTTTTAGGAGGGAAAGGTATTTACCAAAGAAAGTATCATAATGCAAGGTTACTTCACCATTAAGAAATAATATTACCTTTAATCAATGACGGGCATCGGTAGACGGGCATAAGGAAAGAGGCTTGTAAAGAGGGGTTGTTCATGAGGCAAGGTGAGCAAAGACCTTCATTATTGACCTTTCCAGCTAGCCAGTGAAATACCTTCATTGTTTCCCAGCCCTTTTGCCTAGCCTATCCCTCCTGAATTTATCCATTCCCCCAAGAATACATTTGCTTCCTTATCCTCCAAATTTTATACCTTATCCCATCCAGAATTTCCCTATTTTATAGAGGGAAACTAGAGTATCAAAGATTGAAATATTTTATTTTCATATTTGAACAAGGCTCATTTTAATTTTCTTTTAAGGGTAGGTGGGTTATATCTTGGTTAACTCGAAAAATAACAAGGTTAGGATCATATTTGTAGGGTTTATTCTGGTCAAGGGTTTGACCCATGCCCTTTTTTGAAGGGCCCTTCTAGCGTTTTTCCAGGACTGGCTCCCGACTTTGACTCGATATGGTATAGGGGGAGGGGAGGGAAGGCTAAAGGACATTGGTGTCTATTAGTATTGGATCCCTAAGGGAATGGGATGTAACAATCGCCTATCATTAATGGCAGCCATTATGTAAGTAAGTAATTCGATTCATAGGGATTGGTATTCATTGGTAAGGCTAATGAGATGCATGCATTAAGGAAGGATTATTCATTTGCCATTATTCATTGGATTTTAGGAAGTTGATGAAAGAAAGCATTAATTAATGAGGCACCATTCAACTATCCTTAATGGTAGGCATGTTGGAGCATTAAGGAAGTATAGTCGGCAATATAACCCCATTATGAACCATGCCATGCGGAAGTGGATAATAAATAGACGAGAGAAAAGCTGAATGTGGACTTCCTTATAAATAAAACCACTCTTCCTATCCCCACAACACTGATTTCTAGTGTCGTATTTCATTACAGCGGCTATTGATCCCCCACTCTGATTCAACGAGGTGATGCGATCAGCGCCTGCCCTTCCCTATCATGACCATGTTCCAACATGGCCTTTCATGCATGCCACCACTTGCTCGCCATTTCAATGCATCGATAGGAATTTGATGAAAGGTGTGTGCACCTCAGAAAGAGCACTAGGATAGGTCTCATTATATCAGAACTACTATTATACCTATATATTATTATGGCTAGACTGTACTTTATACCTATGCATATCCCCTTTACTAATGAACTAATATATGCCTATATCCAGTTGTGATTGATAGATAAGGTAGTTTATTAGTAATTTTGTAGCGAAACTACTGATAAAACTGATAAGGATGGCTCACGAAATATCAAAGTTGAGGATCGAAGGGGAGGGGTGAAATGTTTTTGCTTATCTACTCTGGAAATTGTTAATAGAGAAAGTGTTGTCCTCAAGGAAAGGGATGCAATGATGCTTTTTGCAAGGCATGACACTTCATATAAGTCACAAAAACGGTCCTCCAATGTGCGGGATGGGGATTGCAAGGACGGTGACAAAATGTTGTGTAACAGATGCCCCCTAAAGCATGAGGTCCAAGAGAGAGGGAGGGGTGAAATGCTCTACGAGAACACGTTTGAACCAAACACCGATGTCGGAAAACCTGCAAGTACAAATACAACTGATATCGCTAAAACATGAACATGTGGCATGGGCGCAGCCATCCATAATAGAGTACATAAAAATTGAGATCCGGCGTATGGACGCAGCCATCCAGCAATAAGGATCAACAAATAGACTCAAGTATGGTCGCAGCCATCCAATCAAAAAATTCATGCATATCGTCATGATAAACCACAATATCTCGCAGCCTGGATCTTATCAGACAAAACCCAGGGTCTTGCACTCCATCTCGACCCGAACAAGTAAAAATTCAAGCATGCGAATATGTGAGATGAAGTTGAACATGCAATAAAGTTACCTGATTACCAGCCAATGATGAAAGTTATTAACAAGCACAAGAGAAACCACCATTAACGACAATGGATCTCAAGGTACAATAGGTACAATCCCAAAAATGCGAACAGTGATCTAGCATCGAACACCCGCATAATCACTCAATCGAAGGCCAATGATGTGGACCTGTCGTCGAATGCGAAGAACTTTCCATTGAGGCATGCAAGCTCCAAGGTACCAGAAGGGAGTCTCTAGATCAACTTCCTGTATAATGAGCTGAAGTCGACAGGAAGTGACCCAGTCGAAGTAGGGCCATTATGTGTCCCTCATCATCGACATGAGACAGAGGAACACAATGATAGTGAATTAGGATCAGAGGGAGGTTGAAAACTGCAAAGGAAAACTTCTCTTGAACATATCAACGACACGACTCTGGATTTGGCAGTATTTGACATCAAGGGATCTGAGGTCATGATGACATGGCAAAGAGCAGATGACAGGTCAAAACAGATTACCCAAACCCATGGAGGAAAAAATGACGAAATGAGATGTTCCCAACCCAACACGAATGGAGATGAGTGTCATGTTCAAGAATGACATACTGCCAACACAACTGAAAATTGGTTCCATTTTCCCCCACCATTTCTAGTGAGTACCCCAATTATTAAAAAAAAAAATGCTTGAAGGGGATAGCATATGCTTGTCATGTAAGTTTTTCCTTCAGACAAATCCATCCTAGTACATTTTACGAGCCCTAGGAAGGAGGAACTCGAGGACGTCCTGGTGACAATTTCCGATGTCATCAGGGTTTAACGAGTCTGACAAAGGAAGAACTCGGCATATTTTCATGTTTAGAGAGTTTGAAAAGAAGCGGAAAAGAAAACTCCAGTAGATCCCTTTTTGTAAATAGTCCCTCAAATCCAAAAAGGTAGAAAACGATGTCTGAGAGAAACTCTTAGTCGCAATAGGCGAAGGTATTCCTTTTTCGTAAATAATCTATCCCAGCCCGAAAAACGGGTAAACGTATACCGGGTAGATATCCTTTCGCTGCCATTTAACGAGTTCAAAACGATAAGACTCTCGGAAATCTTTTCAGTTTTAGAGAGTCAAAAAAGAGCTGAAAGATGACTCCAATAGTGACTTTTTCATGTTTTTACCGAGTCTGAAAAAGTATAAAATACAACTCGTTACTTCATCGTCGTTACGTTAAAAATATGTCGCTGCACAAGAGGTGCACGTAAAACCCATTTCTCAAAATAACATAGCAAAATAATCAAAAAACATGTATTAAAACCTAATTAGGGTTTTGAAAAGTTATAAAATGCCAAAAACGATAAAAAATAATTACTTTTCACTTTTACCTCTTGTGGAGCAATAGTTACCCTTTTTACACTGTGATTTTGCGGCGGCGATAGCAGGCAATCTGGAAGACCAATCTCGAATCCGTCAGTTCTAGGTAAGAGCTAACATCCTTCCCTGCATTTTCATTACTTTTTCATTACCTAAAACCCCAATTTTATGTGTTTATGGGGGGCTTTGGAAAAATTTAGGGTGCGGGGGTGGGCGTGGGTATGAGGCACAGACTCGCACCAACCAACCAAAATTTTGAACTGGGGTGCACTCAATGGTGCGAATGTTTCTAAAACAGTTGCGCCAATTGCAATGCACAATTTTAGTATGAAAAATGCAGACAACCACGCCCATTTTAGCCAACAAAAATATTTGAATTTAGTTAATTACAGTCATACAAATGTCTTTGCAAGTGTGAAGCAGAAAAATGGTGATTGAATGGAAGGAACGAGAACACAATGAAGAAGACGAACTTGCCATGGAAAAAGAAAGATGCATGGAAGCTCTTAGATATTTTTGGCTCAAGAAATTCTTCATGACACCATGCCTCAGAGCTCAACCAGAGCTATTGCAATACTTGATCAATGTCTGGGATGTTAATCAGGAAAAGTTCATTATTCATGATCAAGAACTCGAGATTGAAGTTTCAGACGTTTATTTCATAACACGGTTTTCGCGGATAGGGGCAGTACCAATCCTGAATGACACCCGGCCCACAATGGAGAACATGAGTATGGTGATCGACAGGGTGTGTCCAGGGGCAAGGAAAGGATCTAGAAGCGGAAAAGTGGATATCCAAACTATTCCGGACTTGGCACTAAAGGTAGTGCTGCACACCATCACACGAGTTGCAGGATCGCAAGCACCGCACGAAGCCATGAAGACATAGCTACTTCTTGTTGTTGATTGCATGACACTGATCCTCTACAACTGGGTAGAGGCAGTGACAATCAACATGAAGCGTCAACTGACAAAGTGCAAGAAAGCCAAACTGAAGCAGTTTGGTTACAGGTCTATTATGGTATCGTTCATCCTGGAACGACTACCAATTTTTTAGTGTTAGGAGGTGATAGTCACGACACCACCAGCACAAGAACCATGAATGGCATGTTGGGCAACTCTGATGCCAAGTTCAGGGGGCGATCAACAGATTTCCTGGAGACCAGAGTTCTTTGAGTGGCTCCGCCGACAGCTAATCGTCGCGGAGGATTGGCCCTACTCTGGCACAGATTTCACCAGTGATGCAGATCTCCCACTCCCAGAAGGAGAGGATTGGGATGAAGTACTTGGTAAGACTCATTTTTTATTTTCATGAGTATTATGATTTTTTCTATTATGCATGTTCTGACATTAAATCCATGTAATTACGGATGTTGGCCCAGAGAGACCTGCAGGTATGTCCCTGATAGCGAGGCAGATTCCTCATGAATTTGATGTCGCCCCTCATGGTGAGGGAGGCAAGGAGAAGGAAATCATACGCAAATTGGAGGGAATCTCCCATGGGATCCCGGACTATGCGCGATTTGATGATGTCCCTCGTGCATACCATAGACACACTACAGGGGTGTCAAACTGAGTTCACCGCTTGCTAAGGTGGCTTGTATGGTTAGTGACATGCTATCATGAGCGTCATGCCGAGTAGACACCTAGGTTTTATTTCCACATATTTTTGAGAGACGTGATGTCTCAGGATGTAACATGAACACACATATTTTTTGAACTTTATGATGCACACTGATGCAAACATTATATATATATATATATATATATATATATATATATATATATATATATATATATATATTCCTATATGGATCTTTTCATGTGATGATGATTTTTACAAATTACACAAATGTCTATCTAATACAATGTTAGCCACTGTATCAGTTAATCCATTCATTTGCCTTGGAATATGTCGATATGTAATGTAATCAAAATGTCTTTCCAACAAACGAACACGTAAATACAACCTTAAAATGTGAGGGTTTCTAACTGAATAATGTCCATTAAGTTGAAGAAAGACAAGCTGTGAGTCTAGATTTACAACCAATGCACGAATGTCGAGGAGAATTGCCTCAGTTGATAGTTTAATAACAGCACTATAATCAGCGACATTGTTTGTATTTCATTCTAGACAGATACCTTGAAGGTCTATCAACTCACCAATAGGATCATAAATCACCCAAGCTGATGAAGACAGTTTCCAAGTAGTGTGGGAAGCACCATCCGCAAAACCGAAATAAGGGGTAATAGACATTTGCAAAATAAACAACGACCCAATAAGCAGGAAAACGCTCGCAAAGCACACCAAGCCAAAAATGTATAAAAATAAAAAGAACACCTATGTACAAAAAACATGTACAAATGACTCATGCATAATATTTTTTAGGATACAACCCATTTCTAGGATGATCCAGAGGATGACCTTCGTAATCAATAAGCTCATAGGCCCCATTCCACAAAACATGTTTAACAATGTAGGGCCCATGCCATATGGGTTGAAATTTTCCTACCCCCAGCTTATCATGAGCTTGGTCGTACAGGAAGACGAGGTCTCCTTCTATAAAGGAACGAGGGGAAACTAACTGGTCAAAATGAGCTTTGACCCACATTTTTTGTGCTTCAATGACCAAAGCAGCAAAGCGGCGAGTTTCATCCAGCCTTTCTAAGTAGAGAAGACGCTCTTCTTCTGGTGAAGTATTTGGCAGCAAATCAACAGCTATGTTGAGTGAAGGGATTTCACATTCAATCGGAAGGGAAGCTTCCAGACCGTAAACAAGCTGAAATGGAGTAAATCCGGTCGCATCCTTCACTGAGGTTCGATATTCCCAAAGAATTGAAAATAACATGAGATGCCAGTTTGATTTGTGCATCCCAATCATACGTTGAAGCATGGTGACAAGAACTTTATTCACGGCTTCAAACTGGCCATTGGCCTGAGGATAGTATGACATTGAGCTGTTGTGACACAGACCCAACTTGTGTAATATCCCAAATTGGGATCTGCTAGCAAGGCATGACTGGAAAATGCATTTTCTAAGAATGGTTGCTACAGGATTTGAAACCAATACCTGGATGCCTTGTATAAATGTATCTAAGACCAAAATCCAAGAGGAGGCTCAAAAGAAATCCTTCTAGGTGGGTTAAACAGGTCTCCCACACCTAGTTTCCTTTGGAAAAATGCCCGATGAAGGGACTGCAACAATTTATGGAAATACAATGGAATATCAGCGTTATTTTATAGCCCAGAACACATGAAGATCTGAATATCCAACAAATGATGTTACAGCAGTAAAGAAATTAGAAATCCTTGAGGAAAAAATCACTCAAGTTAGGCAATGCCAAGCCTCAACAATACATGTACAAGGAAATGAAGAATACTGCTACATATGTGAAACCCTGGGCTATGACAGCGCAGTTTATAGGAGACACTGCAACATAATAATAGATAGTACAATGATATTACAATATCAGCTCAAGAAATGTGGGGGAGCAAGCTCTCAACCCCTGAAAACAATGGTACAACAAACCTTAAAAGGATTGGCTGAAATATATGTACAAATGGAAAATCTGTAGAAATGTCGGAGTTGCTGGGTAGCAGCTGCAACTCGGAAAATAGTTGGAGATGGCTGAATATGTTGCACAAACTTAAATATACCTCCTCCAACAGATCTTTCAAGTGATAGGCTGATCCTAACACTTAAGATCTTACCCTCCAAAATAGTGGTGCAAACCCCCACTGCAGATACTCACTGAAATAACACAGTCTAGAGAAGGGACTGCGATGTTGGTGATGGGAGATGCTTGGCCTGATGCCAAGATATGAAAATTAGCTCTGAAACCTTCCTCACTAACCTTCCCAAGGAATAGAAGCTCCCTCCTCGGAAAGATGAGCCAAGGAATGGTGTTGTGGAACACTCCACTGCAACACCTTGCAACACTACGTTATAATTCAGAAGAAATAACGCAATGACTGAAGGAAGTGGCTTTGGCCTTGAGCCTAGATGTGGAGAAATGAAGTGAAATCCTTCAAGAGGCCTCTCAAGAAGGAGAGGAAATCCTAAACAGGAATCCCTTGTGCTAAACAACACTGCAACTCAGCTGAATAGCCGGAGACTGCAAATAGTCTACTAGACCAAAATCAAATACTCAAACATGTCTCTCTATGGCTGCCTCTTCCTCCTTTTATGAAATTGAATGTCTCTTTTCCCTAGACCCCACTCATTAGGGTTTCTTCCACAAGTGATCTTCCTCCCTTTCAAACTGCGTTGTCTTCCCAAGCAATCCACACCCTCTTAGGCAGCGTTGTTGACTTGGTCAAACTTGACCTTGTCCTCATGCATTTGCCCCTTTTCACACTGGAAGGTGAAAAATAAAGCTCCTCCATTTATCCCTTTCACACTATGAGGGATTTTATTCCTACTCATGGGTCTCTTCACCCATTTTATTCACCTCCTAGATGGCATGATCAAAATTAATGTTCAAATTAGCTTCATGCTAATTTTGGAACATTACAGTCCTCCCCTCTCAAAGATTGCTTGTCCTCAAGAAAGTGCAAGGATAGAACTGAGTTATTTCTCCTCTCCCTGTAGCATCCATGTATGATGATCTCCTCCAAGTAAAGAGATTTTATCTCATCAATCAAGTCCCCACATTGCTCCTCCTCAGCATGCAATTCATCTATCAAGCTATCATCATGTAAAGGTGAAATACTCAAGAGGATAGCAAAGTGATGTCGAGAGGTCCCCTTGAGGAATGGGATCTGAAATATAATGGGAATTATGTCTCCCGTATGGATCCTCCATTCCCAAGCTATTAGCCATGCCAAATGAGTCACCTTCCAACTAGGCAACTCTTGAAAATTGTCCTCCACCTTTGGCTCCGGCAAAGTAGGTGGGATGAAAATATACATATGGTAGACAATGTAGCCTACCCCACGTTCTCCACCTCTCCACTTATGATAAGTGTAGAGTGTTGGCTGATCTTGGGCTGTAATAAGGTTTTCCTCAAGAGGAAAGATGAGGACTAGATCTCCAAAGATCTCTCCTCCCACGCTACAAATCATGTTGGCCCAAATATCTCCATATATGATGATGATGATTTCCCACTCATCATATGGTATCACATCCATCATATGGCTCACCTCATAAGGAAACAAATGTCTTTCTCTAGTGGCCATACCATCTCCCATGCTCCCCTTAGAACATGTAGTGCAAAAAGTGTGGGGAATTCCTCCCTCAAAGGACACATCCATCCCATGTGTCTCTCTCCCAAACATGCTCCTCATAAAGACAACAACAATAGAACCATAGGGAGAAAAAATGGGAATCATGCTTGCTACCATATGTAATAAATAAGAAGGACAATGGTCCCTCAAGTGCAACCAACGCAGCTTGACTCTCAACTGCAATAGAGACTGATAAAATGAGTGGCTTCTCAACCACTTTCCTGCTGCTCCAATCTCCTCATAAGTATGGAGGAAGTGAATAATGCATAGTGTAAAGTGAGCATGTCCTCCATAGTACACCTCTTCCCCAATTCCTCCTAGGGAATGGCCACCAATCATGCTTATGGCCTCAAGTAGACCATGAAGCTCAAAAGAGAGAATGCTCCTCCTTGGAGCAACATCCTACAAATATATGGTTAAGAGATATACACATACATCATATCAATAATCATGTAAACAATCAACACCCTTACCATATGTTATGATCATACAAAGGGAGTGGCTCATAAATGAGTCTCCTCTCATCCTCAAAGAGAAAAGAGGTAGTTGTGCTAACTCTTCCAAAGAGTTATGTCTCTCCTCCATCTCCACATGATCCATGCATCTCCTCATATGCTGATATATCTCCTCCTCAAAGTCTTCCCAAAAATACCCCTCCATGATGGTGTGGTATGCTCTCATAGAATCTATGGCTGAAAAGGAAATCCACATGTGCTGCTTCTAGCAACTTCTCCTTGAGCTTGGAATCTCCAGATAAGAAGATCCTACCATGATAGTAGATGACCCCATCTCTGACTGAATACTCCTCCACATGCAACTGGCCATCCAATATCCTACAAGCATGAAGATCCTTGGAATACTCCACCAACAGTTGGGAGCTCCAATATGGATCTATCCTCCATAGTGACAGCATTGATCAACTATCATGAAGAACACGTCATATGGTTGCCCTCTTCTTTGACATCTCCCATGTCAAAGATGCAAGTTGGAAGGCTGCTATCCTTCCCCTGCTGCTTCTACCACAGCGCAGAATCTGAAATGGAAGTGGGTAATGATGATGTTGAGAGAATGCTCCCTCTCTCCTTGAGTCTACCCAAGACTCCCAGTGATGTATCAAGCTCTCCCAAGGTCCCCACTCCTCTGAAATTAATGAGTGGTGCCTCAACTGGTGAAGCATCCATCCTCCTCTACTGATCTAGTGGCCTCCTTGTTGAAATGTCTCCATGCAATGAGACATCATCATAAAGAGATGACTGCAAATATGAATGGACAAATCTACCCATGCCCTCACTGCGCAATCTAGTCTCCCTCCTAGGTGTAACAACCTCCAGAATGGATAGGGATGTGTACTCCTCATATCATGTTGTTGGTTCTTCTCCCTAACTCCTCCTTGTGTCTCCATGGTTCCACACCTCCTCAACAATGGCACATGATTTGTGCCTTGATCTCCACACATGAGATCCTGGGGACTTCCTTGCAAATATGTAAGAATCCCTCTAGTTGGAGCAAGAGCTCCTCCTTCCTCTGCATGAGGCACTAGATGATCTCTAGATGAGACAGCGTTGTTGCCCTCAATCTCTACAACATGAATGAGAAACCTCCCGATGATTGGATCCCTCTTTGAAAAATATATCTCCATGCTCCCTTGCTCAAAGGTGTGAGATGAAAGACTTTCTTCCGACAAGGTATGGTGCAAGTTTTCAGCCTCCTCCATGGTTTTCTGAAGTGGAATTCCATTTTCATGCAAGGGTTTTTTTTGAATTCCCTTGTTTGGCTCCACCATGTGTGTCTCATGAATCCTCCTACCAAATCTCTTCACTAAGGCCCTAGTGAAACTTGCATAAGATGCAGTGTTTACATTTTTCAAAGAAAAGGATTCAAAGATCCACCAAGCATAGGCCTTACCTCTCATATGCAGCACTGCAACTTTGATGGCTTCATCTTCAGGAATTTGGTGCTGCTACAAGAAGGTATCTAACTCTTCCACCCAATCCTTGGATGAACATGTAGGTGAACCTTCAAAGGTAGATAGAATAAATCTATCTTGCTGCTCTCTTCCCTTCACCTTGATCTTGCAAAACTCTGAAAAAATAAGATGATCTCGGAATTTCTGAGTTTGAGACTCATACTCCTTCAGGAAATCACTAATATTTTCCCTCCTAGCAACCTCTTCTCCTCTTTCCATCTCTCTCCTGGAAATCCTGGGCATGTGACTGCGCTATGCATCATAGGGTGTGGCTGCATGCTCACACTCCCCATATGGAAATCTAGAGTTTGCTTTAGATTCAAACTCTTTTGGAGATTCTTCATACATCTCCCTCCTTATCTTCTTGAAATCTTCATGAATATTGTGTACAGATTTAGGAAGAAGCTTTGTAAGCCTATCCCCTTTTTCCTATCCAAAATATGGAGACTTTTTCCTGATCATTTCTTTGTTCCCTTCTCGATGAGAATAGGAAGTGCAGGGTCCTTCCTCTTCTATCTGCTTATCCTCCTTGGCGAGGTTCTTCATGGATCTGAAATATGATGAGATAAAGCTCATCCTCTTCATTCTTCTGATCTCTTTGGCTAAGACTCACAGGTTGAGCCAAGATTGTAGCTCTGATACCACTGTAATATCCCAAAATGGGATTTACTAGCAAGGCATGACTGGAAAACGCATTTTCTAGGAATGGATGCTACAGGATTTGAAACCAAGGTCTGGATCCCTTATATCAATGTATCTAAGACAAAAATCCAAGAGGACGCTCAAAATAAATCCTTCTAGGTGGGTTAAACAGGTCTCCCACACCTAGTTTCCTTTGGAAAAATTCCCAATGAAGGAACTGCAACAATGTATGAACATACAATGGAATATCAACGTTATTTTATAGCCCCACCCATGGACAACTTCCATTTCCAAAGCACACTAAGGGGCGATCCAACAAATTCCAACTATTGGGCGCTAGGCTCAAAGGCTTTTATCCACCCGCATCCACCAAAGCCAGTCCCCATGACCAGAACACAATACCTTTAGGATTTAGCACATTAGGAGTTTGCACATAAGTATTTGGCACTGGATATTAAGCCCCAAGATCCTCATAATAATATGGCTGATTGATGACCTAATTTCCATACGATCCATTTTCTAATTCATACACAAATTTTGGATGTGTCTAGGATATTTCCTATAGAATCATCTTTTCTCTTTCGTAACCTTCGCTAGAAGAGATAATAGAGCTAGTGATATTTCATTTATAGGGCTACTTATGCAGCTATTTCATTGATGCATTCGAACAGGAAATAAAGATGCATGGGGAATTCTCACCTAATACATGTTATTTATGGGAAGATGGTAGGACTGAAGCTTCGTTACCTAACACTGGGTTACCATTAGCCAGGAGCTTGTTTACTCCCTTGGTTACTCCTACAAAAATCTTAGCTACTCCCTTCATGTTATTTTTTCTGGAACTTTATTTATGGTCCTTCCTTCCATCCGGCGAGAGAAAGGGATAGATTTCTTTATGAACCGATGGCAGGAAGGCGTAGCCATACCTACATATAGACTTTTCTATTTCTTTATTGATCATGAGTCCCCCTACATATATAATTTTATATTTCTTTATTGATGATGAGTCCCCACATTACCTTGAAAGAAGAAGACAAGGAAAATACTTGAGGAAGACCCAAGGCCAAGTTCAAGTCTCCATATTTATCATCCATAAAGAGGAAAAAGGATGAAAGAGAACCTTTATGGATCAAAGTCACTTTCAAGGGTGAAAATGAAAATAAAACACATTTCATGCCAATTTCAGCAGTTTTTCACTAATTGATCTATGTTGCTCAATGCCGCCAACAGAAATCAGGGAAGCTTGCTTCTTGATTTATTCCTAGTCCTATTTCAGCTAGAGGAAAGACAACGGGTTTATACAGTAGGTTATAAAAAGAACCATGATTACAAAAGAAAGTGTGGGGTAAGCGTGAGGTCTTACTCCTTGAAAGGCAGTTTCGGGTAAGTGCCCTACTCCTTGACTCGCCAGAATGGTGTTTCTCTCCTTGCATCGCACGAGAGAATGAGTTTTTATCTCTACAACCATAGAATTCATAGGCTTTAGGAAGGTCTGGGCCAAGAAAATACTACTTGGAACCTGAACCCGCCTATTACTACTTGGAACTCTCATCTGCTACCGGGATGGGAGATCAGGCAAAAAACATGTTTCCCCATTATCATAGGATTTCATCTTCAAGGAAATTTCTTTAGACAATATAGACCCATCAAAGAGTGCCAAACTACATATAATATAAGAGTAGATCTCATATGGCTCTGAGGGAAAGTGACAACAATATAACCAGTTAATATCCTTACTAAGGAAAGGTCTTTTAGGAGGGAAAGGTCTTTACCAAAGAAAGTATCATAATGCAAGGTTACTTCGCCATTAAGAAATAATATTACCATTAATCAATGATGGGCACCGGTAGACGAGCATAATAAAAGAGGCTTGTAAAGATGGGTTGTTCATGAGGCAAGGTGAGCAATGACCTTCACTATTGACCTTGCCAGCTAGCCTGTGAAAGACCTTCATTGTTTCCCAGCCCTTTTGCCTAGCCTGTCCCTCCTGAATTTATACATTCCCCCAAGAATACATTTGCTTCCTTATCCTCCAAATTTTATACCTTCTCCCATCTAGAATTTCCCTATTTTATAGAGGGAAAATAGAGTATCAAAGATTGAAATATTTTATTTTCATATTTGAACAGGGCTCCTTTTCATTTTCTTTCAAAGGTAGGTGGGTTATATCTTGGTTAACTCAAAAAATAACAGGGTTAGGATCATATTTGTAGGGTTTATTCTGGTCAAGGGTTGATCCCATGCCCTTTTTTGAAGGGCCCTTCTGGCGTTTTTCCAGGACCGGCTCCCTACCTTGACTCGATATTTTATAGGGGGAGGGGGGGGAGGCTAAAGGACATTGGTGTCTGTCTATAATGGATCCTGAAGGGAATTGGATGTAACAATCACCTATCATTAATGGCAGCCATTATGTTAGTAAGTAAGTCGATTCATAGGGATTGGTATTCATTGGTAAGGCTGATGAGATGCATGCATAAAGGAAGGATTATTCATTTTCCATTATTCATTGGCTTTTAGGAAGTTGATGAAAGAAATCATTAATTAAGGAGGCTTCATTCAACTATCCTTAATGGCAGGCATGTTGGAGCATTAAGGAAGGATAGTCAGCAATATAACCCCATTATGAACCATGCCATGCGGAAGTGGATAATGAATAGACGAGAGAAAAGCTGAATGTGGACTTACTTATATATAAAACCACTCTTCCTATCCCCACAACACTGATTGCTAGTGTCGTATTGCATTGCAGCGGCTATTGAGCCCCCACTCTGATTCAACGAGGTGATGTGATCAGCGCCTGCCCTTCCCTATCATGACCATGTTCCAACATGGCCTTTCCTGCATGCCACCGCTTGCTCGCCATTTCAATGCGTTGATAGGCATTTGATGAAAGGTGTGTGCACCTCAGAAAGAGCACTAGGATAGGTCTCATTATATCAGAACTACTATTATACCTACATATTATTATGGCTAGACTATACTTTATACCTATGCATATCCCCTTTACTAATGAGCTAATATATGCCTATATCCAGTTGTGATTAATAGATAAGGTAGTTTATTAGCAAGTTTGTAGCGAAACTACTGATAAAATTGATAAGGATGGCTCACCAAATATCAAAGTTGAGGATCGAAGGGGAGGAGAAGATCTCTTCCCTAAAAAGGCAGGTGCCCGCTCATGCCCGACCAAAGGTTAGATTGCTTGACCTAAAAAGTATGAGTTCCTAGTGTAGTGTGTGCGCTCACACACCAGAAGTAAGGGTTAAACAAGGTGGCCGCTTTTCCACATTGTAATTACATATATAAAATTATAGTTCCTCGAATCAATAAAATCCATCCTTATTAGTTATGTAGCTTTAATAGGATATCAAATTCTTAGCAAATGAAATCTTCTTCAAGTTGACTTGAAGTGTTTGTGTTTTCAAGATGGACAATACAACTTGGACGTTTGCAAGTGCTCCTTTGATTTTTTGTTGTAGATATGTCATCAAGATAGACAATGACAAAGTTATGTAGGTATGGCTAGAGTGGCTTATTGATCAGCTTCAATGAAAAATTTTGAGTTTATTAGTGAGTTTAAATGGCATCAACATCCATTCATACAATCCACAGTGAGTATTGAAATTTTTGTTGCAAGATAATTCTTCCTTTACGTGTACTTGGTTGTCACTTGGCTTTAGATCAAGATTAGTAAAATACTTAGCCCCACAAAGTTGGTTGACTTAGTTTTCAATTCTATGGATTGGATAATTATTCTTGATCATAATTTTGTTTAGTGCTCTATAGTTTATGTAGATTCCCTACCACGCATCCTTTTTTGGTACAGAGTATTATGCATAATTGGTACATTTATTAACTTCAGGTAGGTTTATCATATTATCTCACAGTAAAATAGATAAACTATTCATCACATAGTGGCACATTCTAAATTGAAATGATTGTTTCTCTCTACTTATAGATAAGATAATATAATTTTCCTAATGTACAACAAATGACCACAAAAGTGGTTCAATGGAATTGTTGAGTACAATAGTTCTAATACAATGTGGGAGCGCAAAAGCGGCTCCTATATAAACCAAGGTGCATAATGTAATGTAAATCACTTATCTAAGCTAAAACCTGAATACTGAACCCTAAGATATGAGAGCAGATCTGGAATCAAAATGTACAATGAGAGTCTATCCAAATACTGAATACAAATAATGTAATCGTATGAAGGTCTTCTAGAGCTAGCTCCCCTAACATCTGAGGCCAAATGGAGGAAACATTGTATAGAATACTTGAAAAAATTTTAGGACCTCCATAACCAACTAGATAGATAACAAGGAAGCAATTTAGTATATCCATATGGATAGCACCTTTATAAGTCACCCTAGCAATACCACTCAAACAATCACTTCCATCACAATTACCCCTTATCCATAACACATTATCACATTTTATAAAACTTTAAAACCCAACTCCATTGCTAATACAAGGTATTCTAGTAGTGGAACACCCCCACCTCAATGGCATCTCCTAAAGGACAGACAAATGTGTAGACAAGTAGCATGGAAGACTACTGCTTGTCAAGTTTAGTGCATTCTGTTGTCACAAAAATTAGCACCCCCTTAGTGCGAAAGACTCACTATTTCCTAACCAAGGACAGGAAAGTACTCGGAGTGGTATGGATTTATAGTGAAATTCAAATGCTCATCCAATGATAAAATAGAGTAGGGATGGCAGGGAGCAAGCGTAAGAACCGCAAGTTGTGAAATCAAAACGTCTTCAGCGCACTTATTACCTCTAATGGTACAACACCCCATATCAGGGTGCGTCGTGGCAATACATGGCACGTAAATGGCCATATAATCGGTTTATACCTAACCCGCCTAAGCTTCTAAATACCCTGTCTCACCCCTGTAAAAGGGGTAAATGAAATAAGAAAAGGTGGCGTAGATACCCACCAGCTAGTGATAAATGCCCACCAGCCCAAGAACTAGAAGGCCAAGTACCAGCGACTAGGTTGAACGGATTAAATGGCCTTTATTCCTTGCCTTCCGTTGTCAGGAAAAGAAGTGCACACTCGTATATCTCCTTGCTTCTTAGTCACTAGAACGGGATTGGAGGATACCCATTAAATCAAGGGAACTGGATAGATGAAGTCGGCTTGAAGTAGCTTATCTATTTATGCTTGTATAGTACTTTTTCCTCGGTGTTCATCAGCATTATGAAATCAAGAAATCGATACGCTTTCTTAATATTAATAAGGGAACTATCCTATAGTAAGTAACCGCATCAACAATTCTAGCCTGCTTAGGAAGAGACGAAGAAAAAAAAATTAATTAATAAATAAATTGAATTGAATTAAAAATAAAAAATTCATTCAGTTTACTAAGACATGTATATTCTAGTTACAGACCCAGGCGCATAGGAGATAACTATCATCTCTCCTTCTCCAACATCAATTCCATATTCATGCCTTCCCATTTTTCATCCGCCCACAAATAATAATAGGGGGGAATGAATTCTTATTATCAGTGAAGAAGGAGAGAATAAATCGGGAGTATAGCTATTACTAGGATCTAACTTCGCTTATGCCAGCCCACATCGCTTGTTTTGTAGGTAAATCCTCTCTGCGGAAAGAGACGATCCCTCTAGCCCTAGAGTGGGTCTAGCAACAAGGGAACAAGCTAATGCGTAGGTTCCTAGTTAACGAATGAAATAGGTTGGGATAGATTGTCCTACCTGTAGTCCAACGCGATTGTCGCAAATGTAGCAGTGGCGGCCTCTTGATCTTTGTCCCGACAAGTCGTGATCCTTCAGCAGTGGTACTCGGATGCCTGCACAAATATCAAAGGAAAAAGGCAACATACAAGACAATAACTGCATTCATAACTATCTAATCAGTCAAGGAAGATTAAACATATTGCGTAAATAACCCATATCAACACAAGATGGGAACCAAACATTAGTAATGTATATATAAATAGAGAGAAAGATATTACAATCAGAGCCTTGACGTCGCAGCCTCCTTTAGCGGGTTCAGTCGAAGCGCATCTCCAAGGTTTGGCGGGGAATTGGGACGAGGCGAGGACACAAGCATAAGATCTCTCTCAACAAAGGTCTCTTTCTCTGCTCTATCTCACCAACAAAATGTTCGTAAATTCCTCTTTAGCTATTCAACTGTTCAGCTCGTGTATCAATGGGAGATAGGTTTAATTATAGAGGGAGAGGAGGAGGTTGGGATCCCTATAATGGTGTAAAGGAGGCCTCATCCTTTGGGAGGTTCCCCCAAAAGGTGGAAACAAGAAGCCAAAGGAGGGTGTTCGTGGTTATTCAATCAAACCACCCAAGCTGACTCACCCACGAGGTTGTTAGCATGGAAACTTCGCCTCTACATTTAAAAAAATTCCAAAAATAGCTTGGCGCGGGTAGCTCACTGGAACAAAGCGCCAATGGGCACGGGGCTCAGTGTTAATTTCCCTCATTGGCGTGAGGCCATAAGGGTCTGCCAACGCCAACAAAAAAACTTATGTTTTTGCTTATCTGCTTTGGAAATTTTCAACAGAGAAAGTTTTGTCCTCAAGGCAAGGGATGCAATGATGCTTGTTGCAAGGCATGACACTTCATATAAGTCACAAAAACAGACCTCCAATGTGAAGGACAGGGATTGCAAGGACGATGACAAAATGTTGTGTAATAGATACCCCCTAAAGCATGAGGTCCGAGAGAGAGGGAGGGGTGAAATGCTTTACGAGAACACGTTTGAACCAAACATCGATGTCAGAAAACCTGCAAGTAAAAATACAACTGATATCGTTGAAACATGAACATGTGGCATGGGCACAGCCATCCATAATAGAGTACATAAAAATTAAGATCTGGCGTATGGACGCAACCATCCAGCAATAAGGATCAACAAATAGACTCAGGTATGGTCGCAGCCATCCAATCAAAAGAGTCATGGATATCATCATGATAAACCACAATATCCCGCAGCCTAGATCTTATCAGACAAAACCCAGGTTCTTGCACTCCATCTCGACCCAAACAAGTACAAATTCAAGCATGCGAATATGTGAGATGAAGTCGAACATGCAAGAAAGTTACCTGATTACCAGCCAATGATGAAAGTTGTTAACAAGCACGAGAGAAACCACCAATAACGAAAATGGATCTCAAGGTACAATAGGTACAATCCACGAAATGCAAACAGTGATCTGGTGTCGAACACCCGTAGAATCACTCGATCGAAGGCCAATGATGTGGACCTGTCGTCGAATGCGAAGAACTCGCCATTGAGGCATGCAAGCTCCAAGGTACCGGAAGGGAGTCTCTAGATCAACTTCATGGATAATGAGCTAAAGTCGACAGGAAGTGACCCTGTCGAAGTAGGGCCATAATGTGTCCCTCATCATCGACACGAGATAGAGGAACATGATGATAGTGAATTAGGATCAGAGGGAGGTTGAAAACTGCAAAGGAAAACTTCTCTTGAACATATCAACGACACGACTATAGATTTGGCAGTGTTTGACATCAAGGGATCTGAGGTCATGATGATGTGGCAAAGAGTAGATGAGAGTTCAAAACAGATTACCCAAACCCATGGAGGAAAAAATGACGAAATGAGATGTCCCCAACCCAACACGAATGGAGATGAGTGTCATGTTCAAGAACAACATACTTCCAACACAACTGAAAACTGGTTCCATTTTCCCCCACCATTTCTAGCGAGTACCCCAATTATTTTAAAAAAAAATCTTGAAGGGGATAGCATATGCTTGTCATGTAAGTTTTTCCTTCAGACAAATCCATCCTAGTACATTTTACGAGCCCTAGGAAGGAGGAACTGGAGGACGTCATGGTGATAATTTTTGATGTCATCAAGGTTTAAGAAGTCTGACAAAGGAAGAACTCGGCATCTTTTCATGTTTAGAGAGTTTGAAAAGAAGCGGAAAATAAAACTCTAGTAGATCCCTTTTCGTAAATAGTCCCTCGAATCTGAAAAGGTAGAAAACGATGTCTGAGAGAACCTCTTAGTTGCGATAGGCTAAGGTATTCCTTTTTCGTAAATAATCTATCCCAGCCCGAAAAAGGGGTAAATGTATACCAGGTAGATATCCTTGCGCTGCCATTTAACGATTTCAAAATGATAAGACTCTCAGCAATCTTTTTAGTTTTAGAGAGTCAGAAAAGAGCTGAAAGATGACTCCAATAGTGACTTTTTTGTGTTTTTACCGAGTCTGAAAAAGTATAAAATACAACTCGTTACTTCATCACCGTTACGTTAAAAATATGTCGTTGCACAAGAGGCACACGTAAAACCCATTTCTCGAAAAAACATAGTGAAATAATCAAAAAACATGTCTTAAAACCTAATTACTTTTCACTTTTACCTCTTGTGGAGCAATAGTTACCCTTTTTACATTGTGATTTTACAGCGGCGATAGCAGGCAATCCGGAAGACCAATCTCGAATCCGTCAGTTCTAGGTAAGAGCTAACGTCCTTCCCCGCATTTTCATTTCTTTTTCATTACCTGAAACCCCAATTTTATGTGTTTATGGGGGGATTTGGCAAAATTTTCGGTGCGGGGGTTGGCGCGGGTATGAGGCACAGACTCACACCAACCGACCAAAATTTTTAACTGGGGTGCACTCAATGGCGCAAATGTTTCTAAAACAGTCGCGCCAATTGCAGCACACAATTTCAGTATGAAAAATGCAGACAACCACGCCCATTTTAGCCAACAAAAAGCTTTGAATTCAGTTAATGACAGTCATACGAATGTCTTTGCAAGTGTGAAGCGGAAAAATGGTGATTGAATGGAAGGAACGAGAACACAGTGAAGAAGACGAACTTACCATGGAAAATGAAAGATGCATGGAAGCTCTTAGAGATTGTTGGCTCAAGAAATTCTTCATGACACCATGCCTCAGAGCTCAACCAGAGCTATTGCAATACTTGATCAATGTCTGGGACGTTGATCAGGAAAAGTTCATTATTCATGATCAAGAACTAGAGGTTGAAGTTTCAGGCGTTTATTTCATAACAGGGCTCTCGCGAAGAGGGGTAGTACCAATCCTGACTGGTACCTGGCCCACAATGGAGAACATGAGTATGGTGATCGACAGGGTGTGTCCAGGGTCAAAGAAAGGATCTGGAAGCGAAAAAGTAGATATCCAAAATATTTCAGACTTGGCACTGAAGGTAGTGCTGCACACAATCACATGAGTTGCAGGATCGCAAGCACCGCACGAAGCCACGAAGACATAGCTACTTACATGACATTGATCCTCTACAATTGGGCAGAGGCAGTGACAATCAAAATGAAGCATGACACTGATCCTCTACAACTAGGCAGAGGTAGTGACAATCAACATGAAGCATCAACTGACAAAGTGCAAGAAAACCAAACTGAAGCAGTTTGGTTACAGGTCTATTCTGGTATCGTTCATCCTAGAACGACTACCAATTTTTCAGCTTTAGGAGTTGATAGTCATGACACCACCAGCACAGGAGCCACGAATGGCATGTTGGGCAGCTCTGATGCCAAGGTCATGGGGCAGTCAACAAATGTCTTGGAGACCGGAGTTCTTTGAGTGGCTCCTCCGACAGCTAATCGTCGTGGAGGATTGGCCCTACTTTGGCATAGATTTCACTGGTGATGCAAATCTCCCACTCCCAGAAGGAGAGGATTGGGATGAAGTACTTGGTAAGACTCATTTTTTATTTTCATGAGTATTATGATTTTTTTTTTATGCATGTTCTGACATTAAATCCATGTAATTGCAGATGTTGGCCCAGAGAGACCTGCAGGTATGTCCCTGATAGCGAGGCAGATTCCTCGCGACTTTGATGTTGCCCCTCATGGTGAGGGAGGCGAGGAGGAGGAAATCATACGCAACTTGGAGGGAATCTCCCATGGGATCCCGGACTATGCGTGATTTGACGATGTCCCTTGTGGATACCATAGACACACTACAGGGGTGTCAAACCGAGTTCACCGCTTGCTGAGGCAGCTTGTATGGGCAGTGACATGCTATCATGAGCGTCATCCCGAGTAGACACCTAGGTTTTATTTCCACATATTTTTTAGAGACATGATGTCTCAAGATGTAACAAGAACACACATATTTTTTGAACTTTATGATGCACATTGATGCAAACATTCAATATATATATATATATATATATATATATATTATATATATATAAATATATATATACATCTATTTTCCTATATGGATCTTTTCATGTGATGATGATTTTTACAAATTACGCAAATGTCTATCTAATACAATGTTAGCCATTGTATTAGTTAATGCATTAATTTGCCTTGGAATATGTTGATATGTAATGTAATCAAAATGTCTTTCCAACAAATGAACACGTAAATAAAACCTTAAAATGTGAGGGTTTCTAACTGAATAATGTCCATTAAGTTGAAGAACGACAAGCTGTGAGTCTAGATTTACAACCAATGCACGAATGTCGAGGAGAATTTCCTCAGTTGATAGTTCAATAACAGCACTATACTCAGTGACATTGTTTGTAGTTCATCCTAGACAGATACCTTGAAGGTCTATCAACTCACCTGTAGGATCATAAATCACCCACGCTGCTGAAGACAGGTTCCGGGTACTGTGGGAAGCACCATTCGTGAAACCGACATAAGGGGTAATAGACATCTGCACAATAAGAAACGACCCAATAAGCACGAAAACACTCGCAAAGCACACCATGCCAAAAATGTACAAAAATAAAAGAACACCTATGTACAGAAAACATGTACAAATGACTCATGCATAATATTTTTTAAGATACAACCCATTTATGGGTTGATCCAGAGGATGACCTTCGTAATCAATAAACTCATAGGCCCCATTCCACAAAACATGTTTAAAAATGTAGGGCCTATGCCATATGGGTTGAAATTTGCCTACCCCCAGCTTATCATGAGCTTGGTCATACAGGAGGACTAGGTCTCCTTCTATGAAGGAACAAGGGGAAACTGACTGGTCAAAATGAGCTTTGACCCGCATTTTTTGTGCTTCAATGACCAAAGCAGCAAAGCGGCGAGTTTCATCCAGCCTTTCTAAGTAGAGAAGATGCTCTTCTTCTAGTGAAGTATTTGGCAGAAAATCAACAGCTATCTTGAGTGAAGGGATTTCACATTCAATCGGAAGGGCAGCTTCCAGACCTTAAACAAGTTGAAATGGAGTAAATCCGGTCGCATCCTTCACTGAGGTTCGGTATGCCCAAAGAGCCGAAAATAACATGATATGCCAGTTTGATTTGGGCATCCTAATTGTACGTTGACGCATGGTGACAAGAAATTTATTCATTGCTTCAACCTGGCCATTGGCCTGAGGATAGTACAGCATTGAGCTGTCGTGACGCAGACCCAACTTGTGTAATATCCCAAAATGGGATCTGCTAGCAAGGCATGACTGGAAAACGCATTTTCCAGGAATAGCTGCTACAGTATTTGAAACCAAGACCTGGATCCCTTATATAAATGTATCTAAGACCAAAATCCAAGAGGAGGCTCAAAAGAAATCCTTCTAGGTGGGTTAAACAGGTCTCCCACACCTAGTTTCCTTTGGAAAAATGCCCAATGAAGGGACTGCAACAATGTATGAACATACAATGGAATATCAGAATTATTTTATAGCCCAGAACACATGAAGATCTGAATGGCCAACAAACTATGTTATAGCAGTAAAGAAAGTAGAAATCCTTGAGGAAACAATCACTCAAGTTAGACAATGCAAGCCTCAACAATACATGTACAAGGAAATGAAGATAACTGCTACATATGTGAAACCCCGGGCTATGACAGTGCAGTTTATAGGAGGCACTGCAACATAATAATAGATAGTACAATGATATTACAATATCAGCTCAAGAAATTTGGGGGAGAAATCTCTCAACCCCTGAAAACAATGGTACAGAAATCCTTAAAAGGATTGGCTGAAATATATGTACAAATGGAAAATCTGCAGAAATGTCGGAGTTGCGAGGTAGCAGTTGCAACACATAAAATAGCCGGATATGGTTGAAGATGATGCACAATCTGAAATATACCTCCTGCAATAGATCTTTCAAGTGATAGGCTGATCCTAACACTAAAGATCTTACCCTCCAAAATAGTGGTGCAAACCCCCACTGTAGATACTCACTGAAATAATGGAGTCTAGAGAAGGGACTACGTTGTTGGTGATGGGAGATGCTTGGCCTGATGCCAAGATATGCAAATCAGCTCTGAAACCTTCCTCGCTATCCTTCCCAAGGAATAGAAGCTCCCTCCTCAGAAAGATGAGCCATGGAATGGTGTTGTGGAACCCTCCACTGCAACACTACGTTATACTTCAGCAGAAATAATGCAGTGACTGAAGGAAGTGGCCTTGCCCTTGAGCATAGATGTGGAGAAATGAAGTGAAATCCTTCAAGAGGCCTCTCAAGAAGGAGAGGAAATCCTAAACAGGAATCCATCGTGCTAAACAGCACTGCAACTCAGCTGAACAGCCGGAGACTACAAACAGTCTACTAGACCAAAATCAAATACTCAAACATGTCTCTCTATGGCTTCTTCTTCCTCCTATTATGCAAGTGAATGTCTCTTTGCCCTGGAGCCCACACATTAGGGTTTATTCCACAAGTGATCTTCCTCCCTCTCAAACTGTGTTGTCTTCGCAAGCAATCCACACCCTCTTAGGCAACGCTGTTGACTTGGTCAAACTTGACATTGTCCTCATGCATTTGCCCCTTTTCACACTGGAAGGTGAAAAATAAAGCTGCTCCATTGATCCCTTTCACACTATGAGCGATTTTATTCCTACTCACGGGTCTCTTCACCCATTTTATTCACCTCCTATATGGCATGAGCAAAATTAATGTTCAAATTAGCTTCATGCTAATTTTGGAACATTACAGTCCTCCCCTCTCAAAGATTGCTTGTCCTCAAGCAGGTGTAGGGATAGAACTGAGTTATTTCTCCTCCTCTCGCTATAGCATCCATGTATGATGATCTCCTCCAAGTAAAGAGATGTTATCTTATCAATCAAGTCCCCACATTGCTCCTCCTCACCATGCAAGTCAGCTATCAAGCTATCATCATGTAAAGGAGAAATACTCAAGAGGATAGCAAAGTGATGTCGAGACGTCCCCTTGAGGAATGGGATTTGAAATCTAATGGGAATTATCTCTCCCATATGGATCCTCCATTCCCAAGCTATTAGCCATGTAAAATGAGTCACCTTCCAGCTAGGCAACTCCTGAAAATTGTCCTCCACCTTTGGCTCCGGCAAAGTAGGTGGGATGAAAATCTACATATGGTAGACAATGTAGCCTACCCCACGTTCTCCACCTCTCCACTTATGATAAGTGTAGAGTGTTGGTTGATCTTGGGCTGTAATAAGGTTGCCCTCAAGTGGCAAGATGAAGACTAGATCTCCAAAGATCTCTCCTCCCACGCTGCAAATCATGTTGGCCCAAATATCTCCATATATGATGATGATTTCCCACTCATCATATGGTATCACATCCATCATATGGCTCACCTCGTAAGAAAGCAAATTTTTTGCTCTAGTGGCCATTCCATCTCCCATGCTCCCCTTAGAACATGTAGTGCAAAAAGTGTGGGGAATTCCTCCCTCAAAGGACACATCCATCCCATGTGTCTCTCTCCCAAACATGCTCCTCATAAAGACAACAACAATAGAACCATAGGGAGAAAAAATGAGAATCATACTTGCTGCCATATGTAATAAATAAGAAAGACAATGGTCCCTCAAGTGCAACCAACGTAGCTTGACTCTCAACTTCAATAGAGACTGATAAAATGAGTGGATTCTCAACCACTTGCCTGTTGCTCCAATCTCCTCATAAGTATGGAGGAAGTGAATAATTCATAGTGTAAAGTGAGCATGTCCTACATAGCACACCTCTTCCCCAAGTCCTCCCAGGGAATGGCCACCAATCATTCTTATGGCCTCAAGTAGACCATGAAGCTCAAAAGAGAAAATTCTCCACCTTGGAGCAACATCCTACACATATATGGTTAAGGGATATATACATACATCATATAAATAATCATGTAAACAATCAACACCCTTACCATATGTTATGCTCATACAAAGGGAGTGGCTCATAAATGAGTCTCCTCTCATCCTCAAAGAGAAAAGAGGTAGTTGTACTAACTCTTCCAAAGAGTTATGTCTCTCCTTCATCTCCACATGATCCATGCATTTCCTCATATGCTGATATATCTCCTCCTCAAAACCTTCCCAAAAATACCCCTCCATGATGGTGTCGTATACTCTCATAGAATGTGTGTGGCTGAAAAGGAAATCCACATGTGTTTCTTGTAGAAACTTCTCCTTGAGCTTGGAAGCTCCAGATAAGAAGATCCTGTTAGCCACCTATATTTTTCAATTATATCAGTTGGTGGCTAAATATTCTTTGCAACCTTCAAGAAACAAATTCAATCCTGAAACTTGTTGGTGCTTGAAGACTGTTAGTAAGATCACAAACTGCTGGTTGGTTCTTCATACTTTTCTTCTTCCCAGCCTCTGATTCCCCATGAAAATCCTAGTCAAATGTTGTTGCATCCTCCTCCTTTTTCCCCTCCCTTTCCTCCATTTTTACCTTCATCCTCCAATTGCCTTTTCTTCATAAAATATCCCACTAAATCATGTATTACCCCTTATTCCTCCATTAATCTCATTTCCTAAGGCTAAAAACCCACCTTTTGGCCTATCGGAACCCCTTTCCCCTTTTTCAAAAAAACATTGAAAAACATATAAAAGCGCATATTTCCGTGCGCCAAGCTTTAGCCCCTCGGCTAAGCCCCTGCCTTTTCTCCATTCATATGCCCCGACGCCAGAACCGTGAGCTAAATCTTACGGGCGCTTAATACTTGGAATTTATTTATTACCCGAAAACATTGAAAACCTTTGTAAAACGCAAAGTCGGGTTTATTTTATTTTTCCACCAAAGAAAATCATATTGAAACTCAGTCGTCGATCTGTCCCATGGATCAACGGTGCGGAGTGTACCCCTCATCTGGTGGACCCCCGTCGCCGCGCTGTTTTCCATTTCCACCGGTTTTGTGCCCACACCACCTTTCGTCTGGGGGCGGTTTTATACCGTCGGCCAGCGATCCCACACGCTGGCCGACACGTGTTCGCCACTTCATCCCAAAACCGCCGTGCCATGTCTATTGCCCACGCGTTAAACCTCGTCCTATGGCCCCGCAGCGGGATTCACCCCCGCCGTCGGATCTGGGCCCTCCCATCCGACGGTCCTTGATCGCCTTTTTCGCTCACCCTTTAATGAACTCGCCCGTCCGTTAAATCTCCCTCGACGCGTTTGAAAGTCGGTTCCCACCGTCGATCTCCGCAGATCGACGGCTCTCTTTTATTCTCCCGATCCCGTCGCACGGCCCATCTTTTCCTCCGTTGACTGTTCAAAACCCCCCGACCGTTGATCGCCATACGATCAACGGCTCTGATCGCTCCTTTCTCCCGCACGCCTTCCGATGCAGTTTATCCATATAACACAGGATTTCCTCATTTTTCTTGTATTTTGCAGGTTTTTAAGGTTTTTCTTCGTATTCTATGAAAATCTAAAGGATGGGGGTGACGACTCCAGTCCTTCCGATTAATCCAGGGAATCGATCATACGGAGAAGAACAATGATATCAACAAAATTTCATGAGCTTTGGTTGCCGCACATCCCTGTAAAGCTTGAAGAATGCCGTCAATATCAGAGCAGAGAAAGAGTATCAGATTTTGAAGACAGAGTGAACCAGAGCAGTAGTTTATGGGTAGATTGGCGGGGATTACGGCTAAGACGGTTATCAAAAGCCTAATCCCCGGCTCAGAACACGGATTAAAGTAAAACCTAAAAGTGTTCATCAGACAGATCGCCTCCACCGCCATACTTTGAGGTGAATTGATTCCTCAACCACCACAGTGCCACCTATTTCCTCAGAATGCTCAATCAGAGGATAAATTTATTGAACAAGATCAGATATTATGCCTCGGAACAACCAAAGAAGTTATTGCTGCACCAGATTTCAATGACAGAATGTTTGCAGAGTAACCCTAACAGTACGCAGAGCCTCAAAGGTCAACACAAGCTCCCTTCGAGCTTACTTCATCAGTGTAAACACATTAATGCAATGTAACACCTGTAGAATTTCTTCATCGAGCCTCACGGGGTCAGGAAGACATTAATTCTGCATTGATTGTATTTGAGATCTTTTATCAGATCTCACCTCCTCATCCTTCTATAAATACTCCAGAAGAAGATGAGTGAGGGGTTGGATTAGTTGGTTGTCAATGTAATTGCTGAAGCGTTGTAGCTGTTTCTGAGTGGAAAACTCTTGACTGTAAATAGTGGTTTCATGGGCCCTTGGAGCTCTGCTTGTAACAGATAGGTTAGGTTGTGAGGAGAGGTGAATAAAAACATTGGATTTGAAGATTGTAACCGGTTTGAAGCAATCAATACAAGCTGATTTATGGGATCCTGGTCTATGCTGATGGTGATGTTATTCTCACTGTAACTTGTCATTTTATTTATGTTTTCAATTTGTTTCATTTTCCACTATAAAGAACAGTTTAAACAGTGTTAGAGTTTGTTGTACATCAGTGACCTTCTCTGGCTGAAAAATCTTTATCCCAATGTTTTCTTCTAATTGTGTTATTTAGAAATGATTTAATTCAGTCTAAGCACAGAGATGCTGGCGTTCCCTCATCTTTCCGTCACTGCTGAATGTTATTTTTAAATGTTACTTTCATTTATGTTGAGGAAGGAATGAATTGAGGAAATCAAAGGTTAGCCCTGAGTCCCTTTCTTGTTTGCTCAACTATTTGTCTGTTTCCCTTAGGATGTGTCAAAAGCTGACTAGTTTCAAAGTACTTATCAGATCTTGGGCCATTCTGTGTTATCTTGGTGAGTGTCTTGGAAGTAACTAAGTAAAGAAGAACTAAGATGAGGAGAAAGGTGAGCCCTGCCCGCTAGTCTCTGCTCCAAAGGTTGCCTTCAAGTTTCCCTTTGTTTTTAATCTGTGTTCTATTAGAAGTGTATCAAAGGCTGGATAGTTTCAAAGTACTTACCAGATCCTAGTTTGCTTCTATGTTTTTCTTAAGTGCCTGGCCAAAGGCTGGCTAGTTTCAAAGTACTTACCAGATCCTGGGCTGCTCTTTGTTCTGCATCTGTTAATTCCCTTTCTTTTTGTATCACCCCATTCCATAAATCGAACTTCAAAGAGATCCTTAGGCCTAGATGACTTGCCCCATAGATTACTCTTGAACCTGGTTGTTTCAATTAAATTCTCTTATGACTCCATAGCCCAATGGATTGAAAACTTGCCATCATCTTTATTTAGAATCAAAGCTTATTTTGTTCACTTGCAACTTCTCACCTTTGAACCTATTTGCATATAGATCTTTTCGTCTCAGACAGCAACTATGTTCAACCATCTAAGAAAACCAAACAAAACCCTTGGTCTTCATAACTAGCCTAATATCATCACCCTAAACTTCAAAGACAATATCCATCTTTGTACATATTGGAGAGATCCCTCTCCGGATTCAGGAGGGCTAGATCCTAGAATCCCAAAGTTGGTTGAAATGATGTTAACTCTGTGATCGGACTTTGCCAATCTTGCTTGTTACAGAGACCTAACAGATCCTACCATGATAGTAGATGACCTCATCTCTGACTGAATACTCCTCCACATGCAACTGGCCATCCAATATCCTACAAGCATGAAGATCCTTGGAATACTCCACCAATAGCTAGGAGCTCCAATATGGATCTATCCTCCATAGTGACAGCGTTGATCAACTATCATGAAGAACACCTGTCATATGGTTTCCCTCTTCTTTGACATCTCCCATGTTAAAGATGCAAGTTGGAAGGCTGATATCCTTCCCCTGCTGCTTCTGCCACACCGCTGAATCTGAAATGGAAGTGGGTAATGATGATGTTGAGAGAATTCTCCCACTCTCCTTGAGTCTACCCAACACTCCCAGCACTGTATCAAGCTCTCCCAAGGTCCCCACTCCTCTGAAATCAATGAGTGGTGCCTCAACTGGTGAAGCATCCATCCTCCTCTGCTGATCCAGTGGCCTCCTTGGTGAAATGTCTCCATGCAATAAGACATCATCATCAAGATATGACTGCATATATGAATGGAAAAATCTACCCATGCCCTCACTGCGTAATCCAGTCTCCCTCCTAGGTGTAACAACCTCTAGAAATGGATAGGTATGTGTACTCCTCATCTCATGTTGTTGATTCTTCTCCCTACCTCCTCCTTGTGTCTCCATGGTTCCACACCTCCTCAAAAATGGCACATGACTTGTGCTTTGATCTCCACACATGAGATCCTGGGGACTTACTTACAAAGATGCAAGAATCCCTCTACTTGGAGCAAGAGCTCCTCCTTCCTCTGCATGAGGCACTATATGATCTCTAGATGAGACAGTGTTTTTGCCCTTAATCTCTGCAACATGAATGGGAAACCTCCCAATGATTGGATCCCTCTTTGAAAAAGATATCTCCATGCTCCCTTGCTCAAAGGTGTGAGATGAAAGACTTTCTTCCGGCAAGGTATGCTACAAGTTTTCAGTCTCCTCCATGGTTTTCGGAAGTGGAATTGTGTTTTTATGCAAGGGTTTTGTTTGAATTCCCTTGTTTGGCTCCCCCATGTGTGTCTCATGAATCCTCCTACCAAATCTCTTCACTAAGGCCCTAGTGAAACTTGCATAAGATGCAGTGTTTACATTTTTCAAAGAAAAGGATTCAAAGATCCACCAAGCATAGGCCTTACCTCTCATATGTAGCACTGCAACTTTGATGGCTTCATCTTCAGGAATTTGGTGCTGCTGCAAGAAGGTATCTAACTCTTCCACCCAAGCCTTAGCTGAACATGTAGGTGAACCTTCAAAGGTAGATAGAAGAAATCTATCTTGTTGCTCTCTTCCCTTCATCTTGATCTTGCAAAACTCTGAAAAACTTAGATGATCTCGGAATTTCTGAGTTTGAGACTCATACTCCTTCAAGAAATCACTAAGAGTTTCCCACCTAGCAACCTCTTCTCCTCTTTCCATCTCTCTCCTAGCAATCCTGGGCATGTGACTGCACTGTGCATCATAGGGTGTGGCTGCATGCTCACACTCCCCATATGGAAATCTGGAGTTTGCTTTAGATTCAAAATCTTTTGGAGATTCTTCATACATCTCCCTCCTTATATTCTTGAAATATTCATGAATATTGTGTACAGCTTTAGGAAGAAGCTTTGTAAGCCTATCCCCTTTTTCCTCTCTAAACGATGGAGTCTTTTTCCTGCTCATTTCTCTGTTCCCTTCTCGTTGAGAATAGGAAGTGCAGGGTCCTCCCTCTTCTATCTGCTTATCCTCCTTGGGGATTTTCTTCATGGATCTAAAATGTGATAAGATAAAGCCCATCCTCTTCAATCTTCTAATCTCTTTGGCTAAGACTCACAGGCTGAGTGAATATTGTAGCTCCGATACCACTGTAATATCCCAAAATGGGATCTGCTAGCAAGGCATGACTAGAAAACGCATTTTCCAGGAATGGATGCTACAGGATTTGAAACCAAGACCTGGATACCTTATATCAATGTATCTAAGACCAAAATCCAAGAGGAGGCTCAAAATAAATCCTTCTAGGTGGGTTAAACAGGTCTCCCACACCTAGTTGCCTTTGGAAAAATGCCTGATGAAGGGACTGCAACAATGTATGAACATACAATGGAATTTCAGCATTATTTTATAGCCTAGAACACATGAAGATCTGAATATCCAAAAAATGATGTTATAGCAGTAAATAAAATACATATCCTTGAGGAAACAATCACTCAAGTTAGGCAATGCAAGCCTCAACAATACATGTACAAGGAAATGAAGAATATTGCTACACATGTGAAACCCCAGGCTATCAAATGACCAATTAAGAACAATTACAGAGTCATTTGAATACTGAATTACCAATTCAAGCCCTATTTAAAGCCTATTTATGACCTATCTAAAGCCCTATTTTTAGTTTCTCACCAGCTTTCAAGCCCTATTAATGTTATACGAGATATAAAGATACAAGCTAGAAAGGTGTGTCATTGGCCAGAGAATTACGCTTATGGTACTCTTTTTGGGTAAACCACTGACATTGCTACATATTAAGTAGTATCAGCATGGATACATCAGTAGAAATTAGTATAGATGCCTCGCGGTCTCATTGCCCATTTTAGGGAAGAACAACTTGCATTGAAGCTACTTCAAACAACCATGCATTTATCTGAAACGCTCTCATTGGTAGCTGCTTTTCTATCTGGGTTACTAGAAGGATGCTTCAATTTCCATTGGAACTTAAGTTACTAATTACCACCTGAGTTGAATATTCATTTACACCTCATTAGGCCATATTTGGATTGCACTTAACCTAGTACTTAATCAGATACTTACTGATGAGGAGGGTCCATTGCAACTCTAATTTTTTTATAAACTCACCAAAGAACTACATGGCACTGCACACACTTTCACTTTCAGGATGGAGGATGTATAAATAGATACGCTCTCCTCTGCACTAATCCAGGTAATATACTAATATTACAGAATAGTACACTACCATGGATACCATCACTCGGGCTACCACCTACTAGCAGACTACTTTCATAAATATTTACACATTACCGATAATTACCTATGTATGCCTACCATAAGGCCCCACCCACGGAAAACTTCCATTTCCAAAGCACACTAAGGGGTGATCCAAAAAATTCCAACTATTGGGCGCTAGGCTCAAAGGCTTTTATCCACCCGCATCCACCAATGCCAATCCCCATGACCAGACCACAATACCTTTAGGATTTAGCACATTAGGAGTTTGCACATAATGATTTGGCACTGGATCTTAAGCCCCAAGATCCTCATAATAATATGGCTGATTGATGACCTAATTTCCATACGATCCATTTTCTAATTAATACACAAATTTTGGATGTGTCCAGGTTATTTCCTATAGAATCATCTTTTCTCTTTCGTAACCTTCGCTAGAAGAGATAATAGAGCTAGGGATATTTCGGTTATAGGGATATTTATGCAACTATTCCATTCATGCATTCGGACAGGAAAGAAAGATGCACGAGGAATGCTCACCTAATACATGTTATTTATGGGAAGATGGTAGGACTGAAGCTTCGTTATCTAACACTGGGTTACCATTAACCGGGAGCTTTTTTACTCCCTTGGTTACTCATACAAAAAGCTTAGTTACTCCCTTCATTTTATTTTTTCTAGCACTTTGTTTATGGTCCTTCCTTCCATCCGACGAGAGAAAGGGATATATTTCTTTATGAACTGATGGCAGGAAGGCATAGCCAGACCTACATATAGACTTTTCTATTTCTTTTTTGATCATGAGTCCCCCTACATATAGAATTTTATAATTATTTATTGATGATGAGTCCCCACATTACCTTGAAAGAAGAAGACAAGGAAAATACTTGAGGAAGACCCCAGGCCAAGTTCAAGTCTCCATATTTGTCATCCATAAAGAGGAAAAGGGATGAAAGAGAACCTTTATGGATCAAAGTCACTTTGAAGGGTGAAAATGAAAATACAACACATTTCATGCCAATTTCAGCGGTTTTTCACTAATTGATCTATGTCGCTCAGTGTCGCCAACAGAAATCAAGGAAGCTTGCTTCTTGATTTATTCCTAGTCCTATTTCAGCTAGAGGAAAGACAACAGGTTTCTAGGTTATACAACGAGTTATAAAAAGAACAATAATTACAAAAGAAAGTTTGGGGTAAGCATGAGGTCTTACTCCTTGAAAGGCAGTTTTGGGTAAGTGCCCTACTCCTTGACTTGCTAGAATGGTGTTTCTCTCCTTGCATCACGCGAGAGAATGAGTTTTTATCTCTACAACCATAGAATTCATAGGCTTTAGGAAGGTTTGGGCCAAGAAAATACTACTTGGAACCTGAACCCGCCTATTACTACTTGGAACCCTCATCTGCTACAGAGGTGGGAGATCGGGCAAAAAACACGTTTCCCCATTATCATCGGATTTCATCTTCAAGGAAATTTATTTAGACAATATAGACCCAGAAAAGAGTGCCAAACTACATATAATATAAGAGTAGATATCATATGTCCCTTAGGGAAAGTGACAACAATATAACCAGATAATATCCTTACTAAGGAAAGGTCTTTTAGGAATGAGGGGTCTCTAGGAGGGAAAGGCCTTTACTAAATAAAGTATCATAATGCAAGGTTTCTTAACCATTAAGAAATAATATTACCATTAATCAATGACAGGCATCGGTAGACGGGCATAAGAAAAGAGGCTTGTAAATAGGGGTTGTTCATGAGGCATGGTGAGCAAAGACCTTCATTATTGACCTTGCCAGCTAGCCAGTGAAATACCTTCATTGTTTCCCAGCCCTTTTTCCTAGCCTGTCCCTCCTGAATTTAGCCATTCCCCCAAGAATACATTTGCTTCCTTATCCTCTAGATTTTATGCCTTATCCCATCCAAAATTTCCCTATTTTATAGAGGGGAAATAGAGTATCAAATATTGAAATATTTTATTTTCATATTTGAATAGGGCTCCTTTTCATTTTCTTTCAAAGGTAGGTGGGTTATATCTTGGTTAACTCGAAAAATAAAAGGGTTAGGATCATATTTGTAGGGTTTATTCTGGCCAAGGGTTGATCCCATGCCCTTTTTTGAAGGGATCTTCTAGCGATTTTCTAGGACCGGCTCACGAACTTGACTCGATATTGTATAATGGGAGGGGGGGAAGGCTAAAGGACATTGGTGTCTGTCAGTATTGGATCCTGAAGGTAATGGGATGTAACAATCGCCTATCATTAATGGCAACCAGTATGTAAGTAAGTAATTCAATTCATAGGGATTTGTATTCATTGGTAAGGCTGATGAGATTCTTGCATTAAGGAAGGATTATTCATTTTCCATTATTCATTGGCTTTTAGGAATTTGATGTAAGAAATCATTAATTAAGGAGGCGCCATTCAACTATCCTTAATGGCAGGCATGTTGGAGCATTAAGGAAGGATAGTCGGAAATATAACCCCATTATGAACCATGCCATGTGGAAGTGGATAATAAATAGACAAGAGAAAAGCCAAATGTGGACTTCCTTATAGATAAAACCACTCTTCCTATCCCCACAACATTGATTGCTAGCGTCGTATTGCATTGCAACGGCTATTGAGCCCCCACTCTGATTCAACGAGGTGATGTGACCAGCGCCTGCCCTTCCCTATCATGACCATGTTCCAACATGGCCTTTCATGCATGCCACCGCTTGCTCGCCATTTCAAGGTGTCGATAGGCATTTGATGAAAGGTGTGTGCACCTCAGAAAGAGCACTAGGATAGGTCTCATTATATCAGAACTATTATTATACCTATATATTATTATGGCTAGACTATACTTTATACCTATGCATATCCCCTTTACTAATGAGCTAATATATGCCTATATCCAGTTGTGATTGATAGATAAGGTAGTTTATTAGCAATTTTGTAGTGAAACTACTGATAAAATTGATAAGGATGGCTCACAAAATATCAAAGTTGAGGATCAAAAGGGAGGAGAAGATCCCTTCCCTAAAAAGACAGGTGCCCGCTCATGCCCGACCAAAGGTTGGATCGCTTGACCTAAAAAGTATGAGTTCCTAGTGTAGTGTGTGCGCCCGCCCACCCAAAGTAAGGGTAAAACAAGGTGGTCGTTTTTCCGCATCGTAATTACATATATAAAATTGTAGTTCCTCAAATCAATAAAATCCATCCTTGTTAGTGATGTAGCTTTAATAGGATATCAAATTCTTAGCAAATTAAATCTTCTTCAAGTTGACTTGAAGTGTTTGTGTTTTCAAGTTGGACAATAATACTTGGACGTTTGCAAGTGCTCCTTTGATTTTTTGTGTAGATATGTCGTCAAGATAGACAATGACAAAGTTATGTAGGTATGGCTAGAGTGGCTTATTGATCAGCTTCAATGCAAAGCTTTGATTTTATTAGTGAGTTTAAATGGCATCAACATCCATTCATACAATCCATAGTGAGTATTGAAATTTTTGTTGCAACAATATTCTTCCTTAACGTGTACTTGGTTGTAACTTGGCTTTAGATCAAGATTAGTAAAATACTTAGCCCCACAAAGTTGGTTGACTTAGTTTTCAATTCTATGGATTGGATAACTATTCTTGATCATAATTTTGTTTAGTGCTCTATAGTTTATGTAGATTCCCTACCATGCATCCTTTTTTGGTATAGAGTATTATGCATAATTGGTACATTTATTAACTTCAGATAGGTTTATCATATTATCTCACAGTTAAATAGATAAACTATTCATCACATAGTGCCACACTCTAAATTGAAATGATTGGTTCTCTCTACTTATAGATAAGATAATATAATTTTTTTAATGTACAACAAATGACCACAAAAGTGGTTCAATGGGATTGTTGAGTACAATAGTTTCAATACAATGTGGGAGCGCAAAAGTGACTCCTATATAAACCAAGGTGCATAATGTAATGTAAATCACTTATCTAAGCTAAAACCTAAAGACTAAACGCTAATAGATGAGAGCAGATCTGGAATCAAAATGTACAATGAGAGTCTATCCAAAATATTGAATACAAGTAATGTAAGCGTATAAAGGTCTTCTAGAGCTAGCTCCCCTAACATCTAAGGCCAAATGGAGGAAACACTGTATAGAAGACTTGAAATAAGTTTAGGACTTCCATAACCAACTAGATAGATAACATGGAAGCAATTTAGTATATCCATATGGACAGCACCTTTATAATTCACCCTAGTGATACCACTCAAACAATCACTTCCATCACAATTACCCCTTATCCATAACACATTATCACATTTCATAAAACTTTAAAACCCAAATACATTGCTACTACAAGGTATTCTAGTAGTGGAACACCCCCACCTCAATGGCATCTCCTAAAGGACAGAAAAATGTGTAGACAAGTAGCATGGAAGACTATTGCTTGTCCAGTTTAGTGCATTCTGTTGTCACAAAAATTAGCACCCCCTTAGTGCGAAAGACTCACTATTTTATAACCAAGGACAGGAAATTACTCGGAGTGGTATGGCTTTATAGTGAAGTTCAAATGCTGATCAAATGTTAAAATAAAGTGGGGATGGCAGGGGGCAAGCGTAAGAACCGCAATTTGTAAATCAAAACGTCTTCAGCGCACTTATGACCTCTAATGGTACAACACCCCATATCAGGGTGCGTCGTGGCAATACATGGCACGTAAATGGCCATATAATTGGTTTATACCTAACCCACGTAAGCTTCTAACTTCCCTGTCTCACCCCTGTAAAAGGGATAAATGAAATAAGAAAAGGTGGCGTAGATGCCCACCAGCTAGCGAGAAAATCCCACCAGCCCAAGAACTAGCAAGCCAAGTGTTAGCCATCTATAATTTATGTTATACCAAATGATGGCTAAATATTTTCTTAAACCTTCAAGAAGAAATATTCATGGAAAACTACTAGTTCTTGAAGCCTTCTTGGTGTCCTTTATCTTACAAATCATCTTCACTACTGTTTCCACAAGAAATTCTTCAAAGAAGCCCTGCTGACTCAAAAAGAAAACTGCCTTCAAAGCCATAATTTCCACCATTTTCACCTCCATTTCATTCCCCCATTTTACCATTCTTATCCCTTTTTTTATCAGTCCATTTCCCTCTGAAAATAGCCCATTTTATTTTTATCAACTCTTCATTTCCTTTGAAAAACCCCCTTAAACCATTATAAACACTCTTATTTGGTTTCAAAATACCTTTTCTAACCTATCGGAAGCCTCCAAAAGCTTAAAGTCCCTCTTTTTGGCTTATTCTCTTCCTATTTAAGAAATTTGGTTTTAAGCCCTCTTTGGGCGTAAGCCCTCTTCTCCTTTCCTCCATATAACCTGAGAGCCCGACCATCTACTAAGCCCTTGGCCCCTTTTCCCTTAAAAAACTCGGTCCTATCTACCTCCCACTGCACCGCATCTCCGCTCTTCCCTTAGCCCCTTTCCCTATACTCTATCCCATGCCATTTGCTTCTCCCAAACAGATCCCCGCCATTAAATCAAATAAATCCTACGGAAATCGTCTCTTCCCCCAAACATCCATCCTCGCCACCATAAATTGTTCTTTCGCCCCGCAATGGATCTAGGTTGTATATCTTCACGATCTAATGGCTCGCGCCAATTTCCTCCATTCCACCCGCGGGCACTTCTCGGTCCGCAGGTCAACCCTTTGGTGCCCCCGAAGTTGACCAGCCTAACTACGGGAGATCTTAGATCTACGGCTGAGATTTACTGCGGTGGCACAGGCCACAAAATCCCTCTGTACCCCCCATTCCCCACGCAATAGATCTCAACCGTAGATCTTGTAGATCTAACAGCTATCGCACTCCCCGCTTCTCCTCTTTCTCCCGCCGCACACTCCTGCTACCCGACAAAAGAAGCCATGTCACTCGCTAGCCCACTACCCACTATTCCGCTATCATCCAGTCCCTGCACGCCACCTGTCCTCCACTATCTCCTCGCCCGAGCATCTTCCTCCCATCACGCTCGCTTACCACCGTTGATATGCATCCCCACAGATTGGACAACTAATGCGCTCCAATCGCCCAAAGCCTCCAACGTGTAACTTTCACACGAAAACAGTGGTTTCGGTAGGGACACGCGTCATCCTCCGAACCATATCGCATTCGATTTGTGCAAAGCCACAAACCACTTGACCCCCACGCGAAAACCACTTTTCGTTTTGCAAAACCGCCTTTTCCTTTTTTCTCGCCAGATTTAAATTCAAACCTTGTTCTTCCTGGTTCTGTCATGGAATCCTCCTTTGTGCATTTTTCTTCCTCTGCAAATGCTCCACAACCATTCCTCGAGCCTCTGAAGCAGTTTTATAGCTCAAAGAGCAGGTTTTATTTAATAATTTTTTTTGTGTTGCAGGTTTTTAATGGCGGACCGAAGTCTGCAGGCCATCCCACAGTCACGATAAAGTGACAAAGGACCGAGGATGACGATCCTCAGGGGAAAATGACACAGAAAAGGGACCCACATGGTTAAAATTCTAGGTATAATTGATGTATCATGAACATCGGTTAAACAGTCAAAACCCTCCAACACAGCAAGAAACCCCTGCACAGAAAGACAAAGAAGATTAGTAAAAATGTGAAGAAACAAAGGACCGAAGACTTAATCATAGTAAATCAATGAAGAGACAGAGATCAGTCCTTTAAGTCTGAGATTAGAAAGCTAAAGGCCAAAAGATAAGGGATTAAGGGATAAACAAGTTGTTTTAATAGAAACAGTTGGATTAGACAAGAAGGACAATGAGGCAAATTAATTAAAAAGGCAAGTCAAGGCTAAAAAGCCTAAAGAGAAGTTTTATGATTAACTCAAGAAGACTTAGGCAAGGAGGCCTCGAATGAATCAAACAGAAGCAGTTATTCATCCAAAATATCTAACTGCCACCTATGACCTACTTTTTGTCCATAAAGGCAAATTGGCAGTTATTACACAGATAGAGGATATTTTAGGTTGTCAGGTATTCATTGTAAAAGACAGAGATAGGTTGTAAAGTCAAACTTTTCACCTACCTTTCCTTAGAAGTTAAGATAGAGTTATTGGCACAGAGAAGTAGTTGAACATCTTCCTACCTTATGCCTTGCATGGTTTTCAAGGCTAGGAATGCATTTACTCTATAATTAATAACATTTTGAGCCCTAAAAAGAGTTCCACCTCCTCATTCTTCTATAAATACTGTACGAGGAGCTCTTTGTTAGGGGTTGGTTGTTGGCATTCAAACTCTTTGAAGTTGTACATAGTCTGGCTAAAGATTAAGAAGAAATTGAAGTATTGGAAGAATGATGATGTTTTGACATGTTTTGTTAATAAGAAGGCTCTATCATTGGATCCCTAAGCCGGATGTTGGTGGTGTATTCTAATATGTTAATTGTTATTCCCTGTTTTCCATTTTGTTCCATCATTCTATACTTACAGTAGAGTAAAAATTTTAGGCTAAGAAATGTCTCCTAGAAGCACCTTAGACTTGTTTGCTCTTCACTGTCTTTATGTTTTCATCTGCTGAAGGTTTTATTGAGTAGTTTGATTGATTTTCAACCCTTCAGCTTGTTTATTTCAGAAATAGTTCGAAGACTTGGTCTCAAGAATGATTTATGGTTTTCCCTGCTTACTTACTACCACTTGAAAACTGTTTTTGAAGTCCCCCTTTAAAGTACCATTGTTTACAGTCTACCAAAGAGGTCTATTTTGATCATACCCTTTGTTCTTGCTGAGATAATTTTTTTGAAGGTCTTTATAATTGTAATCTTAGATGTCTAGGAGTTCCCTCTTCTATGAATGCAATTATTTGTGAATCTTGAATCTTTTCTTATCCTTGAAGGTGAAACCTTTGCATGAAATAGAGTGTTCCTTGACTCCTAGATTTCATTTGAAAAGTTTGTTTTGGAGTTATTATTTGCTGAAGTGTGGTTTCTAGAATTTATGGTTACCCCTGTCTATGGAATGCCTCTTCATGTTCAGATAATGTTTTAAGTCCCTTTGTTGAGAAGTACATATAATTAAGGATTCTTAACTGCCCTTAGTTCTACTTCTCCTTCTAAATCCTTAATGTCCATTTCATTTCATCCACCAAACCCAAGATCCACTGGCCAAGTTATATTTGCCCTTTGATATCCCATATCCATTGATTGAGCTTGTTATAACTTCTTCTTGACTACATTGTCCAATGGCTCTGATATTTCCCCTTTCTATCTATGTTTCCTAGATCTTTCATGTCCAATCAACCAAACCGAAACAAACAAACTTGCACTTAATAACTAGCCTAAAATCAACCCTTAAAAGAAATCAAGCTATATCCTTAAAAACATATTGAGAGATCCCTCTCTGAGACTAGGAGGGCTAGATCCTAGAGCTCTAAAGCTTGGTTTATATGTTGCCTTGTCATTTGGTTTGCAAATCAGCCAAATCATAGGACCCCAACATTTTGGCGATCACGGTGGGACCTCTGAGTACATAATAGCCTAGAAAGATCTTGTAGACTCACTAAGTCCTTCAATAACCATAGAAACTCAGAAAACACCAAAAAACATTTCAGAATGGTTTCATAATAAACATTGGTGGTGGACCATAGAATATTTTACCTCCAAAAGAGCTAAAAATTTCCACCTGGCGACTCCACTGGCCTCCAGTAGGCCTATTACTTTACCAGTCCTTGTAAACTCCCCTGGGAATGCATTGAGCAAACCCAATCATACTGTTGGTGGGAAACAAAGTTTAAATCTTCCACCTGGAGACTCCACAACCTCCAAAAGACCTAATGACTCCACTGGAATAAGACTCTGAACTGGTTGACAAGACACAGTGACCACTTTTTACAAACATGGATCCAAGTATAGAAAAAGAAGCTAAACTAGATACATTATTGGAAATAATGGAAAAAATGATGTACATACTTGATAAAATATTGGATAGGCATGAGGCTAATACATATGTTGATTATCCAGAACAACCCATGCTTTTTCCTGATCAAACACAAACTCAACCACTACAAGACATAAACAATAAACAAAATATGTATGATGAGCAAGATTACAGAGAAAATAATGAATAAGATTGTCAAGAAAGTCTTGACAGCATATCTTTATCTTGTATTGTGTTGTTAAGAGAACTTTACGACCAAAATGCAAATGCAAAAAGTGAGCAGTGCTTTAAGGAAACAATAAGCCTCCTAGGAAACACAGAACCTGAAATAAAAGAAAAATCAAGACCTATAGAGACTCTCCCTCTATGTTGTAACTCATTTCAAATTTTAAAAGGAGAATGGCATCCTGACAATATAACAGAAACAATTCATTAACCTCAAACTGACCATCACATAGATCAAGAAGAGTTGTTTGAGGGCGAAAAAGATCAAGAAATAGAAGAGAATCCTCAAAATTTCCCTGCAAGCACAAGTAAAGATCCCCTAGTAGAGGCTCAAGAAGATATCCAGCCTCAAAATCAGTCAACACAAGAGAAAGAGGACTGTTGTTTTTCTGTCCAAAGAAAAAAAAAAAAAATTTCTCTTTTAACAGAAGAAGAAATTGATTAGATATTAAATAAACAGCCAGCCCTCAAAACTTCATTTGAACAAAACACTTCTGCTCATCTAACTACTGAACCTTGTTGTCTTGAACCAAAAAATAAACTTGTAGATCAGCTTAAAGAAAAACAAACTGATAACCCAATATGCTTGACTGGTGAGATTGTTTATACTAATGATTTTCCAATTTTTGATCAGTCTAATGACGATGATGAACTTCAAGCGGAAACTAATCATGCAGGTCAACCAGCAGTTGATTGGTGTCATGAACTTCACTATCATCAACTTGAAATCAGCAATCAACCAATCCAATCCATCAGAAATAGCTTTCACATAATTGGGAGTCAGAAATCTATCAGTTGTGATGATGAGGTTGAGAAGAAAGAGGAATTTCTTGAGCAAGCTGAAGATAAGGAGCCTCCTCCTAAAAGGGTTGAGGTAATAAAAGATACCCTTGCTCAAAAATATGATGATTTCTTCACACAGTACAGTCCACTGAATCAAATCATACCAGGACTACGAGAGGACAACACTGCAATATATGATGATTCCTCCAGTTCATATGATAATGAAGATGAGGAAGAATTTCTTTCTCAAAAGAATCTTAAGCGCTATCCAGTGGAGGAAAAAGTAAGCCTGGTCGAAACCTATCTTCCAAATATTCATAACCAGACATTATTTCAAGATCCCTATGCTCATTTCTTTAAGATATTTGAAGAAGGGATAAAGGTTGTTAGAAGCAGTATATTAACAAAAGCAAGAAAAAATTTTAGCACTGCTGCTAAAGAACAAGGGAAATGGGAGTGGCCCTGTTTGTCCAGCATGCTCAAGGAGATGAGCAAAGACCAATCATGGAAACATTTACTTGATTGGCTATATTGGAAAAGGGAGTTCATCAACTAAATATATAAATTTTCCAAGTTAGATTAGGTTAGATAGGAATGCAATAAAGCTCAGCCTTTGAGCATTTAGCTAGTTTTTTGTTTTTACTTTGAAAGAAAATTGAAAAAAAAAATACAAAAACAATAGAAAAAGAGAAAAGAGGGAAGATATAAAAGAAGAAAGGTACAGCCCCATACCAAAAAAGAAAAGAAAATCTGAAAGTGTGCAAGCTTAAATGCCACTACTTTAAATGAACACTGTTATTTTGTAATACAGCCTAATCATGACCAGATAAATTTCAATTTACTGTTGATAGGTTAGTGAAGGAGATTTTCCAAACTGTTTAATCTTGGCTTATTCATAGAATAGATTAGGATAGAAGAAAAAATGGTTAAAACATGCACAAACTATGAACAGAGAATCAAAAGAAAAGATGGCTCTAACATGATAAAAACTTAAGCCAAAGAAAGAAAGACAGGCTGGTTCTAATATGCTAAAAAATTGAACCAATAAAAGAAGAAGAGGACAACTCAAAGGATCAAAATCAGAGCTGAAAAGAAGGGAAGGATGCTTACTTTTCTCAGATCTTAAGCCTTCACAGTTTTTTTTTAATTTTCTGCAAATAAAAGTCTATGTGCAGCTGGTTTCTTATGCCATAGACACTACAACAAATCAGACTGTTTAATCCTGGTTTGTTTGTGTTTAAATTTCTGTTTTAGAATATAGAGAATGGAGATCTGTCAAACAACTTAATCTTGACAGATAATAGATTAGGTAGAGAAGCTTTAGAGTCCAACTATTTAATCTGGACTCTTAGAAGAAATAAGGGTAGCATTAGATAGTTTTATCTTTCTGTTTTCAAAAATAAAATGTCAAAGAGTTTTCCAAGTCCAAGTGCACTCAAGAGAAGAAAAAATGCTAGGACAAGTAGGATTGGGTAGGTAGTGATGCTGCTTTGAATAATTTCATACACTGCAGATTGCTGAAATGTTATCAAATCCAAAGATAGCCAACAAAAGAAAGGAAATAAATTATGCCCAATGGATCAGGCACTGGTCTTCTGAAAGCCATAGATTGATAAACTGAGGTTCTGGACACCTGAAAAGCAAGCTGTCCTCCCCAAGTGGAGCCACTGTTAGCCATCTATAATTTATGTTATACCAAATGATGGCTAAATATGTTCTTAAGCCTTCAAGAAGCAATCTTCATGGAAAACTGCTAGTTCTTGAAGCCTTCTTGGTGTCTTTTATCTTACAAATCATCTTCACTACTATTTCCACAAGAAATCCTTCAAAGAAGCCCTGTTGACTCAAAAAGAAAACTACCTTCAAAGCCATAATTTCCACCATTTTCACCTCCATTTCATTCCCCCATTTTACCATTCTTATCCATGTTTTTATCATTCCATTTCCCTCTAAAAATAGCCCATTTTCCCTTTATCAACTCTTCATTTCCTCTGAAAAACCCCCTTAAACCATTATAAACACTCTTATTTGGTTTAAAAATACCTTTTCTAACCTATCGGAAGCTTCCAAAAGCTTAAAAACCCTCTTTCTAGCTTATTCTCCGCCTATTTAAGAAATTAGGTTTTAAGCCCTCTTTGGGCTTAAGCCCTCTGCTCCTTTCCTCCATATAACCTGAGAGCCCGACCATCTGCTAAGCCCTTGGCCCCTTTTCCCTTAAAAACCCTATTCCTATCTACCACCCACCAGACCGCATCTCTACTCTTCTGTTAGCCCCTTTCCCTATACTGTATCCCGCGCCCTTTGTTTTCTCCCAAACAGATCCCCGCCGTTAAATCAAATAAATCCTACAACAATCGTCTTTTCCCCCAAACATCCATCCTCCCCACCATAACTTTTTCTTTCGCCCACACAACATATCTAGGCTGTAAATCTTCGCGATCTAATGGCTCGTGCCAATTTCCTTCATTCCACCTGCGGGCACTTCTCGGTCTGCAGGTCAACCCTTTAGTGCCCCCGCAGTTGACCAGCCTGACTACGAGAGATCTCAGATCTACGGTTGAGATTTAATGCGGAGGCACAGGCCGCAAAATCCCTCTGTACCCCCCAGCCCCCCTGCAATAGATCTCAACTGTAGATCTTGTAGATCTAACGGTTATCGCACTCCCCGCTTCTCCTCTTTCTCCCGATGCACACTCCCGCTACCTGACAAAAGAATCCACATCACTCGTTGGCCCACCGCCCACTATTCCGCTATCATCTAGTCCCTGCACGCCACCTGTCCTCCACTATCTCCTCGCCCGAGCATCTTCCTCCCATCGCGCTCGCTTACCACCGTTGATCTGCATCCCCGGAGATCAGACGGCTGACGTGCTCCAATCGCCCAAAGCCTCCAACACGCAACTTCCATGTGAAAACAGTGGTTTCGGTAGGGACACGCGTCGTCCTCCGAACCATATCGCGTTCAATTTGCACAAAACCACAAACTGCTTGACCCCCGTGCGAAAACCACTTTTGGTTTCGCAAAACCGCCTTTTCCTTTTTTCGCGCCAGATTTAAATTCAAACCTTGTTCTTCCTGGTTCTATCATGGAATCCTCCTTTGTGCATTTTTCTTCCTCTACAAACTCTCCACAACCATTCCCCGAGCCTCTAAAGCAGTTTTATCCCTCAAAGCGCAAGTTTTATTTAATAATTTGTTTGTGTTACAGGTTTTTAATGGCAGACCGAAGTCTGTAGGCCATCCCACAGTCACGATAAAGTGACAAAGGACCGAGGATGACAATCCTCAGGGAAAAATCACGCAGAAAAGCGACCCACAGTGTTAAAATTCCAGGTCTAATCGATGTATCATGAACATCAATTAAACAGTCAAAACCCTCCAGCGCAACAAGAAACCCCTGCACAGAAAGACAAAGAAGATCAGTAAAAATGTGAAGAAACAAAGGACCGAAGACTTAATCACAGTAAATGAATGAAGAGACAGAGATCAATCCTTTAAGTCTGAGATTATAAAGCTAAAGGCTGAAAGATAAAGGATTAAGGGATAAACAAGTTGTTTTAATAGAAACAGTCGGATTAGACAAGAAGGATAGTGAGGCAAATTAATTAAAAAGGAAAGTCAAGGCTAAAAATCCTAAAGAGCAGTTTTATGATTAACTCAAGAATACTTAGGCAAGAAGGCCTCGAATAAATCAAACAGAAGTAGTTATTCATCCAAAAGATCTAACTGCCACCTATGACCTACTTTCTATCCATAAAGGAAAATTGGCAGTTATTACATAGATAGAGGATATTTTAAGTTGTCAGGTAGTCATTGTAAAAGACAAAGATAGGCTGCAAATTCAAACTTTTCACCTACCTTTCCTTAGAATTTAAGATAGACTTATTAGCACAGAGAAGTAGTTGAACATCTTCCTACCTTATGCCTTGCATGGTTTTCAAGGCTAGGAATGCATTTACTCTTTAATTAATAACATTTTGAACCCTAAAAAGATTTCCACCTCCTCATTCTTCTATAAATACTCTATGAGGAGCTCTTTGGTAGGGGTTGGTTGCTGGCATCCGAACTCTTTGAAGTTGTACATAGTCTGGCTGAAGATTAAGAAGAAATTGAAGTATTGGAAGAATGATGATGTTTTGACATGTTTTGTTAATGAGAAGGCTCTATCATTGGATCCCTGAGCATGGTTGTTGGTGATGTATTATGTTGCGTAACCAGCTCCAAAAATAGAAGAAAAAAGATATCAACGCCTTAGAAATAAGCCACTTCGAGGGGGCAACCTCCAATACATTACATAAATGAACAATTCTTGGATGATACAATTTACAAAACCTCCTTTCTCTATATAGGAGTCCATGTGGCCATAATGTAATCCTAGTGGGCCACAATGTAATCCTAGCCGACCTAACAATAATAATTTAAGGGCGCAATAATAACAAAATGGGGGTTACAAGGGTACAATAATAACAATAAGGGGGTTACACTAACAATAATAAGGGACTATACTAGTAATATAGGGACCTAACATATTATAATCTATTAATTGTTATTCCCTGTTTTCCATTTTGTTCCATCATTCTATACTTACAGTAGAGTAAAAAATTTAGGCTAAGAAATGTCTCCTAGAAGCACCTTAGACCTATTTTCTCTTCACTGTCTTTATGTTTTCATCTGCTGAAGGTTTTATTGAGTAGTTTGACTGTTTTTCAACCCTTAAGCTTGTTTATTTTAGAAATAGTTCGAACAGTTGGTCTCAAGAATGATTTATGGTTTTCCCTGCTTACTTATTTCCACTTGAAAATTGTTTTTGAAGTCCCCCTTTAAAGGACCATTGTTTACAGTCTGCCAAAGAGGTATGTTTTGATCATACCCTTTGTTCTTGTTGAGATAATTGTTTTGAAGGTCTTTATAATTGTAATCTTAGATGTCTAGGAGTTCCCTCTTCTATGAATGCAGTTATTTGTGAATCTTGAATGTTTTATTATCCTTGAAGGTGAAACCTTTGGATGAAATAGAGTGTTCCTCGACTCCTAGATTTCATTTGAAAAGTTTGTCTTGGAATTATTATTTGCTGAAGTGTGGTTTCTAGAATTTATGGTTACCCCTGTCTATGGAATGCCTCTTCATGTTCAGATAATGTTTTAAGTCCTTTTTTTGAGAAGTAAATATAATCAAGGATTCTTAACTTCCCTTAGTTCTACTTCTCCTTCTAAATCCTTAATTTCCATTTCAATTTCATCCACCAAACCCAAGATCCACTGGCCAAGTTAGATTTTCCCTTTGATATCCCATATCCATTGATTGAGCTTGTTATAACTTCTTCTTGACTCCATTTCCCAATGGCTCTGATATTTCCCCTTTCTATCTATGTTTCCTAGATCATTCATGTCCAATCAACCAAACCCAAACAAACAAACTTGCACTTAATAACTAGCCTAAAATCAACCCTTAAAAGCAATCAAGCTATATCCTTATAAACATATTGAGATATCCCTCTCTAAGACTAGGAGAGCTAGATCCTAGAGCTCTAAATCTTGGTTTATATGTTGCCTTGTCATTTGGTTTACCAATCAGCCAAATCACAGGACCCCAACACTAAGTACCAGCGATTGGGTTGAATTGCTTAAATGGCCTTTATTCCTCGCCTTCTGTTGTCAGGAAAATAAGTGCACACTCGTATATCTCCTTGATTCTTAGTCACTAGAATAGGATTATAGGATACCCATTCAATCAGGGGAACTGGATAGATGAAGTCAGCTTGAAGCAGCTTAACTATTTATGCTTTTACAGTACTTTTTCCTCGGTGTTCATCAGCATTATGAAAGCAAGCAATTGATACCCTTTCTTAATATTAATAAGGGAACTCTCCTATAACAAGTAACCGTATCAACAATTCTAGCCTGCTTAGGAAGAGATGAAGAAAAAAATAATAATTAATAAATTAATTAAATTAAATTAAAAATAAAAATAAAAATCATTCAGTTTACTAAGACATGTATATTCTAGTTACAGACCCAGGCGCATAAGAGATAACTATCATCTCTCCTTCTCCAACATCAATTCCATTTTCATGCCTTCCCATTTTTCATCCGCCCACAAATAATAATAGGGGGGGATGAATTCTTATTATTAGTGAAGAAGGAGAGAATCTATCGGGAGTATAGCTATTACTAGGATCCAACTTCGCTTATGCCAGCTCGCATCGCCTATTGTGTAGGTAAATCCTCTCTGCGGAAAGAGACGATCCCTCTAGCCCTAGAGTGGGTCTAGCAATAAGGGAACAAGCTAATGTGTAGGTTCCTAGTTAACAAATGAAATAGGTTGGGATAAATTGTCCTACCTGTAGTCCAACGCGATTTTCGCAACTGTAGCAGTGGCAGCCTCTTGATCTCTGTCCCGACAAGTCGCGATCCTTCAGCAGTGGTACTCGGATGGCTGCACAAAGATCAAAGGACAAAGGCAACATACAAGACAATAATTGCATTCATAACTAGCTAATCAGTAAAGGAAGATTAAAAATATTACGTAAATAAACCATATCAACACAAGATGGGAACCATACATTAGTCATGTATATATAAATATAAATAAAGAGATTAAAACTGAAGCCTTGACATCGCAGCCTCCTTCAGTGGGTTCAATCGAAGCGCATCTCTAAGGTTTTTCGGGGAATTGGGATGAGGCAAGGACACAAGCCTAAGATATCTCTCGACAAAGGTCTCTTTCTCTGCTCTATCTCACCAACAAAATGTTCAGAAATTCCTCTTTAGCTATTCAGTTGTTCAGCTCGTGTATCAATGGGAGATAGGTTTAATTATAGAGGGAGAGGACGAGTTTGGGATCCCTACAATAGTGTAAGGGAGGCCTCATCCTTTGGGAGGTTCCCCCAAAAGGTGTAAACAAGAAGCCAAAGGAGGGTTTTCGTCGTTATTCAGTCAAACCACCCAAGCTGACTCGCCCACGAGGTTGTTAGCAAGGAAACTTCGCCTCTATGTTTAAAAAAAAATCCAAAAACATCTTGGTGCGGGTAGCTCACTGGAACAGAACACCAATGGGTGCGGGGCTCAGTGTTAATTTCCCTCATTGGCGCAAGGCCATAACGGTCTGCCAACGCCAACCAAAAAACCTGTGTTTTTGCTTATCTGCTCTGGAAATTGTCAACAGAGAAAGTGTTGTCCTCAAGGCAAGGGATGCAATGATGCTTGTTGCAAGGCATGACACTTCATATAAGTCACAAAAACGGTCCTCCAATGTGCAGGATGGGGATTGCAAGGACAGTGACAAAATGTTGTGTAACAATTTCCCCCTAAAGCATGAGGTCTGAGAGAGAGGGAGGGGTGAAATGATTTACGAGAACACGTTTGAACTAAACACCGATGTCGGAAAACCTGCAAGTACAAATACAACTGATATCGTTGATACATGAACATGTGGCATGGGTGCAGCCATTCATAACAGAGTACATAAAAATTTAGATCCGACGTATGGATGCAACCATCCAGCAACAAGGATCAACAAATAAACTCAGGTATAGTCACAGCCATCCAATCAAAAGAGTCATGCATATCGTCATGATAAACCACAATATCTCACAGCCTGGATCTTATCAGAAAAAACCCAGGGTCTTGCACTCCATCTCGACCTGAACAAGTACAAATTCAAGCATGCGAATATGTGAGATGAAGTCAAACATGCAAGAAACTCACCTGATTACCATCCAATGATGAAAGTAGTTAACAAGCACAAGAGAAACCACCAATAATGACAATGGATCTCAAGGTACAATAGGTACGATCCATGAAATGCGAACAGTGATCTGGCGTCGAACACCCGCAAAATCACTTGATCAAAGGCCAATGATGTGGACCTGTCGTCGAATGCGAAGAACTTGCCATTGAGGCATGCAAGCTCCAAGGTACCGGAAGGGAGTCTCTAGATCAACTTCCTGGATAATGAGTTGAAGTCGACAAGAAGTGACCCAGTCGAAGTAGGGCCATAATGTGTCCCTCATCGTTGAAACGAAACAGAGGAACATGATGATAGTGAATTAGGACCAAACACAGGATCGGAGGGAGGTTGAAAACTGCAAAGTAAAACTTCTCTTGAACATATCAACGACACAACTCTAGATTTGGCAGTATTTGACATCAAGGGATCTGAGGTCATGATGACGTGGAAAAGAGAAGATGAGAGGTCAAAACGTATTACCCAAACCCATGGAGGAAAAAATGACGAAATGAGATGTCCCCAACCCAACACAAATGGAGATGAGTGTCCTGTTCAAGAACGACATACTGCCAACACAACTAACAACTGGTTCCATTTTCCCCCACCATTTCTAGCGAGTACCCCAATTATTTTAAAAAAAAAAGCTTGAAGGGGATAGCATATGCTTTTCATGTGAGTTTTTCCTTCGGAAAAATCCATCCTAGTACATTTTACGAGCACTAGGAAGGAGGAACTCGAGGAAGTCATGGTGACAATTTCCGATGTCATCAGGGTTTAACGAGTCTGACAAAGGAAGAAATCAACATCTTTTCATGTTTAGAGAGTTTGAAAAGAAGCGGAATAGAGAACTGCAGTAGATCCCTTTTCGTAAATAGTCCCTCGAATCCAAAAAGGTAGAAAACAATGTTTGAGAGAACCTCTTAGTCGTGATAGGCTAAGGTATTCCTTTTTCGTAAATAATCTATCCTAACCCAAAAAAGGGGTAAACGTATACCGGGTAGATATCCTTTCGCTGCCATTTAATGAGTTCAAAACGATAAGACTCTCAGCAATATTTTTAGTTTTAGAGAGTTAGAAAAGAGCTGAAAGATGACTCCAATAGTGACCTTTTCATGTTTTTACCGAGTCTGAAAAAGTATAAAATACAACTCGTTACTTCATCGTCGTTACGTTAAAAATATGTTGCTGCACAAGAGGCGCACGTAAAACCCATTTCTCGAAATAACATACCGAAATAATCAAAAAACATGTCTTAAAACATAATTATGGTTTTGAAAAGTTATAAAATGCCAAAAATGGTAAAAAAATAATTACTTTTCACTTTTACCTCTTATGGAGCAATAGTTACCCTATTTACACTGTAATTTTTTGGGGGCGATAGCAGGCAATCCGGAAGACCAATCTTGAATCCGTCAGTTCCAGGTAATAGCTAACATCCTTCCCTAAATTTTCATTTCTTTTTCATTACCTGAAACCCCAATTTTATGTGTTTATGGGGGGATTTGGAAAAATTTAGGGTGCGGGGGTTGGCGCGGGTATGAGGCACAGACTCGCACCAACCGACCAAAATTTTGAACTGGGGTGCACCCAATGGCGCGAATGTTTCTAAAAAAATCGCGCCAATTGCAGCGCACAATTTCAATATGAAAAATACAGACAACCACACCCATTTTAGCCAACAAAAATATTTGAATTCAAATTAATGACAGTCATACAAATGTCTTTGCAAGTGTGAAGCGGAAAAATGGTGATTGAATGGAAGGAACGAGAACACAGTTAAGAAGATGAAATTGCCATGGAAAATGAAAGATGCATGGAAGCTCTTAGAGATTGTTGGCTCAAGAAATTCTTCATGACACCATGCCTCAGAGCTCAACCAGAGCTATTGCAATACTTGATCAATTTCTGGGACGTTGATCAGGAAAAGTTCATTATTCATGATCAAGAACTCGAGATTGAAGTTTCAGATGTTTATTTCATAACAGGGCTATCGCAGAGAGAGGAAGTACCAATCCTGACTGACACCCAGCCCACAATGGAGAACATGAGTATGGTGATCGACAGGGTGTGTCCAGGGGCAAGGAAAGGGTCTGGAAGCGGAAAAGTGGATATCCAAACTATTCCAGACATGGCACTGAAGGTAGTGCTGCACACCATCACACGAGTTGCAGGATCGCAAGCACCGCACAAAGCCACGAAGACATAGCTAATTCTTGTTGTCGATTGCATGACACTGATCCTCTAGAACTAGGTAGAGGCAGTGACAATCAACATGAAGCGTCAACTGACAAAGTGTAAAAAAGCCAAACTGAAGCAGTTTGGTTACAAGTCTATTCTGGTATCGTTCATCCTGGAATGACTACCAATTTTTCAGCGTCAGGAGGTGATAGTCACGACACCACCAGCATAGGAGCCACGAATGACATGTTGGGCAGCTCTGATGCCAAGGTCAGGGGTTGGTCAAAATATGTCCTCGAGACCGGAGTTCTTTGAGTGGCTCCACCGACATCTAATCGTCGTGGATGATTGGCCCTACTCTGGCATAGATTTCATCGGTGATGCAGATCTCCACTCCTAAAAGGAGAGGACTGGGTAGTACTTGGTAAGACTCACTTTTTATTTTCATGAGTATTATGATTTTTTTTGTTATGCATGTTCTGACATTAAATCCATGTAATTGCAGATGTTGGCCCAGAGAGACCTGCAGGTATGTCCCTGATAGCGAGGCAGATTTTCCATGACTTTGATGATGCCCCTCATGGTGAGGGAGGCGAGGAGGAGGAAATCATATGCAACTTGGAGGGAATCTCTCATGGGATCCCGGACTATGCGCGATTTGATGATGTCCCTCGTGCATACCATAGACACACTACAGGGGTGTCAAACCGAGTTCACCGATTGTTGAGGCGGCTTGTATGGGCAGTGACATGCTATCATGAGTGTCATGCCAAGTAGACACCTAGGTTTTATTTCCACATATTTTTGGGAGACGTGATGTCTCAGGATGTAACAAGAACACACATATTTTTTGAACTTGATGATGCACACTGATGCAAACATTCGATATATATATATATATATATATATATATATACATATATATATATATATATATATATATATATATACATCTATTTTCCTATATGGATCTTTTCATGTGATGATGATTTTTACAAATTATGCAAATGTATATCTAATACAATGTTAACCACTATATTAGTTAATGCATTCATTTGCCTTGGAATATGTTGATATGTAATGTAATCAAAATGTATTTCCAGCAAACAAACACATAAATACAACCTTAAAATGTGAGGGTTTCTAACTAAATAATGTCCATTAAGTTGAAAAACGACAAGTTGTGAGTCTAGATTTACAACCAATGCACGAATGTCGAGGAGAATTGCCTCAGTTGATAGTTCAATAACAGCACTATACTCAGCGACATTGTTTGTAGTTCATCCTAGACAGATACCTTGAAGGTATATCAACTCACCAGCAGGATCATAAATCACCCAGGCTGCTGAAGACAGGTTCCGGGTACTGTGGGAAGCACCATTCGCGAAACCGACATAAGGGGTAATAGACATATGCACAATAAGCAACGACCCAATAAGTAGGAAAACGCTCGCAAAGCACACCAAGCCAAAAATGTACAAAAATGAAAAGAACACCTATGTACAAAAAACATGTACAAATGACTCATGCATAATATTTTTTAAGATACAACCCATTTTTGGGCTGATCTAGAGGATGACCTTCGTAATCAATAAGCTCATAGGCCCCATTCCGCAAAACATGTTTAACAATGTAGGGCCCATGCCATATGGGTTGAAATTTTCCTACCCCAGCTTATCATGAGCTTGGTCGTACAGGAGGATGAGGTCTCCTTCTATGAAGGAACGAGGGGAAACCAACTGGTCAAAATGAGCTTTGACCCACATTTTTTGTGCTTCAATGACCAAAGTAGCAAAGCGGCGTGTTTCATCCAGTCTTTCTAAGTAGAGAAGACGCTCTTCTTTTGGTGAACTATTTGGTAGCAAATCAACAGCTATCTTGAGCGAAGGGATTTCACATTCAATTGGAAGGGTAGCTTCCAGACCGTAAACAAGCTGAAATGGAGTATATTCGGTCTCATCCTTCACTGAGGTTCGGTATGCCCAAAGAGCCGAAAATAACATGAGATGCCAGTTTGATTTGTGCATCCCAATCATACATTGAAGCATGGTGACAAGAAATTTATTCACGGCTTCAACCTGGCCATTGGCCTGAGGATAGTATGGCATTGAGTTGTCATGACACAGACCCAACTTGTGTAATATCCCAAAATGGGATCTGCTAGCAAGGCATGACTGAAAAACGCATTTTCTAGGAATGGATGCTACAGGATTGGAAACCAAGACCTGGATCCATTAGATCAATGTATCTAAGACCAAAATCCAAGAGGAGGCTCAAAATAAATCCTTCTAGGTGGTTTAAACAGGTCTCCCACACCTAGTTGCCTTTGGAAAAATGCCCGATGAAGGGACTGCAACAATGTATGAACATACAATGGAATATTAGCATTATTTTATAGCCCATAAAACATGAACATCTGAATAGCCAACAAATTATTTTATAGTAGTAAAGAAAGTACAAATCCTTGAGGAAACAATCACTCAAGTTAGGTAATGATGGCCTCAACAATACATGTACATGGAAATGAAGAATATTGTTAGATATGTGAAACCCCAGGCTATGACAGCGCAGTTTATAGGAGACACTGCAAAATAATAATAGATAGTACAATGATATTACAATATCAGCTCAAGAAATGTGGGGGAGAAAGCTTTCAACCCCTCAAAACAATGGTACAACAATCCTTAGAAGGATTGGCTGAAATATATGTACAAATGGAAAATCTCCAGAAATGTCAGAGTTGCTGTGTAGCAGCTACAACTTAGAAAATAGCTGGAGATGGTTTAAGATGATGCACAATCTGAAATATACCTCCTCCAACATATTTTAAAGTGATAGGCTGATCCTAACACTGAAGATCTTACCCTCCAAAATAGTGGTGCAAACCCCCACTGCAGATACTCACTAAAATAACGCAGTCTAGAGAAGGGACTGCACTATTGGTGATGGGAGATTCTTGGTCTGATTCCAAGATATGAAAATCAGCTCTGAAACCTTCCTCACTAACCTTCCCGAGGAATAGAAGCTCCCTCCTTCAAAAGATGAGCCAAGGAATGGTGTTGTGGAACCCTCCACTGCAACACCTTGCAACACGCAACACTACGTTATACTTCAGCAGAAATAACGCAGTGACTGAAGGAAGTGAGTTTGGCCTTAAGCCTAGATGTGGAGAAATTAAGTGCAATCCTTCAAGAGGCCTTTCAAGAATGAGAGGAAATCCTAAACAGGAATCCCTCGTGCTAAACAGCACTGCAACTATGTTGAACATCTAGAGACTGCAAATAGTCTACTAGACCAAAATCAAATACTCAAACATGTCTCTTTATGGCTGCCTCTTCCTCCTTTTATGCAAGTGAATGTCTATTTGCCCTGGACCCCACACATTAGGGTTTCTTCCACAATTTATCTTCCTCCCTCTCAAACTGCGTTGTCTTCCCAAGCAATCCACACCCTCTTAGGCAGTGTTGTTGACTTGGTCAAACTTGACCTTGTCCTCATGCATTTGCCCCTTTTCACACTGGAAGGTGAAAAATAAAGCTACTCAATTGATCCCTTTCACACTATGAAGGATTTTATTCCTAATCATGGGTCTCTTCACCCATTTTATTCACCTCCAAGATGACATGAGAAAAATTAATGTTCAAGTTAGATTCATGCTAATTTTGGAACATTACAGTCCTCCCCTCTCAAAGATTACTTGTACTCAAGCAAGTGCAAGGATAGAACTGAGTTATTTCTCCTCTTCTCCCTATAGCATCCATTTATAATGATCTCCTCCAAGTAAATAGATGCTATCTCATCAATCAAGTCCCCACATTTCTCCTCCTCAACATGCAAGTCAGCTATCAAGTTATCATCATGTAAAGGTGAAATACTCAAGAGGATAGCAAAGTGATGTCGAGAGGTCCCCTTGAGGAATGGGATCTGAAATATAATGGGAATTATCTCTCCCATATGGATCCTCCATTCCCAAGCTATTATCCATGCAAAATGAGTCACCTTCCAGCTAGGCAACTCCTGAAAATTGTCCTCCACCTTTGGCTCCGGCACAGTAGGTGGGATGAAAATCTGCATATGGTAGACAATGTAGCCTAGCCCACATTGTCCACCTATCCACTTATGATAACTGTAGAGTGTTGGCTGATCTTGGGCTACAATAAGGTTGCCCTCAAGTGGCAAGATGAGGACTAGATCTCCAAATATCTCTCCTCCCACACTGCAAATTATGCTGGCCCAAATATCTCCATATATGATGATGATTTCCCACTCATTATATGGTATCACATCCATCATATGGCTCACCTCATAAGGAAAAAAATGTGTTTCTCTAGTGGCCATACAATCTCCCATGCTCCCCTTAGAACATGTAGTGCAAAAAGGGTGGGGAATTCCTCCCTCAAAGGACACATCCATCCCATGTGTCTCTCTCCCAAACATGCTCCTCGTAAAGACAGCAACAATAGAACCATAGGGAGCAAAAATGAGAATCATGCTTGATGCCATATGTAATAAATAATAAGGACAATGGTCCCTCAAGTGCAACCAACACAGCTTGACTCTCAACTGCAATAGAGACTGATAAAATGAGTGGCTTCTCAACCACTTGCCTGTTGCTCCAATCTCCTCATAAGTATGGAGGAAGTGAATAATGCATAGTGTAAAGTGAGCATGTCCTCCATAGTACACCTCTTCCCCAAGTCCTCCTAGGGAATGGCCACCAATCTTGCTTATGGCCTCAAGTAGACCATGAAGCTCAAAAGAGAGAATGCTCCTCCTTGGAGCAACATCCTCCACATATATGGTTAAGGGATATATACATACATCATATAAATAATCATGTAAACAATCAACACCCTTACCATATGTTATGCTCATAAAAAGGGAGTGGCTCACAAATGAGTCTCCTCTCATACTCAAAGAAAATAGATAGTTGTGCTAACTCTTACAAAGGGTTATGTCTCTCCTCCATCTCCTCATATGTTGATATATCTCCTCCTCAAAGCCTTCCCAAAAATGCCCCTCCATGATGGTGCAGTATGCTCTCATAGAATGTGTGTGGCTGAAAAGGAAATCCACATGTGCTGCTTGTAGCAACTTCTCCTTGAGATTGGAAGCTCCAGATAAGAAGATCCTACCATGATAGTATATGACCCCATCTCTGACTGAATACTCCTCCACATGCAACTGGCCATCCAATATCCTACAAGCATGAAGATCCTTGGAATACTCCACCAACAGCTGGGAGCTCCAATATGGATCTATCCTCCATAGTGACAGCGCTGATGAACTATCATGAAGAACACCTGTCATATGGTTGCCCTCTTATTTGACATCTCCCATGTCAAAGATGCAAGTTGGAAGGTTGTTATCCTTTCCCTGTTGCTTCTGCCACAGCGCAGAATCTGAAATTCTAGTGGGTAATGATGATGTTGAGAGAATGCTCCCTCTCTCCTTGAGTCTACCGTGAGTCTACTCAAGACTCCCAAAGCTGTATCAAGCCCTTCCAAGGTCCCCACTCCTCTGAAATCAATGAGTGGTGCCTCAACTGGTGAAGCATCCAGCCTCCTCTGTTGATCCAGTGGTCTCCTTGGTGAAATGTCTCCATGCAATGAGACATCATCATCAAGAGATGACTGCATATATGAATGGACAAATATGCCCATGCCCTCAATTTGCAATCCAGTCTCCCTCCTAGGTGTAACGACCTCTAGGACTGGATAGGGATGTGTACTCCTCATCTCATGCTGTTGGTTCTTCTCCCTACCTCCTCCTTGTGTCTCCATGGTTCCACACCTCCTCAATAATGGCACATGAGTTGTGCCTTGATCTCCACACATGAGATCCTGGGGACTTCCTTGTAAAGATGCAAGAATCCCTCTACTTGGAGCAAGAGCTCCTCCTTCCTCTGCATGAGGCACTAGATGATCTCTATATGAGATAGCATTGTTGCCCTCAATCTCTGTAACATGAATGGGCAACCTCCCAATGCTTGGATCTCTCTTTGAAAAAGAGATCTCCATGCTCCCTTGCTCAAAGGTGTGAGATGAAAGACTTTCTTCCGGCAAGGTACGGTGCAAGTTTTCAGCCTCCTCCATGGTTTTATGAAGTGGAATTTTGTTTTCATGCAAGGCTTTTGTTTGAATTCCCTTGTTTGGATCCACCATGTGTGTCTCATGAATCCTCCTACCAAATCTCTTCACTAAGGCCCTAGTGAAACTTGCATAAGATGTAGTGTTTACATTTTTCAAAGAAAAGGATTCAAAGATCCACCAAGCATAGGCCTTACCTCTCATATGCAGCGCTGCAACTTTGATGGCTTCATCTTCAGGAATTTGGTGTTGCTACAAGAAGGTATCTAACTCTTCCACCCAAGCCTTGGTTGAACATGTAGGTAAACCTTCAAAGGTAGATAGAATAAATCTATCATGTTGATCTCTTCCCTTCACCTTGATCTTGCAAAACTCTAAAAAAATGAGATGATCTCAGAATTTCTGAGTTTGAGACTCATACTCCTTCAGTAAATCACTAAGAGTTTCCCTCCTAGCAACCTCTTCTCCTCTTTCCATCTCTCTCCTGGCAATGCTGGGCATGTGACTGTGTTGTGCATCATAGGGTGTGGCTGCATGCTCACACTCCCCATATGGAAATCTATAGTTTGCTTTAGATTCAAACTCTTTTGGAGATTCTTCATACATCTCCCTCCTTATCATCTTGAAATATTCATGAATATTGTGTATAGATTTAGGAAGAAGCTTTGTAAGCCTATCCCTTTTTCCTCTCCAAAAGATGGATTCTTTTTCCTGCTCATTTCTATGTTCCCTTCTCGATGAGAATAGGAAGTGCAGGGTCCTTCCTCTTATATCTAATTATCCTCCTTGCGAAGGTTATTCATGGATCTGAAATATGATGAGATAAATCCCATCCTATTCATTCTTCTGATCTCTTTGGCTAAGACTCACAGGTTGAGCCAATATTGTAGCTCATATACCACTGTAATATCCCAAAATGGGATCTGCTAGCAAGGCATGACTGGAAAACGCATTTTCCAGCAATGGATGCTACAGGATTTGAAACCAAGACTTGGATCCCTTAGATCAATGTATCTAAGACCAAAATCCGAGAGGAGGCTCAAAATAAATCCTCCTAGGTCGGTTAAACAGGTCTCCCACACCTAGTTGCCTTTGGAAAAATGCCTGATGAAGGGACTACAACAATGTATGAACATACAATGGAATATCAGCGTTATTTTATAGCCTAGAACACATGAATATCTGAATAGCCAACAAATGATGTTATAGCAGTAAATAAAGTACAAATCCTTGAGGAAACAATCACTCAAGTTAGGAAATGAAAGCCTCAACAATACATGTACAAGGAAATGAAGAACACTGCTACATATGTGAAACCCCAGGCTATCGACTGACCACATAAGACCAATTACGGAGTCATTTGAATACTGAATTACCAATTCAAGCCCTATTTAAAGCCTATTTATGAACTATCTGAATCCCTATTTTTAGTTTCTCACCAACTTTCAAGCCCTATTGACGTTATACGAGCTATAAAGATATAAGCTAGAAAGGTGTATCGCTGGCCAGAAAATTACGCTTATGGTACTCTTGTTGGGTAAACCACTGATATTGCTACATATTAAGTAGTATCAACATGGATACATCAATAGCAATCAGTATAGATTCCTCGTAGTCTCATTGCACATTTTAGGGAAGAACAACTTGCATTGAAGCTAGGTCAAACAATCATGCATTTATTTGAAACACTCTCATTGGTAGCTGCTTTTCTATCTGGGTTACTAGAAGGGTGCTTTAATTTCCATTGGAACTTAATTTACTAATTACCACCTCAGCTGAATATTCATTTAAACCTCATTAGGATATATTTGGATTGCACTTAACCTAGTACTTGATCAGATACTTACTGATGAGGAGGGTCCATTGCAACTCTACTTTTTTAATAAACTCACCAAAGATCTACACGGCACTACACACACTTTCACTTTCATGATGGAGAACGTAGAAATAAATACGCTCTCCTCTGCACTAATCCAGGAAATATACTAATATTACAGGATAGTACACTACCAGGGATACCATCACTCAGGCTACCACCTACTAGCGGACTACTTTCATAAACATTTACACATTACCGATAATTACCTGTGTACGCCTACCATAAGGCCCCACCCACGGAAAACTTTCATTTCCAAAGCACACTAAGGGGCGATCCAAAAAATTCCAACTATTGGGCGCTAGGCTCAAAGGCTTTTATCCACCCGCATCCACCAAAGCCAGTCCCCATGACCAAACCACAATACCTTTAGGATTTAGCACATTAGGAGCTTGCACATAAGGATTTGGCACTGGATCTTAAGCCCCAAGATCCTCATACTAATATGGCTTATTGATGACCTAATTTCCGTACGATCCATTTTCTAATTAATATGCAAATTTTGGATGTGTCCAGGTTATTTCCTATAGAATCAAATTTTCTCTTTCGTAACCTTCGCTAGAAGAGATAATAGAGCTAGGTATATTTCATTTATAGGGCTATTTAAGCAGCTATTTCATTGATGCATTCGGACAGGAAAGAAAGATGCATGGGGAATTCTCACCTAATACATGTTATTTATGGGAAGATGGTAGGACTGAAGCTTCGTTACCTGAAACTGGGTTACCATTAGCCGGGAGCTTGTTTACTCCCTTGGTTACTCCTACAAAAAGCTTAGTTACTCCCTTCATGTTCTCTTTTCTAGCACTTTATTTATGGTCCTTCCTTCCATCCGGCAAGAGAAAGGGATATATTTCTTTATGAACCGATGGCAGGAAGGCGTAGCCATACCTACATATAGACTTTTCTATTTCTTTATTGATCATTAGTCCCCCTACATATAGAATATTCTATTTCTTTATTGATGATGAGTCCCCACATTACCTTGAAAGAAGAAGACATGGAAAATACTTGAGGAAGACCCAAGGCCATGTTCAAGTCTCCATATTTATCATCCATAAAGAGGAAAAAGGATGAAAGAGAACCTTTATGGATCAAAGTCACTTTGAAGGGTGAAAATGAAAATACAACACATTTCATGCCAATTTCAGCGGTTTTTCACTAATTGATCTATGTCGCTCAGTGCCGCCAACAGAAAGCAAGGAGTCTTGCTTCTTGATTTATTCCTAGTCCTATTTCAGTTGGAGGAAAGACAATGGGTTTCTAGGTTATACAGCGGGTTATAAAAAGAACCATAATTCCAAAAGAAAGTGTGGGGTAAGCGTGAGGTCATACTCCTTGAAAGGCAGTTTCGGGTAGGTGACCTACTCCTTGACTCGCTAGAATGGTTTTTCTCTCCTTGCATCACACGAAAGAATGAGTTTTTATCTCTACAATCGTAGAATTCATAGGATTTAGGAAGGTCTGGGCCAAGAAAATACTACTTGGAACCCTCATCTGCTACCGGGGTGGGAGATCGGGCAAAAAACATGTTTCCCCATTATCATAGGATTTCATCTTCAAGGAAATTTATTTAGACAATATAGACTCAACAAAGAGTACCAAACTACATATAATATAAGAGTAGATCTCATATGGCCCTGAGGGAAAGTGACAACAATATAACCAGATAATATCCTTACTATGGAAAGGTCTTTTAGGAATGAGGGGTCTTTTAGGAGGGAAAGGTATTTACCAAAGAAAGTATCATAATGCAAGGTTACTTAACCATTAAGAAATAATATTACCATTAATCAATGACGAGCACCGATAGACGAGCATAAGAAAAGAGGCTTGTAAAGAGGGGTTGTTCATGAGGCAAGGTGAGCAAAGACCTTCATTATTGACCTTGCCAGCTAGCCAGTGAAAGACCTTCATTGTTTCCCAACCCTTTTGCCTAGCCTATCCCTACTGAATTTAGCCATTCCCCGAAGAATAAATTTGCTTCCTTATCCTCCAGATTTTATACCTTATCCCGTCCAAAATTTCCCTATTTTATAGAGGGAAACTAGAGTATCAAAGATTGAAATATTTTATTTTCATATTTGAACAGGGCTCCTTTTCATTTTCTTTCAAATTTAGGTGGGTTATATCTTGATTAACTCGAAAAATAACAGGGTTAGGATCATATTTGTAGGGTTTATTCTGGTCAAGGGTTGATCCCATGCCATTATTTGAAGGGCCCTACTGGCGTTTTTCCAGGACCGGCTCCCAACCTTGACTTGATATTGTATAGGGGGAGGGGAGGGAAGGCTAAAAGACATTGGTGTCTGTTAGTATTAGATCCTGAAGGGAATGGGATGTAACAATCGCCTATCATTAATGGCAGCCATTATGTAAGTAGGTAAGTCGATTCATAGGGATTGGTATTCATTGGTAAGGCTGATGAGATGCACGCATTAAGGAAGGATTATTCATTTGCCATTATTCATTGGCTTTTAGGAATTTGATGAAAGAAAGCATTAATTAAGGAGGCGCCATTCAACTATCCTTAATGGCAGGCATGTTGGAGCATTAAGGAAGGAAATTCGGCAATATAACCCCATTATGAACCATGTCATGCAGAAGTGGATAATAAATAGACGAGAGAAAAGCCAAATGTGGACTTCCTTATAGATAAAACCACTCTTCGTATCCCCACAACATTGATTGCTAGTGTCGTATTGCATTGCAGCAGCTATTGAGCCCCCACTCTAATTCAATGAGGTGATGCGATCAGCGCCTAACCTTCCCTATCATGACCATGTTTCAACATGGCCTTTCATGCATACCACTGCTTGCTCTCCATTTCAATGCATCGATAGGCATTTGATGAAATTTGTGTGCACCTCAGAAAGAGCACTACGATAGGTCTCATTATATCAGAACTACTATTATACCTATATATTATTATGGCTAGACTATACTTTATACATATGCATATCCCCTTTAATAATGAGCTAATATATGCCTATATCCAGTTGTGATTGATAGATAAGGTAGTTTATTAGCAAGTTTGTAGCGAAACTACTGATAAAATTGATAAGGATGGCTCACCAAATATCAAAGTTGAGGATCGAAGGGGAGGAGAAGACCCCTTCCCTAAAAAGGCAGGTACCCACTCATGCCCGACCAAAGGTTGGATCGCTTGACCTAAAAAGTATGAGTTCCTAGTGTAGTGTGTACGCACCCACCCAAAGTAAGGGTAAAACAAGGTGGTCTCTTTTCCGCATCGTATTTACAAATATAAAATTGTAGTTCCTCAAATCAATAAAATCTATCCTTGTTAGTGATGTAGCTTTAATAGGATATCAAATTCTTAGCAAATAAAATCTTCTTCAAGTTGACTTCAAGTGTTTGTGTTTTCAAGTTGGACAATACAACTTGGATGTTTGCAAGTGCTCCTTTGATTTTTTGTTGTAGATATGTCGTCAAGATAGACAGTGACAAAGTTATGTAGGTATGGCTAGAGTGGCTTATTGATAAGCTTTAATGCAAAGTTTTGAGTTTATTAGTGAGTTTAAATGGCATCAACATCCATTCATACAATCCACACTGAGTATTGAAATTTTTGTTGCAAGAATATTCTTCCTTTACGTGTACTTGGTTGTAACTTGGCTTTAGATCAATATTAGTAAAATACTTAGCCCCACAAAGTTGGTTGACTTAGTTTTCAATTCTATGGATTGGATAACTATTCTTGATCATAATTTTGTTTAGTGCTCTATAGTTTATGCGGATTACCTACCACGCATCCTTTTTTGGTACATAGTATTATGCATAATTGGTACATTTATTAACTTCAGGTAGGTTTATCATATTATCTCACAGTTAAATAGATAAACTATTCATCACATAGTGCCACACTCTAAATTGAAATGATTGGTTCTCTCTACTTATAGATAAGATAATATAATTTTCTTAATGTACAACAAATGACCACAAAAGTGGTTCAATGGGATTGTTGAGTAGAATAGTTCCGATACAATGTGGGAGCGCAAAAGCGGCTCCTATATAAACCAAGGTGCATAATTTAATGTAAAGCACTTATCTAAGCTAAAACCTGAAGACTGGACCCTAAGAGATGAGAGCAGATCTGGAATAAAAATGTGCAATGAGAATCTATCCAAAATACTGAATACAAATAATGTAAGTGTATCAAGGTCTTCTAGAGCTAGCTCCCCTAACATCTGAGGCAAAATGGAGGAAACACTGTATAGAAGACGTGAAATAAGTTTAGGACCTCCATAACCAACTAGATAGATAACATGGAAGCAATTTAGTATATCCATATGGATAGCACCTTTATAAGTCACCCTAGCGATACCACTCAAACAATCACTTCCATCACAATTACCCCTTATCCATAACACATTATCACATTTCATAAAACTTTAAAACCCAAATCCATTGCTACTACAAGGTATTCTAGTAGTGGAACACTCCCACCTCAATGGCATCTCCTAAAGGACAAAGAAATGTGTAGACAAGAAGCATGGAAGACTACTACTTGTCAAGTTTAGTGCATTCTGTTGTCACAAAAATTAGCACCCCCTTAGTGCGAAAGACTCACTATTTGCTAACCAAGGACAGGAAAGTACTCGGAGTTGTATGACTTTATAGTGAAGTTCAAATTCTCATCCAATGATAAAATAGAGTGGGGATGGCTGGGGGCAAGCGTAAGAACCGCAATTTGTGAAATCAAAACGTAGTTAACGCACTTATGACCTCTAATGGTACAACACCCCATATCAGGGTGCATCGTGGCAATACATGGCACGTAAATGGCCATATAATTGGTTTATACCCAACCCGCCTAAGCTTCTAACTGCCCTGTCTCACCCTTGTAAAAGGGGTAAATGAAATAAGAAAAGGTGGCATAGATGCCCACCAGCTAGGAGAAATGCCCACCAGCCCAAGAACTAGCAAGCCAAGTACCATCGTTTGGGTTGAACGGCTTAAATGGCCTTTATTCCTCGCATTTTGTTGTCAAGAAAAGAAGTGCACACTCGTATATCTCCTTGCTTCTTAGTCACTGGAATGGGATTGGAGGATACCCATTCAATCAGGGGAACTGGATAGATGAAGTCAGCTTGAAGCAGCTTATCTATTTATGCTTTTATAGTACTTTTTCCTCGGTGTTCATCAGTGTTATGAAAGCAAGCAATTGATACCCTTCTTAATATTAATAAGGGAACTCTCCTATAGTAAGTAACCATATCAACAATTCTAGCCTGCTCAGGAAGAGGCAAAGAAAAATAATAATAATTAATAAATTAATTAAATTAAAATTAAAAAAATTAAAAATTAAATCATTTAGTTTACTAAGACACGTATATTCTAGTTACAGACCCAGGTGCATAGGAGATAACTATCATCTCCCCTTCTCCAACATCAATTCCATATTCATGCCTTCCCATTTTTCATCCGCCCACAAATAATAATAGGGGGGAATGAATTATTATTATCATTGAAGAAGGAGAGAATCAATTAGGAGTATAGCTATTACTAGGATCCAACTTCGCTTATGCCAGCCCGCATCGCCTGTTGTGTAGGTAAATCCTCTCTACGGGTAAATACGATCCCTCTAGCCCTAGAGTGGGTCTAGCAATAAGGGAACAAGCTAATGTGTAGGTTCCTAGTTAACGAATGAAATAGGTTGGGATAGATTGTCCTACCTGTAGTCCAACGTGATTGTCGCAGCTATAGCAGTGGCGGACTCTTGATCTTTGTCCCGACAAGTCGTGATCCTTTAGCAGTGGTACTCAGATGCCTCCACAAAGATCAAAGGACAAAGGAAACATACAAGACAATAATTGCATTCATAACTAGCTAATCAGTCAAGGAATATTAAACATATTGCGTAAATAAACCATATCAACACAAGATGGGAACCAAACATTAGTCATGTATATATAAATAGAAAGAAAGAGGTTACAACCGGAGCCTTGACGTCGCAGCCTCCTTCAGCGGGTTCAGTCGAAGCGCATCTCCAAGGTTTGTCGGGGAATTGGGACGAGGAGAGGACACAAGCCTAAGCTCTCTCTTGACAAAGGTCTCTTTCTCTGCTCTATCTGACCAACAAAATGTTCAGAAATTCCTCTTTAGCTATTCAATTGTTCAACTCATGTATCACTGGGAGATAGGTTTAATTATAGAGGGAGAGGAGGAGGTTGGGATCCCTACAATGGTGTAAGGGAGGCCTCATCCTTTGGGAGGTTCCCCCAAAAGGTGGAAACAAGAAGCCAAAGGAGGGTGTTCGTGGTTATTCAATAGAACCACCCAAGCTGACTCGCCCACAAGGTTGTTAGCATGGAAACTTTGCCTCTATATTTTAAAAAAAAATCCGAAAAAATCTTGGCGTAGGTAGCTCACTGGAACAGAGCGCCAATGGGCATGGGGATCAGTGTTAATTTCCCTCATTGGCGCGAGGCCGTAACAGTCTACCAACACCAACCAAAAAACCTGTGTTTTTGCTTATTTGCTCTAGAAATTGTCAACAAAGAAAGTGTTGTCCTCAAGGCAAGGGATGCAATGATGCTTGTTGCAAGGCATGACACTTCATATAAGTCACAAAAACGGTCCTCCAATGTGCGGGACGGGGATTGCAAGGACGGTGACAAAATTTTGGGACGGGGATTGCAATGACGTCCGAGAGAGAGGGAGGTGTGAAATGCTTTACGAGAACACGTTTGAACCAAACACCAATGTCGGAAAACCTACAAGTACAAATACAACTGATATCGCTGATACATGAACATGTGGCATGGGCGCAACCATCCATAATATAGTACATAAAAATTGAGATCCAACGTATGGACGCAGCCATCCAGCAATAAGGATCAACAAACAGACTCAGGTATGGTCACAGCCATCCAATCAAAAGAGTCATGCATATCATCATGATAAATCACAATATCTTGCAGCCTAGATATTATCAAATAAAACCCAGGGTCTTGCACTCCATCTCGACCAGAACAAGTACAAACTCAAGCATGCGAATATGTGAGATGAAGTCGAACATGCAAGAAACTCACCTGATTACCAGCCAATGATGAAAGTTGTTAAAAAGAACGAGAGAAACCACCAATAATGACAATGGATCTCAAGGTACAATAGGTACAATCCACGAAATGCGAAGAGTGATCTGGCGTCGAACACCCGCAGAATCACTCGATCGAAGGCCAATGATTTGGACTTGTTGTCGAATGTGAAGAACTTGCCATTGAGGCATGCAAGCTCCAAGGTACCGGAAGGGAGTCTCTAGATAAACTTCCTGGATAATGAGATGAAGTCGACAAGAAGTTACCCAGTTGAAGTAGGGCCATAATGTGTCCCTCATCATCGACACGAGACAGAGGAACATGATGATAGTGAATTAGGACCAAACAGAGGATCAGAGGGAGGTTGAAAACTGCAAAGGAAAACTTCTCTTGAACATATCAACGACACGACTCTGGATTTGGTAGTATTTGACATCAAGGGATCTGAGGTCATGATGACTTGGCAAAGAGCATATGACAGGTCAAAACAGATTACCCAAACCCATGGAGGAAAAAATTGCGAAATGAGATGTCCCCAACCCAACATGAATGGAGATGAGTGTCATGTTCAAGAACGACATACTACCAACACAACTGAAAACTGGTTCCATTTTCCCCTACCATTTCTAGCGAGTACCCCAATTATTTAAAAAAAAAAAACTTGACGGGGATAGCATATGCTTTTCATGTAATATTTTCCTTCAGATAAATCCATCCTAGTACATTTGACGAGCCCTAGGAAGGAGGAACTCGAGGACTTCATGGTGACAATTTCCGATGTCATCAAGGTTTAACGAGTCTGACAAAGGAAGAACTTGGCATCTTTTCATGTTTAGAGAGTTTGAAAAGAAGTGCAAAAGAAAACTCCAGTAGATCCCTTTCCGTAAATAGTCCCTCGAATCTGAAAAGGTAGAAAACGATGTCTAAGAGAACCTCTTAGTCGCGATAGGCTAAGGTATTCCTTTTTCGTAAATAATTTATCCCAGGCCGAAAAATGGGTAAACGTATACCGGGTAGATATCCTTTCGCTGCCATTTAACAAGTTCAAAATGATATGACTCTCGGCAATATTTTCAGTTTTAGAGAGTCAGAAAAGAGCTGAAAGATGACTCCAATAGTGACTTTTTCATGTTTTTACCAGGTCTGAAAAAGTAAAAAATATAACTCGTTACTTCATCACCATTACGTTAAAAATATTTCGCTGCACAAGAGGCGCATGTAAAACCCATTTCTCGAATAACATAGTGAAATAATCGAAAAACATGTCTTAAAACCTAATTAGGGTTTTGAAAAGTTATAAAATGCCAAAAATGGTAAAAAATAATTACTTTTCACTTTTACCTCTTGTGGAGCAATAGTTACCCTTTTTACACTGTGATTTTATGACGGCGATAGCAGGCAATCCAGAAGACCAATCTCAAATCCGTCAGTTCCAGGTAAGAGCTTACATCCTTCCTTGCATTTTCATTTCTTTTTCATTACCTGAAACCCCAATTTTATGTGTTTATGGAGGGATTTGGAAAAATTTAGGGTGCGGGGGTTGGCACGGGTATGAGGCGCAGACTCGCACCAACCGACCAAAAGTTTGAACTGGGGTGCACCCAATAGCATGAATATTTCTAAAACAGTCGCGCCAATAGCAGTGCACAATTTTAGTATGAAAAATTCAGACAACCATGCCCATTTTAGCCAACAAAAAGCTTTGAATTCAGTTAATGAGAGTCATACGAATGTCTTTGCAAGTGTGAAGCGGAAAAATGGTGATTGAATGGAAGGAACGAGAACACAGTGAAGAAGACGAACTTGCCACGGAAAACGAAATATGCATGGAACCTCTTAGAGATTGTTGGCTAAAGAAATTCTTCATGACACCATGCCTCAGAGCTCAACCAGAGCTATTGCAATACTTGATCAATGTCTGGGACGTTGATCAGGAAAATTTCATTATTCATGATCAAGAACTCGAGATTAAAGTTTCGGATGTTTATTTCATAAGAGGGTTGTCGCGGAGAGGGACAGTACCAATCTTGACTAGTACCCGGCCCACAATGGAGAACATGAGTTTGGTTATCGACAGGGTGTGTCCAAGGGCAAGGAAAGGATCTAGAAGCGGAAAAGTGGATATCCAAACTATTTCAATCTTGGCACTGAAGGTAGTGTTGCACACCATCACACAAGTTGCAGGATCTCAAGCACCGCACGAATCCATGAAGACATAGCTACTTCTTGTTGTCGATTGCATGACACTGATCCTCTACAACTAGGCAGAGGCAGTGACAATCAACATGAAGCGTCAACTGACAAAGCGCAAGAAAGCCAAACTGAAGCAGTTTGGTTACAGGTCTATTCTGGAATCATTCATCCTAGAACGACTACCAATTTTTCAGCGTCAGGAGGTGATAGTCACGACACCACCAGCACAGGAGCCACGAATGGCATGTTGGGCAGCTCTGATGCCAAGGTCAGGGGGCGGTCAACAGATGTCCTCGAGACTGGAGTTCTTTGAGTGGCTCCGCCGACAGCTAATCGTCGTGGAGGATTGGCCCTACTCTGGCACAGATTTCATCGGTGATGCAGATCTCCCACTCCCAGAAGGATAGGATTGGGTAGTACTTGGTAAGACTCATTTTTTATTTTCATGAGTATTATGATTTTTTTTGTTATGCATGTTCTGACATTAAATCCATGTAATTGCAGATGTTGGCCCAGAGAGACCTGCAGGTATGTCCTTGATAGCGAGGCAGATTCCTCGCGACTTTGATGTTGCCCCTCATGGTGAGGGAGACGAGGAGGAGGAAATCATACGCAACTTGGAGGGAATCTCCCGTGGGATCCCGGACTATGCGCGATTTGATGATGTCCCTCGTGCATACCATAGACACACTACAGGGGTGTCAAACTGAGTTCACCGCTTGCTGAGGCGGCTTGTATGGGCAGTGACATGCTATCATGAGCATCATCCCGAGTAGACACCTAGGTTTTATTTCCACATATTTTTTAGAGACGTGATGTCTCAGGATGTAACAGGAACACACATATTTTTTGAACTTGATGATGCACACTGATGCAAACATTCGATATATATATATATATATATATACATCTATTTTCCTATATGGATCTTTTCATGTGATGATGATTTTTACAAATTACACAAATGTCTATCTAATACAATGTTAGCCACTGTATCATTTAATGCATTCATTTGCCTTGGAATATGTTTATATGTAATGTAATCAAAATGTCTTTCCAGCAAACGAACACGTAAATACAACCTTAAAACATGAGGGTTTCTAACTGAATAATGTCCATTAAGTTGAAGGACTACAAGTTGTGAGTCTAGATTTACAACCAATGCACGAATGTCGAGGAGAATTGCCTCATTTGATAGTTCAATAACAGCACTATACTCAGCGACATTGTTTGTAGTTCATCCTAGACAGATACCTTGAAGGTCTATCAACTCACCAGCAGGATCATAAATCACGCAGGCTGCTGAAGACAGGTTTCGGGTACTGTGGGAGGCACCATCTACGAAACCGACATAAGGGGTAATAAACATCTGCACAATAAGCAACGACCCAATAAGCAGGAAAACGCTCGCAAAGCACACCAAGCCAAAAATGTACAAAAATGAAAAGAACACCTATGTACAGAAAACATGTTCAAATGACTCATGCATAATATTTTTTAAGATACAACCCATTTCAGGGTTGATCCAGAGGATGACCTTCGTAATCAATAAGCTCATAGGCCCCCAGCTTATCATGAGCTTGGTCGTACAGGAGGACGAGGTCTCCTTCTAAGAAGGAACGAGGGGAAACCGACTGGTCAAAATGAGCTTTGACCTGCATTTTTTGTGCTTCAATGACCAAAGCAGCAAAGCGGCGAGTTTCATCCAGCCTTTCTAAGTAGAGAAGATGCTCTTCTTCTGGTGAAGTATTTCACAAAAAATCAACAGCTATCTTGAGTGAAGGGATTTCACATTTAATTGGAAGGGTAGCTTCCAGACCGTAAACAAGCTGAAATGGAGTAAATCCGGTCGCATCCTTCACTGAGGTTCGGTACACCCAAAGAGCTAAAAATAACATGAGATGCCAGTTTGATTTATGCATCCCAATCATACGTTGAAGCATGGTTACAAGAAATTTATTCACGGCTTCAACCTGGCCATTGGCCTGAGGATAGTACGACATTGAGCTGTCGTGACGCAAACTCAACTTGTGTAATATCCCAAAATGGGATCTGCTAGCAAGGCATGACTGGAAAACGCATTTTCCAGGAATGGATGATATAGGATTTGAAACCAAGACCTGGATCCCTTAGATCAATGTATCTAAGACCAAAATCCAAGAGGAGGCTTAAAATAAATCCTTCTAGGTGGGTTAAACAGGTCTCCCACACCTAATTGCCTTTGGAAAAATGCCCGATGAAGGGACTGCAACAATGTATGAACATACAATGGAATATCAGCGTTATTTTATAGCCCAGAACACATGAAGATCTGAATAGCCAACAAATGATGTTATAGCAGTAAAGAAAGTACAAATCCTTGAGGAAACAATCACTCAAGTTAGGCAATGCAAGCCTCAACAATACATGTACAAGGAAATGAAGAATACTGCTACATATGTGAAACCCCAGGCTATGACAGCACAGTTTATAAGAGACACTGCAACATAATAATAGATAGTACAATGATATGATAATAGCAGGTCAAGAAATGTGGGGGAGCAAGCTCTCAACCCCTGAAAACAATGGTACAACAATCCTTAGAAGGATTGGCTGAAATATATGTACAAATGGAAAATCTACAGAAATGCCGGAGTTGATGGGTAGCAGATGCAACTCAGAAAATAGCCAGAGATGGCTGAAGATGATGCACAATCTGAAATATACCTCCTCCAACAGATCTTTCAAGTGATAGGCTGATCATAACACTGAAGATCTTACCCTCCAAAATAGTGGTGCAAACCCCCACTGCAGATACTCACTGAAATAACGCAGTCTAGAGAAGGGACTGCGTTGTTGGTGATGGGAGGTGCTTGGCCAGATGCCAAGATATGAAAATCAACTCTGAAACCTTACTCACTAACCTTATCGAGGAATAGAAGCTCCCTCCTCCAAAAGATGATCCAGGGAATGGTGTTGTGGAACCTTCCACTGCAACACCTTGCAACACTACGTTATACTTCAGCAGAAATAATACAGTGACTGAAGGAATTGGCTTTGGCCTTGAGCCTAGATGTGGAGAAATGAAGTGAAATCCTTCAAGAGGCCTCTCAAGAAGGAGAGGAAATCCTAAACAGGAATCCCTTTGCTAAACAGCACTGCAACTCAGTTGAATAGCCATAGACTGCAAATAGTATACTAGACCAAAATCAAATACTCAAACATGCCTCTCTATGGCTGCCTCTTCCTCCTTTTATGCAAGTGAATGTCTCTTTGCCCTAGACCCCACACATTAGGGTTTCTTCCACAAGTGATCTTCCTCCCTCTCAAACTGTGTTGTCTTCCCAAGCAATCCATACCCTCTTAGGCATCGCTATTGACTTGGTCAAACTTGACCTTGTCCTCATGAATTTGCCCCTTTTCACACTGGAAGGTGCAAAATAAAGCTGCTCCATTGATCCCTTTCACACTATGAGGGGTTTTATTCCTACTCATGGGTCTCTTCACCCAGTTTATTCACCTCCTATATGGCATGTGCAAAATTAATGTTCAAATTACCTTCATGCTAATTTTGGAACATTACAACTTGGAAATAAACTCCGCCACCATTTAATGCCGAAAATGGGAACCATGATCGGTAACGATGGCTTGATGGACACCAAACCTAGAAATTATATGATTGAATATGAACTGATCTGTTGTCTTACCGTCAGCCATAAGTGTAGGCATGGCTCTGGCCCATTTGGTGAAGTAGTCAACAGCTACGATGATATAAGCATGCCCCCCAGCCGAGTGAGGGTTACACGTCATAAAATTGATGCCCCACTTCGCAAAGGGACCAACGGTAATGACAGGGTGGAGATGGGAAGGTGGCGCGCACATCTTTCCCTGATAGATCTGGCAGTCATGGTATTTATGAATAGCGGTAATGCAGTCCTTGAAGATGGTGGGCCAGAAATACTCAGGACGAAGAATTTTTTGTGCAGTAGGATAAATAGACATGTGACCGCCACAGGCGCCACTGTGACATTAATTTAGGGCTTTCTCAGCCTCCTTGAGAGTCAAACACCGATGGAGAATCGAATCAACTCCGATGCGGTAGAGTGTATCTCCGACTATATGATAGGGTTGCGATTGATGGCGGAGGTGTCGATGATCATCCTTCGTCAACTCAAATCTGAAGGTATAAGTCTGAAGATATACGATGATATCACCATACCAAGGATCGAGGGTGCTAATTAAAAAAAGTGTGTCGTCTAGAATGCGTTCCTCGGAACCAGACGGAGCGTAGTCAGAGGGGAGGGAGCAGATTCAATCAGTAAATACTAATGATTTCTTCGACTTGGCAGTAGTCAATTCCAAATCGAACTCTTGGAGGATGACAATCCACTTCGAGTACTTGCCCCCCAGCAATTGGGGAGACAATATGTAGGTCAGAGGGTTGCAGTCAGAAATCACAGTCATTGTACACAACATAATGTAATGATGAAAACGTTGAACTTCTTGAACTGCAGCCAACGCCAACTTCTCGACATGTGCATATCGTGTTTCAGTATCGAGAAGGTTACGATATAGATAGTAAATAACATGTTTGTTACCATCATCATCATCTTGTACCAAAACCATGGAAATCGTGCTAAAAGCGGTGGCCAAATAGAGGGAATAATCGTGATGATAGTTCGGAGGACGCAACAAAGGAGCGTTGACAAGCAACATCTTCAGCTGTAATATTCCCAATTAGCCATGAGCTAGTTGGAATATTTGATTTTGTTTTATTGCTTTGTTTAAATAATAAGAGGACAAAGGGAGTCCATAATTCACCTTAATAATGAATAAATCAATGTCAAATGTGAAAGATACAAAACTTGGCAACTTAATTAAAGCACCCTTGGTGTGAAAGGGGTTGGATCACTTTGACTGGGTAAACCTTGACGAAATCAACAGCGTTGTCATGGAGGAGTGGCCATCAATGAGGGACAGCGCAGTTTTAGATGGAGATGCTTTGTGTGAATGTAGTGATATTTTTGGATGGGGCTTAGAGTTTGCAAGCTCATAACTTATAAAAGGAAGAGGATGGCAGCCATTGTTCATTATGTTATGGTTTATTATATTTCTGAATATATGGTTTGTTTAGACATATATCTTTCTCTTGCTGTTTAGCTGGGATATAGTGTTGTTTAGCACAGGGTGTTCCTGATCAGGAATCCCACCTCTTCCATTGAGGAGCTCTTGGAGGAGTCTTTCACTACATTGTCCACTATCTGGCTTAAGGCCAAGCTTCTTCTTTCAACTACAACACAGGTCCTATTGAGGGTTTGGTTGTTTTTTACAGGTTGCAGCAAGTGGTGATTAGATCTCTAGATCTAGGCCATCTCATTGCTTATTTTCAGTTGAGGAGGCTTCCTTTCAATTGGGAGGACAGTATTGAAGGCCATTGAGCATATTTTTAGATCTTGGCATCAGGCCAACTACTTATTCAACCCTACTGCATAGTTTACTTCCAGATTTGTGTTATTTCTATAGGAGGAGTTGCAAGGTGGTTTGGCACACCATTTGGAGAGTTGATCTTCTAGTGAAGGGGATCTGCCTTTCACTTTGAAGATCTATTGGAGGAGGCTATTCTATTGATCATATCAGATTAGCCACACTTTCCAAATCTGTATTTTTCAATAGATCTACAGCCTTAGATATCATATCTACAACTTATCTTGGTGTTTTGCTGAAAACCCTTGAGGGGTTCTTGAGAAAAGCTTGTAGAGTGCTCAAATATGATATAGATCTATCTTTTGAGGCACATATCAGCCCTATATCTGATGTATAATCATTTGTTGTAGCATAGCCAATAAAATAATGTTGTAAGGGTTTTCCAGCTTTTCTATATAGTTGTAGCACCTCATATTGAGGTATTTTGTTCATTAGAGGCTTGTATTTCCTGTTATGCATCTTATGGCCCATTTCTTATGTACATTTTTCTGCTATAATAACATATGAAAGGTCTCCATATTGGCCTCTTGATTTTTAAATGATGATCTGCAATATTTTTCCAACATTTTGCACTATATTCCTGCTTTTCCCTTGGGAATATCACAGTGGTATCATAGCATAATCTTGGCATAGCCTGTGCATTCTAAGAACCAATATGTCATCTGAAGAAGGAGAGCCTCTTACTGACAGAGAGAGGAGGTATCAAAGAAGAAGCCACAGAAAATTTATTATACAAATGACAAAGAAGACAAGGGTAAAACCCCTTTATCTAGAGGTGAAGATGAAGAGAAAGAGTTCCCTAACATCCTTCTTAGAGCCATGAAAGACATTTCTAGAGAGATCAAGGAGATGAGAATGGACAGATTCAAGGAATCCCCTAAAGCATTTTATCATGGTGAAGGATTTGGCATGTCTCACCACTGGAATGATCAACCAATGCATCAACCACAAGTTTCCCAACACTCTACCATGCCTACATTTTTTGTTGTGGGAAATGAAGGGTTTCAGGAGAAGAATCCCTTGAAGACTATTTTATGGAGTATGAATCTCAAGCTCAGAGATTCAAGGATCGCTTGAGTTTTTAGGAATTTTGTCAAATAAAGGACAATAGAATACCAAGGCATCGTCAGAGAAGTGGTGGATTCATTCAGAATCATGATCGACACCACACTATGGGCAGATTCTTTTTACCCAATTTTGATGGGTCATCCAAGTGTACTGCCAAGTCTTGGGTAGAAAAACTTGACATCTACTTTCAGTTTAACAAAATTCCATAAATGGAGGCCATTAAGATTGCAACACTGCACCTGGAGGGTGAAGCACATGACTGGTGGTTCCATGACTTGTCTACATTGGGTCATGCCAATGTAATTGCTTATTCAAATTTCACTAGAAGGCTGGTGGAAAGATTTGACAGAAAAGATCTTGAAGCATTATTCATGGGGCTTGCAAAGTTGAAACAATCAAGTAATGCATAAACTTACATCTCTGAATTTTTATGACTCTCTTTCATGATTCCTGGTTTATCTACAGCAAGAAGGGTGTACATGTTCATTGATGGATTAGATGAACCTCTTCATGGGTTGGTTAAGTCGACCAAGCCCACTACCCTACAAGATGCCATTGAAAGGGCTAGAGACCTTCAATATGCCTTGCCAAAAGCAAAGGCAACCTTTCAATACAAGTCCACTTTTCCATCAAAGGGAAAGGAAGAGAAGGCTCCTCCTTCAAAGGAGAGCCAATATAAAAAACCTCTTAATGATGATGTCTGGAGAGATTTAAGGAGGAGGAAGATTTTCTCCACCTGCCAAGAAGCTTGGGCACCTGGACATAGATGTGCAGCTGGAAAAGCACATTACATAGAGGTCTTCTCAGATGATGAGGAGGAAGAAGAAGAAGAACAAGAAAGGGGTCACAGCGTTGGAATAGCAGGAAATGATCCACCACCACATGGAGGTGAGGAGGGATAAATGGCTCCAATTAGAGGAACTCTTGCATCATTACAAGTGGTACCCAACTATCATAGCACTTCCACACATGAAACAAAACTAAATTTTTGTAGTGGAAGCAGGGACATGATGATCCCATCTATTATGCATATGAGAATGGTCCATGAGACATCACTATCTTGTGGTATACCCCCTGGGAGACCACCTGATTCAGATTTGGTGAGAGATGTATCGCATATTGATGCTCCATTCATAGATCGAGGAGGGATGGGAGCATTAGGAGGCCAAGATACAGCGCTGAGAGTCTTGGGTAGGTTCAAAGAGGAGGAAGATATTCTTCCACTATCATCATTTCCCACTCTCTCATCTCATACTGCGCTGAGAAGAAAGACTGCAAGATTGGAGGATGCCACCATCATGGGACAAGGAGACCATTCCTTGGCTATGGGAACTCAGAAGATAATCTCCCTTGGAGATAAATCTTCCATACATGATAGAATATGGTGGCCACACATGCATGCTTTGCCTAAATCTAGAAAGTATTGGACAGATGATAGCCTCCCATGGGGGACTAACTTCCAAAAGCTTCAATATTCACTTGAGCATGTGCATGTACAAGAAGAGCAGCAAGGAGGGGATAGAAACCTTCCAACCTTTACCTCTGGCATGGGAGATGTCAAGGAGAAGAACAGCCATATGACAGACATTTATTTTGATATATCATCAGCACTATCATTATGGAAGCTTGATCCATATTGGAAATCCCAATTGTTGGTGGATTATTCCAAGGATCTTTTTACTTGCATGATACTTGATGACCAGTTGCATGAAGAAGGATATTCAGTCCAAGAAGGAGTCAACTACTATCATGGTAGGATCTTCTTATCTAGAGCCTCCAATATCAAGGAGAAGTTGCTACAAAGGGCCTATGAAGAGTTCTTTTTCAGCCACACTTATTCCATGAAGGCCTACAACACTATCATGGAAAGCTAAACTTGGGAAGGATTTGAAGGAGAACTATATCAGAATTTTCAAAGATGCATGAACCATGTGGAGTTGGGACAGCAACATGACTCTATAAAGGAGTTAATTCAACCACCTCTTTCTTCTTTTGAGAGAGGAGATAGATCTATGCACCACTCCATTTGTTTAAGGAGGAATTTTGGTGAAGAACATGTTCATGTAAATAATGTTTTATTTGATTAATTTTCCATATAAACTTCATGGCCAACTTTGGGCCACAAAAAATTTTGAACATGGCCACTTCCTTGCATACCAAAGGGGGATTTTGTATCATTGTGGGTGCATTCCAAAGGCACCAAATATATCTCACACTTTCAACCATGGTGAGATGACTTGGGCAGCAAGTAAGTGGTGGGGAAACCACTTACCACATCATGATCTGATGCAGTCAGGAGATTTACTGCGCTGGTTCCACATGTGGGACTATGACCCACCTCCATATATGCAAATTTATGTTTGTATGTACTTAGTTTTGATCCCATACATTGATGATGTACTTATACTTTTTATGGGAATTTTTGGAGGGAGGATCGAAGTTATGTATGTGCCCTATGGGAGAGAGATTCTCCATGTTCATTATGCTACATGCTTTAGGGAGAAAATTGGGCAAACCATATTTGTTTCATTTGAACTATTGTCTCCTTATGGGATGGATTATTTACATCTCATGAGAACTCGAGCAACAAAATTGTAGTCTTGTTGACTTAATTGTAAAATACACAAGAGTTATTTGTAATAATAATTTATTATATATAAAATGTATAAGTGATGAATAAATGTTACAATGAGGCCCTGCTCATATACCTACGCAGGTGGTCTTTCATGACTCGGCATGTCTAAAATACATGCCCTTTCACTAACTTAATGACTACTTAACATAATCCTTATTTGACTATTAATAATTATATTTATTTTTATTTATTCTATTTGTTATGAATTATATTCATAACATTGCCTTCTTCTCCAAAAAGCTTTGTCCTCGAAGCTTAATTACAGGAAATTTACAGGAAATTTACTTCAGCTTGATCTTGAACAATTTCCTTCACTTTCCTCAGGTCATTTTTAATAAATCTGAGTGGTCATAGGTACCTCAAAATGTATAATGTTGTGATATCATTTTGGAACTAGTTTTAATATTTAGTTTTTTAATACTGTCTTGAAACTAGAGTTCTCTATTTCCCTTTTTTTTTTGCCTGATCATATATGTATAATTTAATTATTTAATTAAATTGATATATATCTATATTCTATACTATATAGTATATACCATATTTAATTAAATAAAACCGAACTAAACAAACAAACAAAAACGTGACCAACAAAACAACGTGATTCACGACGCCTTAGTCCACCCAGTCGGATCTGTTTAACGTTCCAGAAGTCAACGAAGGATGGATCAGTGGCTGACACAATGCGTCGAGACTGATAGTAAGTGCGAGGACCATGGACAGGTAACGGTTTGGTCGTCGGGTTGTTGTGGGACAAGGGTATTGATGCAGCAACGGAGACTTATCATTTGGAGCATGTTGACAGACCACGTTAAAAGATAACAGGGATTTCCTAGCGTGGTAGATGGCAACATGGTCGATTTTAAACATGGTCGATTGGCATCCGTACAGTTTTGGGCCCATACATTACCACAGTGTGGTATGGAAAATATCGTGGGTTTTTCCGCTACCCTCCTATCCTCTTCATTTACAGAAAGACAAGTGTGGTTCAAGGCACTGATGGCTCGATCTGGTGCAAATAGAATGGAGTTGTATACTGCAAGCTCATTTTTTTCAACACCTTTGTAAAAACCCTTGCTTTTTAAAGCTTCAATCATGGTAACACGAGCATCAAATCACTTCAATCCTTCAAATTCCTTTTCCCCATTACTATTAATCACACCATTATCACTAAATATATTAATGAATACTAAATTGTGGTGCTTCCCCACAAGAAAATCATTTGATTCATGAGTTGGAGTAATCTTAACAACATCATCTACAAGGAACCCTGACGTTTCCTCTTTGTCGTACAATATTTCTAATATGTTTCTAAGCCCCCTCGCATTAAAATTCTTGCTTAGAGCCCCTATAAGCCTGTTGAATGCATTCACAGAACGCAATAAGCTTCTGTTGATGGGACTATATTCAAAATTGAGGCGAAGCATAGTTATACTCTTCCCAAGAGCTTTGAAATCCTTAGGGAAATGAATATTGTCAATGATCCAGCGAACCAATGAATTCACATGGTCTTCGAACATGAATCCTTCTTGATCTGAAAAACACTCTTCTAGGTCAGGATCAATATCCTTTATGTCCAATGGTATGCTGCCATTGTGGGAGTTTTCAGAATCAATGTACTCATCTTCTAAGGGTTTTCATAGATGATTTCGGTCAGAAAACTTACTTCTGGAATTGACCCATATGGATCATAGATGTCCACATTATGTGACCTATTTTCTGCCATTATAACGAAATGGGGTCTGAGAAAATACTTGTAACAGATTTGAAGGTCGTTGCTCTGAACTGTGTTGCTAGATTTTTTTCCTACACCTGTAGAGGAATTATGTCCATTTAACTGTAAATTATTATTTGCATTTGTGTCTTTTTTATTTGCAACATATTTCCTCTCTTCAATACCATTTCAAAAAAATAGGTCCTTTTCACAAAACTTAGCACTTGCTCAAACTGTGTCAAAACAACACTCTTCATTAGGATTAAGAAATTGAATTTTCCTTTCAATCGCCCTTTCTGCCTTTGCTAACAAAGGTTTTGCTTTTTCTTTAGATTTAATAACAACAACCTCATCAACATTATGGTTTTCACTATCTTGCTCCTCATCATAATCGTTGTTGAGATTATCTTCATCTTCATGTGGATCTTTTTAATTATGATCAAGTTAATCTCCTCCATTATTAAATGTAATGTTTTGTGCATTATTCTCATCATTTTGATCATGGTTTTCTTCCTTCACATCATCTGAATCTGAATCTAAAATTTTCATAACTTGATCTTCTGCAGAATGTAGTGATTCTTCATGATTATCTTCTGAATTCTCTGAATCGGTTGAATTGTTCTGTTGATTGTGTCCAATATTCGGGAATATTGATTATTTCGTCAGATTGATCTTGTCGCAAATGGCGTTTAAATTCTACATTGCTTTGTTATGATTGTCTGTGAACTCGCTATGGTTTTGCCAAATTTCTCTTTCTATCCGATTTTTCGTTTCTTGAATTTTTTTGATGTCGTCGGAATGTCCTGTAACCTTATCCTCAAGATCGATTAATCTTTTAGTGAATTCATTAGAATTATTGATCTTAATCTCAAGATCGATCAACTTTTTGTTGAAAAATTCCATAGAAATTGATGAATACATCGAGCGGCAGCGATTTCAAGGAATGTTGAATGCGACAGCAGCACCGCTTGTAACAATTGAAGACAGCGAGCAGCAGCGGAATGTAGTCACAACACAAACTTGCTCCGATACCAAATGGAGCAAAAAAATTGTAGGCTTGTTGACTTAATTGTAAAATACACAAGAGGTATTTGTAATAATAATTTATTATATATAAAATGTATAAGTGATGAATAAATGTTACAATGAGGCCCTGATTATATACCTACGCAGGTGGCCTTTCATGATTGGGCATGTCTTTTATACATGCCCTTTCACTAACTTAATGACAACTTAACATAATCCTTATTTGACTATTAATAATTATATTTATTTATATTTATTCTATTTGTTATGAATTATATTCATAACAAGAACTTTGGAGGAGCAATTCATGGAGGGATGGATTGGTGAACACTTAGCTTATGAGGGAAGCTTATCACATGTTGGCGTCACCAATGGAGGACGAGAAGAGTTGTAGCACTCACCTTGTCAGTTGCTTGAGGACAAGCAACATTTGGGAAGGGAGGACTGTAATATTCCCAATTAGCCATGAGCTAGTTGGAATATTCAATTTTTTTTTATTGCTTTGTTTCAAGAATAAGAGGACAAAGGGGGTCCATACTTCACCTTAATAATGAATAAATCAATGCCAAATCTGAAAGAGACCAATATTGGTAGCTTAATTAAATCACCCTTGGTGTGAAATGGGTTGGATCACTTTGACTGGGTCAACCTTGACCAAATCAACAGTGCTGTCATGGAGGAGTGGCCATCAATGAGGGACAGCGCAGTTTTAGATGGAGATGCTTTGTGTGAATGTAGTGATATTTTTGGATGGGACTTAGGGTTTGAAAACTCATAACTTATAAAAGGAAGAGGATGGCAGCCATTTTTCATTATGTTATGGTTTATTATATTTCTGAATATATGATCTGTTTAGACATATATCTTTCTTTTGTTGTTTAGCTGAGATAGAGTGTTGTTTAGAACAAGGTGTTCTTGGTCGAGAATCCCACCTCTTCCATTAAGGAGCTCTTGGAGGAGTCTTTCACTACATTGTCCACTATCTGGCTTAAGTCCAAGCTTCTTCTTTCAACTACAGTGCAGATCCTATTGAGGGTTTGGTTGTTTGAGCAGGTTGCAGCAAGTGGTGATTAGATCTCAGATCTAGGCCATATCATTACTTATTTTCAGTGGAGGCTTCCTTTCCATTGGGAGGACAGTATTGAAGGCCATTGATCATATTTTCAAATCTTGGCATCAAGCCAACTGGTTATTCAGCCCTACAGCGCAGTTTACTTCCAAATCTGCATTATTTCTATAGGAGGAGTTGCAGGGTGGTTTGGCACACCATTTGGAGAGTTGATTTTATAGTGAAGGGGATCTACCTTTCACTTTGAAGATCTATTGGAGGAGGCTATTCTATTGATCATATCAGATCAGCCACACTTACCAGATCTGTATTTTTCATTATATCTACAGTCTTAGATCTTAGATCTACAACTTGTACTTGATGTTTTGCTGAAAACCCTTGAGGGGTTCTTGAGAGGAGCTTGTATAGTGCTCAGATCTTATATAGATCTATCTTTTGAGGCACGTATCAGCCCTATATCTGATGTATAATAATTTTCTGTAGCAGAGCCAACAAAATAATGTTGTAAGGGTTTTCCAGCTTTTCTATATAGTTGTAGCACCTCATATTGAGGGATTTTGTTCATTGGATGTTTGTATTTCCTGTTATGCATCTTATGGCCCATTTATTATGTACATTATGTTGTTGTAATAACATATGAAAGGTATCCATATTGGCCTATTTAATTTTAAATGATGATCTGCAATATTGTTCCAACATTTTGCACTATATTCTTGCATTTCCCATTTGGCAATATTACATAAGTGCATCAAAAGACTTCTGGGTGATCTCATCCCAAAGGAACGGGATGCCCTGCTTTAGTAATTGAATGAATCCTTTAGCCACTTCAGCATAGTTAGGTATAAAATGGCATAAAAAGTTAGTCTTCCCTTGCAAACTCTACAGTTGATGTAATGAGGATGGAGAGGGGAGATTAATGATAGCCTCAAATTTGAGAGAATCGAGGCGAATCCCATTTTTGGAAACAATAAACCCTAAGATTATACTAGATTCAACACAGAAGACGCACTTATGTGAATTCATTTGGATGTTATAGCATCGACAGCGAAGAAAAATTTGACGAAGATGGTCAGGATGGTCCTTACGCTTAGTTGAATGAGCTGGAAGGTCATCCAGATAAGGCTTCACAATGTGCTTAATATCATGGAAAGCCTATGACATTGATCGTTGGAATGTAGCCCCAGCTTTTTTCAAACCGAAAGGGAGCTTCTTGTAAGCGAAAGTACCCCAAGGACGGATGAAGGCACTCTTGTGTTGATCAGTGGGAAGAATGTTAATCTGGTTGTAGCTAGAAAATCCATCCATAAGGGAAAAAATCTCACTCCTAGCACAGTCATCAATGATTTGATGAATAAAGGGAGTAGGATAATTATCCTTAAGGCAAGCACGATTGATATCGCGGTAATCAACAGAGACACAAATGGTATCCTGCTTATTATCCACAGGAACGATGTTAAACACCCATTTTGTCACGGGAATTGGATAGATAAAACCATCTTTGAGAAGTTTTTCAACTTCACCCTTAATAGTGGCAGCCTTTTTAGGGTGCACTGGATGAAGACGCTGACGAAAAAGCTTTGCACAAGGATAGAAGGAATCTCATGCACCACTATACTGGGATCGATGTCGGACATCTCTTCGTAAGACCATGCAAAGACGTCGCGAAACTAGCAAAAAAGCCTAGTATAAACCTGAACTTCATCTGAAGAATAAGTGACCCCAATATGGATGTTCTCGACAATTCCCGGTTTCACGGAAATTTCGTTAGGCATCATTTGTGTGATATTACTCAAGTTACCCTCTGTAAAAACTTCATGTGTCAGAATAGGCGTTTGAAGCAGAGGAGAGGGAACCTGACAAGAAAACCTCTCAAGACACGTAGACATGGCCCCGAGGCTAGGCATGAACAAGGAACGATGATGGATATCATCCCACGAAGGATCCTTGAGAGACATAGTTTCCATGATGGCTTCATCGGAGGGAAATATATCTTTCAAGGGATCGGGTGAATCTGAATCGCCGAGCCAAGGGGATCAAGAATAAGTGTCAAGAGACATGCCCAAAGGAGCATGATCAAGAGGCGGATGCTCCGAAGCCAAAATAATTTCACAATAGTCAATCTCGATCGGACTTAACGGCATCGAATCTCCAAAAGAATCGAAATTCTTAGGCGAAGGGATGATCCACAGATCATCAAATCGGGAGATCATATTAATCTGAACAGTGTTGGGTGGAGGAAGAGGAAAAATACCCATGAGGGCAGAGTCTTTGAAAATATTCGGCCCTACGCTCTCATAAGGCGTAGGAATTTGATCTGCGTATGGAACGTTATTCTCAGAAGAAGAAGTGAAGAATGAAAACTGATCAACAGTAACGATCTTTCCTTTGTGTGAAAATCACAAAACACGAAAGAGAGTAGACGGAACGCATAGCATGGCATGAGTCCAACTGCGACCGAGGAGAAGACTGTAATTGAGCTTGGTGTCAACTACTTCAACCTCGACGTTGACCGTCTTCCCTTCTAGAGTAATCGGTAAACTAGCGAGAACACCTCGAGGTTTAGATTCCCTTCCATAAAATGCTTCTAGAGCATTTGGAGATGAATTCAAAGCTGGAAAACCAATGGCTTTCTAGCAGGTAGATGACATGACACACGTAGAATCACCCTCGTCCACAACCGCTCAATGGATATTCAGTCCATTAATGCCAACTTGTATGATGAGCGCAAGCCGGTGCAAGAGGCACAAGACGAAATTCTCCAAGTCGAAAGTGATAAGGCTTGAATCAGCAGCATCAACCCCGCTGATCGTAGATAGAAAAGCCTTCCATTGAGACAAAAAACTCTAAATTACTTTTAATGTAGACATTGCAGATGGCGCCTGAGCCAAATCCTCAACAATACTGTAATGGTTAGCAGCACGGGCATTGGGATTGCAAGAATAATTACGGAGTACACCTTTTGAAGGTGGTCGTACAACAAGCTCAGTATTGGGCCTTTCAATATGAGGAGGTCTAGAAGAAAGTGGAGGAGGAGGACCATCAACGATCTCTTTCCCCGCTGCCTGACGCAGTTCGGTATAATATTTCGACCGGGTAGCGATAAAAATGGATGCAGAACCATTCATCACGAGAACCTGAGAGCCAAATGTGGTAGAGGACTAAGGTTTCTCTACCATCTGGGTCTGCTGTGATGGAAAAGGTTCTTTGAGGATGGCCGGAGTTCCTTGGGTGCCTTTCAAAAATCTACTCACTTCGGCCCGTCGAAGACAGTCCTTGGTGTAGTGCTCTTCGTCAAAAAACAAGCAAGGATACTTTGGTTTTCGCTGTGAACCATCATCAGCACGAGATTTTTGATAATCTTGTTTCGGGGTATTAGCTTTGGCCTTAACTTTACCCTTATTTTTTCCCTTGGAAGCTTTATCTATTGGGTTGGCCTGAACGGCATTGACTTCCGCGATTTTACTAGAATTTGGGGTAGGCTAAGAAGCAGTATCATTGGAAAGATTAGATTTTTGCTTCCCAGGGTTTGAAGGAGAAGACTTCCGAGAAGTATGAGACATGGAACCAATGATACCGTCGACGGATGGTGTCGTCAGTGCTTTGGAATTTCCAAGTCAAGGAGCATCAGGCAAGTTATCATACAATGTGCCATACTGGGAGTACACAAGATCAAGGTACTGGACAAGGGAAATGGCTTGTTCTTCGGTTACACATGCCCCCATAGCAATGTCTTTAACAATTTGATTGACAAATTAGGTAGTGAACCAATCAGTTAGAAGCTAATCAGGAATATCAAACTTGATCAAGCGACGGTGACGCCTCCGTTCATGAATATGATCCGAGATATGAAAAGCTCGATCTTGCTTCAAGGATGTGAGGAGGTGCGTCCCAATCCTATACCAAACCAGTAATTGAAAATGCGTAAGAAATTCCATGGCTAAAGAGTTGAAATCTTGGAAGATGCCACGAGATAATTCAATGTACCACTTTGTAGTGGCACAAATAAGAGTCAGTTGGAAAAGACGGAGTCGGATGGAATCGTCGACCCAAGAGTTAGAGGAACACCAAAGATGGTATGTCATAACGTGTGCTTGGGGGTCTTCTCGAAACTTTTCCCTCAAACTTAGGACAATCGCCAAGAATTTTGGTTAGAACTGGAGGCCAATACGGATTATGAAGAATTGGATCATTTGTCAATTTTGACACATCAGGTAGTTCCAACGTAGCGAGAAACGGCAATTGAGGATTAAAAGACATTGGAGGTTGTTGATAAGGACCAGAGTTAACATTCCACCCAGGCTGAGAGAAATTATGCCCCCATACATTTTGTCCCAAGGGATTCTGTCCATAGGGGTTATAAGCCAAACAGTTCTGCCCATACCGGGGTTGAGGATCAAGATACTGATTCTGAGCATACCATTGAGGTCCTTGCTGAGTAACATATGGATTCTACTATGGAATGTAAGCATTTCCTTGAGGCATATTATACACCAATTGGGATTGATTTTGAGGGTTATAAGTAAAACCTTGGGGCGCACTATATACAGCCTGAAATTGACCTTGAGGAGGGTAAGTAGCGCCTTGAGGTTGAGCAGGTGGTACCTACCGAGTAGGTTGAATGGGCTGTTGAGCTGATTGAACAAGTTGAACCGGTTGCTGAATAGGTTGAATAGTTTGAACCGGCTGATGAGCGGGTTGAGCAATTTGAATCAGTTGCTGAGGCTAGGCAGGTTGTCCCTACGGAGCAGGTTGGCCTAGATACTGAGGACCATCGGGTTGCCCCTGTGTAAGAGATTGGCCTGATCATTGTGATGGACCAGGTTGCCCCTGAAAACTAGGTTGACTCGGAGCAGGACTAGAGGGTTATCCTTGTTGTACAAAAGCATGGCATTGCGGAACGTAAGGTTGTTTTTGTTGCACAAAAGGTTGTCCTTGTGGCAAATACATTTTCCCCCTAGGAACATAAGATGCTTCTGGTTGAAACTGAGGTTGACCAAATGAACCATAGGGTTGTCCTTGTTGGACCGAAGGTTGTCCCTGTAATATTTGTGCTTGCAGACCATAAGGTTGTCCCTGAGGACCAAAGGGTTTTCCTTGCTGGAACAAAGGTTTTCCCTGTAAGGGTTGTCCTTGTTAACCTGAGGGTTGTCCCTGTATCAATGGCCCTTGATGAGCAACGGTCTGATAAGGATTTTCCAGAGGCAAATAAATAGCTTGATTAGGATTGATGGGAGGCAAATAAATAGTGTGGCTGTTGAGAACCCTGAGGTGTGGAATTATGCTACTGTGGATCCGGAGAGGGAGCTTATTGTTGATGAATAGCCAATAAATACTCATCAAATGTATAACCACTAGTAATGGAAGTAGAAGCCATAGGTGGAGTACAAATAGGATGAATTTCCACAGTGCGAGGTTGTGATCCACTCACAGTGGGCCTAACCGTTATCATGGGGTTGATAAAGATAGACCTGCGAACAGTAGAAGATCTAGAAGACGAAGTCATACTAACAACCAGTGGAGATGAAGCCACACAAACGGTAGGTCGGACCGGGACAAATGTAACAATGGCCAACGAGCTAGGTGTCGAAGGTGACATTCCTAATGTAGGAAACATTGAGCTCCTTGGAGGAGTCGATGTACTGGACGGTGCTATGGACGCAACACCAGAAATTATCTGACCCAAAGTACGGTAACTGGGTGGAAGAGACACCGATTGAGGGGAAGGTTGACTGGAGACATATGGGAACTCTTATAGGAAAAACTGATATTCCCCTGTAGAAACATGGAGCTCTTCACTACTAATAGGACTGGAAAAATCCATATCTCACGAGGTTGTAAGATCTTCGAAAAGACGACGAGGGCTAGGAGGTAAAGTAGCTGCTAAAAATGGTGATCTCGAAGTAATAGGAGGGAATTCTTGCTCGCTCTTGAAACTATACCAAGCACTCTAAGGTGGCCAATTGAATTCAACTGACCCTTCAGGAGGAGACCGGGTAGCGAGAGGTAATACACTTGAGAGAATAGGCTGCGAAAACTCGGCAGACCTAGTGGACTGAGGGGTTTCGAAAGAAACGTCAGGAAAAGAACTACCACTAGGAGGTATTGAAGAAGACGACAAAACTGGTGGTTTCGCCACTGTGACAATATTTCAACACAGGAAGGAAAACAAGATAGTTGATGAAGGCTTCAAGATCAAACTCTAAGGAACTACAAAAACAAGCCAAGTAGAAAACTTTTAACGGGCATGTGATCGTAGGCAATTAATTTTACGACATTGAAATGAAACTTTGTTGTTTCATGTTTTAAGAGTCGAGAAATAGAAAAAAGATGACTCTAGTCACTTTCAATATTGAACGAGCGTGAAAGGAAAAGTATTCGATGATCTCTTCACTTTTTAAGGAGTCACGAAAATATCGAAATGACTACTCAGGTAATCTAAGCAAGAGGGTGTACCAAGTTTCCATGACCTGTCATATACATCTTGGTGATCAAATAAAATAGAAATGACCAAGGACTTAACGTACGTGCAGGTAGTCTCCCTGAATTCTGTGTTTGGTGTATCACGATTACAGGGCGGCAGAATCGGCTTCCTATGGATAAAGGATTTGAACCTATGAGGGTATCCCTTTATATATGTGATGGTACGGGGAGCACAAGTTCGTACTAGTGTTGTTTAAATCCAGGTGGCGAACGACAGCTACTAGGTTTAACGACGCCGAAACAAGTCACTAGCCTAGACCTCTAAAAAAATTGGCGTTAGGTTCCAATGCTTCCTTAGATTGATTGAATTAATTTAAGGTTGATCTTGAATTAATGTTTGAGTTTCAAATCCCTACCAAATTTGATCTCGAATTCCTAAATGCACACTACATGCAAAAGAACACCATTTATGTTCGATAAATGCTAACTAAGAGAAGGATAGAGATCTTTGACAAATTAGAAAACAATGAAATCATAAGAATAATTTCACTAATGCATCTAATACAACCAAACGAGAAATGAAAAACTCTTTCCTAATTCACTAAGAGCTATTTATGCAAAAGAACTTTTCATTTCCGATGCAAACAAAAGAATGAAATTTTTTGTGTTTCTGAATGAATAAAGCACGCGATGCACTACTACATTAAAAAGAAAAGCGAACACTAGTTTATAGACTGCGAATGTAGAGATATTAAAATGAATAATTCAAAAGGAATACAGACATAAAAACGCACTCAAACCAATGATTCACTCTTTCAAGAAAACAAAAGGATTTCAAAATGACCCAAATGAGCAATGTGATCTATGCTCGAAGTGACAAGATGGAGATTCAAATGAGAACCGGAGTGATCATTCAACAAATCAAAAACATAAAGGATCAAGAAAGACCAACACAATCAATCAGGGAATCGAACTGACAAAAATAAAAAATACTCGAACTTCAAACAGAAGGCTCAGTGAGTGAAATGCACCTAGAAACCCTAGGGATACAAACTTCACCGAGATAATAGACAAACAGCTGAGAATAACAAGCCTACAAGGCCAAAAGAATTCCAAAAGACCAATTACAAATCAAAGAAACAACCCCGAGCCAAAAAAATTGGCCAAAAACTCAAACCAAATCCTACAAGATTCGGCGCGATTGTCAGGCGGTAATCCGCGCCAAACAGGGGTTGGCGCTACAGCAACAAAAGCAACAAGTGCCAATTGGCGTGACTGTAAAATGCGCCAAGCCAGAAATCTATGGGAAAAGGAAAAACTAGTGAGCAGAGGTCAATCTTGACACTCTCGAGATGACCAGGAGGATTCCAAGCAGTCAAGCAAGTTAAACAAGACAGAAAAGCAATCAAATGACTGAAGTCGACTCGACAAGGAAAATTCCCAATGAGCAACGAGATGACAAACTCACACTGATCCCCAGCAGAGTCACCAACGTTTTGTGTAGGTAAATCCTCTATGTGGACAGAGACGATCCCTCTAGCCCTAGAGTGGGTTTAGCAACAAGGGAACAAACTAATGTGTAGGTTCCTAGTTAACGAATGAAATAGTTTGGGATAGATTGTCCTACCCTTAGTCCAATGCGATTGTCACAGCTGTAGCAATGGCGGCCTCTTGATCTTTGTCCCAACAGGTCACGATCCTTCAGTAGTGGTACTCGGAAGCCTGCACAAAGATAAAAGGACAAAGGCATAATACAAGACAATAATTGCATTCATAACTAGATAATCAGTCCAGAAAGATTAAAAATATTACATAAAAAAATCATATCAACACAAGATGGGAACCATACATTATTCATGTATATATAAATAGAAAGCAAGAGATTACAACCAGAGCCTTGACGTCACAGCCTCCTTCAGCAGGTTCAGTTTAAGCACGTCTCAAAGGTTCGTCGGGGAATTTGGATGAGGCGAGGACACAAGCCTAAGCTCTCTCTCGACAAAGGTCTCCTTCTCTACTCTATCTCACCAAAAAAATGTTCAGCAATTCCTCTTTAGCTATTCAGTTTTTCAGCTCGTGTATCAATGGGAGATAGGTTTATTTATAGAGGGAGAGGAGGAGTTTGGGATCCCTGCAATGGTGGAATAGAGGCCTTATCCTTTGGGAGGTTCCCCCAAAAGGTGGAAACAAGAAGCCAAAGGAGGGTGTTTGTGGTTATTCAGTCGAACCACCGAAGTTGACTCGCCCACGAGGTTGTTAGCATGGAAACTTCGCCTCTATATTTAAAAAACATTCCAAAAATAGCTTGGCATGGGTAGCTCACTGGGATAGAGCACCAATGGGCATGGGGCTCAGTGTTAATTTCCCTCATTGGCGCGAGGCCATAACGGTCTGCCAGAGCCAACCAAAAAACCTGTGTTTTTGTTGATATGCTCTGGAAATTGTCAACAGAGAAAGTGTTGTCCTCAAGGAAAGGGATGCAATGATGCTTGTTGCAAGGCATAACACTTCATATAATTCACAAAAATGGTCCTCCAATGTGCGGGACAGGGATTGTAGGGACGGTGACAAAATGCTATGTAACATTGCCATATTATCTTCCTAGATTTCGTCCCACATCCCCTCCCCCATAACCAATCAATAAATTGGGTGGGGTGAACCATTTGGAAGGAATTTTTCGAAATTTTATAACCTAAAATAGGGAATCGGGCAAACAACTTGTTATAGTGCATCCAGGCTTTTAATCCATCACAACGACCCATCCATCTGTGTAGTATTCATATTTGTGTGTTGAGTGGGGGGGGGGCTTATCTTTATCCCGGTAGGGGGTTTCATTCTTGTGCCTTTGAATCATTCTTTTGGTTCGTTTAACGGTATATCGTAGGGTAATATTGGGGTCTCGACCCAAGTTATATAGTATAGGTTGGAGGAAATATTGTGCCTGATCCTAGGGACGCCTGAGCTTGGATGTGAGGATGCTCGGGGGAGTTTTCCTACCTGGGTAATCGAGTTAGGGAGGAATGCCAACAAGATATGTGGGTAAGGGGTACTGTGAGTGAGGTTTCTCGGTTGTTGTAGGTGTGGACGAAGTATCATGGTTTTGTCGTACTGAGATGGTAAGTTAAGTGAGTTTATGCAGGTCTAAGTCGATAAAGTGTGAAAAAAACACTATTTGATTGATTAATATACGAGGTCAGATAATTGTTGATTTGACAGAGTGTAGGTAGAGGATTCAACTCTTTCATGCTTGTCCTCACACCACCCCCTCTTTCCTATTCCACTTTTTCCCACTTCTGAATATCGTTGAGCTTGGCCCCCTAGAATAAATTGCTTGCCTTCCCTTAGGATGCTTGGTGGATTATTGATGTCGGATAGGAAGTTATCAACTCATATCATTTCAGTAACTAGAGACAGGGTCTCGCTCTCGAACGAGCGATTCCCATAGGAATAGCAACCAAGCCTAAAGAAAGGGAAACAACCATAATATTTAGAATACTTCGAACTCCTCCTAGCAGCAAAAAAACACACCCAAACAAACCCCTAAAATAGAAATACTTGGCAACGGAATACAAAAAATGCAAGAAGGAGGAGGTACGAAGTCGCTCGACCAACGGGAGAGGATGAGGAAAATGAAATGAAAGATGATGGAATGAAAAAACATGCAAGGTCAAGGTCAAGAAGAATGAAGGAGCATGACGCACGATCACCCGTCATACCGCTCTCGACCTCGGTCAATAATAATAAGCGAAAGAAAGGATGGATGAGAGAAACCAGAAGAATAAGTGAAGTTAGGAAAAGGTCCCCCAACCAGTCAAAGAGAATATATAATCCCAGGAAAGACCAAGAGGAATAAAATTATTAATAATAAATATATGACTAAGGGAAAGGGGGATAGGAACGTGAAGACAAGAAGGAGAGGATCTGAAGCATGGCTCGACTAAAAGGAGAGGATGCAAAACATAGCTTGACCGTTAGCCCCCCACCCAATAATCAATAAAGGAAGGCAGGGCTCTCAATTAAGGGAGAGGAATTATATATGTAAATACACCAGACAATGCTACTATTATATACATAATTACACATTTAAATTATTCATTATGATTTAGCAGACAATGTTGCTATTATATATGTAATTATGCATTTCTTCTTATTTCATTTCTGACCAAACCAATACCTCCATGGTTAACCCTAGCATAAGGCAAGCCAAGAGAATATTGGGAGAGCAATACCTTGGTTGAGCCCTACCACTCACTGGCCTTCCTGAACGGGATTCCACTTTGAACGTTAAAACTTTCGTTCCTTTCCGTTCTGTAAATGAAGTGAAGGTAGGACCAGTGCTTTCCTTCCCATGATCAGAAATCAAAGGTAATATTGATCTCACTGACTGAAATTGAACCTAATCCCTATGTTTTTAAAGTCCGTTAGGCCTTGTTGATCGAAGGTAGGCCTAATGATAGTGTGTGAAATTACTATAAATTATAAGGTTATCCCGCAAAGTAAATTATAATGTTATCCCTACACAGTGAAGTATGTAAGGTCTAAGTCTGATAAATTAATTGCCTGTAGGTTAGCTATAAGGATCCGATAATATCGAATTTGACGGATAGCTCTTAAGCTATGGATCTATCTCTAATTTGGGAGGACGGGTAGGTTCCCCGCCTATTGGGCAACCATATCAAAAAGTGTTTTCATTCATTCGTCAAAGCATCCATCCCGTCAAATATATTATCTATCCTTGCCCCTCTAAACCTAGATCTCGCATATACATGAAGTGAAGGTCAAATGCATGGATCGAGCAGAGGTTAAAGAACCAAAAGCAACTGTTGAACCTATTGGTAATTAATTCGTTGATCCTGTTTACTCAGCAACAAAAGTTGATGTTGTTCCAGGTGAATATACAGTTAGTGAAGCATTTAATTAGTTAAGCCATTTATTCTGTTAAATAAGCATGCGTATTTAAATCCATATGAGCACTTGTTAAATATACCATTATTTATCTAGCACCATTAATAGCCTATCTAATCCCATACACAAGATAAGTTCCACCCGGTCCAGCAACTAATCTTGCTTTTGACCCTATTGACCAATAAGAAGTAGCAAGCAGCATGACAGTCAGTAGTTCTAGTTCATGATCGATACCCACTAGTAGTAGTTGATCTACCTGAGACACCAGTACCAGAGGTATCATAAGCGGAAGAAAATTCAGTTGACTCCACACCCTATGTAGTAGCAGATCCCACGACATTTAGTTTACCAAAGTAGTTGACTTCATTGACTCAGAAGTTGTCAAATGATTTATTTTTGGTCATTGGCACTCGCTATCTGTGATTCAATGGTATGTTATAAGTCAAAATTTGGTTTAATAAGTCTGCATGAATTAGGCATGGGTAAAATAGGTAAGCATTCGTGTAAGAGGTGTTGAGTATAGTAAATATAAGCCTGAGCATAAGAGGTTAGAAACGTATGAACATAGGTTTTCCAAGCAAGCCATGGGAGTCTAGATTTTGCGAGCTAGCCCGGAAAAGAGGCAAGCCTATATAAAGGTTTAGGTTTCATCGGTCTCCCCATGTGCTATCGGGCATAACCATGGGGATTAGAACATAACTCTCATTGTTTAAGGGTAAGAGGTTTCTAAATAAGGTGGTTAAGAAGGATTAACCGGGGTTATGATTTGTAACAGACTCGTGCAAAACGCCTAATAGAAAAATATCTGTATAAAAAGGCATATACATAGATCGAAAGACAAATAGATAACGTAACGAAGTGGGCTAGCAAATGAGTCCACCAGCCGTATCTTTAGTCTAAAACTCGTATCTCTAGCTTGGATAGAAAATCCAAAACCCCGAAGCAAGATATGCATGAACCACTTGGGCAAGGCAGGCCCTAAGAAAACTACCAAGGGGCCTTCCTTCACCTCTCTCACGTATATTTGGGACATCTCTCTAGCAATGATGGGACTAGCTATGATGGGAAGTTTTTCTTTTCGGCCATTAGGAACATCTCTCTTGTCTGTTGGCAACTTGGTTTTTCGTAAAACCTTGGCTACCTTACTTCCCAAGGTGAAAGTATAGAAAATAAAGCTATCCAGTTATACTTATACTTCCACTTTCGTTCTGTCTATTCTTGTTTTCTAATCAATGGATGTATGAAGTTAAGCATCCTGATATTGTTCCAGGAAATTTTGGTTTAAGGGTGCCCCCCAAACAGGGTTTTTGCGCCATAATGGGTCCAGAGAGGTTCATTCATAGCCAGCATGTAATAAGGTAAGGCTGCGGTGAGAGTATAGTTAGGTGAAGTATGGGGTTCCCAAGAAAGGAGTTGAAGGAAGGTCCAAAGGAGTCCCAGAGGCATATGAGTCTAAAGGTGAGGTCTCAAGTAAGTTTCATAGGGTGAACCAATCAGAATGAGGTTAGGTCTTGAAGCATTTATGGGTTGACCAAGTGTGGAAGAGAGATAAAGAAAACATGCAAGAGGTAGTTCTTGAGCATTCAAGGAAGAATATATGATAATATAAGGAGGAAGATATAGTCAAATCTTCCAAGAATGAATCAAAAAACCACACAACAACGTATATAACAATCGAAATAGATTCCCCTAGTATGAACACAGATCCAAGCAGGGTGATTCAAACTCAAGTTGAATGGCATCATTTTTCGATAACATGAATTGTCAAAATAGGAGGGATGGCTTACCAATTAAGTGGGTTGAGCCATCCTTCCTCTTCTTCTTCGTCCTTCATTATGCTCCACTTCAAAGTTTCATCTTTCCTTCTTTCCACCCATACTTCCCTCCCTCGCTCCTGCCACATACACACCCTCTTACTGTTACTTCCACACATACATCAAGCCAATCATTTTGGTCGGTGGCTCTTTTATCTACTGAGAATTTGACCTAGTCATTAGTTTAGCAACCATGATCAACTTAGAAAGAGAGAACAACAAAAAATATATCATGACTAGAAAAACACCTCATCCTGCCTCTTTCTCATCCATCTATGAAAATCAGGGATAAGTCGAGGTATGCCACTGAGAGTGAGGGTAACTTGTTGCAGAAGACGAGCTTCTTTATTAAACTCCCCACCATATAAGACAAGGTTGTGGTTTCTTCGAAAGCATCAATGAAAAGCGAAATCAGTCTCAATCTGATGTAACCCCTTTGTATCTTATCATCTAGCCTTTGCTCCCCAACATTCCATTTGTCTATACTAGTTGCTAACCTCTGTTCAGCATGCCTTACGGTGTCGCTCGTCGCCTTATATATGTGAATTACTTAACCTATACATTATTTTGGGATTCGTATCATTGTGTGAAGGTTTCGTTGCATACATTTGAAATTAAGCCCCCTTACCATCTGGCTACCTTCCCTGTAGGGTGGCATTGTGCTTGTTCATCCCAAGGGGAGAATAAAGGCAGTCGACTGCGACACCTACAACAAAGAGACTACTACCTTCCTTTCGATGGTTCAATTACTTGTGGGAGGCTTAGTTGTTAACAACCCCAATTAAGCAAGTGCACCATTCGACCACGTATCCCTACACAGGAAGCTTCAGTACCAGGTGGTGAAGAACCAAAAATTGATCCAGTTGGTCCAGCATTAGTAGTAGGGGCAACTTACCGAAGCCCAGTTTCATAATCATAATAGTAACTAGTGATTGGACCAATCGATCGATCCAGTTGATTCATCAGTTTCAATGCCAACAAATCTCCAAAATGTGTATCCACAAGCCCACTATATAAGTGACCCACTCAAAGTGAACAATGGAATTCGTATCAAGCATGTCCCGCGCTACAGGCATACTGCAACTACCGTAGCATTCTCTACTCCATAACGCCAAAACCTTGCCTATTCATTTATCCCCTATCTATTTTGTATCAGCCTGGATCAATGTGTATCAAGAGGGAATAAATGTACTTATCATTTCTATTAGCCTTTCGATCAAGTGGAGCCCTGGTTTATCCGTATCCACCTCCTAGAGGGAACTCCCTTTCACCTCAGGCAATTGTGCCCCCTACTATTACAAATTCCATCCAGCCTTCGCTCAATAACAATATCTCTCCTTCTTGTGCATGATATCCTTCTTTCAATCCATCTCTTTAACAACCCCGTATTCTTAAAGTTGTATCTATCAAACAACTAATCATGCCCTATTCTTCATTATTTCTTCTCTTGCTTTGGTTCTCTTGGTTCGTTATGTGTGCCAACTCAAATCATAATCAGTCGAAGTAGGGATTGAATCGAAAGCGTAGATGCCATTGAACGTATGGTTCTCCATTATTGTATGAGTTGTCTGGCCACTGGAGAAGCTTAATTCGTATCTAGTAAGGTATGGTGCTTTTAGGTCCACCTCATCCCTTCGTATTGGAACTACTTCTATCCCGTTGATTATTGAAGTCGGGCACCCCTTTTTTTTTGCCTTCTAGTGTTTTATCGCCCCTTTCCAATAATAATTGGGGTCTGGCCTTATCCCATTCTTCTATCTACTCCCAGTAAGGGTGGTTATGGGGCTGATCCAGATGAGGGGTGTTGCTTAAAGAATATTTACGTATTTAGAATCCTTTCATCCGCCTGGTCTATTATATCTCCAATCGTAAGCAGTTGATTCCCTACCCACACAGAGAAGTGATACCAATACCTATCATTTGGATACGGATTTGAGTATTCTTCCGCAGTTCCTAATATATGGGGGGAGTACCAAAAATAGATCATTGAGCCTGTAATAAATCAGATATATTATAGAAGTACCGATAGGAGTGGCCTACTACTGGAGGATTGGCTAGTATCTATTCATAATGGCTCCCAAGTCGAGTTATGCATTTTACTCACCTTTTCCCCTATTCTTATTCTTATGCCTATTATGTGGAAGCATCTTGGTTTCATAATTGGGGAGGAGGGCATTTAGTTGGGTTTGGTCAAGTAGGTTATGGTTGACGGGAGTTAGTCACTGAGCGTCCATCCACCGATGGAATTGTCTGTTCATAAGGGTGTATTGACAGGAGGATGGGTTAGTAGCCCACCCTGGTGGGAGGGCAAGTGAGTGTCTATCCGCTCCTTGGGTTTAGGGTCCTTGGAAGAGTCTCAAGAAGTATATATGGTGGGTCCGGTCTCGAGTGGTAGGATTAAGGGCTTGACTTTGCTATCCCTGTGGTAACGTAAGGCTGGAAGCGGAGTACCGATCTATTGATGTGGTTAGTGTAGCAGGCTTCCTTCTCCGGATTGTCGGAGGTACTATATTAGCTAAAGAGAGAATCACCCCAAAATAAAAATGATGGTCGAATCCTACTCTATAAAAGATCTAATATCCTATTGTTGTTTCTTCGGAGTCAGGGAACTTTCTATAGTTTGGAATAAGCGATGGTTGTCCAGCTCCCCCACTAGGGCTGAGGCAAACGTTCCTGGGTGAGGGATATAAAGTGGGAAGGATAGGGGGTTGTAAGTATAGGACTAGACTCTAGTCGTTGGCCCTTGGGCCGAATCAATCGTTCTTGTGCGGTGGATAAAATGTACCCTCCCTTGTTGATGGGGGTCCATTGGGCTTGAACTGGAGGTACGGTTGTAGGGCATGAGTAGTAGGGCGATAGTAGGAGGTTGATAGTAGGAGGATTACTTGTTTGAGTATTACTCTATCCTTGTGGAGGGTTAACTAGTTGTATCTTTCCTTAGATATATAGATCACTTGATGAAGTGTTGCTTCCTTATATTGAAGTAACTAGAGAGAGAGAGAAGAAAGAAAATAAAGCGTAATTACTGTTATAATAGCAGCATTTTATGCTTTGCTCAGTGCAAGGCTCTGTAACGTTATAGGCGAAGCTACTTGAAGAGTAAGCCCCCCCTTATTAAAGGTCTTGATAAACCCTCTCATTTTGAATTGAGGGGAAGAAATACCGGCCTAATTTAGACTCTCTTTACATACAAGCTTCTGGTACAATTTTTTAGGTACCCCGTAACGACCCAGCTCCATCCATCTACTTAGATAGGGAATTATTGATGTATCTCTCCTAACTACCTACCTTCATGAGATTGATTGAATGACCTAACCTCCATGTATACTTGAGCTAGTATTCTAGGTTGGTCAACCTATCCTAACCCAACTTACCTCAGGCTTACCCAATGCACCTAATCAAAATAAAAGGATCTAATGACCGCTAACACCTCTACCCTAAGCCCCCTAATAAAAGCTAAGGAAAGAGCCCTCCTAACAGCTACAGCCTCCCCTAAGCGTGCCCCTCTACCCACCCTCACAGCCTTCCCTAATGCTCCTAAACCCAACTCATTCAATAGGGTAATGGAAACCCTTTAGCCATCAGGAAGGTAGGCATACAAACAATTTCACAACGGAGGAATGGTCAGTTCAGGTCCTTATCCCTACTGCAAGTTGTCTACTTGAAAGAGAGAGGGAGTTCACTTCTACCTACTAGAAGTAAGCCTCGTTCTACGACCTTCTTATTGCAGTCCCTAAATTTCTTACATGAACTGGAAGAAGATGATGAATCACCATATTCCTGTCAATCGGCCGTACTCATTTGAAAGAGTAAGTGTTTTCTACCACCGTTTGATTGTAGCAAAAGCATCCTCCTGCTCATTCTATTCATCCCGGCATAATCCAACCTCTTCCTTAGACATATAGGGAATATGGCGAATAATCTTTATTGACGCTTAATCAAATAGATAGTTGTGGTTTTACCCATGGAATGACAATAGAAGAACGTCACGGGAGGGAGTTGCGGAGTCTGGTTTAGGACTATGCGGTAAATAAGGAAGCGCTTTTGGATCACTTGTAAACACCATAATTACCCGAATTCTATAGAAAGGAAATGGAAATGACCCCCTATTATGATTCCCTATTGTCTTCTGGTCACAGAGTTGTTTTGTTTCTTTGGTTCCCATTTATCTCGGTCTATTTTTGCCATTCCTGTCCGATAAGATGAAGGAACTTCACTTGGTTAGAGGGAGGAGGAATCACGAGGGCTAGAGAGACACACGCATAAAGAAGTTATGTCTGAATTACCCAATTTTAGACCGGGGAACTAGGACTGAGAGGGGTAAAGGATAACTAGGCATGAATGTATAGAGGGAAAGTGGATAGGGAAAGGGTAACTAACCATGTAGAAACCGAATGGGCATGCGAAAACACCAATATCGTCCCGCCGATGGGAGCGCAAACACGGGACAGGAACGGCGGTGGAAGAGGACCTACAATGTGTTCCATGAAGGCCGAGTGAAGGGGAGCCAAGTACGACCCCAAACACGTGGTGTGTGATGAAAATATCCTGAATTTCGGCCATTCATTAATCGAGGAAACTTAACAGTGTTTCCAGTTCTTCGTTCTGACAAATGCTAGTGGATAGATTGACCCAGAGAAATGAGATAGATTTCTCATTTTGTTCTAAAACCTTCCATATATCGCAGGCGGGCATCGGACATCATTTTTACCTCGATCATCGAATCACAGGCCTCGTGATCTGGAGTCAGAGTAGGAGTAGAAGTCAGAATAACGTAGAAGAAGGAACTACATCGAAACAGCATTAAATCTAGCCTCGTAGGCAAGAAAAACTGGTCACATGATCGATCAAGGTGAAATCACATGATGTTGCTCCTAAAATTAGATCTGGCATCAAATCCGTAGCGAGATCGACCGGATTTACCCGTTATTACTATTCATTGACCGGAAAACATTGATTTGAAAATAGCTACATCATATAATGTATATGGATGGAATAGCTAATTCAATCTAAAATCTGTACTGGGATTGAAAATACAGAAAACCATAATGTGATCACGAGGTACGTAAAGTGAATCGCCCCAAAAAGGGCGAGGGTGTGTAAGCGAACTCTCGACCGGAGGGAGAGGTACATTAAGTGACTCACCCGTTATGGGGGAGGAACGGGTCAACAATCAACGATTCGGGAACACAGGCCTAATCACTCATATTACATATTGAATCTCGTTCACTCGGTTCAAGGATTCATATACGAGATCAGACCGTAAAGATTGGCTATCCATATAGCACGAGCCATTAATAATGACATCCAAAGGAAAGGATAATGGTAGATTTGAGAATGAGAAAGCCTGGTCCTACCCATACCTAGAGTAATGGTGGAAATGTAACTAAATGGTAATGATGGGGTTGAAAATCTTCCCAATCAGAGATAGTATGGTTACCCCACTCTGATTTTGGTAGGGTGCTAACAAGAGGAGACCAAGATGCATGCGAGGATCCACTCCCTTTTTCTGTTAGGAGAGAAGAAGCAGTTAGAATAGTGAAAATAGTATAAGACTGTTCCCTTATCTAACAGTCAATCCAGTACGAACTCACTCCCTTTTCGAGAAGGATTTATGATTTTTCCGCTTCGTATTCCCTTTAACAAGAGAGAATGATGTAGTTAATTCCACACCTACCTTTGGAGGGAGGTTTGGTTGAGCCTCAAGTAGATGTCTGCCCATGAAGGAGGGGTACATTGTCACATTAAGAGAGGGTTTTACCAATAACTAAATCATTTCGATCATTCCAAGTAGATCATTTCTATATTAACCAAATCTAAACTATGCTCGTGAGGGGTGAATAGTTTCTGGTTAGAGGAGAAAGCAGCCTATATAATAATACCAAGGAGCCACACCTAGGTATGGTAGGTATCTGAGAGGCCAATGAATGATATCGAGAAGCCAACGTCACTTATTTTCCCACCCCACCTTCGTCACAAGGCCGTAAGTATACAAAAGGTATATTGAATTAGGGCTTTTTGATAACTCTCTAAAGTAAAGAAAGAAAGTATATAGTAATTATACACTTCGTGCAACTGTTAGACTAATTTAAGGGTGGGGAATAATACACTTTCCATCCATAAAGACTGGTTTGAAGCTCTACTCAGGCAGGTCTTGCCACCCATAAATAAATAAAGACAAGTGTAATTCAAATAAAAAAAGAAATAATTACCAACATCTCTTATTAGTTCTAAAACCCCTATTCTGGAATTTTTCCATGTTCTTGGACTTTATGTTCTTACCATCCATGTTACTTCCAGTTATGCCCCTAGAATTGGGTTTCCAACATGAATTGGAGAACAAGACTCCCTCCTGGGCTCTCAATCAACCAAACCATAGCTATGTTAGACATCTAATAGTACACAAAGGAAGGATTACTAATCCATTGAGTTTCACCCACCATCAGTATAGGAAAAGGACACAGAGGCAAGAGCAGATCCAAATCGAGTAGCTTCCCTCGTTGGCCGAGTGAAAGCATTAGTTTAGAGAAAATATCCACTTGGACTTCCTGGCTAGAGATCGAAATCAAGGTCCACCACTTCTACTATTGATTCGACAGTCCCAAACTCATGTCACCTTGTTCAAGTGTTTCCATCCATCAAGGAGTTTATTATTAAGTCTTCCTTTGGAGAGTTTTCTTCTTCTCCTGAGACAGGTCGAACACTAAGGTAGTCAGAGGCAATCGTAGCTTATTTCCCTATCGGTCGAGTGGCTTCTGCTCCTCGCCCCGGGCAACAAATCAAATATCTCTAGGCATCTACCTTGTATTCAAGTGACCGAAGTCCCATGATCTTTCAACGGAAAAGGAGCCCATCATCTATGGGAATTCAATCCGTAGGATTCGAAGGTAGCTACTCTTTTTCATCTTCCATCCAGGGTGGACCTTGGGTAGGGCCAATCATAAAAACACTATAGATCTCGTTAATTCTAAGGAGGAGAAGGCTTCTCCACTTGGAAGGGCTTAACGAAAAATATATATGTATAAATTTGCTGAATAATGAATAATTATCCACCAAGACTATCTTGATCACATACAATTCAAATTTATATGCAACACATAATCTCTTCCACTCATATCAACTCAGATCATCACACATGCGGAAATAAAATCAAGCGATAACACATCAAATCATCATACACATTAACACAGTATGTATGGGGAAAGCTTATAGCTGAAAACCCCGCAGCTATTGTGTATATTATAATGGATAAATCAAGTAACAAACTCATTACAATACTCCTCACAAGTACTCAGTACTTTCTCATACAGTTACCCACAATCTAGCTCAGTTTTGAACAGGTTACTGGTTCAAAACTCACCGCCAATTGCCTTGCCTCTATTGCGCAATCCAGGCTTGTCTATATAGAGATCCAAGGTTCGAATCTCCTTGGCTTGACTGCACAATTGTCATGGAAAAATCCTCCAAGTGTGGTGCAATTCTCATGCACAACTGATGTCGCCACCGATAGCTAACTCCACCCTTTCATCTACCTCTTTCACTGGTCTCCACTGAACTGATCATGCACTGTAGTGAACTGATGTGTTCTTGAGTTGAATAATGAGTAACTAATTAATGAATTAAATAATATTTAATTCACTCCACTCATAACTAATTGATTAGCTAGTTAAACTAATCTCAACCAGTTCAACTAAAATAAACAGAACACAACTCCACTAGCTGTCTCATTAACTCCACCAAACTTCTGCCACTGAAGTCCTAACTGAAGTCAACCATGCATGATGCCATCAAACCCTAGGAATAGCGTAATTCCTCCGTCAGATGCATGAGCCACTTCCAAGGCTCGAACTGAAGTGCTCCAAGAGAGTAAACTGAAGTTTATAGTCTAAATATTATTAAGGGTAAATAATATTTGACTTCCCTATTTTAAGGAGAGGCAGTCTAAAAATAGACTTCGACCTCTTTGACCTAAAAATAGAGTCTCATCTATTTTTTCCAACATGACCAATGCTCCAAGAATCTCAAACTGGAATCCCCGAACCATGCTCCATATGTCTAAAAATAGACATAGTCTAAAAATAGATTTTGCGCCAGAATTTGCCTGCGGGCCCACTTGGTGATGGCGACTTCATTTCACCAAGCTCCATCATCTTGTTGCATTTTCAACACTCCCTCTCAGCAAGATATGGATTATCTGCAACCCCTATCCTACCTCTGTGGAATTCGAACTTGCTCCTGGTGAGCGCCTTCGTCAGGATGTCGGCATCCCGATCCTCCGTGGGAACATATGAAAGCATCATGATTCTCCGCTGAACACAATCTCTGATATGATGGTACCTGATGTCGATGTGTTTGGACCTATCATGAAATATTGGATTAGCTGAGAGCTTGATGCAGCTCTGGTTATCACAGTAGATCACTGTAGGCTCCAAATGCAACCTGAACAAACCTGCGAGGATCTTCCTCATCCAAATAGCCTCGCATGCAGCCAAGCTAGCTGCCATGTACTCGGCCTCTTCTGAACTGAGTGCCACGGATCTCTGCTTCCTGCTGTACCAGGAAACTGCTGTCGACCCAATGCTGAAAACTCCTCCAGAAGTGCTCTTCCGGTCCGTTGGACTCCCTGCCCAATCTGCATCAGTGAAACCAGAAAGCTTCGCTCCATCCTCCTGTTTGTACCATAGACCATATCCCGATGTGCCTCTGATATAGCGCAATACATGCTTGCCCGCCTTCCAAAAGAGCTTGGTAGGCTTAACCATAGCTTGCGAAAGCCGGTTAACTGCATAGCATATATCGGGTCGAGTATTGACCAAATACATCAACGACCCCACCAACTGTCGATAGACAGTGGCATCCACTACCTCCTCCGAAGTAGCATCTCCCTTCCTCCATCCTCCAGGAAGAGGGGTATCAACAGGCTTGCAACCTTGCATGTTGAACCTCTCCAGAATCTCCCGGGCATACTTGCCCTGAGAAACAAACAGTCCTCCACTGCGCTGCCAAATCTCCAATCCCATGAAATAATGAAGGATGCCCAGGTCCTTCATCTCAAACTCTCGTGCAAGATCCTCCTTGCATGAAAGTATCAACTGCTCGTCGCCAGTCAAAATCAGATCATCTACATACAGTACGATGATCAACAGCTTCCCCTCCACCACAATCCGGTACAGGTTTGGATCCGCCTCACTCTTGGAGAATCCAAGCCCGGTGAAGTAGCTGTCTATCCGAGTGTACCAAGCACGAGGTGCTTGCTTCAGCTCGTACAGTGCTCTCTTGAGTCGGCACACATGCGACTCACTGCTGAAGATCTCAAAACCTTCAGGCTGCTCTATGTACACCTCTTCCTCAATAACTCCATTGAGGAATGCAGTCTTCACATCCATCTGATGAATGTGCCACCCCATCTGCGCTGAGAGAGCAAGGATCATCCGTATAGAAGAGTACCTTGCGACAGGTGAAAGGTCTCCTCATAATCGATCCCCTCAATCTGTGAGAAGCCACGGGCGACAAATCTCACCTTGTACTTCTCCACACTCCCGTCAGCCGCCCGCTTCACTTTGTAGATCCATCGCAAACCCACCACTGATTTCCCTTCCGGTCTTGGGACAATCTCCCATGCACTGTTTCTGACGATCGAATCATATTCTTCGATCATGGCATCTATCCATGCGGGTTCCTCCACAGCTTCCTTCAAAAGAGGATGGCTCCGTCACAACACATCGACTCACAAGAGCCATGTATCCAGTGTACCGATCCGGTGACTGCCTCTGTCTGCGCTGTGTTGTAGGTGGTCCTACAACCTTCTCTGCATCTCGAGCTAGTCGCTCAGCTTCTGTAGTGCGCATGCACCCTCTGATGGTTGGCGCTGCATGGGTGGTTTCTTCCACCTCCTGAACTTCCTCTTGTGGCCGATCCACATCTGGAAGCTCCTCCTTAGGAACTAACAGCTCCTCATCTGCATGCAAGTGTAGCTCCCTCTCAAGCAAACACTACATGGCTTTCTCCTCCTGAAATTTTATATCCCGTCGCACAACAGTCTTGCGACTGTCTGAAAAATACACCCGATAGTTGTGAGGTGTATCAGTGTACCCCACAAATATTCCAACCTCAGCAGTTGGATCCAGCTTCCTTCTCGCATCCTTCGTCACATGCATGTAGACAGAAGAACCAAAGATCCGCAAATGGGAAATATCAGGCCTCTTGCCAGAATAAGCCTCCTCTGGTGTACTCATGCCAAGAACCTTGTGAGGACAACGGTTCTGCACATACACTGCTGTATTGCATGCCTCAGCCCACAAGTGAAGGGGTAGGCCCCGATCATGCAACATCGCCCGTGCAGCACCCACGATCGTTCTGTTCTTCCGCTCAGCCACCCCGTTCTGCTGTGGGTTATGGGGTGCGATGAGCTCTCCCCGAATCCCTTCTGCGCTGCAGAACTCCTTGAATTCAGCCGAGATGAATTCACCACCGTTATCACTCCTTAGAGCAATCACCTTCTTCCCCGAATCCTTCTCGACCAGTGCTTTAAACTCACAGAACTTCGCGAATGTATCGCTCTTCTTCTGCATGAAGAAGATCCAGCACTTTCAAGAGAAATCATCAACAAAGATCACATAATACTTGTGATTTGCTGTCGAAGCAACTGAGAAAGGACCACACACGTCTATGTGAACTCTCTCAAGGATCGTCGTGGCGCGACTATCCTTCTCGTGAAAGGTGGATTTCACATACTTCCCTAAAGTACACCCCTTGCCCTGATCTGACTACGCAAGAGTGCCCTTAGGAAGCCCAGTAGAAATCTGCTGCAGAATCTTCAAAGCTCCGTGGTGAAGGTGGCCCAATCTCCTGTGCCAAAGTTCGCCCTCATCATCTCGGCTCACCACTTCTCCCGCTTTGCATGCCATAGCTGCGCAACCATCTACCTGCAATTGATAAAGGTTCTTAGTTCGAACCCCTATCTTCCGGGTCTCTCCAGTAGCCTTACTGCGCAGGAAGGCTTTTCCTTCGCTGAATACCACATCATATCCCTTATCCTCCAACATCGCCACAGAAATCAGGTTCTTCTTCAATCCAGGTACATGCATGACATCCTTCAAGACAAAGGGTTTACCAGACTCCCTCTGAAAGGATATGGTACTGATACCAGTCGCACTGTATCTACCATCATCGCCCATCTCGATGTGCACACCCAAATATTTGTCCTCCAGATCTGAGAACAACTCCCGATCTCCCGTCATATGAAATGACGCACCGCTGTCCAAGAACCATACCAATCCCATCACACTTGAAACCAAGCATGCGATCAGTGAAAAGTCAAGCTCGAACTGTGAAGCCAAAGCTTCTCCATCTGCAGATCTTCCCGCTTGCTTGTTCTTCTTCTTCTTTGGACAATTGGTAGCATAATGTCCGTGATCATGGCAGTGAAAGCACTTCACTTTCGCCATATCCTACTTCTTTCCCTTTGCACCAGAATGAGAGGTTTTCTTACCCTTCCCTTTCTTTGCTTTGGCCACCAAAGCGCAATTTTCTTCATCAGCTCCCTTTGATGAAGATCCATCTCGAGTAGTCCTCCTTATCTCCTCTTGCATGAGATCTGCCCAAAGGCGCTCCCATCCCGGCAGCTTCTCCCGACCATTGAAACTATCTTGATATGAGTGCCAAGCCTTCAGAAGACCAAGGAGAGCCAGGTCGACCATGTCCTCGTCTTCGACAGTCACCCCCACACTTCCCAGCTCATCTCTGCATTGAGTGAACTTCGTGAGGTATTTGGCGATACTGTCGCCTTTCTCCATCTTGATGTTCCCGAGCTTATCTTTGAGCGCCAGCTTCCTTTGGTCGCTCTTACTCTGGAATAGATCCGTCAAAGCTTTCCACATTAAATATGGAGTAGCCTTTCCATGCAGGCTGGATACAATATGATCCTCGACGCCCTCCAACAGGATCCTTCGACACTTCGCCATCTTCTTTTGCCATGCTTCGACTTCAGCAGGATCAGTGGGCTTTTGGACATCCGTATCTACGAACTCCTTCAGACCATTATCTTCTAATACTGCCTCCATGCGATCCTTCCATGCAACATAATTCGAACTGCCTTCAAGAGCATATTCGAGTCGCAAACCGTTGAAAGACATTTTCAACACTGGCACCAAGAAAACAAAACTGCTGCAAAACTTCGAATTCCACCTCAAATCTCAACCGCTCTAGATCGCGAGAACAAATTATTTCTAGCACAGAGATTGACTGCAAGGGGCGTTTACCAGACCTTTCACTTTCCGAAGAAAGATGAATCCGAAGGCTACCTGGCCTGCATGCAGACTCTGTCTACCGAAATAAGTTTGTAATCACTGTGATGATCAATCTGAACTTCAATAGCTCTGATACCATGTATAAATTTGCTGAATAATGATTAATTATCCACCGAGACTATCCTGGTCACATACTATTTGAACTTCATACACAACACATAATCTCTTCCACTCAGATCAACTCATATCATCACACATGCGGAAATAAAATCAAGCGATAACACATCAAATCATCATACACATTAACACAGTATGTATGGGGAAAGCTTATAGCTGAAAACCCCGCAGCTATTGTGTATATTATAATGGAGAAATCAAGTAACAAAGTCAGTACAATACTCCTCACAAGTACTCAGTACTTTCTCATACAGTTACCCACAATCTAGCTCAGTTTTGAATAGGTTACTGGTCCAAAACTCACCGCCAATTTCCTTGCCTCTATTGTGCAATCTAGGCCTGTCTATATAGAGATCCAAGGTTCGAATCTCCTTGGCTTCACTGCGCAATCATCATGGACAATTCCTCCAAGTGTGGTGCAAAACTCATGCACAACTGATGTTGCCACTGATAGCTAACTCCACCCTTTCATCTACCTCTTTCACTGGTCTCCACTGAACTGATCATGCACTGTAGTGAACTGATGTGTTCTTGAGTTGAATAATGAGTTACTAATTAATGAATTAAATAACATTTAATTCACTCCACTCATAACTAATTGATTAGCTAGTTAAACTAATCTCAACTAGTTCAACTAAAATAAACAGAACACAACTCCACTAGCTGTCTCATTAACTCCTCCAAACTTCTGCCACTGAAGTCCAACTTAAGTCAACCATGCATGATGCCATCAAACCCTTGGGAACCACGTGATTCCTCTGTCAGATGCATGAGCCACTTCTGTAGCTCGAACTGAAGTGCTCCAAGAGAGTAAACTGCTGTTTATAGTCTAAATATTATTAAGGGTAAATAATATTTGACTTCCCCGTTTTAAGGAGAGGCAGTCTAAAAATAGACTTCGACCTCTTTGACCTCAAAAATAGAGTCTCATCTATTTTTACCAACATGACACATACTTCAAGAATCTCAAACTGGAATCCCCGAACCATGCTCCATATGTCTAAAAATAGATTTTGCGCCAGAATTTGCCTGCGGGCCCACTTGGTGATGGCGACTTCATTTCACCAAGCTCCATCATCTTGCTGCATTTTCAACAATATAAGCAGGGGAAGGAATTGAGGCTTCAAAGGTTGGATGACTAACCGAATGGATAGCAGTAGGAAACAAAGAGGGTAGGTAGGAGTCAAGGTGGACTCATAAACTGGTTCTGGGCCTTGGGTAGTTCAAAAATATTTCCGTAAGTGGTCACTAAGAGCTAATCCCCTGTGTACCTTCCTAAAGAAGAAGGTCAACAGGTCCATGAAAACCCCTTGAATGGACATACTTTCCCAGTATGGTAAGAGCTCTTAATAGGAGAGTTCGAAAAAGAATGAATCTGAACAAGGCTTACTCCGTTGAGGGGATTTGAAGCCGTGATAGTCATTTAGACAGACTCCAATGGTTTCCTAAAGTGAAGGTGAATCAAAGCTCTTCCATCTGATATTTCCTAAGCGCTGCTCACTCGATGGGAAGCCTTTACCTGGTTTACGGATCAGATGGATGTAGGGGCAAGGAGGTTGATGAATAGTATGTGAACCGTAGGCCCCAGGGGAGTGGTGCCAAGAAGACACAGTGTGCCAGCCAATAGGGCAACACCAGCAAAAGGATCCTAGAGATGGATGGCACGGTGAGGTCAGACCAAGTGGGCTTGCTTTAGGTGAGACACAAAGGCCAATAGAACCAACAGGACCTTGGTGGGGCATACGAATCCTACCCTTGCCCTTAAGATGGATTGACGAAGATCTGAGATAGATGGAGATGCTACCTTCAGAAGATATGACTTCGTTAGTTCTGGGTTAGTCTTATTTTAACCAACCAGTGAGGACTGCCTGGATTAGAATATGAACCACATGGGAAAGTCAATCTACCCTTCGGGGCACGAGTTCGGGGGAAGGATAAGATTAGGGTGTAAGTAGGTAAATTCAAAAGAAGGAAGGTAGAAAGAGAGAAGGAAGGCAGGGGTTACGTGTTGATCCATCTAATATAATAAGAATCTAATATAATAGTAATAGATCATTTCAAAATCTATTAATAAGTATTCATACAGGTGAGTGGAAAACCTCCTAAAAGGCCATTTCCATGCATTTTCTCGCCACTTTAGCCACATGTTGGGGTGTTATCTCCTCCATTTTCATTAAGTAGCCTACCTTGCCCTTTACCGTTACCACCGATCCACCTGCTCCACCAACCTAAAGACTTACTGAACCTATGCTGCCCCGCACTTTTAGCCCTTTGCGTCTGCTTTCCATAGAGCTTTCGGTTGGATCACCTGACAGCATTCACAAGCCTGGTAATCACACTTTCTTTAGGATACTGCCGAGTACCACTACGACCTTTTGGTTGGGTACCTATGACCTATTGTTCCCACTGAGGAGCCTTTCCAATCATATTCATCCATTAAAGCCTACTGCAAGGACATAGACCTTCCTACTTGCAATAACTAGCGCTTGCCTTCCACTTAGTACCGCTTGAATTAATTGCTTCATCGCTACTGCATCTTATTGGGTCAGGATTAGACCAGCCAACCTTACCCTTCTCTTACTGCCTTCACCCTAGGACGACAGAGTCCCTTACCAACCAATTCAGTCAAGCTTAAAAGGAGCAATATCAGTAGGGTACAACATCTATGAACCCCTACCTTCTTACCATACAACCTTCCCACTTGAAAGGAATAGTCCTAGCTTATACCTAGACCCAACACTTCATTTATCTACCATATTCCCTCTCTTGTAGCAACAGGATTAATCTTACCCTTCCCTTACCCCCCCACATGTAGAACCTTACCTTAGTTAAACCTTCTTATAACACAACTTTTTTAGTTTCCTTTTATATACATATTTTCGTACCTCTCCCCTTGGTCGAGTCACTTTACGTACCTCTCCTTTAGTTGAGAGTTCGCTACCTCACCCTTGTTTTCAAATTCATAGAATTTTCTCTTTATCAGGATAAAAGGCCAGGGGCCCTTTTGGATCTTATCAAATTTGGGGCCAATCCATGCCCATAGGATTGATACATTATCTCTTGCATGATTACTCTATCGGTGACTTACATAGGTAATAGGTGAGGAGGCTTTTGGATTCCATAAAATCTTATGTATGTCCCTTCATGTGTCAAGTACTAGTCACCCAGACTTCCAATCACTGCCTCTGCTTGCTCAGTTATGCAGGGAGCTTTATTTTCAAACAAGAGATTGTACAATGAATTAATTGCATATTTTAGTATATTCATGCTTGTACGTGTGCTCCCACATGGTATTGAAATACACATGGACAGGGCCCTTGCTTTGATCCTAGCTCCATCTGAGACCAGGAAATTCATTAGATGCACAGACAGCATCTATCGAATTATTTGAAGTATTGAACAACTTTATCTATGTTGGATGAAAGTATAGTTGCCCAATTGAATACGGATCCTCTCACTACAATCTCACTAATGACATACATCCAATAATCTCTGCGAGAGGTTCCATCTGGTTCCCCATATAACCTAGAAAATAAAAATACAACAATTTTGTATGGCTTCTTGAGGCAGGATGTCGCGTACACTTGTGTGGCCCTGGTTCTAAATGCTTTTCCATCCATCCACCACTCCTTGAGGATTGTTGTTGGGGCTAAATGAGAATAAACCATCCTTATCCAGTTAGTATTGAGATTAACCTCAGTTGTTGGGAATAGACATCTAGAAACAAGGTGAATTTCCTGGTAACCTCCTATGGGTGATCCCTTCTGATCAACTATCCATTTGTTCTTGGAATCTATTTGATCAATCAACCAACCAATCACTTCTTAACAGGGGAAAACAATAGGCTTAGCTATAGCCTTCTGTAGCCCAGATCTGGAAATGTTCTTGTAGATGGTTTCATAGGCCTTGTCATCATCTTTCAGACTGCTCAGTTCAATGAATTCTTCATTGTTTCAAATTTGGAAAAGTTTTCCCCAGTAGTTGTAAGTACTCTCATCAATCTTACAGGTGGTATCTCCCACTATGACAGGAACTTGGCTTGATGCAACTGAGTCCTTGGGAGCCTTATCCAATCCTTTACTTGTCTTATTCATCCTTTTTGAGGCCATCTTTTTTGCTACCCACTAGACAAAGTTAAAGGAAGAAGGCCCCCTCCTCAGGAGGTTCAACAAACACATGCATTACATTAGGAATTATTAATGAAATATGTATGATGGTACCTCTTAAGTCTCGCACCATTGACTACTCTTTTTAGTAGTTTTCCTTGGAGTGTTTTTAGCTGTACAAATCCATTAGCTCTTGTGTTCTCAATTATATAAGGTCTAAGCCAAGTTGTTTTCAGTTTTATTGGCTTGCCCTTTAATTTTCTATCATACAGAAGTACTAGATCTCAATTGCCAAATTTTATCTTTCTTAAGTGCCTACCATGCCATGCTTTTTGTTGTTGTTTTTGGACTTCCTAATGATGTAAAGATATCAGCCTTTATTCTTCCAACTTGTGTATTTTAGACAGTTTATCTTCCTGTCCTTTGGCTAAGACGAACTTTCATACTTTGGCCACTCTTTTAGCATCAGCACTAAAGTGGATTGGCACCACTGCCTCCTGTCCATAGACTAATTGAAAAGGATTTTTTTTCGTCAACATTTTATATGTAGTCCTTTATGCCCAAAGAATAGCAGGTACTTTGTCATCCCAATCTGACCAGTCCACAATACACATTAAACAAGCAAGCAGTGGTAGCACGAGTGTTTCTTGGTCGAGTGGATCTAGTTGAACCAGAAGATCCAGCAGCATATCTAGTAACATCTTGTTATCCAACATCTCTTTCTGTTCTAGTGCACCCAACAGCAGTTTTCCTAGCATCCTTTATATCATATATAGACGAAGAATTGCTCACCCCACTTGATTAGGAATGAAAATTCGAAAATAATTCCCCATCATTAACAACTTCCTTCCCGACCGACATGAAGTAAGTAAGCTCTTCGCCTTCGAAACCTTGACCTTGACAAGCCCCTTCGAACAGACTTGGTTGCAGGAATAAAGTGAGTCTTAAAGATGAGGCATTCATCTTGGAATGGCAAAGACGGAATGGAGAAGTAATGATGCGGCTATACACTGCCTTCCCACGCACCCTGTGATAAAGGCATTGACACCCCCTTCTTTGATCTCTTTACATTTTTACGCACCTACCACTAGGCCTACAGATCTGTACCTATGTACCTACCACTAGAAATTCAACCTGCTCTTCCAGAGTAAGCTGCACGAATTGCAATTGATAGAGTAAAAGCATCAGAGATAGAAGTCAGGGCCAAGGCACCAGTAGATAAAGCATTGGTTTCAACAAATAGAGTAAAGATCCAATTCCAGCGCTTCTGCCTTTTTCCAGTGCTCCTGCCTTTGTAGGAGGGATGTACATTTACGTTCCTAAAAAAAAGTAGCGTTCAGGAATCCCTTGCACACGTGCTTTTGGATGTGCTTTTGGATGTTCCTACATATGCCCATGTTCCTTCTCTTCACTGCCTGCGTTTAGGAAAAGGATGACTTCTCAGCGAGGTTCCGAAATCTGCATGTGTTCCTACGTCCCTTATTTTTCCTAGTGAGGTTTTGGAATCTACACGTGTTCCATCATTCTTTTTATAAGTAAAAGAAAGAGATCCTCCGACTTAGGCTCTTAATATATAAGAAATGTCAGGCATATCCTGATGTTCAAAGTAACTATGTTCCATAATCTGCTAGTGTTCCTACAAGCATTATTCCAACAGTAGCTTAGTCCCTAAAGATCGGTGTTCCTATGGTCCCAAGAGAGAAATACAGATAGCTTAGTTCCGGATATTGTTGAAGCGATGGAAGCGGCATTCGCGCAAGAAGTTTACAACCTAGCTTAATCCATTTAATAACCAGTCAATACAGTAGACCCAGAATCCATTCCAGGGCCATAGCCCGCTATTTAAGATCCAAATCACCAGTCGAAGAAGCACCTAAGGCAAAGTCAACTAGAGTATAGACAAAGATAAGGGTAGATAGAGTCTCAGTTCAATACTTTATTTAATGGCTGGGACATAGCTGACAGGGCTTACTTTATTGAATGCATGGAATTGGGATCTCTCTCGCATGCACATATCTCTATCAGGAGAGCAACCTATCTATCTACTATATGAAAACTTCTATTCTCGTTGGTAAGAGTGGAAAAATAATAATAATAATTAGCATAGCCTGGAGCAGGAGGAGTTGTACACAGAGCATCACATATTTTTATGCCTATTCATCATCATCCCTATCTCCATTGTCCTTAGGAGTGTCATTACTCACATCCTTGCCAGCGGGTGGATCCAAGGATCAATTCGTTGGTGTGGTAGGTTCATTTCGTCATCATTTCGTGACCAACCAACACTGTTATGGATAACAACTTTCTATTTCCGGTCGGAAAGGATCCAAAAACATAACTAGGCGAAACTTACTCAATGGAGGGTAACACCTTATAGGCTCACTAAGAACACCAACCCGCTCACCATAGTAGTTGCTTCACTGGCTGACCCGGAAAGGGATGGTAGGAGCTGATTAATGAGCTCGTTGGTTCCAGTGACACCTGCAAGGAATGAGCTTGTTGGTCTTGTCCTTTACTTAGGCTTGCTTACTAGTCATTCAATAGGTTGTCTTATGAGATTTCTATCGGGTCTTGTATGCCCGAAGCAAGGAACTTACTAAACCTCAACTACCACATGTTCATATATAGCAGCAATAATAGTTCTAAGACTAGGTAGCTATTATCTATTATATGACTGGTTCCCTATTAACAGGATAATAATATATATTAGATTAGTTCTAATATATGATAGGAATATAGCATTGTATAATATATTAATATAGTATATAACTTATTATATAATAGGTTATCTAATATTGTGTTAACTATTATCTATTATACTATATACATACCTCGCTCATACTGTATTATATAGTTAATAATAGGATTATTTTATATATATAGCTAAGCTATTATATATAAGGATTAATAGTTTATAAGGACTAGTATTATTAGCTAATCCTACTATAATATTGACTACTATTATGGATATATAGAGTAGTAATGCTAGAGGCCATAGTAAGATTCAATAATAACATTCTCTGGAGAACCCCTAGCCAATATGGGAGTGTAAGCCTAATATAGCTCCCCTCCTTCTCAGTAATATGTGTAGGGGTGTTGGGTAATATGTGAGGGGTGTAATGCTAATTAATGTAGCTCTGACTCATACAACTAGAATCAAAAGGAAGGATCTTGCTCGAATAAGTGTAATATCTCAAAAGGGAGAATGCAGTAATACTGAAACACAATATAAGAACTGCAACTAAGTAAACAATAAATCTAAAGAAAAAATCAGAATATATAGAGAAGCTGAGCCATTTTATTATATGGAGATGAATCAGTTACACAATGTACAAAAGATGAGTAGATCTAGCCCAAGAGATGGCCTAGAATCACCCTACAATGATGCTACAACTAGCACTGCGTAACTGGTGAGCTTACAGGAAGCAATACTGCGTTGTCCCTTCTCCTGCTGATATACATGAAAATGTTGCAACAGGAAATGCAGATCTAGGGAGCTTCGGAGCTCTGATGATGCCAAGATTCAAGATCTGGCTAATGTGATGGGAACCCAAGATAACCCAGAAAGGATTTTCCAGATCTACAACTTTGGAAAATCACCCTCCTAGGGTTTGATCCTTTGACTGTTGGGTTATATAGATCTGATCCAAAGATGGCTGAAATATGTTCTACAAACATATCTGAGCTTTGAGGGTTGATCTCTCCTTCAGATCTACAAGATAGGAGCTTGAGATCTTGTCTCCTCGTCTTCCTCCTTCAGATTGCAACAAATGAATATGCAGTTGCTACAGAAACTTTGTTGTACAAGAGGGAGAGGCTCTGTGCCTGCTGAAATGTGCTGCAATAACCTCCAGGCTGATGGAAATGGCGATGGAAAGGTGAGGGGATGATCCCTCACAAGATCACTAGCTAAAATACTAGTAACTTCCTTCCTCCTTTAGATCTACAATGATGGATTGCGCAATCCTTAATGGGACTGTTGCTGCTAGGAGATCAATAATGTTTGGCCCGTTTCCAAATCTGAAATGAAGCCCTGGGAATGCTGATCTTCAATTCCAAGGTGATAGGAATAATCCTACACCGGTTCTCCAGCTGAAATACCGAAGACAACCTCCACCTCCAAACTGATCTTCAGAAATTGCGTAATTCCTCAAGGTAGATGTTCTGCATATGATGGAAAATATAAGTGGCACCAATGCCTGATGTAGAATGAAGTACAACCCTCTTCCTTAGAGATCACTCAAATAAAAGAGAAGGGATTCCCGACCATGAACACCCTGTGCTAAACAACACATGCAATCTTAGCTAAACAGCCAAAGAAAGCATGGAATGCCACTTGACAATTTCAGATCTAAACAGACCTCAAAATCTATATTCAATAGCCTCCCTCCATTGTTGCCTTCATCTCCTTTATACATTTTATGAGCCTTCCCATGCCTTGGACCTCATCTAAACTGCGTTGTGCATGTGGACATGATCCTCCATGTTTGACTGTGTTGTCTCTCCAAGTCCTCCATCATGTATAGATGCAATGTACAACCTCTCCATCATGTGTGCATTAATTGCACCACTTCCTCCATCACTTCATCATGAATGCTCTATGATCTTTCATTAGATGCCCTCCACGATCTTAGTTGACTGCTTCAACCTCCATGATCTATCTCATTAATGAGACAAGATCTCCAGTTCCATTCACATTAGTAGTTGCTCCACTACCTCATTATGTAGATCTAAACTTAATTAATCCACATTCACACATAAAAATGGATATTTATTCATCTTGAGGATTATGGGTCCCTCCACCTTTTTATTTACTTAATTCATTGAGAAAATTAAGAACTTTAATATTCCAAATATCAAGTGAAAATTTGGGAATATTATAATAGCAGAGTCCTGAAAGCGATGGATAACGAGACGATGCCCAACAACTATCTCTGGGCCTACTGGCCTAACTGTATTTGTTTTTGTTGACTGGTCAGGTTCTCGCTGCTGGTCGGAGGATTGATCCAACCAAAGTTGTTGTGGGAAGGTTCAATCAGCTCCTGCTTTGAACTCCCTCTATTATTTTCTATTCAACTAGTTCATTCAACCGGTTACCCGACTAATGAATGCATGCTCATCCATCCAGCTTTTTAGAGAGAGAGTAGTTATTTTCACTGTCCTGTCCAACCTAACTAACTTTCCATCTTGGGGAAATTCTCGGTGTCAAGGGCAGCCCTCGGTTGCCCATCTATTCATCAACTGGGGGTGAAGGACAGAGCCAGATTCTCTACTCTCCATCGGGGGTTTGGGAAGGACGGAGAATAATAGGAAACTCATATTGTTCTAGTTTATATAAAGTAGTTGGATACCCCTCCCTGTACTCCCTATTATAGTCTAAGGAGCTTGTCCGGATGATAGGTGTAGAATTTCTCATGAACCACTTAAGGGATTAATCCCACTTGAGTTAGTTCAATGAGAATCATAAAGGATGGAGAAGGAGGGGGCACCAACTGTTTTTTTCTACTCCCAGCACGCACCAACTGCTTTTTTTTATACTATGAACCGAACAAAATTCAAATGTGGGAAGGTCTTCACCTGGCTAGCCTAGAGTTGGAGGCAAGACATCCATCCTTTGTTCCCATGCATCCATACAGAAGGCCATCCTTTCTATCTGTTGAGAATGTTACATCTGGAAGGACGGTTCAATCAGAGAATATACATAATTAGGTCTATTCCGCAAACTTCTCCACAAATTGCTCTGATGTCGTTCACTCATTTCACAGGAAGTCGTATTCCCTCAGTGGACCAGTAACACTATTGTCCTATACTTCCTTGGGGCCCCTACCCCTTGAAACTAGAGCAAGCTCATATCATCGCCCCTTTTGGGGGTGGGATTCTTAATGTAACCTCACTTCCATGTTCTACTCTTGAATTTTCCAGTGAAAGGAAGGCAAGGGAGAGGGGATCGACCCAGCTTAACCTTTTCAATTATAACCTCCCGGAGCCCCTATTTATTTGAAGTTTGGTCGAGTGCTTACTTAACCTATATCCATCATGCCTCTTTTTTACATATCAAGATTATATATTGATGTTTCCCATTCAAATTAGCTGCGTTGCAGACGAAAAAAGTGGCGTGACGAATTTGAACACTATGTGCATTCATCTATTTTCAAAGGGAAAAAATAAGTTCAGGTACAACATTTTATATCGCGATGACAGATCATTACTACTCAATGGCCTGCACTCAAACCTTTTTTTTTTACCATGGTGAATCGGTAACTCTTTTAAACTAATCTAAGGGATGTCCTAGGATCAATCCTCATGGCTGCCTTATAACGCCAAGGGTACATCCAACAACCTGCAAGCCAGATATACCATATCTTACGATTTAGCAAGAATCGAGACTCACGGAATGGGGGGAATTCTACTCCTTGAGCCGAGATCATAGCAGACCATATGCTCAATGGGATTTGAACCATTGTCTCGTTGGTTTCACCCAGCGGAACTTACCGTTAAACCACATATCATGGTATGGCCTCCACTCGAACCTTACTACTAAAAGAAAGCATTTGACAGGGTGTTAAGCAAGTAAATCCTCTCTGCGGATAGAGACGATCCCTCTAGCCCTAGAGTGGGTCTAGAAACAAAGAGACACGCTAGAGTGTAGGTTCCTAATTACTGAATGAAAAGAGGACACGGTAGATCGACCTGCCTGGAATCCAATGTTGTCGTCATCGCCGTAGTGGTGGTGGCCTTTTTTTCCTGCCTCGGCAAGTCACAATCCTTCCGTAGTCATGCCCGGATACCTGCACATAGAACAGTAAACAAGAACAGCATACGACATAATACCTTCATTCATAAATACTAGCCAATCAAAGAGGGCTGAGCATATTGCATTAAACAAACAACATAACACAAAATGAAAACCAAGCAATAGTCACGTATATGAATTGATAGAAGGAAGAGTTACAACCAAAGCTTTGACGTCGCAGTCTCCTCCAGCAGGGTTCAGCCGAAGCACGTCTCAGATACTCGTCAGGGGATTCGGACGGGATGAGGGCATGGGCTTAAGCTCTCTCAACGAAGTTCCTTCTTGTTCTATCTCTTCAACAATTCGGCTATAGTATATTCAATTCTCCATGTTTAGCTAGCTTATGCAAGGAGAGATAGATTCATTTAATAGAGGAAAAGGAGGAGGTTATGAGCCCTACAAAGGTGGAAGGGAGGCCTATCCTTTAGGAGGTTCCCATAAGAGGTGGAAACCATAAACTAAAAGAGGGAGTCTATGGTTATTCAGTCCAACCACTCCCAATGACTCATCCTCGAAGTTGTTAGAGTGGAATATCTACCTCTATTTTTTTTTTAAATTCCATAAACAGCTCGGCGCAAGTGGCTAACTGAGACAGAGCACCAACTAGCGCGGGGCCCAGTGTTAATCTTCCTCATCAGCACGAGGGCAGAACTGACTACTCATGCCAAGGCAAAAAAAAAGGTTTCTGAAGCTCTGCTCAGGGAATTGTCAACAGAAGGAATATTGCTCTCATGTAAAGGGATGCAATGATGGTCTTTGCAAGGCATGACACTTCTTATTGATCACAGAAATAACCCTCCAATGTGCGAGATGGGGATTGCAGGGACAATGACAAAATGTTGTGTAACAGATGCCCCCTAAAGCATGAGGTCTGAGGAACAGGGAGGGGTGAAATGCTTTACGAGAACGCGTTCGAACCAAACACTGTTGTCGAAAAACTTGCAATTACAAATACAACTGATATCTCTGATACATGAACATGTGGTATGGGCGGAGCCATCCATAATAGAGTACATAAAAACTGAGATCCGAGGTATGGACGCAACCATCCAGCAGTAAGGATCAACAAATAGACTCAGGTATGGTCGCAACCATCCAATCAAAAGATTCATGCAATAATTCATGATAATCCACAAGAACCCGCAGCCTGGATTTCATCAGACAAAACCCAGGGTCTTGCGCTCCATATCGACCTAAACAAGTACAAATTCAAGCATGCGAATATATGACCTGAAGTAGAACATGCAAGAAAATCGTCTGATTACCAGCCAATGATGAAAGTTGTTAACAGACGCGAGAGAAACCACCAATAATGACAATGGTCCTCAAGGTACGAGAGGTACAATCCACGGAATGTGAACAGTGATCTGACGTTGAACACCCCGAGAATCACTCGATCGAAGGCCAATGATGTGGACCTTGCATCGAATGCGAAGAACCTGCCATTGAGGCATGCAAGCTCCAAGGTACTAGAAGGGATTCTCTAAATCAGATTCCTAGATAATGAGCTGAAGTCGACGGGAAGTGACCTGGTCAAAGGAGGGCCATAATTTTTCCCACATCATCGACCTAAGACAGAGGAACATGATGATAGTGAATCAGGACCAACAGAGAATTAGAGGGAGGTTGGAAACTGCAGAGGTAAACTTCTCTTGAACATATCAGCGACACGACACTGGATTTGGCAGTATTTGACATCAAGGGATCTGAGGTCATGATGACGTGGAAAAGAGAAAATGAGAGGTCAAAAGAGATTACCCAAACCCATGGAGGCAAAAACGAGGGAATGAGATGTCCCCAACCCGACATGAATGCAGACAAGTGCCATGTTCAAGAGCAACATACTGCCAACATAACTAGAACTTGGTTCCATTTTCCCCCACCATTTCTGGCGAGTACCCCAATTATTTTTTAAAACAAACTTGAAGGGGATATCATATGCTTGCAATGTAAGTTTTTCCTTCGGAAAAATCCAACCTAGTACATTTTACGAGCCTTAGGAAGGAGTAATTAGAGTAACGTCATGATGACAAAGTCCGAAGTCATCAGGGTTTAACGAGTCTGAAAAAGGGAGAACTCAACACCTTTTCATATTTAGAGAGTTTGAAAAGAAGGCGGAAAAGAAAACTCCAGCGTGGCCCTTTTCGTAAATAGTATCTCAGATCTAAAAAGGTAGAAAACAATATCTGAAAGAACCTCTTAGTCACGATAGGCTAAGGTATTCCTTTTTCATAAATAATCCATCCCAGCCCGAAAAAGGGGTAAACGTATATTGGGTAGATATCGTTTCGCAGCCATTTAACGAGTTCAAAATGACAAGAATCTCAGCAATCTTTTCAATTTTAGATAGTCGGAAAAGAGCTGAAAGATTACTCCAGTAGTGACTTTTTTGTGTTTTTACCGAGTCTGAAAAAGTATAAAATATAACTCGTTACTTCATCACTATCGTGTGAAAACCTGTCGCTGCACAAGAGACACATGTAAAACCCATTTCTCGAAATAATATAATAAAATAATCGAAAAACATTTCTCAAAACATAATTAGGGTTGTGAAAAGTTATAAAATGCCAAAAATGGTAAAAATAATTATTTTGCACTTTTTACCTCTTGTGGAGCAATAGTTACCCATTTTACACTGTGATTTTGCGGCGACGATAGCAGACAATTCGGCAGGCCAATCTCGAATCCGTCAGTTCTAGGTAAGAGACGACATCTTTCCCTTCATTTTAAGTCTTCTTTTACTACCTGCAACCCTCAATTTTGATTTATGAGGAGGAAAATATAAATTTTAGGGCATGGTGGTTGGCACAAGTTTCGGGCACGGACTCGCGCCAATCGCCCATTTTTCTGAACTAGGGCGCGACTGTTTGAGAAACAGTCATGCCAACCACACAAACCATGTTTGCTTTAAAAATGAAAGTTAAGGGCCCAATTTTTTACAAATCCAAGCTTCTAAAACAGCTAATATCATCCATATGAACATGTTTGCAGGTATAAAGCGGAAAAATGGTAATCGAATGGAAAGAACAGGAACACAGCGAATAGGATGAGCTTGCCATGGGAAATGAGAGATGCATGGAAGCTCTCAGAGACTATGGACTTAAAAAAAAATTATTGACACTATGTCTCCGAGCTCAACCGGAGCTACTACAATATTTGTTAAGCATATGGGATGAGAATTAGGAAAAGTTCATCCTTCAAGATCAGGAACTCGAGATTGATGTTTCTGATGTCTACTTCATAACAGGATTATCGTGGAGGGGAGCAGCACCAATCATAACCGACACCCGACCTTGCATGGAGAACATGTCCATGGTGATTGACAGGGTATGTCCAGGGGCACGGAAGGGATCGGGAAGTGGGAAATTCGATATCCAGACTATCTCAGACTTGGCACTAAAAGTAGTGCTACATACCATCACACAAGTTGTGGGATCGCAAGCACCACAATAAGCAACAAAGACACAATTGCTTATTGCTGTAGACTGCTTAACACCGACCATCTACAACTAGGTAGAGGCTGTGACAATCAACATTAAACACAGCTAACAAAGTGAAAGAAGACCAAATTGAAGCAATTCGGTTGTGGGTCTATCCTGGTATCGTTCTTCCTGGAACGACTACCAATCTTTCAGCGTCAGGAGGTCATAGTCCTGACACCACCAGCTACGGAACCATGGATGGCCCGATGGGCAGCTATGATGCCAAGGGTAGGGGGCGGTCAACAGATGTCCTGGAGACTGGATTTATTTGATTGGCTCCGCCGACAGTTGATCGTCGTGGAGGAATGGCCCTACACTGGCACAGATTTCACTGGTCATCCGGACCTCCCACTCCTGGAGGGAGAGGATTGGGACGAATATTTGGGTAAGACTCATTTTTAATTTTCATGAGTGTTATGATTTTTTATTTTTTTTAATTATGTATGTTCTAATGTTAAACCCATGTTCTTGCAGATGTTGGCCCAGAGAGACCCGTAGGCATGTCTCCGATAGCGAGGCGAATCCCTCGCGATTTTGACCCTCATGGCAAGGGAGGTGAGGAGGAGGAGATCATGCATAACCTGGAGGGAATCACATGTGGAGTCCCAGACTATGCACGATTCGACGATGTTCCTTGTGCCTACCAGAGACATACCGTAGGTGTGCCAAGGCAAATTCACCGCTTGCTGAGGTGGCTCGTATGGGCAGTGACATGCTACAATGAGCATCATGTCGATTAGACACCTAGGTTTTATATCTGCATATTTTGAGAGACATGATGTCTCAGGATGTAACAAAAACACACATATTTTTTGAATTTATGATGCACACTAATGCAAACATTCGATATATATATATATATATATATATATATATATATATATATATATATATATATATATATATATATATATATATATATATATATATATTTCCTACATGGATATTTTACATATGATGATGATTTTACAAATTACGCAAATGTTTATCTAATACAATGTTGGCCATTGTATCAGTTAATGCATTCATTCGTCTAGGAATATGTTGATATTTAATAAAATCAAAATGTCTTTCCAGCAAACGAACACGTAAATACAATCTCAGAATGCACAGGTTTCTAACCGAATAATGACCATTGAGCTGAAGAACGACAAGTTGTGAATCTAGATTTACAAGAAATGCGTGTATGCTGAGGTTGATTGCCTCGATTAATAGTTCAATGACAGCACTATATTCAACGACATTGTTTGTAGTCTGTCCTAGAAAAATACCTTGCAGATCTATCAACTCACCAGCAGGATCATAAATTACCCAGGCTGTTGAAGACAAATTCCTGGTACTGCGGGAAGCACCATCCGCGAAACCGACATAAAGGGTAATATACATCTGCCCAATAAGCAGGAAAAACGCTCACAAAGCACACCAAACCAAAACATGTACAAAAAATGAAAACAACACCTATGTACACAAATCATGCATGAATGACTCATGCATAATATTTTTTGAGATACAACCCATTTCTGGGATGTTCTAGAGGATGACCTTCATAATCAATGAGCTCATGGGCCCCATTCTACAACACACATTTAATAATGTAGGGCTCATGCCACATGAGTTGAAATTTGTTTGCCCCCAGCTTATCATGAGATTGGTCGTACAGGAGGATGATATCTCCTTCAACGAAGGAATGAAAGGAGACTGATTGGTCAAAATTATCTTTGACCCACTTCTTCTGTGCTTCGATAACCAGAGCAACAAAGCGGCGGGTTTCATCTAGCCTTTCTAAGTAAAGGAGAGGCTCGTCTTATAGCGAAGTGTTCGGCAGTAATTCAACAACCAACTTGAGAGAAGGTATTCCACACTCAATCAGAAGAGTAGCTTCCATACCATAAACCAACTGGAAAGGAATGAATCCGGTTACATTTTTAACTGAGGTTCGATACGCCCAAGAGCCGAAAATAACATGAGATTCTAATTGGATTTGTGGATCCCAATCGTATATTGAAGCATGGTGACAAGAAATTTGTTCATGGCTTCAACCTGGTCATTGGCCTGAGGATAGTATGGCGTTGATCTGTCGTGATGCAGACCCGTCTTAGAAGTCAACTTCGCCACCATATAATGCTGAAAATGGGAACCATGATCGGTAACGATGGCTTGAGGGATGCCAAACATAGAAATGATGTGATTGAATATGAATTGAGCAGCTTTCTTACCGTCAGCGGCAAGTGTAGGCATTGCTTTGGTGCATTTGGTGAAGTAGTCCACGGCTACGATAATATAGGCATGCCCCCCGGTCGAGTGAGGGTTACATGTCATAAAATCGATGCCCCGCTTTGCAAAGGGACCAACGGTAACAACAGGATGAAGAGGTACAGGAAACGAAAGCATCTTGCTTTGGTAGATCTGGAAATCATGACATTTACGAACCACGACAATGCAGTCCTTGAAGATAGAAGGCCATAAATAACTAGCACAAAGAATCTTTTGTGCAGTGGCATAACGAAACATGTGACCTCCACAGGTGCCACTGTGATAATCATTCAGGGCTTTCTCATCTTCTTCGAGATTCAAACATCGGCCAAGTATGGAATCCACTCCGACGCGATAGAGCATATCTCCGACTATACGATAAGGTTGTGATTGATGTCGGATGCGTCGGCGGGCATCCTTCGTCAACTCATATCTGAAATTAGAAGTCTGGAGATAGACGATGATATCACTGTACCAAGGATCGAGGGTGCTAATCAAGAAAAGCGTATCGTCTGGAATGTATTCCTCAGAACAAGATGGAGCAGAGTCGGAAGGGAGGGAACAGATCAAATCATCAAAGACTAATGATTTCTTCGACTTGGTAGTACTAAATTCCAAATCAAACTCTTGGAGGATGACAATCCACTTCGAGTATTTTCCCCCCAGCAATTGTCAAGACAATATATAAGTCATAGGATTGCAATCAGAAATCACAGTCACAGTACGCAAAATAATATAATGACGAAAACACTGAACTGCCTGAACCGCAGCCAGCGCTAACTTCTCGAAATGTGCATAGCATGTCTCAGGATCGAGAAGGTTACGAGATAAGTAATAGATAACATGCTCGTTACTGTCATCATCCTCTTGTACCACAACCATGGAAATCGTGCTAAAAGCGGCAGCTAAATAGAGGGAAAAATCACGATGATAATTTGGAGGATGCAATAAAGGAGCATTGACAAGCAATGTCTTCAATGCATCAAAAGACTTATGAGAAATCTCATCCAAAAAGAATGGGATGCCCTGCTTTAATAATCGTGTGAATCCTTTAGCCGCTTCTACATAGTTAGGTATGAAACGACGTAGAAAATTAGCCTTCCCTTGTAAACTCTGCAACTGATGCAATGAGGAGAGAGAGGGGAGATCGATAATAGCCTCAACCTTGAGAAGATCGAGGCGAATTCCGTCTTTAGACACAATAGACCCCAAGATTCTGCTGGAATCAACGCAGAAGACGCACTTGTGCGAATTAAGCCGAATGTTGTAGCGTCGACAACAAAGAAAAATATGACGAAGATGGTTAGGATGATCCCTACGCTTAGATGAATGAGACAAAAGGTCATCCAGATAAGGCTGAACGATGTGATGAATATTGTGAAAAGCATACGACATCGCTCGTTGAAATGTGGCCCTGGCATTCTTTAAGCCAAAAGGGAGCTTCTTATATGCGAAGGTACCCCAAGGACAGATGAAGGCAGTCTTATGTTGATCAGTCAGGAGAATGTTAATCTAATTATAACCAGAAAAACCGTCCATGAGGGAAAAAATCTCACTCCTGGCACAATCATCAATGATTTGATTGAGAAAGGGAGAAGGATAATTATCCTTGGGACAAGCTCGAACGATATCACGATAATCAACACAGACCCGAATTGGTCCCAGCTTCTTATCCACAGGAACAATATTAGAGACCCATTCTGTCAAGGGAATCGGATAAATGAAACCATCTCTGAGAATCTTCTCAACTTTACCTTTAATGGCAGCAGCTTTTCAAGGGTGCACCGAATGAAGACGCTGGAAAACAAGTTTTGAACCGAGGTAAGTAGGAATTTTATGTACCACTATACTAGGATCAATGATGGGAATTTCTTTGTAGGACCATGCAAAGACATCACGAAACTCACAGAAAAGGCTAGTGTAAACTTGTACTTCATCTGAAGAACAAGTGACCCCGATATGGATGTTCTCGACGATACCCGGTTTAACGGAAATGTTAATAGGCATCGTCTGTGTAATATTACTCAAGTTCCCTTCCGAAAAAACTTCATGTGTGAGAACAGGTGTTTGAAGTGGAGGAGAAGGAAATTGAGATGCAAATCGCTCAAGACATGTAGACATGGACCCGAGACTAGGCATGAATGAGGAATGATGATGATCATCGTACCACAGCAGATCTTTGAGAGACATAGTTTCCACGATGGCTTCATCAGAGGGAAACACCTCTTTCAAAGGATCAGGCAAATCTGAATCGCCAAGCCAGGGGGATTGAGAATAAATGTTAAGAGACATGATCGAAGGAGCACGATCAGAGGATGGAGTGTCCGAAGCCACAATGATTTCATAATAGTCAATCTCAATCGGACTCAACGACATCGAATCTCCGAAAGAATCGATCTGTTCAGGCGAAGGGATAATCCATGGGTCATCAGACCAAGAGATCATATTGATCTAAACAGTGTTTGATGGAGGAAGGGGAAAAATTCCCATGAGGGCAAGATCCTTGAAAAGACCCGGCCCTACGCTCTCATAGGGAATTGGAATTTGATCCACATACAGAACGTTGTTCTCGGAAGAAGAAGTGAAGAACGACAATTGATCAACAGTAACAATCTTTCCTTCGTGTGGGAAATTCAAAACATGAAAGAGAGTGGACGGAACGCACAGCATGGTATGAGTCCAATTGTGCCCGAGGAGAAGATTGTAATTGAGCTTGGCGTCAACTACTACAACCTTGACATTGACTATCTTCCCTTCCAATGTAATCGGCAAACTAGCGAGAACACCAAGAGGTTTAGATTCCCTTCCATCAAATGCTTCAAGAGAATTTGGTGATGAATTCAGATTTGGAGAACCAATGGCTTTCCAGCAAGCAGATGACATGACGCACGTAGACGAACCCTCGTCCAAAACCGCCTGATGGATATTCAGACCATTAATACCAACTTGGATAATAAGCGCAATCTGATGCGGAATTCGCGAGATGAAATTTTCTAAATCGAAAGCGAGAAGGCTAGTATCAGTAGGATAAATCCCACCAATCGCAGACAACAAAGCCTTCCGTTGAGATGGACAACTCTGAAGTACTTCTAATGTGGACATCACAGATGGTGCTTGAGCCAAATCCTTAACAATATTGTAATGGTGAGCGGCACGGGCGTTGGGATTGTAAGAAGACTTGTGGAGATACCTTTGGATGGTGGTCGTACAACGAATTCAGTGTTGGGCCTTTCAATCTCAAGAGGGCCAAAAATAGGCAGAGGAGGAGGACCATCAGCGATCTCCTTCCATGTTGCCTGATGCGATCCAATATAATCTTTCGATCGAGTAGCAATAGAAACGGCTGCATAACCGTTCATCATGAACACCTGGGAGCCAAATGGGGCAAAGGACTGAGGTTGCTCTACCATCTGGGTCTCCTGAGATGGGAAAGGTTCTTTAAGAATGAAAGTATTTCCCTGGGTGCCTTTCAGCAATCGGCTCACTTCTGACCGTCGAGGACAGTCCTTGGTGAAGTGCTCATCATCACAAATCAAACAAGGGTACTCCGGCTTGCGATGAGAACCATCACCAGCACGAGGTTTCTGAGAATCCTATTTCGGGGTATCGACTTTGGCCTTACCTTTACCCTTCTTTTTTCCTTTAGGAGCATTATTTTCTGGATTGGCCTAAACGGCATTAACTTCTGTGGGTTTCCCAGAATTCGAGGTGGACTGAGAAGCAACATTGTTGGAAGAAGTAGACTTCGGCTTCCCAGAGTTTGAAGAAGAATACTTCTGAGAATTCTGAGATACATAACCAATAATACCATCGACGGATGGAGTCGCTGGTGGTTTAGAAGTTCCAGGTTGGGGAGCATCAAGCAAGATATCATACAATGCGCCAAACTGAGAGTACACAAGATCAAGGTACTAGGCATAAGCAATGGCTTGTTCCTCGGTTACACATGCCCCCATAGCTATGTCTTTTGCAATCTGATTGAAAAAGGAGGTGGTGAACCAATGAGTTAGAAGCTGATCAGGAATCTCAAATTTTATCATGCGACGACGACACCGCCACCATGAATATGGTCTGATATATGAGTAGCTCGGTCCTGTTTCAATGAAGTGAGGAGGTGCGTCCCAGTCTCATAGTGGACCAGTAACTGAAAATGCGTAAGGAATTCCATGGCTAAGGAATTGAAGTCTTGGAAGACGCCATGAGATAGCTCAATGTACCACTTTGCAACGGCACGAGTAAGAGTTCGCTGGAAAAGACGGAGCCAAATAAAATCGTCAACTTAAGAGTTAGAGGAACACCACAAGTGGTAAGTCGTAACATGCACTTGGGGGTCTTCGCCAGACTTTCCCTCAAACTTAGGAAAATCACCAGGAATATTGGTCGGAACTAGAGGCCAATATGGGTTATGAAGAATGAGATCATTCATTAAATTTGACACATCTGGTAACTCCAACGTCGTAAGAAATGGTAATTGAGGATTGAAAGTCATTGGAGGTCTTTGATAAGGACCTGTTTTCACATTCCACCCAATCCGAGAGAAATTATGCCCCCATATATTTTCTCCCAGAGGATTCTGACCATAGGGGTTAGAAGCAGGATAATTTTGTTGATATTGGGGTTGAGGACCAAGATACTAAGTCTGAGTAGACCATTGAGGTCCCTGCGGAGCAACATATGGATTCTGTTGTGGAATGTAAGCATGGATTTGAGGTTGATTATATACCAATGAAGGTTGATTTTGAGGGTAAAAACCTTGGGGCGCACTATATATCGGCTGATATTGACCTTGAGGGTAATAAGTGCCTTGTGGTTGACCAGGTGGACCCTGCTGAGCAGGTGGACCTGGCTGAATTGGATAAACAGGTAGAACCGGCAACTGAACTGAGTGAACCGGCTGAGGAGCAGGTTGCACCGGTTGCTGAGCTGGTTGAACTGGATACTGAGGACCACCGGGTTGCCCTTGCTGGAGAGGTTGGCCCGATGGTTGTGATGGACCAAGTTGTGCCTGATAACCAGGTTGACTCGGAGGAGGACCGTAGGGTTTTCCCTGTTGCACAAAGTTTTGGCCATACTGAACGTGTGGCTACGGTTGTGGTGCAATAGGTTTTCTCTGTGGTGGATAGATTTTCCCCCCAGGAGCATAAGATGGTCCTGGTTGATTTGGAGGTTAACCAGACAGACTGGAGGGTTGGCCTTGTTGGAACAAAGGTTGACCTTGTGAAGGTTGGCCTTGTGGACCGTAAGGTTGTCCTTGCAAGCCAAAGGGTTGCACAGGTAAGGTAGGTGCAAGATGAGAACCGGTCTGATAAGGATCATAAATAGCTTGATGAGGATCAATAGGAGGAAAATAGACAGGATTACCATATTCATCATAATGATTTGGAAATGAATAAACGGGGTTACCAACAACATCATAATGATGAAATCGAGGATTGTCACGAACTTGGCGCTGCTAAGAACCCTGATAGCTCTATTGTTGAACAGCCAATAGATATTCTTCAAAAGTAAGGCCGCTAGGAATCACTGGGGTAGTGGAAACTGCACTAGAAGTAGGCAGGGATTCCGCTGTACGAGATCATGATCTACCCGGACCGGGATTGACAGGCCACATAGGATTGAGAACAATAGACCTGCGAGTGTGAAAAATATCCTGCCAATTGAGTCGTAACAACCGGTGTGGATGAAGCCACACAGGCAGTAGGTTGAACTGGGACAAATGTAAATATAACCAACGGATCAGATGCCGAAGGTTACAGTCCTAATGAAGGGAGGACCGAACTCCGAGGAGGAGTTGATGTACTGGATTGTGCTATGGATGCAAAACTAGACATAATCTGACTCAAAGACCTATATCCAAGCGGAAGTGACACCGATGGTGGAGAAGACTAGGTAGAAACACGAGAGAGATATTCAGGAAAAAGTTGATATTCTCCTATAGAAACAGGCATTCCTTCACTGCCAACAAGACTGGATGAATCCATGAATGACTCTGCTGTAAGATCTTCAAAAATACTATGGGGACTAGGAGGTACAACAACAGCTATAAATGGTGATTCCGATCTAAGAGGAGGAAATTCTCCTTCTTCCCCAAAACCAGACCAAGCACCTGAAGGAGGCCAATTGAACTCAACTGACTCTCCAAGGGGAGATCGGGTAGCAAGAGGCAAGACAGATGGGAGAATAGGCTACGACAACTCGACAGACCTAGTGGGCTGAGGGGTTTCAAAAGAAACATCCGGAAAAGAACTACCACTAGGAGGCAGTGAGGACGACGAAACTGGTGGTTCCGCCATTGTGACTGTAATTCAAAACATGAAAGAAAAAGATAACCAATTGAAGGTTCCAAGATCAAAATCTAAGGAAAACAAAAACAGGCCAAGTAATAAAACTTTTAACGGACGTGTGATCATCGGTAATTAATTTTATAACACTAAAACCGGATTTCGTTGTTTCATTTTTTAAGAGTCGAGAAACACGCAAAAGATGACTCTAGTCACTTTCAATTTTAAATGAGCGTGAAAGGACAAGTGCTTGACGATATCTTCTCTTTTTAAGGAGTCATAAAAAGATCAAAATGACTACTCAGGTACTCTAAGAAAGAGGCTGTACCAAGTTTCCGTGAACTGCCATATACACCTTGGTGATCAAATGAAATAGAAATGACCAAGGACTTAACGTATGTGCAGGTAGTCTCCCCCAATGTTGTGTTCGGTGTATCATGGTTACAAGGCGGCAGACTCGGCTTCCTATGGATAAAAGGATTGCAACCTAGAGGGGTCTCCCTTTATATACTCGATGGTACGGGGAGCACAAGTCCATACTAGCATTGTCTAAAGCCAGATGGCGAACGACAGCTACTAGGTTTTAAGACGCCGGAACACATCTCTAGCCTAGACCACTAAAAATGTTGCGTTAGGTTTCAATGTTCCCTTAGGTTAATTGAATGATTTTTAAATTTGATCTTGGATTATGTTTCAGTTTCAAGGCCCTATCGAATTTGGATCTCAAATTTCCTAAATGCAAGCTATATGCAAAAGAACGCCATCTTCAATTCAATGAATGCAAGTTACGAGAAGGATAGAGATCTTTCAAACAATAGCAAACAATGAAATAAAGGGAAGAAATCCACTAATGCATCTAATGCAATCAAACAAAAATGAAACTCTTTCCTAGACTATCAACTGCTAGTTATACAAAAGAAGTTTTCACTTTCGATGCAAAGGAAAGAATGCAATTTTTATTTTTATTTCAATGAAAATAAGTACATAGTGCACTAATTACATGAAAAACAAAACAAACACTAGCCTGAGTATTGCGAATGTAGGAATCTAAATTGAATGAATCAATCAATGCAAAACAAACACAAGAAAGCACTCAAACTAATGCTGCAATCTTTCAACCAAATGCAAGTTTTCAAAGCGACCCAAACAAGCAATTAATCTATGCTCGGAGCAACAAGGAGAAGAATCAAACGAAAAAATGAATGATCATCCAACCAAAGCGAACACTCACAAGGATAAAGACAACTAAGCGTAATCAACCTGGGAATGAGGCTGACAACAGTCAAAAGTCTTGATTTCCAAATAGAAGGCTCAGTGCTCAAAGACACTCATAAACCCTAAGGCCTTAAACTACACTGATAGGAAAATAGACAAACAACTGAAAAAAATAAGCCTACAGCAGTCAAAATAGTCCCAAAGGCTCAATTACACACAAAAAAAAACCCAGAGTCAAGCACAACTGACCAAAAGACTCATTAAGGAGGTCAAACCAAATCCTATAGGATTTAGCACGGCTGTGAGGCGGTAATCCACGCCAAACAGGGGTTGGCGCGACTGCAAAAAAAGCAACCTGCGCCAATCGGTGTGACTGTTCAAGCAAAAAGTGCACCAAGCCAGATAACTATGGGAAAATGTAAAAAACAATGAGCAGAGGTCAATCTTGACACTATGGAGTTGAACAGGGGATGGCCAACAAGGAAGAAAACCATAAAAAGACAAAAAAGCAAGTAAACGACCGAAATCGACCCAAAAAAGCTAAAACGACAAACTCACATTGATCCCCAGCGGAGTTGCCAATTTGTTAAGCAATTAAATCCTCTTTGTGGACATAGACGATCCCTCTAGCCCTAGAGTGGGTCTAGAAATAAAGATACATGCTAGAGTGTAGGTTCCTAATTACTGAATGAAAAGAGGACACGGTAGATCGACCTACCTGGAATCCACTGTTGTCGTCACGGCTGTAGTGGTGGTGGCCTCTTTCTCCTGCCTCGGCAAGTCACAATCCTTCTACAGTCATGCTCGGATACCTGCACATAGAACAGTAAACAAGAACAGCATATGACATAATACCTTCATTCATAACTACTAGCCAGTCAAAGAGGGCTGAGCATACTGCATTAAACAAATAACATAACACAAAATGGGAACCAAACAATAGTCACGTATTAGAATTGATAGAAGGAAGAATTACAACCAAAGCTTTGACATCGCAGTCTCCTCCATCTGGGTTCAGTCAAAGCGCATCTCATATACTCGTCAAGGGATTCAGACGGGATGAGGGCATGGGCTTAAGCTCTCTCAACGAAATTCCTTCTTGTTCTATGTCTTCAACAATTCAACTATAGTATATTCAGTTCTCCATGTTCAGCTAGCTTATGCAAGGAGAGATAGCTTCTTTTTATAGAGGAAAAGGAGGAGGTTAGGATCCCTACAAAGGTGGAAGGGAGGCCTATCCTTTAGGAGGTTCCCATAAGATGTGGAAACCATAAAATAGAGGGAGTCAGTGGTTATTTAATCCAACCACTCCCAATGACTCATCCTCAAAGTTGTTAGAGTGGAATCTCCGCCTCTATTTTTAAAAAACATTCCATAAACAGCTCGGCACTAGTGGCTAACTGAGACAGAGCGCCAACTAGCACGGGGCCCATTGTTAATCTTCCTCATCGGCGTAAGGGCAGAACTGACTACTCACGCCAAGGCAAAAACAAGGGTTTTTGAAGCTCTTCTTAGGGAATTTTCAACAGAAGGAATATTTCTCTCATGTAAAGGGATGCAATGATGGTCATTGCAAGGCATGACACTTCTTATTGATCACAGAAATAACCCTCTAATGTGCGAGATGGGGATTGCAGGGACAGTGACAAAATGTTGTGTAACGCAGGGTTACCAATGTTACTGCAAACCATGCCCCCACTAGCCCTTATGCTCCTACTAGCCCATCCATTGGGGGTCGCTTGGGGTCGCTTGCTCACTAGCCTTGCTCAATGACCTTCCTAAGGAGACATAACAAAACCAATCTCTAGTGGGTGATTAGGTGGGCGTGATAACTTATTGAATATAAATAAATCTATCAATAATTGGGGATATAAGGACACAGACTCAGTAGCAAGAGTAATTCACTTAACATTGTAACAAATAGAAACCATTAGCCATCAAGCGAACCAAAGCCCTGCCTTGACCATTTCCCTAACCCATTGTATAAAGAGGCGATACAGAAGCTATTCAATATGACCAAAGGGAGCGACAGAACTAGTGATGCCCCGCCCCGCCTGGTTGGCTTGGCTATTGAACCAACCCCAATACCTTCTCCTTAGCTTTGTTCCCAAACCTAGTGGTTTTTTAATATTTTTGTTCGAGTGGTGCGGTCTATTTGGCTAGCCCTGTTTCTTTCATTGTCTAGGTTTCCACTGTGGGATCCTCCAAGTACAGAAGTATATTAATCCTAGTAAAAAGGGAGGGATTTTTTCCGTTGAACTACCTCTCCACTTCAATTGCATGCATTTCTTTCAGCGCCCCATATTGGGCTGGGCAGTTCACTATATAATGGTTGATTCGTGGAGGAAGTGGGTGCCCGATCGCCTCGCAATATCCTTCCACCCTCCCTAAAACTAACAATAAGACTGCTTTTATAAATCAACAGATATACATGGGGAAGTCCTTGGAGTCTTCTTTTTTCTTGACGACGTAGTTTCTTGTGCATACACAGGCTTCTCACTAGCCATTCATTGGTTAGACATCTGATATTACATAGTGTAAACATATCATAACCATGATCGAGGAACAAAGTGTGAAAATTTTGATGAAACAATAAAACATAAAACACTCATTTCATATTTTCCCTCCATCTAGCGCCAAATGTTTACATAGGAAAAATACCCTTCATCAACTAGGGGAGATGCCCAATCGAGAGCCCCAATTAGACTCTCTCTAATTTGGAGTAGCGAATCCCGAATAGTATGTGGGCACTGTAATATCCCAAAATAGGGAAAATCTACAACAATGGGAATATCTTATAATACCCCAAAATTGAAGATACAGCCATACAAGAACACAATAATGTAAACACATAAAATATGATCATGACATGAGAGGGATCAATATACAACCATAATTTTCTTAATGGATCAGCAACAATGTACAAAATATCATGAGGGACAAGCCACTCAAGCAAGAAGAACAATCCTCCAATGATCAAAACAATAGATACATGAGATGTTGCAACTGTATAGAATGTTGAAGAGCAGTGACTGCGCAGTCTATATAAGTGTAGTTGCTGCTATGGAGGTACATACATGAAATATGGCTGATAGAAACAAAATTAATGCCCAACAATGAAGATATGGGCTCTAATACAAGATTTCTAGCTAACCCGAAAAGGATTGCTAGAAATACCGAAAAATATACAATGTGACAAATAACCCTAGGGTTAATGTGCCACTACAAACTGGATCTGATATAAAATGAGGCTCTGACAGATCTCAAATTTTTATGTCCTCCTCCAATGGTATTTCTGATTAGAAGGCAGATCCCTCTACTCAGAAATAGACCCTCCTCATGAGCTCAATGAACCCTCCCAGCAAATGCCTTCAAAAATAACGCAGTTCAGGATGGTGACTGCGCTGTGAGGGATAACAGATGGTTGGCCCGATGCCAAAGATGTATAAATATGCCCAGGAGTCCTTCTTACTGATCCTCCAATGAATAGACAAGCTCTCCACTGAAAAACATGCCCAGAAATGACTATAAGAGATCCTCCTTTGCTGCACCCTGCAACACAACCTAGCTCTAAATAGAAACTGCGTTGTAGCTGAAGGAGGTAGCTTGGAAAAAATTCTAGATGTGGAGAAATGAAGTGCAAGCTCCCTCAAGAGGCCTCTCAAGAAAGGAGATGGGATTCCTGCTCGGGAACACCCGGTGCTAAGCAGCACTGCAACCCTGCTAAACAGCAAGAGGAAGCAAAGTCTAAACAGACCAAAGCAAAATGATAATAAAAAGCATGAATAAAAATGTTTGCCCTCCTCTCAATATATAGCAAGTGAACCTCTCCACATTGGGTCCCATCCATATGTGCCACCAAGCTCATGCAAGTTGTCCTCCATTAAAACTGCGCAGTCCATCAAGGAGATACAATGTATCTAGACAGTGCATGTGGACTTTGTCAAAGATGACTGAATCACATGATCCAATCTTGTTCACACCCATAGATGCTCAATCCAGCTTCTTATTCTTCCTCTTTTCACATGAGGAATTCTATTCTTCCTTCTAAAGAGGTTAATGGGCCCCCCTACCCATTTTATTCATCTACCTAGAGATAATTCTAACTATAATGTTCCTTTTAGCTTGAGGCTAAAATTTGGGAACATTACAGTCCTCCCCTCCAAAATGTTGCTTATCCTCAAGCAACTGTATAGGGAGATAAAAACTCCTCCCCTTCTCCTCTTGTGGCCTCCTCATCAATAGTCCCCACCACTGCTCAAGATAATCTGCAACAAAGCTGCCCTCCAATGTCTCCTCCCAAAGATGCATAACCAAATGGCTCACATCATGAAAAGGTGGAAAGTGTAAGTGGAAACCTTCTTGCTGTCCCAGGGCCTCCTCAAGGTAGGAGTGATGATACACATGGGAAATCTCATTCCCAATGAGTGACCCTCTCAACCATGCTATCATCCAAATGAAATGATCCATTCTAGGTAGCTCATCAAAGAAATCTGTAACCCCGGGTTTATGCAATGTGTTGGGGATGAATGGAGAGTTTATATTTTCCCATCCAAGTTGTTTCTCTCTCCATTTATGGTAAGTCTGGGGGGGTTGCCGATATTGGGCTGAAATTTCATGGCCTTCAAAAATGGCCCAAGCTACCCCACAAGATAAGTCAACCATGAAGTGCCTCCTCCAAGAACGCAAGTTCTCCCAATGGCTCCTCCTATATGAAGGAAAGAGGTGTGATGTGGCAATCCTGGTGTGCCAATTGTTTCTCATGAAACACACAACATGTAAAATAGGGAGAATCATACTCCCAATGGGCATCTCCAACTCATATCCCACTCTCCAAACAAAGCTTCCCATGAACATAAAATTATTAGCAATACATGGAAGCAAAAACCAATAAAAACAAGTTGCCATGTGACAACCGAAAAGTGGACCATGGTTCCTCACATGGAACCAGCACAGTGCATCCCATGCCTGCCTCAAAAAAAAGTACAACAAGTGCTTTCCCAACCACTTTTTTGCTGCCACAGTCATCTCATAAGATGGAATCATGAATATACAATTTGGTGCCAATGGTGCACACCAAGAATCATGTGGCTTCCCCCACAAACCACCAAATACATAGCCAATCTTAATGCCACAAGTGGCTCTAAGTAAATCATCATATAATATGCAATAAGGGACAATCCTTCTTGGTACAACATGCTGCTCATATAAAGAAAAGAAGTACAAAACATAAAGTGAAATTGTACATCTTCCATCATTTACTTGAGACCTTGAGCTGAAATGGCTCAATCAGAAATTTTCCCTCACCTCCAAAGAGTAGGGAAGTGGTTGTGACCTCCTCTCTATCACCATTTGGGCTATGCATCTCTCCATATGCTGAAATATGTCATGCTGGATGCCCTCCCAAGTGAACTCCTCTGCCAAAGAAAGATATGTATCATAATGCATCTCATGTGCTGCATGAAGCAGCTTCTCCTTGAGCTTAGAAGCTCCAGTCAAGAAGACTCAGCCATAAGAATAGATGGCCACATCATCCACCATATACTCATCATCTCTATCTGGGTCATCAAGAATCATACATGCACCTAGATCCTTGGAGTACTCTACCAAGGTTGAGATCTCCAATATGGATCAATCCGCCCAAGAGACAGTACTGGTGATCTGGCACGTGAAGCTCTCCTCATGCTGCTGCCTGCTACTTTGACATCCCCCATGGTAAATTCTCCCTCCAAACTCTTCACCTCTCCAAAATCCAAGAGTGGTGAACCCAAAGACAAGATTTCTCTCATCAACTCTAGATCTGGTGGCCTCCCAGGTGGAATGCCTCCATGTAGTGAGACATCAAAATTTGAAGTGGGTTGTATATATGAGTGGACTAAGTTGTCCATCTCTTCACTGCGCAGTGCAGTCCCCTCCTTATGTGTAAAAACCTCCCGAAATAGATAAGGGTGAATGCTCATCATCCCTTTATGTTGATCCTTCTCCTCTTCTTCCATATATGAGAATGCCTCATCCTCAATGAGAGACCCTTGATCTTGGTCATCTCTCGAAGGAGGAGATTCCATGTCTTCACAAATAGAAGTGGGGATCTTTCCCTTGGAAAACTATCATGCATGTTTTATCCTCTTTAAAAATATGGAGTGGAGTTGGTTTAATAGGCCTCTCCAACTCATGCAAAGTGCTTGAGTTTTTGTTTTTAACAAATGATGGTTCACAATGTTTTCTATCGAATCTTCTCACCAATTCCTTAGTGAACCCAACATAAGTTTTTACATTTGCATGACAAAATGAAGTAGAATCTTTAAACCACCAATCATGGGCCATACCTTTGAGGTGCAGCGCTGCTACTCTGATGGCCCCCTTCTCTGAAACTTGGTGTAGATGGAAATAGGAATCTAGCTCTTCTACCCAAGCATTGGCTATGCACTCTGTTGATCCATCAAAGTGAGACAGGAAGATTCTACCTCTTTTGCTTATTTTGTGGCTGTTGGATATTGCCTCCTTGAGTTTTCAAAACCCTTGGAAGTCCAAGTGCTCCTTGAATCTCCATGATTGAGATTCATACCCCTAAAGACAGTCACTCAAGATCTCCTCCCTTGGTGCATCTTCGTCCTCCATCCTTCTTGCAGTAAATGTGGGCGATAGACGACGCTGTGGATCTGCATGTGTGGTTGAATGATCACACCCATCATGTGAATAGCTAGGGCTTGCTTCAAACCCTCTCAGAAATCTTCTACACTCCTCCCCTTTCATCTCCTTGAGATCTTCTTTGATATTCTTCATAGCTTGGAAAAGAAGCAGGGAGATCCTCTCTTCCTTCATTCCTCCAAATAATGGAGTCATGCTTTTGTTTCTTCTACACAACTTCTCTTTTCTGTGAGAAGCTTCTCCTCCTAATGGCATAATGTCTTGGATGCACAGGCTGAGCCAAGATTATGCTCTGATACCACTGTAATATCCCAAAATAGGGAAAATCTACAACAATGGGAATATCTTATAATATCCCAAAATTGGAGATACGGCCATATAAGAACACAATAATGTAAACATAGCAAATATGATGATGAAATGAGAGGGATAAATATATATCCATCATTTTATTAATGGATCAGCAACAATGTACAAAATATCATGAGGGACAAGCCACTCAAGCAATAAGAACAATCCTCCAATGATCAAAACAATAGATACATGAGATGCTGCAACTGTATAGAATGTCGAAGAGCAGTGACTGCGCAATCTATATCAGTGTAGCTGCTACTGTGGAGGTACATACATGAAATATGGCTGATAGAAACAAAAGGAATGCCCAGCAATGAAGATATGGGCTCTAATACAAGATTTATAGCCAACCCAGAAAGGATTGCTAGAAACACCGAAAAACATACAATGTGACAAATAACCCTAGGGTTAATGTGCCACTACAATCTAGATCTTATATGAAATGAGGCTATGACAGATCTGAAATGTTGATGTACTCCTCCAATGGTATTTCTGATTAGAAGGTTGATCCCTCTACTCAAAAATAGACCCTCCCGGTGAGCTCAATGAACCCTCCGAGCAAATGCCTCCAAAAATAACGTAGTTCAGGATGGTGACTACGCTATGAGGGATAGCAGATGTTTGGCCTGATGCCAAAGATGTAGAAATATGCCCGGGAATCCTTCTTACTGATCCTACAATGAATAGACAAGCTCTCCACTGAAAAACAAGCCCAGAAATGACTCTAAGAGATCCTCCTTTGCTGCACCCTGCAACACAACCCAGCTCTAAACAGAAACTGCACTGTAGTTGAAGGAGGTAGCTTGGCCAAAATTCCAGATGTGGAGAAATGAAGTGCAAGCTCCCTCAAGAGGCCTCTCAAGAAAGGAGATGGGATTCCCGTGTAGAAATTAGTTGAATAATGATTAATTATCCACCGATACTATCCTGGTCACATACTATTTGAACTTCATACACAACACATAATCTCTTCCACTCAAATCAACTGAGATCATCACACATGTGGAAATAAAATCAAGCGATAACACATCAAATCATCATACACATTAACACAGTATGTATGGGGAAAGCTTATAGCTGAAAACCCCGCAGCTATTGTGTATATTATAATGGAGAAATCAAGTAACAAACTCAATACAATACTCCTCACAAGTACTCAGTACTTTCTCATAAAGTTACTCACAATCTAGCTCAGTTTTGAACAGGTTACTGGTTCAAAACTCACCGCCAATTGCCTTGCCTCTATTGCTTGTTTCAATGCTATGGGATGGCCTCTTTATATAGATAAACCACAGCCTGAACTGCGCAATCCTCATGGGCTTACTCCACCTATCCGTGTATTGCAAATAGCAACAGTATAGTCACAACTGATAGCTAACTCTACCCTTTCATCTACCTCTTTCACTGGTCTCCACTGAACTGATCATGCACTGTAGTGAACTGATGTGTTCTTGAGTTGAATAATGAGTTACTAATTTAATGAATTAAATAATATTTAATTCACTCCACTCATAACTAATTGATTAGCTAGTTAAACTAATCTCAACTAGTTCAACTAAAATAAACATAACACAACTCCACTATCTGTCTCATTAACTCCTCCAAACTTCTGCCACTGAAGTCCAACTGAAGTCAACCATGCATGATGCCATCAAACCCTTGGGAACCACGTGATTCCTCTGTCAGATGCATGAGCCACTTCTGTAGCTCGAACCGAAGTGCTCCAAGAGAGTAAACTGCTGTTTATAGTCTAAATATTATTAAGGGTAAATAATATTTGACTTCCCTGTTTTAAGGAGAGGCAGTCTAAAAATAGACTTCGACCTCTTTGACCTCAAAAATAGAGTCTCATATCTTTTTACCAACATGACACATACTTCAATAATCTCAAACTGGAATCCCCGAACCATGCTCCATATGTCTAAAAATAGACATAGTCTAAAAATAGATTTTGCGCCAGAATTTGCCTGCGGGCCCACTTAGTGAAGGCGACTTCATTTCACTGAGCTCCATCATCTTGCTGCATTTTCAACACTCCCTCTCAGCAAGATATGGATTATCTGCAACCCCTATCCTGCCTCTGTGGAATTCGAACTTGCTCCTAGTGAGCGCCTTCGTTAGGATGTCGGCATCCTGATCCTCCGTGGGAACATATGAAAGCATCATGATTCTCCGCTGAACACAATCTCTGATATGATGATACCAATATGTGAAGCCATGCTGCCTCAACTGATCCTCCTGTCTGTACCATGAACCATATCCCGATGTGCCTCTAATATAGCGCAATACATGCTTGCCTGCCTTCCAAAAGAGCTTGGTAGGCTTAACCATAGCTTGCGAAAGCTGGTTAACTGCATAGCATATATCGGGTCGTGTATTGACTAGATACATAAGCGACCCCACCAACTGTCGATAGACAGTGGTGTTAGCCACCTGTAATATTTTGTTATACCAAAAGGTGGCTAAATATTTTTGAGCCCCCAAGGAACAAATTTTATCACTAAAAATTGTTGGCTCTTGAAGACTCCTTGTAGGCCTCATGCCTCTGTCCAAAATCCTCATTACTGTTCCTCTTAATTCTGTTGATTCCAAGTAGAAGACTGCTGAAAGACCTTCATTTTCCCCCTTCTTAAACCTTCATTTGCTCCCCTTTTTCTCCACAAACTTCCTTGTCTTCATAAATCCTCTTCTTCCATTTATGAAAATCACTTTCCCATAGTTAAAAACCCTTTTTTTTTTACTATCCCGAAACCATCAAATTCCATTGAAAATTATGAAAAATTCATAAAAATACAAGTATTACGACTATGGATTTAAGCCCCTTTGGGCTAAGTCCTAAACCACTTCCCCACCATGCGCTTTGGAGCTGGAGCCATTTTCCTTGGGTTAAGGCGCTAATCGCATGCGTTTTGTTTCGCCCCCGATCGCGACTTCCCCGATTGGTTCTCCACCGTTGATCTCGTTCTTGAATCAACGGTTATCGCTAAATCGCATCGCAATGTTTCAATCGCAATCGCAATTTTTCACCCCCGATTGCCGATCCCCGATTCAATCCCGGCCGTTGATCTAATCCTTTGATCCAACGGTCTGCGCAAAATCGCATCGCAATATTTCAATCGCAATCGCAATGTTTCACCCCCGATTGCCGATCCCTGATTCAATCCCGACCGTTGATCTAATCCTTGATCCAATGGTCCGCGCAAAATCGCATCGCAATATTTCAATCGCATGCGTTTTTGTTTTACCCCCGATTGCGCTCCTCCGATTAGATCTGGACCGTCCACGTGTCCAGATCGGCCGGTCCAAAACCACCCCGCCTTGTTTCTTCTCCCCGCTCTCCTTTGCCTGTTCTGCGCCGATCTCCACCGTTAGATATTTTTATCCGACGGCTACGCTCCTCCCCTGCCATCTGAAGCAGTTTAAACCTATTTCCGCAGGATTTCTTAACTGTTTTTGTGTTTTGCAGGTGTTTTAATGGTTTTCCATTATAGAATGAAGGAGAGACGAGGGTTGGGAAAGACATTTCTTGTGCCTTCGGGCTATCCAAAAGAACCATTCACGGGCTCTGTATCAAATGATTTATCGATGTTTCATGAGCATTGATAACCTAAAGAGCCCTGTGCGGCCCTGCACATCGACAAGACACTGTTTTATTCAAGAGAGCAGTTAAAGAGTATCAGTTTTTGAAGACAAAGCACAGTAGATGAAGATCGAAGACAGTTTTTACGGGGATTACGACTAAAACAGTTATCAAAAGCCTAATCCCCAATCTAAGACACAGTTTAAAAGAAAACCTAAAAGTGTTTTATCAGACAGAAAGCCTCCACCGCCACATCTTAGGCAAATTGATTCCTCAGCTACCACCGAGCCACCTGTTGCCTCAAAGCTTTCAAACAGAGGCCGACGTTATTGAAGAAAATCTGATATTCACCTCCAGCGCAGCCAAGGACTTACTCCACACAGCGTACAGAGCCTCAAAGTCAAATAAAGTTCCCACTGAGCTTTGATATTTATTGTAAAAAAGTTAATACAGTGATCCACCTGTAAATTTCTCCCTCGAGCCCCTCAAAAGGCCGAGAAGTCTTGAACCTGTATTAATTATCCTGAGAGATATTTTCTCAGATCACCTCCTCGTTCTTCTATAAATACCTCAGAAGAAGATGAGAAATTGTTGGTTGCAGAACTTTGAAATACACTTGAGCTGGAGACTTATATTTGTACATAGTGTTCACTGGCCCTTGAAGCTCTGTTTGTGATAGAGTAGTTAGGCTGAATAGTGAAGATGATTGTTGAACTGAAACATTGGACTTGAAGACTGTAACTGGTTTGACATCAATAACAAGTTGTTTCTTGGGATCCTGGTCTATATTACTGGTGAAGTGCCTCTTTCTTTGTTAATCGTTTTTCCTTATACGTATGCCATATTGTTCATATTCTGCTGTAAAGAACAGTATAAACAGGGTTAGGACCTACTGTATATTAGTAACCTTCTCTGGCTGAGAAATCTTTATCTTGATGTTTTCTTCAAATTTGTTTATTTAAGAATGATTTAATACAGTTTAAACAATTAGGAATGTTGGCGTTCCCTCCTCCTTCTGTTTGCTCAAACATTGTTCTCGAATGTTATTTCCATTATTTGCTATTAAAGTTAGACTAGAGAAGATATGGTTTGCCCTGATTCCTAGATCTTTTTCTCCAAAGGCAGATTCTGAAAGTTTCCCTTGGTGTTGACTGAAAGCATACTAGGTTTAAAAGTACTTTATCTGATCTTAAGTTACACTTCATTTCTCTTATATGTTTTCATACTTTCTGAAGGTGATTATGTGGATCACTGGATTGTTTGTCAATTAAGCTGCTTTAATAAGAACTTGCCCAAGAAGTCTATGGTTAGCCCTATCCTTGGTTGGTTTTAAACAGTTACTTAAGAGGCTTTTCTTGTTTGGACTGATTATAAATCCTCTGAGAAATTATTATCAGTTTCCACCCCTCCAACACTTTAATGTTTCCATTCCATCATTTTAAACTCAACAATCTTGTGGTATAGATGACTTGCCCCTTGGATCACTCTTGATGTTGTTGCTCAATTAAAGCCCAGATATGACTTCATAGCCCAATGGACTAAAAACCAGCGTTATATCTATCTATCTGCCAAAACTGTTCTATTTGCTTGCAACTTCTCACTTTTGAAACTTTTTGCACTTAGGACTTTCTCCTCAAGTAACATTTCATGCTCAACCATCCAAAAAAAACAAAACCCTTGGCCTTCATAACTAGCCTAATATCATTACCTTAAGCTTTTCAAAGACAATATCCATCTTTGTACATATTGGAGAGATCCCTCTCCGGATTCAGGAGGGCTAGATCCTAGAATCCCAAAGTTGGTTGAAATGATGTTAACTCCGTGATTGGACTCTCCCAATCTTGCTAATAAATTACAGGTCCCAACAAGTGGCATCCACGACCTCCTCCGAAGTAGCATCTCCCTTCCTCCATCCTCCAGGAAGAGGGGTATCAACAGGCTTGCAGCCTTGCATGTTGAACCTCTCCAGAATCTCCCGGGCATACTTGCCCTGAGAAACAAACAGTCCTCCGCTGCGCTGCCAAATCTCCAATCCCAGGAGATAATGAAGGATGCCCAAGTCCTTCATCTCAAACTCTCGTGCAAGATCCTCCTTGCATGAAAGTATCAACTGCTCATCGCCAGTCAAAATCAGATCATCTACATACAGTACGATGATCAACAACTTCCCCTCCACCACAATCTGGTACAATTTTGGATCCGCCTCACTCTTGGAGAATCCAAGCCCGGTGAAGTAGTTGTCTATCCGAGTGTACCAAGCACGAGGTGCTTGCTTCAGCCCATACAGTGCTCTCTTGAGTCGGCACACATGCGACTCACTGCTGAAGATCTCAAAACCTTCAGGCTGCTCTATGTACACCTCCTCCTCAATAACTCCATTGAGGAACGCAGTCTTCACATCCATCCGATGAATGTGCCACCCCATCTGCGCTGAGAGAGCAAGGATCGTCCGTATGGAAGAGTACCTTGCGACAGGTGCAAAAGTCTCCTCATAGTCAATCCCCTCGATCTGTGAGAAGCCACGGGCGACAAATCTCGCCTTGTACTTCTCCACACTCCCGTCAGCTGCCTGCTTCACCTTGTAGATCCATCGCGAACCCACCACTAATTTCCCAACCGGTCTTGGGACAATCTCCCATGCACTGTTCCTGACGATCGAATCATATTCTTCGATCATGGCATCAACCCATGCGAGTTCCTCCACAGCTTCCTCAAAAGAGGATGGCTTCGTCACAACACATTGACTCACAAGAGCCATGTATCCAGTGTACCGATCCGGTGACTGTCTCTATCTACGCTGTGCTGTAGGTGGTCCTACAACCTTCTCTGCATCCCGAGCCAGTCGCTCAGCTTCTGTAGTGCGCATGCGCCCTCTGATGGTTGGCGCTGCCTGGGTGGTTTCTTCCACCTCCCGAACCTCCTCTTGTGGCTGATCCACATCTGGAAGCTCCTCCTTAGGAACTAACAGCTCCTCATCTGCATGCAAGTGTAGCTCCCTCTCAAGCGAACACTACATGGCTTTCTCCTCCTGAAATTTTATATCCCGTCGCACAACAGTCTTGCGACTGTCTGAAAAATACACCCGATAGTTGTGAGGTGTATCAGTGTACCCCACAAATATTCCAACCTCAACGGTTGGATCCAGCTTCCTTCTTGCATCCTTCGTCACATGCATGTAGACAGGAGAACCAAAAATCCGCAAATGGGAAATATCAAGCCTCTTGCCAGAATAAGCCTCCTCCGGTGTACTCATGCCAAGAACCTTGTGAGGACAACGGTTCTGCACATACACTGCTGTATTGCATGCCTCAGCCCACAAGTGAAGGGGTAGGCCCGGATCATGCAACATCGCCCGTGCAGCACCCACGATCGTTCTGTTCTTCCGCTCAGCCACCCCGTTCTGCTGTGGGTTATGGGGTGCGATGAGCTCTCTCCGAATCCCTTCTGCGCTGCAGAACTCCTTGAATTCAGCTGAGATGAATTCACCACCGTTATCACTCCTTAGAGCAATCACCTTCTTCCTCGAATCCTTCTCGACCAGTGCTTTAAACTCACAGAACTTCGCGAATGTATCGCTCTTCTTCTGCATGAAGAAGATCCAGCACTTTCGAGAGAAATCATCAACAAAGATCACATAGTACTTGTGCTTTGCTGTCAAAGCAACTGAGAAAGGACCACACACGTCTCTGTGAACTCTCTCAAGGATTTTCGTGGTGCGACTATCCTTCTCGTGAAAGGTGGCTTTCACATACTTCCCCAAAGTACACCCCTTGCACTGATCTGACTGCGCAAGAGTGCCCTTAGGAAGCCCAGTAGAAATCTGCTGCAGGATCTTCAAAGCTCCATGGTGAAGGTGGCCCAATCTCCTGTGCCACAGTTCGCCCTCATCATCCCGGCTCACCACTTCTCCCGCCTTGCATGCCATTGCTACGCAGCCATCTACCTGCAACTGATAGAGGTTCTTGGTTCGAACTCCTATCTTCCGGGTCTCTCCAGTAGTCTTACTGCGCAGGAAGGCTTTTCCTTCGCTGAAGACCACATCATACCCCTTATCCTCCAACATCGCTACAGAGATCAAGTTCTTCTTCAATCCAGGTACATGCATGACATCCTTCAGTACAAAGGGTTTACCAGACTCCCTTTGAAAGGATATGGTACCGATACCAGTCGCACTGTATCTACCATCATCGCCCATCTCGATGTGCACACCCAAATCTTTGTCCTCCAGATCTGAGAACAAATCCCGATCTCCCGTCATATGAAATGATGCACCGCTGTCCAAGAACCATACCGATCCCATCACACTTGAAACCAAGCATGCGATCAGTGAAAATTCAAGCTCGAATTGTGAAGCCAAAGCTTCTCCATCTGCAGATCTTCCCGCTTGCTTGTTCTTCTTCTTCTTTGGACAATTGGTAGCATAATGTCCGTGATCATGGCAGTGAAAACACTTCACTTTTGCCATATCCTGCTTCTTGCCCTTTGCACCAGAATGAGAGGTTTTCTTACCCTTCCTTTTCTTAGCTTTGGACACCAAAGCGCAGTTTTCTTCATCAGCTCCCTTTGATGAAGATCCATCTCGAGTAGTCCTCCTTATCTCCTCCTGCATGAGATCCTCCCAAAGGCGCTCCCATCCCGGCAGCTTCTCCCGACCATTGACACTATCTTGATATGAGTGCCAAGCCTTCGGAAGACCAAGGAGAGCCAGGTCGACCATGTCCTCGTCTTCGACAGTCACCCCACACTTCCCAGCTCATCTCTGCATTGAGTGAACTTCGTGAGGTATTTGGCGATACTGTCGCCTTTCTCCATCTTGATGTTCCTGAGCTTATCTTTGAGCGCCAGCTTCCTTTGGTCGCTCTTACTCTGGAATAGATCCGTCAAAGCTTTCCACATTAAATATGGAGTAGCCTTTCCATGCAAGCTGGATACAATATGATCCTTGACGCCCTCCAACAGGATCCTTCGACACTTCGCCATCTTCTTTTGCCATGCTTCGACTTCAGCAGGATCAGTGGGCTTTTGGATATCCGTATCTACGAACTCCTTCAGACCATTATCTTCTAATACTACTTCCATGCGATCTTTCCATGCAACATAATTCGAACTGCCTTCAAGAGCATATTCGAGTCGCAAACCGTTGAAAGACATTTTCAACACCGGCACCAAGAAAACAAAACTGCTGCAAAATTTCGAATTCCACCTCAAAGCTCAGCTGCTCTAGATCGTGAGAACAAATTATTTCTAGCACAGAGATTGACTGCAAGGGGCATTTACCAGACCTTTCACTTTCCGAAGAAAGATGAATCCGGAGGCTACCTGGCCCGCATGCAGACTCTATCTACCGAAATAAGTTTGTAATCACTGTGATGATCAATTTGAACTTCAATAGCTCCGATACCATGTAGAAATTTGCTGAATAATGATTAATTATCCACCGATACTATCCTGGTCACATACTATTTGAACTTCATACACAACACATAATCATTTCCACTCAAATCAACTCAGATCATCACACATGCGAAAATAAAATCAAGCGATAACACATCAAATCATCATACACATTAACACAGTATGTATGGGGAAAGCTTATAGCTGAAAACCCCGCAGCTATTGTGTATATTATAATGGAGAAATCAAGTAACAAACTCAGTACAATACTCCTCACAAGTCCTCAGTACTTTCTCATACAGTTACTCACAATCTAGCTCAGTTTTGAACAGGTTACTGGTTCAAAACTCACCGCCAATTGCCTTGCCTCTATTGCGTGTTTCAATGTTATGGGATGGCCTCTTTATATAGATAAACCACCAGCCTGAACTGCGCAATCCTCATGGGCTTACTCCACCTATCTGTGTGTTGCAAATAGCAACAGTATAGTCACAACTGATAGCTAACTCCACCCTTTCATCTACCTCTTTCACCGGTCTCCACTGAACTGATCATGCACTGTAGTGAACTGATGTGTTCTTGAGTTGAATAATGAGTTACTAATTAATGAATTAAATAATATTTAATTCACTCCACTCATAACTAATTGATTAGCTAGTTAAACTAATCTCAATTAGTTCAACTAAAATAAACAGAACACAACTCCACTAGCTGTCTCATTAACTCCTCCAAACTTCTGCCACTGAAGTCCAACTGAAGTCAACCATGCATGATGCCATCAAACCCTCGGGAACCACGTGATTCCTCTGTCAGATGCATGAGCCACTTCTGTAGCTCGAACTGAAGTGCTCCAATAGAGTAAACTGCTGTTTATAGTCTAAATATTATTAAGGGTAAATAATATTTGACTTCCCTGTTTTAAGGAGAGGCAGTCTAAAAATAGACTTCGACCTCTTTGACCTAAAAAATAGAGTCTCATCTATTTTTACCAACATGACATATACTTCAAGAATCTCAAACTGGAATCCTCGAACCATGCTCCATATGTCTAAAAATAGACATAGTCTAAAAATAGATTTTGCGCCAGAATTTGCCTGCGGGCCCACTTAGTGAAGGCGACTTCATTTCACTAAGCTCCATCATCTTGCTGCATTTTCAACATCCCGCTCGGGAACACCCGATGCTAAGCAGCACTGCAACCCTGCTAGACAGCAAGAGGAAGGAAAGTCTAAACATACCAAAGCAAAATGATAATCAAAAGCATGAATAACAATGGTTGCCCTCCTCTCCATATATAGCAAGTGAACCTCTCCACATTGGGTCCCATCCATATGTGCCACCAAGCTCATGCAAGTTGTCCTCCATTAAAACTGCGCAGTCCATCAAGGAGATACAATGTATCTAGACAGTGCATGTGGACTTGGTCAAAGGTGACTGAATCACATGATCCAATCTTGTTCACACCCATAGGTGCTCAATCCAGCAGCTTATTCTTCCTCTTTTCACATGAGGAATTTTATTCTTCCTTCTAGAGAGGTTAATGGGCCTCCCTACCCATTTTATTCATCTACCTAGAGATAATGCTAACTATAATGTTCCTTTTAGCTTGAGGCTAAAATTTGGGAACATTACAAGCACGGTTTCCACCAAATATTTGTTGTGTGTGCTCTCGAAAGAATAAATCCTACTATGCTCTAAATCCTAAATGCATCTCTAATCTAAAAAAACAAAGGAACAAATCTAATCTAAACTATACTATCCGTGTGGAGCTAGGCTAGGCCAGAAAAAAACATCAAGTTGATCTTCGTCCTGCAAGGGAAAACAATTAACACGAGCATGCATCAATCAACTCCATGGACATTGAAAAATAATATGAAATGGTAAAAGCACATACAATATTCTATGCATGTCACTTGTTTCCAGAAATGTATGAACATTCATCCAATATATTATAGTAAACACACTACAATAAGATGATCAACAATCTCAAAGAGCATGACATGAGCACGATCCATTGAATTCTTGTTCACCCCAGGTCTTTCAAAAGTTATATTGCATTAAGAAGTAATTTCACTATAGAAGAAATAAAAATCCCCTTCAATGAGCTAAAGAGTACAATATATAGACCAAAGAGTTATTCTCTATCTACAGCTAGCACTTCAGTGAAGTTCTTGAAACTGTCGGCTGCAGATAGAAAGTGCAGGACTCATTACTTAGGCTTGTTGTATGCCAATGAGGAATGATCTCTCTATGGTCGACTTATGTATGCCAACGAGGGATTATGCGCCTATTTTAAGGCCACAACTCGGGAAGCCATCGCTGCTCACAACCTAGTAGTGATCGTTGCAACAATCATTCACTTGTAGTTTCCCCTCTATTTACACCTTCACTTTGACTTTTTAGTATCGATAATTTCATTTCTGTCACCCGAAGTTACTTGGATCTGCGGGGTGGCTAGTTATTGGTAGGGCTCACAAGAAAGAATTGATGTTTTATGCGATTGGGGCAGAAATAGCTACAGGGGCTCCTATAGCCATATAGATGGCTGCCTTCTCTTGGACAGGACTCACAACGAGTAGGCCTTAGCGGAATACCACTAATACATTGACTCTTCTAGCTTCAACCAAGGCTCCACTACTTCGGGCTCTAAATATTTACATTATTATTGAAGGTTCGAACCATTGGATTATAAATCTGTACAAGATTTGGATGAAAAAAGAAATGAAATGAAGGATTGTGGAGATTGCTACTGGAAGAAGGAATGAAATGAAGCGCGTGAGAGGATAAAGGAAAACCATGAAATTAACCCATATCCTGATGTAGCTTTGAGCCCACTATAAGAGAAGTAGGAAATATCAAAGTGAGAGAGTGCTAGGTTGTAATAGTGGTAAAGAGAGTAACCGTCTTCCCTTAAGCCCTAGGATTTAGAGCCATAAAGAGAGTTGTTCCCGTCCCCCATCCTGAGAAATTAAATAGAACCCTTTTCACCTTCTGAAGAGAAGTAAGTGGTTTTCTGTGTCTCCATTTCTTGGTGTCGTCCATAGTGAATGGTCTATAATCCACCTCCACTTTCTTAGGTCCCCTGGTTGGGTGGGAATATAGAAATATAGTATAAAACAGAGCACTTTGTTCCTCTCTCGTTGGTCGAGTCACTTAACGTACCTTTTCTTACTGAATTGACCAGTTAGGTAGGGTAGGATTGATAACCTCAGCCACCTCTATTTTATTAGGGTGCATCAGAACACTCAACTAAAAGGAGAGGGACCGCTAGGTGAGGGAAGCATGAGTGGGAGGTGGGCCTGCAATAGATATCATTTGTGGGAGAAAGGCAGTAGTAGAGGATGGCATCAATGGGAAGGACAATTAGAAGTGAGGTTACCATTCGTGTAATGTTCAATGGCGGAGGTTAGTGAAGGTTTCCCTCCTATTCTTGCATCTGACCTTGGTGGAGGTTAGTGAAGTTTGACCTATCATTTTCTCATCTCTCCTTGGCGCAACTTATTGAAGTTTCACATCTCATTTTATTTTCTAAATTCGGAGTATGATGTAAATATGCCTTGCCTCCACCAGGGAGAAGCATTGAAATGGGAGGGGAAATGCCCAAAACCTCTGCCAGGGAGAAGGGTTCTAGCTAGGCCTAGGCTCCTCCGATAAAGAAATGATCTAAGCTTCGCCAAGGTGATAAGGGTCAAAATGAGGTGATAAATGATCTAAGCTCCGCAAGTGAAAAAGGGGTCTTTTTACAGTCAATAAGTGTCCAAGATCTACAAGTGAAGGTTCAACCATATAGCAGCATAACAACATAGCACCTTATGGATCCACTAATAGTAGCCATATCTTCCAGCTCTTCCAATATAAAGTAGCAGGAGTAAAGCCAGTTTCAAGAGAAGAAGCAAAGTCGACGTCTTAACCAAAGTAACACTAGGACTACATAATGCACTTCCCACATAGAAAAGGCTACACATTCAGTAGCTTTCTCTTAGTTGGAGGTTGCATTGTATCATAAGTTTGATTATGAGTTGGGGGGTTTGAGACATATTATTGTTACCCTTGAAGCATAAATTCTTATACTCTTTCTTCCTATTTTCTTGCCCTTTTCTCTTTTTATCCATCCATCTCTTGTGGAAATCATGTTGGCGTCTTTACTAGTCTTAACTCACATTGTTTCCTCTTCAATATTTTATTCTTTAATCCATTGTAACCCACCTTCTTTTTGTTGACGATGTCCTACTTTTTACTAATGGTTCGGTGCCGGAAGTTCGTGTTCTTTATGAAATTTTGAGGCCTTTTGGAAAAGTTACAGGGATAGAAACTAGGCTATTAAATTCGGCCTGTTATTTTTGATGCTATCTTTGAGGAGGCAGAACGGGTTCTACAAAATTCTTTTCAACTTGAAGCTTACGATCTCAATTCTGGTGTAAAGTATCTAGGATATACCATAAAGCCAAATAAATACCTAAAATTTGGATCATGGCATAAAATTAGCTAAAAATTGAAAGTCCTCAAAATTGCTTCGAACCTAAACAACCAGATAGAGTTCGTCGCCAGGATTCCGGCACAACTCGTTTCATCAAAATCTGAGTTCGTATGACTGAGTTATCGTCTGCTATTCGTTTTCCAAAATAGAAAAAAAAGGAGCATAACAGATATAGTGATGATGTGGCAGGTACAGTCAGAATTGCAAGGAATATTCTCCAGATTGCAGCCAGTGGCACTGTGACAAGTGTCGTCTTCAAATTCACCAGATGGGTTAGTGAAGAGAGAAATTGTCCAATGAACTTAAATATTTTTCCTAAGTTGGAATTTGAAATTTTTTTAAGGTTGGAGTGCAACCCAACCAGAGGGCGCCACGTGTCCTCTCTGGTGGGCCATATCCTAACCTTTGGGATGAAATTATATTAATTTGGACATTTAAGTTCATGGTGGAATTATATTAATTTGGACATTTAAGTTCACGACAGATTCAACCAAATTTGGAGGGTCTTCTAAATATATTGGAGGAGGTTCCAGATTGGAGGCAGAGTCTACAAAGTTAGCAGAGGACTCAATTATCACTTTGTACAAAATTTATTTTGTGGAGTGGGGGTCAAACCCCTAACCTCACGCCCGCCAACCAACAGCCTTACCGTCTCCTCTACCCAGTGGATCTTAACCACTATGATTGCCACTGCGATTTAAATTTTCTATGTCCGACGGTTGGGGGTTGGAGGGGGCTAGCCCCCTCCCCATGTGGCCAGAAGCGAAGAACTGGGTGCTAAGACAACGAACCGACGGAAAAATTAATGACGATTAATTAATGTCTAAACGTGGTTTAACCACGATAAGACGTGATTAGCGCTTAAAACGCGCTTATCACTAAACATCAATTATCCACTCTTAAAATGTGCTTAGAATTAAATAACTTGAAGATTATGTTGGTGGATTTTTAGAGGAGCACGCCAGATTCGGCAGACTTCCACTTTTAGTGGAGTTAATTGGCAGAGTTCCCAAATTTAGTCGAAGAAATTGGGGAAAATTTGATTGTGCTCTATCTTGAGCATCACTCAGCTAAATTTCGAAAATGAATAGTCAATTTTTACTGTCTTGGTCATTCTGAAGCCAATGGAGCAGATTTCAGAGGAATTTGGAGACTTATCGGTGCGAAATTATATAGGGAAGTTTCATGGAGCTTAGGGCCACCAGGTGTTGGAGGCATAGCCAGGGGAGCCAGAGGTCATTCTGAGTGAATGAACAGTGAATTTTGTATGTTTGAAATGTTCTGGAAACATTGAGATAGGTTTTAGAAGCATATGAGGACTTATAAGGGTGTTTTTTCCACAGGATAACTCAGGGAAGCGCAAGGCCACCAGCAAAAGAGGTCATGCCCAAGGGAGCCATGGTCCATTTCCAGTGACTGAACAGTCAATATAGAGGTATTTTGGTATTTTTAACCCATTGGTATAGTCTAAAAAACCAATGGAGTTGAGCATCATCTTGTAAAATAATTTTACCATTTTAATCCCATATAGCCTAGTCCATTGATGGAGGCTCAAGGAGACGTAGCCCAAGTGTTGAGGGTGAAATCCTTTATTATTTTGATGTTGTGAGTTGTTGGTTATTTCTCTGCAATTTATGTTTGTTGTTCATGCATTTAATCAGCTAAAAACAAATTGTTAATTGCTCACACATAAAGTATTTAAAAACACATAAACTTGACACAAGAATTCAATTGCACAAATGGATGTATAAGCACGATCCTTAGGTTGTTTAAATGGAATAGAAGGAGCTTGCACATCAAAACAAGTCAGCCACCTATTTCAGATTAGTTATTCCCTATAACTGAGGCATTATTTCAGTGATCATAGTAATGTTGTGGATAGAATATATTTTAATCAAATTAAATTCATATTTTCAATGGTAATTTATTTCACTATGTTATTTGTCACTTTGTGCATGTATTTGGATAGCTTCATGGACTATGTTGGTCCGTAAGGGTGGGAATACCTCCCCACATTCACCTTAACTCCTCCTCCTTCTCCAAGGCACCTTTTTGAGCCACAAAGATGTCCTTCTTTTCCACCACATTTCACTTCATTTCCTGTCCCTCATCAATTACAGGCTTAAATGATCAATAGGATTGATCAGGATTACTTTAAGAATGTATATAATGACTAACTTGCTATGTTTTTATGATTTTTTTGTTGTAGTAATTTTTTACTAGACTCGGCTACAGAACGCAGTCATTCTGTAGCCAGTCGCCTATTCTGCAGCTATCTTCATGTTCACGCAGGTTCCAGGTGTCACCTCAAGGAAAAACGCATATGGTCGTATTCCACATCACTCCCCCATCATTTCTTGCTCTCCATGAAGCCTGAGCTCGAGTCTACAGGTGGTTATGCACGTGGAAGAGATAAAAAATAGGAAGCAGATTCCTACTAGGACAAGGACTGTACAGATGTCCTTAAGCAGAATACGAGGCTTTCACCAGAGTCCTTCTTTGATTTTAATTTGGAAAGACACTTATGCCTATGTTATCTCAAATACAATTATGTAATTTTGTTATAAGTATGGCTCGGGAGACCGAGAGACAGTTAGCTAGATTTTGTTTTGTTGCTAGATCTCAGAAGACCATAATACTCTGTTTTTCGAAGAATTTATCCTTTAATGAAAGAAGCATCACTTTATTGCAAGAGTTGAGTCAATATTGAGTAGATTTGCGTGCTAATCCGGTGGTAGAGGGCCCCTGCTACCTGAAAAGCTTTGTTCATATGGTTTAGATAAGTAACTTAGCCTTGTTTCATTTCTAGTTTAATCAATTTTCTGAACTTTGTGTTTTTATACTTACTTGCAGTGGATGCCACAGTCAGTCTTATCCTTACAAAATATTCCAAAATACCACTAAAATTGGATGAGATATAATTGTAGTATTTAGGAGTTAGTTGCATTTCTCTGAACTTTATGATTTTGTGCTCAATTACATCAGTTGTTACAACTAGTCTTGTTCTTATGAACTCTTCCAAAATATCACTAACTCTGGATGAGACATAGCTGTGGTGTTTTAGAGCTTTGTTGTGTTTTGTTGAATTTTATGCTTTTATGCTCATTTGCATTGAATGATACAGCCAGACTTGTTTTTACAAACTATTCCAAAATATCACTCATATTGAACGAGATAGGGCTGTAGTATTTCATAGAATTAGTTGCATTTTAATTCAGTTGAAATACTCCGGAGGTAGATGTTACTCTAGTTTAATTCTGTCACTATATTTCAAGTTTGATAATGGCACTCTAGTTCAACTCTGTTCACTATGTTTCAAGTTAGATTAGTGGCATTCTAGTTCAGTTCCAGTTCACTGTATTTCAAGTTAGGTTACTGGCATTCTGGTTTAGTTGTGGTCACTGTGTTTCAAGTTTGATCAATTGCATTCTAGTTCAGTGTTATCCATTGTTCTTTAAGTTGTATTAACTGTCAAAATTAGACTTCACGGCCTTCATTCTTTACAAACTACTCTTGTTCTAACTTTCTATTAATGCATCATCATATGGACAGGAATTAGTGATATCAGTTTAAGGCCTTGATTGTTCTGCAATCTTTTTCAATTTCACAAATAAGCCTTTTCCCAAAAACTATTCTAGAAAATCTCTAACTTTCGAATGAGGCTTAGTAGTGACAAGTTGAGCTGCAGAATGGATTAATATTAGCATTGCAAGTTAATTCAGAGTAGAAATCTTATTGTGCTACAAATAATCTTTTCCAATTGTGTTCCAATAAACTTCTAGCCATGGATGAGATTCTTTGTAATATTGTAAGATGATTGTTTACTTAGGAGAACCTCATTTGCACTAAACTTGTCCTTTTCTCAGGCTATTCCAACATATTTCTAATGAATGAATTGGATGAGTTCATGTTATGAGTTATTGAGTTCCTGTTGTGATTTATTTCCTTGATATGAGTCATTATCAAGCTTTGCATTTTCTGTTCTTTAGTGCCATACATAGTTTAGAATAGGTTTTGCTCTATTTTAGTGTAACCATCCACTTCTCTTTACCAACACTTGGTTCTTTTCCTTTTTAACATAAAACCATAAAACCAAAAACATCAGAAAAACACTAAACACAACGTAGTGAGAAACAGATACCTAGGCACATATAGTGCACCTCACTTCAGCAGTTTACTAGCCCTGGTTGACAATTTATGACATCAATTTAGGAACACTAAGTTGAGCACACATTTTGGCGCCATTGCTGGGGAAGTGAAAACTAGGTAGTTTTGTTTCTTACCTCCCAAAAACAATGATATGCGTAGAGAAAGAGACTCAAGGGGTAGATTCATAAGAAGCAGAAGCTTGATTCCTAGAACACCACTTGTTTCATCAAGACCAAGAGCCAGCACACCTTCAACTCAAACCCACATTCCATCCTTTACTGATCCTAGACTCTCAGAGGACTTAAGATCAGATATTCCATTAGAAAGACCTTCCACTTCATCCACTGAACCTGTCTTAGAATAATATTCAAGGACCTCTGCTAGAGATACAAACTTTTCCACTTCCACAGAAGAATCAACTATGGCAAAAGAAGGGGGAGGAGGAGTCTTTAATGGAGAACACACACTATTTGGAGGGGGTAGAGGTAGAGGTAGAGGAGAAGGAGGTAGAGGTGCAGAAGGAGAAGGAGGCAGAGGATGAGGTAGAAGAGAAATGGGAAGCTCTTTTGGGTTTCCTATAGTAGATGAAGAAACCAATACAACTATAAAAAACATTTCACCCTCTGTCCTTCCAAACTTTTATGGACTTAAAACTGAAGATTCTGAAACCTTCCTATTTGAATTTGAAGTCCTATGTAAAACCTATGACTACTTGCAAGATGCTCAAAAACTTAAACTATTCCCTTCAACATTGAAAGGAGCAGCATTAAAATGGTTTATGAGTTTAATCAACAGTTCTATTAGGACATGGGAAGACATGAAACAAGCATTTCTAGAGAGGTATTTGGATTACTGTATGCTAGTCAACCATAAGGAGGAAGTGTTTAAAATGTTACAAAAAGAGGATGAAAATTTGGAAGATTTGTTGGAGAGAATTAACTATATCATCAAGAGGGAAAAAATGGAAAACCTAGACCAAGATACCTTGAAAGCTCTCTTGTTGAAGACAATTAGGGATGAATGGTTAGATATCCTTAACATGATGGGAAAAGGGGATATATCTCAGCTCACATTACCTGAAATAGCTGAATTATGTATTAATCTTTCAAGAGGGAAATCTAAAATTGTCAAAGGTCCAAGAGACCCTGCTCTTGCAAGGGCAAGTAAGTCTGCTTCTGGGACAGTAAGTAGGGCAGAAATAGGACATATGCTTGATGAATTCAAATCTGATATCTTAGGGAGTCTTAGTGAACAAATAGACACCCTTAAGTTACAAAACAAGCAAAAAGTTGAATCTGATGCCTTAGCAATCTTTTGTCCCAAATGTAGAAAGAAGCATGCCTTGAGAGAGTGTCCTTTGGATGCAAAAGTTGTAGAGACTTGTGTAATTTGTTCAGAAAAACATGAGACCAAGAGTTTTCCTTCACTTCCTGGTCTTAAAGTTGTCTTTCAAGAAGAAACTCCTACAAGTTCCATATAATCTCTCAATTTTGTCTCCAGGAGGCCTTGGCAAGGACCTCAAACACAAGGATTTCATGATCAGTTATATAATCAACCCCCACCAAATTGGAATTCTTGGCAGCAACCTTGGCCCCAATTTCAAAATCAATCACAAACTTGGGCACAAGGAGCACAAAATCCCTATGGAAGATACTCTCAGTATTACCAATATCCACCATATCCACATTTCCCTCCTCAACAAAATTTTCAACAAAATCCTCAAAATCCACAACATCAAAATCAACCACTTCCATTACCATTTTCTCATAAAAAAAATCAGTTGCCTGCCCAACCCATACCAAACCCCAACAATAAAAATCCTCATAACACATACATGATAGAAGGCCAACAGTTTCCAACTTATTTGATCACTCCTTTAGACCTTAGTGATGTTCAACTTAGGTCTGGAAGAATACTTGAAAAGAGGAAACCTTCTGTAATCATACAAGAGCAAGACAATTCTGAGGAAGATTCTCTACGGGTAAATAAAATTCTTGAAGAGAACACAACCTTCCAAGACTCAAACATTGAAAAATCAAAACAAAAAGAACCAATAATTTCAACTCCTATATTAGAGCAGCCATCAACATCCACTTCTACACCTCCCTTTCCAGAAAGATTACAAATTGATAGAGGTGTAGAAAAACAAATTATGGTGCCTAATTATGATTTCCTAGATGAGCCGATAAATGTTTGTATTAAGATCCCATTATTGCAAGCTATCAAGGAAATTCCAATCTTAGCAAAGACAATAAAGGAGTTGAGCATGAAGAAAACAGGAAAAAGAATAAGAGAGACAAAGAAAATTCAACTGGCAGGAAAAATAGCAGATATCATGATGGGTAAGATTGCTATTCCAAAGTATCTAGACCCAAGAAATCCAGTTGTCAAAATTCACATCAATGGAATTGAAATCCAAAACACACTCATTGATTTAGGAGCAGCAATCAATATTATGAGTAGACAAATCATGGATAAACTGAAACTTCCTAATCTTCTTTTTACACCTACATTATTACAATTAGCAGACAGATCTGTGATCAAACCTGATGGGGTAATAGAAGACATTCCAGTGTCCCTAGATTCTTGGGAGTACCCTGTGGATTTCATGATCCTAACTCCTAAGAATAATCTAGGAGGACATCCTATTATATTAGGAAGACCTTGGTTAGCTACAGCTGATGCTTTCATTAGTTGTAGATCTGGTGATATGTATATCTCTAATGGTAGTTCAACTAAGAAATTCACTTTGTATCCTCCAGCAAGGACAATTACAGATTTAGATGATACTCAATGGATAGAGGATGAAGAAGACTTACAACCTCTCTTTACAATTTCAGAAATTAGTGAAGATAGTCAAATTCTGAATACTTTAGAAAACTTTGAATCCTCTTCGGAATACAAACATGAACAATTTCAAGAAGAATCCAACATTGAGTTTTTATCATCAAGACAGATGTCTCTTCATTCCATGGATAAATTTGGCAGCTCTACAAGTGAGATATTTCCAGGCAAAACTTTAAACATAAACAAGAACCTAGAAAAATCTCAACAAGAAGAGCTAGTCAAAATTTTACAGAGACATTCTTCTACATATGCATGGGAGTACACTGATATGAAAGGGATAAGCCCTAAGACTTGCACTCATCACATCTACATAGAGGAAAATTGTAAACCAATCAGACAACCTCAGAGACGGATGAATCCAAATCTTAGGGAGATTGTTGCATAAATTGTTAAATGTTAACTTCATCTATCCCATTTCAGATAGTCAGTGGGTTTCTCCTTTGGTAATTGTTTCAAAGAAAAATGGTAAATGGAGGGTATGTATTGACTACCGGGAATTAAACAAAGCTACTCTTAAAGATCATTTTCCCCTACCTTTTATAGATCAGGTATTAGATACATTAGCTGGCAAAAAGTACTTCTCATTTTTTGATGGGTTTAGTGGTTATAATCAAATCCAAGTAGCTCTTGAAGATCAAGACAAAACCACATTTACCTATCCTTGGGGTACCTATGCTTACCGAGTATTGCCATTTGGATTATGCAATGCACCTGCAACATTTCAAAGGGCAATACTAGGAATATTTTCAGATCTAATACATGATTGTGTAGAGGTATATATGGATGATTTCACAGTTTATGGAAACACATTTGAAGAAGCCTTAACAAACTTGTGTCCTTAAAGAGACAAAGCAAATTCACTTATTCGTTGAGAAGTGTTTTGATATGTTTACTGAAGGAATTGTTTTAGGACATCACATCAGGGATGGATTAGAGTTGATGAGTCAGCAGTGAAGTTGTATTTCTGAACTTACATTTTCTATCCTTCCAAGTTGTCTAAAAGATGTTAGAGCTTAGACGACAGGATATTATCGAAGGTTTATAGAAACTTCACTAAGATAGTGCATTCTCCACTTTTCAAATTACTTACCAAAGACTGTGAATTCAAGTGGAATCCTGATTGCCAGTTAGCCTTTGAGACCCTGAAAACAAAAATCTCTAAAGCACCTATTTTAAGGGGACCTAACTGGAAGTTACCTTTTCATATTTCAACATATGCCTCGGATACAGCTCTAGGAGCAGCATTGGGACAAAAAGAGCTGATTCCTTATGCCATCTACTATACCAGTAAAAATTTGACTCCTTCAGAGTTAAACTATACTATAACTGAAAAAGAATTTTTAGCTGTTGTTCATGCCATAAACAAATTCAGACACTATATAACAGGCTATGAAACTTTTGCTCACACAAATCACTCTGTAATTAGATATTTAATGAACAAATAAATTACTAATGGCAGAGTCATTAGATGGTTATTGCTTTTACAGGAATTCAACATTACCATTCTAGATAGGCCTGGAAAACAAAACACAGTAGCTGATTTCCTATCTAGACTCCAAAAAATCAAAGACAATACTCCAGTTGAAGATCAATTCCCTAATGAATATCTTTTTTCAATTTCTACTCAGACTCCTTGGTTTGCTGACATTGCTAATTATTTAGTTTCAGGGAAATTTTCATAATGGTAGTTCTAAAAACAAAAAGAAAGATCATTTATGACAACAAAGACCAAGGGTTGCTAATGAGTTACAAACAGAGAAATCTTCAGATTTTATTATCAGAAGATGTGTTCGAGAAGATGAGATGCCTAAGCTTCTCAAGGCATGTCATGATGAACCTTGTGGTGGACACTTTGCTAATAATAGGACAACTTATAAGATCCTTCATTTAGGATATTATTGGCCATTTCTCTTTAAATATGCTAAAGAGTATGTTAAAAGGTGTGACAGTTGCCAAAGGGTAGGGAAAGCTTCTCCTTCAGTAGAGCTGGTCATAGCCCCTGTGGCATATTGAACCTTTGAGAAATGGCTAGTTTTGTAGACCTATTAGTCCTCGTCATAAAAAATAGCCAGATATATTAGTTTCAGACTGTTTATGTGTTACCAAATTTGAGAGGCCAACATACTTTCATGCATCAAGCATCCTAGAGTTGATTTCTTTTAGATATTTTATCAACGAAAATTCAGGAAATGGAGATCAAGGAGCTCAATTCACATCAAGGCTAGTGGAACAAATGATGGAGAGGTACAAAATCAGACACAGAAAATATACTCCCTATCATCCACAAGCAAATGGTCAAGTGGAATCTACCAATAAAGTCATTGAAGGGATCCTAACAAAGACTGTCCATTTACATAGAAGAGATTGGGTAGACAGGCTTCCTGAAGCTTTGTGGGCCTATAGAACTACACAGAGAAGCACAACAGGCCATACTCCTTATGAACTTGTTTATGGAAAAAAAAAATTGTTTCCCATAGAGTTTCAGATTCAAACTTTTAAAATGGCAGTTCAGCTAGGACTTGATCTAACAGAGGCACAAAAGCACAGATTGGAAAAAATCAATGAATTGGATGAGATCAGACAAGATGTAGTTCAGAAAACAAGTATAGTCCAGCAGCAAAGGACTAGATGGCATGATAAGTATATCAAGGAAAAGAAGTTCAAAGAAGGTGACTGGGCTCTCTTGTTTGATTCAAAGTTCAAAGATTTTCAAGGTAAATTCCAAACACATTGGCTTGGGCCTTATGAAATTATAAGAATTTTTGACAATGGAGCAATAAAAATCAGGACAATAGATGAAGAGAAGGTCACTTTTCTTGTAAATGGTCATAGATTGAAGTTGTATCATAAGCCACTTTCAAGAGAAGAATTTGTCAAGAGATTTCAGGAAAACAGTGATGTGAAGTTAATGAAGAAGAATTTTTCTTCTTCATCAACTTAGTTGAATTTTCTCAATTCAAAAGCATATAAAAAAATAAAAATAAAATAAAATAAAATAAAGTATAAACATGAAAACTAATATTTGATTAGCATGTTTATACAGAAAATATAGAGTGAAAATCAGAATCTTTCTGACACTTTAGCTTTTCAAGTTTGTTCTTTTTCTGCAAGCAGCTATCATAAAATCATAAGTGATTCACATTCCACTTATGATCCATTACACTCCATTCATTCATATCCATTTCATTTCATTCACCCATACTTCATTCATTTCATTCCATGGTCCACCTCATTTCCATCTCAGAGTTTTAAGATTGATTTCTTTCTGCAATTGAATAATACAGATCATAAGTTGCAGGTCACTTTCCATACTTCACTCCACTTCATAATTGTGATTCATTTCATTCCATTATTCACTTCACTCATACTCCATTACCCCATATTTTATTATCCATTTTTAACTCATTTCATACAACATTCCATTCATGCTTCAAACCATTCCATTCCATGTTTCAAGACTTCTACAAGTACATTCTGCAGCCAGTCAGACATTCTGCAGCCAGAGATCCTGAAGGCACTATCCAGTAATCACTTGATTTAGCAGCAAATTGATCCTGCATATCCAAGACAACAAGAAAAATTAAAGGAGTTATGAGGACTGAAGATCAATGATTTTCAAAGGAGGACAAGGCATGTCAAAACCACAAAAAAATAAAGAAAAATTAAAAAATCAAAATCAAAGGAAAGGCAAAGGTAAAAGTTATAAAATTATTATGGTGACAGATCATGAAAGTTTTAGCATAGTTAAGTCATGTATGATTCAAAAAGTTATTTTAATTAGTCGTGTTGATCATACCTATTAAACCTATCATAAAAAAATTTGGACAAAATCCCTTTCACTCCGCCATTCCAAATCATCATTTAAAACTTAACGATTAAGTACTGAAGTGACCTAATCAGTCACGTCACTAGCCCGAAGCATTTAATGATGATTTTGAAATTTACACATGAATTTTTTCCGCGGTCTTTTCTTCCGTGATAGCTCTCAACTCATTAATCCATGTGAATCATCCTCACCGCATTATACTCATTTCATAACCACTCCATATCATTTCTTTCCGTAGCCAATTCTTAGCCATTCCGGTCTGTAAAACAGAGGAAACATCTTTGGAGTAAAAACATCTCTTTAACAGCCATTTTCACCGTGAGCAGAGGAGCAGTAATTTGAAGGTTGAGAAAGGAATCTATGGGTCTCATAGTAAGATCCGAGCCCGTTGGAACCAAGTACTTGGAAGGTTATCCACAAATCAGAGAAATGCTAAAGCAGGCTGGGTGGTTACAATTTTTGGAAAAATTTAATGGTTTTCATAAAGAGGTAACCAAAACATTTGCACGGTCCTTCAATGGATCAGAAGTCGAAATAGGAGATATTAAATTCACTATTACAGAGGCTTTCATTGCAGAAGCAACGAAATTACCCAGACAAGGAGAACGCTGGTTCAAAAATAGAGAATTTCATAATGAGGCATGGAGGCAAATACTCAAAACACCAGGTATGGATGTTTCCATTTTTAAGAAAGGTATTCCTAGCTCGGAACTGAAGAATAAATGGAGGAATATGTTGCTCATTTTGCAAAAATTTATCACTTGTGAAGGAAGATTTGGTACCCTCTATGTTTATCATATTCGGTTAATGATGCATTTCTTAGATGAAGAAATCAATTTGCCCTTTTTCCTACTTCATAGTCTGAAAAGAATGGCATCTAATGTTCAAAAGAGGGTTCAATTTCTAGAAACCACTTTGTATCACCATGGTTTAGTCAAAATCCTAATTGAACATCATTTGAGAAAAATGGGAGATAATTGGGATGAGTTTCTAGTGAGGAACCACTTTGAATAACCCAAGGAATCTCCACCTGAAAGCAAAAGAAGGAAAATTTCTGAAGCTGTTGAAACTAAAACTGGTAAGTCTATACAAGAGGACAGTGAAGAGAAAATTTCTGAGAAATTGACTGAAATTATGAAGCAGCTTAAAGAGGAAAAGATGATAAGAAGGTATGCCAAGGAGAGAGGTGAAGGACCATCTCAACCAAGACGAAGCCACAGACTTAGAGGTATATTGAAGAAAACAGGGATTAAACAAACGAGAGTCATAAACATTGAGGATGAAGAGACACCAACTGCTAGATCACCTGAGTACCAACATGAATAGGATCTTGATGAAGGAGCTCCAGAGATAGACCCAGCACAGCAACAAATTTATAATTATGTTGAGACATTAGAGAAGAGAGCCTTGGAAAGTAGAGATAGAACTCCTAGCCCACCAAAATCTGCAATTGATGTACTAAGAAGAGACAAATATGAGTTAGAAGTGCTCAATAGGCATATCAAGAATGAGAATGAATTTTTAAGAGAGCAGGTTAAGCTGAAAGGTGATATGAATACAACTTTGTCTCTACAAATGAAAAAGTTGTACAAGGCCAGTGAAAAATTGAAGAAGAAAAACAAAAAGTTAAGCAGGGCACTTACAAATTTGAGATTCAAGTTGATCATAAGGAAGCCCAGAAGGCCATTGACTGTCAGGAAAAGCAGAAGAAGGGACCTATATGTCCTAGCAGAAGTCTCAGAGTACATGGATTAGTTGCATGAAGACATGCAAAAGCCTTGCAGTGGGGGTATGTTCAGCCCCAAAGATGTCATTCTTTTCCACCACATTTCACTTCATTTCCTTTGTCCCTCGTCAATTACAGGCTTAAATGATCAATAGGATTGATTAGGATTACTTTAAGAATGTATATAATGACTAACTTGCGATGTTTTTATGATTTTGTTGTTGTAGTAATTTTTTACTAGACTTGGCTACAGAACGCAGTCATTTTGTAGCCAGTCGCCTATTCCGAAGCTATCTTCATGTTCACGCAGGTTCCAGGTGTCACCTCAAGGAAAAACACATATGGTCGTATTCCACATCACTCCCCCATCATTTCTTGCTCTCCATGAATTCTAAGCTCGAGTCTACAGGTGGTTATGCACGTGGAAGAGATCAAAAATAGGAAGCAAATTCCTACTAGGACAAGGACTGTACAAATGTCCTTAAGCAGAATACGATGCTTTCACCAGAGTCCTAATTTGATTTTAATTTGGAAAGACACTTATCCCTATGTTATCTCAAAGACAATTATGTAATTTTGTTATAAGTATGGCTCGGGAGACCGAGAGACAGTTAGCTAGATTTTGTTTTGTTGCTAGATCTCAGAAGACCGTAATACTATGTTTTTCGAAGAATTTATCCTTTAATGAAAGAAGCATCACTTTGTTGCAAGAGCTGAGTCAATCTTGAGTAAATTTGCGTGCTAATACGGTGGTAGAGGGCCCCTACTACCTGAGAATATTTGTTCATATGGTTTAGATAAGTAACTTAGCCTTGTTTCATTTCTAGTTTAATCAATTTTCTGAACTTTGTGTTTTTATACTTACTTGCAGTGGATGCCACAGTCAGTCTTATCCTTACAAACTATTCCAAAATACCACTAACATTGGATGAGATATAGTTGTAGTATTTAGGAGTTAGTTGCATTTCTCTGAACTTTATGATTTTGTGCTCAATTACATCAGTTGTTACAGCTAGTCTTGTTCTTATGAACTCTTCCAAAATATCACTAACTCTGGATGAGACATAGCAGTGGTGTTTTAGAGCTTCGTTGTGTTTTGTTGAATTTTATGCTTTTATGCTCATTTGCATTGAATGATACAGCCAGACTTGTTTTTACAAACTATTCCAAAATATCACTCATATTGAACGAGATAGGGCTGTAGTATTTCATAGAATTAGTTGCATTTTAATTCAATTGAAATACTTCGGAGGTAGATGTTACTCTAGTTTAATTCTGTCACTATATTTCAAGTTTGATAATGGCACTCTAGTTCAACTCTGTTCACTGTGTTTCAAGTTAGATTAGTGGCATTCTATTTCAGTTCCAATTCACTGTATTTCAAGTTAGCTTACTGGCATTCTGGTTTAGTTGTGTTCAATGTGTTTCAAGTTTGATCAATTGCATTCTAGTTCAGTGTTATCCATTGTTCTTTAAGTTGTATTAACTGTCAAAATTAGACTTCACGGCCTTCATTGTTTACAAACTACTCTTGTTCTGACTTTCTATTAATGCATCATCATATGGACAAGAATTAGTGATATCAGTTTAAGGCCTTGATTGTTCTGCAATCTTTTGCAATTTCACAAATAAGCCTTTTCCCAAAAACTATTCTAGAAAATCTCTAACTTTCAAATGAGGCTTAGTAGTGACAAGTTGAGCTACAGAATGGATTAATCTTAGCATTACAAGTTAATTCAGAGTAGAAATCTTATTGTGCTACAAATAATCTTTTCCAATTGTGTTCCAATAAACTTCTAGCCATGGATGAGATTCTTTGTAATATTGTAAGATGATTGTTTACTTAGGAGAACCTCATTTGCACTAAACTTGTCTTTTTCTCAAGCTATTCCAACATATTTCTAATGAATGAATTGGAAGAGTTCATGTTATGAGTTATTGAGTTCATGTTGTGATTTATTTCCTTGCTATGAGTCATTATCAAGCTTTGCATTTTCTGTTCTTTAGTGCCATACATAGTTTAGAATAGGTTTTGCTCTGTTTTAGTGTAACCATCCACTTCTCTTTACCAACACTTGGTTCTTTTCCTTTTTAACAGAAAACCATAAAACCAAAAACATCAGAAAAACACTAAACACAACGTAGTGAGAAACAGATACTTAGGCACATATAGTGCACCTCACTTCAGCAGTTTACTAGCCCTGGTTGACAATTTATGACCTCAATTTAGGAACACTAAGTTGAGCACACACACCTCACGTTGCTTCCAACCTCTGTCTTCAAACTCACTCAGTTAAGGCAAATAAAGGACATTGTGGCCATCAAATTAGGTGCAAGATAGGAATATGAGGGGTACTAGGCTTGGCCAAAGGGATCCCACAACCTTAATTCATCACATTCTACCTTCATCCACCTTCCTCCATCTCTAAGACACCATTTCCATCCTTAAAACTCTCTTGGACCCCCTCCTATAGCAAAACGTGGCCTCCTGTAGCACCTCTTGTAGCAGCCCTATAACAGTGTTCTTTTCAACCAAATTTTCTCCCCACTTTGAACATAGCCTAGATAGGTTGAATAATTTCCCCCAACTTGTTATTTGATGATTAAGGAAGGCTCTAAGACCACTCTAACCTCCTCATTTCCTCACTGCAACCATCACACAACAAAATAGAGTTAGAATTAGTGTTTATATTCATAAGCATGTTAAAATTAGATTCTTTGTTTTCAAGAAAATGTAGAGTAGATCAATGATGCATACAAATAGGTTACTAATTTTATTACATGTGCAAAGTAGAGTAACATGAAATATTTCTGCAAGTATACTAACCCTTTCTCTTTCATGTAATGTCAATTAGCATTTACATTTGAATCAATGGCACTTTCACTTTTATACTTAGAATCAGGTTCAATTATGCTTTCGTAAGAATTTTTAACTAAATTTGGTTGGAGGAATGGTCTCTAAACACCTTGATTTGATTTCATGACTAAGGGTGACATGAGTAGTTGTGAGCCCTGGTATTGCACCAAGAGTGCTGCAACTCCCATGGGCTGCCCTACTTTACTTTATCAACCCGGTGTTCATACAAACTTGGAGGTGACAGTGCTATATACACAACATATGCATTTTGTTCATGTCGTCCTCTTCCACTTTACGAAAGGGTGCTATTTCTAAGGGTTCTCAGTGAATTCTGTCACACTTCAATGAAACTAAACTAAATTGTAGAAAGGAAATGACAGAAGGAAACTAAATTAAATCACTGAAAAGAAATGACAGAAAGGGAACTAATCTAAATTGTTGAAAAGAAATGACAGAAAGGAAACTAATTTAAATTATTAAAAAGAAACTAATTTAACCCACACTTAACTTCGCCAATCGGCTAAACATGCCCTACTCTATCTATCATGCTCCTATCTATGCAGCTATACATGACCTAATTCAAATTTGAAGAAGTATGCTTGCCGTTTGGAGGAAAAAGGGCTAAAGAGGCTGATGGAGGGCTTACACACATGAAACAAGGCTTAAAAGTGAAAAGATGGGTTTGACCCTTACAAAACCTTATTATAGTGCAGAGAAGGGCTTTGGAGCAGAATGAATTGAAAGGTGCGATGGAGGAAAAAGTTGTGATATGTGATATCATAATCACAATATCGCAAAATTAAAGGGATAGCGGAAAGGTTGTTCGGGAGCGGGAGCGAAATGCGAAGTGAAATTTACGAAGAGGTAAAATCTGCGAGATGAGATTGTGATAGGGATGACGTGGTGGTGTGACTAGCGGCGGAGCGCAATCACAATTTCGCAATCGGCAGGCGGGAGTGGTAAGTGTTAAAGGAAAAAGGGAAACATTTTGATTTGTGATTGCGATGTGGTGGGGTATGAAGCGATTATCGCAATCAGAAAAAAACGAGCAGTAAGTGTGAATGGGAATGAAATAAGAAATGTTATTTGCGATTTGCGAAGTACGGTAGCGGGAGAACCGAGGAGCAAAGGCGGGGGTCGAATTTTAATTACTTTCAAGCGTTTTTGCGTGAAAAAAGATAAATGTGAGGTGAAAAGGGAAAATCACTAAGATTTTGAATAGCGACAAAGGAAAAGGAATGGGTCATGCGAGATGCGATGTGTGATAGCGGGAATTTCGAGGAGAATAGGTGGAGGTCAAACTTTTAATAAATTTCTGTAAAAAAGGTGTGGCAGCTGATAAGAAGAGATAAAAAAGGGAAATGAAGGCATAACAACAAGGTTCAGAAGCATAACACAAAGATGGGGAGAAATTGGAAGATGAAGCGGAAGGGGTAATGAACTTCTCCGTAACTTTTGATGCTTATTCCTGTAGAAAAAGTTGCATATTTATGCACAGAAAAATAGATAAAAAGCTTGATAAAAACTGTGAATAGAAAAAAAAAATTTGCCTGTGGGAAGGTCAACCCCGCTCGAATTCTATTGACAGAGATGAGAGGGGAAGACTGCCTCACAGTTTTATAGAGTTTATTAGCTATTCTACAGCGCAGATAAGCGGATTAAATCTACAGCAGAAACTATAATAGCAATGAAAATATCAAAAATAAAACTAGCTAAATAACATAAAGGAAAGGATGACAACGACAGAGAAGAGGAGGCACATGGGTTGGGCCCTAACCCACGAGCCCAACTCTCTGGAACTAAATCAGTAAAATGGAGTCTGTCTGCTCATTTCAGGAAGAAAATAGCCTTGTTACATTTCTGAAAGTCTAATCACTTAGTACAATAAAAAGCTTAATAACTTCCAGCAAAATTCCTAAAATGGAATCGAAGAATTGACTCACTGACTAACTAACTCCTTCCTAGCTCTAGCTCTACTCTATTTATTCTACAGGGCAGCTACCAACGGCTCTCTAGAAAATATTGATCGAGTCCACTTGACTCCAAGTGAAGTATGTCTTAAGTGCACTTGGTCTTTAGTTGCTTGGTTACCTTTGGTAGTTAAGGAGGGTGGACAACCCCCTTGAATCTCTCCAAGATTTCTCCATGATTTCCTGACGTTGTGCTCATTTATTCTCCAATATTGATCTTCCAGTGGTAGGGAGCAAGTCCCTACATTATCTCCTTCTCCAAATCTGCATAATCTGCCAAATATTCTCACAATATTCTACAAAAATAACCAATATTAGGCAAAAATATGCAATTACCTTTAAACCTTCCTAAGAAAATATTGAAGCATAATAAAACATTATTAAGTGCATAAGGAGAGATTTAATACATATATTCATGTGCATAAGGAAGTTAGATGGTCTTAAGAAAGGTTAGATGGGCCTTATTTTATGTCTAATTTATATGCCCATCATCACCCTGTAGGAATTTACAGGGTAAGTTTCGTAGATCAAAAACCAAAGGTCACCGCTCACAAATAGATCACAAATCAGTACACCAGTATTATCACGTGGTTAAAACCCTCGAAGAGGGAAATAGTCCATGACCTGAGCAAACGCGGCCACTTCAGACAATTTATTAATATAAAAAGAAAATTTACATATGTTTCTGTCATAAATGGTTACCAGAAAAATGACCCTCCATGCTCTTTAAATAGAGATCATGGACCAATCGGGTGTTAAGCCACGGATCAAGTGTCATTAATACCGAGGAGAGAGAGCCATCGGATCACTACAAATCGTGACCATCATATTATAAGTTCAAATGTAAATAATAAAGAAACATTACTTACCTAGCTCTACACTAGACTAAGTTATTCTTAACTATTTCCTATGTGTCAGAATATCCTAACATCCCCCCTTAAGAACAACTTGGGATATGATTGAAGGATTTACAAAGGTGACACAAAAGGAGCCTATTTCTTATGTGTCGAAATATCCTAACATCCCCCCTTAAGAACAAATTGGGATAGGATTGAAGGATTTACAAAGGTGACACCATAGGAGAACGAAGGAGGCATTAGAGCCTATCCCCCCCTTAATGATAACTTTCCTGAACTCTAAGCATGGATCGAAGTTTGGTAAACTTCGCTTCTATGAGAGCCTTTGTAAATATATCGGCTACTTGATCATTGGTTGGACAATACTGCACTTCAAGAACACGACCATGAATGAGCTTTCTGATGAAGTGTATGTGGAGCTCAATGTGTTTCATACGTTGATGTTGAACTGGATCTTTGTTGGATGGCACTCTGATTATCACACCAAAGTGTAGTTGGATGTTGCTGATGAAGACCAAATTCAGACAGGATCTGACAAAGCCACATGGCTTCCTTACTGGCTTCAACTGCACCACGATACTCTGCTTCTGCTGAAGAAAGAGAGACGACAGTTTGTTTCTTACATGACCATGTAATAGGTCTTGAACCAAGAGTGAATACATATCCTGTAGTAGAATTTCGATCATCAGGGTCACCGGCCCAATCAGAATTAGTGAAACCAATCAACAATGGAGATGATCCTGCACTATAATGAATCCTGAACTGAACTGTACCTCGAATATATCGACGTATTCTTTTAGTTGCTTTCCAGTGACTTTCATGAGGTTGGTGCATTAACCGAGCGACAAGACCAACGACAAAGGAAAGGTCAGGACGGGTATGGGTTAGATACAGAATTTTACCAAGAAGTTGACAGTATAAGGTAGCATCAACTTCAGGGTTAGTACAAGTGGCTGAAAGCTTTACTCCAGAATGAAAGGGAGAAGGGGTTGGCTTACAATCTTCCATGTGAAAGTGGCGTAGAAGATCACAGGCATACTTGGACTGAGAAAGGGTAATACCTTCTTTGGATTGCAAGACTTGAAGACCAAGGAAATAATGCAAGTGTCCTAAGTCTGTCAATTCAAACTTCTTTTTGAGGCTAGACTTCACATGGTTTATATGGTTGGGATCACTACGACTAAGGATAAGATCATCAACATAAAGAGCAAGGATGGTGAAGGACACCCCCACTTTCTTGGTGTAGATAGTGTTGTCAGAATGACACCTAGTAAAGCCATTATCTAATAGAAATATATCCATTTTGGCATACCAAGCCCGAGGAGCTTGTTTGAGACCATAAAGAGACTTCCTAAGGTGACAAACAAGGTTGGAGTCGTTTTGGATAAATCCAGGGGGTTGTTCCATGTAGATTTCTTCATGCAAATCTCCATGTAAGAAGGCATATTTAACATCCATTTGATGGACTTCCCATTTAAAGGAGGTAGGAAGGGAAATAACAAGGTGGATAGAATTCATTTTGGCAATAGGGGAGACGGTTTCAGTATAGTCAATGCCTTTAACTTGTGAAAATCCTTTAGCGACAAGACGAGCTTTATGTTTATGCACTTTTCCATCTAGTCCAAACTTTGTTTTGTAGACCCATCTGCATCTGACAAGTTTTCTTCCTTTTGGAAGAGGAACAAGATCCCAAGTATCGTTTTCCAATAAGGAACGATATTCTTCATTCATAGCTTCATCCCAATCTGGATGATCGGAGGCTTGTTCAAAGGTTTATGGATCAGGATTTTCTGGAACTTGGGCCAATAAGGAAGAGGCTCTTTCGAACTGAGAACGTGTAAGTCGTCAATCTCCAGGGTCGCCTACAAGAGAACCTGCTACATCCCGAGTAGAGCGAACCCATCTTGGAAGTTGTGGAGTAAAAGGAATAACTTCAAAAGGTGGAGGAGGATTGTCATCCTCGCTCTCATCATCTGAACTAGAAGGAATGCTATTAAAAATAGAAGAGAGAGAGAGAGGTGGCACATATGTTGAATCAGGCTTGCAAGCCAAAGGTGGCACACCCACCGAACTAGGCTTGCAGGCCGATATATTTTCATCAAATTTTACATCTCTTCTAATGATTATATTTTTGGATTTTGGTTTAAGAAGTCTATATCCTTTGACATCTTTAGAATATCCAACAAAAATGCATTTTTCACTCTTAGGTTCTAAGGCTTTATGTTTCGCATCTGGAATATGGGCCCAAGCATCACTTCCAAAAACACGAAAGCGACTTACATTTGGTTTGATTGAGCTCCAAGCTTCTTCTGGAGTTATATTCTTTAAAACCTTAATAGGAGTGTGATTTAATATGTAATTTGCACAGTTAATTGCTTCTGCCCAAAAATTGAGGCTAAGTACTTTAGATTGAAGCATACAATTAGCCATTTCTTTTAAGGTGTGATTCTTCCTTTCAGCTACACCATTTCGTTGTGGAGTATATGGAACAGTATGTTGCAATTGAATGCCATGCTTAGTGTAGAAGTTGATAAATATGTTGTTAACATATTCTCCTCTGTTGTCTGATCTTAACTTAAGAATTTGATGTCTAGATTGTTTCTCAACAAAGGCCTTAAAGGCCAAGAACATGTTAAAAACTTCACTCTTGAGTTTTAAGAAGTATACCCAAGTGCGTCTGGAAAAATAATCAATTAAAGTTAAGAAGTACTTGCAACCAAACAAAGAAACAACAGGAAGTGGACCACATAAATCACTATGCACAAACTGCAAAGGGGTTGAAGTGTGCCAAGAGGCATGTTTGTCAAAACTATCCCAATGATTTTTTCTGAGTACACACCCGGAGGAAACACCATCTCGGCAAGATACCATAGGAAGACCTGTCACCATATTTTATTTACATAGAGTTTGAAGAAAGTGATATTTTAAGTGACCAAATCGCTCATGCCAAAGTTTGCTCACATCACCATTATGAGCAACAAAACCGGAGGGAATACATGATGACCCAAAGTTGTCAAAATTATACAACCTTGTGGAATCATCAGCAATGCTAGTAGCTAAAATATGTATAGGATTTTTGAGGTCCTTGATTACAACATCATGAGGTGAGAATTCTACTATTTTCACTTCGCCTGAATGAGTTATCTGATAAATAGATAGAAGGTTGCATGACAAGGTAGGAAGGCATAGTACATCGTTAAACTGACCATTATCTAGATGAATGGTTCCAGATCCTACAACACTAAGAGATCTATCATCACCAACATAAATATGTTTGGTGTTACAATCATTTAAAGAAGAAAACATGGCTTTATTTTTTTCCATGTGGTAAGAAGCTCCAGAATCAATGAGCCACTCATGAGAATGAGAAGAAGAAGAAACATTTAATGCATAACCAAATGCTTGACAACCACAATCAGAAAATGCCATTCCTGAAGATGAAGTTGAAGAGGTTTCCAAATTGATGTGGTGCTTCTTCATTGTTGCTTCCAAGGCTTCCATATTTTTAAAACATTTGGACTCGACATGGACATCACAATTACAAAAGTTGCAATGCCTATCTGTTTTCTTCCCTTTGTTTTTAGTTGCCTTATCAGTTTGGTGAGTTGCTTTTTCAGTTTGCGGCTGAAATTTCTTAGGACCATACTTTTTAGGATACTGCTACTTGGGATTCTTTTGATATGGTTGTTGTTGGGCTCCTAAGGCTTTCTTAGAAGCGTTTCAGGAAGTGATAAGACCAAGGTGTAATAGTTTTTCTTGTTCTCTTATCAAAGAATCGCAAAAGGCATCAAAAAAGGGGTTCTTGTAGGCGGTTCTTGAAGAAATGATGGCTTCTCTAGTGGAATGGAAGGTGGAAACAAATATAGAGTATGCAGGGCCAAGCTTAGCAAGAATGCAATAGATGAGGCTACCATCTTCCTTTTTGACCTTACAACCTTCTAAAAGAAGTCTAAGGGTCTTGAATTTGGACAAAAAATCTTTAATAGAGGAGAAATTATTGGGGTCCAAAGTAAGCAACTCATTTTCAATATGGTGGGCCCTGATTTGATTTTGAATGCCAAAAACAATATTTAGCTTTTTCAGGGCTTCATCAGGGGTGTCAATGTTAAGGATATGAAATCGAAGATCTTGAGCAATGGACATTTCGATCAACCCTCGTGCTTGATCTTGTTTATTTTCCCATTTAGCGAATTTATCGTCATCGGAAGGTTTGGTTTCTTGTCATGTGGCTATTCTATAAAGCCCTTTACTTCTAAGTAAGTCTACCATGTGAGGTAGCCATTGGAAATAACTGGTTGTTTTAAGAATAAACGGGCATGCACTTTCCATGCACTTTCCATTTTTTTTTAAACTAGAGCTGAAAAGAGCTTAAAGTAACTAATTCAAGGGAAATAACTCGAAAAAAATAGGCCGATTAAGAAAAACGGCTCAAAAAACAGCTTCCGGATGAAGAAGTTATGCCTTTTTGAAAAAATTGAGTTGTAGATGCCGAATAGTTACAGGAACGGTTTGAAATTTGATGATGAAGTTCAACTTAAAAATAAAATCCCACCCCTTTCACAAATTTTTTTTACAAAATAACCTTGAGAAAGAGACTTGAACCCAATACCTCTATTATCATAAACTAACTTTTCACCAAGTGAGATGGTAAAAGGATTCTGTAATTGTTTAAAAAGAGGAAGGTTTTTTTCTTTTTTTCTTTTTTTTGGAGGAAAAAGCACGCACACTGAAGACAAAAAAAAAAAGAAGAAGAAGAAGAAGAAGAAGAAGAAGCAAGCCTTACGGCAGAATGTTAGATTTCCAGTTATCCTTACCGGCAACTATCTATTTTTCACTATTTCTAATTTCCCGAGATTGCACAAAGACACGGGGAAAGAGCATACATAACAAAAATAATTCCCTTCTTCCTGTTTCTGATTTGCCGAGATCGCACACAGCGCAGAGAAAAAAACATACACAGAGAAGAGGGTATAGATCTGGCAAATCAATAAAACCTACAAACCGAAATAAGCATAACTATTAACAAATATAACTATAAAACATATACTTTATACCTCCAAATCTAAACTGACATAACTTGGGCAACCGGAAACCTTTTCACATGAAACGAAAAGGGTTTCTTACTGTAGCAGACACTTTGGACACAACAAAGCAGTACTCCGGGCTGGAAAATGTTCATAAATAGTAGATCTAGAAAACAGCAGTCGCGTGCAGTCAAACTGGCTTCGGATTTGGATCAACAATGGATGCAGTTGTCAAAATACCTCTGATACCATGTAGGAATTTATAGGGCAAGTTCCATAGATCAAAAACCAAATTTCACTGCTCACAAACATATCACAAATCAATACACCAGTGTTATCACGTGGTTAAAACCCTCGAAGAAGGAAATAGTCCACGGCCTGAACCAACGCAGCCACTTCAGGAAATTTATTAATATAAAAAGAAAAGTTGCATATGTTTCTCTCATAAACGGTTACCGAGAAAATGACCCTCCATGCTCTTTAAATAGAGATCACGGACCAATTGGGCGTCAAGCCACGGATCAAGTGTCGTTAATACCGAGGAGAGAGAGAACCGTCGGATCACTATAATCGTGACCATCAGATTATAAGTTACAAATGTACATAGTAAAGAAACACACTTTACCTAAATCTACACTAGACTAAGTTATTCTTAACTATTTCCTATGCGTCGTAATATTCTAACATCCCTACTGAAACTGTTGCTCACCCTCTGAGCAACCTATTCATCCTCCCTGCCTTATGGTTTTCCCTGCATGTTGGCTTATTTCCTTTTCTGTTTATTGGCCCATGCATTGCTCCTCTTGCTAATCTTCTTGCTAGTCTTCTTACATTTCTTCTAGTAGGTGCTTCGTGGAGGTCCTCATATGCCTTAAGAAAATATGTTTTGCATGCCAAGAGGTGGTGGATCCACCTTTTATTTGATTTTTTTCTTTTTTTGTTCTCTCTTTTTTTTTTCTTTTTTTTTATTGCATGCAAAGTAAACTCACTGTTCTTTTTTTTGTGAACTGAGTCCACCCTTGGTTATCCCTTGGCACTCCTTGTCTTCTATTACAATGAAATTCTTACTGCCCACTTTCTCAAGTCCTTTTTACTTTTGTCTTGTTCCTTTTCTTGGTGGAAAAAGTGAGGCTAGTTGCTAGATAAGGCTAAGGTTGCTCTGCTACTGATTTTGGCTATATAAAAAATAAAAAAAAATCCTTCTCACACTTTTTAACATTTTATTAAGCTAAAATAGATTTGAATAAAGGGCTAGATGATTGCATACCTGAGCCTTACCATTGATTTGTTTTTGCAGGCCATATTGAAGCTGTTGATATGGTTGTTGAAGCTGTCTTCGGTGGTTCTGAAGCTACATGTGATAATCTTCTTGAGGTCCTTTTGGAGCTTCTGAGCACGGGAGGAGGAAGTCCAAGTTTGATTACCTTTAACTAGGGTTTTGACCGAATTTTCTTTTTGTGCCAACTTGTTGTTTTCCAGCTTGCAAAGGTTGGAGAACACCTGCATTCATTAGAGAGAGATACATGGAGAAATGCACTATATATATATATTTTTTAAGGCCTACTAGCTGCCTCAATGAGGTTTTCCACTAGTAGGTCTACCTAGGCGCCTAAGGAGGTTTTCACCTAGGATCTTTTATTTTTCTCTTTCTTTCTTTTTTTTCAGCCCAATGACCGCCTCATGGAGGTTTTCAATCAATGAGCGAATATCAAACGCCTCAAAAGAGGTTTTCGCCTGAGATTTTATTCTATCCTTCTTTTCTTTTTTTTTCCTTTTTCACTTTCCTACTCTACTTGAAAAAACAAAATCTTTTTCAAGTACAGGAATACTTCCAATGGAGCCATGTATACATCAAGATGACAGATAAAATCATGTGCACACTTGGAATACATGCTTTGACATGTACCTGAATATGAGAGATGAATTTCTTTGACTGGGATTGTTTCAAGTATTGTTGGAGAAGAGTGTGTTGTTGCAACTTAATGACTGTTTGGAAGCATATGTCAATATATTTGTGATGCCCCTGGTTCACTTATTGAATTGGATCACCTTGGATGTCCTCTTCTATTATGGCAGTCAAATCTTCCTCTTTTTGTTGATTGTTCTCTTGAACACATGGAGGAAATGTTATTAAACATGAGGGAACTTTCTCAACATCTGATTCTAATTTTTGCTCTTCATCAAGTGCAACCCTCGATCTTTTGATCTCCTCATTTGGATCTTCTTCTTCTTGATGTTGTCCTTCAATGACATTAATAAAATCTCTTCTTTGCAATACCTTTCTTGAACTAAGATGCAGTCCATTTAGATCAAGAGGATATGTTTGGTAGTGTTCTACCTCAGCATTATAAGTGACTTCAGATACTTCATTGTATGGGTTTGGAAATGGTGGTACAGGTAATTGAGTGGGGGTGGATATATGAGATGGATGTGGTTGAGGTTGTGGTTGTGGTGGAGGTGGATGGTAGGGATAGCATGGAGTCGGGTATGGAGGATATTGAGGGAAATATTGAGGATGTTGAGGATTTTCCCAATAAGGACCTTGCCAACCATGTTGCCAAGATTGGTTTTGGGGTTGAGATGGTCAAGGTTGCCAAGGAGGGAGTTTGTCCCAATTAGTTTGAGATGGATGTGAATAATCTTGAAATTGTGAAGTGGGTCCTTGCATCATATCAAGTTGACTAGGCTGCCAAGGTCTCCTTGGAGCTACATAACATAGCTTCTTTGGTGTTTGCCTTGCTCCATTGTCTTCCTGGTAAACTTCTTTAAACCTAGGGAATGATGAACAACATTTAGTAGCATATGATTCTGCATGGATAACAAAAATATCAGCATCTTATTTTTTCTCATTTTGCATTCTTAACATTTCTACTTGTTCACTTAGATTGCTAAGAATTTATGTTTTAAAGTTGTCAAGAAAATTTCCAAGTTCATCTTGCCTTACCAATGTTGATGCAGCCTTACTTACTCTTTCCCTTCCTCTTGATATGCGCTTGCATGTTTCACAACTTTCTTCAAATGACAATTGATATACATCTCCTTTACTCATGAGATTAAGGATATCAATCCACTCATCCCTAATTTTTCTAAGTAAGAGGGTTTTTAGTGTGTCAAATCCTAAATAATGCAATTTTTCCCTCTTAACAGTATACATGAACCTCTCTATTAGATCCTTAAGGCTCTCATCTTCTTCTTGGTTCATTCTAAAAATATCTTCTCTAAGATCACGATCTTTGTATTGTTCTAGAAATATCTTTTGCATATCATACCATGATCTTATTGAATTAGTACCAAGACTCATGAACCATTTAAGAGCTCTATCCTTCAATGTTGCAGGAAACAATCTCAATTTTTGAGTGTGTGATAAGTAGCCATAATACCTACAAAGTATCTCAAATTCAAAGAGAAATGTTTATGGATCCTCTATCCCCATACCATGGAAGTTAGGAAGGAAATATGGAGGAATGTTCTTCATATGCACACTGATGTCCATATCTTGAATGGGAAACCCAATAAGATCTGCTTCATTTTCATCATGTCCATCCATCTCTTATTCCTTCAAAAATGTATGGTGATGTGGTTCTTACTGCACCACATGGTCAAGTGGGGGTTGGTATTGGAGAAGCATTTTAAAAAACAAAAATTATGAGTATCCCTACTCCTATGAGGCATGAAAATCAAACATTTTTTGTATTTTTTTTTAATATTTCTGAAATTTCATGAAAAGAAAGGAAAGCAGAAAATAATGCTAAAAACAAAATCAAAGCATCTACTAGACACCTCCCCAGCAACGACGCCAAAAAGTGGTGAGCCCTGGTATTGCACCAAGAGTGTTGCAACCCCCAGAGGCTTCCCTACTTTACTTTATCAACCTGGGGTTCGTGTAAACTTGGAGGTGACAATGCTATATACACAGCAGATGCATTCTGCTCATGTCATCCTCTTTCGCTTTATGAAAGGGTGTTATTTATAAGGGTTCTCAGTGAATTCTATCACACTTCAATGAAACTAAACTAAATTGCAGAAAGGAAATGACAGAAGGAAAATAAATTAAATCATTGAAAATAAATGACAAAAAGGGAACTAATATAAATTGTTGAAAAGAAATTACAGAAAGGAAAATAAATTAAATAGCTGAAAAGAAACTAATTTAAACCACACTTAAATTCACGAATCGGCTAAATAAGCCCTACTCTATCTATCATGCTCATATCTATGCTATACATGACCTAATTCTAATTTTAAGAAGCATGCTTGCAGTTTTGGGGAAAAGGGGCTAAAGATGCTAATGGAGGGCTTACACACATGAAACAAGGCTTAGAAGTGAAACTATGGGTTTAAACCTTACAAAACCTTATTATAGCGCAGAGAAGGGATTTTGAGCGGAATGAATTCAAAGGTGTGATGGCGGAGATGCGATGGAGGAAAAAGTTGTGATATGCGATATCGCGATCACAATATCAAAAAATTAAAGGGATAGCGGAAAGGTTATTTGGGAGCAGGAGCGAAATGTGAAGTGTGATTTGCGAAAAGGTAAAATCTGTGAGATGTGATTGCGATAGGGATGACGTGACGCTGGGGCCGGCGGCGGAGCGTGATTGCAATATCGCAATCAGCAGGCGGGAGTGGTAAGTGTTAAAGGAAAAAGGGAAATGTTGTGATTTGCGATTGCGACGTGGTGGGGTACGAAGCTATTATCGCAATCGGCGAAAACAAGCGGTAAGTGTTAACGGGAATAAAATAAGAAATGTGATTTGCAATTTGTGAAGTACGGTAGTAGGAGAACTGATGAGCAAAGGCGGGGGTTGAATTTTAATGATTTTCAAGCCTTTTTGCGTGAAAAAAAAAGGGTAAAGGTGAGGTGAAAAGAGAAAATTGCTAAGATTTTGAAGAGTGGAAAAGGAAAAGGAAGGGGTCATGCGAGATGCGAAGTGCAATAGCGGGAATTTCGAAGAGAAGAGGCAGAGGTCAAACTTTTAGGATTTCTGTAAAAAAAAAGGTGCGATAGCTGATAAGAAGAGAGAAAGGAGGGAAATGAAAGCGTAACAACAAGGTTCAGAAGCATAACACAGAGATGGGGATCAATTGGAAGATGAAGCGGAATGGCATAATGAACTTCTCTGGAACTTTTGATGCTTATTGCTGCAAACAAAGCTGAATATTTATGCACAGAAAGATAGACAAAAGGCATGATAAAAACAGTGAACATAAAGCATTTTGTTGCCTGTGGGAAGGTCAACCCCGCTCGAATTCTATTGAAAGAGATGAGAGGGGAAGACTGCGTCATAGCTTTATAGAGTTTATCAGCTATTCTACAGCACAGATAAGCGGATTAAATCTACATCAGCAACTATAATAGCAATGAAAATATCAGAAATAAAACTAGCTAAATAACATAAAGGAAAGGATGACAATGGCAGAGAAGCTGAGGCACATGGGTTGGGCCCTAACCCACGAGGCCAGCTCTCTGGAACTAAATCAGTAAAATGGATTTTGTCTACTCATTTCAGGAATAAAATAGCCTTGTTACATTTCTGAAAGTCTAATCATTGAGTAAAATAAAAATCTTAATAGCTTGCAGCAAAATTCCCAAAATGGAATCGAAGAATCGACTCACTGACTAACAAACTCATTCCTAGCTCTAGATCTGCTCTATTTATTCTACAAGGCAGCTACCAACAACTCCCTAAAAAACAGTGATCGAGTCCACTTGACTCCAAGTGAAGTATGGCTTGACTGCACTTGGTCTTGAGTTGTTTGGTTTCCTTTGATAGTTAAGGAGGGTGGACAACCCCCTTGAATCTATCCAATATTTCTCCATGATTTCTTGACATTGTGCTCATTTATTCTCCAATATTGATCTTCCAGTGGCAGGGAGCAAGTCCCTTCTCCTTCTCCAAATCTACCAAATATTCTCACAATATTCTACAAAAATAACAAATATTAGGCAAAAATATGCAATTACCTTTAAACCTTCCTAAGAAAATATTGAAGCATAAGAAAAAATTATTAAGTGCAGAAGGAGAGATTTAATATATATATTCATGTGCATAAGGAAGGTAGATGGGCTTAAGAAAGGTTAGATGGGCCTTATTTTATGTCTAATTTAGAGGCCCATCAAGTAGAACCTAACCTACTGTGCATATAGCACTATCACATCTAAGTTTGTACGAACCCCAGGTTGATCATTTGAGTTGAGAAACCCTTGGGAGTTGCAACACTCTTGGTGCAATACCAGGGCTCATCACTTTTTAGCGTTGTTGTCGGGGAGGTGTCTAAGTAGGTGTTGTTTTTTCTTAAGCATTGTTTTTTTCTTTTTTTTGCATTAGTTTTATTGCCTTGAAAAAAGGTGAAAGATTCAAAAGAGAAACTTTTTCTTTCATGCCTCGTAGGAGTAGGAATAACCAAAGGAAAGTTTTACCTAAAACCTACACCCCCTCAAGCATCCAATATTCATTCTTCTGCGATGGTTGTGAACTTCCCTCTTTGATTATAGGGGAGTTAGAAGACCCTCTAGGTGAGCTACCTGAAATTTTTGAAGAACCTATTGGGGAAGAAGAATAACCCACCTCACCTACCCAAACCATGGTTGGAAACATGCAAAATGAGCTTTTCCCTATAAAATAAACCAATGGAGAGGCTAGAATGAAGAATATAAGCCCTATTACCCTTCCACACTTCCATGGCCTAACCTCTAAGGATCCTAACACCTTCATGTTGAGCTTGCTTTTATCTGTAGGAACTATGACTATGCCTCTGATGAGAAGAAGTTTAAGTTGTTTCCTTCTACTCTTAAATATGTAGCCTTGTGCTGGTTTATGGGTCTACCTAGAGGCATCATCACTACTTAGGCCCAAATGCAACAAGCCTTCAATGACAAATACCGAGACTAGTTTGGGTCCAAAGAAACAAAGGAGGAAATCTTTAGGATGGCTCTTGGACCTAATGAGTCTCTAGAGGACTATGAGGAAATATTTCAACTCAATTAGAGGATGGACAATTTTACCCTTGATCTTGAGTCACTCAATCTAGTTCTTCTTCGAGAAATCAAGGAAGATGTGATGGAAACCCTCAACATGCTATCTAGAGGAGATATCTACCAATTACCTTATGATGACATTAAAATTGTATTCATGAATCACTCTAGGGTTGCTAGAAAAAATGTTAGGTCTAGCCAAAGCTTGGTCAATTCCTCTCCCTCCACAACAACCATCAAGCATGAGATAGGGAATATGTTGGAGGATTTCAAGAGTGAAATGTTGCATACCTTTCCCTTGCAAATGGATACTATGAAAATCAAAAGAAAGCAAGAGGAAGAAAAAATAGCACTACCCATATTTTTCCCCATATGTACTAAAAGACATCCTATGAATGAATGCCCATTGAATGTCATAGAATTATGCCTAGTTTGTGAATAAAATCATGTAACAGAAAAATGCCCTTCTCTTCCAGGCCTAAAGTTTGTATACTAGGGAGGAGTATAGAGTGGGTCAAAATAGTTGTGCTTCATCAACCAAAGAAGGCAGGTCCTCGTCCATATCAATAGGGCATGCAAGGTGCACATTATCCTCACTACAATCCAAATAAGAGTGCACCTTTCCATCCTTGGTACCCTTACAATCATCTAGCATCTTTCAAACCTTTTCCTTGGCCTTATGCTCCTCAATATCCTGCTCAATCTACTCACCCTCCTTTCTAGTCATATCCACCTCAATCTTCCCAATCGGGAAACCCCTCAAAAGGGTGGATGCTTATAACACCTCAACCTCCTACTTTGTTACCTCCACCTCAGTCTCAACCATAATTCCCTCACCATAGCCCACCTAAGCAACCTCAAATTCCTGCTCAACCCAATATGAACCTGAACAATAACTAGGCACAACACTTCTACAGTGGAGAGACATCCTATCTTGCTTATATTGTGGGAATCCAAGAGGTCAATCTTCGGTTTGGGAGGGTGGTCCTAGGTAATCACCCAACTTCTCCACCCGAAGAGCTTGAAGAAGAGAATGAACATAGTGCCCCTCAATTCAATGCACCTTCCTATCCGGAAATTTTGATCAACCCTAACCAACACACCCTGAAAGAGGTTGAAATTCTGGAAGAATTGAAGAACTTGTGTCTCGATATACCCCTTCTCCAGGCCATTAAATATTTTTGTTAGGTCCCTATATCACTAGTATAGCCCCTTATTATTGTTAGTGTAAACCCCTTATTGTTATTGTTGTACCCTTGTAACCCCCATTTTGTTATTATTGTGCCCTTAAATTATTATTGTTAGGTCGGCTAGGATTACATTGTGGCCCACTAGGATTACATTATGGCCCCATGGACTCCTATATATGTAAAGGAGGTTTTGTAAATTGTATCATCCAAGAATTGTTCATTTATGTAATGTATTGGAGGTTGCCCCCTCGAAGTGGCTCATTTCTAAGGCGTTGATATCTCTTTTCTTCTCTTTTTGGAGCTGGTTACACAACATTTGGTATCAGAGGCTTGGGATTCTAGGGTTTCGCTGCTCCAAACAGGTCATCGTGGCATTTTCGCTATAACTTTTTTTCTACAAAGTTTCAGAAGCTGAAATTTTTAGGGTACGAAGCTGAAATCTTGAGGAAGATTTTCTAAAAATTTCAGAGCTTGGTTCGCAATATTTTCGGAGATATCATCTGTGGAAGTTAGGCCTTTTTTCAAGATCCTAAACAGGTCATCGTGGCATTTTGCTATAAAAAATTTTCTACAAAGGTTCAGAATCTTAAATTCATATGGTGCGAAGCTGAAATCCTGAGGAAATTCGTCAAAAAATTTCAGAGCTTGATTCGCAATATTTTTGGAGATATGATCTGTGGAAGGTAGTGCTTTTTCAGGCTCCTGAATTTCATCTCAAATAGGTGATCGTGGGAAAAGTTCAATAACTCTCTCTCTAGAGATTGGATTGGAGTGCCGTCAAAATTGGTCGCAAGTACACGGCCTTTAGTTTCTTGGATATCAATTTTAGAGACAAAGAACAAAACAGTGACACGTGGCAAGTCGTACAAGTTCGCTCTACTGAACCAGTCCAAAATTAGGTCATTGTGGGAGATTGGACACAAATTTGTCTTGGAGAATCCAAATCAGGTCAGACCTGTGGCATTTGAAAGAAGCTTCAGAGGGATACTACAGGGCGGAATTTGAGATATCGAATATTTTCAATTACAGAGATAATTCAATTTCAATATCAAGCTCCTAAAAGCTAGTAAAAGGTGTGTATTTTTTTTTTCCGAATTACATAAGTCTTGTTTGAAGAATCAAGTTGAATTGATTCCAAGGGCAACTTGTAGAATAGATATCAATATTGGATTTTAAAATGGCCCCTAAAAATAATTCAACACCCATTAAGCCTTCAGAAGGCTCTACTATGACTCATGAAGATGAAGAATTGCAACATGATCTATCAAAATTACAAGAGCAAATGCAATAGTTTTCACTCTCGCAAAGAGCAACAAAAAATGAAATGGAAGTTTTGAAGAAAGGCATGGAAGTGAAGATGGAAGGTTTGAAGAAAGGCATGGAAGCTAAAATGGATGGCGTGGAAGCTAAGATGGATGGCGTGGAAGCTAAGATGGATGACATGAAAGACAACATGGAAAACATGAAGAGTGATCTAAAGGCATACATGGAAGGCTTGATGACAAGCTTAAAACCAGAAATGATTCCTAATGGCGGAAATATAGGAGAAGAACCTCATGATGAGAACAAAATAAATGTTAATCATGATTTCATAAACTCGAATGTTGGTGGGAAGAACCACCATATTCCAAAATTGGATATGAGGAAGTTTGATGGAAAGGATCCTGTAACATGGATACTACAGATGGAGCAATATTTTGATCTCCATAACGTGCAAAACACACAAAAGGTACGAATTGCAACTTTACATTTAGAACAAAATACATTTGTATGGTATCGATGGCTTTGCTCCCGTAAAAAAATTGTCACTTGGTCAATTTTTACCGAGGAAATGATAGCACATTATGAGGATACAAAGAGCAACACCTTCTTTAGCCAATTGATAAATCTCAAACAAAAGGGTTTAGTGGGGCAGCACATTGAGGACTTCCAAAAATTGAATATAAGGGTAACTGATATTCCAGAGGAACACAGGATTGATCTCTTCATAGGCACCTTAAAGGATAACATCCAACATGAAGTTCGCGTTTTGGAACCTGATTCATTGGAGAAGGCATTCAGGTTGGCAAGAAAAGTTGAATGTAAAATTATGGCGACAAGGAAGCCTACCACTCAATTCTATAAAGAAGGAAGTGTTACTACGCCTAGATTTCCACAACCTACAAGGTTGACACCACAACAATTGGAAGAAAAAAGAGCAAAAGGGCTTTGCTATAGTTGTGATAGTAAATACACTAAAGGTCATAAGTGTGCTGAGAAGAAATTATTTTACATAGATTGTGAAGAGGAAGAAGAAAATGAACAAGAAGAGGATATACACCAGAAACTAGCCCTAGAAGAGGAAGAAATGAATCCGACCATATCGTGTAATGCACTGGCAGGAATTACCACTCCTCAAACTCTCAAGATAGAAGGACATATCAAGAAGAAAAAGGTAATAGTGTTGATTGATTCATGTAGCACCCATAATTTTATTCATTGTAAGGTAGCCAAGGAATTAAATTGTTTCCTATACCCAGCACCAGAATGTCAAGTGATGGTTGCAAATGGAGGAACTATAAATTGCTCTGGAAAATGCTATAATATCAAGCTAACCATGGGGGAATATGTATTGACTAGTCCAATGCTTTCCATTCCTATGGGAGGTGCTGATGTTGTACTAGGAGTACAATGGTTACAATCTTCGGGGACGGTAGCTTTTAATTTTCAAGAACTTTTCTTGAAATTTTTTTCAGAAGGAAAGGAAGTCGAATTACGGGGTATTGCAAGGAAGCCGGGAAAGATAATAAGCTCTAATGTCATGACAAAGCTTCTAAAGAAAGAACAACAAGGTGTAATTTCACAATTATGCTCACTAGAAGTTCCAACATCAAAATTATCTATTTCTGCAGATCTCCAACAAGTCTTGGACAATCATTCCAAGGTGTTTGAAACTCCCAAAGGACTCCCACCTATTCGTGATCATGATCATGCTATTCATTTGATTCCAGGAAGTGTTCCTCCAAACATCAGGCCTTATAGATATCCTTACTTCCAAAAGAGCGACGTATGATTGCAGAAATGTTAGAGGCGGGTATAATTCAACCTAGTCAAAGTTCTTTCTCTGCTCCTGTAGTATTGGTACACAAGAAGGATGGATCATGGCGAATGTGTCTGTATTATAGGGAGCTCAATAAGCTCACCATTAAAGATAAATTTCCCATTCTTGTGATTGATGAATTATTGGATGAATTACATGGAGAAATTTATTTTACCAAGTTGGATCTTCGTTCAGGATATCATCAAATTAGAATGAAGACTGAAGATATTCCAAAAACAGCATTTCGAACTCATGAGGGTCATTATGAATCTTTGGTCATGCCTTTTGGCCTTACCAATGCACCTTCTACATTTCTAGGGTTGATGAATTCCATTTTCAAACCCTTCCTTAGAAAATTTGTGCTAGTATTTTTTGATGATATACTAATCTACAGCAGGTCTTGGAAGGATCATGTTGAACATGTTGACAGGGTGCTCAAACTATTACAGGAGAAACAATTATATGCAAAAAATCCAAATGTTTCTTTGGAGTACAAGAGGTGGAATATCTGGGTCATATTGTATCTCATGAGGGTGTTAAAGTAGACCCTAACAAAATTAAAGCCATTAAGGAATGGAAAGTTCCCACAACCATAAAGTAGTTGCGAGGATTTCTCGGGTTAACAGGGTATTATCGCAAGTTTGTTAAGAATTATGGGAGAATAGTAGCACCTCTAACAACATTATTGAAGAAAGATGCATTTTCATGGACTCCTGAAGCAACTAAGGCCTTTGAACGTCTTAAAGAGGTAATGTGCCTAGCACCGGTCTTAGCTACACCAGACTTCACAAAAACCTTTATTGTGGAATGTGATGCCTCAGGAAATGGAATTGGTGCAGTTTTAATGCAGGAAGAAGACCCATTGCTTTTGAAAGTCGTCCAATCAAAGGAAAGTATTTACAGAAACCTATTTATGAGAAGGAAATGTTAGCAATACTACATGCACTAAAGAAATGGCTAACTTACCTAATGGGAAGACACTTCAAGGTAAAAACTGATCATGATAGTCTTAAACACTTTTTGGAACAAAGACTATCTTCAGAAGAGCAGCAAAAATGGGTCACAAAGATGTTGGGTTATGACTTTGAAATAATCTACAAAAAGGGAAAGCTTAATGTTGTTGCAGATGCACTCTCAAGAAAGAAAGAAGAGGTGGAAGCATTGCTTTGTGCCATTTCTATTATCCAACCAGATTGGATAACCGAAGCAAGAGATGAATGGAAGAAGGACAAAGATGTATGGACACTCATTCACAAGTTGCAGCAAGATCCTAGTACATCTGATACATTTAGTTGGAAAAATGATTCCTTATGGTACAAAGATCGCTTATATCTTTGTAAGAATTCCCAACTAAAACAAAAGATTCTTCTCGAATTGCACACTTCTCCTTTAGGAGGACACTCAGGATTTTTAAAAACTTACCACAGGGTGAAGAAAGAATTTTTTTGGGATGGCCTTAAATCTGATATTCAAAAGTTTGTGGCGGAATGTTTGGTTTGCCAGCAGAATAAAGTGGAAATAATTAAGACCCCGGGACTTCTACAACCTTTATCCATTCCAAGTCAAAGTTGGGAGGAGATTTCAATGGATTTTATCACAGGTTTACCGAAGTCCGAAGGCAAGAATGTCATCATGGTGGTAGTTGATAGACTTACCAAGTATGCACACTTTTGTGCATTATCTCATCCATTTAAAGCAAGTACAGTTGCTACTACATTTATGGATAGAATTCAAAAGCTACATGGAAGCTCAAGGGTTATTGTGAGCGACAGAGATCCCATTTTTACTGGAAATTTTTGGACGGAGTTATTTTCTTGTTTGGGTACTCAATTAGCTCATAGCTCATCTTATCATCCTCAATCATATGGTCAAACTGAGATAGTAAATAAATGTTTGGAAGGATATCTTCGTTGTTTTGTATCTGATAAACAAACACAATGGGTCAAGTGGTTACCTCTTGCTGAATCGTGGTATAACACTTCCTTCCATACTGCAGCAAAAATGACCCCATTTATGGCACTTTATGGATATCATCCACTATCCATCACATCATCTTTAAGGGAAAATTCGAAGGTTCAAGCAGTGGAAGATCACATCGAGCATCAGCAAGAAGTTCTCCAACTCTTAAAGGATAACCTGAATTTGGCACAAAATCGAATGAAACAACAGGCACATCAACATCGCAGCGAGAGAAGTTTTGATGTAGGAGATTGGGTATTTTTACTACTACAACCATACAAACAAATTTCCCTCAAGCAAGCTAAGAAGGATAATAAATTATCGCCAAAGTACTATGGTCCTTACAAGGTGTTGCAAAAGATTGGTACTATGGCATACAAATTGGAGCTTCCTGCTTCTTCGCGAGTACATCCAGTTTTCCATGTTTCATGCCTAAAGAAGGTTATAGGTGAAAATCTTCCAGTTCAAACAGTATTGCCAGAACTTGATGGGGAAGGGAAAATCATATTGGAACCTGAAGCAGTCATGGAAAAAAGAACTCGACAACTACGGAATCGATCAATTTCAGAGTATCTCATCAAGTGGAAGAACTTACCCACTTAAGATTCTACATGGGAGGATGAGAATTTTATACAGAAGCACCCAGAGCTACTCAAGCGTTGAGGACAACACTTTTTTGAAGGAGAGGGGCATGTTAGGTCCCTATATCACTAGTATAGTCCCTTATTGTTGTTAGTGTGACCCCCTTATTGTTATTATTGTACCCTTGTAACCCCCATTTTGTTATTATTGTGCCCTTAAATTATTATTGTTAGGTCGGCTAGGATTACATTGTGCCCACCAGGATTACATTATGGCCCCATGGACTCCTATATATAGAAAGGAGGTTTTGTAAATTGTATCATCCAAGAATAGTTCATTTATGTAATGTATTGGAGGTTTCCCCCTCGAAGTGGCTCATTTCTAAGGCGTTGATATCTCTTTTCTTCTATTTTTGGAGCTGGTTACACAACAATTTTCCCATATATAACAAATTTATTAAGGAAAAATGTTTTAAAAGGCCTGGTAGAAGAAGAAGAAATACCCCCATCATCAATGTTGTTAGAAAACTATCTGATCAGATGCTTGGTAGGGTGATCTCCCCAGAGTACCTAGACCCTGGTAGCCCAGTAGTGGATGTGCACATCGATGGCATTATGGTCCCTAATAAATTAATTGATTATGGTTATGCAATCAATGTGATTTATAGGGAAACCATGTTGAAGCTCAGTCTCCAAGGGGCTTTGAGAAAGACCACCAAAGTGTTATAGCTTGCAAACAAATCCATTGTAGCTCCTAATGGAATTATTGAGGATGTCATGGTCTCCATTGAATCCTGGGAGTACCCTATAGATTTCCTAGTCTTCCAACCCAAAACCAAGTTTAATAGCTATCCTCTCATTTTAGGAAGACCTTGGTTGGCCATTGTTGATGCCTACATTAGTTACAATATTGGGAACATGACTATCAAGAATGAACATTTATCAAAACAACTTATGTTGTATCCTCTTTGTCAACATCCTATTGAACATGATTCACCCTTGTGCTTAGACGATGAGGAAGAGGATGAATTGTATCACACAACCCCCTACCCAATTTTCACTCTAGATATTGTTATAGGAGGGGGGAAACTTGATGGGGAGGACATTATTGACCATATCCTACACAGTCAACCTCTCACTCCCATACCAGTTGATGAATTGTTAAAATAATATGAGAATAGTCCTTGGACTGGCTTGTGCTTTGTTGAATCTAGCCTAGAACATGCCAATATTGTAGAGTTTGCCCCATCCCAAACTCTAAAGATAAACCCCTCTCTCTCGGCCAAACAAGAAGAACAGTTGTGAAATGTATCGAGGAAACACTTGGATGCTTTTGCTTGGGATTATAAGGAAATGAAAGGTGTGCATCCCTATGTTTGTACTTGTCATATTTACATAAAAAAGGGATGCAATCCTATGCTCCAACCCTAGAGAAGGATGAACACGACTCTTAAGGACATAGTTAAATAAGAGTTACAAAAACTATTGGTTCATATACCCCATTTCAGATAGTGAGTGGGTGTCACCCCTTGTTTTAGCTCGCAAGAAGAATGAGAAGTGGATAGTCTATGTTGATTACCGGGAACTTAACAAGGCTATAAATCAGGACCATTTTCCTTTTCCCTTCAATGAGCAAGTCCTAGATGGCCTTGCAGGAAAGAAGTTATTCTCCTTCCTGGATGGATTTACTGGATACAACCAAATTCATATCAACCTTGAAGACTAATACAATATCACATTTACATGTCCTTGGGGTACCTTTTCCTATAGAGTCCTTACATTCAATCTATGCAATGCCTCTACCACTTTTTAGAGGGAATTTCTAAGTATCTTCGTCGAACTTGTTCATGACTCTGTTGAGATATACATAGATGATTCAACTCCTTATGGATGTGACTTCCAATAATAACTTTCTAATTTGTGCAAAGTCCTGGAGAAATGTATTTAAATGAATCTCTCATTGAGCCCTGATAAATGTGAATATTTTATGAATGCGGGGACTATCCTTGGCCATTCTATATCAAAGGAAGGGATAAAGGTTGACCCAAAAAATATATTCATCATCAAAAGGTTCCCTATCCCTCAAGAACAAAGAGATGTCGAGAGTTTCCTTGGATTAGATAGGTATTATAGAAGGTTCATTAAAGATTTTAGTAAACTGGCTTCACCATTGTTTGGATTTTTGGCTAAAGGTTCAGATTTTTGTTGGACAAACAGTTGTCAAGAAGCCTTCAAAATACTGAATTAAAATCTGACCACTGCACCCATCCTTAGGGGTACCAAATGGGCATTACCTTTCCATATACATATTGATGCCTCGGACAAAGCGATAGTGGTTGCCTCAGGACAAGTGGAAGACAAATTGCCTTATGCTATCTATTTCATCAGTAAGAACCTTTATAAAGTTTAGTTAAATTATATTTTCATTGAAAAGGAACTCTTGGCTGTGGTGCATTATTTGAACAATTTTAGGCATTATATCACTAGTTATCAAACTTTCGTTCGCACTGATCATGCAACCATTAAGTATTTAATGAATAAAAGTGATGTCAATGGTATTATAATTAGATGGTTGTTATTATTGCAGCAATTTGATTTAACTGTTGCTGATAAACCAAGAAAAGAGAATGTGGTTGCATATTTCTTTTCAAGACTAACCCTGCCTGCAGGAAAGGAATAAATGATAGATGATCAACTTCTTGATGAACATTTCTTTGCCATCTCAGCACCTAATCCCTGGTTTGCTGATATAACCAACTACTTGGTTTTTGGGAGGTTCCCTCCTAACCTATCCTTTAAGGAGAAAAGCAATATTGTCAGGAAAAGTGCCCCATTCACTTGGATTGGGGAAAATCTTTTCAAATTGGGTCCAAATCAGATCCTGAGAAGATGTTTGAGAGAAGAAGATATCTTTGACATCCTCTTAGCATACCATGGTTGACCCTATGGAGGCCACTTTGCTACTAAGAGGACAACCATCAAAGTTCTATAATCGGGTTATTATTGGCCCACTTTACATCAAGATGCAAGGAGGTACACCACCAAGTGTGATAAGTGCTAGAGAATGGGTAAGTCAACACTCAAGGATGAAATTCCCTTACAACCTCAAGTGACCCTAGAGCCATTTGAAATGTGAGGCATGGATTTCATTGGACCTATTTATCCCCCATTGGGATAGAAAATGTATATTAATATATGCACTAATAATTTTACCAAATGGGGTGAAACAAAAGTAGTAAATGCAACAACTAAAGAAAAAAAGGCGTTTGAATTCCTGAGGGAGAACATATTCTACAAATTTGGTTTTCCAAGGGAATTAGCCACTAATCAAGGAGCACAATTTACATCAAGTTTTATTGAAGATCTTATGAAGCAACACCACATCAAGCATACGACATCTAATGCCTATCACCCTCAAGCAAATGGGCAAGTGGAATTCACAAATAAGAACTGGAGAGCATTCTTACCAAGGTTGTTAGCAACAACATAAAAGATTGAGTAGACATACTTGTGGAAGCCACTTGGGCATACAACACCACTTGGAAGACCACAAATAGATTCACTCCATTTGAGTTGGTCTATGGAAAGAAGGCCCTGTTGTCTATTGAATTTGAGTATAACATCTTGAGGATGGAAACTCAGTTAGACTTGAATCTCACTATAGCACAACGGGAGAGGTTGCTTCAACTCAATGGTCTAGATGAATATAGAATGCAAGCCCTCTTGCACACTGAGGTAATCCAACTATAAAGGAATATTTGGCATGATAAGAGCATCAGAGAAAAGATTTTTCAAGAAGGAGATTGGGCCATGTTGTATGAATCCATATTCAAGGATTTCAAGGGAAAGTTAATGACAGGATGGTTGGGTCCCTATATAGTAGAGAAGTGTCATGAGAAAGGGTCTATCCATATCGGAACAAACTATGAGGAAGGGATTCCCTTATTTTTCAATGGTTATAGGTTGACGTTGTATAGGAGACATTTGTCCAAGGAAAATTTTGTCAGTTTAGTAAGCATAGAACCAAATGTGATTGAGAGGGTCATAGCCATAAATCCACCAAATTTATAAAAAATAAAAATTTAAAAAGAAAAATAAAAAATTATAAGGCCTAGATGAAAACCTCCATGAGGCATTTGAGGCCAACTCCTGCATTGTAGACCTCTTTGAGGCAGCCCAGGAGTAATATATATATATATATATATATATATATATATATATATATATATATAAGCTGAAAATATCCTCAGACCCCAAGTTGGAAATATCCTTTGAGGTAACTAGGGCAGGCATGTTCGATGAAAACCTCTGCATAGGCAACATGCTTGTCTAAGAAAAAGAAAAAAAACAAAAGAGAAAAAAAAAACACGGGGAATAAGTTCTTACACTACTTTTGTTAACATCTTGTTCTTTACGGGACTCCAAAAAGTAGACAGAATCATGGCTACAGTTTATATCTATAAGTGTATTCATCCATTTTCCCAACCATAGATTGCATTTTCACACTCCCAAAGCACATTCCTACCTCTCTCCATCATCCATCCAAACATAGAATCAAATTTTGCTTCCTCGTTGTAATGTTACAGGAGCAGTTTGTAATGCTACAAGAGGATCCTGAAATGCTAGAAGAGGAGCCCGAAATGCTACAGAAGGAATATCCAAAGGGAAAAAGAGACCATAAAGTCATGCTTTCTTTAGTTAATGTTGGGAGGGGTCCACCAATATCAACTACATCACCCATCCACTCCCTCTAGCCAAAGTTAGCTCAAATTCCACTCTCTCATGCATCTAAAAAAACACAAAAAACCTATGTTTTCCATTCTTACACCACCTACACCACTTCCTCGTGATCCTAATATTGTACTCATGCCTTTCATCACTTTCCCTCAATTTGACATGAAAAATGAGGCCTTAAAAATGGGGATTAAGTGACTGGTAAAAGAGGGAGACTCCTCCTGTAGCAGCCTGTACAGTCACAATAAAACTCCTAAAAGAATATTTCTTTCACCCACAAAGAGCATCATGGAGCCATTTTTGAAATAGAGGAGAGGCACATCATCCTTATGAAGCAGTCCATCCACTCCACCAGCAGCAGATTGGATACTGGGAAAGAACCCCCACACACAACAAAGTTATCAATCAAAATATCACCAAGAGATGAAGACTCGAACATAAACAAGCAAAGAAAATCAACACCCTCGAGATCATGATGTTATGAGTTCCAACTCCAGCATGCAAGCATCTACAGAAGTTTGATCCACATGTAGGCTCAGGTATGGAAACCCTCACCTCTTCCTTATGCATATAATGCTAAAATGTGTTAATGGTCGAGAAAGGAACTTTTATGGGCTAGAGGTGACCAGTAAACTTGGCTACACTCTACTAGTAAACTAAACTTCATTTAGTCACACATGCAACCTGGAAAATTCAACTCAAGTGAGGTGTTGATTATGAGGAGAGACGTGATTATCACGAGGAATAGGGTAATGATTATAAGGAGTGGGAAAAACGGTTCAAAAAAGGAAGTTCATGTAAATGACATGTCATCAAAACGCTCTAAGCCTTCACCACGAAAGGGAATATTAAGTACAAGGCTCGACTCCATTTGCGCTATTCCTCATTTCTAGAAAAAACAGTTAGAGGAAGGACGAGCTAGTGATATCAGACTACCTAGAGTGCCACCGAGTTGCTTCGAATTGTGGTTGCAGGTGCTACAAGAAAAGCTACAAAAGGGTCTGGATTTCTACAAGAGGGCCAAGAATGAGTTTTGAGACATAATTTAAGGGAGAAAGGGAGCCAAAATGACCCAAAGTTTCCCTCAAATCCTCATGCACATGACAGAGTTATTTTGAAAAGGAGTAAGTGGCTTTCTCCCTCTCTAATTTCCACACATTTGCATGGGAATTTCTTCCTGAAGTTAGTGCCCTGTAATAAACAATTGAGTAGTAGTTCCCTTTGAAAATTATTTCGTGTAAAGGAAAGATAGGGATAAAAAAAGAGTTTGTTTCAACATAAATTTTAGCATACTTCTCCTTCACCAATAAAAAGGAAGTTTTAAAATTGTTTCTACCACCGATATTACTTTGAGGAGACATTGAATTTTACACCTAAGTAACACTGAGAAGGAGAAATATAAGAAATGAGGAGAGGATTCAATAGAAGAGTGCCCACACACACAAAGAGAATTCACCAACACCCTAGTGTAGTAATTTTTTTTCTAAGACATCAATGGATGGGCTTATTTGAGAAATTGAAAGGGTATGATGATGGCATCATTCAAGAATTTGCCATGGAACTACATTCTCAAGGAGAATATAGTGACACTCATATTGTTATATGGTTGGCCATCTCTTTAAGTATTGAAACCATAAGAAAAGTGACCAAATTACCCTTAGTAATTCAATGGAGCAAGGTGGACAAAGCAGTAAGTGTTGCAACCGGGAATAAATTTTTCATTCAGAGAGAAAAACTGTGGAGGATAAGAATGGAGTAAGAAGAGAAATCATACCTTACTCCTGGGATGAAGTGGCCTACCACATTCTCAAATAGATATCCTGTTAGGGAGGTTGAGCATTGTATATGTCTATCATTTTAAGCTACTCCATAAGTTAATATTCAAATCATACTTACCAATCCCACAGAGACTAAGTGTTCCCCATTTCCTCCTACAATATGTCATTTAAATGAGCTAGGAGGTGAGGGTAGGGAAACATCAACACATTGCCCAACATGGCCTCATTAATTTAATTATGATAGATTATTTAAGTCACTTAAGGAACCATGTGATATGTATTGATTTTGTAGATATGGACAGGGAAATATCCATTGAAACCCAAGCCATCACACTTGGAGAAACACCAGCCTCTATCACTGGAGGTAAGGTAGCAAAGACAGAGGAAGAAGACCCAACAAAGACAGAGGAAGAAGATGTAATAGAAATAGAGGAAGAAAAAGAAAAAATTGAGGAATAAGAAGGAGAAAAATAGATAGAATAAAAAGAGAACATTGAAGAGACTTCTAAGCCCCAAGATACAAAAAACAAGGACACCAAACAAGTCTCTCTCCAAGGAACACATAGCAAGAAGTGGTTGCCACATTGGCCACATTGAGCACACCTTTTAAGCCTAATTTAAAGCAGGAAAGGCAAGGATGCCCATACTTCAAAACAAGGAAGAGCACCAGGATTAGGCAAGGGAAACCACAATCTCCTTCAAAAACCCCTATCATTATTTATGATTCACCAAGCAAGAAGGAAGAAGTGGTACTTATTGAAGGAAATATTGAGGAGGTTACCTCTCCTAAGGTAAAAACCAAGCCACCTGTGATAACTATGGGGAGTCCCACCACTAGGGAAGTCACCTTTAGGAGACTCAAGACACAAAGCTCCATTGGACAAGAACAGAAAGAAGAGATACAGGATAAAACATAGCAGCTACAGGAGAAACAGGGCTGCTACAAGAGAAACATGGGATGCTACAAGAGCAGCCCAAGAAGCTACAAGAAGGAGCAACCACCTCAAGAAAGGATGAAACATGACTCCAAGAGCTACAAGAGCCTCATCCATAGACCAATCTATAATCATACTAAAAAATTATTGAGGGAGGTAGGATTATACCCAAGAAGTTCGATATCCCACTCTTTTTTGAGTTAGAAAAGGAAAGAGGAAAAACACATAAATGGATGCAAATTTCCAAATCCAAGAATGTAAAAGATGTGGGCCTCATATAATAAACTTTAAATGAAATGGGAAATGAATTAAGTGACCTAAAACTAACAGAGTCAACCATGAGGGAGTAGCTATAGGTAGAGAACACAAGGCTAAAGAGAATTTGCAAGGAAAGGAAACACAACTTGCTACTTTGGAAAGTTTATTTATGAAAGCCATATAGTGCAGGCAACCATCCAAACCTTATGTTATTTTTCTCAAAGAGAAGTGGTTGCAATTACTGATAGAGACACTAGCACAGTATGGGTCTTTGCCTTTCCAATACTAGAAGAAATTTATTGAGTTTTGCAAAAAGGAAAGTATGGAGGATAGGTCAAAACTAGCTGAGTTTTATATGCATAATCTAGTCCTAACAGATTTGATTTTTTGGGACCCCAATTCAAGGTTGGGAGACATGCAACCCATGGCATTAGCATATTGATTGAAACGTGAGGAGAAAAGGGATGAAGAGGTAAAGAAGGTGATGACAAAGGAATAAAAGGTTCCCTTATACATCATAGCAGAATTGGTAAGTCCTGCAGTTGTCATCAACAATCACAATCTCATCTCCTCTGATTCTAATTTAACACCTAAGCACATAACAACCCAAGAGAAATCCATTCTACATTTTAAGGACACTTTTAGGATGTTAGGAACAAAGAGTTTACAAGCTTTTCAAAGAAGGTGGCATGCCTTACCTCACAGTCTACAAATTAGAGAGTATCACTCTCCAGAAAGGCTAAGGAGAGTATCACTTGGATTGAGGGAAATATATTTCAAATTTGGGTCAAATCAGATCTTGAGAAGATCTATGAGGGAATAAGAGGTCTTTGATATCCTCTCAGCATGGTATGATGGAACTTGTGGGGGCCACTTTTCTGCCAAGAGGGCAACCTTCAAAGTTCTACAATCGGTTATTTTTGGCCCACTTTACATCAGGATGCAAGTAGGTGCACCACCATGTGTGGTCAGTGCCAGAGGATGGGTAAGCCAACACCAAAGGATGAAATTCCCTTACAACCTCATGTGACTCTAAAACCATTTGAAAAGTGGGGCATGGATTTCATTGGAACTATTGATCCCCCATCAGGAAAGAAAAGGTATATCATTGTATGCATTGATTATTTGACCAAATGGGATGAAACAAAAGTAGTAAATAAAAAACTGAACAAAATGTGGTTGAATTCATGAGGGAGAACATCTTCTACAAATTTGGTTTTCCAAGGGAATTAGTTATTGATCTAGGAACAAAATTTACATCAATTTTGATTGAAGATATTATGAAGCAACAACACATCAAACATAAGACATATATTTCCTATCACCCTCAAGCAAATGGGCAGGTGGAACTCACAAATAGAGCACTAAAGAGCATCCTTACAAAGTTGGTTAGCAGCAACAGAAAATATTGGGAAAACAGACTTGTGGAAGCCACTTGGGCCTACAACACCAATTAGAAGACCACCACTGGATTCACTCCATTTGAGCTAGTTTGTGGGAAGAAGGCCCTGCTATCTATTGAATTTGAGTATACCACCTTGAGGATGGCAGCTCAATTAGACGTGGATCTCACTACAGCACAACAAGAGAGGTTGCTCCAACTCAATGGTCCATATGAATTTAGAATTTAAACCCTCTTGCACACTGAGGTAATCCAGCTACAAAGGAAGATCTGGCATGACAAGCACATCAGAGAAAATAATTTTAAAGATGGATATTGGGCCATGTTGTATGACTCTAGATTCAAGGATTTCAAGGTAAATTTAAATACAAGATGGTTGGGTCCCTATATAGTAGAGAAGTGTCATGAGAATGGGTCTTTCCAGATTAGAACAATTGATGAGGACGAGATTCCCTTACTTGTCAATGGTTATAGGCTGAAGTTGTACAAGAGACCTCTGTCCAAGGAAGAGTTTGTTAGTTCAGTCAGTAGAGAAATAAATTTGATTAGGAGTCTCATAGCCCTCATTCCACCAAATTTCTAAAAAAATATACAAAAAAATAAGAATCCCTATATGAAAACCTCCATGAGGCATCTGAGGCTAACTCATGGGTTGAAAACCTCTCCGAGCTAGCCCACAAGAAAAAAAAGGGAAAAAAAGAAAAAAATATAAAAGTTGAAAAGATCCCCAAGTGAAAACCTCCTCTGAGGAACCTAGGGTAGCCATGATGGTTGAAAACCTCTGTAGAGGTAGCCTGCTGTCTAAAACAAAACAAAACAAAACAAAAAAAAGAGAAAAGGAAAACACGTGGAAGGATTTCTTACACTACTTTTGATAGCATCTTGTTCTTTACATGACTCCAAACATTAGACAGAACCATGGCTACAGGTTGCATCTACAAGTGTATTCCTCCATTTTCCCAACCATCCATTGAATTTTCACACTCCCCTCTAACACTCCTACCTCTCTCCATCATTCATCAAGCCATAGAATAAAATTTTGCTTCCTCACTGTAATGTTACATGAGCAGTCTATAATGCTACAGGAGGAGCCCAAAATGCTACAGGAGGAAGATATGATTGGGAAGAGAAATCAGAAGGTCATGCTTTATTTAGGGAATGTTGAGATGGGTCCACCCATATCAAATCCATCACTCATCCACAACATCTAACCAAAGTTAGATGAAATCTCCACTCTTTCATTAACTCAGGAGGATCCTCAAAATGCTCCAAGTTCAAAGGTATCAAGTGCTCTCGGAAATAGCGCCAAGTTGAAGATCTCGTCGCACTGAATCCGGCAGTATCTTTAGTTTCACAATTGGCCTCCAGATGAAGGAGAAAACATCCATTGAAGTTTATGTTAAACAATTAAAATGGGGCCTTGCTGGCCAAGTGTCAATCCCACAGCTCGACACGTGGCAGGTGGTCAAGTGGGCACAAATTTTATGGGTTCAAAAATCATATATTAAACATGATTGTGGTGCAAATATAAATGTTAAATATTAAAACATATCATATGGTTTAAAAACCATATAATAAATATGTCACGGTTCAAAGGAGGTACGGAGGCTTACAAAGTTCAAATCTATGTTCAAAACCTATGGCGCTAACATTATCTATCCAAACGTGCAGAGGTGGCACAGTTATGTGGCATGAAGTTCAAACAGTGTGGAATGATACCAAATGGCTCCGGAGCTATGGAATCCAGCGGTGCGAAGTGGAGTTATGATATGGCAATGTGTTATGGTTCAAACAGCAGAGTTAACAAGCAATCAATGTAGTTTGTTACATTAAATGCTATATTCATATATCCGCCAACCTATCAATATTCCGAAATGTTGTATATTAAAAACAATGTAACTATATGCTATGTGAATTAAAAACAATGCGCCATATTTAAATTCTAATGTAACTAAATACATTATACTATATGGTTTGTCAAATCAAAAAGCACCACATTGTAATACGGTTAAAACAATATGTTATTTTTGCCATTAATGTGACCCTGTGACCTGCCCGTGACACTATAAAAGTGTTTTCCAATGCGCCATCCAGAAAGGAGTTGTATAGTGGAGTTCTGAAACTTGTTTTGTTTGTGCCTGTAAATGCTCTTTTGAGCATAACTTGGCCATCCTTGGGAATTTTTGAGAACAAAGATTAGCGTTGGAGTGTATAGGTTGAGGCTTTCATTCTAATAATAACCAATAGTGTATGCGTGCACAGTTCAATTTGGTGAAATTCTATGTAAAGAGCCTTTTTGGAGCATTCCTGATATAACAGACGCCCATTGGAAGCGGACCCATAGAGGTACTCCAGGAGGGACAGACTCTGTCATCAATGTTTGTTGTGTTTTTTTGTTTTATTGTTGTTTTTCATTCTTATGTTTTAGTTCTCAAGATTATGTTTAAGGCATCTTAATAAATTAATTTCCTTCAGTCATTCACGTAAAAGCAACCTTAGTTAATGTCGGAGAAATTGCGCAAGTAATCAATCCTGTAGATTTCAGATTAGTCAGGCATCTAAAAAAAACACATAAAACATTTTTTTTCCATTCTTCCACCACCTACACCACTTCTTCGTGATCTTAATCTTGTCCTCGTACATTTCATCACTTGCACTCAATCTGACATGCAAAATGAGGCCTTGAAAAGGGGGATTAAGTGACTTCTACAAGAGGGAGGCTCCTTCTACAACAACCTGTACAATCACAACAAACTCCTATAAAAACCTTCTTTCACCCACAGAGAACATCATGGAGCCATTTCGGAAATAGAGAAGAGGCACATCATCCTTAGGAAGTAGTCCATCCACTCCACCAATTACAGATTGGACACTAGGAAAGGACCTGCACGCACAAGAAAAGTTATGAATCAAAAGATCATTGGAGATGAAGACCTAAATAGAAAAAAACAAAGAAAATCAACACCCTGAATATCACGATGTTATGAGGTCCAACGCCAACATGCAATCATCTCCAAAAATCCAATCCATGGGTAGGCTCAAGTATGAAAACCCTCACCTCTTCCCTATGCATATAATGCTAAAATGTGTTAAAGGTCAAGAAATGAATTTTTATGGTCTAGAGGTGACTAGTAAACTTGGCCACCCTTGACTAGTAAACTCAAGTTCATTTAGTCACACATACAACGTGGAAAATTCAACTCAAGTGAGGTGGTGATTACGAGGAGAGAGGTGATGATCATGAGGAACAGGGTAATGATTTCAAGGATTGGGGACAACGGTTCAGAAAAGGAAGTTCGCATAAATACCATGTCACCAAAGCGCTCTAAGCCTTTACCAAAAAATAAAATATTAAGTACAAGGCTCAAATCCATTTGCACTCTCGCTCATTTATAGAAAAAACAGTTAGAGGAAGGACGGGCTAGTGCTATCAGATTTCCTAAAGTGCCACCAAGTTACTTCGAACTGTGGTTGCAGGTGCTACAAGAGAAGCTATAGGAAGGCCAATAAGAAGCTACAAGAGAGAACTGAAGGGAGAAAGGGATCCAAAATGACCCAAAGTTGTCCTCAAACCCTCATGCACATGATAGAGATATTTTGAAAAGTAGTAAGTGGCTTCCTCCCTCTCCAATTTCCATGCATTTGAATGGGAAGTCCCGCCTAAAGTTAGTGCCTTATAATAGATAATTGAGTAGTAGTTCCCTTTGAAAATTGTTGTGTGTAAAGGAAACATAAGGACATGTGATGCCTGGAAATGCCTTGGCTCAACATGTGAGAAATTTATCAGTTAGAGTCCCAATTAGACTCTTTTCCATTGTGATGGAAATACCGAATGGTTCAAATGGGTTTCCAGTTACCTGTGTCCTAAAACTAGCCTAAGTTAACCTAGCCTAACTAGTATGTACAATATTCACAAGAATGACCTTCAGTCTGCTTATGAGTGACAGTTATTTGAGATTAATAGATCAGAGCGAAAAAATGAGTCATTTGTATGATATTGTTTAGATGAGATTATCCTTAATGATTTGAATGAAAGGAGGGCACATTCAAGCCATTGTGAGGCTTTCTCCTTCACAAGGAGTCTTGAAAAAATAAAATGATAAAATGTAACTAGTTTTATGATGTGAATGAACATAAAATGAAACCTATCTTGACTAAGCAAAGGATACCCTCATCCATAGTCAAGAGATAAAGTGTTTTAATTGGAAGGGGAAGAACTCCGTTTAATCTTAGGATGAAGATTTACTTGCCAATCCCAAAGTAATTTGAGGATCTACGAATGTATTTAGCACAAACATAGATAAAACAACCCTGATAGAAGACTACAAAGATGGTTTTATCCACATACTTGAGATCAATTATATAATGAGTTAATTATAGATTTTATACAAGCAGAGAGAATAATATTCTCCTCTTAATACAAAGAAATACTAACAAAAAAAATGTAAATACAAATAAATAATTATTTGTCTTACAAACAAATCTTATTTCACTCATTTCTCATTCAAATCTAGAACTGCAAATTCATATACAATGTTGTAAATATTTAAAATACATCGTGTTGCATTTATATACAATGTTGTAAATATTAATATTTGAAAGATATTATTTAAAAATATAAATTTACAATGTCAAACTTTTGAATATAAATATTTAGATATTTTTATTTACATTATATGTATTTACTTTGAAATTAATGAGTAGTTGCTATTATATAATTTGTGTTTTGATGCACGTTTGTGTCGAGCCATGAGAAAACGTCAACGATCAAAACTTAATGCAAAATGTATCATGGAAAAATAAGAGCAGTAACGCAAGTATCATCATGTGAGAAAAGGGTCCAAGACCAAAAGAAAAATTAGAAACAAATTTTGCATGAAGGGTCCCCGTGTCTTATTAAAATAAAATATGGGGGTGTTGTGGCTACAACAGGACAGAAAAAGAGTTTGTTTCGACATAAATTTTAGCATCCCTCTCCTTCACAAATAAAAAATAAATTTTAATATTGTTTCTACCACCAAGATTGCTTCAAGGAAACATTGAACTTTACAGCTAAGTAACACCGAGAAGGAGTAGTAGAAGAAATGGGGGGAGAATTCAATAGAAAAGAGCCCACAAACACAAAGAATTCACCAACACACTCCTGTAGTGAAAATTTTTCTAAGACATCAATGGATGGGCTTCTTTGAGCAACTGAAAGGGTATGATGATGACATTATCAAGAATTTTCCATGCCACTGCATTTTCAAGGAGAAGATAGTGCCACTACTATTGTTAGAGGATTGACCATCTCTTTAAGTCCTTAAACCATAAGAAGAATGACCCCATTACCCTTAGTAATTTGATGGAGCAAGGAGGAAAAATCAATAAGTGTAACAACCAGGAAGAAATTTTTCATTCAGAGAGAAAAGCATGTGGAGGATAAGAATGGAGTGAGAAGAGAAATCCTACCTTACCCCTGGGATCAAGTGTCCTACCACATTCTCAAATACATATCCTGTGAGGGGAGGTTGAGCATTGTATATGCCTATCATTTTAGGCTACTCCATGAGCTAAGATTCAAGGAAAATTTACCAATCCCACAGAGAGTAAGTGTTTGTCATTTCCTCCTACAACATGTCATTGAAATGAGCCAGAAGGTGAGGGATGGGAAACATAAAAACATTGCCCACCATGGCCTCATTAAGTTAATTGTGATGGATACTTTAAGTTTCTTAAGGAACCCTATGTTATGGACTACTTTTATAGACATGGACATGGAAATCTCCACTGAAACCCAAGCCATCACACCTCGTGAAACACTAGCCTCTAGCACTAGAGGTAGGGTAGCAAAGACAAAGTAAGAGGAGCCAAGAAAAATAGAGGAAGAAGAGGCAACAGAAATAGAGGAATAAAAAGAAAAAAGTGAGGAAGAAGAAGGAGAGAAACAAGAAGAAGTAAAAGAGAACCCTGAGGAGACTTCTATGCCCTAAGAGAAAAAAAAAGGGAAATCAAACAAGTCTCTCTCCAGGGAACACAGAGCAAGAAGTGGCTGCCACATTGGCCAAATTGAGCACACATGTTAGGCCCAAAAGAAGGCAACCAAGGCAAGGTTCCCTATACTTAAAAACAAGGAAGAGCAACAAGATTAGGCAAGGGAAACCACCACATCCTTCAAAAACCCCTATCACTATTGATGAGTCACCAAGAAAGAAGGAAGAATAAGGACATATTGAAGGAAATATTGGGGAGGTTACATATCGTAAGGCCAAAAATATGCCACTTGTGATATTTATGGGGAGGGCCACCACTAGGGTAGTCACCTTTAAGAGACTCGAAACACAATCTGCCATTGGACAAGAAGAGAAAGAAGAGCTATAGGAGAAAATATAGTAGCTGCAGGAGAAGCAGGGGCTGCTACAAGATAAATAGGGGATGCTACAGGAGAAACTCGAGAAGCTAAGGGAAGGAGAAACCACCTAAAGAAAGGATGAAATAGGCCTCTGAGTGCTACAAGATCCTAATCCACATCCAATCTATAATCCTACTAAAAATTTGTTGAGGGAGGTAAGATTATACCCAAGATGTTCGCTATCCCACTCTTCTTTGAGTTAGAGAAGGAAAGAGGAAGAACACATAGATGGATGTAAATTTCCATATCCAAAAATGTAGAAGATGCGGGCCTCATGGAATAAAAGGTCAATGAAGTGGGAAAGGAATTAAGTACCTAAAACTAAGGGATTCAACCATGAGGGAGCAGCTATAGGCAGAGAATACAAGACTAAAATAGAATTTGCAAGAAAATGAAACATAACGTTATACTATGGAAAGTTTATTTATGGAATCCATATAATGCAGGCAACCATCTAGATCTTAAGCTATTTTTCTCAAGGAGCAATGGATTCAATTCCAAATAAAGACACTAGCACAATATGGGTATTTTCCTTTCCAAGGCTACATGTAATAAATCTAGTTTTTCAAAAAGGAAAGTATGGAGGATAGGGAAAAACTAGTTGAGTTTTATATGCACAATCTGGCCCTAACATATTTGAATTTTTGGGACCCCAATTCAAGATTGGGAGACATACAACTCATGGCATTAGCATCTTGGTTGACACATGAGGAGATAAGGGTGGAGAATTAAATAAGGTGATGGAAAAGGAAGAAAAGGACCCCTTATGCATCATATCATAATTGGTAAGCCCTACAACTATCATCAACAATCACAATGGCATCTCCTCTTATTCTGATTTAGGACCTAAGTACATAGCAACCCAAGGGAAATCCATTATACATTTTGAGGACACTTTTATGATGTTAGAACAGATAGTTTACAAGGTTTTCAAAGAAGGGGGCATGCTTGATCTCATATATACAAATCAGAGAGTACCACTCTCTAGAAAAGGCTAAGGAATGCCTTGGAAAGAACCCAGTTGTACAAAAGAATCATGCGGAGGCTGAAGATAAAATGGATAGGACTCGAAATCAGTCCTCCCTTACTGTTGGGCTTACAAGAAGGAAGAAACCAAACATAGGAACAAAAGGTATGGACAGAGATAGAGAGAAATTCAAGTTTTTACCCACCACAAGGCATACCATATGATGTCAGAGAGGCCACCAGGGCAATGAACGAGCTTCATATGGATGACTAAGTTGCTCAGAGGATGAGAAACACCTTCAGTAGGGGGTGATGATGGGTCCCATTAATAAGTGTATTTTGGAATATCATTATTTTATCCTCCAACCCTTAAAACTATCCTCTTCTCACATTAATTCGCATATGTATAAATATTATCCTTAGTAAGAAGACTAAAATGTGTTTTCCATATTGTGTGGCTTAATGTGAATGAATTGCAAGAAAAGAAGCATTTTTTAGGCATTTACTATGCAAGGGCTTGATGGATACAACCAAGAGGGAATATAGGGGGCTTTCCCAACTCCTTAACTCTCTAACTCGGCTTGGGATCACAAGATCCTCAGTCATGGCTTGAACATACGAGGGACTCCAAGTCCATGTGAAGATCAAGGAGAACCAGAACCACAATTCTCGAGATCTTGGAAGGAACCACTCCTATTTTCAAGGGAGTTTCTATCAGCTACCTTTTTGTATAAATAACAATTTGAAAGGCTCATTAGGATTCGATTTTTTGTTTCAGCTAAGAGTAGATATTGATCCTAGTGCTTGGCATTGTTGTTCTTAACTTTCACGTGATGTATGAGACTACTATTTTCTTTTAATGAGAATTTTTCCATTGATATGCATCTATGTTAGCTTTAGAGGGTTGAAACCCTTGGTTTTGGGCCCAACCCAGAGGCCTTGGTCCCTCTTATGTATTTCTTTCTTCTTCTTGTTTCAAATAATTTCATGTATTTCTCTTGTTTCAGTAGATGTTAAACTATAAAAACTTGTGATTGCACGCTTTCCTATCACCTCTCTTGTGGGAAAAGTGATTGGAAAGATGTACAATCTCAATCCAAAAATATTTGTTTATGGTTTATTTGAAATGGATAGATTTTAGTTGTAATCCTTATTGCATGGTTATTCTCTGCAACTTAGGCTTTAGTTCAATTATCAGAGTAATTTTGTGGATAAAATAGATTTTAATCAAATTCAGCTCATATTTCCCATGTTAGTTTATTTCACTGTGTTATTGGTCACTTGATACATGTATTTGGCTAGCTATAGGGATAGTGTTGATCTACAGGGGTGGGAATACCTCCCCGCATTCACCTGGACTCCTCCTCCTTCTCCAAGGCACCTTGCGCTGCTTCCAACCTCTGTCTTCAAAGTCACTTTGTCAACGCAAATAAAGGACAATGTGGGCATCAACTTGGGTGCAAGATAGGCCTCTGAGGCGTACTAGGCTTGGCCAAATGGCTCCCACAACCTTCATTCATCGCCTTCTACCTTCATTCCACCCCTAATACACAATTTACATCCTTAAAACGCACTTGGACTGCCTCCTATAAAAAAACAGGGCCTCTTGTAGCAATACAGGACCTCCTCTAACACCTCCTGTAGCATCCCTGTAGCAATGTTCTTTTCAACCAATTTTTCTCCCCACTTTGAACATAGCATAGTTAGGATGAATGATGGCCCCCAAATTGTGATTTTATGATTAAGGAAGGCTCTAAGACCATTCCAACCTCCTCCTTTCCTCATTGCAACCATCACACAATAAAACAGAGTTAGAATTAGTGATTTTATTCATAAGCATGTTAAAAATTAGTTTCCTTATTTTCAAGAAAATGTAGAGTAGATCAATGATGCATACAAAGTAGAGTAACATGACTTATTTCTGCAAGTAGACTATCCCTTTCTCTTTCATGCAATGTCAGTTAGCATTTACATTTGAATGAATGAAACTTTCACTTTTATAGTTAGAATAAGGTTCAATTATGTTTTCATAAGAAATTTTCATAAAGTTTGTTGGAGGAATGGTCTCTGAACACCGTGATCTAATTTCATGACCGAGGGTGACATGATTATAACCTAACCTATTATGCATATAGCACTGTCACCTCTAAGTTTGTAGGAACCCTGAGTTGATAATTTGAGTTGAGAATCCCTTGGGAGTTGCAACACTCTTGGTGCAATACCAAGGTTCATCAGCAAGAATGAGATCAAAGATCACTAGCAAGATGTTATACTATAGTTCATGAGATTCTCCCTATGGATCATATGAGTAGCATGGTGGTGGTAATTCTTCTCACTTAGCAGACATATTGAGAAACTCGAAGGCATAAATAAGAAGTTTCAAAGTAGATAATGACAGGATCATGCAGGCACAGGAGAAACAAGCATAAGTTAATGCAATAATCCTTCAGAGTTTGTCATAACTACAGAGATAGGGACCACTTCATATAAACCATGGGTAGGAGGACAAGACTAAATAGCCATATCGAAGTCAGTCACATGGTGGTTACAGGTCGGATAGAGATGACATGGTTAGAGATGGCAGGCTCTTGGATACTCTAGATAGGAGATGTGTTGGACACAAGTTCTATTCTAGTTTTGGTTCTGACATGCACTATGATCGTCATCGTTATCATCCCTACAGAAGGAGTGATGGGGGATACGTTCCAAATGAATTCAAGAAAGAAAAGCCACCCACTTTTGATTGATATTTGAAGAAGTCAAAGGAATGAAAAGGCATGGCTACTTGAAATGAAGAAGTTCTTTGAGTTGCATGATTACACATAGAATATGAAGGCCATAATAGCTCTCTTCGACATCAAAGGGAAAGCAAACATCTGATGGGAAGATGTGAAGTAGGTTAGAGGCATCAGGACATAAGAGTTGAGTTGGCATGAATTCAATATACTTTTCAGAAATAAGTACTTATCATAGAGGTGTTATGATAGCAAAGCCAAAGAATTCTATGAGCTTAAAATGAAATCTATGAAAAATGAGTAGTATACAACCGAGTTCCTGGAGCTATTAGGGTATGTATTGTATCTTAAATATGAGAAGGCTAAAGTTAAATATTTATTGTTGGATTTCCATTAGCATTTAGAGATTGGATTGAGTATGATGAGCTTCGGTCGCTTGGGGAGGTCATTGGGAAACTGAAACATTATTATGAGCAGTCAAAGCACAAGACAAAATATTAGCAAGGTTGGAAAGGGAAAGACAAGGCTAAAGGTAAATGACAGCTGAAAAGAACAAGGCCTCGTAATGCATAAGAGAAAGAAAGTGTTGCACCTAACAAGAAGTTCAACGTAGTTAGGTAGGGACAGGGGTCACAACTTGGAGGGCATTAGAATAAAGGTGATGGTACAAGATGATTGCAGTGTTGGACATGTGTTTTTTTTCCAAAGAAAAAATCGAACTTTCTATTAAGATGATAAAAAGTTACATAGTATATGCCCACTGGCATTCAGAGAAACTGTATGTTTTTTGTCCCAGAGGCCAGAAAAAACATAAAGTTTGCAGGCTATGGGAAACCAACACAATTAATTCCCACCAGCCCCAAAAATTATTGTATGAGGAGATCATCTGTGACGACCCCTGGGGCTCCCCAAATAGAGGAAAACAACCCTAAATAGGAGTCTAACAAGCATTAAGTTGTTTTGTTTGCAAAAAAAATCTAAAAAAGTAAACACTTTTATACAAATGTGCAATGTTTAGTCATCAGGAAAAAACCAATTTGTCTCTCGGATCCCCTCTCATCAAGGAAAAAAAATCTGAAACAGGGACAAAACAGAGAAAAGTTTGTTGTTCGATGTTTGAAATTACATAAAAACAAAAATCCGAAAGATCAAACATTTAAAGAGAAAGTGGGGGTTGATCCAAGATCCGGATCAAATCTCCTTCATATTCTTTTGTTACCCAAGTCCCCACAGCCTGTTGCACGCCCTCCTTAGATAGGAGGTCTACGTCCATGTTTCGTTCCCTGTAAATATGACAAACAAATATTTGATTAAAATAAGTTTTCGGATTCATAACTTCTTCTAAAAGGGGAGAAGAATATAGTTTTGGCATCTTTGTTCTCCATTAAAACATTTGATAATATTCATGGAATCTCCAAAAATCTGGGCTACTCTCAGCTCGAGTTGAGAAAGCTAGCACAAAATCAGCTTTAGGGATTGGAGCTCAGCAAAAATGTTTTTTCTAGGCCCTAACCCCACAAATGCTTTTAAAATATTCCCCGAAGGGAAATGGAAGGTGAGCCCTGCCCCACACATGTTTTGAGGGTCCGAAGCCCCATCAAAATAGGCCCACGGGATGTCTCCCCTAATCTCTTCCTCCCTAATGACCCTAATTTTATGTTTTTCACTGGGAATGGGGATGTTCTAAAAAATGGAGACCCCTTCTACTGCTATAAGAGCTGCTGGAATCATGGTGTCTCTAAAGATGGCCATGTTCCTAGGAATACATGTGCCCCAAGAGACAATTGGTGGAATATTATTCATGCGATCATTCAGAGCTTCATTCCACCATTTTTTCCGTGCCTCCATGATGGAGGGACTTTCCCATCTTTGGGAGAGATTTAAGAGCCTCAAGGTTTCTTCCCATATGCTAAAATTGAAGGGGGGGGGGGGGGGGGGTAGAAATAGATGATGAACAGATTCCTCACTCTTTTTGCACAGAGAGGTGTTGGACATGTGTTAAGTAGCATATTAAGAGGGATTATCCGCAGAATCGGGGTGGTAAGCCTCAAATATATAGTGCACAGGAGGAAAAAAGTATTGGGGATGTTGGGCAGATAATTCCTCGTATCTATGCACACCTAGGTAACAGGCAGACAAACCGTCAGGCATCTATCATTGAGATGGATGGTAAGCTCTGTGATCAAGTTGTTTCTATTTTGATTGAACATTAATCTAAGTATAGTATGTTAACCCTGAATTGGTGGATAAGTGTGGCTTGAATAAAGAAGTGCATGCAAAATATTGGTTAGTGTAGTTGGCTACAGGTACAGAGAAGAGAGTTCATCATTGGGTAAGAGCTTGTGCATTTGAATTGAATGGTATGCCTACATCAACACATTTGAATGTACTTCCATTGGGATCATATAGTATTCTTTTGGGTATGGATTGGTTGTATCCTCGTAGGACTAAGGTGGATTGTTATGACAAATCTATTGAGTGCTTGGATAATAATGGAGAACAAATTATCTTGCAGGGCAAGAAGAAAGACACATCATTCAGGATGGTTACATCTATGCAGGCAAAGTGTAGTCACATAAAAGGGTGTGTGTTGTTTGCAGTGCACATTTCTAGTGATAAAGGTAAGGAGGATGAGGATCCAGAGATATTGAGTAGGTACCCGGTTCTACATTAGTTTCAGGATGTATTTCCCGCATAGATTGCAGAGTTTCCGCCTCACAAAGAAGTGGACTTTTCCATTGAGTTGGTAACATGGGCAACACCAACATCAAAAGCACCATACAAGATGAGCACTCCAGAGTTAATAGAGCTAAAGTTGCAGTTGAAGGAAATTCTTGACAAATGATACATTATTCCAAGTGTATCACCGTGGGGTGCACTGATATTGTTTGTGAAGAAGAAGGATGGTACTCTCAGGTTGTGCATTGATTACAAGAAGCTGAACAAGATGACCATCAAGAACAGGTATGCGTTGCCAAGGATTGATGACTTGTTTGATCAATTGAAGGGAGCAATAGTGTTCTCAAATTGATTTGAGATAAGGATATCATCAGGTATGTATAAAAGAAGAGGACATTTAAAAGAAAGATTTATGGACCAGGTATGGATATTATGAGTTTGTTGTAGTTCCATTTGGTTTGAATAATGCTTGAACTACCTTTATGTGCTTGATGAATAGTGTGTTGCATCCTTATCTAGACAATTTTGTTATTGTATTCATTGATGAAATCATGATATATTTTAAGAATGAAGAAGAGCATGTCGAACATTTAGCAGCAATATTGAGATTGTTGAGAGAGCATCAATTGTATGCTAAACTCAATAAGTGCAATTTCTTTCAGACAAAGGTACATTACTTGGGACATGTTGTTTCCAAGGAAGGCATAGCAGTAGATGTAGAAAAGATAAGGGCTATCATGGAGTGGGAAACTCCCATAAACATGAATGAGGTAAGATCATTTATGGGGTTAGCAAGTTATTACAGGAGGTTCATCAGGAACTTCTCACAAATTTATTATCCTATTACATCGTTGCAAATGAAAGGTAACAAATTTGAATGGGCAAAAGAATGTGCAACGAGTTTTGAACAATTGAAGAAGTTGTTGGCAAATCCTCCAGTGTTAAAGATTGTAGATCCGAAAAAGGAGTTTGTGGTGTGTACAAATGCTTGTAAGAGAGGACTTGGTGGAGTCCTTATACAGAAAGGACATGTAGTGTGCTATGAGTCATGGAAACTAAATGAGCATGAGAATAATTACCTGACACGTGATCTTGAGTTGGCAGTGATCATCCATGCATTGAAGATGTGGAGGCACTATCTTCTTGGTAGGAGGTTTGTACTGATGAGTGATCACAGTGGATTGAGATACTTGTTTTATCCACCAAATTCGAATGGCATACAAACTAGATGGTTGGCCATGATCGGTGAGTTCAACTTTGAGATCATGCACATTAAGGGAAAAGAGAACACAGTTGCAGATTCTCTTAGCAGGAGGATACAGGTGAATCATATAACAGTTATGAGTTCCTATGGGACAGACTTAAAAGATAAAATCTAACAACAGGGTACAGGTGAGCAGGATGTGGACTATTATCTCGCAACAGATGGTATGATCAGATTTAGAGATAGGATCTATGTGCCAGATAACAGTGAGCTCAAGAAGCTTATCTTGAGGGAATTTCATGTTAAGCCATATTCAGGTCACTCAGGATATCAAAAGACATTGACAATAGTGGAGAAGTTTTACCATTGGCCGAATCTTAAGATGGACTGTCAACAGGTGAAGGCAAAATGTAATCATCCAAGTGGACTACTACAACCAATTCTCATTCTAGAGTGTAAGTGGGAGGCCATTTCCATGGATTTCATCACAGGTTTGTCGAGGACATCTAGACAACATGATTCCATCATGGTTGTGGTTGGCAGGCTGACAAAGGTAGCCTACTTCATTCTAATGAAGTTTACTTATTCAACTAACGATGTAGCATGGGTCTTCATCAGAGATGTAGTGACGTTGCATGATGTTCCAAGGAATATTGTGTTAGACAGGGATGCTAAGTTCACTTCCAAGTTTTGGAAGGAGTTGTTTGCAGGTTTGGGGACAAAGTTGGCCTTTAACACAACTTATCATCCGCAGAAATATGGACAAGTAGAGAGGGTCAACATGATATTGGAGGACATGTTGAGGATGGATGTGATGCATCAGTAGAGGATATGGGAGGAGTAACTTCCATTGGTGGAGTTTTCTTACAACAAAGAGTACTAAGAGTCATTGAGGACGAGTCCATTTGAGGCACTCTATGGGCGGAGTTGTAATACTCCCATTATTTGGAGTGATCTAGTGAACAAGGTGTTGATAGGACCAGACATGTTGGCAGAGATGGAATAGTAAATGCAGGTAATAAAGAAGAATCTAAAGGCATCACAGGATAAACATAAAAGTTATGAAGATAGGAACATGTTGTTTAAGGAGTTACAGGTTGGAGAACAGGTGTACTTGCGTATCAAGCCCAAGAAGAGCTCCTTGAGGATTGGACTGTGTTCCAAGCTGGCACCTTGGTTTTGTGGACCTTTCAAGATTCTTCAAAGGATTGGACCAGTAGCCTATTTTCTTGCAATGCCTATGAAAGTGAAATTCCATGATGGTTTCCATGTGTTATTGCTTAAGAATTATGCTAAATATGTTGATTATGTGATTGATTGGTCTATATTCCAGGTGTAACTGTTACACAACATTTTGTCACCATCCCTGCAATCCCTGTCCTGCACATTGGAGGATCATTTCTGTGACTGTAATAAGTGTCATGCCTTGCAAATACCATCATTGCATCCCTTTCCATGAGGACAACATTTCTCTTGTTGAAAATTCCCTGAGCAGACCTTCAGAAACACATGTTTTTGCCTTGGCGCTAGTGGACCGTTATGCCCTCACGCCAATGGGGAAGATTAACACTGGACCCCGAGCCAACTGGCGCTCTGTCCCAGTCAGCTACCTGCGACAAGCTATTTATGGAATGTTTTTTAAATATAGAGGCGAAGTTTCTATCCTAACAACTTCATGGGCAAGTCAGCTAGAGTGGTTCAACTAAATAACCACGGACTCCCTCCTTTGGCCTCTTGTTTCCACCTTTTGGGGAAACCTCCCAAAGGATAAGGCCTCCCTTCCACCATTGTAGGGATTCCAACCTCCTCCTTTCCCTCTATAAATAAAGTTATCTCTCATGCACAAACTAGCTGAAAAGTTGAATAGAAAGCTAAACAATTATAGCTGAAAAGTTGAATAGAAAGCTGAATAATTATAGTTGAAAAGTTGAATAGAAAGCTGAAAAATCATAGTCAAATTGCTGAAGAGATAGAACAGAGAAAGAGACCATTTTTCAAGAGAGAGAGCTTATGCTTGTGTCCTCGCCTCGTCCCTATTTCCGACGATCATTCGAGACGCGCTTCAGCTGAACCCCGCTGAAGGAGGCTGCGACGTCAAGGCTCCGGTTGTAACTCTTTCTTCTATTTATACATATACATGACTATTTTCTGGTTCCCATCTTGCGTTATATGGTTTATTTGATGCAATATGCTTAACCCTCCTTGACTGGTTAGTAATTATGAATGAGATCATTGTTTCGTATGCTACTCTTGTTTGTTGATCTTCGTGCAGGTATCCAAGCATTGTTGTAGAAGGATCATGACCTGTCAAGACAGAGATCAAGAGGCCACCACCATGACAGCCACGACAACAACGTTGGACTATAGGTAGGCCAATCTACCTCATCCTTTTCATTCATTAATTAGGAACCTACACTTTAGCTTGTCCCCTTGTTACTAGACCCACTCTAGGGCTAGAGGGATCATCTATGTCCGCAGAGAGGATTTACCTTCCCAACAAATTGACGACTCCACTACGGATTAGTGTGAGTTTGTCGATTTGTTGCTCATTAGGAATTTTCCTTGTCAAGTCAACTTCAGTCGTTTGCTTGCTTATCTGTATTTTTTGGCTTGTTTGATTGTCTGGAATCCTACTGTTCAGCTCCAGAGTGTCAAGATTGACCTCTACTCACTGTTTCTTCCCTCCTCCCATAGCTATCCGGCCTGGTGCGGGTTCGCCTTGAACAGTCGCGCCAATTGGCACCTATTGCTTTTGTTGTAGTAGCAACAATCTCTATTTGGCACGGATTATTGCCTCACAGTCACGCTGAATCCTGTAGGATTAGGTTTGGCACTTTTGATGAGTTTTTGGTCAGTTGTGCTTGACTCTGGCTTGTTTCTTGATTTGCAATTGGTTTTTTTAGAGTTGTTTTGACTGTTGTAGGCTTGCTCTTCTCAATTGTTTCTCTATTCTCTCATCGATGCAGTTCATAGCCCTAGGGTTTCTAGGTGCCTTTCGCTCACTAAGCCTTCTAATTGAAGTTCAAGTCTTCTTGTTTTTTGTCGGTTCAATTCCCTGATTGGTTGCTTTAAGTCTTTCTTGATCCTTTTATTTTTTGGTTATGTTGAATGATCACTTCAATTTTCATTTGACTCTCCTTCTCATCACTTCGAGCATAGATCACATTGCTCATTTGGGTCATTTTGAAAGCTTTCTCTTTGTTTGAAGGAGTGCATCATTGGTTTGAGTGTGTTTGTGTTTGTATTTCTTTTGAATCATTCAGTTTAGATCTCTACATTCGCAATACTCAAAACTAGTGTTCGCTTTGTTTTTAATGTAATTAGTGCATTGTGTACTTATTCTTTCATTTGCATCAGAAATGAAAAGTTCTTTTGCATAACTAGTGCTTGATGAACTAGGAAAGAGTTTTTTGTTTTTCGTTTAGGTTGCATTAGATGCATTAGGGGACTTATTCGTATGATTTCATTTTTTGCTCCTTTCTGAAATATCTTTATCCTTCTCTTAGTTAGCATTCATCAAATGGAAAATGGTGCTCTTTTGCATATATCATGCATTTAGGAAAATTTGAGATCAAATTCGGTAGGGCCTTGAAACTGAAACATGAATTCAAGATCAACTGTAAAATCAATTCAATTAACCTAAGGAAGCATTGGAACCTAACGCAAACATTTTAGTGGTCTAGGCTAGTGACGTGTTCCGGCGTCGTTAAACCTAGTAGCTATCATTCACGATCTGGCTTTAGACAACGCTTGTACGAACTTGTGCTCCCCGTACCGTCGCGTAATAAAGGTAGACCCCTATAGGTTCAAATCCTTTATCCATAGGAAATTAAGTCTGCCGCCCTGTAACTGTGATACACTGAACATAGCATTCGGGGAGACTACCTGCACGTACGTTAAGTCCTTGGTCATTTCTCTTTCATTTGATCACCAAGGTGTATATTGTAGTTCACGGAAACTTGGTACACCCTCTTTCTTAGATTACCTGAGTAGTCATTTCGATCTTTTCGTGACTCCTTAAAAAGTGAAGAGATCATCAAGCTCTTATCCTTTCATGCTCGTTTCAACCTGAAAGTGATAGAGTCACCTTTTGCCTGTTTCTCGACTCTTAAAATATGAAACAACAGAGTTCTTTTTCAACGTCTTAAAATATTAACTGCCCATGAAATATTCCTGGTTAAGGTTATCTTCCTTAGCGTTTTGTTTTACGGTTGTTTCTAATGGAAACTTTCCCGGAGTTTTCTAACCAAGGAATCCCCTACGAAGGGAATCCTGGTCCTTTTCCTGCTTTTGGGAATGTTGGTGCTCCTTATATGGAAACATTGTCCCTGGTTGGGTTAACTGTTGGGTTGCATGTTTGGTTATTCTCAACCTCTATGGTCTCAAATGTTCCACCCACTGTACAACCACCCCCTCCACCTGGACAGCATCATGTTGATTCTAAGGTGGAAATCTCCCCTTCTTCACTTGTTTCTTCGTCCTCCTCTTCTACTTCACCGGGTGAAAGTTTGAATTCTAGTAACCAGGTGGCTAAGAAGAAGAAGACGAAGAAGAATAAGTCAGATAAGAGGGAGGCTAACTCTGCGACTATTGCACCTCAAACACCTTCCATTGATAAACCATCCAACCTTCCACAGAAATTCAAATTCCCTTGCATTTTGTGTAAAGGTGACCATCTTCTTCGAGACTGCCTTGAAATTCCTAAGGTACTTGAAGTATGGTCCAACAGTCGTCCGTCGTTGCCTTTGTCTTTTGGAAGTCGTCTTGGTGGCACATCTTCAACTGGAAATTATAAGACTCATAAGAAACAGGGCAAGATTACGATTCCATGTAAGTTGTGTGAAGGGCATCATCCCATTCACCTTTGTTTGTATATGGATGAAGCCACGAGAGTATTGGACAACCCTATTTTTTTTGCACCCTTCCTTGTTGGTTACTAGAAATTTTCTTCGAGTCCTCCGCTAGTTGATCCAACGATTGATCAAGATTCATCTTTGGTCGATCCCGCTCCTCCGGAAATTCAAATTCACGAATCCATTCCCATCCAACCATTGGTCGTGGAATTGGATGATCTGATCCCACTTATGGCTCATCATGTATTTTCCGACAAGAGTGGATCTCACCCCTCTCATGTTCTTCTTGTTTCTTCAGATTCCTCAGACTTGGAGAAAGATCCTCCTGTCCCTGTGATTCAAGAAGCTTCTCTTTCTGCTCCCATGTTTGTGGTTCAGGAGGATGCTCCTCTTGCTTTAGTAACACCAGGGGAAGATCATCTCAGTTCAATGGTACCCCCTCTAAGTAGTTTGGTCGCTTCCTTCGATTGGAGTCTATTTGTGGGATACTGCCTTCCTTCTTATGTGCCTTTTGAGATCGTGGTACAGACCTTTGATGTGGCCATACCTAGCACAATTGTAGATGAAGGCGCGTCTGTTAGTGTTATGTCTTCAACTACTTGGCAAGCTTTTGGTTCTCCACCGCTTGTGCCTGTTACACTAATCTGTTGGCATTTAACAGAGGAACCAGTAAACCATTAGGGATCCTTCCACAATTACCGCTCACTTTGGGAGGGAAAACCGTATGTATAGATGTGATGGTTGTCCTAGGTCCATTGGATTTTAATTTACTCTTGGGGCGCGACTATGCTTATGCCATGGGTGCACTTGTCTCCTCCCTCTTTCGTGTGATCTGTTTTCCACATGAAGGTCGGATCGTGACCATTGATCAACTTTCATTCTTTGGTTCGGAAATGGCTGCTGGCTCACCATCATCTATGCCGCATTTTCATCCGTCGGTTGTATCTTCCCCACCACGGGTTAATTATGTGGCCACTTGTTCGTTGCCCTCGTCTAGTGATAAAACCATTAAGTACCGTTTACTGGGGGCATTCGATCATGATTTCCAGGACGTTTTTCTCCCATCAGATGCGAACCTCTTGGAAGCCATGACCTCTTATTTGTTATGGTAAAAGGTTGTCGAAGCATAGCTCATTTTATTGTGTCAAGCTCGTTAAAAAATGAAACAAGCTCTTACGAGGATAGTTCGTATTCTATGTCAACCTCGTTAAAAAAATGAATTCGGTCATGAGGATAGTTCTTTTAATGTTTCAACCTCGTTAAAAAAATGAAACACATTCTAGTTCAATTCGAGTCTTTGATCAAATCTCGTAAAATCCCAGTTGAGTCTTTCTTTGATCTCGTAATTTGAACATTCACTCCATCTGCTTTTCATTCGCTACAGTTGGACTAAAGCTTAGGGGGCATGCTCCTCGAATTGAGTCACCATGTTGGGGGCATGCCCACTTTTCAAGCATAGTTTACCTTTGTTTCGAGCTTGTGTAAAAATGAAACCAATTTCAAGCATAGTTTACTTTTGTTTTCGAGCTTGCGTAAAAATGAAATTTTTTGGCTTGGTGTGCTTTGTGAATGGTTTCCTGCCTTTTGGGTCGTTACTTACTATGCATACTTTGTATTAGATAGGAATCTGCATAATTTGTAAAAATCATCATCATATGAAAAGATCCATATATATATATATATATATATATATATATATATATATATATATATATATATATATATATATATATATATATATATATATATATATATATATATATATATATATATATATATATATATATATATATATATATATATATCGAATAAAAACATACATCAATGTGCATCATAAGTTCAAAAAATATGTGTGTTTCTGTTACATCCTAAGACATCATGTCTCTCAAAAATATGTAGAAATAAAACCTAGGTGTCTAATCGGCGTGATGCTCGTGATAGCGTGTCACTGCCCGTACAAGCTGCCTCATCAAGCAGTGACCTTGGTTTGACACCCCTACAGTGTGTCTCTGGTATGCATGAGGAACATTGTCGAATCACGCATACTCCGGGACCCCACGGGAGATTCCCTCCAAGTTGCACATGATTTACTCCTCCTCGCCTCCCTCGCCATGAGGGGAAATATCAAAGTCATGAGGGATTCGCCTCGCTATCAAATACATACCTGCAGGTATCTCTGGGCCAACATCTACAAACACATGGATTTAATGTCAGAACATGCATAACAAAAAAAATCATAATACTCGTGAAAATAAAAAATGAGTCTTACCAAGTGATTCATCCCAATCCTCTCCTTCTGGGAGTGGAAGATCCAGATCAGCAATGAAATATGTGCCAGAGTAGGGCCAATCCTCCATGACAATCAGATGTCGGCGGAGCCAATCAAAGAACTCCAGTCTCAAGGACATCTGTTGACCACCCCCTGACCTTGGCGTCAGAGCTGCCCAACGGCCCATCCGTGGCTCTCGCGCTGGTGCTATAGGGAACTATCACCTCTTGTCACTGAAAGATTGGTAGTCGTTCCAGGAAGAACGATACCAGAATGGACCCATAACCAAATTGCTTCATTTTGGTCTTCTTACACTTTGTCAGTTGACGTTTCATGTTGATTGTCACTGCCTCTGCCCAGTTGTAGATGGTCGGTGTCAAACAATCTACAACAAGAAGTAGTTGTGTCTTTGTTGCTTCGTGCGGTGCCTACGATCCCGCAGCTCGTGTGATGGTATGTATCACTACCTTTAGTGCTAGATCCGAGATAGTCTGGATATCCACTTTCCCGCTTCCCGATCCTTTCCATGCCCTTGGACATACCCTGTTAATTACCATGTTCATGTTCTCCATGGTGGGCCGATTGTCGGTCAAGATTGGTGCTGCCCCCCTCCTCGATAATCCTATTATGAAATAAACATATGAAACATCAATCTTGAGTTCCTAATCCCAAAGAATGAATTTTTCCTGATCCTCATCCCAGATACTGATCAAGTATTGCAGTAGCTCTGGTTGAGCTCTAAGGCACGGTGTCATGAAGAATTTTTTTAGTCCATTGTCTCTAAGAACTTCCATGCATCTTTCATTACCCATGGAAAGCTCATCTTCGAGCACAGACTCCCTCCTTTAGCCTCTTGTTTCCACCTTTTGGGGAAACCTCCCAAAGGATAAGGCCTCCCTTCCACCATTATAGGGATTCCAACCTCCTCCTTTCCCTCTATAAATAAAGTTATCTCTCATGCACAAACTAGATAAAAAGTTGAATAGAAAGCTGAACAATTATAGCTGAAAAGTTGAATAGAAAGCTGAACAATCATAGTCGAATTTCTGAAGATATAGAACAGAGAAAGAGACCATTTGTTGAAAGAGAGAGCTTAGGCTTGTGTCCTCGCTTCGTCCCTATTCCCGACGATCATTTGAGACGCACTTTGGCTGAACCCCGCTGAAGGAGGCTACGACGTCAAGGCTCCGGTTGTAACTCTTTCTTCTATTTATACATATACATGACTATTGTCTGGTTCCCATCTTGCGTTATATGGTTTATTTGATGCAATATGCTTAACGCTCCTTGAATGGTTAGTAATTATGAATGAGATCATTGTTTCGTATGCTGATCTTGTTTGTTGACCTTCGTGCAGGTATCCAAGCATCATTGCAGAAGGATCATGACCTGTCAAGATAGAGATCAAGAGGCCACCACCACGACAGCCACGACAACAACGTTGGAATCCGAGTAGGCCAATCTACCTCGTCCTTTTAATTCATTAATTAGGAACCTACACTCTAGCTTGTCCCTTTGTTACTAGACCCACTCCAGGGCTAGAGGGATCGTCTCTATCCACATAGAGGATTTACCTGCATAACAGTAACGAGAAGGAGAATTCCAGTCGAAACGTAGTGTATTTTGCATAAAAATATGTTCATGCTCCGGAACCGAGCAATCGAGCAGGTTAAAGTGCAGTGGAAGCACTTTAGGTTCGATGAAGCTAGGTGGGAGATGGATGATCAGATGCAAGCTATGTATCCTTCTTTATTCGTTGGTTGAGCGAATGTCTTTAAGATATGTTTTCGACATATGTTTTGGTATATGTACATATGTATATGGATGTAAATATTGACATGAGTTGTGTTATAAAGCTCCAATAAGCGATATGGGTGTCATGTCATTATGGTTGTCATGTTCTTATGTTGTCATTTTGGTTTGCTTCTTAGTAGGTTGATTATTGTAAATACTGTAATGAGCTAAGTTATAAAGCTCCATGGGAAGTATGTTTTGCTTTCATCAGTCATGTTGGTTGTAGGTGTCATTAAACACGGAGGAGGGTGTTTAATAGAGGCCTCGTTAATAAAAAAATCTTCTAAGGATCAGTTGGTTCCTTTTTTCAGTTCAGTTTTGGAGATCTCTCTCTACTCTCTCTATCTCTCACTCTGGACACGTAGAGAATTCTTGGAGATTGCTAGCAATGGATCAACAAAGGAAAAATAAGGACAAAGAAGGCAAAGGGAAGCAAAGATCAAGCAAGGAAGAGCAGGATCAAGTAGCTACAAAGGGTTTACTTGCAGGTATTGATTTGCATGTGTGATTTCCTCGCTAGATTTGACATGCATGGTACATGCAAGTGTGGTTTTGGTTTTCTTGTTGTCACTGGCATGGGTTTTTCCAGGTGTGAAAGTGTTTTTCAGCCTTGCCTTGCCATTTATGGATATTCATGGTGTGATGGGGTTCTCTTGTTTTGGTTGAGATGGATTACAGGATGGATTCGAAACTAAGTGAGGTGGTCTATGAAAGAAATAACACATGGCCCAAGAATCCCTGAACCAGACTAGGATTGCGGTAAATCCAGATTTTGTGTAGCTCGGTGGGCCTATGAATCCTCGATTGGTGAATGGCGATATATATGGTAAAGCCTAGAGGTGAGTGCCCTTAACCAGGCCTAGGAATCCTCAACTAGTGTATGGTGGGATATACAGTAAATCCTGGAGGGTGGAGTCTTGATTAGGCCTATGAATACTAGATCAGTGAATGGAGGGATATACGATAAAGCCTAAAGACTAGGAGACAGGAAAATTCTTCACGATGTAGGTGGTGAAATTCAGTGGCATTCATGCTTGTTTAGGGCCTAGTGATCCGGTTTGGATTGTAGTACAACCTAGTTACATTAATGAGGGTTGAGGTGGTTTAGCCTTTAGAAGCCCTGGTTGGTTTTGTTTTGAGTCCCACATTCACGCTTGGAATATGGCATGGGGGTGATTGGCTGGAAGAAATATTTGGTTAAGCCAATATGTGGTCGGGTTGTTCATGGAAGTCCCAAACCTTGTTGGCCTATTCATTCATTAATAAGAGCTACTTATCTTGGTATTTTATGTGTAAATGTATTGGTTCATATGTGAATGTTATGGTTGGTATATCCCTAATATTTTTGTTTTTATATACTAGTTATGAGTATGTTTTATGACATATTTGATGTATGGCTCTTATCATGTTTTGATTAGCAAATGAATGAACAATTAATATATGGCCTAATAGATGATAATGCAACTATTGTGATAAGGCATCAATTCTTCTTAACAAATCCCATATAAGTATGAGACCCCTATGCTCAAATATATTGTTATGACCTGTAGATTACATTTTTGTGACATGGTTAACAAAATGTCTGTCATGGCTAGTGGGGGTTAGATCAAGTATTTGTATCAATGTTTGCATTAGTACCTTTTTTTCCATGTTATTTATCATTCCCGAAGTCTTTATGAAGTTCTAGGAAGTGTCCTAAGTCCTAGCCCTGAAAAAGTGACACAAAATCCGAGGTCGTTGGCACAAAACTAGCTGAAAAAGTCCATAGTCACTGGCATGCCTTGCCATGGGAGAGACTGGAAGGCATTAATCGCTTGCAGGGCTTTTCATGGGAGCACTTGAGGCTCAAGAGCAGTCAAATGATGAGTTGTCTCAGGGGCTGATCACCTGGAAGGGTTGGATCCTGAGAGTTTATGAGTGTCCTGTAAGTCCTTTGGGATGTCAGTTTTTGGTTGATAGGTTCAGTTGTCGGTCCCACTTCCTTAACGAAACCTAGGAGGTTGGGTCATGTCATAGTATCTCCTCCTCTCATGTCTACCCTGACAGGGCGATGGAACTGGGTAGATATGGGAGGGGTGGTTACATCAAACCTAAGCACTAGGAGGCTATTGGGTTGTGTTATAACTAGGCCATTCAGACGAAAAAGAGTTCCATTTTTTTTTAGTGCATTTTCTTTCATAGATAAGGTGAGTAGATAAGAGGGATAACAAAAGAACACATAGAGAGGATTTATGCACATGCCTTACTTCTTTGTACCCACATCCATTTTATATTAAGAGAAAGAGAGTAGAGCGACCTCACATTCTAGTTGGGTTTTCCCCTGAACAAGTTTCCCAAGAATATCTTGTGCTAATTATGGTTTGTGAGATTTTATTTCATTTTTATCTATTTTCTGTATAAATATAATTTGCATGCATATGAAATAAACAATAATTAAAAAATCCATAAATCTAAGGAGAAATAAAATCTCAGTGTACATTTCAAAAATTTATAATATATTTAGTAGATCTGTTGTGATGAATTGTCCATTGGAATATCCATGACAGTTTACGAATTAACACTAGCGTTCATTCTCATGAATCTTTTTGGTAAATGAAAAAATGGAGGCCCTGCTACACCCAATGGACTCTTTGTCCCAATGAAAGGCTCTCTAGATGTATTAGGCCTCCCTATACTCAATGGAATTAATGAATGAGTGACATTTCCAATTTTATTAGAAAAGAAGTTGGACGTAGACACCAAAAGAACCTTGTTATTTTCCCAATTAACTAGGGGAAAACGTAGATTGCAACACCCAAATAGGGGCTTTAGAGCCCCCCAAAAATAAATACTATTTAAAAATAGGAAAACCATTGACACTATTGATGACACAAAAATAAAGTCACGACCTTGAATCTCAAAGAGGCAATTGGATTTCAAAATCCAATAGGTAAATTCAACATACAAGACCCAATATTCAATAACGAAAGCGTGGAAACCTAAGCCAAAATCCCTTAAACTTAAGTTCTAAAGAGTTATCCATAAATAGGGTTAGGTTGTTACCATATTGTTGCTATCATTGTTGCCTGTAGAGTGCACATTAGTTACTAATTCCATTATCCCACCAACATTAAAAAAATTCATTAAAAACATTCAAAGAGTAGGCTAAAGTTAACACCATGCATGCAAAAAGTGTTATACACAAGTTCTATTCAATCACTTCACCTCAAATGTGATCCATCCATCTTGATTGTGCACCACGTGGTTAATTAATATGGTGGTAGGAATGATGGTTTGGAAATGAGATAGACAAATGGATGAAGTGATAATATAACATTCCACTTTTGCTTAGTATTCCCTCTCAATGTTGTGACACATTATTGGCTTGATTACGTACTTGATAATTTTGATCGAGGAACTTGAAAGAACGAGATCTTTTGGAGATGACTAGCTTCCTCATAAGATTGAGATATAATGGATGCAACCATGTTATTATAAGGGAGGCTTTTTGAAACCATTAGATTGATTATTAAACTTGAAAATGATAACTATTAAACTCCTTATTTATAGTTAAATGCAAGGAGTAGGCCCCTAAAGAAGAGTGTAAACTTTAGTTTGATTATTAAATATTCTTGAAGACCCTATACAAAGTTTGTTTATTGGTTTCTTATGGGATCAAGAATGTTCCCTCCCTCCTATGCAACCCCTCCATCTCTTAGTATGGTTAACTAGCTTCCTCATAAGATTGAGATATAATGGATGCAACTATGTTATTATAAGGGAGGCTTTTTGAAACCATTAGATTGATTATTAAACTTGAAAATGATAACTATTAAACTCCTTATTTATAGTTAAATGCAAGGAGTAGGCCCCTAAAGAAGAGTGTAAACTTTAGTTTGATTATTAAATATTCTTTAAGACCCTATACAAAGTTTGTTTCTTGGTTTCTTATGGGATCAAGAATGTTCCCTCCCTCCTATGCAACCCCTCCATCTCTTAGTATGGTTAACAACATATGTATAGGCTTTGGGACAAGTGTTAAGCACTAACAAACATGCCATATGTGTCTTGATGTTTTGACATCAAGGTTCTAGAGCAAACATATTTTATGGCAAGTTTGTTTGGTGTTTAAGACTTCTAAAAGTTTTTGCAGGAGTAAGCTAATCTTATAGCGAAAGGGACTTTGTTTATGACCATAAATTTGATCGAAATTTGGTAGAAATTTCAAGTACAAGCTAAGTTTTACAAACGATCTAAGATCTTCACATGGTGGAACAATGCCCTTAAATATTTTGTCCAATTTTGAATGGACCAGGATTATTAAAATTTTGAATCAATGAGAACTTTGATATTCTTATTTATTTATTTATTACAAATGTATGACAACTGTTATACACTCACTTGAATACCACTTTAGTGAGTTTAATGGTTAAGAGCATGCCTTTTTTCCTAAGAGTTTCGTAGGTATACATGAGGTTATAAGCCAACCTACAATCATACTCACTTAAGAGTCAATCACATGAGATAATACAAAAATATTATTGTTATTTAAACAATTTCTATATTATTTCAATTACATGGAAATTATAAAAATAATTCAATACTTTTACTAAAATAAATAAAATATCATTAATAATGGTGTAGTCTAACTAATAGAGGAAATGACCTTTTTAATGACATTTTTCCTAGTTAATTTTAACCAAAATCCGACAAAGACATTTAAAAGCTTGAGTTTAAGTTGTTTAATTTGTAGAATTCGAATGCTCCAAGGGTTTTCAGGTCGCTAAATCCGTTCATGTGTTAAAAAATGTATTTTAAACAACAAAAAATCACAATCTTGCTTGAAATTGTATCGACAGATTCCGATGAAAAAGGCTAATTCATCTATAAGTTAGACTACACCATTAATAATTATATGTTATTATAAAAAACATTATTCAATTTCACAATTAAAAGAATGAATAAAATAATATAAATATCTAAGTAATTGATTTTAAATTTTGCCATAATATCCTTTAGTGACTCTTTACATATCACACATTACAATGGCTCATTTGTTTGGATTCATTTCTTCCCAAAGTGGACTTTATTTCCACTCTATCTTAAAAAAAAAGCCTACAACAATCATCCATGTACTATAAACATCAAAGAATCTTAGGCTCCAACAAATACAATGGAGCTTTAGCATTTGTGATTCATGATCAAATGTAATCTCTCCCTACACTTATCGTAAGTCCCTATATATATATGGTCACGAAATCCGAAGATTAGTGACTGCTACGTCCAAAAAAATGGTATTCTAGGCACATCCACCTAAACTGATCACTTCTTGCCGGCTCAACCATAGAGCTTAACCTTGAGAGCATCGAGGAGAGTTGAACTCATGACCTCTTAATAATGAGGTGCTTTAACAACCTAAGAGATTCATGTTAGAACAAACCCGATGAAAATTTAAGGTGTTTTAAGCAAATACATTTGAACATTTAACAAGGAACATAACATGTATGATTAGACCTGTTAGTCTGATTGACTAGAGCCTGAATTGTAACTGAACTTATTGGTGAGTTTACGATTTCAATCTTTCAATTTATGAGTAATCAAATAATATTCTTCAATTACAATATTAAGAATAAAATTCCAAATATACCTTTGAAATTATGTATATCACTTGCTTTACATCTTAGAAATTGATTTTTTGAATATGTTTCTAAAAATGCAAACTATTTTCAGTGAGCCTTAAGTGTCCACCAAACAACCTAATAATCTTATTTCCTTTTTGAAACAATAGCAAATGTGACCATACTCATACACATGCGGTATTGAGAAAATGCCATGTATAAAATCATTAAATGAAATAAGTGGCTTGAAACTTCAAAGATTACAAAAATCTTCAAGCATTATAATTATTAAAAATAAAATAAATAAATATATATATATATATATATATATAAAAAAAATCGGTTTTTTTTCTTTTTTACTAACTGCTTGTAAGCTTTGAGCTTTGTGTTATCCGTGTCTGATTCCTTCCACCTTCTCCTTGCCTTTTTGCATTCCTCGTCAAACCAAGCATTAACCGGAAAGCAATTTTTTTCGGACTTCTTAATTTTTGCTCTTTTGCACTCAGCGAGTGCGCTTTGAATTAAATGTGTTAATCTGTGACTATGAAGGCCATGAGATGGGATTTCCTCCTTCTTGAAGAGCCTCTCTAGCATTATTTTGAAGGTATTACAATTCGCTGGATTCAAAAGAATTCTGCCCTTTGGGGGATTTTGTTGAACACATTGATTTTTCGACCCCAATTGCTTTTTTCCGGTCCAAGAGAAACTTAAATAGATTGGTTTGTGATCTGATTTTAAGTCCCAAATTTGATCTCCAATCAACACTTCCTCCATTTTCTCACACAAACTATGCGAGCAAATTACATAATCTACTACACTTGCTCCATTGTAAGTATTGCAAGTGAAATTACCGGACTTTTCCCATTTAGTCAACCCATTACAAATGACTAAATCGAAAGCCCCACATAGCATAAGCATTTGTTCTCCAAAGATATTGCAGCCTTTATCCTCTGAAATTCGTTTCCACTGATGATTACTCTCTTCTGTAAGCCAGATAGGGTCACTGTCTTCTTTACAACAAAAAATGCTAGCTTGTTCACTTGCAGTTCTAGCATTGAAATCCCCCACTATAAGGACTTCACCTAGCTGAGAATATATTGCAATATCTGTTTTTAGGGCTGCAAAGGAATCTTTGTGGTCAAGCCCTCTACTTTTGTAGATTTTTGAAACTTGCGGCGCAAAATAGCATGCTGCAATTCTAATGTGATTTCCATTTTCTGATATTTTAAGCCAAACAAATTGTTTATTTGGGTCTTCTTTTTCTAGCTGAATGAAACGACCTTCTTTTTCTCTTACTAATACCATGATACCCCCGTGCCCTTTGCCATTCCGTGCTGCCTTGTTCCACACTGCTATCTTCCAATACCCTTCAAACAAAGGTGTCTTACACCCTTCATGCTCATGTGTTTCTATGAGGCAAATTATGTCTCTACCTTCCGCAATAGGCCCTAACCCAGGTCCTCGTCTCCATGGGTAACCCCTGCAGTTCCAACAAACTAATCTTAAGGAAACCTGGGTAAGACTTGATTGCTATTTGTTTTGACATGTAAGACTCACAATCAAGTCTTTGTCCCTGCTTGCCCATAATGACATTTCTTCCTCATTTCTTGCTAAAGAGTTTGCTGCCTCTTCTTTGTTATCATTTTGTTGCATTGTTTTGGAAGGAGGTCCAAATTGCGCAATCACGGCTTTACCTTTATAAATCCATGCTCTTTTTCCCTCATCTCTTGTTGCCCTAACTTTTGTCATTTCATCCCTCCTTTCCTCTTGTTGTCTTACAGTTAAATCTTCTTCTATAAAAAACCGAGAACCCCTTAAGAGTTGCTTCTTTCTCAGAATGATATCTTTATCATGCAAGTTGGGCAAGATGACTTTTATGGGCCTGGCTCTCTCACCGTTGAGCTTACCTACTCTCCATGCTTGACATACTCGTCCTTGCCATTGGAGTTTGTCTTTCAAGAAGTCTCTTGCAAGGTCAAGAGTACATTCATTTTTACCATACTCTTTCACCCCTTTAATAATTATGTTTCTTGCTCTATCCAGTCTTTCCTTGCTTTCTCTATCTTGCATGTTGTTAACCTGGATGTTTGTTTCTCCTTCCCTCTTAGTAGAATTGCCAACAACTTGAGCCCAAGTTTTGGAAAGTTTTGTGGGATCTTCTTTCCTCCCTTCTTTTGATGTTTCTTCATTGTTGTCTATTTGAACAACTGCTTTCCCCTTGTCCTGGGGTGGCTTCGCATTCATCACCTCTGTGTTTTCCGCTGCAAATTTCTTCATGTTTTGCACCTCCGCTTTCATGCGTTGCCATTCTGTTTTCCCTATTCGGAGAGCTTCCTGCAATAATGACACTTGCTCCTTCAGAACTTTGTTGCTTTCTGCTAAAGCCTGATTTTCAGCTGTTATTATATGGATTGTACAATCTCTTTCCAGCGCTTTAGCTTCTACTACTTCCAACCTTTCTTTTACATTTAAGAGTTCTCTCACATAAAGGTCAGATGACCAAGTGAGAGGTGTGGATGTGGGACTATATAAAGCATACTCATCACTAACTTTTCCTTTTCCTTTGGACTTGTTGCGACATGCTTGCGAAGAAAACTTGTTTGAATGTTGTTTCTTGCGAACAATACTCTCCCTTTGAGACTTTTTCTTCTTTGTCTGCTCCCATTTTAGACGAGCTAGTCTCCTTTTTAAAATGCCCTGATATTGTTTGGCATTGACCCAAACCCACTTCCCGGTTTTCGTTGATGAGGCAATTTTCACTTGCCCTATATCATTTGTTTCTACGGGTTCTAAAGTTTCTTGTTCCATTCTCATGATGATATTAAGGGAAATCAAAATCTCTGCCCAAAACTGACCCTTTGTTTTATGCTTAACTCTTCAATCTCTGTTGGTCTGACCACTGAAAACTTGCTGCTCTGTCCTTGCTGCTCTGCCCACTATCCACTGAAAACTAGCTGCTCTGCCCTTGCTGCTCTGCCCACTGTCCCTGTCCTCTATGCTCTTTATAATTTGTTTGTAATTTGCAATTTAAAAACAAGCTCAAAGATCTAAATATTTCTTATCATCAAAAAAAACTATTTAACACTATGAATACTAACTTAAATCAACTAGTATAAAATTGGTTACAACTTTAGAGTCCTTATCATCAAAATAATATTTAACACTATGAAGACTAACTTGAGTCAATGACTAATTTAGGTCCCATGGGTCTCTAGATGACAAAATCCTCACTCTGCGCCGTCTAGGTGTGGTTGATCTCACAAAATCCTACATAACAAACATTATTCAATTACATAGTTATGATGCAGGTTGAAAATAATAATCAATTTCATAATTCTAATGTGCCTTAAAAATGATTCAAAGTTCTTAATATTCATTTTTTTTTTTAATGGTAGGTTGTGCCATTGTTAAAATCTGATGATAAGTCGTATGGTTTTCAAGGCACGTGGTAGAGTGGTGCGAGGTTTAAAAAGCCATAACGTCTATATTGAAAAAACAACAAATAACCAAATAAATATATTCACCCGCTCTTCATTCAAACTGCGGTGAATTTGGAGGGAGGATATGGTCAGGAGAGGTTCCTCTGAACCTGATGCCATGTGATGTACAGAGGGGCTTTCGTTTGTTGTCTATGGCGAGCAGAGTGTGATTTTTCGTTATTTTTGGAGATTTTTGTTGATAAATATTTTTGGAGGTTGCCACCGATTCTCTGGTTCTTTTGTTGTTGCCATACATTTTAGGTTTTTTGGTTCTGCGTTTTTTGAAATAATTTCTGTTCTTCTTCTGCATTTTATTAAGCATGGCCATGCTATTTGTGGGTTTGGTATCTGGTCTTTTTTCCTTGTTTGTTTACCAATTTTTTCATGCTTTTATTCATTTGAATTGAATGGACTTGAAACGAAGGCTGCCCAAAATAGCCCATCCGGCACAGGTGAAGGTAGGTCTGGTTAGATTCATTTATTTCCTTTTTGGTGAATTCGTAAATTGTGTTTGCTGACATTTGTGCTATAATTATAGGATCTGGTCGCAGCAGAACCCTCTGGATTGTGCTCGCACTACAACTGCGATGACAAAGAAAAAGAATTATCTCTGGAGGAACCTCTAATGAAGCTTACAAGTTTTAAGGTATGAAACGGGATACAAGCCCTGCATGAAAATCACTGCATATTAATTTTATTTAAATTTGTGGATGAGGACTCTAAGAATTGGTGGAACAGGGGCTTAAACAGCGTCAGACGTGCTGGAGAATGGCTGGGATCCATTATGGATGATGCCGGACGCTGCTTACGGGCCCAAACTGAAGCACCTAATTCGCAAATTAGAGGCCCTCAAGATTCCAGTACGATTCTCCAAGCTACGAACTCAATTTCGACGACGGTATTCAGAGAGATGATGATTATCAGGGCCAGGGTTTGTCCTTGTCTGCCATGAACCGTGGGAAGTCTGCGGCGCGCAAACCCTAGAAAAGCACTAAAATACATACGACATCTGGAAGTTATTCGACCCTGCAAACCACAGGCTAACGAAAATTATAATGTTCTTCATTTTTAAAAATAATTTTTGCTGTTCGGCATTTTTATCTTGTTTTTCTTTTCGGTTTCTTTACCATTTTTTTTCATAGTTTAATGGATGTGAAAACAATGTCTACCCAAAATAGCCCAGCTGGCACAGGTGAACGTGGCATGCTTAGGTTAATTTATTTATTTTTGGGGAATTTGTGAATTGTGTTGCTGACATAAAATCTTGTCCGATATGCTATAATTGTAGGATCTGGCCGACCTGATGAAATCCGGCAAGCGTCAAGGAGTGAGATGGAGAAATAGCTTAGGGTACTCAGATTCCCTCGTGAAGTAGCAGAACGCTCTGGATTATGCTTGCACTGCAACTGTGATGACAAGGTAAAAGAATTATCTCTGGAGGTACCTAGACAAGCCTACTTGAAAATCACTGCATATTATTATTGTTATTATTATTTAAACTTGTGGTTAATCCTGATAATGGTGAACAGGCGGCCAACCCTATGACATACAGAATGATGGCGCACACAAATATTTCGTTCTATCAGTGAAGGAGGTGAAACTGTTCGGACACCTAATCGTTCGTAGGTGCAGTGGGGGCAGGGCAAGGTGAGACGAGATGTGGTTGGGGCAGGGGAAGGCGAAGGAGGAGGTATGCTTCCATTGAACACCTATTCTGCTACATATTTATATCATGCGTGTTTCCGATATGCTATTTATTTACGTTATTTGTGTTTCCAATATGCTCTGTATTTGTATCATTTGACACTTTTCTTTAATCATTTTTTTTCTTTAAGCCTTCATTCCTTGTCAAATAGGCTAGGCTTTTTGTTGCCAAAGGTTTTTCAAATAGATGAATATTTTTTAATCTTCTACACCCGGCTTGGTTTTGCAAACTTTTTTCTCTTAAGCAATGGTATTCTTTCTGTTTATCTTTTTCTTGTCCACAAGAAGCTAAACAACTTTTCCCAACATTCCTTTTGGTATGTAAGCTAAAGAATGCCAACAAATATAGGCATCCCCTCCAAAACTAATTTGACCAAAGCTTCATTGGATAACCACCAATAACATGAATTAGTCATCATTTCTTCGATCTTTTTTATAAAGCCAATTCCAATCCTCAAATCTGTAGTTAGTGGGTTCGAGGAAAAACTTTAAATATTTGAGGATTTATGAACATTAACCTACATCCATTTTTCCTCCTTGTATAACTCTTTATACTTTTCTACTTCCCTAATTGTTCCCATGCCAAACAAAACTACATCACCTACAAATGGTAAATAGGATAAAGAAAATAGTTTCTCAGTTTAAAGCCCTTTATAGCCCTTCCCTTTATATGCATTTACCATTTTGCTCAAACCTTTTGCCACATCTCTGCAATAGACCCCTATTAGTAAAGTCTAAAGAAGAAATTGATATGACAAAGGAAGTTGAGAAAATGCACCCCATAATCTAATTTACTACTTAAGATCTCATTCCTATTTGAATCAAAATAATCCCATGATCTAATTATCTCACCTTATTATAAGTGTTAGCTAAGTTTAATCTCATTATCATAGTTTTTTTTTTTTTTTTACTTTTATTATATGTAGCCCTCCTTGTCCTATTCTCATCACATCATGAATTTTCCTACTGTGAAGAAAATGAAACAACTCTTCTGAGACAAGTTAGGGAAAATTCTTTTAAGCCTATTTGTTGAAATGCTGCACAAAGAATTACATAGTGATAGGGCCATAATCATCAAAGTTTTATGGATAATTTTGCCTTGGAATTAGAACTACAAATGTTTCATTTAGTGCACCCAATAGTTCATGAGAAACTTTAGATTCTTTTGTCACTCTTAGCAATTCCTCTTCTAGTAAGTCATAGAAACAAATAAAATTCCACTGTCCAATCGTGGACTTGGATTATTTGAAATCTTAAAAGATTGTAGAACTAATTTGAGTCCTTTGGTTACTTTAGCTTCAAATTCCTCATTTTGTTGTTCTTAATTCTCTTTAATGTTTGCCTTAGGAGGTTCTTGGAATAAACTTTTGAAGTGCCTTACTGTTTAGTATTTATGCTATCTTTAAGAATTTTTTTAGCTCCCTCCCATCTTTCTTACTTATCTTCCATGTAGTTTGATGCTCTTTTGATGTTTTACGTAGTTTTGGAAGAATTTAATATTCTCATTTCCCTCTACCATTCTTTGTTGTCCATCTTACTTCTTCTTGTGCTAATCTAAGAAGAAAGCTAGATTAAGTGCTAACAATGGGACAATGGCCCATTGTCACCACAACCATGGTCCCCTGCTCTTTATGGACTTTCATCAATGGGAGGAGTACCGGTAAGATAATAATCACCTTTAATAGATTTTTTGGGGTTTAAGGTGCAAGGTGATGGATTAGGACCTCTCAAGGAATGCTCAAGGTTATGATATAATGCTTCGCAAGGTGCTTCACCTCATGTTTCATGAATTATCGTGGATGAAGGTACTTCGAAGATCAAGGAAATGAGGAGAAAGGGCTTCGTATGATAAACTTCATCAATTATTAAGCTCATACAACCCTCAAAGAGATTTTAAGGGCAACGCCTAGGGCAAGAGATTTTATGGATCCAAACTTTGAGGTCAAGTAGTCAAGATTCAAGACCCTAGGCTTGATGTTTAGGCTCTTGGAATCCCACCAAACCTCCTCCTCCTATGCATTTCGCTCTAAGCCCTAAATAGTCATCCTACATTAAGAGGAACATAATTTAGAGAGGAAAATTTATGGAGAGAAATTGAGTTTGACCACCAAGGACTTGGATAAGTGCCTTGTCCTGGGCATATGGAGTCTTAGGAAGTTCAAGAGGAGCGAAATTGTCTCTAAGGAGGCCTAAAACTGATGCCCTAGGTACCAAGTTTAAGCATTTACTTACTTGATAATAGAGTCTCATTGAGAGTTCAAGATTTTTCTCCACTAAGAACATTCATTACATGCCATTCATTGAATAACATATGCAATACTCAACTAGAAAGCTTCTTTAAATTAATTTTCAACAATTAGGGCACAATTTAGCATGTTCTAGAAGCAAGAATTCCATACATTAGACAAATTCAAGAGAAAAATTTCATCAACATAAAGTACTTACAAGATGACATGCAATATATCCATATTCTTGGGGTTTCTTCTCATCCTTTTCTAATTGTAGCAATATTGCTAAGTGGTCTAAAGATCTCTCTACCCTTAACCATGACTTAAAGTCTTTCCACATCCTCCAAAATATTTTCTACTACCAAAACCCTATCTAATCTCCTTGATGCCCCTCCCTTCCTTTTTTAAAGATCCTTCATGTTGGAACTCTACTAATAGGTTTCACATCATAGAGCTGTGTATCTTTAAACCTCCAAGATAGATAATATATCAATGGGTCTTGTTTGGGATTCCTTTGCCCAAACGTAGACACAAAAGAAAAATTTCTCCAAGCTTCATTACCAAATTTAGATCACTCTTTGTGATGTCATAGCTTTGACTACTGCTTAAACTATGAAATTGTCCTAGAACAACTTTCTACCTCCATATGGGCCCTAAAGATTGATGAAGGAAAATATTTTCCTCAATTCCTTAGACCTTGGTTGACTTTGGATACCTATGTGTATGAATGATGTATTGTTAAGTTGCATAAAGTTATTCACCTCTTTTAATAGAGGTTTCCCAAATTTTAACCTTGTGAACTTTTAGCCTTAGGGTTGTTATAAAATATAGAAAAAATGTAGAAATCCACGAATTTTCCTCAATTCCTTGGACCTTAGTTGACTTTGGATACCTATGTGTATGAATGATGTATTGTTAAGTTCCATAAAGTTATTCGGCCCTTTTAATAGAGGTTTCCCAAATCTTAACATTGTGAACTTTTAGCCTTAGGGTTGTTATAAATAATAAAATATAGAGCAAATGTAGAAATTCACGAAATTCTGCAATCGCTATTATGAACACTCTGAAAACTACTTTTTTTTCATATAGACACAAAATTTCTCTACTAAATTTTGTAGCGGAATAGGAACAAAAATAAACACACCATCACAATAATCAAGGGACAAAAATTTATGGGGAACCCAATTGGGAAAACCCTTTGCTTGTTTGAGAAATTTAAGCAAATACAATTTTGATTCCCTCTACTTGCACTAATCAAAAACACTCCTTGCAAGACCTCTGATATGCTCCTAGATTTCCTCCTAACTCCTTTCTCATAGGCTGCTCCTAAATTCTCGCGCAATTCCCAAGGAAATTCCTCTCTCCAATAATGAGCACAAGCTACTCTTGACACACCTTTCTCCCACAAGCTCCACACATAGACTTGTGCAACCTTCTCACAAACCCGTGAGCTCTATTGTCTAGTCTCACAAACTTGTGCTCACAAGACAATGATCAATTTTTTGTTCCTCCTTTTAAAGCAATTGGAATGGCTAAGTTTAGTGAGTTAGCATTAAGGAGTTTGCTTTTGATTGCTTGAGTTAGCATGAGTTAAATTTACTCGCACTAGAAGACTAATAACTCGGCTTTCCACTTTAACACATCAGTTAACTGCTTCTAAACTCGTCTTTATTTTTAGGAATGATTCCTAAATTTTAGGAAATTGTCCTAAATTATAGGAAACTCAAGCATGCCAAGGAGAAAATCGTTGTGGTTCCTTTGATTAAGGCACATATCAAGTAACCCTTTCTCGCTATTATTTTCAACACTCCCTCTTAGTGAGGAAGGTGTTCTTGGAAGATCCTCATCCACTTGGATTTGTCTCCAACACTACCAAGTTCTCTACTGCTGTAGCTAGAAGACTTTCCAACTTTCTTTTGCAGAACTTACTTTGAAGAGTTATTCATTCCCATCATGTTCTGCGAGTCCATCACTTCAGTTGTAAGTGCCATGTACCTTGTGTACCTCTGTGGCTGCTTCCTCTGGCTGGAAATGACACTGGAAGATTCAACTCTCTTTTGATCTCCCGGACCCAAAACCTTTGCCCACTTGGCTCAAACTCTCTCTATACTGGGATTCACTGACTGAGTGGCTACCTCCACTTGCCCCGGACTATGCTCTTAATCATCTTGTTTGTCGGCCTAAGTGCCAACTAGCTTATAATCAAATTGAGATATTGGCTGAGGCTCCATCTTGAGAGCTTTGTCCTGCTCTCACTCAACCACCACTTTACTCTGAAAACTCCTTGCCTTGCTGCTCAAGGCTGCACCTGTCTCAAACAAATCCGCCCACTAGCTGCTCTTTTGCTCCTCCAAGATCGTCAACTTTAAGGGTCTTCAACAAATTTCCCACTAGCATTAATATGGTTGCTCCATCATCACCGCTCTTAAGGACTTTTGGAAGTGCCATCTTATCAACCACATGGCTCCTTTCATTAGCTGAACTAGGGCTCCAATTCGAATATGCCTCCTAACAACCCATGACTCCTTCCATGAACACTGTATTTGAGGTCTTCAACAAGGTTGGCTTCTCACAACAGATAAGTACATCTACCCACTGCATACTCGCCCATGAGAAACATTGTTCACAACTTCGTTTGTGAACAATACTTTGTTGCCTAAAAAACCTTTAGGATTGCATTCCCCATGTACTATTCTAGATTTTGTTCACTACTCTGATACCATGTAGAAAATCCACAAAATAATGCAACTGCTAATACGAACAATCCAAAAAATACTTTCTTTTCATATAGACAATTTTTCTATTAAATTTTACGACGGAATAGGAACATAAGTAAACACACCATCACAATAATCAAGGCACAAAATTTGGTAGGGAACCCAATTGGGAAAACCCTTTGCTTGTTTGAGAATTTTATTGAAGAAATTTGAGGAATAGATCACTTACAAAGACAACTTGTTTCAATAGAGAATATAATGTGATTTCCTCTGCTTGCAATAAGCTGAAACACTCCTTGCAAGACCTTTGATTTGCTCCTCGATTTTCTCCTAAATTCTTGCACAATTCCCAAGGAAATTCCTCTCTCTAATAATGCACACAAGCTACTCTTGGCACACCTTTCCCTTTCAAGCTCCACACATAAACTCGTACATTTCGAATGACTAAGTTTAGTGAGTTTATTGTCTTGTCTCACCAACTCGTGCTCACAAGACAATGATCAAATTGTACCTTCATTCCTCCTTTTAAAGCAATTGGAATGACTAAGTTTAGTGAGTTTCTAATTAAGGAGTTTGCTTTTGTGATTTATTGAGTTAGCATGAGTTAACTACTCATGCAAGTTGTCCTATCTCAAATCGAGGATTTGAGACTCAAACACACGTTCTTTTCCTCTATTAACTCGCACTAGAAGACTAATAACTTGACCTTCCACTTTAACACATTAGTTATCTGCTTCTAAACGCGTCTTGCTTTTTATGAATGATTCCTAAATTTTAGGAAATTATCCTAAATTATAGGAAACTTGACCATGCCAAGGAGAAACTCATTGTGGTTCCTTTGATTAAGACACAAATCAAGGAGCCATATCTCGCTATTATTTTCAACACAAAACAACAATGGGAATTAAACAATATCTTTAATCCTTAACAACCTACTATTCTAGGTGATTTTCACACTCATTCAAACAATAGTGTGCTAGGCACCCTGCTATAGTCAGGTTGCACCCTATGTAATTTATGCAAGCGGTTGAGGGTGCTATTTTGTAGTTTGGATTGGCGGTCATCTCTGTACAACAAGCCTTGACTCCAAAAGTGTTAGTGATGCATCACTAGATAAGTTCTTTTGACAATTTCCAATTTGTTGGCTGCTTAAGTGTTTGAAAATTTGTGTATACAATTGTTTTCATATGTTATTTGAAGGTGGAAAGGTATGCAAATAACATACAGGATAGCTACCACTTTCCAATGGCTCTTTTGGCTTGTTTCTTGATCTGTTACATTCTTTGTTGTACGTTTTGTTTGCGAAATTTCAACATGATGTGCAATTATTTACTATTGTGCTTGTGCTTGTGCTTGTGCTTTGAAAGTCTCAATACCCCTAATCCTAGTGTAAGGGGTCCATTGAACTTCATCCCAAGGATCTTCCACTAATAATAATCATCTCCAACTACATTAACAATTGTTTGTACCAAAAGACAATCATTGATTGATGAAAATGCCACATGGCTCCAAACTGGTTGCTCAATGTCCAATGCTAATGTGCCATTTTGTTATGATGGAAAACTCTGAAAAAATGCATTTTGACTCCATTTTGCCATTTTTAAGATTAACAAGAAATTTGTTGTTGTCTGTGTGCACCAACATCAATCCCTTATATACTATAGGCACTTTTAGTTGAGATTGGTATCTTGGGAGGTACTCCAAACCCTAGGGTATATGGTTGTGGAGGAATTGGCACCACAAAAGAGCTTTGTGGGCTAAGAACCCAAGAGGTGGGTTTTGCACCTAGGCTTGTGGGTGTGAAACCATGCATGGTTTTGTTGATTTGACACTTGGAGATTATAAGGAACCCTTAGTGGAGCAAGGGGCTGCCAAGAACGCGAAGAGAGTATGTGCCAAATGGGGAGAAAAATATTTTTTACTTATGTGAGACCTCAAGATCATATAAATACAAGTGATGTGAGACCTCATTTGGCATCCAATCAAGGAATTTGTTTCTCATGTGAAGACGAGCAAAGAGGGCCGAATACTCCCGAGATAGCCGCAACCCTAGAAACCTAGCAAAGTAGGAGATCAACTCTAGTTTTAGGCTGATTCTTTATGTTTTATTTGGGCTATGGTTGGGTTGGTACACACAACAAAGAAGAGGAGACTAGGTCGAGACTTTTGAGGATGAAATCATAGCATAAAAATATAAGTATACTCTCTCTAATAGGCCGAGAATTTTTGAGGTGTTACAAGTGGGTCGATTTGTGGTTTTTGGAGGGTTAGGTAGCCTACTTGGTTGCCAAGTCTAGGCCGCATACACCTAGAGTAGGAGTGAAGAGATCAGGGGCTGCTAGAGTGGGTTTGTAGGTAGTTTGGAGCTGCTCTAGGTTGCCTTAGATAGGGTTGATTTCCTTAGAAAAACTTTGCTAAGATTGGAGGTGTTTTGGGAAAGCAGAAAGGACGTCTTCAAGGAGAACAAGTGCAGGATTGAGGTCCAGTTTTTGGATAGTAGTTGGAGCAGTCAAAGCTCAGTTTTGGAGGGCTGTAGTGGCTTGTTCCAAAGCCCCAAGTACAACCTCTTGAAGGGCAAAGAGCAGTTGCTAGAAGGGCAGAAGAAGAGAAAATCCCTAAGGGTTGATCCTTGAAGGAATAAGGACCAACCAAGTGGGAAAGTAATCAAGCCCCAAGTTTACTGTTGAGAAGGATTTCTACTGTGATAGAGGAAGGCCTCCATGCCCTAATCCTGTCTTCATATAGCAACAGAGGAAGGAAAAAGTGGGAAGAAGTCCCAAAGTGTTGTGCTCTTGAAGGACTAAGGATCAACAAGTGGGTAGTTGATAAAGACCCTATGGCTGCCAAGACTAGACCACATACACCTAGAGCAGGAGTGAAGAGATCAAGGGCTGCTAGAGTGGGTTTGTAGGTAGTTTGGAGCTGCTTCAGGTTGCCTTAGATAGGGTCGAGTTACTTAAAAAAATCTTTCTCAGATTTGAAGTGTTTTGGGAGAGCAGAAAGGACGCCTTCAAGGAGAACAAGTGCGGGATTGTGTTTGGGACATAGTTGGAGCAATAAAAGATCAATCTTGGAGGGCTGTAGTGGCTTGTTCCAAAGCCCCAAGTACAACCTCTTGAAGGACAAAGAACAACTGCTAGAAGGGTAGAAGAAGAGAAAATCCCTAATTGCTGATCCTTGAAGGAATAAGGACCAACCAAGTAGGAAAGTAATCAAGCCCTGAGTTTACTATTGAGAAGGATTTCTACAGTGATTGAGGAAGGCCTCCATGCCCTAATCTCGTCTTCATATAGCAGCAGAGGAAGGCAGAAGTGGGAAGAGGTCCCAAAGTGTTGTGTTCTTGAAGGACTAAGGTGCAACAAGTGGGAAGAAGTCCCAAAGTGTTGTGTTATTGAAGGACTAAGGAGCAAAAAGTGGGTAGTTGGTGAAGACCCTATGGCTGCTAAGACTAGGTCGCATACACCTAGAGTATGAGTGAAGAGATTAGGGGATGTTAGAGTGGGTTTGTAGGTAATTTGGTGTTGCTTCAGGTCGCCTTAGATAGGGTCAAGTTCCTTAGAAAAATATTGCTCAAATCCGAGGTGTTTTGGGAGAGCAGAAAGGACGTCTTCAAGGATAACAAGTGCAGGATTGAGGTCCAGGTTTTGGACAATAGTTGGAGTAATCAAAGATCGATTTTGGAGGGCTGTAGTGGCTTGTTCCAAAGCCCTAGGTGTGAAAATTTCGAAACCAGATCCTATTGCATAATTGATATTGTTTCTTCTATTTGTTAAGTAAATTAAACAAATTATTTACTGTGTGCTACGACAAATATCGAAACAAATATACTGCAACCTTCACAAAACAAATACTCCGGGAGAAATAAAAACACTAGAAGAAATAGATGCACACACACAATATGACACCGTTATTTTTGGACTAAGTCCCCAAAAAATCCAACTCGGGAAAACCGGTGCAACAATTAAGGGTTTGATATTATGCAATAGTGAAATCTGAGTACAATCTATGGATGCTTAATCTAGCAATCCAAAACAGAGAAGTGAAGAGCAATAAAATCTAGTGAGAAAATTTCTCACTCCACAGGTGATCCGACATCGACCTTAATTCGAATTGAGCTGCTCCTTGCTCCCTCTACGCAGTCACTATGTCAGCCTACGCACTTACTGCGTCCCACAAGCTTGGAGCAACGTCTCCTCTTACTGTCTCTGCAACTTCTGTGTGGAAGACTGATCCTCTTTGCCTTTGGACCCTCTTCCCAACTTCTAGCTTAGAATATCTCCTTCTCCCCAACAAAATAGAATCTCCCCACGAAAGCACTGCGCTGCCTCTACACTGCCTGCAATGTACTCACCAAAGCTGGAAAGGCTTCCTCTCTCACTGCTTCGACTTACTGAATCACCTCTGACAGTAAAATGCTGGTACTCTAGAAATCAATTTCCCAGCAAATCGAATACTCAACTGATTTGGTGTGTCTTCTCTAAGCCCCATCGAGTTCTTCTTATAATTCTCTGTTGATACTTCCACGACCACAATTATTGGTTAGAGGCAGTTATTGGTCAGAGGATCTTCTCTGGGACCAAGAGTACATAGCAGAGAGGCAGTAGAGGAAGCATCGCAACCACCAGGAGGAGGTGCGACACAGTCCCCATAAGGGGTGATGCAGGGACTCGGTGTGTCCGAGAGACAGTCCGAGTTTTGCTGGAGATCAGGGTTTCTAAGCCGGGAGGGTTGAAACTTGATTTTTCGAGAGGCAGGTCGATTCAATGAGGAGGTGACGCAGTCCACAACCATCCCCACGCAGGCCTACGCATCTACTGTGTAGAGGCAATGCAGAGGGAGCTGGGGTTTCGCAGCATCTACTGTCGTGATTTTTCTGTACTAGATAACCAGTAAGGCATCCAAAGATTGTATTCAGAAACTGCTGCTTAATAATACAAACCCTCAAATCTGCTGCATCGATTTTCCCACATTGGGTTTTTCAGGGGACTAAGTCCAAAATAAAGGTGTCCTATGTGTGATTGATTTGTTGCTCAGATTCCTTGTTTCAGAATCATATTTAATTAAGTGTAGGCTGCTTTAGTAGTTTAGTTCAATAATTCATGATGCATTCTGAATTAATTCTATAACTGTAATTTACATAACAGGAGAAGTAAACTTAGATAGTTGCAGTAGGATTCCTAAGATTGTTAGATTTAGGAATTTTCACAAAGACCATAGGGTTGTCCACAATTAGGCCATGATTAATCCATAGTCCTTTACATTTAAGACTCTCATAAGCTTATTCCTTGTTATTTTTTGCCCAAGGAAATTGACAAAAGTATGTGCCTTTTCAAGGATGCTCAACCCACAAACTAGTATTTTACAATGACCTTCAATATCTTTATCGTTACAAGGGTCCCCATTAAAGAACACAAAGAAAGGTTGGGCATTTCCTCTCATTTTGAGGATGGTACCTAGGATAAACCCTAGATTCTTTAGGGCACAAGGCTAGGTCAAAAACAAGGGGGCTCAACATGTCACATATCAGAATTGAACTTGGTTAGGGTGGATAACACTCCTCTCAACCACATGAGTTAAACCTATTGACCAATTTCATGTTCTCGCTATTGTTGTTTTTCGGTTCTTTTGTAGCTCTCATACCACCTTTAGCCACTTTTACAGTGAAATATTATGCCGTTCAAAGATGCCTTTGACTTCTTTCATTATACTAAAATTGTATGTAGATTTTAGGGCTTTTATACCATCAACTAGTTTTTCTTATATGTTGTTTTTTAACATCATTGTACTTAATAGTCCCATTGAACTAACTATTTATGGTCCTTTGTTAGACATTGATATTATCTTTTTTATTTATTTATTTGGTAGCGACCATTCTTATTTCTTCCAAATCCATGTTGTGTTCTATCTAGTCTAGTCTCCCCATGGATGCATTATCTCATGAAACTTAGCACACCTAAGTGAAATGCTTTTGTTATCAAGGTTTCAAGAAAACTTCCACGTGAAGATGACATTTTCAGCTAATAGGCTGCACATACATTAGTTCCTTTCAAGGATCAAACCTTGATCTTCACTTCTTAGAGTAAGGATAGTCCCTGATACCACCTTCTCTCTAATATGTTTTTTTGCACATACCCAAGAATGAAACTCAAATGAAAGCCAAACTCGAATGAGGATATGAAACATTAGAGTATAACATAATATTCCATTTCAAGTTCTTTCTATCCATGCATGCAATGTTCAAACTTTTTCCCCTTGATATGCCCTACTAGGGGTTTTTCCATTTAGGAACTGATTCTTTCCATTCACATGTCCTCTCCAAATACTAGTCTCACATTTTCCTTTTTGGTTTTGATGCATTTGCTCTTACAATTTCTCCCTAGAAAACCTAGTTTTGCCTTGTTTTCCTTCACATTCTCTTACCTCCATGCTAAAGGTCTTATATCCTTTCTAATGTTCTAAAGGTTCATCCCTAGTGTTGAGGATGGACTTGAGAAAGACATATTTCCCATCCTTTAAATAGTCCACTAGCTATTCCTCAATTGCATCCTCTCCTTTTTGATAATATATTGGAGTCTATGTCAATATTTTTAATGATATTTTTGGTGTCTTTTAATGATTTCTCATAAGAAATTTCGGTTTTGTTTTTGTGAAGTTTAGTGGGTGAGAAATCGACGCAGACTTGAACAACTTAGTCGATGCAAATTTCTTAAGTGAAGGCTAAAGATAAGGTATGTGTGGTTAATTTATCTCATTCTCTGCCACATAGTTATATAATGTGTGTTTTTAAAAAATTTAGAGGCAATGTAGGTAATGAAAGGTGGAAGGTGGAGGAGCATTGTTGAATATCTTTGTGTAAGAGGAAAGAATGCAAGTTCCCTTTTGTTGCACAACCTATGGTATTAAACTTTTCTTATAGTATATTAAAGTCTATTTAGTTTTTCTGATAAGAATTTTGGCATGTTTTAAAGATTCTCATAAGATTTTTTTATGTTGTTTTTTGTTAGATTCAATGGTTGGATGAATCAAGGTAGGTCCTAGAACCCATAAGAGAATGTGTAGGATCAATAATGAATCTACTAAAATGCTTGTATGGGATAGATCATAGTAAAGTGCAAAGGTGGAGGAAGAGGGTGAGTCCTTTTGGTGCAAATACCATGTCATGATTAGTTGTGACAACCTCTTTATGCTCTCCTCCCTTTTTTTTTTTTTTCTCCGAAGAAAAAAATCGTTTATTTTTATTAAAATAACAGACCGGCCCTTACTTGGGTTATTACATTGCTCCTTGAGCTGATTTGTACTAATTTAGAGTTTTTCATTACCATTTTTAGATTACAACCAAAAAATTCCTGATCCGATTTACCTTAGATAATTTTTCTCCCGCTATTTTGTGAGAAGACATCCATTTTTCGTTAATGGCATCTTACTGCTATAATTGCTCAGAACTGGTTATCCCTTTGAAACAAAAACGATGTTAAATCTTGAAGTATATAAGGGACTATATTGTCCCTTTCGATTAGACTGCATCTCCCAGTGACATGTCCGAGATATTCCAGATTATCAAAATCTTTAAGGACTAGAAAAAATCCAAGGCTCAATTTAAACCTGATTGATTTCTTCCACTTTAGCAGAAGTATCTAGAATTTTTAGAGTGCCAGGAGGGAGGGTGAGAGCCAATTTTGAAAGCCCATTTGCTAGCTCTCCTCCCTTCTTATGTAGTTAGGGTTTATGATTTTTGATGTTTCTATTAGATGTATTTACTTTTGCATAAGATTACTTATAGGATTTTGGTCTCTATTTAAAATTTCTTGTAGGATAGTGTGGCCTTTGTTTCATGTTTCTTTGAAGATACTTTGTGTGTATTTAATATTTTTCATAAGATTTTTGGGTCTCTTTTTAATACTTTAATTTGTGCTATGCAGGGTTTCTTTGTTGGCCTGTGGATGCTTTTTGGGGTTGCAAAAGTAGAGTTTGTCTCTACTGTATCTCTCTATTTGATCCTTTCTATTTTTTCTCTTGTTTTTTGCTATTGTTGTTTGTATCTTTCGCTATTGATGATGTTGGTTTTTTTTAAACATTTGTGAGCATGGCTAATTTGTTTAAATTTAGATGTGATGTAGTGCATGGAAAAGAAGATGGAGGATTATTGATGAAACTCTTGAAATATCCATGTGAAAGAGACGTGGGTTAGTGCAACAGAGGCAGAGGTAGATGGTGAGTTCCTATTTTGCACAAAACCCATGTATGCTATGTTATGAAATTGTTCTCGTTTCAAATAAAAATTTCTCTTCCCCTAGCTATTTAGGGTTTGTGTTTTTGATCTTTGAATAAAATGTACTTAATCTTGCATAATATTTCTGTTCTTTGTTTAAGATTTCTTATAATATTTTTTATTATCTATTTAATACTTTCATGAGAGTTTGTGTCATTTTAAGATTTCCCATAAGATATTTTGATCTTTATTTAATATTTTAGAGTTTGATTTTTGTTTGGTTTTAGTGGGTGAGAGATAAATGTTCTAAAGGTTTAATGCTTTAGATTGATAATTACTTCCAATGATTTCATTAATTTTCAGGACTTTCTATATTGATAATTAATTCCAATGATTTCATTAATTTAACTTGTGTTACATTCATCATTAAGCAATTATACAAAAAAGATTTAACAATAAAACAATAAAGCCAGTAGGATCATAAAGTGATAGCCAAATAAGAGACACAAAATTTATCTTAGGAAAAACCCAACAACCTTTTCTTAGAGAAAATATCCAATTCAACAAGAGATACAATCTCATTTCCCAGTGAAAAACAAAGTCAAATTGACCAGTAACCAAACTTGGTCAGACAAAGATAAATGCATCCCCCAAATATTGTGGCCTCCTGCACTTCGGTCTTCTACCCAAAAACTCATCCCGCTGCCCAAAATTTATGCCCTCTTATTCTACCTTAGATTCGTCCTCTTTGTCCCTAAGATCATGCCTCAAATTCATCCTTATGATTCGAATTGGATGCGCAAATGGAGAGGATGAATGCTAATATGTAGATGTTGAATGAGCTAGATAGGTGTGTCTTGTCACAGGGGCCAACTTGACACTGACCTTACATTTGGAGGAAAAAGTTCAAAATTTTTTTCTTCTGAAGTTGACTTGAAATCCACATGTATATGACTTTTCTAGATGTTCTCTTGTTGAATAAAAATTTCTCTATCCCAATAAAAGGTTGAATGAGATCAGTTATGTTGATGAATCCATTCACTATATGTGGAAATCATCCCGCATCAACATCATGCAAAGGATCTAGTTACCCACTAGTCACATATCCTTTGTAAGGGATCTTGTCATCCATAATCTAAACACCCTTTGGCTAGTCAGGTACCCCCAGACACAAAACTAGTCCTTAGATCACCAATCTACCAAGTCGTCACTTGGAGTTATGTTAGGTACCCCCACATAGTGAAACCTTCGGCCCATTTACAATACATGTCATGCAATGGTAAAAATACTTGCCCGATGCTATGAGACATTCACTCAACCCACTAGCCAAATAACCCTTGGCAATATAATCAGGTAAACCTTGATTGGTGGAGCACTGAGGGCAGGGCCTTGATGCTCACTGAGCCAATCTCCTTAGCCACATTACATGGCTCCTGGTCACTACCCATCACCTGGTCAATACCCTTGATTTAGGGAGTATCTTAGCCCCTTGATACTAAAACATCAACACTCCCTCTAACTGAGGGAAGCATTGTCAACTACTCCAAGCTTGCCCCACTTCATTTAGGGACAGTGAGAATGTCAACAAACAACTCAACTATAGAAACACATAGGAGCCTCACTACTTTTGCGCATTTGTCATCATGATTGTACTTAATCAAACAATCATGAAGCTACCTTGCTTCTCAACGTGCCAAGCAAACTGCAACTGGAATAGATGTCATCTCATAGTCCTCTCCCTCTTCCTAGGAGAATCCATGCTTGTACTATGCTGCCAATAATTGCTTGATCTTGAAAATCCATCTTGAAGTCATCACAGACTCTCCACAAAAATCGGTATAATGAAATCCTTCAAACTTGTTGGCTTGTCGAGTCCCTCTAAACTAGGAGCCCTTCTAGATATTGGTACTGTTTCTTCCTTTTGAACACTAATCACTCCTGGGAGAGTCCTCTTGTCACATACTTTGCTTCGTTCATCCAATACTTACATTTGTTGCCAAAGTCTTGGTATCCTTCACAATGTACCTGCAATCCTCAATAGGAGACCATGGAAGAATGATTACAAATTTACAACCCAACAAAAGAAACAAAGGCAAGAGGCTAACTAATAGCAAAACAATAATAATCAAGGAAGACAAACATAAAGTACTTATCTTTTGAGGATTGAAGGGAATTGGCAACACCCTCTTGGTCCTTGCTTTCTTGCAAACATGAAATGCATCTGCAAACTCATCATCCTATCTTATTAGAATCTTGTTATCCTTTCCTTCCTTGCATGAGCTAGGGTTTTTTCTTTTAGCGGAAACACATTGATCTAGGTTTAGCTCTAGGGTTTTGTCCACAAACCCTAGGGATTTTCAAAACTCCTTGTCTTCTAGGGTTTACAGACCCTAAGAATTCCAAATGTCATAACATTTCTTCTTTGGAGTATCTTATTTGATCACACCTCAAATACTTTGAAGGAAAATTTTGCCATGTACTAATCTGTTCTAGCAATAGTTAGACTCAAGTAATGGCACCTTCATATTTAATCTAAGCCATAGAAACAATTACAACCATTGTTAATGCATATGTAAATTTCTTGTAAATTTCCAACTTGTCTAGCCCCACCTCCTTGCTTGGAGATTCTCCAATTTTTTAGGGAGAGAAATGAGAATCCAGAGTAGAAAATATGCATCTAGAATAGCAACTTGAAGGACAAGGAACATTCTTGTCTTCCATGAAAGATCATCGATTTGTCCTAACATTCTCCACCATCTCAAGCAATTTAGAAGCGAGAAAATATGTGCACCAAGAAGAACCACCTTTGAAGTAAGATGTTAAATTTGGACAACTAGGTCCAAACTCCATCTTGTGATGCTCAGATGAAGATTCCAATATTTGTATTGGATTCCTCTTTCGGAGAGAGGTGTAAAATCGATATAAAATTGATTGTAATCTGATGAGCAGAACATTTATTTTGAATTTATTATTTATAATAAATTTAAGTGCAGGTCGGCCTTAAGGTTTTACACCCCCAATAGATGTGTCACACACCTCAATGATGGATATAAATACGGTCAACGTTGGAGAGCTTTTCACTCATCTCATCACACATCTTCTCCTCTGATTATCTACAAGCATTTGAGAAGCAGTTTCATCTCCCACGTGAGAAGAATGATGAAATCTACTGCAGCTAAAGGACGAAATTTACCACAGCAAATTTTCTGCAGTTAGGGTTTCGGGGCAAGTTTGACCATCGTTGACTTTGGTCAACGCATGGTCCATTTGAGCTGAAATTTTGTGGAGAATTCGTTTTTTGTAGGCCGTACTCATTGGCACAAAAATCGAGGTCAAAATATTGATCGAAGTTGGAGCTGCGTTCTTTCTTGTTGCTGCCCTGTGTTGACTTTTTCTGGACTGTGTTGACTTTTCTGGGGTTGATTTTGAGTTGACTGGATAATTGATTTGAGGACTGTTGTGACACATTTTGGGTTGGCCGACCAAGAAGACTTTGCTGGTTGAAGCATCTTGCTGATTGCCGTAACGCACCAACACATTCTCCTGTTTCTGGTTTGTCTTCTATAGATCCACTGGTATGTTCTATCAGCGTTTTACTTAACTATTTATGTGATTGCTGTTATAAAAGTAAAATTGCATCAAGCATAGAACATCTACAAAAATTTACATGGTATTGGAGCTGAGGTGAAGACAAGCCCTAACTTATAGCAATCACCAACTGAGAAAAATGAGTTCCACAAGTTATGGCTTCAAGGAGGATGACAAGCTGACTCGAAGGGATGACTTCCATGCTTGGAAGATGATATTAGATCTCAAATTGGAAGACCATGATCTCATGGACTATGTACTGGGTAAGATACAAGAACCTCCATCCACTGCTATTGCTGCTGCTAAAACCAAGTATAAGAAGGGGGAGATCAAAGCAAAGCTAATTATCAGGGAATCCATACATAAAAGTCTGGTTGCCTACATATCTGAGCTAGGCACATCCAAGGAGATGTATGATAATCTGATACAAATGTTCAAAGTAAACAATGCAAACCAAGTGCTATTCTTCAAGAATCAATTGAAGAATCTGAAGAAAGGCAGAGATGAGTCTGGATAAGCTGATACAAATTTTCAAAGTAAACAATGCAAACCAAGTGTTATTCTTCAAGAATCAATTGAAGAATCTGAAGAAAGGCAGGGATGAGTCTGTCCAAACATACTTTCTAAAATTGACCAAGCATCAGGAACAATCTGCTGGCTATTGGGGAGACAATAGCTGATTGTGAGATGGTACTCATCGCACTTGGAGGGCTCCCATATGAATGGAAAGTATTCAACACTACCATTCTCGATAATAATACAATTCCTAACTTTGACGAGCTACTGTCAAGATGCATACAAGAAGAGACAAGAATGAAGGAATACGAAAATGATAGAAATATTGCCTATGCTGCTCATTCTAGAAAGAATAACTCTGGTGGTCCTAAGAAAAAAGGAAGAGCAAGGGCCCAAGGAAAGAAGGACAAGTGTTTCACTTCTCATAGGCCTGGTCACTATGCTAGAGAATGTCCTTTCAAGAAGGATTCTCCTGATAGTGATGACAACAACAACAACCGAAGGAATGGAAATCAAAGAAACAACAAGTCCAAAGGAAAGAGGAAGGCTCCCTCTGGCAGAAACAATCAACCTTTCAAAAGGTCTAGAAACTCCCGGGGGAAGAGTGAGAGTCAAATGTTGTTGATAAAAGAAATGAATACATTCTTGTATACGCATTATGTCTTGCATCCGCCGACACTATGGATATGCAGGTGATAGATAGTGGTGCCTCAAAAGACACATCAGCAGGTACAAGGAAGCACTCTGCAACCTTGGTTGAGAAGGATACTAAGTAAAATTGTCGCGGAGATAATGCCACATATCTGTGAAAGGGACAAGGCCCATCGACCCTCCACTTGTCTCAAGGACAAGTCCTACATTTGCAGGATGTAATCTATGTACCAAAATTGAAGAAAAACCTTGTGTCTATATCAGCCATCAAAGACAAAGACTTCAATGTGGCATTCACTGATGGAAAGGTGCACATGTGGAAGAAGAATCTCAAGGAAGCAATCGTGATTGGTTTTAGAGTTGGAACACTCTACCAGGTTGAAGGAAGTCCACTAGGAGCTATGACATGTGATACTATCTGACAAACTGAACTATGGCACCGGAGGTTTGGACACCTTCATTACAAGGCCCTTCCCGAAGCAAGGAAGGTGGTGACAGGGATGCCCGATTTTGGAAATAATCATGAAGGTGTATGTAAGGGTTGTCAGAAGGAAAGCATACAAGGGGACCTTTCCCCTCAAGTGTCACAAAAGACATACGATATTTTGCAAGTTTGGTCCATTTTGATCTATTTGGTATGCTACCGTAACATCCTTGGGAGGATGTTCTTACTATATGACATTCCTTTGATGACTTCTCTCGCAAAACACAGATATACTTCTTGAAGAAAAGGAGGATGAGGCTTTCGTGTTTCCGTACCTTCAAAGCCTTGGTGGAAGAAATGGCAGGAAAGATCAAGATTTTGAGGACCATTGTGCTTGTGTATGAGTCAAATGAGTTCAGAACTTTTGCGGAAGAAAATTTGCGTGGGGAGACTACTACGCCTATATACGAGCGGAATGGCGTTCTTGAAACGAAAGAACATGACCATTGTGGAAGGCGCCGTGCCATGCTATGTGACCGGGGGTCTACGAGAAGTTTACGTGGGAGAAAACTGTGCGAATGCTGCGTATACATTCAAAAACGATGCCCTCATTCCGCCCAGGACTCCAAAACTCCCGAAGAGGTTTTCACCGATAAGAAACCTGACGTCTCACATTTTAGAATTTTTGGATGTTTTGTTTATTTTCATGTGCCAAAAGAAAAAAAAGTAAATTTGGATAGCACGGGAAGGAATGTTTGTGGGCTACGAGCGAAACCTACGTTTAAGGCCTATAGAGTCTATGTACTTTGGTCAAGGAAGTAGAAATATGCCATGATGTCACTTTTGACGAAGATGCTTCCTTGAAGAAAGTAGTAGATCTTCCGAGATCTAAGGAAAATCATGAAGCAAGGCCTGGAAATCAGGAAGAACCGCAGTATGAGACAATGCCTGATGTTGAAGGACAAATGGACCCAATAGATCCATCTCCTCCACTAAGAAAGAGACTATCATGGCTCAGGGACACTCTCGAAGATGCCGAGGGACATGCTGCCCCGAGGGGGACATTCTGAGAAAGCAAGACGCTGTGTAGATAGCAAGGGTATCTGGCTGCCATGAGTACTATTGTACAATCTGAACCTAGATCTTTTGAAGAAGTCGTAAAGCATCAAGTTTGGAAGGATGCTATGCACGAAGAATGATGTCTGGGATGTGGTTCCAAGACTGAAGGACAAATCAGTTGTCACCGCGAAATGGCTCTACCAGATCAAGCATGGATCAGATGGAAGTGCTGAAAAGTTCAAGGCAAGATTTGTTGCCTGTGGCTTCTCTCAAAAGGAAGGAATAGATTATGATGACATATTTGCACCTGTGGCACGATATACCACCATTCGATCAATCATAACCCTTGCTGCTACGCAAGGATGGAGTCTTCATCAGATAGATGTCAAGACCGCTTTTTTGCATGGTGCAATAAAAGAAGAGGTGTATGTAGAACAACCTCTAGGGTTTGAAGTCCAGGATCGGGACACTCATGTCTGCGGGTTGAAGAAAGCCCTCTATGGGTTGAAGCAAGCACCCAGAGCTTGGTACGAGAGGATAGATAGCTACTTGATGAAGTTGGGCTTCACTCAAAGTAATGTTGATCCGAACCTTTACTTCCAAGGTTGTCCGGGGGAAGCCTCTCATTTTGGTCTTGTCATGGGCGACCTCTTTACGACGGTCTTGGCTCCCCTCTCATTCACCGATACAAGAGGGAGCTCGCTGGCGAGTTCGAGATGAAGGACCTAGGACTGATGCACTACTTCCTAGGCCTGGAGGTCTGGCAGAGACCTGGAGAGATTTTCCTTTCTCAAGGAAAATATATTGTGAAACTTCTGGAAAGATTTGGTATGGTGGATTGCAATTCTGTGTCAACACCAATGGAACTCAACTTCAAGAAGTTGAGTGGGAGTGCTGCTAGGCCCGTATTGGCAAATCCTACTGAGTATCGTCAACTCATAGGGGCTCTAATGTTCTTAGTGAACACCTGTCCAGATATATGTTTTGCAGTGAACACTTTGAGTCAACAGATGGTTGAGCCTCATCACTTTCACTGGGTTGGTGCCAGGAATCTTCTAAGATACCTTCGGGGCACGATAAACCATGGGCTAAGATACACTGCCTGGAGCGTGACATTCTGTGGATATACTGATGCCGACTGGGTTGGCAGTGTGGTGGATTGTAAGAGCACATTGGGATGCTGCTTTAATCTTGGTTATGCTTCGATTTCATGGATGAGTAGGAAGCAGAAGTCGGTGGTTTTGAGCACCGCAGAGGCCGAATACATTGCAGCAATTATGGCCTGTTGTGAAGCATTTTGGTTGCAAAAGCTCTTTAGTGAGCTGTTTGGACATGTGATAGATACCACCGTGATACTCTGTGATAACCAGATTGGGATTCGCTTGACCAAGAATCCTGTGTTCCACGACTGATCCAAGCATATTGATATCAGGTACCATTTCATCCGAGATATGGTACAGTGAGGCGCCGTAAGGCTCGATCATATAGGAACTAATGAGCAGGTTGCGGATATTCTCACTAAGCCCCTGGGGAAGGTCAAGTACCTAACCTGTCGTGAGAGACTTGATATCATGGAACGACCCTATGATGTGGGTCCTGTTGGATGATGAGCTCGAGGAGCTTTGGGGGGTTTTGGGGACAGCTTCTCGGAGCTATGAGCAACCACAAGGCTAGGCTTGCCAAACCTTATTGGTGTGCTTGGACCCCACCATTGTGATTATTGAGTTGGTTCACCTCTCATTATCTGTGCTCCATATGCATCCTACCCATTGAGTTCAGGGCTCATGGGAACTACCTCTCATTTGGCCAATGAGATGGGAAAAGCTAGAGACCAGTAGCAAAGACTGATGGATGCATCAAAGATTGTTGTACTCTCTATCTAGGATGGCACGGTCCAAAAACTTGATCTGGGATCAAGTCTAGTGAGGTCTCGGACCTCCGCCTGACTTCGGGTCAGATGAACCAACTTCGGGTTGGTTGGAGACTCTTTGTGAGTTTGATAGAGGTTTCGGACCTCTGGGCTGAATTTGTCAACTGGGGGATGATGTCTTTGTGACTGACCCACTTTTGTTCTGAAATAAAGAGGCTAGCAAAGCAAGTTACGGCGGGATGACACACGATGTTTGATTGCCTTTGGTGGATGGAGTTCTCCCTAGTTGAGAGGGAGTGTTAAATTTGGACAACTAGGTCCAAACTCCATCTTGTGATGCTCGGATAAAATTCCAATATTTGTATTGGATTCCTCTTTCGGAGAGGTGTAAAATCGATATAAAATTGATTGTAATCGATGAAGCGGAACATTTATTTTGAATTTATTATTTATAATAAATTTAAGTGTAGGTCGACCTTAAGGTTTTACACCCCCAACAGATGTGTCACACACCTCAATGATGGATATAAATACAGTCAACGTTGGAGAGCATTTCACTCACTTAACATCACACATCTTCTCTTCTGATTATCTACGAGCATCTGAGAAGTAGTTTCATCTCCCACGTGAGAAGAAGGACGAAATCTACTGCAGCAAAAGGACGAAATTTACCGCAACAATTTTTCTGCAGTTAGGGTTTCTGGGGAAGTTTGACCAGCGTTGGCTTTGGTCAATGCATGGTCCGTTTGAGCTGAAATTTTGTGGAGTTCGATTTTTGTAGGCCGTACTCATTGGCACAAAAATCGAGGTCAAACAGGTGACCGAAGTTGGAGCTGCGTTGACTTTCTTGTTGCTGCCCTGCGTTGACTTTTTCTGGACTGCGTTGACTTTTTCTAGGGTTGACTTTGAGTTGATTGGATAATTGATTTGAGGACTGTTGTGACACATTTTGGGTTGGCATCGAAAGAAGACTTTGCTAGTTGAAACATCTGGCGATTAGCATGCTTGCTTCCAACACATTCTCCTGTTTCTGGTTTGTCTTCTATAGATCCACTGGTATGTTCTATCAGCGTTTTACTTAACTATTTATGTGATTGCTGTTATAAAAGTAAAATTGCATCAAGCATAGAACATCTACAAAAATTTACATAAGACCACTAAGCGTAGGTCCAACCACACCATAACCCATTGAAACAAGTGAAAGGAGAAGACAAACTACAATTTTCATTGCCCCAAATGTAGCGACCCATAATGTAATTCTTGATTTCGGTTGCATTTGCATACTCAATGTACCACATGGTCAAACATACCAAGAAGCTGCAATACATCCTTCCAAAGTCTGATATACTGAGAAAACCAACTGACTCCAAGTAATAGGTATGCTAGTGACATAAAATTCATAAAGGTCATTAGGAGTGCCATCCTACCTGGTAAATAATATGTGGGATTTTTTCAGAATAGTCTTTCCATCCAACAACAACCACCTGAGCACTGGTTCACAAAATATGAAATTCCAGTCTTAGGAATTGTAACCCACTATGTTGTCATAGTGGTGGAAATGTCATCTTCACTAAATTCATTATCTTATGCATAAGGCCATTTGGGATCTCTTGCAGAATGGTACCAGATGACTTCATCTTGTTTGCACCCCTCCATCTTGGTAAGGTTAGGAGTACAATAGATTCTTGGAAATAATAAGAGGGGGTGAATCAATATTTCTTATCAATTAGTATATTTTTTAATTCCTTACAGCATTAATTGTTATTAGCATCAGATAAACATGATAATCATCGACACTATTCAACAATGTATAACAAATAGAGACATTAGACACAGATTTTTAGGTGGAAATCCGTCCAGGGCAAAAACCACCGAATGCTTCTTAATATTTGTTCTTGAAAGTTTTACATCAAATTTTGGGCTCCAACTGAAGGAGGCTCTAGCCCCTTGATTTACAGGCTCCAACCTGTTGGACACTCCCACGCCTTGTTTACCAACTGCGACCGGAAAGATGCTCCAATGCCCGAGTCTTCAGGCTCCAACTTGATGGATGCTCCAACACCTTATTTACCAGCTGCTACTTGATGAACACTCCAATGCCCTGTGCAGGCTACAACCTACCCTAACACCACCCTGCCACCTTGAAGTGTTCTAAGGCTCCAACTTGAAGGAGAATCCACTCTCCTGCCTTGCATCAGCTTGCCACCCTATTCAACCGGCAAAACACGTTTCACATTTTTCAGAGTGGATCCACCTGTGCTCTGAATCAATACAAAGGAATTGCAACACCAACTTTGTCAATCAAATTTGCCTCTGGCTCGGTCCTACATTTAGAAAATTTGCACGAAAATTTGTAGAGATAGATGTGATACTTGAGGACTATCCACCAAACGAAATCCTCACATACCTTTGCATTTTTACTACAGCAGTACCAACTTATAATCTTGCTTGAGATGCCCTTGACAGTGTCTACAATCAATCCCTAGACTGTTTGCTACATGCTTGTCTCATACACTTGGACTGCAGTTGAGCAATAGGCCAAACAAGATGCTTAAGATCAATGCCAAAAATACCAGATATGATGTAAAGACAAGGTCTGAAGTCTAATAGATGCCCTTGGAATAGGCTTTGTTTCTTTAGCGAATAAGACCACAAAAGCACAAAGATACTCACAGTCCTAAGGCTTCAAGGAAATTATTTGTCTCCCATTGATTTGGACCTTAAAAGGCTCTTGTTAGACGAACGAATAGTCTCAACATCAACTTTAGAATTTATATCCAACCTTGCCTTATTTTGATCCAGAAAGAAGCTTCAATTGCACAACGGGATGCCTCAAGAACAAGCTGGCCAAAGTATACACAAAATTCTGAAAAGGGCCGAATCTGACCTCAGTGAATTGCAGGTCCGAGCCTTAGGAGACTTGATTAAAAACCTCAAAAGAGGGCCGAATCTGACCTCGGTGAATTGCATGTTCGAGCCTCAGGAGACTTGATTAAAAACCTCAGAAGAGGGCCAAATTTGGGCCAATTTTAGAGGGCTGAAAACAAGCATAATCATCCCTTAGGATACCAACGAATGAATTCAGATGAACTCAAACAATTTTAGAACTTGTCCTTTTAGATTATGGAGAATTCTGTCCAAAAGAAACTTCGTCTTCAATTCTTCATTGAAACTTGCATTAGATTCAGAGATGTAACCTTCAAAGAACTCACATTATATCTCAAAACTTGTCAACAGGAAAACCTTAACGAATTGCATATCCAAACGAATGAGCTTAGATGCCAATATATAGTTGTTCGAAGATGCAAAGGGTCACGTCTATTAGGTGAGCCGAATTGGAGTTTTTGGAGGGAGCCGACATGCATATATTGGAGAAGAATTTAATTTTAAATTTCAAAAAAGGATGGAGCCAAAAAAAACCCTACGAATTTTACCTTGACTTTCCTTCCACGTTTTGTCCCATGGTAATTATTAAATAACATTATACTCCTTTTTTTTCATTAAATAGAATTATTTTCCTTCACATTTGGTCCTTAAATTTTATATATTAACTTTGACTTCCTCAATTGGACCAAATTAACTTTGACCTCCAAAACTTAAATTTATCCTTTTAATAAAATCTCTTCTTAACCTCTAGACATATTATGTGTTGCCATGTCATCAACTATGTTGGGGGGGCTTTTGACCATGGAGAATGCTATGCCACATGATCAAGCTTTGGGGTTTTGGACAACTGTCTGGGGCTTCAACTTCGATTAAGCATATTTCTCAAACCATGAGGGCTCTTGGGGCGTACTACATACCACTCGAATCAGTTTGACGAGGAGAATCAAATTATGATGATATTGAGCTTGAATTTACTGATCTTCATCCTCAAAATCCTCAACGAATGTGAGGATACTAGGGTTTCCATCCATCCTTCCATTGGAGCTTCCAACTTGATGTAATCCGGAAAAATATAAGAGCGTTCATTAACTAATGTTGGCATCAATGAAAACACCATTCAAGATAGATATCCCTTTTGGCTACGATATAGTGAACCACCAATATCATCTCGATCAAATGCCTCAAAGTTAACAACCTGGATCAGTTCAGTGTTGTGGTTCTATTCTTGAATGCTGAGCAACAACTCCCCTTGTTCTGTGTAAAGGAATATCTTCAAACTTGATGTAAGATTTTCCATTGTTAGGTTTGGATCTAGATTTTTGATTAGAGTTGATCAAGGCTCTCATGCCTTCGTTTCCTTCATAAAGCAGGTAAGCGATTCCACTCTACTTGAAGGAAGCATTATTTGATTTGTGCACCGACCCTTTAATTCCCAAGTTCACTACAATCATCAACAAGAGCACCACAAACATCCAAACCAAAGTCATCTTCACTGCGAAGGATGCCTTCATACATCCAAATCCTTCAACCCACCATGTTATTACATTGACTCTTCTCAGTGTGTTCTGCTGCCATTAAGATATTGAAAACATAAAAAAAATGCTATTGCCTTGTCAAATGTAGATATGTGCTGGTACTTCGAGTCACATCATATGCTATGCTTGAATTATCTAAACTATAAACTGTCTCAAGATTTTTGACTCCATATCAATTATAGGTCTGTGCTTAAATTGATTGAAGTACGTCTTGGTCATGTTTGACAAACTTTCTTCATGTGCATCACAAAAGGTTCACATACTCCTTTTAAGGAAAGCCTAATCAAGTCCTCTAAAGTTTATACATTTAGTCTTCCTTCCAACCAATCTTCAAGAAATGGCTCTTACATTGATATAACTGCCTTATTCATAAACTTGTTGGCTTTTCCAAGGTTTGAGGCAACTTCAGATTCTTTCTGGTCACCTTCTAAGGCTTCTCAACCTTTGTTTATCAACCTTGAGGCCTTTCAACAGTAAGGCTTTCTAGGTGTGTGGCCTAAATCTTTTCCTTAACTCAACTGTCCAAAATCTATGTTTCTCCCTGTTTGTAAACTAAGGCACTTGGCCTTATTGAGGACTATGGTCCTCCCATAGACACAAGAATCGAGATATTAGTAAGTGATCATCCTTCTTTCAATCATATTTTAGGCTAGGGCAGAGGTTGTGAAAATTTCTAATCTCGGAATCCCTATTGCAGCAGCAAACTGATATTACTTCTACTTGATAAATTATACAAGTTATTTACTGTGTTCTACAAGCAAATACTGAAGCAAATACACTGCAACCTTCACTAATTAAACTGCGGAAACAATATCTGAGCAAGAAAATTAGACACACATTACACCATTATTTTTGGACTAAGTCCCCTAAAAAACCTAATGCGGGAAAACCAGTGCAGCAGACGAGGGTTTGATAATATTAAGCAAAAGTTTCCGAATACAATTGGATGCCCAAAATCTGGCTATCCACAGAGAATCTAACTGACAAAGAACTAGTGAGGATTACCTCACACTAACACTGGAAATCCAAAACTGACCCAACACTGAATTGGACAGTCCCACGTTGCCTTTGCGTTGCCTCTGGGCAAATCTACGTCACTTTGGTTGGGGGCTGCGTCACCTCCTTCTGCTGGCTGGATGCTGATCTTTTGCCTCTTCGGTTTCATGCCTCAGCACTCCGGCACTGGATTTGACTGATCCTTGGATCTTCTCAAGGCTGCAACGCTGCCTTTGCATGGCATTGCGCTGCCCAACGTAGCTCCTACGCTGCCTCTACTATGTCCTCTTCTTTGCCTTCTCTACTATGTATTCTCAACTCAGGAAAAGATTTTCAACTGGAACTATCATTGCCCCTCACTGCAATCGAATCCCCTCGATTAGATCCTCCAACTACTTTGCACTGCTCACTTGAGAAATTCGATCTCTAGACTCACTCGATGTACTTTCTAAATGCCCATTGAAGTTCTTATAATCTTGTCGTTGGATAAAAAAAGACCCAGATTAAAACATAGTCAACGACTTAGATCATATGGACTTGATCTCCGTCTTTTTCTAGAAGATTCACACCTAATTCTATTAATATAGTTCATTATTTCAATTCTCGAAGTTTAAACTTAGGCTCCAATTAAAAATAATTAACACTGGAAATCCGGAACTGACCCAAATTGAACTGGACAGCCCCACGCTGCCTCTGCGCAGATCTGCATCACTCTGGTTGGGGACTGTGTCACCTCCTTTTACTGGTCGTTTTGTTGGCTGGATGCTGATCTTCTACCTCTCCGACCTCATGCCCTGGCACTTTGGCACTGGATCTGATTGATCCTTAGCAAAACTTCGGATCTCCTCAAGGCTGCAACGTTGCCTCTCCGTGGCACTGCGCTGCCCAACGTAGCTCCTACACTGCCTCTTCTGCGCCCTCTTCTCTCCTTCTCTGCTAAGTATTCACAACTCAGGAAAAGATCTTCCAACCGGAACTATCACTGCAATTGAATCAACTCGATCAGATCCTCCTGCTGCTCTGCGTTGCTCACTTGAGAAATTCGATCTCTAGACTCACTCGGTGTGCTTTCCAAATGCCCATCGAAGTCCCTATAATCTTCTCGTTGGATAACCAATGGCCCAAATTAAAACATAATCAACTACTTAGATCATATTGACTTTATCTTCGTCTTTTTCTAGAAGATTCACAGCCAATTCTATTAATATACTTTAATTATTTTGATTCCCTAAGTTTAAACTTAGGCTCCCATTAAAATAATTAATTATTTTAATAAAACTCCATTTGGGTGGAATTTCCGAAAATGCTTTCTGGGTATTTTGGAATACATGTGTTTAAGCCTCCCTGCAAAATTTGAGACTTAGAGCACATTCGATGCTACCAGAAATCAACCCTCCCTCTTAGCGAGGAATGTGCTCTAGTAATGTAACCTGCTGAAGCACTACACTGATTCTGTAACATCTCCCTTTGCGCTACTGATGTCTGACACTGCTGCTCATCAACTATTGCGCTGCTGCATCTGTGCTACTATTGACCCTGCATGCTGCTCCCAACTGCATCTACACTGCAACTCTGCTCTCCTTGCAAAATTTGAGACTTACAATGCATTCAATGCTACCAGAAATCAACTCTCCCTCTTAGCGAGGAATGTGCTCTAGTAATGCAACTTGCTAAAGCCCTACATTGATTCTGTAACATCTCCCTCTACGCTACCGATGTCTGACACTTCTGCCCACCAACTACTGCGCTGCTGCTGACCCTGAACGCTTTTACCAACTACATCTGCACTGCAACTTTACTGCCTATTGCAACAAAAAAAACATCCAAACACTGAACTAAGTGTTTAGCATGATGCATTTGATACTGAAGATTTGACTGCTGCTAGACTCTGCGTTGACCCTCTGAAGCTGCTGACTCTGCGTTGTGCCTTCTTGCATTGTTGCCAACTCTGCTCTGCGCTGCTTAGACTCTGACACTCTCTAGCCACTGCGCTGCTAAGACTCTGACGCTCTCTAGCCACTGGGCTATCACTCCAACACTTCTCTGCACCAACTGACACTTGTCCATCGTGCTACTTTTGTCATGGGTTCCTGACACTTCTTTGTCCAACTGCAGTTCTTCCGAACTATAGTTGTAGATCACTCTAATTCTCTCCTGGAGATATGTGGGCAATCATGGCAAACTCTTCCTCCTCGATCCTTGCGGTTGCAGCCTTCGGATCATGCTTCTCATCCTTTTCCTCCTTCTTGAGAGGACACTGTGTAGCGTAATGTCCCATCTCGCCACACCGAAAGCACTTGATCTTTGAGATCCTTTTTCCACCTTTGCTGCTCCTACTGCCCCTTATATGCAAGGGCTGCATTCTCTTCCTCCTTCTTGGACTTCGACGCACTACCGTTGTTGCCATCAAGTTTTCACTTGATCATATCTCTCATCTCTTTCTGTTGAAGAGCGGCCCACATTTGTTCCCAATCATGTAACCTTTGTCTGCCCAGGATGCTCTGGACAAAGACTTACCATTCATCAGATACTGAGTTTAGGGCCATTCTGACCATCTCGGTGGCCTGAGGTGCTAATCCGATAACTGCCAATTGATCTCTGGTTTCCTGAAGCTTTGCAAGGAATGGATCAATGCGTGTTTTCCCTTTTTCATCCTCATAGATTGCATCTTCTCCTGCAAGTACATCTTCTGTTGCTCGAAATATCCTTGATACAACGTTGCTAAGGCATTCCACATCTCCTTGGCAGTTCCTTTGCCAATGATGTGAAATACTACATGATCCCTCACTCCGTTGTGGATCAAACGCTTAAGCCTTCGCCATATTCTTCTTGTAGGCTTTTAATGGATTTGCATCCACAGGGACAACTACCATATTCTCGATAAATGTCTTGAGATCATGCTCATCTAACAAACACGTGATCCTTGCCTGCCAAATCACATAGTTGGATGCACCATCCAATCGATCTTGATCTCTAAACCCGGTTGCTGCCATCTTTGTCGACTGAATAATGTCGAACTGCTCTCTCTCTCTCTCTCCTCTGCGCAAATGCTAGGCTGGCCTACGCACTCTCTGTTGGAGTTAGTAGATTTGCTCCTCAACACTGTTGCTCAACAACTGATAATTAGAATTCCTTGGCTCGGAATTCACTGAGGAAGAAAATTCCCTCAAAAGTGTCTTCTTCTTTCTTCTAGTGTTTTTCTGCCCAACAAATGTTGTAGAAAAATTGTGTCCCACAAAAAACTGCTCTGTGCTGCTCCCTCTGCCACTGACAAATAACGAATTGGAAATCTTAGCTCTCTGTCAACTCACTCAGAGAGATTTTCCTCGCGAATCTTGCTCTCTTGGCCTGGACTGCGCAATCCCTTGGGGAATCGATCCACCTATGCAACTATTCGACTTCCCTCTTTCTCTTCAATGTTGAGATCTTCCGATCCTTGATTCACTTGCACTGCTTTGATGCCATGTGAAAATTCCTAATCCCAGAATCCCTCTTGCAACAAACTGATATTACTTTTCCTACTTGATAAATTATACAAGTTATTTACTGTGTTCTACAAGTAAATAATGAAGCAAATGCACTACAACCTTCTTTAATGAAACTGCGGAAATTAAATGTGGAAACTAGATCTGAGCAAGAAAATTAGACACACATTACACTGTTATTTTTGGACTAAGTCCCCGAAAAAAACCCAATGTGGGAAAACCGATGCAACAGATGAGGGTTTGATATTACTAAGAAAAGGTTTTTGAATACAACTGGATGCCCAAAATCTTGCTATCCATAGAGAATATGACACACAGAGAACTAGTGAGGATTACCTCACACTAACATTGGAAATTTGAAACTGACCCAACATTGAACTGGACAACCCCACATTGCCTCTACGCAGATCAATGTCACTCTAGCTAGGGACTGCGTCAGCTCCTTTTGTTGGTCGTTCTGTTGGTTGGATGCTGATCTTCTGCCTCTTCGGTCTCACACCTCAGCAAAACTTCGGATCTCCTCAAGGCTGTAGCACTGCGCTGCCCAACGTAGCTCCTACACTGCCTCTTCTGCCTCCCCTCTTCTCTGCCTTCTCTGCTAAGTATTCCTGACTCAGGAAAAGATCTTCCAACCAGAACTATCACTGCCCCTGATTGCAATTGAATCAACTCGATAAGATCCTTTGGCTGGTCACTTGAGAAATTCGATCTCTAGACTCACTCGATGTACTTTCCAAATGCCCATCGAAGTCCTTATAATCTTCTTGTTGGACAACCAATGGCCCAAATTGAAACATAATCAACGACTTAGATCATATTGACTCGATCTCCATCTTTTTCTAGAAGATTCACACCCTGTTTTATTAATATACTTTAATTCCCTAAATAAAAATTATGCTCCCATTAAAAATAATTAATTATTTTAATAAAACCCCATCCGGGTGGAATTTCCCAAAACACTTTATGGGTATTTTGGAATACATGTGTCTAAGCCTCCCTGCAAAATTTGAGACTTAGAGCACATTCGATGCTACCAAAAATCAATAGAGCTTGCCCTTCATAAGACGGAAGTACTTGGCAGTTTCTCTTCAATGTTTGGTCACTTGGGCTTCTTCAAGTCTCTTTGGTGGTTGCTCTGACAACATACCTCTAAAACCATGTTGATTTTTCAGGACTTTCTAGACTGATAAGTACTTCCAATGATTTCATTAATTTAACTTGTGTTACATTCGTCATTAAGCAATTATATATAGAAATCTTCAACCGTAAAACAATAAAGCCAATAAAAACCATAACTTGGGAAAAACCCAACAACCTTTTCTTAGAGAAAAATTCCAATTCAACAAGAGATACAATTTGGTTTCCCTGTAAAAAAACAAAGTAAAAAACATAGTCAAACTGACCAGTAACCAAACACAGGTCAAACTTGGTCAAACAAATATAAATCCAACCTCCTGCCCAAAACTTTGGTCTAATACCCAAAAACTCATCGAACTGTTGGGAATCACGATTACCGTTAGAGCAAAACCCGCAGGTGTTAGACAACGATTGCATCGCCAGAGATAAGGATCCATGAGAGGCGGTTAGTCCATGTCACGAAACACACGGGGAGCATTGGTTTATCCAATTTCCAACAACCTCTCACCCAAAGCGAGCTGGGTGTGTATCGAACTCGTGACCTACGCTTTAATACCACTTGTTGGGAATTACGATTGCCGTTAGACCAAAACCCGCAGGTGTTAGTCAACGATCACATCGGCAGAGATAAGGATCCACGAGAGGTGGTTAGTCCATGTTAGGAAACACACAGGGAGCGTTGGTTTATCCAATGTCCAACACTTGCTGCCTAGAATTTTAGTCCTCTTATTCTGCCTCAGATTCAGCCTCTTTCTTCCTCAGATCATGCCTCAGATTCATCCTTCTTATGATTCGAATTGGATGCCCAAATGGAGAGGACGAATGCCAATATATAGATGTTGAATGAGTTGAATAGATGTTGTTCCTTCATTGGTGCCAACCTTACATTTGGAGCATGGAGAATTTTAGGGGCTAATGTTTTTAAACTTCAAGACAATTTTCCATCCTTAAAATTTTCCTCGATTTGGAGGCAAAAATTCAAAATTTAAAATTCAAAATTTTCTTCTTTTGAAGCTAACTTGGAGGGCTAAAACTTGATTATGAAGATCAACCATAGGTACAAAATTCAACAAGTCTTTGGTGTCCTTTTAAGATTTCTCAGAAGATATTTTGATCTTTATTTAATATTTTATGGTTAATTTTTGTTTGGTTTAGTGGGTGGGAGATAAATGTAGGTCTTAGTGGTCCAAGATTCCATACCTTTACTAGGTAAAGGTGAATGTTGTGGTGTATCTATGGTCCATACATGCCTTGCCGAATGTTGTGGTGTATCTATGGTCCCATACATGCCTTGCCTTAAATTAAAGGCATCTTACACTATTGGTCATTTGTTTGTTTAGTTATAAATACAATGGAATGTGGGTAAAAAGAACATGGAGGATCACTAATGAAACTACTGAAATATCTTCATAGGAGAGACATTATAGTGTAGTGCATGGACACAGGTGGAGGTGAGTTTACTTTTGGTGCAAAATCAATTCATAATCTGCTATAGAATCTTCTGCTATAAAATATTTTGGTCTCTATTTCATATTTCTCACAATATTATGCGTATTTAATATTTTTTCGTAATATTTTTTAGTCTCTATTTAATACTGCTCTATTTCATATTTCTCACAATATTCTGCGTATTTAATATTTTTTAGTCTCTATTTAATACTGCTCTATTTTTTGATGTGCAGGGTTCCCTTGGTTAGCGATGGACACTTTTGGGTTGTAAAGCATACTCTTTTTTGTCTTTTTATGTTTTTTTTGTTATTTTTGTTTTTGTTATTTTTATTGTTGGTCCTATTTTTTGCTGTTGTCATTTTTAAAGTTTTTTTTACTGTTGTGGCTCTATCTTTGACTTTTTATGAGCATGGCCATGCTAATTTGTGGTTTAGTATTTTGTTTTTCTTGTGTCTTTTGATTTATTTTTCTTTTTTGATTCAATGGGTGGAGAAATATGCTAATTTGTGGTTTTTTATTTTGTTTTTCTTGTGTCTTTTGATTTTATTTATTTATTTATTGTTTATTTAATTTTATCGATTCAATGGGTGGAGAAATCGAAGAAGACTTTAACAACCCATAGTGTGGGTTTAGGGATGATGTGGAGTCCATAGTGTAGTGGGCAAAGACGAAGAGGTATGTAAATGGGGAATGGGGAATTTACTTTTTTATGGAAAAAGGCAAAAGAGGTATGTATAAGGGGGATCTACTTGTTTGCTACTACATAGTTATATGGTTTCATGCCCATGTTAATTTAGCACATTTGTTGGTTCATCATTATATCTTATGTGTCTATTGAAATTTAGATGCAATATAGAGTTAGAAAGGTGAATGAACACTGATGAAACTATTGAATATCTTTTTGTCAGGAAGATGTGGAGCACTATAGCAGAAGTAGAAGCAAAGGTAGAGGATGAGTTATCTTTTGGTGCAAGACTCATTTATGTTCTACTATAAAATCCTCTTAGTTTAGATACAATGGTTCCCCAACCTCCTTACCAATTTGGGTCTTATAATTTTTGATAGCATAAGATGTACTTCTATTTAAATTAGATTCATCTTATATTATTTGGGGATTCTCTTATTTATTAAATGTATAGTGAAAATGCAGGTAAAGGAAGATGGATGAGCAAAGGTGGAGAAGCAATGTTGAAACTTTTGAAATATTTTTATGTGAGAGAGACTTGGAGTGATGTAGGAGAGTTCAGAGGTAGAGTGTGAGTTCTCTTTTAGTTCCAATATGCATATCTTCTCCTTTTCAATACTATGGTTCTCCTGTCTCCTTCCTGTTTTAGGGTTTGTGATTTTTGGTCATTGAATATTCAATAAAATGTGCTTCTGCATAATATTACTGATAACTTTTTGTCTTGGCTTATGATTAAGATTTCTCATGATATCTTTCAGTGTCAAGATTTTTGTTGTTTGTCTTAAAACTTTTTGGTCTTCATTTAATATTTTATGGTTCGACTTTATTATTTGTCATTTATCTTGTTATTGACCTAATGTAATGCAGGTAATGTAACATAAAAAGTTACTAACTAAACTACTAAAATGTCCTTGTGAGGGAGAGATTGCAATAGTGGGCGAAGATAGAGGTGAGTTCTCTTTTGGTGCAAATGTCTGTGGGTTTATGATCTTTAGTGTTTACATAAGATGCACTTTATAGTACATAAGATTGCTCATAATATTTTTGGTCATTCTTTGATATTACTCTTAAGAATTTTCAATCTTTATTTCATATGTCTTACAACATTTTATGTGTATTTCATATTTTTGCATGTTGTTTAATTCAATGCAATACAATGCAGATAGTGGAATATGGAGGATCATCAATGAAAACACTGAAATATCTTTACGAGAGAGGTAAGGTGCAGAGGTAGAGGTAAAGGTAGATGATTGTATTTTTTGGGTGCTAAATCCATGTATGATTTGCTATGAAATACGACAATTATCTCCTTCTTACCTATTCAGGGTTGATGATTTTTAGTGTTTGCATAAGTTGTACTTTCTAGTGCATAAGATTACTCATTATATTGTTAGCTCTATTTAAGATTTCTCATAAAATATTTTTATATTTGTTTCATCTTTCACACAACATTATATTTGTATCTAATATTTTTCGTATGTTTTTGGTGTACAGGGTGTCCTTGGTTGGCTATTGACACATTTTTGGGGTTGTAGATCACAGTCTTAATCTAAATCTATTGTTTTTCTCAACTTGTTTTTTTTTGGTTAATTTTGGTGTTTTTTGCAATTGTTGGTTGCATCTTTTTCTATTGTTATATTTTGCCACTTTAATGGATTTCTTTTTTTTGCATTTATGAGCATGGCCATGCTAACTTGTGGCTTGATATTTTGTTTTCTTATGCGCCCTCATCTATTTTTTTTACTTTCATTCTTTTTTCTTGGGTGGGTGAAGATATTAAATAGGTCCTACTCCTTACAATCCATTTTGTGGGTTTTGAGTGTAGTGGGAAAAATTGATGGATGTATGTATTGAGTAATTCAATAATTTACTTGTTCGCTACTACATAATTATATAGTTCCATGCTTGTTTTAATTTAACTCATTTGTTGCTTCATAATCATATCATATGTGTTCCTTTAAATTTAAAGGAAATGCAAATTAAAGAAGGTGGAGGAGCATTGATGAAATCATTGAATATCTTCGTGTGAGAGATGTATGGCAATATAGCAAAGGCTAAATGGCTTTGAGGGTGAGTTATCTTCTAACATAAAGGGTAAGTTCCTTTCTTTTGTATTTCCATTGATATTTCATATTTTTTTGCATTTGTGAGCATCACATGCTAATTTGTTTTGCTATCAATTCCTCTCTTTAAGAACATTGGTTTGCCTCCTTTGGTCACCTATTTAATGTTTACCATTACTCATCAACTCTCTATGGTAAGATTTCTCATAATATTATTTAATATTTTTCATAGACTTTTGTTGTTTCTCTTAAAATTTTATGATTTATGTTTAATAGTTTTTGGTTTGGTTTGGTATCTTATGAAATAAAGGCGGGTCCTATCATTAATGTAGATTCCATAGGTGCATTAAGTGAAGGTGAAGGCTAAGAATTATGAGGTATATATGATTCCATGTGTGCTTATTTAAATTAGATGCATCTTATATTTTTTGTGATTTATTCATTTATCGAGTGCATTGCATTGCAGATAAGGGAAGGTGTAGAGGCATTAATGAAACTATTGTTTACTGATTGCACTACAATGTAGATAAAGGGATGTGGAGACACATTGATGAGTCTATTGAAATATCTGTGTGGGAGAGGCATGGGGCAATTTAGAAAAGTGCAAAGGCATGAGACAAAGGGTAAGTTCTCTTTTGGTTTTGTTATGAGTTTCTTTTTGTTTTGATGGTTCTCCTCCCTCCTTACTTATATAGGGAATACAATATCTAGTCTTCATAATATGATATTTTACATAAACTTATTGATAAATTTGTGATTTCTTACACTACATTCAATATTTGTTTAATATTTCTAATGCAAATTTTGTTTCCATTTTAAGATTTTTCATAAGATTTTTTGGTCTCTATTTAATTTTTCTGGTTTGGTTTTTTTTTTTGGGTTTAGTGAGTAGGGAAGTTAAAGTATGTCCTACTCCAACAAAATCATGCACTTCTCAAGATAAAATCCAAAAGCTCAAGTGTGGGATCTTGTGTACCAAGAGGAAGCCAATTGTCACTTCACCAACCTTCTCACTTATGGCCGACTTCCTCTAGCTCGCTCAAGTTTCAACTAAGGTTCTCCTAGTAGATCTCATGGATTTAATGTTAGGTTCAACCAAGTCAATAGTTCCATACAGCTTCTACTTCAAATATCACAAATCAAAGGATTGGACCATTAGGTTTTAAGGTGGATAAGATTGATAGAGTTCTTTTGGGTAATTTCTGGGTTTGAGTTCAAAGGAAAAGGCCCCCAATGACACAAAAGCAAGGAATCACATAGTGAAACCCCAACAAAATAGTTTAAATAATTTATGAGGACAAGGGGTGATGGAGGATAGAAGATTAGTGCCTTAACTTGCCAATATATTTGATCAAGGATTTAGCTTCAAAGACCAGGGAAAACTAACTTTTGTGACCTAGAGTTTTCACTTAGCGTCCTCCAATCTTCAAAGATGGGATAAGGGAGAGAGAGCTCCACTTAAGTCATCTCAAAAGAGCTCGATGAGAGGTACAAAGATGCTTGGAGAAAATTTACCTTCAAGGACTAGAGGAGACTAACTTGTGTACCCTAGAGGCCTAGGACTAGGGGCACCCCTCAATTTTTAAGGATAAATAAGAGAGGGAGTTTCACTTAAATCACCTCAAAATAATTAGATGAAATTATTGTTAAAGGTAGATAATGAGATAAAAATACCAACAAAACTATGGTAAAGAAAAATCTATCAAAACTCACCAATAACCATTCATGAAAAATGTCTATCCACATCAACGAGGCCTTCCTCAAAGATCTACCAATATCTATCAGGAGAGAACTATTCACATTAGCACAATGCCCTCGTTCAATTTGAATTTGTTCAACTAATCCATCCATAGCCAAAACTATGAAACAAGATGAAATTTTAGAAATTTTAGACGTTGCTAAGGGATTTCTTATAGAGGAGGTGCTCAACTTCCCTTGCAGTAAAATATTAATTTTCTAGGCTAAAAGTCCCTACTCTAGCCTACGCAGGGGCAAAATGCCCTCTTCTTCAATTAACTAATATAAAGTACATGATTTGAGGGGGGTTCATACCACATGTACAAAGCAATGGGGCACACGCCCTCAAAAAGTGTCCCATCTCTATAAATGAGAGGAAAATAGGGGCATTTAGCACAACATCCAGTCTTCAAAGGTCCTTCAATGGTGGAAAAAATCTTCTACCTGCCACCAAATTCCTCTAGTCTCCCTCAAATGTGGGTGCACAAACTCCCAATCCACATTACATCCAATGCATCATCCGGAAGGGCTTCCAAAAGGGCTCATTCCTCTCACCCTAAGTTGCAGGAAACATGGAACCCCCTCTTGTACCAGCCGCATTTCGGTATGGAAACCAAAAAATGTGGCTGAAATGCATTTTAGGCACCAAACCCCACGTTTCAACATCTGTACATTGCATTTCAACATCCATACAACACATGCGAGGCGATACAACATGTTTGTGTGGCACGTGTGGGATGAATGCAAATTATTTAAAAAAAAACAATAATTTATGGTGGTGTAGCGTAATATTCAACAATAGGGCCCTACTTATACTATGCAATTAATGACAATGTTAGAAGTAGGCTATCTAATCAATGGTAATGCTAAATTCTTAAATTAAAAGTCCTTTTAATTAGATTTTTAACAATTACCATTAACAAACTCGAGATGTTTGAAAGTGGTTCCAACTTCAGCATTTGGTATGGAAACCAAAAAATGTGGCTGAAATGCATTTTAGGCACCAAACCCCACGTTTCAACATCTGTACATTGCATTTCAACATCCAACAACACATGCGAGGCGATACAACATGTTTGTGTGGCACGTGTGGGATGAATGCAAATTCTTTTAAAAAAACAATAATTTATGGTGGTGTAGTGTAATATTCAACAATAGGGCCCTGCTTATACTACACAATTAATGACAATGTTAGAAGTGGGCTATCTAATCAATGGTAATGTTAAATTCTTAAATTAAAAGTCCTTTTAATTAAATTTTTAACAATTACCATTAAAAAACTCGAGATGTTTGAGAGTGGTTCCAACTTCATTGGATTTCATATGGAAAAAAGGAGAATTTTAGATCCCACCCCAAATTCAGCAGACTTACAGTTTTTAGGATTTTAGGATTGAGGGATTGCAATGTTTCCATAGGATTTTGTCATATACAAGGGTAACTAGCATTTAATCAAGAGCACCAAGCCCTCTATGTACCTTAATGTCAGTGAGATTGATTGTTGAACTCGTCAATTATTTTCATGCTTAGAGGGTGATATTGATCATGAGGATCCCAACATAGACAATGCTTATACGATTCAATTATTTTCATGCTTAGAGGGTGATATTGATCATGAGGATCCCAACATAGACAATGCTTATACGATATGCAGGTATTCATTGTAGCTATTGAATATTGTTTTCCAAAGTCTCACCTAGCTCAGACAAGTCATGAAATCCCTTTATGTCAAGGTCATCTGCATTTTTCATGCTCCAAATATAATTGATTTTTTTCTATCAAAGTGATAGAAATACTTGGTGTTCTTTTTACCGCAAATCAAGCCAGGTGGCTTTTCTCTTCGTCCTTCAATCCATATCCTTTTGCCTTAACAATTTAACCTTCCTTTCCTGCTTTCAAGTTCTTTCAATCTCAACAATTCATCATCCTTGAAAATGCCACTATTATTATCAAAGAATATCAATCAATTGTTTTAGGACTGAGTCAATGAGTATTATAGTTACTAACGGTTGTAACAAAGTAAACAATATGTTGAATGCTCTTTTCAATATGGTTAGGCATGTTTCAATATGGTTAGGCCTTACTTCTTTCTAATTGATGGATGACTTCATGCCCAAGAATCCAATGTACCTCTGAATTTCAGTGCATATAAAAAGTGTCTCAAGTCTGGACAATATCATGGATGTCTAAATATCTAATTTAAACATATGAACTAACACCCCTTTCTAGCACATTTACCTTTGGATCTAAGAATTCACTGGGTGGTTAAAATAAGTGTTCTAACTTCTGATAACATCAAGGGACAAATATATCTGCAATAACAATCAAAGCAACATCTTTCATATGAGCTGGATAACATGCAGAACATCCATTGTTATGCCCAAGAATCCAATGTACCCCTGAATTTCAGTGCATAAAAAAGTGTCAAGTTTCAAGAATATCATGGATATCTAAAAATATGATTTAAAGATCTGAACCAACACCCCTTTCTACCTAGAAAAAATTATTGTATTACGTACATCTAGATGTCAGTTTTTTCAAAATTGAAAATATATTCACATATCCAAATTTTCAAGCAGTTCAGTTATTTTTTCTTGTTCGTCTCACAATTTGTTTTTCAAAATTTTCGGATTTTTTTGCAACTTTGTAAACTATATGTTTTTCTGCATGATTTCTTAATTGGGACATGACATTACTGTATTTTTGATGCGAAAACAATTTTCTTTCTTATGAATACATTAATATTAGACAGTCTATCAAATTCCTTGACCTTAAGGCAAGACATGTTTTGGAAGGTCGGAGTTATTTTCAAGTTTTATTTAATTCTTTTTAAATATTCAGGTTTGCCATCCCAATTTGAAGCAAATAGAAAAAGTTGACACATGTTTAATTTTCTAAATTCTTATTTATTTTCAATTCAAAAGTTATTTTCACCACATTGATATCAACATTTTAGGAGGGGATGGAGTGGATGGAGATGGGAGTAGACTAAACTTATAAGACATTAGAAAGCATGCAAGAAGATATAATATCTATATAATTTATTTTTGGTTTGTAGGCTCACATTTTTCAATTTTTTTTTTTGGTTCAATTTAGTATATTGGTAGGGATGCATATTGTGATTAGTCCAAATGTTGTAAATACAACTTTTTGATGATTAGTTATATGTACTTCCTTGTGTAGACTATTGCGGTAGCATGTATGTTCCTTTATGGCAACGTAGTAGGAACTTTTGTGCTTCCTTGAGATGTTACAATGCTGGCTTAGGACGTTCAACAAAAGAGGAACCCTACTGCTGCTGAAGGTATTGGAAAAAAGGTATGGTTTAGAACGGTGTAGAAATTGATGTTGCAACCTGTTTTATGCCTTTTTTTTGCTAATGAACTTTAAGGAGCAAACATTTTGGATTTGTTTTATGGATTAATTGTTTGTGTAGCATTTTTTGTTTGTATATATGCAACTTGCTTTGGTTTTCAAGAGTGCTATGAATAACAGTGATAAGTAGGGATAGGTGGTATTCGTGGCTGAGCAGGTTCTTTCCACACTGACCTTTGCTTTTACTGTGCAACATCCATACAAACATATTGTTTCTGCAAATCAAGATTTTTAATGTTGCATAAAAATCTTTAGCACAAGTAGCATGGAATTTTGTAAATAATGGGTGAGTGTTCCAGTCTCTTATCCTTTGTCTTCAATATTTTATGCTTTTTGGATTGCATGCATCTCCTCATTTTCAATAAGATTAGAAAATTGCTTTATGTGTTACAGGGATTGCAACATATTGATGTTGGAGCTATCTTTCTTGCTGCGAAGTTTTTGAAGGTTAAACTGCCATTAGATGGAGAGAGGCCATGGTGGGAGGATTTTCATGTGACTCCTCACTAGTGTGAGGATTAGCTAAAACTTATCTCCTTTGATATAATTTGGTGTTTTTGCATATTGTTCACGTTTACAATAATTCTCAACTTTTGCATAATGTCATCATATCTAAATATTTTTTTTGATTTCTCATACACATCAATTGTTGTTAGGCGAGATATATTAGGAAGTAGTGGACTAACTATTTTAAGTGACTTGTCAATTTGTGACATGTAGGAATCTACCCACTACAATTGTCATTGTCAATTTCTATGCAGAAGTTCGCAATCAAATGCTGGATCTATATGAACAAACCAAGTCAACGTCCACTTCAACTTCATATAATAATATTATACAGATTTAGTTGAGTGAAAAGACGATATCAAAAGCAATTATTACAGTAAACACCCGTCATTTATTTGTTAGAATTATTTAGAACTATTTTCTTCACAGTAGCTTGAGTTTGATGATATTGCAGGTAAACTCCAAATATAAATCCGTGAAATGACAAGGCTGCAAGTCATACTATGCTTGGGCATGTAAATCAAGGTTCAACAATTCCAAAGTCGATTGCAGACTGATAAAAAAGGCACATCTGAAACAATAAAGAATTCAACTATTGGCAGTAAGTTAACATCAGTCGTAATTTCAGGTAAAAAAAGTAACATGGATATACAAGAGCATTTTGTCAATACAAATTATGGGGTAATTTGTGTTGATTTAAATTAGAGACATTTTAATTTATTTGTTGGTTATTTAAATATTGAGTGCAATGCAATCTAGGGAAAGTAACATAGAGGATAATTGATGAAATTGTTGAAATATCTATGTGAGAAACACTATATTATAGTGCAGTGAAGAGGTAGTGGTAGAGGTGGGTTCTCTTTTGGTGCAAAGTCCATGCAATCTGCTGTGGAATTATCACGTTGTCTTTGTTTTATATTTATCATAAGATATTTGGTGTGCATTTAATATTTATTATAAGAATATTTTATGGTCTCGATTTAATACTGTTCTATTTTTTGATGTGCAGGATGTCCTTGATCGACCATGGGCAATTTTTGGAATTGCAGAGAAGAGTCTGTGTCTACTATTTCTCTTTGTTTGTTTTGTTTTTGTTTTTGCTATTTGTATCTTTTGCTATTGCTTGTCGTTTGCTGGTTTTTTTACATCTATGGCTGTTATTTTTTCACATTTTTGAGCATGGCCATGCTAAATTGTAGTTTGATATTTTGTTTTTCATGTCTACTTTCCTTTGCTTTTTTTTTTTTTTTCTTTCCACCTTTGTTCATGGTTTTTGTTTTGAGTTCTATTAGTGAGGAAATTAAGGCAAGCATTAACAGATTTGATGAAGATTCAACAAATGCAAATATGAAGGAGGTATGTATGAGGGAATTCACTATTTGTTGCCACATAATTTAATGGTTCCACTTTGGTTTATTTGAACTCTTTTGCTACTTATTCCTTGCTTCTAATTGAGTAGAGTTTGTAGATATGGATGAAATAAAAAAAAGAAGTTTCAATCGAAGTTATGGCCATACTAGTTTTGATCTATAATTGGGAGGGGTACTAAGCATTATGACCATAATAGTTTTCAACTTTCTATAATTGGGAGGGGTACTAAGCATTATGACCATTCTAGTGTCATTAAAGTTTCAATGGAAGTTATGTCCATACTAATTTTCATCTATAATTGGGAGGGGTACTAAGCATTATGAACATAATAATTTTTATCTTTCTATAATTGGGAGGGGTACTAAGCATTATGACCATACTAGTTTCATTAAAGTTTTAATTGAAGTTATGACTATACTAGTTTTCGTCTATCTATGATTGGGAGGGGTACAAAGCACACTTTGTGCCACCAGGGGGTGTGTGTTTTTTATGTGTATTTGTGAAGAGACAAACTAAAAATAGATGTGGGACAAACTAAAAATAGATGTTAGGTGATTGACATAAAGTACATTTGGTGGGCACTTGAGTACCTCTCTTTCAGAGATTCTCCACTGTCAAGATTCTTTTTTGCAACATAAGCTAGCCCAAAAAAAATCTGATCTTGGAGAGGTAGTTTCCTTCCCAAAATTCTCTAGAAGTTCAATGTAGGAGGGGGTCTTTACTTCATCATTAAATGCAAACTCAAGTTCACTCTTAGTTCTTGACATGTCACAAGCATTACATAGTTCATTGCATTCTTTGGCATTGTTGTTACCATGACCATGGATTGTTATTTCACGAGACATATCAATAAACTATCTATTTCCTTTGCAATCTCTCCAGTGGGACAAATCTAGAAATACTAATTTCATACTGACTTTGCATACTCCTCTATGGAGTATTTTTAGCAGTAACATTCACTACATTGTCCCTGGAATGAATCAGCCCTACATTCACTACATTGTCCCTGGAATGAATCAACAGCCCTGATTTCTGATCTGCATTTTGTTGACTACAGATTTCTCTCCATCCCAGATCATGGTTATGTATTTCATATTTAGTGGACCCATGCACACCTCCTGGTCTACAAAGTGTATTCTCTCTCCATATTACAAGAATCTTGACTAATTACAATATGCACTTTAGGTTCACAAAATATCTTCTGTCATTACATTTACATCTGTCTGGAGGAAACATTCATTGGAATCTCGGGCATCATTCTCATGGTGACCCTGAATTGGTATTTCACGAGAAGTGTCAGTAAAATGACTATTTCCTTTCCAATCTCTCTCTGAGTAAAAAATGTTGCATATTTTGCTCTAAGGAGTATTATTATCATGACCGTGGATTGTTATTTCACGAGACATATCAATAAACTATCTATTTCCTTTGCAATCTCTCCAGTGGGACAAATCTAGAAATACTAATTTCATACTGACTTTGCATACTCCTCTATGGAGTATTTTTAGCAGTAACATTCACTACATTGTCCCTGGAATGAATCAACAGCCCTGTTTTCTGATCTGCATTTTGTTGACTACAGATTTCTCTCCATCCCAGATCATGGTTATGTATTTCATATTTAGTGGACCCATGCACTCCTCCCGGTCTACAAAGTGTATTCTCTCTCCATATTACAAGAATCTTGACTAATTACAATATTCACTTTAGGTTCACAAAATATCTTCTGTCATTACATTTACATCTGTCTGAAGGAAACATTCATTGGAATCTCGGGCATCATTCTCATGGTGACCCTGAATTGGTATTTCACGAGGAGTGTCAGTAAAATGACTACTTCCTTTCCAATCTCTCTCTGAGTCAAAAATGTTGCATATTTTGCTGTAAGGAGTATTATTATCATGACCATGGATTGTGATTTCACGAGACATATCAATAAACTATCTATTTCCTTTGCAATCTCTCCAGTGGGACAAATCTAGAAATACTAATTTCATACTGACTTTGCATACTCCTCTATGGAGTATTTTTAGCAGTAACATTCACTGCATTGTCCCTGGAATAAATCAGCCCTACATTCACTACATTGTCCCTGGAATGAATCAACAGCCCTGTTTTCTGATCTGTATTTTGTTGACTACAGATTTCTCTCCATCCCAGATCATCGTTATGTACTTCATATTTAGTGGACCCATGCACACCTCCTGGTCTACAAAGTGTATTCTCTCTCCATATTACTAGAATCTTGACTAATTACAATATTCACTTTAGGTTCACAAAATATCTTCTGTCATTACATTTACATCTGTCTGAAGGAAACATTCATTGGAATCTCGGGCATCATTCTCATGGTGACCCTGAATTGGTATTTCACGAGAAGTGTCAGTAAAATGACTATTTCCTTTCCAATCTCTCTCTGAGTCAAAAATGTTGCATATTTTGCTCTAAGGAGTATTATTATCAGCAACATTCACCAAATTGTCACCAAAATGAGTCGGCTTCATTCTCATGGTGACCCTGAATTGTTACTTCACGAGAAGTGTCAGTAAAATGACTATTTCCTTTCCAATCTCTCTGAGTCAAGGATGTTGCAGAGACATCTTAAGTGCCTGAGCTTCCCTTCATCGAAAACACTGAAGCCTCTGTAATAATCACAACCATTGTGTTAATCTCCACCTTGGTATTTAGTTTGACTGGTTGAATATAGTGTTGCAATAGCACTGGAAATAGTCTCCATTACTGAAGACTCTTAAGTGAATACACGTATTTTGCATACCACTTCCATTTGCTAATTCTACTACAAAAGGAATAATACGAGGAGTCTTGTTGGTTCCTGGTATTTTCTTGTGGCAAAAAAGATGAATCCACTATGTTATCAGATCCCATCTGAAGCTTTAGTTTTGCATCATTATCTTCACTAGTAGGAGAAACTTTTGAGTTGCTACTTAGCAACTTGTTCCCCATTTCTTATGTGAAAATCTCAAACTGCGCTAAAAAAAAGAAATGAAAACTTTACCATTGCTTTGACTAACACATAAAATGCTATCCAAAGAATGAATATTCAATGATAGCCTAATTTTATCAACCTTTGTTTTGTCAATTCCATCTCTACCAGTGGATTTCTCAGCCACCACTAAGAGAAGTTGGAAGATTTAGCCTTTGATCACACTAATGAGTTTAGTGTATTGCCTTCACAAGAGTTGCATCCTAACAAAAAGACTTGGTTTCATATTGCACAATATAGTATAGATATACCAACATGAAAGATGCCACAACTTGATCTACTCTGTTGCAACTTACCATCAGAAAGATCAGCTACATGACTTTGTAGGAGGATGCTACATATGGCCTATATCATTTGATGATTAGAAGGCTGATAAGTTAACAATTCTTGGCAATCCTTTATTGAGCCATTTTAGAATTGAACAAACTCATGTCATATGCAATATGCTAGATAGAAGATGCTGATAAAACATCCTGAAAGCTAAAACTATAGTGTGTCCATGCCATTTTTTGAAGCAGAAGTAGCAACAAGCATTATATCTGTTGTATAAGTTTCATCCTTAAATTTGAACCTTAAATGGTTGACAAGGTACCCACTAGTCAAAACAGTGTGCGTGGAAACTAGCATGGACCTGTTTCAAATAGTTGTGACACAATATATGCATAAGTCACTCTATATATTTAAGGTTACTTTTGTACCACTGAACTGATCTTTGTGCCTAATGAACTTGATGTGGATATCTACCACCTAGCCTACAGGTTTGATTCTCTCTCTAGATTCTTTACAAGGATCTTGACCATCAACAATATTTACTTGAGTTTCACATAAATTGCTACTCTCTACATGCTTAAATGATGAGATAGGTCCTGTCATTACATGGCCATCCACACTCAACAAAATGACCTCCAAATTACCATTTTCAACTTTTCTCGAGTCTGAAGTATCTTCCAAAGGTGGAAGATCCATATTTTTGTAATCATAAACACTGTCTCCAGAAAGGAGAAAAGGCTAAAGCATCAGTTTGTGGAGTATTTCCTACAGAGACATCTTAAGTGCCTGAGCTTCCCTCCATTGAGAGCACTGAAGCCTCTCTATAACAATCACAACCATTGTGTTAACCTCCACCTTGGTATTTAGTTTGACTGGTGCATATTTCTCTCTGGAGTATTGACACAATATATTATGAATAATGATAGACATTTCAAATCACCAATAGACGCTTGAGTATTTGTAGTGATAACTAATGAACAGTAAATGCAACAGCGAAATTGTTCGCCCTGCAATATATGCTATTTATTCCAAGACTACATTGTTTAACACACAACCTATCTAAATTGATGACATGCAGCAATATTGCCTTCACAACAGCTTCATCCTAACAAAAAGACTTGGCTTCACATTGCACAATATAGTATAGAGTCTATAGAGATACCAACATGAAATATGCCGCAACTTGATCTACTCTGTTGCAACATACAATCAGAAAGATCAGGCACATGACTCTGTAGAGAGGAGCTACATTTGACCTATAGCATTTGATGGTTAGAAGGTTGATAAGTTGACAATTCTTGGCAATCCTTTATTGAACCATTTTAGGATGTTTTTTCAACATCTTCTATCTGACATATTGCATATTGCATCTTCTATTTCAGGCTTTCCAGCCTGCTGGTGCTTCTTCCGGCAGTCTTTCGGGATGGATGGCAAATTCTAATCCTGCTGCTCCACACTCTGCTGGACCAGTGTCTCTTGCATCACCCCCATATGCAGGTGAGTTTAATTTACTATATTTTGTAAAATGCTCTTTGGTAGGCTAACACCATGTTATCTCTTGGAAAATTTTTATGGCATGCTTGAATATTATTGAGTAGAACAGTGGAATAAGAGAGAATAATTTATGTCAGAAATACATATATTTTTTTTCTATAACACGAGTTTTCCAAATAGAGCATATTTTGACTTCTCATCAAATGGTCCTGCTGTAGACTATCAATCTGCTGATTCTGAACACGTCATGAAGCACATCCGGGGTGGTCAATCCGAGGAGGTACATACAGAGCATTAATTAAGATAGATATTTGATTATATGATGGATTGAAATTGTTTGTCTGCAGTCCATGTGTTCATTATTTTTAATTGAGTCACTACTTAATGCTAAATTCTCTTTTAGTTTTTGTTTGTTTTAAGTTTCTTGGCTTTTCTACCAGGTCCATTGACTGTTTGTTGTATGTGTTCGATTTTGAGTAGGATTTGTCAGTTATTCTACAGGGCATTGCTTTTCTACAAACTAAGAATGCTTACTTTCTAATTGTAGGTGACCTACCCAGGCCCAAGCCCAAGCCCAACTCATCCTCTTAACATGTATTCACAAGATGACCTGCCAAAGACACAGGCAATAACTCTCAACCAGGGTTCGAATGTTATGAGTATGGATTTCCATCCTCTGCAGCAAACAATTCTGCTAGGTGATTTCAAATTCCTTTCAATACAATTCTTCATTCAAATAAATTCCTAAAGACAATTTGGAAGATGTACCTTTTATCTTTGTAAGTATGTTCACACTAGCTAGTGGTTCAAATTTGCATTGCTGGCTTTATCGATCAGTTGGAACAAATGTTGGTGACAAAGCAATTTGGGAAGTGGCATATCGAGAAAGATCAGCTTGCAGTACCTTTAAGGTTTGGGAAATTAAGATTAGCTTGCAGTACCTTTAAGGTTTGGGAAATTTCTGCCTGTTCGATTCCAATGCAAGTAGATGATTTTTTCATAAATTAGTTCTGTAATTTAAATTGGGAAAATTGTACCTATGATTTGATCTTGAAAAGATTTTAGAGTTCTTTACTGGAGTTGATCATTAGCACAGGCCTTGGGTAAACTCTTATACACGTTTTTTAATGTTTTCATAGGCTGCTCTTGTGAAAGATCCAGCTGTATCAGTGAATCGTTGTATTTGGAGCCCAGATGGGTAACTTAATCTATACTCTATTCTTTAATAAGATGTTTTGATATCATTTCCTTTATACAACAATGTGAGTGATTTGTAATAATGCCATCTATAATGTCTCTGGTCTCCGTTTGGTTGGTTGTGCACGAATACAATGGTGTGCTATTCCCTATTTAGATACTGACATGCCTGCATTGAGTTGCTTTTTCCAAGCATGTAATTCACATATATTCTTATACTATGGCAGGCGATTTACATTGTGTGAAGTTACATTGCATATTCTATTTTTGTTGGATTTACTCTTGTGAATTTTTTGCCATGTGAGAAATACTTTATCGCACCAAAGATAGATGAATTATGACTCTTTGTTTGTATGCAGTTTATTTTTTCTACAGCTATTGATGGAAAGATCAAAGCTTGGTTGTATGATCTTGCGGGATCTAGGGTGGATTATATTGCTTCGGGCCTCTGGTGCACTACAATGGCTTACAGTGCTGATGGAACAAGGTAAAATGTTAAACTTGGAATGGTATTTAGTTTGTAAAGTGTCTTCATGTGGATTTGAGTTTTACTTTCATCAATTTTCTACTATATGCACTATGTCAAGACAATGCCCTTTCTAAAGTATATAATTATTTGTATTTTTTATTAGACTCTTCTCCTGTGGAACAAGTAAAGATGGTGATTCGAACCTGGTTGAGTGGAATGAAAGTGAGGGAACAATCAAGCAGACATATTCTGGTTTTAGGAAGTGTTCCTTAGGTGTTGTAGGAATAGATTCTTGGCAGCTGGTGATTAATTTCAAATAAAGTTCTGGGACATGGATAACACCAATATCCTCACAACAATTTAGTTCGGTAAGAAATTATTTTTGAAGATGACGATGGCTTATTTTTAGAGTTTGAGAGAGAATGATTTTGAGAAAAAAATGTTTAACACATTATTTCAAGTTTTCTTAATCACATCTCAATGTATAATCCTTGTGTTGTTTTCCAAAAAAATCCATTCTAGTTTCAGTAAAGATAGTTCCCTGTTGGCGGTAAAGTTTAAACTCTAACCAGATCATTCTTATTATGCAGACTTCAATTGTGAATACCTTTTCTTGCAGTCACTGCTCCTGGTTCCCTTCCCGGTGCTATAGACCGTTCAGAGAGACTTCCACCTGGAGTGTCAATGACCAAGTTTGTAAGAGCTTTCTCCTAGAATTATTTCTTTAGAGTCTAGCATGTTTGTCCAGCCATATTCAGTTTAGTTTGTCACATATATCTTGTCAGTGCCTAAACTTTCACTCCAGAGTACAGATATTGTTGTTTTCAAGTTTCCATATAGCATAGGATTTTGTTTTTCCCTTTCAAATACTCTATTAGCCATTATTTTGGCATATCTTTTATAGGAATAGGATGATATGATCAGTGTATTCTTACAATTATCTGACACTTGAGACAACATGTGTGCAGAGTAGCATAGACAGCAGTTGGACCCCAGATGTTAGACCAATGCATGCAAGCCAAGGTATGCAATCATCCTTCTATTATAGAAAACACTAAAGGTTGACACATTACAATTTTTTGTGCTACAAATTCTGTCGATATTGATCCAAACAAGTAATGAGCTATTTATTGCAGGTAGTAAGACTGATATACACCAATTCCGGTGTTACTGTTTTAGCACTGGCATTCATTGCTGCGCATAAGCTATGGAAATGGCAGCGGAGTGACCGGAATCCATCTGGAAAGGTGGGGTTCTTTGGTAGTTGCTGTTAGCTTTCCTTTTGTTTTAGCTTGTTTTATTTATTATGAATTTGTTATATTTTTGGATATATAATTTGCAGCGGTATTTTATGTAGTAATGATTGACAAGGAACTAAGAGTTAGTATTTTATTCCACGGTCTACCGCGAGTATTCAACCACAGATGTGGCAGCCAGTTAGCCAGATGAATACAAATCCAGAAGAAACTGCTGCTGGTATAGCTTTGTCGAAGAATGATTCCTATGTGATGTCTACTTCCGGTGCCAAGGTCTCCTTATTCAATATGATGACATTTAAGGTAAGAGAACCTTCTACCTAAAGAACAGTCTCATTTTAATGTTTCCGATGATGTATATAATTCCAGTTTTGGTACACTGGTCTGCTTAGGGGTTTATTCTCTAATGTCACCTGTAAATATAACTGTTATGTTTTTGAACTTTCAAATTATGTGGTGTTAGAGTTGGTTCTTGCCTAATGTTCCTCACTATAGGCTAAGATTTCAAAGGCTCCCAATTTATCCGAATCACTGGTTTCATGGCATGCTAATTAGTGATTTCATTGCAGGTCATGACAACTTTCATGCTTTCCACCCTCGGGACAATAACATCATTGCAATTGGCTTGGAGGATTCATCGATTCAAATATACAATGTTCAAGTTGAGGAGGTGCTGCCTGTGAATATATATCTTTGAATTTAATTTTTTTATAATTTTTCTTCATTTTGCCCTTTTACCAAAACTGACCTTTTACAGGTGAAAACAAAGCTCAAGGGCCACCAAAAGAAAATTACAGGCCTGGATTTTGGTATCTTCTGGAGCTGATGCCCAGGTATATGGTGTCTTTTATTATTAAAGCTCACGCAAATCTAGCAAGTAGAAATGTTCCTGTGCTCAAAAGCTCAAGGGCCACCGCCACCAAAAGAAAATTACAGGCCTGGATTTTGGTATCTTCTGGAGCTGATGCCCAGGTATATGGTGTCTTTTATTATTAAAGCTCACGCAAATCTGGCAAGTAGAAATGTTCCTGTGCTTAAAAGCTCAAGGGCCACCAAAAGAAAATCACAGGCCTGAAGTTTGGTATCTTCTGGATACAAGAGTACAGTTTCATAATGATCAAATTCACTTGTTGGTTGTGCATGAGAGCCAGCTTGCATATATGATGCTTCCGAGTTGGAGCGCTTGCACTATACTTGTAAGCAGTCTTGAATTCAAACATAGACAGTTATATAATGCCACTTGGTCTTGAATTCAAACATAGACAGTTATATAATGCCACTTACCTTCTGTATCTGATTGGATGACCTTGTTACATGGTTGCATTGCAGTGGTCTCCTCATGATTCCCTATCTGCTCCTATTTCAAGTGCCATATACTCATGTGAAAGCATCGTAGTTTATGCGAGCTTCTGTGATGGTGCAGTTGCTGTGTTTGATGCATAAAGCTTGAGGCCATCGCATTGCACCTTCTGCATATTTACCATCGGGAATGAACAGGTAAATGGGCTTTTTCATTCTATCAAGGTTGATACATCTATTTTTCAGATTTGGATTTTGACAAGGCATATTATGATTTAATTTGTTGTTTTGTTATTTATGCAGCAGTAATGCCTATCCTTTAGGCGTTGCATCACATCCATCGAAACCGAATAATGACCGATGGAGGAGTTCATGTTATTGAGCCTTCAGAGTCAGAAGGGAAAAGGGGTGCTGGACCTCCCCCAGATAATGGAACTATCCGATCAAATCCAACATTAAGTAACCAAGGTTCGGAACCACCCTCTTGGTAGTTCAATGGGAACGTAAGAACAATTTGAAGTACATTGTACCACTTCAGAGTCAGAAGGGAAATGGGGTGTTGGACCTCGCCCACCCAGATAATGGAACTATCGGATCAAATGCAACATTAAGTAACCAAGGTTCGGAACCACCCTCTTGGTGTAGCTCAATGGGAACATAAGAACAATTTGAAGTACATTGTACCACTTTGTGTCTACCGACTGTTTATTTACAAGAATACCATGAATAATGGTAGCGCGTTTCTGCAGTAAAATGCGTCACTTGTGTTCCAGTTTTTTGAGGCATTCTATCAAGATTGTAATTTTCATCAAATATTCCGAGGCATTCTCTCAAGTTTTTAATTTTCATCAAATATTGTTCAGCACTGTAGATGGAGGAGGTTAAACAACTGTAAATGATACCTAAATGAGTATGTAGGTGCAGTCTGTCATTGGAGCATAATTCATGCACTTTCTTTCCGAAGGTTTGTCAGTGTATTTTTAAACCCTTCTTTGTACCACGAGTTTTTTTCATATGTTCATGTGCATTCAGGCAAACTTGCTTTCCAGAAGCTTTGTTAGACTCTGGGGAATATTATATTTATAAACTGAATCAACATTTTTCTGTTGACATTAACTGGATCTCCACTTCAATTGAGAAAACATTAATTATGCAGGAGTTTCTGGAATTTACTCAACGCTTTCTTGTTTGATGACCATTGTTTGAACCTATTGATACAGATATTGATGTAAAGATACATAAATAAAGGATCTGTATAGAATTTGTATTTTGTTTTCGATGGACTTGCTGAGGGAAGAGATCCTTCCTTTGAAAGTTGTACGTCAGATATTTATGTAAAGATACATAAATAAAGAATCTGTATAGAATTTGTATTTTGTTTTCGACTTTGTATTTTGTTTTCGATGGACTTGCTGAGGGAAGTTGTAGGTCATGCATATTGGCAGATTTTCGTTATTGAAAGTTGTAGGTTATGCATATTGGCAGATTTTCGTTATTGTTTCGCTGGGAAGCAATTGGATAAGGTCATTGTTGTTAGAATATGCTTAGCAGTGCATTTAGTGAAATTTTAAAAGCATTCAACCGAAAGCTTTGATACCATCTACAAGTTGAGTTGTGCTACTGTCATGAGTAATTTTTTTTAGTTGTTGTTGTGAAGATAGACAAGATAGATGCTTATAGGAATTGGAAAACTTGATTTAAAGATCATTGTTTCAATGCAAGGAAAGGATTGCAAATAAGTGAATTCACATAATGAATAGAACAACACAATAAAATGATAAAATCATCAATGTTTGCTTTAGACCAACACTAAAATAATAAAATCATCAATGTTTGCTTTGGTGTTATGGTGTTATGTGACACATTTTGCCATTGCAGTAAATGGCTTTTATAAAATGTTTGACCCCAAATGATGCACAGTTATATGGTTCATATTTCTTGCAGCTTATATTTTAATAGTGCCTTCCCCAGCTTTCGTTCCTTTCTTTTCCTATCAAAATGAATTAAATCATCACGTGGGAGCCATCCGATGGGTAGATCTGGCAAATGTTGAGACACTACATGGCGTTCATTGGATGGCTACATCCAACAATTAGCAAAACACCATGTACTTGCCATGCCATGGCTAGACCAATTGGTTTGTAGGGTGCTGTATGATGACCAACCGACAAATAGGTCCAATGGTTGCAATGGTGCTATTTGTCATATGTCTGACGTCTAGATAGGGTGATTGTGGAGGCACCAGATTTTCGTTATTGAAAGTTGTAGGTTATGCATATTGGCAGATTTTCGTTATTGTTTCGCTGGGAAGCAATTGGATAAGGTCATTGTTGTTAGAATATGCTTAGCAGTGCATTTAGTGAAATTTTAAAAGCATTCAACCGAAAGCTTTGATACCATCTACAAGTTGAGTTGTGCTACTGTCATGAGTAATTTTTTTTAGTTGTTGTTGTGACGATAGACAAGATAGATGCTTATAGGAATTGGAAAACTTGATTTAAAGATCATTGTTTCAATGCAAGGAAAGGATTGCAAATAAGTGAATTCACATAATGAATAGAACAACACAATAAAATGATAAAATCATCAATGTTTGCTTTAGACCAACACTAAAATAATAAAATCATCAATGTTTGCTTTGGTGTTATGGTGTTATGTGACACATTTTTCCATTGCAATAAATGGCTTTTATAAAATGTTTGACCCCAAATGATGCACAGTTATATGCACAAAGAGTTATAAATGCAAATCCTCATGGATGCGCAACATTCCACGGGTTTCTGGTTGATTAAATTTGAAATGCTTTTCCAGTAATTCCTGGTTGATTAAATTTGAAATGCTTTTCCTGCAATTCCTTTTCTCTAGACTGATATTTTGTCAACCATACAAAACTATCATGTAGTTTGTTGTAATTTATATTTGAATTTTCGTTGCTTACTATGTCCCAGTTTTTTTTGTTGATGATTGTTTTAGGGGGTTGTAGAGTATGAATCATGTGATTGTATTTAATTTGAAGTGTTGTTCCTGCAACTCTTTTTATTTAGTTTGATATGCTCCTTTTATTTAGTTTGATATGCTCCTTTTATTTAGACTGATGTAGTTCGTTGTAATATATATCATAATTTGTCTAGCAGTTTGTGAAATCAAACTCATCTATAAGACTGATTGTGCTTGTTCTAATTCGTTGTAATATATATTGTCTAGCAGTTTGTGAAATCAAACTCATCTATAAGACTGATTGTGCTTGTTCTAGTTGCTGGCCAAGTCCCAATTTTTTTGTCGATGCTTGTTTGAGGGGTTCTTGGCGTGTGTATCATATTGATTACTTTAATATGCACTGTTTATGGTTATTTCTCTTTATTGCCTTTTGATATGGACCCTTCCAATGCTGAGTAGAATTAGTGGACAATGTTCATGGATGATTTATATTGATATGCAATTTAAAAGGTTATTTTTTGAATTTTACACTATATCAAGCAGAAGATTATGGATGATTTATATTGATACGCAATTTAAAAGGTTATTTTTTGAATTTTACACTATATCAAGCAGAAGATTTTTAACGTTGGCAGTCTAATATATGACTTGTTTTAAAACTATGGCAGGGCTCATGGATGATTTCTATTAATATGCAATTAAGAGATTATATTTGACTTTGTAGCTAAATGCCTAAACAAATATAACAGCTAAATACCTTGACCATATAATTCATTATAGTTCTCGTAATGTTTCAGGTGCTGCCTCTAAGTTATTTTTGTGCTTGTAAGTTGGACAAAGACTGAGACAATTGATTCACTGATACATGAATTGGGGTATATGGATCTTATTGCCGATTCTCTTCACAAAATAGTTCGCATCACACATTACTAGAGCACTCTCTTCACCATGCATTACAATCACGGTTAGATTTCTAAAGACAACAAAAGGAATTGATCCCTTTATTGGATTGAGACCATATCGTTAATGTGGGGGCTTCTTTTGAAATAGTTTATTTCTTAAACATTAATGCCTTTCGGCTATGAACACAAAGATCATTAAAATGGTCTAGTGGGTTTCATTATTTTAAATTCCAAATCTTTTGTTAAGCTCATTTCCATTTCTTTGTAATACAAAAGGTATTGGTCACTAATAACACCAGAAACAAAAATTGTTAAGAATAACAGAATCAACAGATAAGAATAACAGAATCGAATAACAGAATCAATGGGCTAATTGATTCCATTTTACTGAGTTCAAAAATTAATTATGATTCTATTGTTTTTAAAATTGTAGAGTTGTATAAATAGGTTGTCTATTTTTTCTTCAAGATCTATAGAAGAATGAGACGTTCCACTTAGAAAGATGACCAAGGTTTTTGGCATTGTTACAGAACTAAGAAAGATGATCAAGGTTTTTGGCATTGTTACAAATCTTAGCCAAATGGTCAAGTACTACCAAATCAAACTTTGACTTGGACTTGGCAGCACCAAGTCTAATGACCGAGTTCTAGTCAATCTCAAACTCTTGCATTTGAGTTCTTTTTGACTTTTCACAAGTTTTATGAGGTTGACGTGCATTTTTCTGAGTGATTTTATGGATTCCTTTAACGAGTTTGAATTGAAATCCCCTACTCTCCAACATCGCTGAGTTAGTTTTGTAACTATGGTTTCTACCTATTTCCATTTCCATCTACCTTAGAAAAATACTGCGTCTACTCATAATTATTAGATATTCCATCAAAGGTTTCTAATATTTTGAGTTTTTCATTTAATCATGCCTTTTTTTAACTCCTTTAAAGGGTGTTATTAGATTTTCGACTTTTTTTTTTTCATTTCACTATCATTGCCTTTTTACTTCGTTTCAACAATGTAATTTTGATTGTTGTTTAATTACTACCTTCCTATACTGTGCTCATGAGCAAGTCCTTTTCATCTTTATGGAGTTGTCTACCGAGGCCGCGTTTTGGCCCGGACGGCAGAAATCTACCGGAATCCGGTTAACTAAATTTTAAAAAATCAGGTAGTTGCAGTGTTTGGAATCCATTTTTGATAGTGGAAATGGATTCAGCACTATCAAAAACCTCTGAGGCACTCAAAATACTAATGTTTAAGAACTGTAAACAAGATTCTGGGCAAATCTTTGCCGGATTTTCTGAAAATCGTTACCGGATTCTGGGTCAAAACGCAGCCTCGATAGACTACGCGCTTTTCATCTCATTAGAATAAGAGTAAATTCTTCTAGTTCCATTAAATAAGTCAATTCTTAATATATAAGTTATCACTTTATATGCCATTAAAAATCACCAAATACGAGAAATTGTGGAGTTAGATATAATAATATATATGCAATTATAAATCCAAACAATATTATGCACCATCACATATAAACAATAATATGCACCATCACATATAAATTAATGTAAGAAGTAAATTTAATAAGTTATATATTTATTTGTTTCAACTATATCACATCCATAAATTAATGTAAGAAGTAAATTTAATAAGTTATATGTTTATTTGTTTCAACTATATCACATCCAGTTCATGACCAAGACTATTTATTCACCACCAGCAAGGACATGAAATCTAATTCTATAAGCACAAGCAGTAGCAGTAGACCCAGAAGTAGTAGTTCCAATTCCAAAACCAACAACAACAATAGTTTTAGTAGTTTATTATGTAGCATAGAGAGTAGCTTACCCACACCAGCGCGAGTAAAGCAACACAAGCAGCACACCTTACAGGAGCATATCTTCTAGCATACTGTCTATTTAGAGATCCATACCCATAGAAAGTAGTAAAACCAACAACACCAGTAGCAGAGACGGTATCATCATAGGTCGCTTAGTTAGTAGGTTCAATACACTCCTTGATTCAATAGTGACAATAAAAATCATGAAATCAATTTGCTCTCGATTTTTGTAGTGTTGATCTACAAAAACAAATCCTTGATGATTCAAATATTTAAATTTTCTTTGCAATATCTGTCTTTATTTATGTTCTTTCAATTGCTAGTGTATTCCTCTTGTTGAATCACTTGATTGATGTAACTCTTTGAACCAATTATCTCCCCTTCCACTACTTGGAGATTACTCTTACACCTATCTTTCATTCATTACAAACACATGGACACATATTCATTCGTTTACATGTATCAAGAGGACAATTAGGAGAAAGCATTGTTCGATAAAACAAATGTTGTTATATCAATAAAACAAGACATACAATAACAATACATCTAGCCTTTCTTGGTATGAATTCAATGCATTTTATTCCTAACCGAGCTTTATTTAAAAGTCGAATTGCATTTGAATGAAATTATTTTGCTGATCGAATAGGATTTAAATGAAATTGTTATCCTTGATTTTTTGATCACTTAAAATGCAAGTAAAAATAATTTATTAAAATGAATTAAATTTAATAATAATACATATAACTAATACCTCAAAGCATGCTTTATTTATATGATTTCAACACGCACACACACACACATACACACACACATATATATATTGCAAGGGTGTTTGACAATTTATGAACTTTTCACCTTGGTGTAAAGAAACCTATTCAAATTAGAGATGTGAGGTTGGTGATTTGATTAAATATTTCTATAGCTATGCCAAAAAGATGCAATGCTTCTCAAACATTGAACAACCACTTCCAATACGTTCTCATCGCGTCTTAAGTTCTGCTTAATATTATCTAATTATTTTACTCCATTTGTGGCTTTGACTACTGCAAACTCTTACAATCCCTTCTATCATAGTTATACTTCATAGGCACTCACAAATTTTGTTTATGAGAAACTTATTCATATTAGAGATGGGAGGTTGGCGATTTGATTAAAGATTTCTGTAGCTATGTTAGAAAAATCCAATGCTTCTCGGACATCGAATGACCACTCTTTTGATATGTTCTCACTACATCTTAAGTTCTGCATAATACTATGCTACTCCATTTATGACTTCAATTGTTGCATAATGAAGAAAACTTTCACAAGCCCTTCTTTTATAGTTATGCTTCATATTTCTACTCCTTGTCTACACATAAATCTCAACCCCCCTTGTTTTATATTTTATATGGTTCATATTTCTTGCAGCTTATATTTTAATAGTGCCTTCCCCAGCTTTCGTTCCTTTCTTTTCCTATCAAAATGAATTAAATCATCACGTGGGAGCCATCCGATGGGTAGATCTGGCAAATCTTGAGACACTACATGGCGTTCATTGGATGGCTACATCCAACAATTAGCAAAACACCATGTACTTGCCATGCCATGGCTAGACCAATTGGTTTGTAGGGCGCTGTATGATGACCAACCGACAAATAGGTCCAATGGTTGCAATGGTGCTATTTGTCATATGTCTGACGTCTAGATAGGGTGATTGTGGAGGCACCAAATCCTACTGCTCATTGTGACGTGTTAGCCATCAAATGGGTAGAGCATCTACTCTATAGGGTGCTACGTTGCAACCATCTGATGGCCAGATCAATTATCCCACTAGACTGCATGGAATCTAGCGAGTGGCCAGAATATGTGGTTGCAGTGGCACCATGTGGCATCCATTTGATGGCTAGTTGGATCACCGTTGAGGCACCATTTCCTAGCTATACTACTTATATTTCATCAGTGGTTTAGTACATGACAACCTGTAGCTTCTTTGGAGGACTAGCCCCTTACAAAAATGTTTGATCTTGACTGAAGTAGAGGCAACAAAAGAAACAATTTTAGACTATAAGTAGATATTTGACTAGAAGACTAGTAGGAAACAAAATAAGAAATTTATCATATATGTTGACATTTGACTATTGAGAGGTTGCCATGACAATGAGTTATTTCTGCAACATTTGGTAGACTGATCATTCATATCCAATTCCAGGATCACATTTGGATCAAGAATCATCTAGTCCCATGTACTCATTGATTTCCATCTCTTTTTGACCTCCGTTGACCAAGATTCGATGCCCTTCTCAATTAATTGATAATGAAAATCTACCACGATAATGAAAATCTACCATGTCTCACAAATGAAGCCTATATCTCGCTTTGGTTGAGTAGGAATACTTAACAAACTGAGAAACTGAATATGTTGTTAAGGCTCTTATTTAATAATTTGGGGAGGCGGTAGTTGAAAGACTTGATGTTGTACTCAATGACCAAGGGAAATAGCTTGGGAATTAGATAAGGGTAGTGGCAGAGTGATTATCTCCAATGGAACATGAGATAGAAAGGTACTTGCAGATGATCCAGTTTCTACAAAAATAACTAGCAACACAAAGGTAGTGTTATATGAGAATTGGATAGGGGGAGTGAAAGTGGCTATCCCATGGGTTTATCTGCTAGCCTTATCACATAGGAAAACACAACTCTTCTTCTCTACCCCAATCAACAAAATTATAGATAAATAAACTTGGTACAAATTATCTTCAAAATTTAAATTATAAGGAAACCAAAATCTTCTAGTACAAATTACAATAAAATAAAAAAATTTCATAAAACAAATCCGTCTTTTAAAATTTAGATCAAGTGTGAAGCAAATTTTTTGATGTGACTTGTTCTTTATATCATTTTTTCCTTAGCTATTTTAAAGTTTGTTCTAACGAGCAATACATATATTTTCCTTTTCCAAAAACTTTAAAGAGATGAAATGTGAAACAAAAATTTCAATATGACTTATTCTTTATATATTTTTGCCTTTAACTATTTTAAAGTTTGTTCTACTGAACAATAAATCTATCTTAAACTACTTCAAATCTGTAATCCATCTTAACCTTAAAAAGAGCCTCCCTCAATTTCAATGCTTTTTATTCTTTGAATGCTTAAATTACAAAAAAAAAGTATTAACATAATTAAAATATGCTATAACATAAAGATGAAGCCAAATTATAATAGATGAACGAAACTCCAATCTAGAAAAGAAATGGGCTTCTTCATACATTAACCCACTTAGGGTGAGGCATTTATGCCAAAAAAAACTTGCAAAGACCCACTTAGGGTGAGGCATTTATGCCAAAAAAACTTGCAAATTCTAGTCTAATAAGGGATCCACTTGGGATTGCCTAAATAAATCATATATATTATTTCTTCCATAACATATAACAGAGTTGAGAGTTAAGAAGTATTGTAACATAAGAGTGTATCCAATAATACATTGAAGAGACGAAACTCTATAGGCTTCTTCATAGTGAATGTATTGACCCACTCACGGTCAGACATTTATGCCAAAGAATTGCAAATTCCAAATTCCAGTGAGAGATCCACTTAAATTCCTTAAATAAATCATATATATTATTTCTTCCTAACCTAATAAATCATAGTCACTAAAAAGAACATGGTCATCTTAAAAAATTCTCATCAATATTCCTTTACATTTACATAAAAGAAGTTGAGATCATGACAAATCAACTTATTTTGCCACAAATTCCCACCAATGGCATACATTCCGATGCGAACTTCACAGGCCAAGACAAAAACACTACGACTATTAAGTCAGGATATTTGTTTATTCATCTCCAACTTCATGAAACCTGAAATTTCATTATGTCATTGAGTTGTTTATTCACCCATACATAGAAGCAAATCGAAGGCTCAACCATTCTCATTCTTCAAAGAGTAGGTCATGATTTGTTGAATCATTCTTGCTCTCTTTTCAATATCGCACTTCCATTTAGGGAAACATTGAGGTGAAAGAAATTTAACGTTATCAGTGACACTTACTGTTTAGAAGACATTCATTGAAGGGGGATCTCCAAAGATATTCTTGCTCTGATAATCCAAAATGTCGTCTTCTACATGTCTTTAGCTTTAAAATCACTTGTCTTCACAAACCAATTCAATCATGTCTTCATACAGGCTAGACAATGCGAAAATTTGGTTGAGTTGTTTTGTCAAACAATTGACCCCATATTGGACTGGACAATTAAAATCTGAGAGGTTAACCTCAGAGCTTACAGCTGGGACAAATACTCCTTTTCAGTTTGAATTTTACATATTGAAATTTTTTATCACTGGAGAAGACACCACAGAGGCCATACTAATATGGTGCAGCAAGAACAAGGGAGGCTGCAAAGGCAACAAACCCTGTCTGCAGTTCCTAAGTTTTTGACATTAGATCACCTTAACGACGTTGCATATAAGAGCTTAACAGAGACCTTGACAGTGTAAGTACGCAGTGAATCGTTGAAAAAACAAGAGGGAAAAACAAAATCTAAAAGCCTTGCATCACCCGGGCATTACAGGTTATATTTATCCAGGCAGACCAGTTGCAAACATGTGCTTCGAAGTGTATGGATATAGCAGCATAACCCAAGCCCTGATATTCTTGCAAGACTTAAAACTGGGTCATTATATTCAATCCAGTCATACAAGCTAGACAATGGGAAAATCTGGTTGAGGTATTTTGTCAAACAATTGACCTTATATTGGACAATTAAAACCTCTTCACAGAATGAGAGGGAAACCTCAGAGGTTACAGCTGGGACAAATACTCCTTTCAGTTTGCATTGACACGTTATCTTAATCTGAACCTGTGACCGTTATGATCGCCAAACAGTTCCCGGTGGGAATGAGGAATTCACGAGAATCGGGATCTCCTGGGCATGATGGACTATCGGCAGACTGGCATTGACCAAGAATGAGGGTCTCTCAGCTGACAGGTATTGACTGTGCGGTAATGGCTCCTGGGTACCATCAACTGGGTGTGTCGGCTAGTGGGTATCGGGACCTCCTTCCAGCGAGAAGCCCAAATGTCATGGTGGATCGCAGTAATTGCTTGGCAGGCTGTCAGGGTATTCATCCTACCAAGCATTTCAAGCAACATCAAACTTATTTATCTCAAGCGAGCTGTATTTATTTACGGATATCGGTATCACTGATTGCAGATGCAAAGCCTTCGCGCACAGACTGGAGAGGCATCCAATCTGCAACTTCTTCGAACACTGCCTATATATCAAAGCCGAATTCTTCCAAAGAATTTGGGCGGGAAGAAACTTGTAACCCTCTGGATGCATCGTTTCTATTGGAATTCCTGAAGGAAATTGGCGAAGTATGGAACGGAGGGCATCCACTGAATCGCTTCCTACTATGTCCATTTCAATTGCATAGCTTCGAGTAACAGGAGCCGACAAAATATTACTCTCGTTGGGCGTTATAATCCGTCTTTCTATCCTCTGAATCTGAGTAACCCCTGATAATTGATCTGTTTCCTCTGAATCTGAGTTACCCCTGATAATTGATCCGTTTCTGTGGACTTCCACAGGCGTGGAGGACGAAACCCCGTGATAATTGATCCGTTTCTATGGACTTCGTGAGGCGTGGAGTACGAAACCGTCGGGATGTAAACCTATCAGAAGATAAGTTATGGCGGACAATTGATTGGTGATAAGTTATGGGTGAAGAAGTTATCGACAGTGAAGTTACATGGATAACTTATCAGTGGATAAGTCAATAGAAGATAAGTTATCGCTAGATAAGTTATCAACCGATAAGTTATCTACTGATAACTTATGAATCGATAAGTTATCTGTTATAGCTTATCAACGATAAGTTATCTATTGATAACTTATCGTTGATAAGCTATAACAGATAACTTATCGATTGATAACTTATAACAGATAACTTATCGATTCATAAGTTATCAAACAGATAACTTATTGGTTGATAACTTATCAATTCATAAGTTATCAACAATAACTTATCAACCGATAAGATAAATAGCTTATCAACCGATAAGTTATCTATTGATAGCTTATAAGTTGATAACTTATTTGCTTATCAGCTGATAGCTTATCAACCGATAAGTTATCGTTAAAAGTTATCTAACGATAACTTATCGGTTGATAAGCTATCAGTTGATAAGCAGATAAGTTATCAACTTATAAGTTATCAGTTGATAAGCAGATAAGTTATCAAGTTATAAGCTATCGATCGATAAGTTATTGATGATAACTTATGACAGCTTATCTATCATAACTTATCTTCTGATAAGTTTTACCGAAATGGAACTGCACTTATCCACCAGAGAACTTATCTGACAATAACTTATTTGCCGAAAAGCAACCTCACTGATCCTCCGGAAAACTTATTCGCCTGAAAACTTATCCGCGGAAATAGAATTTCAGTTTTCCCATATAACTTACTGGCCCGATATGTTCTCCGCATGAACAGATCGATCGTTGCAGTTACATCTTCGTTTTTTCGTTACATCGTTGCAGTAAAATTTTCCCATTCTCTAATTCAATTTTCCCCATTGTTTGTCTTGTTTGTCTTTTTGTTTATTAATTTTCCTGGATTACTGCAATACAAGGGAAAAACCAGAGTTGCAAATTTTCTGTGTGGCCTGCGACTGTGGGTTCAGCGGGGGTCTCGTATTCTTGAAAGACAGATCCGTTCTGGCCGGGATCCGTTTGGGGGAGGACTGATTCTGTCTCCAATTCACAGGAGTTGGGAAGCTGCGATACCTGTGAGAGAAAATCTACAGCAACAGCAGTGAAAATATAGCGGCAATCACAAAACAGGACTTCGAATTTGGACCAGCGAATCTGGACCTGTTTTCCATTTATATTCTTCAGCTCAAGAGCCGGAACCAGAAAAACGAGTCGCCATATGTTTTTTTTCCAAAATATCACATATGGTATAGCTTTATCACTTAATGGAATGTGTTTTGCGTTTAGAACCCTATATAATATAAAAGTTTAGTTTATTAATATCTATGATAAGGTTATTTAATGTTAAATAGCTGGTCAGGTGAATTTAATTAACCATTTAAAAATAATTAAAATAAAATAATATATATATATATTTTTTTTTTCAATTAAAAGAAAGGAAGAATAGATTGATATTTGATCTCGACTTTTGTAATCCATATATAATGAATGTATATAAACATAGTGTATTAAAGTTTTTGAAATATTGTATAAAAAAGAGAGAAAGGTAATTAAATCTGCATTAGATATAAATTATATATATTTAATATAATATATTCTATATTGAGTATAATATAGTGAATGTGTATAAACCTAGTGTATTAATTTTTTTGAAATATTATATAAAAAAGAGAGTAAAAAGTAATTAAATCTGCATCAGATATAAATTATATATATTTAATATAATATAGTGAATGCATATATGAACAGAGTGCATTAAAGTTTTTGAAATTTTGTATTAAATCAAGTTAATTAAATTTATATTTGATCCATATAAGTTATGTATATTTAATATAATGTAATGATGGTATATAAACATAGCGCATCCAAGTTTTTGAAATTTTGTATTAAATCAAAGTTATTAAACACACATATAAGATTAATACGAAGTCATGTATCTTATTTCAAGATAGAACAATACAATATAAAAACACATATAAGATTAATACAAGGTCATGTATCTTATGCCAAGATAGAACAATAACAATATAATGTAGTGAATATATAACATTAAAGTTTCAAAATTTTGTGTTAAATAAAAATAACATCTTATCAATTCTATTTGTATTTTTTATATAATTTTTAAAAATTTATATATTGCTTTTTTTTTTTAAAGTATTACTAATTCATAAACATATTTTTAAAAATTTATATATTAAATTTTTTCTTCAAAGTATTGGTAATTCATAAATATAGTCACATCACAATAAATTAATCAATTAATTCTACTAATCAATTCATGTTAGTAGAAGACACATCAACCTCATGTCTATATCCACTAGGATATTAAGACTTATATGTTGATGTGAGTCATACCTCTCATCCTTGGATGTGGGATAATTATTTATTTACCAATGTGGGATAACTTTTAAAATAAAAAGATATTTACAAAGTAGAAACAAAATTCTAAGAGATGGATGGCAATTGATTTATTTTGTTTTTAAGGTCATTTCATGCCTAAGACCATCCTAGAAAAGAAGTATTGCTTTAGGTAATTTATCTCATTCTCATGGACAACCCATTATTCAACAATATGTTTCGGGACAAGTAACAATATAGTTAAATTCTAATTTGCAAACAATTTAGATTGGAGGAATTAACTTATAAGGACATTTTAGCGGTAAGTCCTAGCTGAAAAAAATCGGGGCTTAAAACTTTCAAAGTCATTTTGACATTTCAAATGAGATTTTTGTGCTTGCAAACTTTGGAAATTATACTCACACCCTTGAGATTGACCTACACTTCAAGACCTTTTCAATGATGGGATAATCGCCTCAATCGAAGGCTCATATGTGCAAGTTATGCCTCCCAGAAGTTGACCTACCTTTTTGACCATCATGATACAAGTGGAGACCATATCAATCCCCATTACTAACAAATGTGGGACTAACAACATGTAGAAATTATACAATATGCATGTATATCTTGGATTCACCCGATCTAACAATATGCTAAAGTTAAATACTTAATTGCTTCTACAAATATTTGCGGAATTAAAAACACAATCACCAATTACATAAGCATGAAGAAAGATCAATCACACACAACATAGATAATTTCCCGGGGAAAGCTTACAGCTAAAAAACCCACTATCTTCTATTGTATATTATATCACGGATCATTAAACAATTACATACAAAACTCTAATCACAAGATCTCTCAGTACATCAGCTAATTGTCTCACACTGTCATACAAAAATTGGCAAATCCCTTGCTCAACTTACTATCTCCAGACAACCTACCTTCACTGCACAATCCCTGAATTGATGCCTTCTTGCCTGCCTTGAATGCGTAATTATCATGGGCTCATCCAATGTGTGTGTGTTTGCATGTGTGCAGGCAGATAATGCCACAACTGATAGTTTACTTCCCTTTCACCTCCCTTTCACCTAGAACTCAACTAGGTCTCCATTGGATCTAACATGCATGCAACTAATAATAGTAAATCTTCAGTTGCATGTGAGATCACTACTTGTGAATTAATCAATAATTAATTCACTTGATCTCTCACTAGTTTATCTTCAGTTACAACTAGCATAACTGAGTTTAACTCACTTAATTGAGTTAAACTATTTACAACTTTCACAACTCATGCACCATTGCACTTCCAACTCTGTTACAACTAGAATCATTCAGTTACAACTAAAGTCAACCTGCATGTCCCACCAACCAACCTTTTAACTCGAAATTCACTTAGCTAACTGATTTTCCACTTCAGTTAACTATTTTCAAGTTCTCATTGAGAATAGATTATAGTTTAATGTCCATCTAAATTAAGGGATAATAAAAATAGCCATGCATCTAAAAATAGACATACACCTAAAAATAGCCTGTGGGCCCCACCCTAGTGTAGGTTCTTAATTTTCACTAGGATAAAAAAAAATTCTTGTTGAATCTCAACACTCCCTCTCAACAACAAAGGGATTATCCTTCACCCTAATCCTGTCTCTATGGTATTCGAATTTTCTCCTAGTGAGTGCCTTCGTCAGAATATCTGCATCCTGATCTTCCATGGGAATGTACTGAAGCAACATAATTTTCCTCTTCACACAATCTCTGAGATGATGGTACCGAATATCTATATGCTTGGACCTATCATGAAACATAGGATTAATCGAGAGTTTAATGCAACTCTGATTATCACAATGAATCACTGCCGGATCCATCTGAGAACCAAACAAACCAACCAAGATCTTTCTCATCCAGATAGCCTCAAATGCAACTTGAATCGCTGCCATGTATTCCGCTTCCGCTGAACAGAGTGCCACGGATCTCTTCTTCCTGCTATACCAAGAAACAATTGTAGACCCCATACTAAAGATGCCCCCTGATGTGCTCTTTTTGTCCGATGGACTGCCAACCCAATCTGCATCCGTGAATCCATGCAACTTCACTCCATCCGTTCTTCTGTACCATAAACCATACTCTGATGTGCCCCTCAAGTATCTCAGGACATGCTTCCACGCCTTCCAAAATATCTTGGTAGACTTAACCATAGCTTGAATCAGCTGGTTAATCGCATAACAAATGTCCGGTCTCGTGTTAACTAGATACATTAGCGAACCCACTAACTGTCGATAGACAATAGCATCCACTACCTCTCCAAAAGTAGAATCCTCTTTCCTCCAGTTTCCTAGAAGAGGCGTATCCATGGGTTTGCAACTCTCCATGTTAAACTTACCCAGTATATCCTTTGCATATTTTCCTTGAGAGACAAAAAGTTCACCATCTCGCTGCCATATTCCCAATCCAAGGAAATAATGAAGGAGGCCCATATCCTTCATTTCAAACTCCCTTACAAGATCCTCCTTGCATGAGTGTATTAGCTGCTCATCACCAGTCAATATTAAATCATCAACATAAAGAGAAATGATTGACATCTTACCCTCCACCACAATTTTGTACAGGTTTGCATCTGCTTCACTTTTGGTGAAGCCCGATCCAGTGAAATAGCTGTCTATCTGAGTGTTCCAAGCGCGGGGTGCTTGCTTCAGCCCATACAACGCTCTTTTGAGCCTACACACATGCAACTCGTTGTTGAAGATCTCGAAACATTCAGGCTACTCTATGTACACCTCTTCCTCAATGATCCCATTCAGAAACACAATTTTCACATCCATCTGATGAATGCGCGAACCATCTGCGCTGAGAGTGCAAGGATGGTCCTTATGGAAGAGTACCTTGCGACAGGCGCAAAATTCTCATCATAATCTATCCCCTCGATCTGTGAGAAACCCCGAGCCATAAATCTGGCCTTGTATTTCTCCACACTCCCATCAACAACTTACTTTACCTTGTAGATTCATCTCGAACCTACCATTGATTTTGTCAACCGGTCTTGGGAGAATTTTCCATGCACTGTTTTTGAGAATGGAGTCATACTCCTCCGCCATTGCATCAAACCAAGTAGGCTGCTGCACTGCTTCCTGAAAGGAAGATGGTTCAGTCACAATACATTTTCTCATAAGAGCCATGTAACCAGTAAATTGGTCAGGATACTGTCTCTGTCTACGCTGTGATGTAGGGGCTCCTACATTCTCTACATCATCAATTCTCATCCTATCAGCTTCCATGGTGCGCTTTTTGCCATTTTTGATGGATGGCTATGCGTGAGTGGCTTCCTCCACTCCATGAACCTCCTCATGTGGTTGATCCACATCTTGAGACTCATCTTTGGGAACCAGCAGTTCCTCCTCCGCATGCAAGTCTAGCTCCCTCTCAAGCGACAACCACATGGCTTTCCCCTCATCAAATTTTATATACCATCACACAACATTCATTCTGCTGTTTTGAAAATACACACGATAATTATGGGGTTTTTGTGTAGGTAAATCCTCTCTGTGGATAGAGGCAATCCCTCTAGCCCTAGGGTGGGTCTAGCAGCAAGAGGACATGCTAATGCGTCGATTCCTAGTTAATGAATGAAACTGAATAAGGATAGATGTCCTACCTTTGTTCCAATGCAGTTGTCGTAGCTGTGGAAACAATCTCCTAATCTTCATCCCGACACGTCGCGGTCCTTCAGCGGTGGTACTTAGGTGCTTGCACAAGGATCAGAGAACGATAGCAGCATACGAAACAATATTTGCATTCATAACTATTTAATTGGTCAAGGAAAATTAAATGTATTTCACAAGATTAATAATATCAAACGCAAGACGGGAACCAAAACACCAGTCATGTATTAATTAAGAAGAGAGAAAGAGTTTACAACCATAAGAGCCTTGACGTTGCAGCCTCCTTCAGCGGGTCCAGTCAAAACGCGTCTCGAGCATTTGTCGGGGAACTGGACTTGGCAAGGCAATAAGCCTAGACTCTCTCTCAAAAGTGGGTCTCTCTCTGCTCTATCTCACACCAGCTATATCATGCTGTTCAACTATTCAACCATTTCAACTATTGTACAAAATGTTCAGCTATTCAACTATTGTACAAAGTGTTCAGCTAGCTGTATCTCTGAGAGAGAGATGTATTTATAGGAGAGGAGGAGGAGGTTGGGATCCCTCAAATGGTGGAAGGGAGGCCTTATCCTTTGGGAAGTTTCCCAAATGTAGGAAAAAAGAAGCCAAAGGAAGATGTTCGACGTTATTCAGTCAAACAACCCATGCTGACTCCGCTCACGAAGTAGTTGGCAATGGAAACTTCACTTCTATATTTAAAAAACTTTCCAAAAACATCTTGGCGTGGGAAGTCCACTGAGACAGAGCGCCAATGGGCATGAGGCCCCGTGCTAATTTCTCTATAGGCGTGAGGCCATAACTGCCTGTTAGCGCCGACCCAAAATCATATGTTTTTGATGGTATGTTCCAGGAATATTCAACAGAGGAAATGTTCTTCTCATGGCAAGGGATGCAATGACACTTTTTGCAAGGCATTCCACTACATATAAGTCACAGAAATGGTCCTCCAATGTGCGGGATGGGGATTGTAGAGACGGTGACAAAATGCTGTGTAACAAATGCCTCATAAAGCATGAGGTCCGAGAGAGAGGGAGAAGTGAAATGCTTTACGAGAACACATTCAAACCAAACACCGCCGTCAGAAGACTTGAAAGTACAAATACAACTGATATCTCTGATACATGAAAATGTGGCATGGGTGCAACCATCCATAATAGAGTACATATAAAACTAAGATCTGAGGTATGGACGTAGCCATCCAGCAGTAAGGATCAATAAATAGAATCAGGTATGGTCACAGCCATCCAATCAAAAGAGTCGTGCATATAGTCAAGAGCCTAGATCTTACCAGACAAAACCCAGGGTCTTGCGCTCCATCTCGACCCGAACAAGTACAAATTCAAGCATGCGAATATGTGAGCTGAAGTCAAACATGCAAGAAATTCACCTGATTACCAGCCAATGATGAAAGCTGTTAACAGGCACGAGAGAAACCACCAATAATGAAAATGGCTCTCAAGGTACAACAAGTACAATCCACAGAATGTGAACAGTGATCTGGCGTCGAACACCTGCATAATCACTCGATCGAAGGCCAATGATGAGGATCTGTTGTCGAATGCGAAGAAATTTCCATTGAGGCATGCAAGCTCCAAGGTATCGAAAGGGAGTCTCTAGGTCAACATCCTGGATAACGAGCTGAAGTCGACAGGAAATGACCTGGTCGAAGGAGGGCCATAATGTTTCCGACATCATCGACACGAGACAGAGGAATATGATGATAGTGAATCAGGACCAAAAAGAGAATCAGAGGGAGGTTGAAAACTTCAAACTTAAACTTCTCTTGAACATATCAGCGACGCGACTACGGATTCGACAGTATTTGACATCAAGGGATCTGAGGTCATGATGACATGGAAAAGAGCGGATGAGTGGTCAAAACAGATTATCCAAACCAATGGAGGCAAAAATGACGAAATGAGATGTCCCCAACCCGACATGAATGCAAATGAGTGTCATGTTCAAGAGAAAAATACTGCCGACACAACTGAGAACTAGTTCCATTTCCCCCACCATTGCTGGCGAGTACCCCAATTATTTTTGGAAACAAGATTGAAGGGGATAGCATGTGCTTATCATGTAAGTTTATCCTTCGGAAAAATCCATCCTAGTACATTTTACGAGCCCTAGGAAGAAGGATCTCAGTTACGTCATTATGATGGTTTCCGATGTCATTTAGGTTTTAACGAGTCTGACAAAGGAAGAACTCGACATCCTTTCATGTTTAGAGAGTTTGAAAAGAAGCGGATAAGAAAACTTCAACAAGTCCCTTTTCGTAGATAGTCTCACATATCCGAAAAGGTAGAAAAATGTCTGAGATAACCTCTTAGTCGCGATAGGCTAAGGTATTCTTTTTTCATAAATAATATATCCTAGCCCGAAAAAGGGGTAAACGTATACTGGGTAGATATTGTTTCGCAGCCATTTAACAAGTTCAAAACGACAAGAGTCTTGACAATATTTTCAATTTTTGAGAGTCAGAAAAGAGCTGAAAGATGACTCCAAGAGTGACCGTTTCGTGTTTTTACCGAGTCTGAAAAAGTATAAAATATAACTCGTTACTTCATCGTCGTCACGTTGAGGACCTGTCGCTGCACAAGAGACGCACGTAAACCCATTTTTCGAAACAAAATAACAAAATAATCGAAAAATATGCTTCAAAACCTAATTAGGGTTATGAAAAGTTATAAAATGCCAAAAATGGTAAAAAATAAATTACTTTTCACTTTTACCTCTTGTGAGCAATTTGTTACCCTTTTTCACTGTGATTTTGTGGAGCTGACAGCGGGCAATCCAGAGGGCCAATCATGAATCCTTCTGTTCCAGGTAAGAACTCATTTTGATAGCATTTTCATTATCTGCAACCCATTTTTGTAGATCTATGGGGGAATTTTGTAAAAATTAGGGCACAGCGGTTGGCGCAAGTATCGGGCACGGACTCGTGCCAACCGGACTGCATTCCAAACAGGGGTGCGCCAATCGTGACAACCATTTTAAGCTTGTAAATTCAAGCAATGAGCCCAATTTAACCATTTCAAAATCATTGTATTTGGCTAATGAAAACCATATGGATGTTTTTGCAGGTGTGAAAGGACAAAATGGCGATTGAATGGAAAGAATGAGAACACAATGAAGAAGATGAGGAAGCCATGGGTAATGTGAGATGCATGGAATTTCTCAGGGACTGTGGGCTCAAGACATTCTTTATGGCACCATGTCTCAGAGCTCAACTAGATCTATTGCAGTACTTGATCAGTGTCTGAGACATTGATTAGGAAAAAATCATTATTCATGATCAGGAACTTGAGATTGAGGTCTCAGATATTTACTTCATAATCAGATTATCGCGGAGGGGGGAAATACCAATCCTGACCGGTACTCAGCCCACAATGGAAAATATGAGTATGGTTATTGACCGAGTGTGCCGAGGAGCACGGAAAGGATCCAAAAGCAGGAAGGTAGATATCCAAACTATTCCCGATCTAACACTTAGAGTAGTGCTACACACCATCACACGAGCTGCAGGAGTTCAGGCTCCACATGAGTCCACAAAAACACAATTACTTCTTGCAGTGGATTTCATGGCACCGACACTCTACAACTGGGTAGAGGCAGTAAAAATCAACATCAAACGCCAATTGAAAAAATGCAAGAATGGTAAGATGAATCAGTTCGGCTACGGATCCATATTGGTACCTTTCATCTTGGAGCGGTTACCAGTTTTCCAATGTCAGGAGGTAATAGTTATGACACCACTAGCCCACTAGCCACGGATGGTCCGTTGGGCAACTTTGATGCCGAGGTCAAGGGGCGGTCAAGAGATGTCCTGGAGACCAAATTTCTTTGAGTGGCTCCGCCGATAGCTGATTTTCGTGGAGGACTGGCCCTACTCTGGCACGAACTTCACCGGTGATGCAAATCTCCCACTCCTAGAAGGAGAGGATTGGGACGAAGTATTGGATAAAACTCATTTTTTATTTTGATGAGTATTATGATTTTTTTGTTATGCATGAATCCATGTGATTGTAGATGTTGGCCCAGAAAGACCTGTAGGCATGTCGGCAATAGTGCGGAGGATTCCTTGCTAATTTGATGTGGCCCCTCATGGTGAGGGAGGCAAGGAGGAGGAAATCATACACAAGTTGGAGGGAATCTCCCGTGGGATCCCGGACTATGCATGATTTGATGATGTTCCTCATGCGTACCAGAGACACACTGCAGGGGTGTCAAACCGTGTTCACCGCTTGTTGAGTCGAATTATACGGGCATTTACGTGCTATCATGAGCATCACGTCGACTAGACACTTAGGATTTTATTTTCGCATATTTTTTGAGAGACATGATATCTCAGGATGTTACCAGAACTTACATATTTTTTGAACTTATGATGCACATGGATGAAAACACTCGATATACACACACACACACACACACACACACACACACACACACACATCTATTTTCCTGTATGGATCTTGTCATGTGATGATGTTTTTTTACAAATTATGCAAATGTTTATCTAATACAATATTAGCTACGGTATCAGTTAACGCATTCATTCGTCTAGGAATATGTTGATATGTAATGTAATCAAAATGTCTTTCCAATAAATGAACACGCAAATACAGCCTTAAGATGTGAGGATTCCTAACAGAATAACGCCCATAAAGTTGAAGAACAACAAGCTGTGAGTCTAAGTTAACAATCAATGCAGGAATGTCGAGAGAAAATGGCCTCGGTTAATAGTTCAATAACAACACTATATTCAACGACATTATTTGTGGTTAGTCCTAGACATATAACTTCAAGGTCTATCAACTCACCAGCAGGATCATAAATCACCTAGGCTGCTGAAGACAGGTTCTAGGTACTGCGGGAAGCACCATCTTTGAAACCGACATAAGGGGTAATAGTCATTTGCACAATAAGTAACGATCCAATAAGCAGGAAAACGTTCGCAAAGCACACCAAGCCAAAAATGTACAAAAATGAAAATAACACCTATGTACAAAGAAACATGCATGAATGACTCATGCATAGTAATTTTTAAGATACAACCCATTTCTAGGCTGATCCAGAGGATGGCCTTCATAATCAATAAGCTCATAAGCCCCATTCCGCAATACGCGCTTAACAATGTAGGGCCCATGCCACATGGGTTGAAATTTGCCTGCCCCCAGCTTGTTGTGAGCTCGGTCGTATAGGAGGACGAGGTCTCCTTATATAAAGGAATGAGGGGAAACCGACTGGTCAAAATGAGCTTTGACCCGCTTTTTCTGTGCTTCAATGACAAGAGCAGCAAAGTGGCGAGTTTCATTAAGCCTCTCTAAATATAGAATACTCTCTTCTTCGAGCAAAGTATTCGACAACAATTCAACAGCTAGTTTGAGAGAAGGAATTTCACATTCAATCGGAAGGGTAGCTTCCAGACCATAAACAAGCTGGAATGGAGTGAATCCGATCACATCCCTCGCTGAGGTTTGGTAAGCCCAGAGAGATGAAAACAACATGAGATTCCAATTTGACTTGTGCATCCCAATCGTACATTGAAGCATAGTCACGAGAACTTTGTTCACGGCTTCAACCTTGCCATTGCCCTGAGGGTAGTACGACGTTGAGCTATCGTGACGCAGACCCAACTTGGAAGTCAACTCAGCCACCATGTAATGTCGAAAATGGGAACCATGATCGGTAACAATGGATTGAGGGACACCAAACCTAGAAATGACATGATTGAATAGAAACGTTGTTGCTGTCTTATCGTCAGTTGTAAGTGTAGGAATTACTTTGGCCCATTTGGTGAAGTAGTCTACGGCTATGATGATATAAGCATGCCCCCCGGTCGAGTGAGGGTTATACGTCATAAAATCGATGCCCCACTTCGCAAAGGGACTAACGGTAATGACAGGGTGAATATGGGAAGGTGACGCGCACATCTTGCGTTGATAGATCTAGCAATCATGGCACTTATGGATAGCAACAATGAAGTCTTTAAATATGGTGGGCCAGAAATACCTAGCTCGAAGAATCATATGTGCAGTAGCATATCCAGACATGTGACCACCGTAGGCACCACTGTGACAATCATTCAGGACCTTTTCGGCCTCCTCGAGAGTCAAACACCGGCGGAGAATGGAATCAACTTCGATACGGTAGAGTGTATCTCTGACTATGCGATAGGGTTGCGATTGATGGTAGATACGTTGGCGAGTATCCTTTGTCAACACAGATCGAAAGGTGGAAGTATGAAGATATAAGATGATATCACCGTACCAAGGATCGAGGGTGTTAATAATAAAAAGCGTGTCATCCAGAATGCATTCCTCGAAACCAGATGGAGCATAATCGGAAGGGAGAGAGTAGATCAAATAGGTGAATACTAATGACTTCTTCGACTTGGTGGTAGTGAACTCCAAATCGAACTCTTGGAGGATGATAATCCACTTCGAGTACTTTCCCCCTAGCAATTGACGAGTCAAGACGTAAGTCATAGGGTTGCAATCAGAAATCACAGTCACTGTGCACAACATAATATAGTGATGAAAATGTTGAACATCTTGAACAACATCCAACACCAACTTCTCGACATGGGAATAACGCGTCTCAGTATAGAGAAGGTTACGAGACAGATAGTAAATGACATGCTCGTCACCATAATCATTGTCTTGTACCAAAACCATGGAAATTGTGCTAAATTCGGTAGCCAAATAGAGGGAGTAATCGCGATGATAATTTGGAGGATGCAACAAAGGAGAATTGACCAACAATGTCTTGAGTGCATCAAAGGAATTTTTGATGATCTCATCCCAGAGGAACGAGACGCCTTGCTTCAATAATCGTTTAAATCCTTTGGCCACTTCGGCATAGTTAGGGATAAAATGACGTAGGAAGTTAGCTTTCCCCTGCAGACTCTGCAACGGATGTAAGGAGGAAGGAGAGGGGAGATTAAAAATAGCTTCAACTTTGAGTGGATCGAGACAAATCCTGTCTTTGGAAACGATAAACCCTAAGAGTCTACCGGAATCAACGCAGAAGATGCACTTATGCAGATTGAGCCGGATGTTATAGTGTCGACAGCAAAGAAAAAACTGACGGAGATGATCAAGATGGTATTTATGCTTAGTCAAATGAGTTAGAAGGTCATCCAGATAAGGCTGACCAATGCACTTGATATCGTGGAAATAATATGACATTTCTCGTTGAAATGTAGCCCCAAAATTGTTAAGACCGAAAGGGATATTTTTATAAGCGAAAGGACCCCAAGGACAGATAAAGGCAACCTTATGTTGATCGGCCGGAAGAATATTAATCTGGTTGTACCCAGAAAACCCACCCATAAGGGAAAAAATCTCACTCCCAGCACAACCATCAATGATTTGATCAATAAAAGGAGTGGGATAATTATCCTTAGGGCAAGCACAGTTAATGTCATGGTAATCAACACAGACAAGAATGGTACCCTGTTTCTTATCTACAAGAACAATATTGGACACCCATTCTGTCAAGGGAATTGGATAGATAAAACAATCTTTAATAAATTTTTCAGCTTCTCCCTTAATAGCGGCTACCTTTCTAGGGTGCACAGGACGAAGATGTCGGCGAGCAGGCTTCGCACGAGGATAGGTAGGAATCTCATGCACCACTATAATTGGATCGATGCCGGGCATCTCTTTGTAAGACCATGCAAAAACTTCGTGAAACTCGTGGAAGAGACTAGTATAGACTTGGATCTCATCGGGAGAACATGTCACCCCAATATGGATGTTCTCGATAACCCTAGGTTTAATGGAGATGTCGATAAGCATTGTCTGTGTAATCTTGCTCAAGTTACCTTCTGTAAAGACTTCATGTGTCAGGATATGCATTTGAAGCGGAGGAGAAGGAACCTCTCGAGACAAGTAGACATGGCCCCAAGTCCAAGCATGAACGAGGAAAGATGATGACTATTGTCCTGAGGAGGATCCTTAAGAGACATAGTTTCCACGATGGCTTCATCGGAAGGAAATATCTCTCTTAAGGGATTGGGCGAATCCGAATCGCTGAGCCAAGGGGATTGAGAATAAGTGTCAAGAGACATGCCCAAAGGATCATGATCAGGAGGCGGAGGATCCGAAGCTGAAATAAGTTCACAATAATCAATCTCGATCGGACTTAACGACATCAAATCTCCAAATGAATCAATCTGCTCGGGTGAAGGGATGATCCACGGATCAGAAGTCCTGGAGATCATATTAACCTGAACAGTGTTGGGTGGAGGAAGAGGAAAAATACCCATGAGGGCAGGATATTTGAAGAGACCCAACCCTACTCTCTCGTAACACGTAGGAATTTTGTCAACGTACGGAACGTTTCTCTCAGAATATGAAGAAGTGAAAAAAAGACAACTGATCGACAGTAACGATCTTTCCTTCGTGCAGAAATCTCAAAACACGAAAGAGAGTGGACGAAATGCACAACATGGTGTGATTCCAACTGCGACTGAGGAGAAGATTATAATTGAGCTTGGCGTCAACTACTTCAACCTCGACGTTGGCTGTTTTACCTTCTAGAGTGATCGGTAAACTAGCGAGAACACTAAGCGGTTTAGACTCCCTTCATCAAAATCTTCTAGAGAATTTGGAGATGAATTAAGAGCTGGAGAACCGATGGCTTTCCAGCAGGCAGATGACATGACACACATAGACGCACCCTCGTCCATGACCGCTCGATGGATATTCAGTTCATTAATCCCAACTTGGATGATTAGTGCAAGTTGGTGTGGGAGACGTGGGACGAAATTCTCTAAGTCGAAAGTGATAAGGCTCGAATCAACAGGGTCAACCCCACCGATGGTAGATAGAAAAGCCTTCTATTGAGACAGAAAACTCTGAAGTACTTCTAATGTAGACATAGCAGATGGCGCCTGAGCCAAATCGTCAACAATACTATAATGTTGAGTAGCATAGGCGTTAGCATTGTAAGAAGACTTACGGAGTACACCTTTGGAAGGTGGCCGGAAAACGAGATCAGTACTGGGCCTTTCAATCTGAAGAGGGCCAGAATCAGGCGAGGAGGAGGACCATCAATGATCTCTTTCCCTGCTGCCTGGCGTGGTTCAGTATAATATTTCAACTGGGTAGCAATAGAAACGGATGCAGGACTGTTCATCATGAAACCTGAGAGCCAAATGGGGTAGAGGACTGAGGTTGCTTTACCAACTGAGTCTGCTGTGATGGAAACGGTTCTTTGAGAACAGCCAGAGTTCCTTGGGTGCCTTTGAGAAATCGACTCACTTCAGCCCGTCAAGGACAGTCCTTGGTGTAGTGCTCTTCATCACAAATCAAGCAGGGATACTTCGGTTTACGTTGTGAACCATCATCAGCATGAGATTTATGAGAATCCTGTTTTGGGGTATCGGCTTTGGCCTTATCTTTACCTTTCTTTTTACCCTTGGAAGTATTATCTGCCGGATTGGCCTGAACGACATTCACTTCTGCGATTTTACCAGAATTCGGGATCGGCTAAGAAGCAATATCATTGGTAGGAGTAGATTTTTGCTTCCCTGTAATGTTCCAAATTTTGCAATAAAGTATTTGGAACATTAATCTCACTTTTATTTTAATAAAAGGAATAAAATGGGTGAGAGAAACCATTGTAGTAATTTAATAAACACTCCTAAGGTGAAAAAGTCACTTAAGTGACTTAAGATAGCAACCCCAAGTGTGAAAAGGGCCAAAGGAAAGTGAGCTAGACCATGGTTGACCAAAGTCAACAACATACCCTAAGAGGGGAAGCTTGCACAAGAATATTGCGTAGTTGGAGTGGAGGGAAATTTGAAATGAGAGAGAAACCCTAATGTGAGTGGGGTCCATTCACACATTGCATAAAAGATGAAGGAGAGCATTGTGGAGATCATTCTTGGAGATAGAATTCGAAGTTGAAGCTGTCTTCAACTTGTTGCTGTTTAGCACAAGTGGGATTCCTGTTTAGGAATGCCCTTCTCTTCCATGGGAGGCCATGGAGAGATTGTTCTTCATCTTCCTCACATCATGGCTTGATGCCAAAGCAGTCATCTACAACTACTGCGTTATTCTTGCAGCAAGAGAACGCTGGAGTTGCTGGTGTTGCAGTGAGGGACCATCACCATCTCATTTCCAGAGTTGTTCTGTAGAGGAGGAGCCATCTCTTTCTCTAGGAGATCAACAAAGGAGATTTTGGAGCTGTTTATTGCAGATCTTGGCATTGGGCCATTGTTTCTTCTCATGTCCAGCGCAGTCCCTTTCTCCTACAACGTTATTATCTGAGAGGGTTTGCAGGAGGAGATCATTTTGTGCACTAGAGAGTGCAATATTCTGTGAGGGGATCAGCCCCTTCATTTTGGAGATCATTGGAGGAGGTTTCATTGTTTATTATAGCATCTAATTCCTTCTCCATTCTTTTATTATTGTTGAGTTGCAGCAGCTACACTGTAACTCCGGGTTTTTCTAGTTTTGTGTATTTTAGCCAATCCCTTGGAGGATTGATGCAATAATGTTTTCTGGGGTTGAGATCTTGCTCCCCCATCTTTATTTGAGCTTGTAATGCTATATCATCATATGTAGATCATATTGCAGTAATTTTCCCTTAGAAACTGCGCAGTATAGAGTAGCTGGGTCATGTAGCAGTGTATTTCTTTCATTGCATGTATATCTTCCTTTGAGGCTGATTTGCACTCACCTTGAGAGGTCTTTTCCTCAAGGATTTTATATAATACTTGCTTCTACACATTCTATATCAGATTTTTACTCTTCTTACATGATATGATGTATTATTTCACTGCTGCTACTTGTTGGAGTTTAATACTGCTGCAGATTATCTCATTGAGCATTATTTCAGTATACTTGTTGGTGGGAGATCTGAATAACCCCCTTAGGGTTATTTATTTGGGCTTATATTCTCACGGGGGTTTGGGACATATTCTAAGGCATACGACGTTGGACCATATTTTACATTGGCTTCCTTATACGGCGTCCTCATGGGAAGTTGGTGCAAAGAAGTTGTCCCAGAGAATTATTAGCTCTTAAGCATGTTCTATGTTGTGAGAGTCTAGAGGGCTTGGGTAACTGGATCTCATTATTCCTTGTAGAATCCACATATCCAATAAATTCTGTAGTCAATCTTGAGATAGTTAAGTATTGATTATTAATATTTTAAGAATAGAAATAGGAACATCTAAGATATTCCCAAATCATTCAAAATTCGCATTTGGGACATTACAGTGGTATCGAGCTTTGAACTTGGCTCGACCTATGAGTTCAAATTTCGGAAGAAAAGAGAGAGAGAGAGAGAGGTCGAGGAGATGATGCGGGGAATGAGATCGGTCTCATGAGTTTTGGGTCCCGGCAACCTCCGAGAGGTTGAAGAATTGAAGGAAGAGGCTGGAAGGACCGCTATATTCTACGGGAAGCAGAAGCGAGAAGCATGGATACACTTAGAATTCTAATTCTAAGTGAGCATATTGATGAATATGGATCAGGACCCTGGGGTATTCCAGGGCTCTGTCTTCTTCACACTTGTTCGGCGAGGAAGATGAAAGAACTTGGTGGGGTTCTGACATGGGGAGGCATACGAGGTTCGCGATTTTCTCTAGTCTGATCAAAGATTTGGCCAAGAGGGAGGAGCCCTCACCACCGAGGAAGGCTGCCAGCGGCACGCTGTGGAGGAGCAACCTCCACCTTTGGCCTATTAGGCGGCCAACATTTGGGGAGGAGACTCTTGCAACCTTCAAGATTCTGGGTCTCTCCCAAGGTATATGAGTTTTAATCTATCATGGAGGATTAGCTGCATTGTGTGCATGTTTGATTATATTTGAGAGGAATTACTTTCATTGTCTTTGTGCCATTATTATCGGACACCCATGGTGGTCATGCCATGAGGGTTTAGGGTTTGAGACATGAACCATGGAGAAGATTGCATTTCAATGTCCCATGAAATGCAAAAGGAGAAATATCTTTGGGATATTGGCTCTTGTCGGAAGAAATTGCCAAACGGCGGACTAACACCGAGCGAGCTTTGTGGATTATAGGTGCCCGGTGGAAAATGCTTGGAGGATCCATAACCATAGGTCCTCGGGATCTTTCACACTCATTGCATTTGATGGACAAGGGAAGTGGAGAGTTGTCATGATGGGTGGCATTCTCTTATCATTGTAACATTTCGGATGGAGCATGAGTGAAATGAGGGCAACCAGCTGCTTGTTGGCAGATTTTGTTTAGATATTGCGGGGTAAGAGGGAGCGATAGCATAGTGCAAAAGTTTCTGTTGATCTTGGATTCCAAGTAGCACCTTCAACTTCATGGGAAGAGCACTACATTGCAGCAACATGATGGGAGGAGTCTTTGACAATTCATGTCCAAAGATGGGGGATTGGTGTGGTGGCCTATTCAAGGCCGGCCAACTGGCACATCTTGAGCTTGGATTACTTGTTGGAGTGATCAGCCATTTCTGATGATACTTGGAAACATGGAAGTATTCGAGCGTGAAGGAGTAATGGAGAACGTTACTCACTACATTTTGACTTTCTTGGCTTGGTTGCACAAGCACGAAGAAGACTCTTGTCGTGTTCATAAATTCACTTCTTTCCTTCGGCATTCCGGCATGTTCTTCATTCGATGGAGGAGTCCACTTGAGGAGGGGGCTTTCTAATGGATGTATGTCAACATTTGGCTAGATGAATAAAGAAAAGCCCAAGATATGATGAGATGGTTGGTACAACCACTCCTACTATGTTGTAGTAAGAGACTTTTCATTGGAGCCATTTCAGCTCAAAGGCAAAGTACATGATGAGGAAAGTAACTATTTGTGACATGTTTTGCACTCTGTTATCCCCCACTGAGCGACATGTCAGATCAGGGGGATCCTTCATGCTGCATTGTATTTTATTTAGCACTTATGTAGTTCATTGCAGAAAAAGGCAGGTAAGCTATTTGGTAGGTGGTTTGTAAGGAAAGCCACATAGTTTTAGTGTGCACTTTTGGCACCAAATTTTGTTTTCATGATCACATCTTGCGAGGATGAATGTGGCCGGAGAGAAAAAAAAGTGGCGTAAAGCACTTGTTCCTTTTTCATTTGATGCGGACGAGGGAGTGCATTCTTGCAAAGTTCATGATGGAACAATGATCCCTTTCCGGTTGTGCAGAAAAGCTTGCTTCATTGATTTTGTTACATGCATTGCAAATTTTATTAAGTTCATGGGGAGCTTGTTTTGGAGGGATAGGATATGAGATGATGATCTGCCCATTTGGAGTATGATTCCCTACTTTGCATGTTGTATATTTAGGAGAAACAATGAGCAACTCCATGATTGCTAGCTTCATCTTTCCTTCATGTGGGAGGGTGTTGAAATTAAAATTTTGGAGAGGCACTTCTTGAAGTTTTAAAGTTTGATAGGGTAACTTCGGTCTCATGAAGACCACTTTATTTCAACCATATATCGGTAGCAGCCCCAGACAGATGCGCCGGGGAAGACTCATTGGGTGGATGTGCCTTTGGAAAAAAAAGACATACTTTTATTTTTGCGGCACATGCTCAAGGAAATGTGGAAGATGATATGGTCACTGTATTTTGAACGTGTGTTTTCCATGAGAGTCGAACCATGTAAAAGATACATTTTACAGGACATATGTTGATGAAGTCAACTCATCACATATGAGATAATTGGGCCAACTTGTTTTTCAACGTTGGAGAGAGGTCCTTGGGGATCTAGACTTCATTTTGCCTCTTGAAGCAACACTATCTGTGTTGATTGGCACCTCACTCCCACATTCATCACAAGTGAAAGAGGACGATGGCTGAGAGCAGGCTATAAAGCTTACCAAGTTGAGGAGTTGACCCACTGTTCTCATGAGCACAAGGTGGAGAGTACTTTCGGGAAGTTGCCTACTGGTTAGGTGACTCATTTTGTATTTGTGAGGTGGAGGAGGATTTGTGAGGCTATTTCGGATTCCATGCCTTGGTGAAGACTTTTTACAGTTTCATCTTACTCTTGCTTGAGGACAAGCAAGTTTGGAAGAGAGGAGCATAATGTTCCAAATTTTGAAATAGTATTTGGAACATTAATCTCACTTTTATTTTAATAAAGGAATAAAATGGGTGAAGACCCATTGTAGCGATTTAATAAACACCCCTAAGGTGAAAAAGTCACTTAAGTGGCTTAAGATAAGCGACCCCAAGTGTGCAAAGGGCCAAAAGCAAATGAAGCTGAACCATGGTTGACCAAATTCAACAGCGCACCTAAGAGGGAAGCTTGCACAAAAGAAGATTGCGTAAGTTGGAGTGGAGAAGTGGAAATGAGAGAAAGCCCTAATGTGAGTAGGGTCCATGCACATTACCTGGATGAGAGGAAACATTTATGAAGGAGATCATTATTGGAGATGAAATTCGAGAAGTTGAAGATGTCTTCCAACTTGTCATTAGCACAAGTGGGATTCTGTTCAGAATGCCCTTCTCTTCACGGAGGAGCCATGGAAGATTTTCTTCATCTTCCTCACATCGCAGCCGAGGCCAGCAGGTCATCTGTCTTGCGTGTGCACGGCAAGAGAATGCGGAGTTGCTAGTCTTCACGGTGAGGACCATCACCATCATTTTCGAGTTGTGCAGCAGAGAGGAGCCATCTCTTTCTTTAGGAGATCAACCAAGGAGATTTCCAGGAAATGCAACATTGCAGATCAGCATTGAAGCCATTATTTCTGTATCCCGACGCGATTGCTACACAACGTTATTATACGAAGGTTGCAAGAGGGAGATATCATTTTGTGCACTAAGTGAAATCTTCGCCGAGGATCAACCCTTCATTTTGGAGATCGTTGGAGGAGGTTTCATTGTTTATTGCAGCATCTACTTCCTTCTTTCACATTATTGTATTGTTGAGTTGCGGCGACTGCTGTGACTCCGACATTTTCTAGTTTTTGTATTTTGTGATCCCTTGGAAGGATTGATGCGATAATGTTCTTGAGGTTGGGGAATCTTGCTCCCCATATTTGTTGAACTTTTAATGCTATATCATCATATGTAGATTAGATTGCGGTCATTTTCCCTTGAATGCGTATGTAGTATCGTCGTGGGTCGACGCAACGATGTGTTTCTTTCATTGCATGTATATATCTTCCTTTGAGGTGATTTGCTCACCTTGAAGGTATTTTCCTCAAGGATTTTATATAATATTTGCTTCTACATTCTCCATCAGATTTATTACTCTTCATACATGATATGATGTATTATTTCTTTCTTGCTACTTGTTGGAGTTTAATATTGATTATCTCGTGAGCATTATTTCGGTATACTTGTTGGTGAGGTGTGAATAACCCGACAATTATTTCTTCAAACATATTCTTAAATGATTGTGGAACATATTATAAAGCATCCCGGCATTGGTTATTTTACGTGCTTCTTATACAACGTCCTCATGGGCGGTGGTTCGAAGTTACGCCAGAAGGAATTATTGCTTTCTTGACATGTTCTGGGGTACGCACAGAAGACACGATGACTCTGGATCTCATTCTTCCTTGTGAATATGACATATCTAGTAAATTCCCCTGTAGTCAATCTATGAGATAGTTAAGTGTTGATTGTTAATATTTCTGGAGTGGAAAATAGGAACATCTAAGATGTTCCTGATGGAGCAAAAATTTCCCCATTTGGGACATTACATTCCCAGGATTTGAAGGAGGAGAATTCTGAGAAGTCTGAGACATAGAACCAATGATACCATCCACGGATGGCGTCACCAGTGCTTTGGAAGTTCCAGGTCTAGGAGCACCAGGCAAGAGTTGTTAGGTCCCTATATTACTAGTATAGTCCCTTATTGTTGTTAGTGTAACCTCCTTATTGTTATTATTTTACCCTTGTAACCACCATATTGTTATTATTGTGCCCTTAAATTATTATTGTTAGGTTGGCTAGGATTACATTGTGGCCCCACAGAGTCCTATATATAGAAATGAGGTTTTGTAATTTGAATCATCCAAGAATTGTTCATTCATGTAATGTATAGGAGGTTTCCCCCTCGAAGTGGCTTATTTCTAAGGTGTTGATATCTCTTTTCTTCTCTTTTTGGAGTTGGTTTCACAACATTTGGTATCAGAGCTTTGAGATTCTAGGGTTTCGCTGCTCCAAACAGGTCATTGTGGCATTTTCGCTATAACTTTTTTTCTACGAAGGTTTAGAATCTGAAATTTTTAGAGCTTGGTTTGCAATATTTTTGGAGATATGATTTGTGTAAGTTAGGTCATTTTGCAGGTTCCTGAATTTAACCTAAATAGGTCATCGTGGTATTTTCGTAATAATTTTTTTTTCTACGAAGGTTCAGAAGCTGAAATTTTTAGAGTGCAAAGCTGCAATCCTAAGGAACATCGTCGCAAAATTTTAGATATTGTTTCGCAATATTTTCGGAGATATGATCTGTGGAAGTTAGGGCTTTTTGAGGCTTCTGAATTTCATCTCAAAGAGGTGATTGTGGGAAAATATTCATAGCTCTCTCTCTGAGCATCGGATTGGAATGATGTAAAAAGTGGCTGCAAGTACATGGAATGTAGTGTTTGGTCTATCAATTTTAGAGCCAAAAGAGGAAATAGTGACACATGGCAAGTCGTACAAGTTTGATCTACTGAACCAGTCCAAAATTGGGTCATTGTGGGAGATTGGACATAACTTTGCCTTGAAGAATCCAAATCAGATCAGACATGTGGCATTTGAAAGAAGCTTCAGAGGGATACTTCAAGGCTAAATTTCAGATATTGAGGATTCACAGTTATATAGATAATTCAATTTTAATATCGAGCTCCTCAAAAGCAAGTAAAAGGTGTGTATTTGTTTTCCGAATTGCATAAGTATTGTTTGAAGAATCAAGTTGAATTGATTCCAAGGGCATATTGTAGAATAGATATTAGTATTGGATTCTAAAATGGCCCCTAAAAATAATTCAACACCCATTTATCCTTTAGAAATCTCTACTATGACTCATGAAGACGAAGAATGACAACATGACATATCAAAATTACAAGAGCAAGTGCAACAAATCTCACTCTCGCAAAGAGCAACAAAAAATGACATGGAAGTTTTGAAGAAAGGCGTGGAAACTAAGATGGATGGTTTGAAGAAAGGCGTGGAAACTAAGATGGATGGTTTGAAGAATGGCATGGAATCTAAGATAGATGGCATGGAATCTAAGATAGATGGCATGGAAGCTGGCATGGAATCTAAGATGGATGACATGGAAGCTAAGATCGATGAGAAAATGGAAAACATGAAGAATGATCTAAAAGAAGACATGGAAGGTTTGACAATGTTGATACAAGAAATGTTTCCTAATGGTGAAAATATAGTAGAGGTAACTCATGATGAGAACAAAATAGATGTTAATCGTGATTTCGTAAAATCTAATGTTGGCGGGAAGAACCACCATATTCCAAAAATGGATATGAGGAAGTTTGATGGAAAGGATCCTATAACACGGATACTACAGATGGAGCAATATTTTGATCTCCATAATGTGAAAAACACACAAAAGGTACGCATTGCAACTTTACATTTAGAAAAAAATACATTTGTATGGTATCGATGGCTTTGCTCCCGTAAAAAAATTGTCACTTGGTCAATTTTTACGGAGGAAATGATAGAACATTATGAGGATACAAAGAGCAACACCTTCTTTAGCCAATTGATAAATCTCAAACAAAAGGGCTTAGTGGGGGAGCACATTGAGGACTTCCAAAAATTGAATATAAGGGTAACTGATATTCCAGAGGAACACAGGATTGATCTCTTCATAGGTACTTTAAAGGATATCATCCAACATGAAGTTCGCGTTTTGGAACCTGATTCATTGGAGAAGGCATTCAGGTTGGCAAGAAAAATTGAATGTAAAATTACGGCGACAAGGAAGCCTACCACTCACTTCTATAAAGAGGGAAGTGTTGCTACTCCTAAATTTCCACAACCTACAAGGTTGACACCACAACAATTGGAAGAAAAAAGAGCAAAAGGGCTTTGCTACAGTTGTGATAGCAAATACACTAAAGGTCATAAGTGTGCTGAGAAGAAATTATTTTACATAGATTGTGAAGAGGAAGAAGAAAATGAACATGAAGAAGATATTAACCAGGAACCAACCCAAGAAGAGGAAGAAATGAATCCGACCACTCCTCAAACTCTCAAGATAGAAGGACATATCAAGAAGAAAAAGGTAATAGTGTTGACTGATTCAGGTAGTACCCATAATTTTATTCATTGTAAGGTAGCCAAGGAATTGAATTGTTTCCTATACCCAGCACTAGAATGTCAAGTGATGGTTGCAAATGGAGGAACTATAAATTGCTCTGGAAAATGCCATAATATCAAGCTAAACATGGGGGAATATGTATTGAATAGTCCAATGCTTTTCATTCCTATTGGAGGTGCTGATGTTGTACTAGGAGTGCAATGGTTACAATATTTGGGGACGATAGCTTTTAATTTTCAAGAACTTTTCTTGATTTTTTTTCAGAAGGAAAGGAAGTCAAATTACGGAGTATTACAGGGAAGCCAGGAAATATAATAATATCTAATGTCGTGACAAATCTTATAAAGAAATAACAACGAGGCATAATTGCACAATTATGCTCACTAGAAGTTCCAACATCAAAATCATCTATTTCTGCAGATCTCCAAAAGTCTTGGACAATCATTCCAAGGTTTTTGAAACTCCCAAAGGACTCCCACCAATTCATGATCATGATCATGCTATTCATTTGATTCCAGGAAGTGTTCCTCCAAACATCAGGCCTTATAGACATCCTTATGTCCAAAAGAGCGAAATTGAACGTATGATTGCAGAAATGTTAGAGGCGGGTATAATTCAACCTAGTCAAAGTTCTTTCTTTCCTCATGTAGTATTGGTACACAAGAAGGATGGATCATGGCGCATGTGTCCAGATTATAGGGAGCTCAATAAGCTCACCATTAAAGATAAATTTCCCATTCCTGTGATTGATGAATTATTGGATGAATTACATGGAGCAATTTATTTACCAAGTTGGATCTTCGTTCAGGATATCATCAAATTAGAATGAAGACTGAAGATATTCCAAAAACAGCATTTCGAACTCATGAGGGTCATTATGAATTTTTGGTCATGCCTTTTGGCCTTACCAATGCACCTTCTACATTTCAAGGTTGATGAATTCCATTTTCAAACCCTTCCTTAGAAAATTTGTGCTAGTATTTTTTGATGATATACTAATCTACAGCAGGTCTTGGAAGGATCATGTTGAACATGTAGACAGAGTGCTCAAACTATTGCAGGAGAAACAATTATATGCAAAAAAGTCCAAATGTTTCTTTGGAGTACAAGAGGTGGAATATCTGGGTCATATTGTATCTCACGAGGGTGTTAAAGTGGACCCTAACAAAATAAAAGCCATTAAGGAATGGAAAGTTCCCACAACCATAAAGCAGTTGCGAGGATTTCTTGGGTTAACAGGGTATTATCGCAAGTTTGTTAAGAATTATGGGAGAATAGCAGCACCTCTAACAACATTATTGAAGAAAGATGCATTTTCATGGACTCCTGAAGCAACTAAGGCCTTTGAACATCCTAAAGAGGCAATGTGCCTAGCACCGGTCTTAGCTACGCCAGACTTCACAAAAACCTTTATTGTGGAATGTGATGCCTCAGGAAATGGAATTGGTGCAGTTTTAATGCAGGAAGGAAGACCCATTGCTTTTGAAAGTCGTCTAATCAAAGGAAAGTATTTACAGAAACCTATTTATGAGAAGGAAATGTTAGCAATACTGTATGCACTAAAGAAATGGCGAACTTACCTAATGGGAAGACACTTCAAGGTAAAAACTGATCATGATAGTCTTAAACACTTTTTGGAACAAAGAATATCTTTAGAAGAGCAACAAAAATGGGTCACAAAGATGTTGGGTTATGACTTTGAAATAATCTACAAAAAAGGGAAGCTAAATGTTGTTGCAGATGCACTCTCAAGAAAGAATGAAGAGGTGGAAGCATTGCTTTGTACCATTTCTATTATCCAACCAGATTGGATAACCGAAGCAAGAGATGAATGGAAGAAGGACAAAGATGTATGGACACTCATTCAAAAGTTGCAGCAAGATCCTAGTACATCCGATACATTTAGTTGGAAAAATGATTCCTTATGGTACAAAGATCGCTTATATCTTTGTAAGAATTCCCAACTAAAACAAAAGATTCTTCTGGAATTGCACACTTCTCCTTTAGGAGGACACTCAGAATTTTTAAAAACTTACCACAGGGTGAAGAAAGATTTTTTTTGGGATGGCCTTAAATCTGATATTCAAAAGTTTGTGGCGGAATGTTTGGTTTGCCAGCAGAATAAAGTAGAGACAATTAAGACCCCGGGACTTCTACAACCTTTATCCATTCCAAGTCAACGTTGGGAGGAGATTTCAATGGATTTTATCACAGGTTTACCTAAGTCCGAAGGAAAGAGTGTCATCATGGTGGTAGTTGATAGACTTACCAAGTATGCACACCTTTGTGCTTTATCTCATCCATTTAAAGCAAGTACAGTTGCTACTACATTTATGGACAGAATTCAAAAGCTACATGGAAGCCCAAGGGTTATTGTGAGCGACAGAGATCCCATTTTTACCGGAAATTTTTGGACGGAGTTATTTTCTTGTTTGGGTACTCAATTAGCTCATAGCTCATCTTATCATCCTCAATCTGATGGTCAAACCGAGATAGTAAATAAATTTTTGGAAGGATATCTTCGTTGTTTTGTATCTGATAAACAAACACAATGGGTCAAGTGGTTACCTCTAGCTGAATGGTGGTATAACACTTCCTTCCATACTGCAGCAAAAATGACCCCATTTATGGCACTTTATGGATATCATCCACCATCCATCATGATGCAGGAGCATCAAGGGTATTTTTTATTTGTAAATATGTTAGAAAAGGGGGTGTGACAATTTTTAATATTTTATTTAATTAATTTGTTATTTTAAATAAAATAGGAGAAAGTGAGGATTTTGTAAATATCCTTTTATTAATTAAAAGGATATGAGAGAATTTGGGTAGTTAAGGATATAAAGGGATAAGATTCTAGATAATAGGATTTGTTGAGATATGTTAGTGGTATTGAGATATTAAGGGGATTGAGCATTAAATTAGATTATCTTTAAAACAAGGTAAATTCACTGCCTCAAAGGGATGAAAGAAAAGTGAGTGAGTGTGAGTAGAGAGTGATTGAGAGTAGGCTTGAACAACCAAAGTCAGAATGATCTCGAGCAAATCAGAAGGGCCAATGCATCGTTGAATATCTAGCCAAGAAGAACAAATGTGTTATTTTTGTTATTAATTTGATAAGTGTGTTTTAGAGTTTATGGGTGCATTTAGAAATTGGGTATTTAAATGCCGTGATTTTGGAATAAGAGGCGCATGGGTGATTGAGCATAAAACAGTAATATGGACAAGGCTAAGACTGCTTTATATGTTAAATTTGAATATCCATTACAATGAATTTCAAATTGGTCGAAGGTCGATTTCATGAATAGCTCTCACATGAGCGCAGTTTTAAATTCGTAGTTGTTACCATGTGTTTTATAAAGGGTCAAGTCGATTGAAATCAACCTTGTTCTTTGTGTTAAGACTGGCAATGATGAATCGGTTTGTTGATGGGCATGAGGCGCGCTATGTGATTTAATGAATCTCAGATCCGATTGGGATCGATTTTACCTTCCAACATTAAAACAACGTTTTCAAATCCAATGTGATAAGTCTGATGTTGTTAATACTGGCATTCAGTTATAATGAGTTGAAGAGCTGTAGCATTGCTTGGGCGCAAATTTAAATAGTCGATGTCAATTACGCTGAATTGGGTATGAATTTTTTGTAAATGAATTGGTCTGTTGTTCAATTATAAAATTCGACATAATTGGAGTTGTATACAGGAGAAAGGAAATTGATATAATTAAATTTGTATCGATTCTGCATGACAGTGTAATTTATATAGTCGTTGACCGCGCCGGTGGTGTGGGTTATATTGATTGTATAAGTCAATATTGTGATCAGCAATACAAAGATGTGCTTCGGCCTGTTTTCAAAGTAAAATAAATGGAACGGATTTATGTTTGACATTAAAATTAATCAATTCGGTGATGATTGAATATATGCGCAGGTTGAATATTACACAGTGGCAACATGTGCAGTGGAACAAAATCCGGTTCTGAATTATTTATTCTGTAGAATTTTTATGATGGTGCAGAAAGACATGGAGTAAAAACGTTGATCCAGACAGTGTTTATTTAAAACAAATTTGATTGTTAAATCAAATGCATTATACAGCCAAAGGTAAAAAAAGCGCTACTGTGTGATCTACCCAGTGAATACGTTGTTAAGTGATGAGGCAGAATGCGTCCAGGAGAGTCGATATGCATGGCAAGTCATGTGTGGTAAGTTTAGTATGTGAGAAATTGTGGTTATCAATTAAAAACTTGAATGTGTAGACAAACTGCCATTACAAACAAGCACGCAGGAAGCGTTAACCCACTTGGTATGTAAAGGAGAAAGAGCGCATTTATATATATGATTGATATTTGGGTCGAAAATACATAGTCTTGTGCTGGTTGGGTGGATAATATAATGTTGAATGGAATATTAAAACATGGGCGCATTGTTTCATTGGGTTCAAATCATATATGAATGATTTGTTTCATTGGGTTTGATTGAAGATTTCAAAAGTTATGAATTTGCCATGAAGGAGGAAACTCTCATATACAGAGATTGATTGATTGTGAAATGGTTTTATAACCACAAATTGAAAGATAGCTTCCGCATATAAATGGGAAAGTGTAAATTTTCCAGTAATTGAGTTTTTGATTTGGAGCAAAAGCTGAGATGCATGTTGATATGCGTTATTATTGAAGATCCTGGTTATTGCAGGCTTGACGTGCATCAATTTTGGTATTAGAGCCGGAATGCTCTGTTGAAATGTTTATTTTCTGAATGATGACAAGAAGGTTTTGTTGAACTGAAATGTATTTTTGAATGTGTGTTGAATGACTAAAAGGAATATCAGATTTTTAAATCTGATATGCAAGCTACACAATTGCAGTGAACATGATTGCAGAAGTGAAAGGGGACAAGATCATGCAAGATCTTACAGGTGAGATGATTTTCTGAATTGAAATTTGTGATTGAAGTTTATGGTTGCAGAGAAGATGGCAGTGAACCTGACATTCAGTTAAAGGCTGGGTATGAAGGACAATTGCAGTGTCCTGAAGAAGAAGGCGAGTTGAAGAAAGAGATAGCCTAGAGAGTGAGAAGAGGAGAGTGCTCAAAGGGTTCCAGAGGCAGTGAACCAAGTACTTACCAAAAGACTGAGTGAGGAGAGCATGGTGAGGTAAGGGGCAGCAAGGGAGATTGCTGTCGAAGAGGCTAGTGCAACTCGTGATGAGTGAGAAACTCATGGAGAAGATGATCATGGAGGATCAGAGAAGAGGTTCAGAGGAATGCCACAGAGGTAAGATGACTGATGAAGTCAGAGAAAGAGAGATTGCAGTAATGAAAGTGAAATTGCAGGTACTAGAAGAATGGCTGCAAGAGCAGGAAGATCAGAATAGAAAATGGATCTTTCCACTGAAGGGAAAGAGAGTGATTTGGCGACAATTGCAGGTGAAGTTGAGGCAAATTGTGATTGCCTTATTGAAAAGGGAACTTAGAGTTCTTGAACCAGAGTTGGAATTTGAAGATTCCACATGCAGATTTGTTCAGAGGGGAGTGCTTGAGGAAGCAGTCAAGACTGAAAAGTCTTGTGGTTTTAAAACTAATGAGTTGTGTATGTTTGCAGGTACAGTATAGGGAGATGAGCAAGCTTTAGAGTTTGTTCAAGAAGGGTTGAATCTGAAGACTGTTCAGATCGATGCTGAGATAGCAAGATCTCAGGAGGAAATGAAGATAGAGGAAGCAGAAAATGATAAGTACTCTGAAAAAGAAAGCAGTGATGCTTTTGCTGTTACAGTACAAGAGAAAATTCTTGTGGATGCTGAAGAAGAGAATCAGTTTGAAGCGCAGATAGGGGAAGTAACAACTGATACTGTTGAAAATTTTGATATGCAAACTGAAAGTTTATGTATGAATGCAGGTGATGATATGCTTCAGCAATGCTACAGAGAAATTGCATTGTTGAAATACTTGATAAATTCAGAGTATGATAGAAAGATTGCAGCAGATGAAAGAGTTCAGTACAGTGAATGAGAGCAAAAAGACATCTTGGAGAAAGATGGTGAGAAGGTGAGACTAGCTGACAGTCTCATGGTGAATGCGAATCAGCATACTGATGTGCTGACAGAAAAGTTGGGAAGGAACTCAGAGCAGCATACTGAAATGTTGCTTGAAAAAGCTGAGGAGAAAGCCAGTAAAGATTTTCCGAGTCCTGAAGAAGACTTAGAGCTGTGGATGACTGAAACAACCAGTGAGACCATTGGGTCTTGTGATTTTGATGTTGAAAACTTGATTGTGTTTACAGGTGATGCAGAAGACAATCCATCATTTGGAATTGTCTCGAAAGAAGAAGAATTGTTGCAGGTAGAAGATGAGACAGTCATGTATCATAAGCAGAGGCTTGTTACTATGGGTGACAAGGAAGATTTGGCTTGTCTGTATAGCCAAGAGAAGACTGGTGTACGAAATTTTGGAGCTGCTACAGTGTTAGAAGATGAGGCTACAGTGTTTGAAGAACTTGATTTGATTGCCAGAATCAATCAAGATGATAATGGACAATTACTGAAGATTGTCGAAAGAGAAGATGAAGGTTATGCTGAAGTTAATTTGCAGCATGTTGATGAAGGGCTGAAATGTTTGCTGGAACTAGAGAAAGAAATTGTTGATGAAATTGCAGATAATGAGCAAAGGAATGTTGCAGAGGGACAGGAATTTTGGGAGGCAGCAACATCCATAGTGACCGCTAGAGCAACATGTGGGGCGAAATTTATGGTGACAACTGAGACAACATTGACAGCAGCAGAAGAGGCACTGAAGCCTTATGGTTTTTATTCTAACAATTGTTTTGTGAGTACAGGTTTTATTGAAGATGCTGGAGAAAGTCTATTAGACAGAGAAATTGAAATGATGAGGCGGATGATGATGAAAGAATCCCGGAAGAGACCAGCAGCAGTAAAACAAAGGAGAAGCAGCAAAAGGAAGACAACAGAAGATTGCGAGAGCACAGCCAGTGGAGCGATGCAGCATAAAGTGTGGAGACCTGGAGAAGAACATCAGATAGAAGCAGCGACAAGTGGCAAGTTGCAGCACAAGATATGGGATCCAGGCATACACAGATCCAAACACATGATCAGGCGACCATGATTAATTTTAACGTTGGGAGTTTGATGCAGGAGCATCAAGGGTATTTTTTATTTGTAAATATGTTAGAAAAGGGGGTGTGACAATTTTTAATATTTTATTTAAATTAATTTTTTATTTTAAATAAAATAGGAGAAAGTGAGGATTTTGTAAATATCCTTTTATTAGTTAAAAGGATATGAGAGAATTTGGGTAGTTAAGGATATAAAGGGATAAGATTATAGATAATAGGATTTGTTGAGATATTTTAGTGGTATTGAGATATTAAGGAGATTGAGCATTAAATTAGATTATTTTTAAAATTGTATAAATTCATCAAGCCTCAAAGGCATGAAAGAAAAGTGTGAGTGAGTGTGAGTAGAGAGTGATTGAGAGTAGGCTTGAACAGCCAAAGCTGTAAGCCTCTGAGCAAATTGTAAGGGCCACGACTGTTGAATATCTAGCCAAGAAGAACAGTTTGTAAGTATTTTTGTTATTAATTTGATAAGTGCGTTTTAGAGTTTATGGGTGCATTTAGAAATTGGGTATTTAAATGCTGTGATTTGGAATAAGAGTGCGCATGGGTGATTGAGCATAAACAGTAATATGACAAGGCGGAAGACTGTTTTATATGTTAAATTGAATATCCATTACAATGAATTTCAAATTGGTCGAAGGTCGATTTCATGAATAGCTCTGCGATGAGCAGAGTTTTAAATTCTGTAGTTGTTACCATGTGTTTTATAAAGTGCTGAAGCTGGAGATTGAAATCGAACCTTGTTCTTTGTGTTAAGACTGGCAATGGTGAATTGGTTTGTTGATAGGCATGAGGGCGCTATTTGATTTAATTCAATGAATCTCAGATTAGATTGGGATCGATTTTACCTCCCAACATTAAAACAGCGTTTTCAAATCCAATGTGATAAGTCTGATGTTGTTAATACTGGCATTCAGTTATAATGAGTTGAAGAGCTGTAGCATTGCTTGGGCGCAGATTTAAATAGTCGATGTCAATTACGCTGAATTGGGTATGAATGTTTTGTAAATGCATTGGTCTGTGGTTCAATTATAAAAGTCGACATAATTGGAGCTGTATACAGGAGAAAGGAAATCGATATAATTAAATTTGTAATTATTCTGCATGACAGTGTAATTTATATAGTCGTTGACCGCGCCGGTGGTGTGGGTTATATCGATTGTATAAGTCAATATTGTGATAAGCAATACAAAGATGTGCTTCGGCCTGTTTTCAAAGTAAAATAAGTGGAACGGATTTATGTTTGACATTAAAATTAATCAATTCGGTGATGATTGAATATATGCGTAGGTTGAATATTACACAGTGGCAACATGTGCAGTGGAACAAAATCCGGTTCTGAATTATTTATTCTGTAGAAGTTTTATGATGGTGCAGAAAGACGTGGAGTAAAAACGCTGATCCAGACAGTGTTTATTTAAAACAAATTTGATTGTTAAATCAAATGCATTATACAGCCAAAGGTAAAAAAAAAAAAAAACGCTACTGTGTGATATACCCAGTGAATACGCTGTTAAGTGATGAGGCAGAATGCGTCCAGGAAAGTCGATTGGCACGGCAAGTCATGTGTGGTAAGTTTAGTATGTGAGCAATTGTGGTTATCGATTAAAAACTTGAATGTGTAGACAAACTGCCATTACAAACAAGAACGCAGGAAGCGTTAACCCACTTGGTAAGTAAAGGAGAAATAGCGCATTTATATATATGATTGATATTTGGGTCGAAAATACATAGTCTTGTGCTGGTTGGGTGGATAATATAATGTCGAATGGAATATTAAAACATGGGCGCATTGTTTCATTGGGTTCAAATCATATATGAATGATTTGTTTCATTGGGTTTGATTGAAGATTTCAAAAGTTATGAATTTTCCATGAAGGAGGAAACTCTCATATACAGAGATTGATTGATTGTGAAATGGTTTTATAACCATAAATTGAAAGATAGCTTCCGCATATAAATGGGAAAGTGTAAATTTGCCAGTAATTGAGTTTTTGATTTGGAGCAAAAGCTGAGATGCATGTTGATATGAGTTATTATTGAAGATCCTGGTTATTGTAGGCTTGACGTGCATCACATCACATCATCTTTAAGAGAAAATTCGAAGGTTAAAGTAGTGGAAGATCACATTGAGAATCAACAAGAAGTTCTCCAACTCTTAAAGGAAAACCTGAATTTGGCACAAAATCAAATGAAACAACAGGCAGATCAACATTGCAGCGAGAGAAGTTTTGATGTAGGAGACTGGGTATTTTTACGGCTACAACCATACAAACAAATGTCCCTCAAGCAAGCTAAGAAGAATAATGAATTATCTCCAAAGTACTATGGTCCTTACAAGGTGTTTCAAAATATTGGTACTATGGAATACAAATTGGAGCTTCCTGCTTCTTCACGAGTGCATCCAATTTTCCATGTTTCATGCTTAATAAGGTAATAGGTGAAAATATTCCAGTTCAAACAACATTGCCAGAACTTAATGAGGAAGGAAAAATCATATTGGAACTTGAAGTGGTCATGGAAACAAGAACTCGACAGCTACGAAATCGATCAATTTCAGAGTATCTCATCAAGTGGAAGAACTTACCCGCTGAAGATTCTACATGGGAGGATGAGAATTTTATATAGAAGCACCCAGAGCTACTCAAGTGTTGAGGACAACACTTTTTGAAGGAGAGGGGCATGTTAGGTCCCTATATTACTAGTATAGTCCCTTATTGTTTTTAGTGTAACCCCCTTCTTGTTATTATTGTACCCTTGTAACCCCCATATTGTTATTATTGTGCCCTTAAATTATTATTGTTAGGTCAGCTAGGGTTACATTGTGGCCCCATGGACTCCTATATATAGAAAGGAGGTTTTGTAATTTGAATCATCCAAGAATTGTCCATTCATGTAATGTATTGGAGGTTTCCCCCTTGAAGTGGCTTATTTCTAAGGCGTTGATATCTCTTTTCTTCTCTTTTTGGAGCTGGTTTCACAATAAGAGTTTGTACAACGTGCCAGACTAAGGGTACAAAATATAAAGGTACTGTGCACGAGCAATGGCTTGTTCCTCAGTGATGCATGCCCCCATAGTGATGTCCTTAGCAATCAGAGCAACGAAGGAGGTAGTAAACCAATAAGTTAGAAGTTGATCAGGAATATCGAACTTGATTAAGCAACAACGACGCCTCCATTCATGAATATCATTAGAGATATGAGTAGCTTGATCTTGCTTCAAGGATGTGCGGAGGTGCATCCCAATTTCATATCGAACCGGTAACTGAAAGTGCATGGGAAACGCCATGGATAAAGAATTAAAATATTGGAAGACACCACAAGATAACTCGATGTACCACTTGGCAGTGACACCAGTAAGAGTCCGTTGGAAAAGACGGAGTTAGATAGAATCATCAACCTAAGAGTTAGAGGAACACCAAAGGTGGTATGTCATAACATGTGCTTGGGGGTCTTCTCTGGACTTAGCCTCAAAATTGGGACAATCGCCAAGAATTTTGGTTGGAACTGGAGGCTAATATGGATTATGAAGGATTGGATTGTTTGTCAACTTCGAGACATCAGGCAGTTCCAAAGAAGCTAGAAAAGGTAGTTGAGTATTGAAAGGCATTGCAAGTCATTGATAGAGACCAGCATTCAGATTCCACCCAGGTTGAGAGACATTCTTCCCCCATATGTTTTGTCCTGGAGGATTCTGTCCATAGGGGTTATGAGCCTGAAATTTCTTCCCATATGTGGGTTGAGGACTAGGATATTGATTCTGAGCATACCACTGAGGTCCTTGCTGAGCGACATATAGATTTTGCTGCAGAATGAAAGTAGTTCCTTGAGGTACATTATACAACACTTGAGTTTTACCTGGCAGAAGATACACATGGCCTTGAGGGGCGTTGTATACCATTTGAGATTTACCTTGAGGTATATAAGAAACACCTTAGGGAACACTATATACAACCTGAGATTGACCATGAGGAATATTAGTGGCGCCTTGCGACTGAACGGGCTGTCCTTGTGGTGCAAGTTGACCCTGATATTGAGGTTGTGTAGGTTGTCCCTGCAGAGCAGGTTGGCCTTGATACTGAGGGCCACCAGGTTTCCCTTGTTGAAAAGGTTGGCCTGATGGTTGGGATGAGCCAGTTTCCCTTGAAGACCAGGTTGACTCGGAGCAGGACCATAGGGTTGTCCTTGTTGTACAAAAGTTTCGCCTTGCTGAACGTAAGGTTGATGCTGTTGCACAAAAGGTTGTCCCTGTTGTGGGAGATAATATGCACCGTATTGAACATGAGATGAACCAGTAGGACCAAAGGGTTGTCCTTGTTGGGTCGAAGGTTGTCCCTGGAAGGGTTGTCCTTGCAGACCATAAGGTTGTCCCTGCTGGATCAAAGGTTGTCCCTGGAAGGGTTGTCCTTGCAAGCCAGAGGGTTGTCCCTTTCGGTATATGAAATGGCTGGGATCAATCAGAGGCAAATAAACAGGATTACCATATGCATCATAATGATGTGGAGGATTTCCAGAAGTTGCTAACTGCTGAAAACCCTAAGGGGTAGAATTCTGCTGCTGAGGACCCTGAGAGGTAGAATACTGTTGCTGAATGGCCAACAGATACTCATAGAATGTATAACCACTAGGAATGGAAGTAGAAACCGTAGGTATAGTGCAAGTAGGTGGGATTTCCACAACGCAAGGCTATGATCCACTCATGGAGGGCTTAACAGGTATCGTGGGATTGATAAAAATAGACCTACGGACAACAGAAAGCCCTGATGATGACGAAGTCATACTAACAACCGGTGCAGATGAAGCCACACATATAGTGGGCCAGATAGGAACAGAGGTGAAAATCATCGACTTCATAGGAGTCAAGGGTGAAGCCCCTGATACCGAGACAACTGAACTCACAAAGGGAGTTGACGTATCGGTCCATATCAGATTCTGATACAACGACTGAATGCCGGAAATGATCTGACCCAAAGTTTGATAACCATGTGGCAGAGACACTGGTTGTGAGGAAGGTTGATTGGAGACATAAGAAAATTTCTTCGAAGGGATCTTATATTCTCCTGTAGAAACATATAGCCCTTCACTACTAACAGGACTCGAAGAATCCATGTCAGACGAAGACATTTGATCGTGAAAAAGATGACGAATAGTGCCAAGTAAGGCAAAAGATAGTAAAGGTGATTCTGAAGTAAGAGGAGGGAATTATTCCTCATTCCCAAAACCAGACCAAGCGTCCTGAGGTTTTTAATTGATATCAAATGGCTCGTCAAGAGGAGATTAGGTAGTGAGAGGTAAGATACTAGGAAGGAGAGACTACTAGAAATCAACAGACCTAGTGGGTTGAGATGCTTCCGAAGAAACTTCAGGAGAAGGATCACCTCTAGGGGGTAGTGAAGAGGATGACGAAACTGGTGGTTCCACCACTGTGACAATGTTTCAAAACAGAAAAGAAACGAGATAGCCTATTCGAGGTTTCAAGACCAAACACTAAGGAACTACTAAAAACAAGCCAAGACAAATATCTTTAACAGGCATGTGATCGTAGGCAGTTAATTTTATGACATTGAAATGAAACTTTGTTGTTTCATGTTTTAAGAGTCGAGAAACATGAAAAATATGACTCTAGTCACTTTCTAATTGAACGAGCATGAAAGGACAATTTCTTGATGATATTTTCACTTTTAGAGAGTCACGAAAAGACCAAAATGAATACTCAGGTAATCTAAGTAAGAGGGTGTACCAAGTTTTTGTGAACTTCCATATACACCTTGGTGATCAAATGAAAGAGAAATGAACAAGGACTTGACGTACGTGCAGGTAGTGTCCCCGAATGTTGTGTTCGGTGTGTCACGGTTACAGGGCAGTAGACTCGACTTCCTATGGATAAAGGATTGCGACCTATGAGAGTATCCATTTATATACGTGATGGTACGGGGAGCACAAGTCCGTGTTAGTGCTTTCTAATGCTAGGTGGCGAACAAAAAATACTAGGTTTAACGATGCCGGAACATGTAACTAGCCTATACCTCTAAAATATGTGCATTAGGTTTCAATGCTTCCTTAGGTTGATTGAATTCATTTTAAGGTTGATCTTGAATTAATGTTGCGATTTCAAGGCCTTACCGAATGTTATCTCAAATTCCTAAATGCACACTACATGCAAAAGAACATCATTTCCATTCAATGAATGCTAACTGAGAGAAGGATAGAAATCTATGACAAAGTAGCAATCAGTTGAAACATAAGAAGAAATTTCACTAATGCATCTAATACAACCAAATGAGAAAATGAAAACTCTTTCCTAGTTCTGTAAGAGCTAGTAATGCAAAAGAACATTTTCATTTTCAATTTAAGTGAAAGAATGCAATTTTTGTCTTTTTAGATGAATGAGGCACACAATGCACTGTTACACTAAAAAGAAAAATAAACACTAGTTTTGAGCACTACGAATGTAACGATCTAAAAAAAAAAGAGACCAATGAAATACAGACATAAAACGTACTCAAAACAAGGATGCACTCTTCCAAGCAAACAAATGGCTTTCGAAACGATCCAACGAATAATGTAATCTATGCTCGAAGTGACGAATGGAGAGTTAAATGAAAACAAAAGTGATCATTCAACAAACCAAAGACACGAAGAATAGAGAGAAAGAGTAAGACAATTAGTCAATGAATTGAAATGACAAATATCAAAGTGAATTGAACTCAACTTATAAGGCTTAGTGAGGAGAGGGCCGAACAAACAACACAAGGCACCTAGAAACCCTCGGGCTACAAACTCCACTAATAAGATGATGGACAAAAAACTGAGACGAATGATATTACAGAGTCAAAACAATTTGAGTAGACCAATTTCAAGGTAAAATACCAATCCATAGCCAAGAAATATTGACAAAAACTTATAAAAGAGGTCAAATCAAATCCTATAGGATTCAACGCGACTATTTAGCTGTAATCCGCGCTAAACAGGGGTTGGCGCACCTATGACAAAAGCAACATGCACTAATCGGATAAGTCAGGAAAAGTAGAAAAACGATAAAACTACCAAAATCGACTTGACAAGCCAAACGCTCGACAACAACGAGACGACAAACACACATTGATCCCCAGTGGAGTCACCAACTTGTTGTGTAGGTAAATCCCCTCTACGGATAGAGGCAATCCCTCTAGCACTAGGGTGGGTCTAGCAGCAAGAGGAATGCTAATGCGTTGATTCCTAGTTAATGAATGAAACTGAGTCGGGATTGATGTCCTACCTTTGTTCCAATGCAATTGTCGTAGCTGTGGCAGCAGTCTCCTGATCTTCGTCCCGACACGTCACGGTCCTTCAGCGGTGGTACTTAGGTGCTTGCACAAGGATCAAAGAATGATAGCAGCATACAAAACAATATTTTCATTCATAACTATCTAATTGGTCAAGGAGAATTAAATGTATTGCACAAGATTAATCATATCAAACGCAAGACGGGAACAAAAAAATTAGTCATGTATTAATTAAGAAGAGAGAAAGAGTTTACAACCATAAGAGCCTTGACGTTGTAGCATCCTTCAACGGGTCCAGTCAAAACATGTCTCGAGCATTCGTCAGGGAATTGAAATTGGAGAGGCAATAAGCCTAGACTCTCTCTCGATAATGGGTCTCTCTCTGCTCTATCTCACACCAGCTATATCAGACTGTTAAGCTATTCAACCATTTCAGCTATTGTACAAAATGTTCAGCTAGCTGCATCTATGTGAGAGAGATGTATTTATAGGAGAGGAGGAGGAGGTTGGGATCCCTTAAATGGTTGAAGGCAGGCCTTATCCTTTGGGAGGTTTCCCAAATGTAGGAAATAATAAGCCAAAGGAAGATGTTCGATGTTATTTAGTCGAACAACCCATGCTGACTACGCTCATGAAGTAGTTGGTAATGGAAACTTCGCTTCTATATTTAAAAAACTTTCCAAAAATAGCTCGACACGGGCAGTCCACTGAGACAGAGCACCAATGGGCATGAGGCCCAGTGCTAATTTCTCTATGGGCGCAAGGCCATAACTACCTGTCAGCGCTGACCCAAAATCATATGTTTTTGATGGTCTGTTCCAGGAATAGTAAACAGAGGAAATGTTCTTCTCATGGAAAGGGATGCAATAACACTTTTTGCAAGGCATGACACTACATATAAGTGACAGAAATGGTCCTCCAATGTGTGGGATGGGGATTGCAGGGGCGGTGAAAAAATGCTGTGTAATAGGGGTGTTTCTGTGTACCCCAAAAAAATCCCAACTTCAGTAATCGACTCCAGCTTCTTCCTGGCGTCCTTGGTCAAATGAACATAAACAAATGAGCCAAAAATCTTAAAGTGTGAAACATCTAGTTTCTTACCAGTTAAAGCTTCTTCAGGTGTACTCATGCCAATTACTCTATGAGGAAAACAGTTCTGCACATAATCGTAGTGTTCCATGCTTCCGCCCACAAATGCATTGGTAGGCCCTGATCACGCAACATCGCTCGTGCTACACCGACGATCGTTCTGTTCTTCCTCTTCGCAACCCCATTATGCTATGGCTTATGAGGCGCTATGAGTTCCCTTCGAATTCATTCTTCACTGTAGAAGTTTTTGAATTAGTTAGAGATGTATTCTCCACCATTATCGCTCTTAAGAGCCTTCCCTTGTTTCCCCGAATCTTTCTCCACCAATTCCTTAAACTCACAAAACTTAGAGAATGTTTGATATTTCTTCTGCATGAAGAAGATTCAACATTTACGAGAAAATTCATCAACAAATATTACATAGTACTTATGTTTTACTGTTGAAGCAACTGAGAATGGCCCACACACGTCAGTGTGAACTCTCTCAAGGATCTTCAAAGCACAATTGTCATTCTCACGAAAGGTGGAATTTACATACTTCCCCATGGTGAAACACTTGCAATGATCTAATTGAGCAAGTGTTCCCATTGGAAGTCCAATAGATATTTATTGCATGAATTTCAAGGCTCCATGATGAAGATGGCCCAATCGCCCGTGCCATAATTCGCCCTCATCCTGGAGCACCATTTTCTTCACCTTTCCCACCATGGTAGTGCAGCCATCTACCTCCAGCTTGTAGATATTCTTAACTCGAATCCCTATCCTCTTAGCTTGACTCGTTGTTTTATGTTGCAAGAAATATTTTCCATCACTAAAAACAGCGTCATAGCCTCTGTCCTCCAAAATTGCGGCTGAGACCAATTTTTTCTTCAGACTTGGTACATGCATCACATATTTTAATTTAAATGGTTTACCTGAATCCCTTTTAAAGGTAATGGTACCAATCCTGGTAGCACTGTACCGTCTGTCGTTTCCCATCTGCATATGCATCTGGAGATCTTTCTCCTCCAAGTCACTAAAAATTTCCTTGTATCCCGTCATGTGAAAGGAAGCGCCACTATCCAAATAACACACCGATCCCAATGCACTTGACACCATGCATACAATCAAGGAAAATTCAAGCTCAAACTGCAAGGCAAGGGCCTCACCAGCTGCATCTCCAGCAACCTTCTTGTTCTTCTTCTTTTGTGGACAGTTAGTAGCAAAATGCCCATGTTTGTGATAGTGAAAATACTTCACCTTGGACATGTCTTGCTTCTTGCCTTTAGACTCATATTTAGAATGGAATTTATTCCACTTCCCCTTCTTCGCCTTGGAAGCCAAAGCAAAATCCTCTTCATCATCATGCTTTGATGAAGAGCCATCTCTGGTGTTCCACCTGAACTCCTCCTGCACTAGATCCGACCACAGTCGTTCCCAATCCAATAATTTTTCCCGTCCATTGACAAAGTATTCATAACTGTGCCAACTCTTAGGAAGTCCTAGGAGAGACAAAATCACCAAATCATCATCAACAATTTTTATTCCCACACTCCCCAGTTCATCCCGACATTGGAAAAACTTTGTGAGATACTTTGGAATGGTGTCGCCCTTTTCCATCTTGATCTTCTTGATTTTATCTTTAAGCGCCAATTTCCTATGGTCACTGTTGCTTTGGAATAGATCCGTCAAAGCCTTCCACATAGCATACGATTTGGCTTTCCCATGGAGGCTTGAGACAATTTTGTCTCATACTCCCTCCAATAGGATCCTCCTCGCCTTTGCCACTTTCTTTTGCCATGCGTTAATATTGGCAGCATCTGCAACATCTGGCTTAGGAACATACTTTTCAATGAATTCCTTGAAGCCATTGTCTTCGAGTACCGCCTCCATCCTGTCCTTCCAAGAAATGTAGTTGGAGTTTCCCTCGAGTGCATACTCTAACCTCAAGCCATTGAAAGCCATTTCGATCTTGAATCAACTGTAGCACTAAGAAAGTCTTTCTACAAATTCGAATTCTATCCAATCACAAACTCAGCTCCCGCTTCACTTTTGCAATTTCCAGTGCTCTGATACCATGTAGAAATTATAAAATATGCAGGTATATCTTGGATTCACCCTATCTAACAATATGCTAAAGTTAAATACTGAATCACTTCTACAAATCTTTGCGGAATTAAAAACACAATTGCCAATTACATAAGCATGAAGAAATATCAATCACACACAACACAAATAATTTCCCAGGGAAAGCTTACAGCTAAAAACCCCACTATCTTCTATTGTATATTATATCATGGATCATGAAACAATTACATACAAAACTCTAATCACAAGAGCTCTCAGTACATCAGCTAATTGTCTCACACCGTCATACAAAAATTGGCAAATCCTTTGCTCAATTTACTGTCTCTAGAAAATTTGCCTTCACTGTGCAATCCCTGCTAAAATAAATACCTGAATTGATGCCTTCTTGCCTACCTTGACTACGCAAGTATCATGGGCTCATCCAATGTGCGTGTGCTTGCATTTGTGCAAGCGGATAATGTCACAACTGATAGTTTACTTCCCTTTCAACTAGAACTAAACTGGGTTTCCACTGGATCTGACATGCATGCAACTAATAATAGTAAATCTTCAGTTGCATGTGAGATCACTACTTGTGAATTAATTAATAATTAACTCATTTGATCTCTTACTAGTGTATATTCAGTTACAACTATCACAACTGAGTTTAACTCACTTAACTGAGTTAAACTATTTACAACTTGCACAACTCATGCACCACTACACTTCTAACTCTGTTACAACTAGAATCACTCAGTTATAATTAAATTCAACCTGCATGTCCCGTCAACCAACCTCTTAACTTGAAATTCACTTAGATAACTAATTTTCCACTTTAGTTAAATATTTTCAAGTTCTCATTGAGAATGGATTATAGTTTAATGTCCATATAAATTAAGGGATAATAAAAATAGACATGCATCTAAAAATAGACATACACCTAAAAATAGCCCGTGGGCCCCACCCTAGTGTAGGTGCTTAATTTTCACTAGGATCAATTTTTTTTATTGTTGAATCTCAACACAACATATGGAATTTCAAGAATATTCTTGAAGATTCAAAAAATATCACAATTTAGGGTTGAAAAAAGAGAAAAACCTATTCATAAATAGATATTGAGCAATGTTAAATACCATGAAACTTCGAAGAGTAAGGGTTCCAATATTTTGGGTTTTACATATTCCATAGTTCAGCAAAACATTTGAGAGTTGTATTTTTAGAGCATAAGACAATAAGAGGATCTTCTAGAAGCCATTTAAGCCATAATGTCTGTTGTGGATGATTTTGTCACCCCCCCCCTAGAGACAGCCTAGAGTTGCCATAGACCAGTGCCTAGGACATCTTAATATAGCAAGGAGCCCTTCTAGTTTGGGTTGTCAGTCCAAGAACTCGCTTACTATCTCTTGTTTGAACAAGGAAATTAAATTTGAACGGGACCAATCTCTCTCAGAAGCTGACACAAAGATAAGAATAATGTAGGAACATCATGTAAAAATTCAGCTTGAAAGCATCAGACAGTTAAGAGACCGCTTACTGTAAAGAGGGCCGATTCAAATAATATATCACAGAAATCAAATATCAGGAAGTGAGTGCAGTGAGGAAACATAAGAAGATATTAGTTGGCATGAGACTGATACCCAGATACACAACGAGAACCACATAGGGCGCACCAATCTACAGTCCTTATATGACAATGGCGTTTTTAAAGCACCCTCCTAAAGCAACTAATATAAGCGAGAAAATATACAAAAGTGAACATGGAACGATTATTTCATGACTAGGCCTATTTAAGCGCTTGACTAATTCAGGAAAGGGAGCACCACTTAAGATGAATCCTATTGCAAACTAGTGAGTCACTCGCATTCTAGAACATGATCTGAGAAGATAAATTGCATGAAATGAGATAATGTATTAACACATAAGAGAAATTACATACTGTGAGATACCAAAGACCAGAATCCTCAATACAGTTATAACCCCTCCTCACTGAGACCCTACGGGCTCTGAAACTTCATACAGAAATGTTACAAAATGTATACAGAAGTCTTCTTGCTGCACAGTTTGCTGATAGAAATCTGGAACCTTTACAATGTCTGTTCTTTTTTCTTTTATAGACCAGATCGAGAATTCTAGAGGAGGCGGTAGATAGAGAACATTTAATGACTTATTTTGAATCAAATGGCGGAAAACATTCGCGCCCACACTATGAAACGACTGAACATAATTGTTTGTACTTTACAATTTATTTCTGAAATGAATGCTGGAAATGAAAATCTGTCTATAAGACATAAATAATAAAATATGTAAACATTCGGCCTTTTTCTGGAGGGGGAAGATCTGCGGCAATAAAACCTTGAGGTGCCCGTTTCCATGCATGGTAATTTCGATCCTCAGTTCTCGAATTTAAATTTGGAACCTCTTTCGAGCTGGACCCTGAATTCATTGCTTCTTCATTAATAATCTGCTGCTGCATTAATGTTTTCATCTGTCCAAATACGTTCCTTTTGATTTTTCTCTGGAGAGTTCCATGGATCAAAGTGCCTTTCTTTAATGGAGGTCACATCATAGTGACTTCCGGATCTTTCTCGCTAATTTTGTTCCCACCACAAGTTCCTGCAAAAACCAAAGCCTGTTGAATAAAACTGATGACAGAGAAAGTGGACAAAGCGAGACTAACAGAAGTGGTGGCATAGATATGAGCGGATGATAGAACGACGCGGGGAGGAGAATTCAAACGAAAACGCGGAGGCGTGACACATAACCGGAATATGTGAACAATGGAGAAACCATGAATAACATGTAGGCACACAACGAAAAATGGCGGACGGGCGCTGATGGTACGAAAAATCAGAAGATTAGCTTTCGGAGGAGTTACAAAGGAAAGACGCGACAAAACAACGGAATAAAGGCTTTGGAGGTGGGACCCAGAGCGCATATCGCAAAATCACAAGAGGAGAAAATGAGATGGAAGAAGAATGGAATAGCCAAAATTTCGCGCTCGCGCTATGCGATGGTCGTGTTGAGCGCAGATCGCAAAAGTGAAAAATGCGATGATGGGGGATAACATGCGAGAGAAACTGCGCTTTTGCGATGAGGCGGACATGCGATGGCGCGATTATGAGATCTGCGACAAACGCTCAAAAGGGCAGCGCTTGGTTATATGCAAAAGGAAGCGCGGAGCTAGGAGGAAAAGGGGCTAAACCTTATATAATCTTTAAAAAGTGGACTTTAGCCCTTTTTCGATGTATTTCTGATGCGGGGAGGGGCAGCGGTGAAAGAGGAAAAGAGACTATGGCCAAGATTCAAATGAAGGGGCTGATTGGTACAACATCGGCTCCAACTGGGGACGACATGTTCGTCCTCGGGCATGCCGAGAACTCGCAGAACTCAGACCCCTTTGTATTCTCTTCAAAACTTATTAGCTTATTTATATTATTTACATTTCAAAATTGAAATCACACTTGCTTATATTATGTACATAAATATACCAGGCCTGATCCGCCTGGGTCAGTACTGAAAGTAGTGTTTAAGGAATTGTCCATTCACGGGAGCGTCCAAAAGATATCCCTGCAGCTTTTCTAACATGAAAGTATTATTTCTCCCTAGGTTCACTATTTTGAATGGACCGAACCACAGTGGGTCAAATTTGGCATGCTTGCCTTTTTCTGCTCTGCGAACATCCCACCTGAGAACCAGGTCTCCTATCTGGAAATTCCTATCCTTGGCATGGCGATCAAAAATATCCTTCATTTTTTCCTGGTATTCTATCAGTCTCTCATTTACCTGGTTGCGCGTTTGTTCCAATTCTACCAGCTGAGTAATTCTTCTGATCATGTCATCTGGTTCTTCCTGGTTTTCCTGCATAAAACGCGCTACTGGCAATGCCAATTGCAGAGGAAACACAGCAGCTCGCCCATATACCAGCTCATAGGGTGATTTTCCTGTTGCTCTTTTGCTGGTTATCCTATTTTCCCATAGAGAAAACTTTAATTGAGAGTCCCAGTTTTTCTGATTTTCAGCTATTGTCTTCTTCAGGGCTCTCACCAGGGTTTTATTGGATGACTCTGCTAGACCATTTCCCTGTGGATAGTATGCTGTAGAATGAGTTAGGATGATGCTATATCTTTGGCAGAATTTTACGAACCTGGCAGACTTGAAATCCTGTGCATTGTCAGTTACAATTCTTGCAGGACAGCCAAACCTAGATATGATATTATCTTCTATAAAATTCATTATTACAACATCTGTAGCATTTCTGGTAGGTATGGCTTCCACCCATTTCGTGAAATAGTCTGTGGCTGTCAATATCCATTTATGTTGGCCACTTGATGGGGGATGTATTTCACCTATAAAATCCAATCCCCATTTCTGAAATGGTTCATTTACATGAATAGGGATCAAGGGCAATGCTGCTAATTTCTGCCTTTCTGCAAATCTTTGGCATTTGTCACACGATCTGACCCAAGCAAAAGTATCAGAATACAATTTTGGCCAGTAAAAACCAGCCTTCAAGATTTTATGAGTTGTAGCCCTCCAACTGTAATGTCCACATATCCCCTCATGAAATTCTGTCATTACATTTTTCACTTCATTTTCTGTGAGGCATAAAAGTAATATGCCTAGAGGGTCTCTCCAATAGAGCTACCCATTGGCAATTGCATATTTCTGAGATTTCATCCTTACAGCTCTGTATTTCACCTTGTCACATCCTGGAGGACAACTAAGTGTTAATAGATATTCAACTATTTCTTTATACCAAGGACTAGTTAGATATTTCACATGTATCTTTTGAGTAGCCATCTCTAGTCCATGCTGCTCTTCTTCTTTTTCTGATTCTTCATTTGCTATCACAGACAGATTAATGCCCAAAGCTTGATGATTTGATTCAGATAACATCTTGGCAAGTCCCTGTCCTTTGACCAACTTGGTAGGCCTTATATCCAAATCATACTCTTGGATTTTTGCAATCCATCTTCCCCTTCTACCTTCGCTGTCTCCTTGAACCAGAATGTCTTTGACTTCCGCGGTAGGGACATAAGCTGTAATGTGAGATTGCAAAACATAAACTCTGAAAGCTTTAAGGGACTTTACCAAGGCATATGCCTGCTTCTCCAGTATGTTATATTTCAATTCAGCATCATAAAGCACTTGACTGAAGAAAGCTATGGGCTGTTCATATCCCTCTTCATTTTTCTGCAATAACACTCCAGCAATTGTATGAGGTGAAGCAACTGAGAAAATCATAAATGGCTTTTTGTAATCTGGCCCTGCTAGCACAGGAGCTTCAGAAAATGCCCGTTTTATCCTTGTGAATGCATCTCTAGACTCCTGGGACCATTTTACTTCATTTTCCTTTTTCAACATATTGGTTATGTGCCTAACTATCTCTGCGTAGTTAGGGATAAATCTTCTCAAGAAATTAATTCGGCCTAAAAATACCTGTACTTCTTTCTTATTCCTTGGCAAAGGAATGTTGTTTATTACTTCAACTCTCTTAGGGTAAATTTTCACACCATCTTTAGTCACAATGTGCCCTAAGAGTTTTCCCTCATCTAATGCAAACAAGGATTTTTGAGGATTGAGGGACAGGCCATACCTTCTGCATTTCTCAAAAGTTCTTCTCAAATGCTCAATATGCTCGTCATCATTCTTCGAGAACACTGTGATATCATCAAGATACACCACCAAGAACTTGTCCTGTTCTCCGACAAAGGCTATGTCCATTGCCCTCTGAAAAGTGGCCCCTGCATTAATTAATCCGAATGGCATCCTAGCATACATAAAGGTTCCCCATGGTGTAGTGAACGCAGTCTTCTTCTGGTCTTCTGGGAATACAGCTACCTGATTATAACCAGAAAATCCATCCATCATTGACATTCTGGATGCTCCTACCACTTTCTGCAGGATGTGGTCCATTTTAGGCAGGGGATAATTATCTTTGAGAGATGCTCTATTCAAATTCCTAAAATCTACACATAGTCTTATTTCTCCGTTCTTCTTTCGCACAGGAACAAGATTTGCTATCCATTCTGAGTACCTTAATGGTACAATTATCTTGGCCTTCAGTAATTTTTTGATTTCTTTTTCAATTGAGGGGAGCAGCAAGGGGTTTATTTGTCTGAGCTTTTGCTTGTATGGCTTCGCATCCTCCCTCAATGGAATCTTATGCTGCATTATATTTACATCAAAGGTTTTTAGGTCCTGATAGGACCAAGCAAAAACATCCTTGTAAGATTGAAATAACTTCAAATATTTTTCTTTATAATCTTCTGGGACTTTCTTAGATAATTTGATCATTTTAGGATCTGCATAAGTACCCAGATTCAAGTCTTCCACTTGATCTTCCTCTGTTACTTTATTTGGCTGCAATGGAATATCATTTTTATTAAATAATATTTCTAGGGGTACCAGGCCTCTAGGTATAACATTTCCTTTCAGCTGCAGCACTCTATTCCCTGCTATCTTTTCTTCCCATTTACCGTCTGCAACATTTTCCGCTTCTTCCTCCTCATTATCATCAATTTTTATATTGGAGAATTCTCCCACGGTCTCCATAAATCTTTTCATCTGTTCATCATCTTCGAATACCTGCCAATGCTTTATATTATCTGGAATGGATGGTCTGTAACGTACCTCCACTTCATATCTTAGAAGCGGATTCTGAGGAGGACGGAAAGTACTAGCAGCTACAGCGAGAGAATCTGCTACTCTGTTTTGCTCCCGGGGCATGAACTGTATGTTAAATTCTGAGAAGAAATTTTCTATCATGTCCCATACTTCGTTTCTATATGCTCTGAGCCGAGGGTGTTTTGTTTGACATTCATTTTTGATCTGTCTTACCACCAGCTCAGAGTCTCCAAACACTTTTAGACACTGGATGCCCATATTTTTGGCTGTCTGCAGTCCCAATAATAGCGCTTCATATTCGGATACATTGTTTGTAGCCTCATACTCCAGTTTAAAAGACAGTGGGACCCATTTCCCTGTAGGAGAAATCAACAATACCCCAGCTCCATTGCCTTCTCTTGAATTAGCTCCATCAAAATGTAAAGTCCAAATTTCTGATTCCTGCTCTCCTTTAGGCTGCTCAGCTTGAATCTGACCAAAAAGGGGTTCATGTGCATAATTATGATTTTCTTCCAACATTAAACATGAAAAGTCTCCCTCCTTGTTATAAACTGGGGAATTATCTGAGCAGTCAACCTTAGTCACCATCTTGACAAATCTAGTCTCCCTGTATAACCTCCTTTCTTGACCTCCAAAGACTGGGACAGTAGCATATGTTAGATCCAATTTGATTGATCCCCCAATCTTTGTACCCCAGGACCTTGACAACAGCATGCCAAAGCGAGCTGGGATATCAGCAACCACAATGTCCATGACCACACTCTTTGCTGGGATTTGGGCCAAATTGACCACTAAGTCTTTAATCATTCCCAAGCATTTTACTCTTTTAGAATCAAATGAATATAAATCTTTGTATGGTCTTGTAATTTGCAGCCCTAGTTGCTCCATGACAGACAAAGGCATAAGATTATGGGAAGCCCCAGAATCTAACATACAATTATGCAACAGTAGGTCATGTATAACTAAGGATACATAAAAGGGAGGAGTAGAAGAGTCTATCTCCTCGACATGTGGGCCAAAGACTACCATGGGTCTTTCTTCTTGAAGATTTAAACTATCAGGTGCGGTTGGTATTCCAGGAGGAAGCATAAAGGAAGTAACTTGAGACTGATATACAGGCTGCTTCAATAATTCAGTCAATGGGACAGGAATCTTGATTTTCTCGAGTTCCTTTTGCAAATTAAAAGCAGATGAGGGCCTTTCTATCACAATTTCTTTTGACTCCTTATTCTCAACCAAAGACTTAACTTCTTTTGACACCGGCTCAGCATTAGGAGAACTGACTATTTTAGAAGAAGAAGGAATCTGATCATTAGACTGCAAGGGGGTATTCAAAAGGTTCTTACCTTTTTCCGCATTCTTCTTTGTTGCTGGTTCCTTCTGAGCAGATGTTTCCTCTCGAGGTGGTTCTTCTTCTTGCTCCTGAGTTCTGGTCCTCTTCCTTGAGGATCTGAGATCATATTTTACATTGAACTGCGCTTCCATGAAATCAGCAAATTGCTTACAGTAATGGTCAATCTCTGCTTCTTCGTCTTCTTCTTGAAGCGGGCACTCCATATCATCATTATTTGAAAGAGCCATATTTGAATCTTCTACTCCATAAGCTGCGTCTCCAGTGGAGTCATCTGCTGGTCCTTCCAGGTACAAGGGATGAGGTACCTGGTCATGTTGTTCCTTTGTCTCTCTCGGCAATATCTGGAGAGGTGGCCTTCTAAACTGGGGATTATACCCTCTGTTCTGAGCATTATAGAAATTCTTGGGAGCTGCATTTTTTGCCTCCAGTTCAAGCTTTACCATCTTCTTTATCATCTTACTTATTTCATCCAATTTCTCTGGATCTTTTTCTTGACTTGAGGCGGAAACCTCTTCTTTGCCTTTCCTTCTAGTATCTTGTTCAGTTTTTCCCTTTAGTTTCCCGGTGGAGGCAAAGTTCGCTTCTAATTCCAGAGCATCTGATTGTGCGTCATCTAGAGTGGCGGGTTTCCTTTCCCTTAAGGAGAAGCCAAAATCAGATTCAAAGGCTGCTATGAAAATTATCTTGGCTGCAGCTTCATGGGGTTTCATCTCAGGGGGCAGGCTCAGGTATAGCTTATTGAATCTTTTAATAAAGTCTGAAACTCCTTCATTCTGTTTCTTCTTCATGGTATTAAATTCGGTGAGAGATTGACCGTGGTCTTTCTTTTCTCCCCACTTCCTGAGAAAAGCACTTTCCATCTGGTCCCAGGTGGTCACAGAATTATTCCCCAATGTCTTAAACCATTTACGGGCTTCCCCTTCCAAAGACTGCACAAACAATCTCAAGACCACGTCAAGATGTTCAACATTTAAGTTCTCTGCAAAAGAGCAGAAGGTCTCAAGATGCTTCTGAGCATCAGCTCCATTTTCGCCATTAAACCTTGGCAGAATCTTTAGATAATCTTGTGGCATATCATTTAACACTTGGGGCAAAGCCAGTGGGGCGTATTTGTTCAAAAGAAAAGCAGGGACATTGGCCATTGGAGGAGGTGGGGGTTGCACAATAGTCTGAGATACAAAAGTAGGGAGAGGAGTAGGAGGAAGCGGAGTGTGAATAACAATGGGAATATATTGTACAGAAGCCTGAGGTGTGGATGGGAATAAATCACGGTTAACATCAACTACCTCAGTGACTTCTTTAATTTCTTCAGCCTCGAAAGCGGGATGAGATTCTTCTTCAATTGAGGCACTTCCTCTACGTGGAGTCTCCGAGTAAAACTCGGGATTTTCTGTTCTAACCTCTTGAGAAGAAGAGGGCGGGTAATCTTCAACGGAGTATTCAGAATTTTCAGCGCGAGCTGACTTCCTCTCTTTCCAAGTTCTTTTATGAATGATCTTCTCTGGGTCAGACACGTAAGGTGTTTTCAGTTGAGCTGTATCTGACCTCAAATGCGGCTTACGAGGAGCCAGGACTACCAATAAAATTTATCAAATAAAGACCAGTGGAGTCGCCAAGGTGAGAGATATGCAACTCTTCAACTCTCTGTGCTCACCTGATTAGAGAGTGAAAACAAATTGTCAAGACCCAGGGAAACTGATATTCTTGAATTCGTTTCCCCGGCAGCGGCGCCAGAAAGATGTTGTGGATGATTTTGTCACCCCCCCCCTAGAGACAACCTAGAGTTGCCATAGACTAGTGCCTAGGACATCTTAATATAGTAAGGAGCCCTTCTAGTTTGGGTTGTCAGTCCAAGAACTCGCTTACTATCTCTTGTTTGAACAAGGAAATTAAATTTGAACGGGACCAATCTCTCTCGGGCGGCAGCACAAGGACGGAAACGTGCCAGGAACAATCATATGAACCCGACCGAAAGCATCGAGGTTAAAGAGACAGCTTCTTGCTTGAGGGCAGGTCAAATAATATTGCACGAGAAATCAAGTATAGGAAGTGAGTGCGGTGAAAAAACATAAGATATTGGTTGACGTAGGGCGATACCCGGATACACAATAGAACCACATGAGGGCATACCGATACGAATCTTGATGACAATGGCGTTTAAAGCACCCTCCCAACTCAAGCAACTAATATAATAGAATATGAAAGAGTGAACGTGGAACCCAGGTATGTCTGTGTGGAAAACATTTTTAAAAGCATTAATTCCGGAAAAGGGCACCACTTAAAATGAATCCTATTTTAAACTAGTGATTCAAAGCGTTCACAGAACATGATGGGAAGATAAATTAGCCTGAAATGAGGCAATGTGTTAACACATGAAAATTACATACGCGGATGCTAGGGCAAGAATCCTCAATACGGATGCTTATTTCCTCCTGTTGGGACCTACGAACAAGAAACCATATGATGTTACAAAATGTATACAGAAGTCTTCTTGCTGCACAGTTTGCTGATAGAAATCTGGAACCTTTACAATGTCTGTTCTTTTTTCTTTTATAGACCAGATCGAGAATTCTAGAGGAGGCGGTAGATAGAGAACATTTAATGACTTATTTTGAATCAAATGGCGGAAAACATTCGCGCCCACACTATGAAACGACTGAACATAATTGTTTGTACTTTACAATTTATTTCTGAAATGAATGCTGGAAATGAAAATCTGTCTATAAGACATAAATAATAAAATATGTAAACATTCGGCCTTTTTCTGGAGGGGGAAGATCTGCGGCAATAAAACCTTGAGGTGCCCGTTTCCATGCATGGTAATTTCGATCCTCAGTTCTCGAATTTAAATTTGGAACCTCTTTCGAGCTGGACCCTGAATTCATTGCTTCTTCATTAATAATCTGCTGCTGCATTAATGTTTTCATCTGTCCGAATGCATTCCTTTTGATTTTTCTCTGGAGAGTTCCATGGATCAAAGTACCTTTCTTTAATGGAGGTCACATCATAGTGACTTCCGGATCTTTTCCGCTAATTTTGTTCCCACCACAAGTTCCTGCAAAAACCAAAGCCTGTTGAATAAAACTGATGACGGAGAAAATGGACAAAGCGAGACTAACAGAAGTGGTGGCATAGATGTGAGAGGATGATAGAATGATGCGGGGAGGAGATTTCAAACGAAAACGCAGAGGCGTGACACATAACCAGAATATGTGAACAATGGAGAAACCATGAATGACATGTAGGCACACAACGAAAAATGGCGGACGGGCGCTGATGGTACGAAAACTCAGAAGATTAACTTTTGGAGGAGTTACAAAGGAAAGACGCGACAAGACAGCGGAATGAAGGCTTTAGAGGTGGGACCCGGAGCGCATATCGCAAAATCGCAAGAGGAGAAAATGCGATGGAAGAAGAAGGGGATAACCAAAATTCCGCGCTCTGCGCTATGCGATGGGCGTGGTGAGCGCAGATCGCAAAAGTGAAAAATGCGATGATGGGGGATAACATGCGAGAGAAACTGCGCTTTTGCGATGAGGCGGACATGCGATGGCGCGATTATGAGATCTGCGACAAACGCTCAAAAGGGCAGCGCTTGGTTATATGCAAAAGGAAGCGCGGAGCTAGGAGGAAAAAGGGCTAAACCTTATATAATCTTTAAAAAGTGGACTTTAGCCCTTTTTCGATGTATTTCTGATGCGGGGAGGGGCAGCGGTGAAAGAGGAAAAGAGACTATGGCCAAGATTCAAATGAAGGGGCTGATTGGTACAACAATGTCAAAAAAGTAACTCCATACAAGTTTCAATTCCTTTGGACATTCATTTTTATAATTGGAGCAAAGAGACAAGAGAATAAGCCTCACCTTCTAATTGCCAAGTTCTCTCCTATGTTGGGTTTCACTAAATACATCTTATGTTAATTTGTGTGGATGGTGGTTTTATGTGTCTTTTCTTTCCGTTGCTTATTCTAGTTATTTGACCAATTTATACAAAGTTAGCCTCAAATCTAAGGAAATAAATCTATATAATCTTATATTTCATAATATTATGAGATCCTTTTTGAAATTTTTTCTCAATGGACTTTATCCACAACAATTTATAGACCAACAAAGAAAAGTAACATTTAGAATATTATGGTTTATAGTGAATGAATGTATTCATACAACCAATTGTAGTGTGAAGACAAGGATGCAGACCACTGAGATACATACACACCACTAAAATGGAGAAATAGGGAGAATGAAGTTTCCACTTGCTTTCACTACAAAGAGTGAAGCCCTAGGGTAAGACAAAAGAGAGTAGGAAAGAGAGAGAAAACTATTAGGTTAATTTGAATCATAATATTTAATTTACATTGATGTATGGGTGTATATGATTAAAATACTTAATTTATAACATAGATTAAGTTTTAAATGCAAATTAGCAAAGGAAAATGAATAAAATAGGATTAATTACTATAAAATTCCTTTAGTACAATATAAACCTTAATATAAGTGACACAAAGAGAAGAATGGAAAAAATTCACTTGGTATTTTTCACTTTGTACTATGAAACTCCTCACCCTAAAGTAGAGAGTTGTAATAGTGCTTCAAGAGTGATGCACATCTTGGATTGGCTTACTATCAACTCCGTATTTCCTAAAAAAGACTTTTCCATTTATTCAATACAAAGATATATATGTTGTACAACCAATAAACACAAAGTATACTATTTTAAAGATATTGAATAAAATAAATGGTGTACATAAATTTGGCGCCCTTAAAGGAGATGAGAGGTAGCTATTATGGAATCCCCATTGAAGTTGCAGGGTTGAAACTTCCAAGGTATTAGTGGAACTATGTGATCAATATTATCTAAGACGAGTTAGTGAAACCTGCAAGATTGGAGCCAAGCTAACAAAAGAAGTCTCTATTGAACTATTGTGGATGACACGTGAAAAAAACCTTGGGGTCTTGAGAGAGACATAATATTTTCAATTTCTATTCAAAATGTGTCCTTATAAATTAGGGTATTTTAAAGAAAATATGTTGGAAGAAATCAAGAGGCTTTTCAAGGAGGCATTGTGATATGGTGGATCAGTAAAATGCTCAAATTTCAAAGTGCTTTAAATGACTTGAAACTAGCGCCAAAGCGAATATACTGTCGCCCTGAATCCAATGCAACTTGTTTCACTTAGAACCGATATCGCAATCTCTTGATATCGCGTTTTGACCAAATTGGAAAACAACTAAGATGTTTTGGGTTGCAGGTAAACGCAATCAACAGTCCGTACGCTGACTAGGCATCTGAATAGGCATGATTGTGATTTTGTGGGCCTATGGTTGGTCGAAATTTCTCTAATTTCATTGGTTGAAAGTCGTACCAATGAGGGAGAGACATGTGGCCTAATTGGTGGCAGCCACGTGGCCTCCTCTTACTTGGAAAATTTTTGATATAGGCCAAATAAGGCCTCCATGGGGTTCAAACAACAGACCCTTGAGGTGGCAGCTTAGTGCTCCACCACTACGCTAATAGTAGTTCTTATAAAGCATGTCGGCTAGCACATATTTAAATTTTATGGGTTTTGTAATGGGGGTGGGGATTAGGGTTAACCCCTAGTCCACGGTCCACCCAACCACAAGACGTGGTAGGCAGATAGGGGCCCGGGGTTAACCCCAGCCCCAACACCATGTGTCAATGTACTATATGTTGATGCCATATGTTATATGGTATATCATCGAACCATATGATATGTCAAACCACAATTGTAAACCATATATTATAACCCATAACCAAAGTTTCAGCGGAGTCGGTTAAACCACCAACTAGATCGTCAGTTTCAGAGTTGACATCATATGAAATGATTTTGGAGGCACGATCAAGTTTAATGTTATGGAAAATTTAATCACCAATCCAACCGGCAGGAACCACATGCAACCATGGTATATGCATATTATGGTTTATAAAAATGACGCGTTAATTTGAACGCTAACCTCGGCAGAACCCAACCACAATTCATGGAACAAACCACAATCACAGGTGGGTCAACCATTGGCAGGACCGTTTAAACAAACCGGATCTAACAACCCTAATTACACAATGTGGCGCGATTTTTTTGGTTCGTGGGGTGACATAGACAAATTAATGGTTCGACAATTTGCACCCAAACTGACGCGCATCTCGCCGACGCGGGGCAAAATTGTCGCTCCACGTGGCCGCAAAAGGAAAAATTTGTAGGATGGATAGAAGGTGGGTGTGATTTGGAGGAAAACTAGCAAGAAAAATTCTCTAGAGCATAACTCAGTCAATTTTTGAACTTTTTGAGAGCAGAAAGAGCCTAGTTAGGGGTTTTTTACTGTTTTGGAGCTGTTAGAGACATATTTTTTTGAATTTTGAGCACTGTAAATTGATGTAAGCACATATTTTTTAGCATAATGAAATATTCCCAACATTGGAAGCTGAACCATGAGATGTATCCTAAAGGGGTGAACTCCTTCATCATTTACTGTCTTGTGTATGCTGTTATGGTACTATTGTCTCTATTATTTTCTGCAAAACTGAGTTAAAAATCATATTTATGTGTTAATGTATTGACATAATTGCATAAAAACCCTAAACATTTCACTTGCATTTTTCACCATAAACCTTCAAGTTTGCATATACATATCAATTTGGTATCATAGCTTTGGTTCTTCGATTGTTTTGAGGGTTTAATTTTCCTGCAAGTGTTTTTTATGCTTATAAGGTTGAATCTCAAAAGAGGAGAATGGAATTTTGTTCCATATCAAGTCCTCAAGCTAGGTCAAGGAAAGAATCTTTTCCACAATCTCCACAACAAGTTTCACCTCAAGTTTCACTAAAAGCCTCACCAACCATGGAACATGAAGGAGAGCTTGATAATATATCAGAGGATGAGAAGGTTTTCAGAAAGGAATTCTTTGAAATGCCACAGATGGTGAAATTTATCTATGAGTTGAGGAATTCAAGGTTGCAACAAGGTGAGAGCTCCAATCCTGCAAAGGGATATGGAGATAAACCTCCAAAAGGAGATGTAAGAGATGGGGACAAGCCTCCAAAAGGGAATGGAAGGAATGGTGACAAACCACCATTAACTCCCCCTTTCTCTTCACCTCCATCTTCACCATCATCATCTTCTACATCAACCCTTCACAAACACCTCCACATTCTCCAAAGGGACATGGTAAAACTCCACTTTTGAAACTTGAAATAAATTTTGAATTGCCTATGTATAATGGAGAGGTAAATGCTGAAAAATTAGATAATTGGGTTCGTCAGCTTAAAGTGTATTGCAGGATACAAAGGATCAATGATGATGAGACCAAGATTCAACTTGATTCATTAAGGTTGGAAAGTGCAACACTTATTTGGTGGGAAGCCAATACTCAAGAGGACATGAAGAAACATGGTAAGGTTTTATATTCTTGGAATGATTTTGTTACTGCATTAAGATGACAATTTTATCCTTTAGCATACATGCAAAAAGATATAATGGATTGGAAAAACTTTAGGAAATTAAAGGGTCAAAGTGTGAAAAGTTATACCAAGAGTTTAGAAAGAGGGCATTAATTTTGGGTGTAGATCATCTCAAGGAACTTTGCTCAAATACATTGGAGGTTTACATAGTTACTTGAGACACACTATTCTCATGCTTAACCCTACAAATTTAGATGAGGTTTGTGTATGTTGATCAGCAGTTGTCATTGATGTCAACCCAAGCAGCACTAGGGGCTAACCCAATATTGAATGAGAATTTTTACCTACCAAATTAATATATTCTGGGTAAATAATGCTTTTGATGGTTTCTACTTGTCGAATCATTACCATTGCAATGCTTACTTGTGTATAATTGTTACGGTTTGAGAGATATTCATGTTTCGATTTTGTACCCCCCGATTTAGTGAAATAATCCACATGGGGGTTGGAACGTGAGTCATTGGTCTGAATTAATATTTTAAGCCCTAAAAATCACTCCCCGTTCACTTGTTGAAGCCCCTCTCAACAACATTTATATAAATTGTGATCCTCATTTCCTCCTTATACGAGGGATTGATGTGTAAACAGGTCATGTTGGTTTTCGCTCCTAACTATTTTCTACGAAGGTTTAGAGCTAAAATTTTTTGTGAAACCGGCGAAATACGAAGAAGCTTCGTAAAACTTTCGGATCAGGTGCGGCAATGTTTTGGAGTGATGCCGCGTCGATTTTGCGGAGCTCCTTGCAGAAATTCATCTCAAAAAAGTGACCTTGGTAAACTCGTCATAACTCTCTCTCTGAGTATCGGATTGGAATTCCGTAAAAAGTTACGGATAGTGTATAGTCTGTAATTTTGTTTCTATCAATTTTAGAAACAAATGAAGAAAAAGTGACATGTGGCACGCCGTACAAGTGCGCTCTGCTGAAACAATCCATAATTAGGGCATTGTCAAAGACTGGGTATAACTCTCTCTTCAAGAATCAAAATTGGGTCAGACCTATGGTATTGGAAATATGACTCAGGGGACTACTACAAAACCGAAAATCAGATATTGAGGATCTGAAATGACATAGATACACCATATTCAATATCGAGCTCCTAGAAGGCAAGAAAAAGCTGGATCATGTGTTGTACGAGGTTGCAAAGGACCCAAAATTTCTACGAGCGAGAAAAGCAAAACAAAGAATTATAAACGGTGGCAACAGAGTTGAAGCAGCAGGCTTCTGCTGTGTGGTGTCTGTAGGTCTTCAAAAGGTTTGTCACACTACCTTAAATGGTTATATGATAAATTGTAAATACATTATTGTACAAATTGTACTAGTATCTATCTGCCCAGCGTTGAAGAGGCAGTGTTGGGAGGTCTAGGATCATCATTAGGTGGTTGTGTCAAAGTTGGGGTTATGGTCTAGTATATCTTCTTCTTCTACATCATTCTATATCATTGTAAAGTGGACCATTTTCCCTAGTACGGGGGTCCATTCTTCTTTTATTCTTCTTTAGGGTGGTAGGGTGGTGCTAGGGTGAGTTATAGCTCGTTGGGTGTTGGGGAACGATCGTTCGGTTGACTATTTAGAATCTTGGGGCCAGGCGTCCATCCCGATGAGAGCTGGGGAAAATGCTTTTCTGTATTCTAGGAAGTTGGGCTTTATTTTCAATTGAATTGAATATGAAATTAAGCGGTGGAGAGGTTTTTTGTCACGGTGGGTTCACCTTAAAAAAGCATGCATTGTGTTCCTCTTGTTTCGCACATATCATTGCTAAACAACGTAATAATTAATTATTAATGTCTAATTGAAGAATAAGTTCACCCCCCTCTGGATATTCAACAGGTGTGCCTGCACATCTAGAAGAAAGAGGGAAGATTCTTTCTGATGAGATAAGTGAGAATACATTTGAGTCTAGAGAAAAAAGAAAGGGGAAGTTCAAAGGAAAAGGGAAGAATAACGCTTCCATAAAGATGGAGAAATAAAATCTCACATGAAAACACTGTTCCAAAGAGGGCCATGATGAAGATCATCGTTGGAAACTTCATCCTGAGACGAGACCCAAAAATTTAAAAACAAGGAGAAAGAAAAGTTTGTTGCAACTATACAACATGATTTAGGTTTTGATTCTGGGGACGAAAAAAATATCGCAGCCATGGGATTGAAAGATAAGGACATTGCAAGTAATAGTTCTTCAAATTGTATCAATGAAAATCAAAATGAAAAAAAACATGAATATAGCTTTTCCACATTAGAGTTATTTCAAAAATGACCAAGATAGACACACTGTTTGATAGTGGTTCAAAAGAAAACCTGATCTCAGAATACATTGTCAAGAAGTTGAATTTGGAAACCATTCGTCATCCTAAAACTTATCCTTTATGTTGTGCGTGTGAGAATGAAAAAATTCAAGTGACAAGGAAATGCATACTTAGATTTGCAATTACTGCAAAATTTCTTGTTGAGGTTGAACTTGATTTAGTTCTGCTTGATATATGTGGTATTGTTTTGGGAAGACCATATATTTATGATAGGAGAGCCATATTTCATTTCCATGAGAACAAATATCACTTGTTCAAGAATGGGATTAAGTACACTATTACAACACATAACAAAAAATTGAGTTTATCTCTTGTGAATGCTGGAAAAATGAAGAGGATTGTTAATGCTAGTCAAAATTTTGGATTGTCAATGTTCAAGCAAAATGATGTTGAGGAACCTAAAGCCTTTCAAGGATATGAATCAAGTTCGATATATGATTTCATTTAGGTTTCTGATTCATGTGATAATATGTTTAAGGAGTCTAACATGTTCCTTCTAAAATAGGTAAACAAAATGAAGGTCAATTGCAACATGATGCATCATTGTTGAACATTGGTGTGAACAAGATGCTAGTGTTAAAGAATGCAGGGGTCAAAAAGCAAATGCAAAAGCTATTTGACAAAGAGGACATTGGTCCAAAAACATATTCTTGTGGGTTTCATAATGTTTTAGCTTTGAAGAAGGATGGTGCATGACGATGGTGATCACATTTGGTAAAGAGTCGAGCCAAATGAAAGGCTAGACATGCTAAACATCGTTATGAGGACAATGTTCAAGGTGAAAGGAAATTGAAACTGAATAAGTTTCCTCTGATTGAAGATCGAGGAGGAAATGTTCAGATTCCTTCAAGGGAAGTTTTATTTTTTGAATATATTGAGAAATTGCAGCAAGATGTCATCTTTGACAGGAAGATAAGAACTCCAAAATTAGGGAAAGTGATGTAATTACATGAAAATATCAAAGCGTCAAATCTAAGCAAATTTAAGTGGATTAATACTGGAAGGGTGAGGGAACTATACCCTCATATTGTTGACTGAGAATGAGCTTTTGGAGGTCTAAAATCATCCAGTGGGGAGGAATGATTCGGTGGATCAGTAAAATGCTCAAATTTCAAAGTGCTCCAAACGGATCGAAACAACACCAAAAAGAATATATCATCACCCTGAATCCAACACAACTCGTTTCACTCAAATCCGATATCATATCCTCCCGATTTCATTCTCACCAAATTGGAAAACATCTAAAATTTTAAAGTTTTGGGTTGCAGTTACACCCAGTCAACAATCTGTACACTAATTGGGCATCTGATTGGGTATGAATATGATTTTGTGGGCCTATGGTTGGTTGAAAAATGTCCTTCTATGGTTGGTCGAAATTTCTATGATTTCATTGGTTGAATGTTGGACCAATGAGGAAGAGCCACATGGGCTAATTGGTGGAAGCCACGTGGCCTCCTCTTACTTGGAAAATTTTTGGTATAGACCAGATCAGGCCTCCATGGGGTTCAAACAACAGACCTCCGGGGTGGCAGCAAAATGCTCCACCACTGCGCCAATTTTAGTTCTTAGAAATCATGGTGGCTAACACATATTTAAAGTTTATGGGTTTTGTAATCGGGGTTAACCCCTAGCCCCCAATCCACCCAACCATGAGACATGGCAGGCAGATAGGGGCCCGGGGTTAGCCCCGACTCCAACACCATGTGTCAACGTATTATATTCCAATTCCATATGATATATGGTATATCACCGAACTATATGATATGTCAAACCACAATTGTAAACCATATATTATAACCCATAACCAAAGTTTTGATGGAGTTGGTTAAACCACTAGCTAGACCAACGTTTCATATGTGACATAATTTAAAATGGTTTTGGAGGCGCGATCAAGTTTAATGTTATGGCAGAGTTAACCACCAATCCAACCGGCAGGAACCACGTGAAACCATGGTATATGCGTGTTATAGTTTATAAAAATGGAGTGTTAATTTGAACACTAAACCTAGCGGAACCCAACCACAGGTCATGGATCAAACCATAGTCACAGGTGGGTCAACCACTGTCTTAAAAAAATGGATCAAACGACCCAATTGCACAATGTGGCATGATTCTGTCAGTTAGTTGGGCGACATAGAAAAATTAATGGTTAAACAATTTTCCGCCAAACCAGCGCGAATCTCACTGGTGCGGGGAAAATTTGTCACTCCACATGGTTGCTGCGGAATTTGTAGGATGGATAGAAGGTGGGTGCAATTTGGAGGACGATTAGTAGGAAAACTCAGTCAATTTTCGACCGTTTTAAGTGCATAAAGATCCCAAATAGGGGTTTTTACCATTCTGGAGCCATTGGTTTTGAATTCTGAACACTGTGAATTGATGTAAACACTTATTTTTGAGCATAATTAAAGAGACCCAAAATTGGAAGCTAGACCACCAGGAGATGTAGCCCAGGAGGTGTGAAATCCTTCATCATTAGTTGTCTTGTGTATGCTGTTATGGTACTATGTCTCTATTATTTTTTGCAAAAATGAGTTAAAAATCATGTTTATGTGTTAATGTATTGACATAATTACATAAAAACCCTAAACATTTCACTTGCAATTTTCACTATAAGCCTTCATTTTTCATATACAGTTCACATTAAATGGTATAAATAATGAAATACATGGAGTACAAAAATTTGGTGCCCTTAAAGGAGATGTGATGTAGCTATTATGGAACTCTCATTGAAGTTGTAGGGTTGAAACTTCCAAGGTATTAGTGAGATTATGAATTCAAGATTATATAGGACGAGTTAGTGAATCCTACAATATTGGAGCCAAGTTAATGAAAGGAGTCCCTATGGAAGTGTTGTAGATAACATGTGCAAGAAAACGTAGGGTCTTGAGAGAGACATAATATTTTCATTCACATTTAGAATGTGTCCTTCTAAATTAGGGTCTTTTAAATAAAATATGTTGGAGTAAATAAATAGGATTTTCAAGGAGGCATTGAATGGTATAAATAGGCAAGGGAATGATTTCTAGTTGTTAGTGTACATTGGTTTAGATGTTGGAGGGAATATCACATATTGAATAATTATACCATCTATGTTGACTTGATGGTGTAGGATTGGTAATATTATGTTGTACGTTTTTACAACTAAAATCATCATCTCTTGTGCATACCATGAATTACAAAAATGAAACCTCTAGGGATTTTGTGGTACACTGTTTGCTTAGATATCAATAAGGGTTAATGAGGTTTGTCTCACTTTGACCCCATACATAAAAATTCCAAATAGATTTTTCCTTCCATGGATCCGAAATGAGGTAATCTAAGTAAATATAGACCTTTTCACTCGTAATTAGATCCATACATGTAGAAATTACCCCAAATGGGTGTCCAAAATGTCAAAATGAGCCTTGTGAACAAAGTATAAAATAAATCCAAGGACCCCACCCAAGTTTTAGACATCCTAGTGAGTCTCCACATCTATGTTAATGTGAAGGGTATTACAAGGAATTGTTCATAACATTAAAGTAGTAACTAAGAGGTAACATTTTTTCATTGGGAAAGATAGGCATGAATATAGTGTGGCTTTGAACCACATAACACACTCCCTATGCTATATATGCACAATTATTCATCACATTAAAGTAGTATTTAAGAGGTATCATTTTATCATTGGGAAAGTTAGGCATGAATTTAGTGTGGGATTGAACCACATAATGCACTACCTATGCTAGATGGGTGTATATTAGTATCCAAGTTCCAATTTCAAATGATACATTTTGCCCCACTTATAGGAGATATTATCCAAGAGATGAGAATAATAGGAAGTTACAAGGAAGGAGAGAAACAAGTACATAAGAGTAGTAAAATATTTTTGTAGTGTATATAAGTGAAGTTCTAATTACCATGTTATTGAATTGCAACTAGAGTGTGGAGATAAATTATGGGTATAACTAGTTATAATAGTATAGAATAAACAAAAAAATCATTAAAGAAATTAGGGATAATAAATTATTACTTGCACTTAATCATAGGAAATATTTGGAGGTGTAGGTGCATGCTATAATGAGCTACATATTTGCATCATAGAAGTGATACCAATTCTCATGGAAATGATGATAGGTTTATACCTATTAAGGAAAAGAGAAGGGAGGTGAAAACACTAGGGTGGCCTTATTGAGTGAAAGAGAATAGAGGTGATTGTTCTAGGTTGGAATTATTGAGGATAAGAGAGTAGAGAGAGCTACAATTTTTATTAGTACGATCGGGAAAGTGACCATGTAGCTACAATTGATGAGGTATTACCACTACACTATGCCTTACAAGATAAAATGTTTGTTGAATAATATTCCATCTACTTGATTTAGGCCCTAATCAAGATACTCATCCATGAGGAGACAAGCCAAATAACCAAAGTGAAAAAATGACCAAGAGGGAGCTATGGAAGGAAAAGAGACTACCTCGAGTAGGATTGAGTTGTCAAGGAAGAGTAACAAAGGAAACATAGGAGGAGTAGAGTGCCATCAACCCTTAAGATAGCCATTATTAGAGATTAGAGGCCCAAGTTCGTCTTAGAAAGGTATTTTTTGGGTCAAGATTCAACTTGCTATTTCCTTATGGAAAACCCTTAAAAATAAGAAAAAATGTATTAGGGCATTGGTGAAACATTGATGATAGGAGAAATACCTACATCAACTACCTGGATGGTAAGGAATGAGGGACAAGGGAAGGGGAGTTAAAGATCCCTCAATATATTTGATAAGAATGGATATGTGAGAAAGTGGGAAGGCCATATGGAGTGCCATTGAGGATATTCATGGATTCGAGAAAAAAAGGTAAGGTTGGATGAGTCTGATCTAGTCATGAAAAATTTTGAGTGATAATGAGAGGAAGAAATTTTGAAGAAGCTAGGATACTAGATTGAAAATACAAGGGGATAGAATTCATAAGTTATCTTTGGAAGGTGAGAGAATGGATTGAGATACTTTAAAAAAATTCTTCCCTCCATGAAGGAACAAAATCTCTCCCTTAAAGGTATAGGGAATCATCGTCATTGCATCCAAACAAGGATGGTTGAGGAGGATGTTCTACTTCAAGTCTCATGGGGGAAATGATAAATGGGTAGTCATTATCTTACAACCAAGGAATTAGGGTATTTTAATGACTTTGATAAGTCTTATCTTATATTTTTTAAAACATTGGAGGGTCGAAGGAGTGGTTTAAAAGTGCATAGTCCCAAGGGAATGACATACACGAGTTGTTATAATGTTAAAATTACTCATTCGACCATGAATTAATTGTAGAGAATCTTAATGAAGAACAATTTGTTGGCTTAATGGGGCATAGACCCAGGTTCAGATATGGCTGCACGAACCGAAAAAACTCACATTTACCGGAACTTTTGGCAATGATCTGCTATGCAGACCGAAGTCTCACCTGATGAAATATTGGGGGATGCTAGAACTAGGTTTCTGCATCTTGAGGGACTATGGAGTGTGGTTTTAATTCTTGTCTTCTATTTAAAATTTATCAGAGCTTCGCAGAACACATATGCTAACTACACAATCGCTATTTAATATTTCTAGTTAACTAGATTTCAGACAACACGATTCTACTTTAACATGCATTAATCATCATAAGAAATCATAACCCAGACTTTGCGATGAAAATATAGATAACAAATTTAACTTGGCACAGATAACATAAAAATAACAGATAAAGAAAAAAATAAGCAAAGGACACCGATCTGTCTTCAAGTCTTCTTTTATTACTTTAGATATTCTCAATACAACACTTTCCACCCTGCTCACTCAGTTGTAGGGGTCTGTGCACTCAACTGCAAAATTTATAAGGTCTCCATGCACTCAGTTGCAGGAGCCTTCCCTTTTGCAAAAAACACATAATATAGACTCAATACAACCTTACATCCAGATGCATTATATGACTTCTATTTCTGATTTATCTTTAGACTCACTAAAATAGATCATATAGTTTTTCCTTTTACAATACTATGGTCCAAAAACCATGGGCGGATCTCAATGTATACAAAATATTCCCATACTTTTACCAAATAAGGGACTTTGACCTACCCCAAATCTCCTAATACTCTAACATAACTGTGCGTTGTATGCTTCGCTCCTCAAAATGAGGATTATTTTACAAAAAAATCAATCAAGGGGTACCCTGTCCAACAAGCCCCCAACATAAAGATGTGACTCATCCCGAGTCACTCTGCTGGTGCACCCCTAAATATTTTCTTTAATTATGTATTACACACAGTACTTTCGCTGCGCCAAAGCCTTCCTTCGGTAGAGTCGGTTATAGTCTCATGCTCTCTTTCAATTGTGTAGAGAATTGAGACTCTTCTCTAGCCATAGAGTCAATGTGAAGCCCCAGGGGTAGAGTCGTACCTGTATAAATTTAGTCTACTTCCATTGATATGTCTAAGAAACAACTCACCATTTAGCTTCTTGACCTAAACTGCGCTCCCCTCCAAAATATTTCTAAAAATGTATGGCCCCAATGAGTGCATTTGCAGCTTATCTGGAAACTTTGTGAACTTAATGTCATATAAAATAACTAAATCTCCTTGATTTAAATTCTTCTGCTTAATATGAAGGCCATGTTAAGATTTTTCCCTCTCATTCTGCACCTGTTGGTGAAATCCAACAATGAACCTATCCTCCTCCAGTGTGAGTAGTTGCTCCAATCTCTGCTCCATAATATCGATGCCCGCCATATCAGTAACTGTTGCGATTGTAAGAATAGGCACTATGTACTCCATTGACATCACCGATTCCTATCCATACACCAATTTGAATTGAGTATGACCTGTCAAATTCTTACAGGTAGTCCTATAGGCCCGTAAAACCCCAGGAATTCGCAAGTCCCAATCATCCTTGTTGACGTTGTACACCTTAGTCAAAGCGCTCTCCAGAATTTTGTTAAAGGCCTTAACCATTCCATTTTCCTGTGGGTGATATGGCGTACTCTTATGGTGATGCATTAAGAACTCCGCGGTCAATGATTCAATAGTGCCGTTCAAGAAATTCATACCTCTGTCGCTCATCAAGATCTTCGGGCAATCAAACCGTGAAAAAATATGTTTAAAAATAAACTTCATAGCTGTGTTTGTGCTGCAATTCTTCACTGTTTATGTCTCAACCCATCTCGTGAGGTAATCTATCACAGTAATAATGTACCTGACACCTGTTTTCTTCCCTAGGGGATCAATTGGTCCCACAAAGAAATCACTCATTTATCAAATTCCTGCAAAGTGACTTGAGGATGCAATGCCATTTCATCCTTTTGCGATAGTTTCTCGGTCCTTTGACACACATCACAATCCCTACAATACTCCATCAAATCCTTATGCATCGTGGACCACCATAGGCCGCCCCTCAGAATATTTTGCATGGTGGCTTTCCCCGCATAGTGCCCTCCTACAACTCTGCCATGCGCTTCAACCAAAATGCTATATCGCTCATGCTCAAGCCCCATTAGACTCTAACATAAATGCACACTATGTGCTTTGCTCCTCAAAATGTAGATTCTTTTACAAAAACTTCAATATAGGGGTACCATGTCCAAGAAAAATTCACTACATTGACTTTTCATTATTGAAAAAGGGAATTTGGGAAGGTTAAAGAAAATAAATTGGGCATATTCCTAAGAAATTTTAGGGGAGAAATCAAAGAGGGAGCCTTCAATTCTAAGGTAACTTTGATAAGTAAATTCCCTAGGGACATCTATAAATTACCTTTAGTGGGAGTGAGAAGAGAGGAATCTAACAAAGGAAGGAGAAGGGAGTTGAGGAAGATATGGTACAAACCATTGTAGGATGAGAGAGGATACAATGGCCAACTGTTTTTTGTCGACCTTAAGAAATTGCTTCAATCTAGTGAGAGGGAAAGGTGCCTTCAACACCAATCAAGATAAGAGGGGGTTAATGCATGCATTGGTTTGAAGAGATGCCTAACCGATGAAATAGGATATTGGTGTCAAGGTCAATGAAGTTAGGGAGGAATCCCATAGAAGGAATGCCTTCTTAAGGTATGAAATAATCATAAATTTGATCTAAAAAGTAGTTGATCTTGGTTTTATTATGACCTTGTACATCATGTGAGTTCTTTTTATGATTTTAAGAGGCTAACTAGGAGAGGGATCGAAAATAACCTTTTAGTTTTCCTCAAGGGAAGGAGTTCAAGCTTGTTATTCCTCTTAGCCAAACAAATCAAATGTGGACTCAAAGGAAAAATACTTTTCAGATAATATTTGGAAGGAAAGTCATGGCATGGGTACCTTGTCTATCTTAAAGTATAACATTAAATTCTTCGACAACCATTGTTTTTGGTTTGGGAGTGTGATTGGTGTAGATTTTCTCTTCATTAATTACTTGATTTTTCACTAATATTTTGTATTTTTTATGTCATACTTTTCATATTTAGACCATATTGGTGGTTGAGGTGGAAGGATTAGGTTTCTCCTCTTTAGTGTGGAATTTGGTTAGAGTGCCAATTTTAGTTGTGAGTGCTTTTATCACTCCAAAAAGTGTTTCATTTCTATTAGCTATTTCGTTTTTAGGTTATATGGATATTATTTTTCCCACAAAAACCTCAATGTAGGTGTTTTTCATGCATAATTGAAGGTTGATAACATATTTTGTTGCTTTTAGGTCTTCAAGGAACACTTCAATTCTATTTTCCTTTTATATGGTCCATGTAAAAATTATAGAATGAGTTTTCTTGAGTATCTATAAAGTGAAATAATGTAGATCCTTATGCCATTGATGTATGAAAGTTAAAGGAGATATAGGCCAATGAGAGTAAACATACCATATTCATCTGATCCAGGAATGTCAAAGTGTTGGGTGAACTATTCTACTAATATGCATAGTTTATATACCAATGCGTCAAAGAGGTTATGGAACCAATTAAGGGAGTTACCTATTATAGATCATAGAAAAATTTAGCTAAGATGTCGTTATTATTAATGAAATTAGATAAAACTATGGTGAAAGTATCCAAGTGATGCCAAGGGTTTTATACGATGTTCCCCCCAAATTTGGGTAATTTTTATAGATTTGGAGAAAGCCACGTTTGTACAATATCGGGCATGAATGTTTTTTTACATATCTAATCAAAAGAATTATGTGTTTTCATACACTTCAGTCTACCACCATGATTTAGATTTTAGATAGGGTATTCATGCAAGGGGGAAGTATTATTGTTAGAAAGGGATGCTTTATCCCTGTTGTATATAATTGATTGAGGGAAGGACTTGAAATAGAGAATGGAAGGTTATTTTTTAAACTCCTGGTTAGGTTCCACCTCCATTGATGTGTGTCAACTAGAATTTGTAACATTCTTGGCATGTTTTCTTATTCAAACCATTGGGAAAAAGAAGCTTAAGAGGGCGTTGTGATTGAGATGAAATCTTGGATATTGTGAAATTGATGATACATATGATTTTTCCTTGGGGTGTAAAATTGTCACTGGAGAATTGTTGGAATGTGTATTTATTTGAAGGGGTATGTTAGGATGTGCATTCACCTTACAAGTCATGACGCGATTGTAATGATATCTTAGCTCATGTTTCAACATATTGTTGCATGAACACTTGTTAGGGGAGGATACATTATTGAAGGTTGGTGGAGGAAGTTGGTATTTCATTTTAAAATATTAATTAGTGCTGACTTAGAAGTGATATGGTTGTATGTACACTTTCCTTATCTAGATTGGTGTCTTTATAAAAGGTGGGAGCATACGCTTGATTGAGAGGAAAAATTCCTTAGGTGGAGAATGAAATATATCCCCTCATTTTGAGTTTTGGTGGATTCTCAATTTATTCCTTTATAGGGAGGTGATGATGACTTTGGTAAATTGGGCTAGGGGCTAGGAGGCCATGCATTATAAACTCAAGCACAACTGAGGCCTTGAGAGAAATGAGGTTCAAAGTTAGTATTATGAAATTATTTAACTAGGAAGGGGAATCTCAAGCATTAAAATAACCTTCCCCCACTGTGGGTGATGATTCAAGCTCGATGTCATAAACATGCATAAAATTCATGAGGCTCAGGACATTTGGTCTACCATGCCACTCCATCCAAGACAAGGTAGAAATCGTTAAATTCCTAGGTAAAGCAATCATTTACAATCTTCATAGTCTCTACGTGCAAGTTCTCTTGGGCATGATGTCTCATAATGGTTGAGTATCATGCCAAGGAAGGCATTATTGCATATGTGAAAAAAACTTATATTTTTTCGATGGTGTATTCCTTCCATGGATATGCCCCTGTAACACCATAATGGCACCGTCACCTTTGTTTCAAGCTCTGATATGTGGATTGCAGGAAGTCATGAAAATTTTCATATTAGCGTTGATGCATTCACTGGTTGGACCAACTGTGGGAATTCATAGGAATTCTTAAGCATGAAGAATTTCAGTGGCTCTGAATTTGTTGAACGACACTCTTTATCCCAACAGATTTTCGTCGCTGCTATGGGGATCAAGTAAACCTTCTCATTTTGTTTTTGTTAATTCACCTATCTCACAAACTCTTCTGCTTAATTTCAGTGCGAAGGTTTTTTGAAGGGAATGCCTTCGCATTCAACACAATCCTTATTTTGACCAGTTGGTCATTCACCTCTATTCTCGACTTTGGCTCAATTTTCATGGATCATCATCCTGAGGGTAATTCAAGAGAAGTTTTCCATGTTAAGGTTTCTCCACAGTCCTGTTGTAGGGTATGCTTTGCGTTGTGCTGGGTTTTCTAGTGCTTTGCAACATCATGGGGTCGTGACAAAAAGGTTCATGGTTCCTACATTCATTGGTTCGTGGCCCTTGCATTCAGTGGCCCATGGAATGCACAACCTAGGTTCTACGCCAGTCATCATTTCTTGTTGTCCATTGGTTCATGATCAGGTTGGAAAATTATGGAAACCCATCATGTATTGCTTCAGGTAATCCGCGGGCTCATGGTTTAGCTCAATTTTCTTATACGTGACACAAATAGAGTTCTAATTAGATGTTTATTCTCTCTTGATTCACTCCAAGTATGTTTCTCTCTGAAATTATGGATACCCTCCATTTTGGTAGATGTTTTCCTAAAAATATAGGCCTACGTGCCTACTTTCATTCTTCCAAATTTTGTAATCATTTTGTTTTTTCATATGCCATGATCAAAATATTCCGATGTAATCTCAAGGTTCTGAACTTGTACTATTGGTATGGTCTTCCTTTAGGTAGACCAATAATAAGAATCCATATCTTATGCAATATATTTTTGAAGTAATAAAAAATCGATCATTCACACAAACAAATTAACATAACCTACCATATTAATGGTGTTATCCTAGACAAACTTCAATTATGGAAAGACAAAGTCCTGGGGTGTTGTTTTTTTTTTGGTGGGGGAGGGGGGGCGGGGTGGGGTTGTGGGGTGGTACTTAGAGTATTATTCATGCAAATATAGTGATAAAGGGAGTATAGGGAACTTCCCTCTTTAAAATAATAAAGATACAAAACACTTATGTTGGGAGTGAGGGATTGAAATGGAAGAAGAAAAGTGAATGTTCACTTCGGATATGAAAGGGTTGATAGGGAATCCCAAGTGGAGTTTCCAAAACATAGAGAATGAATATATTTTTCCTACCACATAAATTTTTAATGTAGGGATGAAATACCACACAAGTGTGAAAAATGTCAAAATGGGAAACATGAGAGTGAACTTTCCACTCAAATTTAGGACCAAACTAAGAAATCCTCAAGTGAAAAAAAAATAGTGAAAAGAAATGGAATATCACTAGGTTAATTAGAATCATAAGGTCTTGTTAATGTTAATCCATGGTTGCAAACAATTAGGGTGCTCCACTTAGGTACTAAATTAGGTTTTATCATAAATTAGGAAAGGAAATTGAGCCAAGTAACTAGGTTAATTCACCAACAATTTCATTAGTGAGATGTAAACCTTAATGTAGAAAATGAAAAGAGATGGAAATAATTCACCTATAATTTGGTATTGTGAATGATGAATCTCTCATACTAAGGTGATGAGTTATAAAAATGATCCAAGGCAAATAATTTCCTTGTCCTCCAAGACAAAGATATATATGCAATAAAACCAATAAATGCTAGATTTATTATTGTAAACATAAATCAATGAATTATCAAATGTAAAGTGAATTGGTAAAGAGGGTGATAGTGTAATTATAGGCTGTTGTCAATGGTTACAAGTACGAAATCGCACTTTGACAATAGGAAAGGTGTGATGAGGGCTAAAATTAGGGTTTTTAGCAATGTAATCCATGATTCTTGTATTTCTTCGAATGACTCTCCTTCCATATTGGTAGGGGAATGCTAAAAAGGTTCATCAAATAGTGAGAGATCCAAATTTAGGGTATTTTTCCTCAATGTGACAAAATGATGTGTAAAAATATCCTATAAATCCAAATAGAATTACACTATAATTGGTTTAAAAAGGTAAAGAGGGTGATAACATACTAGGCTAAAATAATTCTCAAAATTCTAAAAAATAAATACTTGAACGTGAGGTTTAGATAGTGCATTTATTTAATAAAAAAAAATTAAGGCATTTTTTTAAAGAAAAGAAGGTGTAAGTAAAAGCTTTGGAGGAGAACAAGATGAAGTTTTTGGAGTGGGAATAAGAAAAAATGAAAATGAAAAGTAGTGCAATCTAGTTAGCAAAAGGGGACGAGAACACTGAGTTCTTTTAGGACTATGCAAAGCACACGAAAAATATCAATATTGTATGGGAGATAAGGAAATATGATGGAAGAAATATCAAAAGGTTGTAGGAGCATGAACTTGGTGCACCTTATTTTAAAAATATATACCAAGATCCTTATAAGGAAATATGAAAAAATAATTAAAATGACAACCTAATCCTAGGTTAATTAACCCATACAAGGATGAAGACATTATTTCAAAAGAAATAGAAGAGGAATGAAAAGAAATGTTGGAATATTTTCAAAGATCGAAATGTTTAGGCTACATTGATGTATAGTTGAATTCTATTTCGATTTCTATGATATTGTTACACGTCATTTTGTCACATTGAGGCAAATGACCCTTAATTTGGATCTCTCACTATCTGATGAACCCTTTTTAGGATTCTAATACAAATATGGAAGAAGTGTCATTCGAAGAAATATGATAATCCTAGATTAAAATGTTAAAAACCCTAATTTTAGCCCTCATCGAACATTTCCTATTGTCAAAGTGTGATGACGCACTTGTAACTATTGAAAACATGCAATGATTAGTGCAACTTGCTGGACCAAAAAGTGCGGTGACAACTTTACATGGGTAAAAATAAAAAGTAATTTCTAGAAGCCCTATTCAAGAATATACTTCAAACTGAATTAGCTCGAGTTTGCACATATCTAGGAATTATCCCCACTTTGATGGATCCCATTCCACTCATTATGGATCCTATCTACCCTCATTGTGGATATCACCCCTTCATAAGTGAATCTACAACCTCTTCTCTTCTCCTATAAATACATAGCAAACCAAGAGGAGGGTGTTTGTTTTTGAAGTACTTGGTTTATTCCCTTATGTTGTCCAATTGAGATTGAAGGTTTTTCATGCTAAAGGAAGGATTGGAGATATTTGAGTGGAGACTTATGCCATCAAGGCCTGGGTTGTAATCCCTCCCCCTTATTTGTTAATACAATATATATATTTTTTCTCACATGATGTGTTTATTATTTACAATCATTATAGTAGAGCTCCTTGATCTTCTGATTAGTCATTAGAGATTTTTTAAGGTAAAAAATGGTCCTCAAAACAAAATGTACAATAAAAATAAACTTTATATGAACCAATATGATTCAATATGATGATGTCAACCATAGGAGATGATTCACCATTTTTCGAGTAAAATAAATAAATAAATAAATAAATAAATAAATAAATAAATATATATATATGTATATATATATATATATTTTTTCAACTCGTATTTTCAACTTTCTCCCTACAATTTTACTCAAATTTCGAGCAAGAGCACACTTTGGATGCAAAATTTAATTTTGCATCCAAGGAGTACCCATGTTGCATACTTTGTATGGACCCTACTACATGAAAAATGTGAATACATGAAAAAATGTGTTTGCAATCATGTTTTTCATGCATTTTACAATTTTCTTGTAGCAGGGTCCATCGAAAGTATGCAACATGGGTGCTCCTTGGATGAAAAATTAAATTTTGCATCCAATGATTGCTTCTAGCCGAAATTTAAGGAAAATCATAGGGAGATAAGTTGAAAATACGAGTTGAAAATGTAGTTTTTTCTTTTTTCCCTTCAAAAATTGATGAGGTAATCTAATATTATTTTATCATTTCCACTATTATTTTATAATATTATTTAGGAGGCCCATTTTAGACCTCAAAATTTCCCTAATGATTTTTTTGAACTTATTCATACATAGTACGCTTTGATCCTTTTGTTTGTCTCTATTATTGCATGTTATAGTCTTCAATAATTGAAGAGGAGCATGAAATCAAGCTGGAAGAGGATTGAAGTGTGTTAGATGATCCAAATATGTTAATGTAAAGTTAGGATAAAATATTTATTAAATTAGAAAATTTAATAAATATTAGAGAATAAAAATATTTATTAAATTAGAATATTTAATAAATATTAGAGATACTTAGAAATAGAATTTTGTTATTAAAAATAGGACTCTAGAATAGAGTCGTTTCTAAGACTCTAAAATAGGAATAAAGTTAGTAGAGTGGTTAGAAAGTCATTTATTGTAAATGGACACTTGTTATTTTTTCAAGTGATCCATATCTAAATTAAGATAGGACATATTTCCTATAAATAGGTTAGTCTCCTATTTGCAAGTTAGTAGAAGTTTACATTTGTAAACTCTACAACTTCTTTGTAATTTATTTTTCATAATCAATAAAAGTACGTGTTCGAGGACACTTTATATGGGCATACCAAGCTCGGGGAGCTTGCTTTAACCCATATAAAGCCTTTATCAATTTGGAGACTTTATGTTCCTGTCCCTCAATTTCAAAACCTGGTGGTTGTGTCATGTACACTTCTTCCTGTAGAACTTCTATTGAGAAAATTTCTAAGTTTCATCAAAACTCAACACAGTTTGCAAATGATGAATATGATCCTGATAGTTCCAAATATGTCTTCACCAACACAAAAGAAGCAACTTTACAGGTTTCAAGCTTTCTCAGAAGTGATTATGAAGATGCATGGATTCTTGATACAGGCGCAACTCAACACATGAAATTTCGACGTGACTTCTTTTGGAGTTTCAAAGAATGTCATCTGAATTCAATCTATCTTGCTGATAAAACCAAACATACTCCTTCAGGAAAAGTTGTAGTTAAAGTTTTTTTACCAGGCATTGGAGAAAGAATGATTTCAAATGTCTGGTATGTCCCAACATTCAAACAAAATTTGTTATCTCTAGTCACGATTCGACAAGCAGGACATATGGTGATTATGGTAGATGGCTTAGTTAAAATCAACTCAGTCAAACAAAACATGAAAACAGTGATGACAGGTTATGAATATGGAAAACTGTTAAGGATGAAAGGGACAATTATTCCAAGAAATTCTGACTTTGCAGGAGCAACAAGTACAGATATTTCTTCGATCAGATTGTGGCATGTAAGATCTGGCCATCTCAATTTTGACAGTCTCTCTCAGTTACAAAAACAGGGAATGGTTAAAGGACTTCCAACCTTCAAAAGGAAAAATGCAAAGTGTGAATCTTGCATTTTTGGAAAACAACATCGAGAGACTTTTCCTACAAGTTCATGGCGCGCAAACAGGCATTTGCAGTTGGTCCACAGTGATATTTTTGGACCCTTCCCAAATTCACTTGGAAGTTGCAGATATTTCTTACTTTTGTTGATGATTTTAGCAGGATGAATTGGGTATATTTCTTGAAGCAAAAGTCAGAAGCATTTGAAAAGTTCAAAAATTTTCGCTAGCTTATTGAAAATGAAGTAAAGGAGAAGATTGAAACTCTTATAACTGACAACGGCGGAGAATTCACTTCAAATGAATTCAAAAAGTATTACATGGATAATGCCATAAAATGACATCTTACTAATGTCTACACTCCGCAGCAAAATTGATTAGTAGAAAGAATGGATCGTACCTTGTTAGGAATGGCACGATCTATGTTAACTTTCAAAAAGTTAAGTCCTTTATATTGGGCTGAAGAAATTCATACAGCTGTCTACTTGAGAAACAGATCTCCCACAACTTCTTTAGACAGAATCACACCTTATGAAGCATGGTTTGGCTTCAAACCTCAGGTTAAGCATCTTAGAGTTTTCAGATCAGTCTGTTATGCCTTAGTTCCAAAGGAAAAACGAACTAAGCTTGATGCATGAAGCTTGAAGTGCACAATGATTGGGTATTCTGATGAGAAGAAAGGGTACCGACTTTTGTCGAATGGGAAATTTATTGTAAGAAAAGATGTGATTTTTGATGAAAATGAGAGTAAGAGTGCTGAAGAAGTTGAAAGTCTTCTTCAAAAGTTAGAAACAAAAAATGATAAAAGAAACATAAATTTACAAAGTCAACCAAATTAAAAAAATTGGTATGAACTTGAGTTTCCTTCATCTGAAGATGATTCATCCACTTTGTCTTCTTCACTAGTGCCATTCAGGTCTTCTAGCAGTTCATCCAACTCTCCTAGTAGCAACAGTTCTTCTGACAATGACTCTCCGCCCCCAGAACCTGCGGTTGATCAACAAACATTAGTTTACATCAACCCTCTTTTTAATGATGGTGATTTTTCACAAGCTCAAACCAGTGAACATCAATTGCCGAAATGGGAAGTTCAACTTTTGAAAGATGTAAGGCCTAATAAACAGAATAAAACAGAAACAAGGGGATAAAAAAAAAATGAAGGTAATTTTGCTTTGATATCAAATGATTTTACTGAACCTTCTTCTTATCAAGAGGCAGTAAAACATAAAGCATGGAAACAGGCTATGGTTGATGAATATCAGGCAGTTCAAGACAACAACACTTGGCAACTTATTGATTGTCCTCAACATGTTAAACCTATCGGATGCAAATGGGTTTATCGAATTAAGTACAAGCAAAATGGTGATATTGACAAGTATAAAGCAAGACTTGTTGCTAAAGGTTTTGCGCAACAGGAAGGGATAGATTATGAGGAAAAGTTTGCTCCTAAAGCTAAATGGAACACCATCCGACTCACACTTGCCTTAGCAGCTCAACAAGGATGGAAAGTTCATCAAATGGATGTAAAAAGTGCTTTTCTCAACAGAGATTTACAGGAAGAAGTGTACATGACACAACCACTAGGTTTTGAAATTGAGGGATAGGAACATAAAGTCTGCAAACTGATAAAGGCTTTATATGGGTTAAAACAAGCTCCCCGAGCTTGGTATGCCAAAATGGATGAATACCTTTGAAAAGTTGGTTTTCAACATAGTGAATCTGATGATACCTTGTATGTACGTCAACAAGGTAAAAATCTGGTGATTTTGGTTATGTATGTAGATGATTTGATTAGCACAGGCAACAATGATGATCACATTGCACAAGTGAAAAATGAGTTACAAGTAGGTTTTAAGATGACATATTTGGGGCTACTTCACTACTATCTTGGAGTTGAAGTATTCCAACATCCACATCAGATCTTCATTTCTCAGAGTAAGTGTGCAGCATAAATTCTTCAGCGATTTGCAATGCAGGATTGCAAGCCTGTCCTTACCCCTATGGAACAAAAAATGAAACTTTCAAAATTTTTAGGGGGGGGGGGGGGGGAATGGTGAATAGCACTTCTTATCGACAGTTGATTGGTAGCTTGATTTATCTGACAACTACTCGACCAGATCTTTCTTATGCCGTTAGTATTCTTTCCCGCTTTATGCAGGAGCCACGAGACAACCACTAGAATGCAGCTAAAAGAGTTCTTCGTTATATCCAAGGAACAAAATATTTTGGTCTTATTTACAAAAAGACTAAAAATTTTGTACTTGGTGGTTTTTCAGATGCCGACTTTGCTAGCAGCATTGATGACAGGGCATCAACCTCAGGTTATTTAATGAACATGAGGTCAGCTGCAGTTTCCTGGAGTTGCAACAAGAAAGCTACAGTGGCCACTTCTTCAGCAGAAGCAGAGTACATTTCAGCATGGGAAGCAGCATGTGAGACTGTTTGGTTGCGTCGAGTTTACAGGACTTGGGAATTCCTCCAGCAGAAGCTACTTCGTAATTCATCGACAATCAGTCAGCAATAAAGATTGCCAAGAATCCAGTTTTTCATTCAAAGACAAAGCATGTGGACACCAAGTATCATCATATCATATCACTCATTGCAAAGGATGTCATCAAGCCGATTTATTGTCCTTCAGAAGATCAGACCTCCGATATCTTCACCAAACCTCTTGGCAGAATAAAATTTACTAAGTTCAGAGATGAACTTGGTATATGTTATAATGTATATTTGGATCATATGGGGGAATTTTAGATGATCCAAATATGTTATTGTAAAGTTAGGATAAAATATTTATTAAATTAGAAAATTTAATAAATATTAGAGAATAAAAATATTTATTAAATTAGAATATTTAATAAATATTAGAAATACTTAGAAATAGAATTTTGTTATTAAAAATAGGACTCTAGAATAGAGTCATTTCTAAGACTCTAAAATAGGAATAAAGTTAGTAGAGTGGTTAGAAAGTCGTTTATTGTAAATGGACACTTGTTATTTTTTCAAGTGATCCATATCTAAATTAAGTTAGGACATATTTCCTACAAATAGGTTAGTCTCCTATTTGCAAGTTAGTAGAAGTTTATGTTTGTAAACTCTGCAACTTTTTATGTAATTTATTTTTCATAATCAATAAAAGTACGTGTCTGAGGACACTTCTGCATTAAATTGAAGACCTATTTCATTAAAAACGTCATATTCAAAATTTACTATAGAAAGATAGTATGCATTGTCTTGTTTGTTCTAGATATGATCATTGAGTCTAGCGAGATCTCTCTTGTCCATAAGATGGATTTTTCCAATAATAAACTTGGTGACCATATTGGGGAACAATTTAGTTCGTTGGAGGCCTCCTTGTCTTCCTTTGCCTTCCAAAACCTATTTCTACTATAATTTGAGCTTGAAAAAGTGGCATCATGTATAAGTTAGATCTATTGAACTAGTCCATAATCAAGTCATCGTGGGAGAATTGGCATAGCTTTATCTTTAAGAATATATATTGGTCTAATTGGTGGGGTTGGAAATAAGACACAAAGGGATACCACATGACGCAATTTTAGACCTTGGGAGGCTGAAATAACAAAGATAAAATAGTTTCTAGGTATAACTTATCAACAAGCTCAAAATCAAGCTAAAAAATGTGTGTATTTTTAAATTTTCATAAATTTTGTTTGAAAAATCCATTTGAAGTGATTCAAAGGGAATAAAGAGCATATATATCATTAATTGGTTCCAAAATTCCTCCCAAACAAAAATTCTACACCCATTAATTACTCAAAAATCTCTACTATGATGCATGAAGAAGAGGAAGAAATGCAACATGATATATCAAAATTACGGGACCAAGTGCAATGATTTTCGCTCTACAAAGAGAAACCAAAAATGAATTGGAAGAGATGATTAATGATAATATGGATGGTATAAAATGGGACATGGATAGTTTACAAGCACACATGGAAGGTTTTAAAAAGTTTCTATAAGAAAGCCTTCCTAATGGTAATAAGATATTCCATGAAATCGATCATGAGAACAAAAATAATGTGAAACATGATTTTAGAGACTCTAACTTTGGGTTGAAGACCAACCATATTCCAAATATCGATATGAGAAAGTTGATGGAAAGGATATGATAACATGGATACTACAAATGGAGTAGTTCTTTGATCTACACAATGTGCAACACACACAAAATTTACACATGCATCTTTATATTTAGAAGCTAATAAATTTGTGTGGTATCAATGAATTTGTTCTCGTAAATCACTTTTCACTTGGACAATTTTTATGGAGGAATTGATAGCACATTATGAGGATATAAAGAGAAATACCTTCTTTAGAAAAATGATCAATCTCAAACATAAGGGTTCAGTTGGGGAGGACATTGAGGACTTCCAAAGATTGAATATCAAGACAACTGATATTCTAGAGGAGCGTATGACTGATGTCTTCACATGGAATTTAAAGGATAACATCCAACATGAGGTTCACCTTTGGGAACCTAAGTCATTGGAGAATGCATTTAGGGTTGCAAGAAAGTTTGAAATAAAATTATGGCAACAAGGAGGTCTACCACTAACAACAATAAATATGGAAGTGTTGTCGGTCCTAGCCTCCCACAACCTACAAGGTTGAAACCACAAAAACTGGAGGAAAAAGAGAAAAACGTATTTATTAAAGTTGAGATAGAAAATACACTAAAGGTCATAAGTGTGATGAGAAGAAATTATTATACATAGATTTTGAAAAGGAGGAAGAAAAGGAACAAGAAACATCAAAAGAAGAATATTTACACTAGGAACCAAACCCACAAGTTGAAAAATAAGAAATGAAACTGACCATATCTTGTAATTCTTTGGTAGGAATTACCATCCCTCAATAATCTCAAGATAGAATGATATAAAAATAAGAAAAAGGTAATAGTTTTGATTGATTCAGGTAGAACCCATAATTTTTTTCATTATAATATAACCAAGGATTTGGATTACTTTTTCTATATAGCACTAGAGTGTCAAGTGATGGTTGTAGATGGAGGAACTATAAATTTCTCAGGGAAGTGCCATAATATCAATATAACAATGGGGGAAATATGCATTGAATAATATAACTCTTTCCATTATAATGGGTTGTGTTGATGTGGTATGAGGAGTCCAATGGTTACAATCTTTGGGGATGATAGCTTTTATTTTCAAGAAATTTTCTTGAAGTTTTTCTAGGAGGGAAAGAAAATTGAATTAAGGGGTATCATAGGGAAACCTTGGAAGCTAATAAATCTCTAATGGCATGACAAGACTTTTGAAGAAGGAAAACTGAGGGTTAATTTCACAATTATGCTCACTAGATGTTCAAACATCTAAGTCATCCATTTATCTAGATCTCCAATGTGTCCTTGACAATAATTCCAAGGTATTTGTGACTCCCAAATGTCTCCCACCTAATCATGACCATGATCATGCTTGTAAATTGATTCTAGGATGTGTTCCTCCAAACAATAGACCTTATAAAAATTCCTATTCCCAAAAAGTGAATTTGAACGTATGGTTGCAAAAATGTTAGAGGCTGACATAATTCAACCTAGCCAAATTTATTTCTCTTCTCTAGTAGCATTGGTGAACAAGAAGAATTGATCATGGTGTATGTGTCCAGATAATAGAGAGATTAACAAACTCACTATTAAATATAAATTTTCTATTACTATCATTAATGAATCATTGGATGAACTACATGGATCAATTTACTTCACCAAGCCGAATCTTCCTTTAGTATATCATCAAATTAGAATGAATACGTAAGGCATTCTGAAAGAAACATTCAGAACTCATGAAGTTCATTAATAATTTTCGGTCATGCCTTTTGGTCTTACTAATGTACCTTCAATATTTCAAGGTTTGACGAATTCCACTTTCAAACCCTTCCTTAGAATATTAGTGTTAATATTTTTGATGATATAATAATCCACAACAAGTCTTGGAAAGATCATGTTCAACATGTTGATAGGGTGCTAAAACTATTGGAGGAGAAACAATTGTATGCAAAACCCTCCAAATGTTTCTTTGGGTTACAAGAAGTGGAATATTTAGGTCATATTGTATCTCATGACAGTGTTAAGATAAACCCTAACAAAATTAAAGCCATTAAGGAATGGAAAATTCCCACACCCGTAAGGCATATTTGAGTATTTCTCGGGTTGACAAGGTATTATCATAAGTTTTTTAAGAATTATGGAACAATTGAAAGATAGGATAGTAAAAAATAAATTACAGAGTATAAAATATTTAACAATAACACACCATCTCTCACACACCAACTCAATCACATTTCATTAACAAAGACATATATTTATACATTAGGAGAGGTCTCGGTATTTTTTCATCTCCACAAATTTCTCAATCAATAACTCCACAAATCACTTCACAATTATCTCAATCAATCAATCCATAATTCTCCCACGCAAACTAACAAATTTCCAATAACACTAAAAATTAAAAAATGGATCATTATTCCAACATTTTCTCCCCCATAAAGATCATTTTGAAATATTCCAAGATCATATCTAAATTTGTAGAACTTTTCCTTAGAGAGTGCTTCGGTGAATATATCAACTACTTGTTCATCTGTTCCGCAGTACTCGATCTCGATCACTCCTTGCTGAACTAGATCTCGAATAAAATGATACTGAATATCAATATGCTTGGTCTTCTTATGAAAAAATAGAGTCTTTGTCATCTGAACAACACTTCAATTATCACACATCAACAGAGTGGGTTGTTCTGATTTTTCATGTAGATCCTCTAGAATTCTTCTCAACCAAACTGCTTCACATGTTGCTGTCACTGCCGCTTTATACTCTACTTCTGCTGTGGAGAGAGAAACTATAGGTTTCTTGTTAGTAATCCAAGCAACTACAACTGAAACCATACTGCATGAATAACCTGAAGTTGATTTATTGTCATCCATGCATCCAACTCAATATGAATCTGTATAACCAATCAACCTGAATATTTTGTAGACCTGCATACCAAACCATAACCAACTGTTCCACGCAAATATCTTAAAATCCCCTTAGAAATTTTCTAATGCAATTCCTTGGGTTTTTCCATATATCTCGACACCATATTCACTGCAAAATAAATAATTGGTTGAGTTGTAGTTAAGTAGATCAAACTTCGAAGAAATTGACAATACAAAGTAACATCAATTGATTTAGATTAATCATGTATTCATAAATTCAGCCAAAATTCCAAAGGATTTGTCATTGGTTTTCAACTCAATTTTGAAAATACCATCTTCCCTCTGCCAAAATTTAATACCCAAGAATTAATGCAACTCACCAAGATTTGTCATCTCAAACTCAACTTCATATGTGACTTAAATTTTTTAAATAGTTCATCATTATTCCTTGTGTAGATCAAATCATCAACATATAAGACAACTATCAAAATGTCTTGTCCTAATTGAAATATATAGATATTGGGATCATATAAAATTTTAACTAAGCCATGATCTTGGAAATACTTATCAATTCTTGAATACCATGCCCTTGTCGCGTACTTTTGACCATAGAAGGCCTTCTTTAACTTATAAACATAATCTTCTTTTCTTGACACTTCAAAACCTTTAGTATGCTCCACATAAATTTCTTCATACACATAACCATTTAGAAAGGCCAATTTAACATCCATTTGAAAAATTAGCCATTTGTACTATGCAACTAATTCAAGAACCATCATGATTGCATCTAACTTTTCCACATGAGAAAATCTCTCAATGGAATCAGTGCCTTCTGTATGTGCATATCCCTTTGCAACTAAACGATCCTTATACTTATGAATTGTGCCATCTAATTTATACTTGGTTTTATAAACCCACTTAGTAATTTGGTAATTTGACCAAGTCCCATGTATCATTTTTCACCAAGGCATTCAATTCTGATTCCATAGCTTCATTCCATTCCTTATATCTTGATGCTTATGCATAATCATGTGGTTCATCCATTTTCATTACCTGCCCCATAAGTGCATAATTCACTAGAGAAATTTGAGATCTAGTAACCCTTCTTTCAAAGTTTGTATCCAACATACTAATTTTTGAATGACATCTTTCAAGCCACTTAGGCTTCTTCTTAACTTCATCTATCTTTAGTGACTTGGAATTTGATTCATCACCAATATTCACAACATCTTTCCTCAATTCAAACTGTACCTAATCTGGATGATAGATTCCATACTCATCAAACACAACATCTCTGCTTATTATCACCTTCCTTTCTTCAGGATCAAACAACGTTTAACTTCTTGTTTCAATACTGTAGCCAATAAATACACATTTCACACTCTTATAATCTAATTTCCTCCTCTTTTCCTTAGGAGCATATGCATATGCAGTACAACCAAAAACTTTCATATGTGCAATACTTGGCTTGTATCCTGACCATGCTTCTTCTGAAGTCAAATTCAACACTGCATTTATAGGACATGAGTTAAGAGTTTATACTGATGTGTGTAAGGATTCAACCAAAAACTCATTTCCAAGAGACTTAGTTTTTAACATCGTCCCAACCATTTTAATTATGGTCCTGTTTATCCTCTTCGCAACACCATTTTGTTGAGGAGAGTATGATTTGTTAAACTCTCGCTTTATTCCCGTCTTCATACAATAAATCAAAAAATCATTTGGCTTATATTCTCCCCAATTATCTATTCTTAGGGTGAGAATTTTCAGACCACTTTTCTTTTCAACTAAATCCTTAAACTCAAGAAAATGAGAAAAAACTTCAGACTTATCTTGCATAAAATACACCCATGTCTTCCTAGAATAATCATCAATGAAAGTAAGAAAGTAACGTGCCTTTTCAAAAGACACTGTCTCTATTGGACCACACACATATGAATGCACCAACATTGATGTTCTATAGCCTTCCATGTTCTATTTGAGAAAATTTCCCTGTGTTGTTTCCAAAAAATACACCCTTCACATCATCATCCAACTTAATATAAGGAAGACCATTCACCATATTTTTCTTTCTCAGCAACACCAAAATCTAAAAATTTGGATGTCCCATCCTTAAGTGCTAAAGCTTACTATTTTCTTCTTATGTTGCTTTTAATTTTCAATCATTTCAGCTCTTGCTACAACTACATTTTTATTCAACTTATCCATCATTAAAAACTATTTATTATCAAACACTAACTTGTAATTTTGCTCCATCATTTGTCCTACAGAAAGTAGGTTCTTGTTCAATGCCGGTGTTAACAAAGTGTCCTCAATTAACTTCTTCTTACCATGCAACGATGCTATTGCAACGACGCCTTTCCCTTTCACTTCACAAACACTATCATCACCAAATACAACTTTACCAGAATAATTTTCATTAATTTTGGTAAACAAATCCTCATGAGATGTCATATGAGTTGAACTTCCTGAATAAATATACCATGCTTCACTTTCTTCACTATGTGCCATCAAAATTGAGATGAATAACTTCTCATTCCTAGTTTATTCAACAATTGTATTGGCACCCTTACGCTCCATATCTCGCATTTTTTCATAACAACCTCTTTCAAGATGGCCAAATTTTTGGCAATAATAACACTATGGTCCTCCAACTCTTCCTCCTTTTCTGCCTCCATATCTTACTTGTCATCTTCTGTGAGATCCATCTCTGCCTCTTCCTCTGAATTGATTGTGATTCCTTCCTCTACCTCTTGAAGGAGACACATTTCCTTGTGAATTTTGCTAATTTATGTTTTAATACTGATTATGATATTAACCCCTGCTCATTCCTCTTCCTCTATGCCTTGCAGAAAAAAACATGTTCCACTTGCTCATATGGTTTATTTTCTTCAAAAGTTAACAATAATCCACTTAATTCATCAATTTGCATTGTACTTAAATCTTTGGAGACCATAATACTGGTGGTGACCATCTAAAATTTGGGCAGGACACTTCTTAAAATCTTCTTAATTAACCTTCTTTCTGGAACATATTCACCTAAAGATCTCATCTGATTAACAAGATATTACATTTTTATGATGTAATCATGAGTGGGTTCATTACTTTGCATATGGGAATTTTCAAAATTCCTCCTTAATTTTTGCAATTTAGCTACAACAACACATTCATATGTGTTTTTTAAAATCTCCAATGCTTCCTTAGATGATATTGCACCACTGATTCTTGGAAATATAGATTCTTCAAGAGCGCTTCCTATAAGTGAAAGTGATTTATTATCTTTCTTAATAAGTTCCTTAAGAGATTTATTTTCATCGTCACTTGATTATTTGAATCATCAGGAGAAGGCATAATTTACCCATCAATTACAAGTTCCCATAAATCTTTAGTGATGAATATAGGTTGTATGTGTTTGCTCCAATAAAAATAATTTGTGCCAACAAGTTTAGGCAATACAATAATGCTTGTTGCCATGAGGAGAGTAAGAGAGAATTAGAGAATTAGAGAGAAAATGCACAATGAACACAATGTGTCCCACTTCAACCCAGAACAAGAATCAATATCCCAAAAGTTAAGACTCAACCACTACAAAAAATTATCCCTTTTATTAATATATAAGTACAATTAAAAGCTTAAAAACTCAATTATATCAAATATGAAATATGACTCCTTTAAGGTTCCCTCTTAATACATTTTCTCAATAAATACAATCTCTCTTAATAAGAAAGAAAATATAATATAACCTTTTTACGCTAGTTATGCAAAAAAATATATTACAATTTACCCACATAAAAAAAAATGCATTAAAAAATCCCTCCTAGAAAATTCCATTCCTTCACCAATTCTCTCTCATACCAAAATCATATTCTCCACTATCTCTCTCAAACTTACTAATCTCTTATTAAAATATTATCACATAATTAAACAAAGGGAGAATTAAAAAAAACTACACTCATTTAAAATTCCATTCCTTCACTAATTCTCTCTCATACCAAAATCATATTGTCCACTATCTCTCTCAAACTCACAAATCTCTTATTAAAATATTATCACATAATTAAACAAAGGGAGAATTAAAAAAAACTCCACTCATTTTACGCTCAACTTTTGTTTAGATTTACTTTCACCCTTCAAAACATGCATACCACTTAATTTTTAAAAAACTACATCCATTTAATTTCACACGTTATTTAAAAGCTTTTTTCCATGCATGTAATTCCACACGTTATTTAAATTGGGTGAAGTGGCATTCACTAAACTTCACGTTGAACAAAAAAAGAGAACTATGGATTACACGCTAATATGGAATCCATCCTGATTATATAATGGAAGTAAAGGATGAATGGAAGAATGACAAAGAAGTGTGGAAATTCATTCAAAAGTTGCAGCGAGATCCCAATGCATTTGATACATTTATATGGAAAAATGATTCACTATGGTACATATCGCTTATATATATGTAATAAATCTCAACTCAAACAAAAGACTCTTTTGGAATTGCACGCCTCTCCTTTAAGAGGGCACTTATGATCTTTAAAAACTTACCACGGGTTCGAGAAGGAAATTTTTTTGGATGGCCTTAAATATAATATTCAAAAGTTTGTGGCGGAATGTTTGGTTTTCCAAAAAAATAAAGTTGAGACAATTAAGACCCTGGGTCTTTTTCAACCATCAACCATTCCAATTCAGAATTGGAAGGAGGACCTCTCAATGGATTTGATCATAGGTTACCCAAGTATGAAGGAAAGAGTGTCATCATGGTGGTAGTTGATAGACTCACCAAGTATGAAAACTTTTGTGTACTATCTCATCCTTTCAAATCCGGTACAATCACTACTGCATTGATGGAAGCAATTCAAAAGCTACATGGAAACCCAAGGATTATTGTAAGTGTTAGAGATCTGATTTACTAGGATTTTTTTGAAATATTTTTTTTATTGTCTTGGTACTCAATTAACTCATATCTCATCTTATCATCCTCAATCTAATGGGAAAAATGAGAGTGAAAAAATGTTTGGAAGGATATCTTCATTGCATTGTATTTGATAAGCAAACATAATGGGTCAAGTGGTTACCTCTGGCAGAAATGCGGTATAACACTTCTTTCCATACCGCAACAAAGAGGACCCTATTTTATGTCACTTGATGGATATCATCCACCATCCACCACATCATCTCTAAGAGACAATTCTAAGTGTTATCACTGGAAAATCGGACAAGCAAAGATGACATTATTTAATGTCATGCAAAAGGATTTACAGGGTTGAAAGACATTAGAGAATCTAAAGTATTTAAAAATATCTAAGGTCTGAAAGGAAAAATCAAATTGTGCACAGGAAGAACCAATCAAATGTGCCTTTGCGCACAAAGTTCTTCGATAAGCGCGCCTTTGCGTACCTTTTGCTCAAAAAGGCGCGCAATCCTAGGAGTGGCAGAAGTCACTTTATAGGACCACAAGACACACTCTAGGACATTGATTCCACACTTGAAGCCACCTAAGGACAACCACCCAAGCCTCCTTAGGAAATCAAGGGAGGACACAATGGAATCACCCTCCTCTCTTGGGTAACTATCCACAAGATACTAAGAGAGGGAAGGAGGATTTGAATTCTCCTATAAAAGGCTACCAAGAGATGAACAATATGAGAGCACATTGTTATGCTGGCCAGAATTTCCCCAAGAAATACCAGCAGTGTGTGATCCTGAGCAAAGATAGAGGGGACTCAGTTGTTGGCCATCCAACAACTCCAGGCCACCATAGTAGAGAGAGGGAGACTTTGCGCCAAGGCAGCTCAGAAGTAAAGACATCCTTGCATTGGGACTTCAAGAACCCCCATTTCTAAGGGCCCCTTGGCAAGTGGGTTAAAGTTTCATCCTCATTTCCTACCAGCACTCAATAAGAGGGGACATAAGTGCCACCGTTTTGATTGTTGTAGTTGTTTGACTCTATTTAGAGCTTTTGTGTTATTTGTTTTAGTTTTAGTTTAGTTTTTATGTTTGAATATGCATGCTATTTATCTATCTAGTATGTTTATGTTTGAGCATGTTCTACTAAATTTCTTGACTCCATCTATTTTCTGCCTGTGACCAATAACTCAAGAGGGAAAAACCACCCCTCTTAAGCAAGTGTGATTTGGTACATTCATGCACCAAACACACTAACACACTAAGGTTCAAGTAGTGGAAGCCCACATCAAACATCAAAAACAAGTTCTCCAACTCTTAAAGGATAACCCAAATTTGACACATAATTGAATGAAACAATAAGCATATCAACATCACAGTGAAAGAAGTTTTAACGTGGGTGATTGGGTATTTTTGCGGCTACAACCATACAAAAAAATTTCCCTAAAGCAAGCTAATAAGGATAATAACTTATCATCCAAATATTATGGCCCTTACAAGGTGTTGTAAAATATTGGTATTACGACATAAAAATTGGAGTTGCCTACATCTTCGCAAGTACACCAAGTTTACCATGTTTCATGCTTAAATAAGGTTATAGGTGACAAGCTCCCAGTTCAAACTATATTACCAAAACTTTACGAGGAAGGAAAAATCATATTGAAGCCTAAAAAAATCACGAAACAAGAATGTGGCAGCTATATAATCGATTAATTTCAGAGTATCTCATTAAGTGTATGAATTTTCCCGCTGAAGATTCCACATGGGAGGATGAGTATTTTATACAGAAGCATCCAAAACTACTCAAGTGAAGGAGAGGGGCATGTTAGTTCCCTATAATACTAGTGTAGTCCCTATATTGTTATTGTGCGCCCCTTAGGAGCCCAATATTGTTATTGATGTGCCCTTACATTGTTATTGTTATGTAGGCCCTAATTATATTTTGACCCTTTAGACACCTATATATACCAAGAAGGTCTTATCATTTGAGTCCTCCAAGAATTGTTCATATATGTGATGTAAAGGGAGGTTCCCCACTCGAAGTCACTATTTGTCTAGTCGTTGATCTATTTTTTATTATGCTTATGTATATTTTTGATCTAGAGACATAACAAATTTGTTCTTAAAATTAAATTATAGGTATAAAATTTATTATCACTCTAAATCAATTTGTTGGTCTTAGAAAAAATAACATGGTATAAAAGTCAAGCCTCTAAAAAAATTCAAGCATTATGAAGGTTCAAGCTCAAAGAGATTCACGATATTTCTATTTTTTTTAGCAACAATTAATTAAGGGATATATTTACTATATAAAACAGTGTCAGGTATGAAGACAAGTTAAAAAGGGCCTTAAATTATATCCAATAAAAAGTATGAATTACAACCATTCTGAAGGAGAAAAATTTGTGGAGCTTTGCTAGCTCCACCATGGTTTTTCATACATCAAATCCTATTTTCTTAGACCTTCATGAGGTGAAAGAAGCTAGATAATATGTGATCATCTTGGAAGGGGTAAAAGGTCACCTAATTCTCCATTTTTTTGAAAATAACATAGTGAAGGAGATGTAAGGTCACTTAAAAATTGTACTAGTGACAACCAAAAGTAGAAGAAGGTACTAAGGGACAAACTCCACAACACCAGGATGTCGAAGGGAGAGAGTCTGACTTCTTACCTTATTATTGTCGATGTGACAATGACCCTCAAAATTTTTTTCCTATGTCAATTTTGGAGCCTACATTGACTGTCGTCTCAAGACCTCTTGTGTCGTAATGTGGTTTGAATTGTTATTTGTGTGATTTCTCCTAGTGTTGCATCCTCCTAAGTCAATGTTTCCTAAGTGTTGTAACTTAACCATTAGAAGAGTTTGAGTTAGTTAGTCCATGGTTAGGTGAACTCATGACCTTTATTGACTTATAAACTTTCCTTTTATCCATGCACACACTAAAAAACACACACAAAAGAGAACAAAAATCACACCAAAGAGGGAAAAAATAAAATGAAAGCAAGAAAATCACTCACAAAAGCAAAAGTGCACTTTAAGTTAGCGAAGAAAAGAACTTGAGTTGAGCACACTTATTCAGGTTGAAGGAGTGCACCCTACTTGAGCACACTCCTTCATGCCGAGAAAGTGTGCCCTCCATAAGCGCACTGCTTCGTGTCGAAGACATGCACCCTTCTTGGTGCATGCATGAGCCAAATTGTTGCATGAGGGCACACTCTTAGAAAATAGGAGCCCTCTTAACTTCTCTTAACTAACCATTTCATGCAATGACAAGCAGAAATCATGCATGAATAAGTTTTTCATGTTAATTTCTTTAAATCAACTCAGTTAATCATTATTTTGCTAATCATTCCATCTAAGTTGAGCGCGCAACTTGAGAATCTATAAGATCTTCATCAACCAATGCTGCAAGTAAGTTTTGCATGCTAAATATTTTCATTGCCTTTCATGATTTCACTATTGAAATTAGAAGCAAGAAAATTTGAAAATGGCATCCAGAAATGGCACCCAAAAAATTTCACCCATAAATGACACCATAGGGGGCTTCTGATTTAATTTCCCCTTAATTAAATTGGAAGAAAAAATGTAATTTCATCTCATGACAACTTGTATTAGTTAAATGAGTCAGGAAGACTTAGTTAGTTTTAAAAATTTGAATTTGTTAAACACCATGTTGAAGCACACACATGGTGTATGAGAAGGATGAACACACACACAAGAGACTCAACACACAATGAAGGATAAGCGTGAGGCTTTCTTATTTTTCCATTATACATGATGTACATTTATAGTACAATGGTGTGACTCTTGGTTTCATATTCCAAGGTCACTTGGATGCCATTGTGACTTTTCGCATTCCACACCTACCCATGGAGGATTAGGTGTTCCAACACCCCCCCTTAATCCGAAGGGGTATGTGTGAGTCCAAGAAAAGAGTTGTAATACAAATCTGCAAAGTATACATGGCAGCACTTGGGTTGAATCAACTCTCTGAAATGTTGGAAAAAAGAGATGGTTTAAGGATGACCACCAACACTGGAACGCAATACTTGTTGTAGTTCCCGGAACTCTTCCAAAACTGGCAAGAAGCTAAAAGCTTCTGCTAGATGTAGGTCTACTACCTGTGATGGTTTTAGGTTATCCACCAACCAAAGATGATGGTTTAAGGTTGTCCACCAACCGAAGGTATGCTCATGGGCATCCATGTCTCTAGCTACATCTCTGAATCCGGAATGACGAATTATGGCTCAGGCTCACTTGAACTGCTGGCTACAACTCTGAACATGGAATGAGAGATTGTGGCTCAGGCTTGCTTGATCTGTCGTCGAAGCTGGTACATGACCACCATTTTCCCCCTTGTCAAGGACAAGGTGAGATGATGGCGAAAACTCAACTGCAAGTTTGCTCAATATCCGTGAACATGTTCTGACATGCGACTTAAACATCTTCTTGGCTGCTGATGCCCATTCCCAAGAAGCGATCCATCCAAGATGAATCTTTGTTCTTGCAAGAGGCTTGTGTTTGAAGCATCTGTGTGAAGAATGAGTGTGCCGACCACAGTGCTTGCATGGATGAAGATCAAAACAATGATCTTTCATATGGCCAACTCGATCACAGTGTTGGCATTTCTCAATCTGATGTTGTTGTTGTGGAGCAGGATCTGGAATAGCTGCAGGTGAACTATCATACATGAATCCGGCACTCTGAAATATGATGGGCTTGGTGTAGTCTGGAATATGAGAGGACACATCCTTGTCATATCCAAGACCAGTTCGGTGCTTGTTGTGGACAAGCTCTTCCCAAGGTCTGATGATGGGCTTGAGAAGTGCAGGTTGAGTGGCTGCATCTGCATGTACATCTGCTCTAGTACAAGGCACTGAATGTGGATCAACTAGAACTTTATTGACTTGCTGCTGATGGGAGTCTTTCTCAATCTTATGAACAGAAACAGGTTCAGAATGGTGACTCTTTTGCTGAAGTTCGTCTTGCTTGAGCTGAGATTCCAACTGCAAAAACTCAATCTTTTCTTGTGCATCTTGTAAACAGATCTGAATATTACAAAGAGCATCCTTGCTCATTCTTATCATACCATCAACATTTTAATGAATGAGGTTATTCAAAAACTCTAATACCTCATTGATTTTGGCCATTTTCAACAACTTAGGCTCAAAGAATGAAAGAAAGGGTGTCGGCTTCAACCGAAAATACACCCGTTTACAATGTGATTCAACAAATGCAAATGACTCCAAGGAATTCTCAAAGTACAAAAATATGCTCCTCAAATGATGGAGGACAATCAACAATGACTTACATCAACTCAAATTCACTGATTCCAACTATGAATGAAGAGGCAAATTCCACTCAAAATACAATGTTAGCTCAATACATGTCTCTGCAAAATATTTGTGAATGTGTAGCTGAAAACACTTGTGCAAGAATCTTTTTATGGCAGCTGAATTTTCTTCTTCAAATAGCTATTTTCAATGATGGAAAACTTGTCTTCAAATGTGAAATTCTTCAACAAATCACCCTTATGTCAATGCCACAAATCATATAATGTAATATGCACTTTTGTCTATGTATTCAGTCCATTTTCTTCATATGTCAATTCCTCTTTTTCTGTTCATATTCTCTTTCCTCTCTCTCTCTCTGCTGTTTTTTTTTTTTTTTTTAATTAATTAAAAATTAATAAAAAAAATTAGTTGAAAATGGAAAGGGAAATTTATTTTAAAAGGGAGGAGGGAATTTATTTATATGGAAGGGTGGTTTATTAATGGGGAGGGGGGAGGGATATTATATGGAAAGGTAATTGTAATAAAAGGGAATTTTAATTGGAAGAGAAGTATTTATAAACTGAAATTTAAAAATTTAAGGGAGGGAAGTCAAAATTTTCAAGGCGGGAATAATTAAAGGAGAGAGGGAATTTTTAAAAAAATTAAGAGTGAGTTTAAAAAAATGGGGGGCGGTGTTAAGTATATGGAGGGGGCGGAGCTGTGCAGAGCCGATGGGGGTATGGAGGATGAGAAACCGTGAGGTGGGAGGCCGGGTAGGGCGTATTGCAGTGATGTGAATGGGTAGCAGTCGAGAGCGGCGTGAGGGAGTGCAGGTCTGCGTAGGGAGCGGTCGACACAGTGAGGGTTGGAGCGTTGTGTGAGTGGTGAGGGTTTGTGTGGGAGGTGGAGCGTTGGAGTGAGAAGGTGTGAGGGGCGTAAGGGAGCTGTGCGTGGAAGCGATGAGAGGGGGCCGGGTTGAATGGAATGAGAGGGTTGAAAAATAAATTAATTGCAGACAGGGGCGTTTTTGTATATGTGAGAGAGAGCGATGGGAGGTAGCGTTAGGTGTGTGAACAATGCTGGAGTTTTGAGAGAGGGCGTAGAGTGTTGGAGAGGGTGGCTGTTAGCGTAGAGTGCCGAGGGGGGTAGCGTTAGCGTAGGGGGTCGATGAGTGTTGTGAGGGATAGCGTTTGCAGAGTTGTGAAGGCTGAACGCCGAGAGGTGCGGTGAGAATGTTGCAGGGAGGTATGAGTGAGGGTGCAGATGTGTGAGGGGAGAGCTTGAATTTTTATTTTTATTTTTATTTTTTATTTTTTTATTAAAAAAGCAGAGAAGAATAGAAGATGTAGATTTTCTTCCAGCATCAGATGAGTAAAACTGAGACTCGAGATTTTGAAGCAGTAGCAGGAAATTTCGTCAAAAATGCAGGATTTCAAGCAGTATTACCCAGCAACAGATTGCAGAAATAGGAGAATAATTTGCAGAAAACTCAGAAATCTCAGAAATCTCAGAAATTTTTCAATGGAAAACTCAGAAATCTTTCCAGTAGCCTAGAAGCAGGAAAATGGACTTTAAAAATGCAGAATTTTCCAGAGAATTTTAGCAGTAAAAATCCAGAAACTTCTTCAGAAACCCTCTTTAAACTATTTCAACATCTTTTCAAAGTGCAGAATTTAAAAGTGGGCAGCAGAAATTGCATGGAAGTTCAGAATGAAAACCTTCAAATGCATAATGCTGCTCTTTCTTCAAAGCCAATGCTTGAATGCTGCCAATTTCTGAATGCTGGGATTTTGAATGCTGCTCCTCTTCAAAACACTTCTGAATGGCGGCAAAAACACTGCTGCAGAAACTCTGAGTGCTGCAAAAATTTCAAGAATTTTTGCAGATATGCACATGCCATAAACACAAATGGCTCACTCAATTTGGAGCAGGGCCAACAATCGCCCGCTCTGATACCATGTTAAACACCATGTTAAAGCACACACATGGTGTATGAGAAGGATGAACACACACACAAGAGACTCAACACACAATGAAGGATAAGCGCGAGGCTTTCTTATTTTTCCGTTATACATGATGTACATTTATAGTACAATGGTGTGACTCTTGGTTTCATATTCCAAGGTCACTTGGACTCCATTGTGACTTTTCACATTCCACACCTACCCATGGAGGATTAGGTGTTCTAACAGAATTGAGGGTCAGAGAGGAGACATGTAGAGTTCTCCCATGATTTTAGGGGGTTTAGTCATAGTTATTTGTGAGATGTAATTAGTTTACTCAAATTTTCGAGTTAAAATCAGTTTAACTAGTTCTAATTGAGAGATGAGCTAGTGATAGGTCTAATGAATTGAATCTAATTTTATTCACAAGTAGTGATCAATCAGTTAACCGATAATTCTCTATAAATAGCTATTGCATGTCAGTTCTGAGGATGGCCCTATTGAGACTGAGGTTAAAGGGAAGATAAATATTAGTTGTATAACTGGAAAATTGTACAAGTCATGCGTGAGGTCACTAAGAAGGATTGAAGGTATTGTGAAAAAATTAATTAGGATTTTACTAATTAACAGGGGATCAATTAGCATAGGAATGCATAAGAAAGGCATGCTAGGTAGAGGAAAGAAAGAGGTTAAATAGAGGGCCAAACTTGCTTAGATCATAAGCCAAGTTCGAGCAGGATCAAAGTGAGACAGTCAACAGAGCGCAACAGTTTCTCTGTGAGAGAAAATAATTGTATTGTTTCATGATCTTGAATTTATGAAATATACAAATAGCGAGCTTTTGAGCAGTTTCTTTCCCCAGATACATCTTGTGTTGTGCGATTGATAATTATTTCTCTTACTTGTTATGTGATTGTCTGATCGTATTTGGTTTCCAAAAATTGTAGGAAGGATTTGTTGGAAATATTGTCATTGATGGCAAAGGAGCAGAAATGAGCAGCACCAGAATTTTCATTGAGAACAAAGGAGAATATTAAGATCAACTGGAGTATAAAGGATCAATAAGGAAAAAAAGGCAAAATTTAAGTGGAGAAGCATAAAAGAGAGGCAGAGGAGCAACATAAGAGGCAAAGGAGCAAGGCAGAGGGATCAACACCATAATTATCACTAAGGCAAAGGAGTAGATAGGAGCAGTAAAAAGGCAAGGAGCATCATTAGAATCTTTATCAAGGAGAAAAGGTTGCAAATGAAGCAAAGGCAGAAAAGGATCAAAGGAAACAAAGGCTGCAAAGGAGCAAAGGCAGAAAAAGAGCAAAGGTAGCAAAGGCAACAAAGGCATCAAGCTTGGGTCAAGTCATGAACGTGCTAGGTCGAGTCATGAACGAGTGGGTAGAGTCATGAACGTGCTAAGACAAGTAATGAACGTGTTCAGCAAATGGAGAAAGTCATGACCGCGCGGGTTAGGTCGGGCTAGTTTGCGTTCAGAACAATGCACAAGGGCACGTGAAGTTCTACGGGCAGAGTCAGATAATTTCCAAAAGAAAAGCATTCAGAACATTGTTAGGAGGCATGATCACAAATCACAAATAAATCTTAATATGCATGTTGAGATGGACGGTCAGAATCTTATCACAGAAATAAAGGTTGAGAGATGGATGGTTAAGATCAAACTGCAGAGTGAAGCGGAGATTGACGGTCGAGATCATATTGCGAACATAAAGTAGGAGAACGGACGATCCAGATTATATCCCATTCGGCCATAAGATTGTTAGCACACATCGCTATCGACGATTTTTATATTTATATGTTAAGATATCGCAAGTTATTTGTTTCAAGTTGCTAAGCGATAATAAGTGGGGTTTGCGATGCGATGCGATCGCATATCGCTATCGGAAATTTATATGTTTATTAAAGTCCAGCGTGGGACCCATTCTCATATCGCACATCGCAAGCTCAGGAGGAGAAACGCTCAAGGATCATGTTAAATCCGATGTGAGAAGTGCAATAATGAAGCGGACGCGATGCAGGCCAACTTTGAAGCCTAAAGGATTTCAAGTTCGGGAGTATGGGTTTTCCCTTTGTTAAATCACATCGAAAAGAGAGGGAGGCATATAATGTAGAACGATTGGAATGTAAAAATGCGATAGAAAGTGAACACGATACTAATTAAGAGGTAAATAGAATATGTTTCAAGTCCAGTCTAACAATGGTTTATGAAGAAAAGGTTGAACGTAGCAGAAGGACTTGGGTGAAGAATAAGACTTGACACTACGAGCACGGGTGTAAAGTGGTTACACCTTGATAATGAAAGAAATTCTGAACGTGGGAAAAATTACTCGGGTAAGTGACCCAAAACGGAGAAAAGGGCAGAGTAAGCTGAATGTCGCGGTAAAGAGGAGATGGACACCATGGGTCGAGTCGATCCTAGCAACACTTTGGGAAGAGTCAAGTGTTGAGACAAAGGTGAAGGCTGGAAGCTGCGGGCACGAGCAGAAGAGGCAGAGTCGGGTAGAAGGAGCATATGGTGTCACTGTTGGAAACATGCCAGCTGAGTCGAGTCAGGAAAAAGGTGTTTGTGCGGAATTGTGTTGAATGTAACAACAAAAACATAAAAGACTCTGACATCAGCAGAAAAAAAAAAATGCACAATGAGAAAAGAACTGAAAGGGCCGATTGAAATATTTGTTGTGATTGTAAATGTAAATTCGTTGATCAATTTTTTATTGTTTGTGATGCAAAGGCAAGTCTCCATATGAATAGGAAAAACTCCATGAGTGTTGTAATGATTATTTCTGATGTAGTAACCTGAATTGAAGAATGAGGAATAGAATGGGTTGAAGGCATAGGGTCAGGCCTGTTCACTTCATATTCCATGTAGAATGCAAACAGTCAGGGAGTTATCTATATAAGAGATGTAATATCAGAATGGAGAAAGAGGCTAGATGGCAGCATAATGGAAGAGAGCAGAATAATGTAAGAGAGATGTAGAAGGTTGGAGAGTGGAAGAATAATAGAGAGCTGATATAGATGTTGTGCATATCAGGAGATGATATGAAGGCTGGAGAGGGAGCAATAGAGAAGGAGTATAATAAAGCTGATATCAAGGTAAATCAACATTTTAGTTTCATGTTGAGTGAGGGGATTGTAGTCTCCTTTCAAGTTGTAGCTTGATAAATTTCCAGTTGGAGCTGGTTGAGGTAGGAGCCTCCTGTGGGTTGTAGCCTGCAGAAAATACATGGGAGTTGGTGCTTCCATTTCAAGTTGTAGTTTGATAAATTTCTAGTTGGAGCTGGTTGAGGTAGGAGCCTCTTGTGGGTTGTAGCCTACAAAAAAGACAAGGGAGTTGGTGCTTCTGTTTCGAGTTGTAGCTTGATAGATGTCCAATTGGAGTTGGTTGAGGTAAGAGCCTCCTATGGGTTGTAGCCTGCATAAAATAGATGGGAATAATAGCTTCCTTGCAGGTTGTAGCTTGTAGAATTTGAGGTAGTAGCATCATGTAGGATGGAGCCTACGGAAAATCAGTGGTGAGATGGAGTTGGAGCTTGCCTTTGCATCAAAACAATAATAAGATGTGGTTTTATCAATTATGGGTTTCCACTGATATCTGCTGTCTATGTGCTTGATGATTATGTGCTTATGTGATGTTTTAATCTGCTTAATTACTTGCTGTCCACACATTAAGTTTGTTGATTCATTATGTAAAGATGCATATGGAATGAAGGTGTAAATGAGATGAATGAAAAGAGTTTTAAATGTCCATGAATGTACTAAACTGATTCACCCCCCCTCTCAATTTAGCTAAGGGTTCATCAATTGGTATCAGAGCCAGGTTCCTTTAGTATAAGTTTAGCAATTGGAAGGAGGTCCTAGGTCCCCAAAATGGCTAGCCTAAAAGGATGTTCAACAAATAAATCCCCATTGATTACTGGCACAAACTATGCCTTCTGGAAAATAAGAATGGAAGCCTATTTGATGTCTCTTGGAGTATAAGTCTGGACTACTATGTTAGAACAATATGCACCAAAGGATACAAACACTAAGAAAGAAGCCAAACAAGAATTCACAGCTAATGCGAAAGCAATGAATGCTCTCCTGAACGGTATAGGTGAGTCAGAATTTATCAAATTAATGCACAATCAAACTGTCAAGGAAATCTGGGACACATTAGAAAATATTCATGAGGGAGATAAAAGGTGAATATGGCCAAGCTGCAAGCCTATAGAACTCAGTTTGAAAATTTAAAAATGAATGAAGATGAAGATGTAGCCAGTTTCTTCTGAAAGGTTGCAGAAGTTGTGAATGACATGATAGCTCTATGAGAAACCATTAAGAAATGTGTAATAGTACAAAATATATTGAGATATTTACCATCCAGGTTTAACCCTAAGGTTTTTGCCATAGAAGAAACAACATAATGGGAAACCTTGACCATGAACCAATTTCTTGGAAACTTAAAAGCTTATGAGATGAGACTTCCAAAGGGGAACTCAAATGTGTGGGAAGAAACCTTCAAGGCAGACAAGTGCATATAAGAAAATGAAGGTACATGCTCATGCTATGATGAAGAAGAAGCCAAATTCATTATAAGATTGGATAGAGGCATAGGTAAGTGCAAAGGTAAAATCCATTTTAAGTGCTTTAATTGTGGAAGAGTGGGCCACTACACTTTAAAATGTCCCCATAAGAGAGCTGAGAATCACCATAAGAGACAGAGAAAAAAAAAAAACTGGCAGAAAGGAAAGAGATTTAATAGAAAATCATTTTATGCTCAACAAGATAGCAGTGCATCTGAAAGCTCAGATGAATCCTCCAATGAAGAAGGAACCTCTGAATTTTTTTTGATGGCCAAGGAAGAGCTTGAAGGATACCTTATAGAAGATGAAGAAGAAGGTGAGGTTGATCTTGATGGGGAGCTAATTAGTTCCCTGAAGGAAATAGATAGGCTTAAACTCAAGAGAAGAAAACATAAAGACATTCTCCTAAAATATGCAAAGGAAGAGCCAAGTTCGGAAATCCTCATTCAATTGAAAGTAGAACTTGAAGAAGCTAAGAAGGTAGAAGACATTTTGATAAAGAAAATAAAAGATAAAATTCAGGAGCAAGAGAAGTTGGAAGAAGAAGTAGTATGCTTGAGAAAGAAATTAGAAAAGGCCCAAAAGGAACAACTGGAAAAAATAATAAATTCTCAAATATATCCTCTTATAAAGGCTGGGATAGGCTATGAAGGAGAGAACAATAAGTCCATGGTTGAAGATAACAAGGATATCAATTTTGTGAAAGATGTAAAAGAAAAAGATAACTCTCAACAATCTGAGATTATTGCAGCTAGAAGACTGATAGAAGAAAGGAGTAGGTTGTGTAAGCATCTAAAAGACGAGATTACCTCCATGGAGAAATCAGAGAAGGCATACATTGAGAGAGATGATGAAGTAGCCCAAAAGAGATCCAAAGAGTTAGAAGCCAGCAAGACCATGATGGGTAATGAACCAGACATAAAAAAGCAACAACATCAAGTGACAAAGAAAGACATGAAGAAATAGTCAACTACAAAAGTCTCATATGCTCCTAAGGATGAACTGAACAAATTCAGAAGATGTCAAAGGAAGTTCTTTCCTCTTGTTTGAAGTATTTCATGTTTTGCCTGCCATAAACCTAGACATATAGCAGCACACTGCAAGACAAAGAAAATCCAGTTTAACCAACAAAAGATGAAGCCAATGAGAAGACTCCCTCAAGAAAGAAAATGGAAAGGAAAAGCTTTCACCAGGTACACTAATATTTTTCATGGCTACTATTTTTCATGAAATGAATTTGGACATAAATATGTTGAATGTAAAATATGTTAAAAAAGGAGCACAAAATGCTATACATCAGCTCAAATGTACCTATGTAAAATAAGATGTTATGTATGCCACAAGCTTGGACACAAAGCAAAAGACTGTAGGCTACCATATACATTAAAAAACTCCAGACAGATGATGGAGCCAAATCATATCAGACTAAAATGTGAATCAAAAGGTTTTGCAAACATTATGAGGAACCCCAAAAAAGTATGGAAGAATAAGAAAAAGGGGGAGTCTGTTACTTTAATGACATTATGAATCCAACATAGGCTCAGGGGGAGTTGCTCCAGGAAGCAATGTAGACATCCAACGAGGGTTAGATAAGAAGCAACTGCTCAAGGGGAGAGAAGCCCATAAAAGTTGTCATAGAAGAGCTAGAGCTATGGAGCTGAAAATACCTACAGAGGATTATTACACTGTATGTCTCTCTGCAAGTGTTAATAATGAAAACAAATATTATTAAGAAGGATGAATAAGAGAAATGTTTATTATCATTATATCATCATATCATTCATCAATTTGTATTTGGAGCAAGCAACCTCCCTATCAGTAGAATACCAAGTGTTATTAGTGGAGCAGTGGTATGGTACAGGTCCCCAGGGTTAGAGTATCATGGCAGAAGTACATCAAGGTAGTATTCTGTGCGTTGTCAGCTTTATCGTATATGTGGATTAAGCCTGGTTTCTTTGATTACTGCAAAGTATCTTCTGATTGTAAATACTGGAGAATGTTGAGCTGCATTATCAAAGCATGGAAAGTGATTATATATTCAGAAATCTGGCACATATCACCAATATCAAGCAGTAAGGGACAAAAGTACAAAACATTCTATGGTGACATGCCTTCCAACATTCTCATGAGTTTGGGATAACATCAATTTGCAACATATTCATGTAATCTCTATGATTTTCAAAGTGTTACCTCAACAATGCTCATATATCTTATGAAGTTTGCAATGCAGTGACAACGATAGCCTACTACACTCTTGTAATGTTGAAGTGCACATAAAGCAATGCTTATGTGTAACATAAAGCAGCACTCACTGTGTATGCAGAAGATCATAAAGTAGTAATACAATAATGGATTGTGTATATTCATTTAATAACAAAAAAACTCAATGAAGGATGCTTATATTGAACTCAAAGAGGAGTTTCTCTAGGAAGCACCCAAGCATTATTATTGGAGCAGTGTTGGTATTGGAGCAAGAATTAATGATGTGCTGAGCGTTGAAGTTGGGCATGTTTTTGTTTTGGAGGTAAGAAGATAAATGAATGATAAAAATGTGAACAGTATGTATTTGAGACTTCGATTAAATAAATTGAAAAGGTATTCCTGAAACGCATTGTGATAAAACAATTGATTTATCCCGCATATCCACTAGTACAAAAGGTTAATGATGCTAGAATCAGATTCTGTATATTGTTAATTGTTGTTGAAAGTAGTGGAGAGCTCAATAAAAATAACTGAGAGTATGAAGGGTATCATAACTATGGAGTTTCCTTATCATCGCTTTCAGCACTATACAAGTGCAAGGAGTCTGTGCTTTGGGATGGTATCAACTTACTTTGTGTATACATATAAGTTCAATGATTCCCAGAGTGTTCTCCCAACAATGCTTATACACCAAATGGAGGAGGAGTCCTAGCCAGGTATGTGGACAGAATGAAGAATGCTTATGCAGAACTCTAATAAGGAAATAATGGAAAATACACTGGAAAATGGTGTAACCCTTTGCCATTGATGTCAAAGGGGGAGGAAAATCAAGCAAAGGAAGATAGACACTTCTCAGAATGAAAGGGGAAGGAAGTGTTGGAGGAAGTGTTGCCATCAATGAAAAATGGGGAGACTGTTGGAAATATTTTCATTGATGGCAAAGGAACAGGTAGGAGCAACACCAGAATTATCATTGAGAACAAAGGATTAGAGAAGGATCATCTAGAGTATAAAGGAGAATAAGGCAAAGAAGGAAAAAGTTAAGTGGAGAAGCATAAAAGAGAGGCAGAGGAGAAACATAAGAGGCAAAGGAGCAAGGCAGAGGAGCATCAAAGAGGCATGGATCAACACTAGAATTATCATTAAGGCAAAGGAGTAGAGAGGAGTTGTAAAAAGGAAAGGAGAAGCATTAGAATATTTATCAAGGAGAAAAGGTAGAAAAGGTAGTAAAGGATCAAAGGCAACAAAAGAGCAAAGGCAACAAGCTTGGGCCAAGTCGTGAACGTATTGAATCAATTCATGAATGTGCTGGGTTGAGTCATGCACGAGTGGGTGGAGTCGTGAATGTGCTAAGACAAGTAATGAATGCGTTCAAAAAATGGAGAAAGTCATGAACGCGCGGGTCAAGTCGGGTTAGTTTGCGTTTAGAACAGTGCACGAGGGCGTGTGCAGTTCTACGGGAAAATTTGGATAATTTCCAAAAGAAAAGTGTTCAGAATAGTGCTAGGAGGCCTGATCACAAATCACAAATAAATCTTAATATGCATGTTGAGATGGACGGTCAAAAGCTTATCGCAGAAATACAGGTTGAGAGATGGATGGTTAAGATCAAACCGTAGAGTAAAGCGGAGATTGACGGTCGAGATCATATCGCGAACATAAAGTAGGAGAACAGGCAATCTAGATTATATTGCATTTGGCCCTAATATTGTTAGCACACATCGCTATCGGCAATTTTTATATTTATATGTTAAGATATCACAAGTTATTTGTTTCAAGTTGCGATGCGATAAGAAGTGGGGTTTTAGATGTGACGATTTATATGTTTATTAAAGTCCGGCGCGGGACCCATTCAAATATCGCACATCGAAAGATTAGGAGGATAAGCGCTCAAGAATCATGTTAAAATGCCAAAGTGCAAAGTGCGATAATGAAGCGGACGCGATGCAGGTCAACACTGAAGCCTAAAGTATTTCAAGTCCAGGAGTATGGGTTTTCCTTTTGTTAAATCTCATTGGAGAGCAAAGGAGGCATATAACGTTGAACGATTGGAATGCCAAAATGCGATAGAAAGCGGACGCGATACCAATTCAGAGGTAAAAAGAATATATTTCAAGTCCAATCTAACAATAGTTTATGAAGAAAATGTTGAACGCGGAAGAAGGAATCAGGTGAAGAATAAGACCCAACACTACGAGCATAGGTGTAAAGCGGTTACACCTTGATAATGGAAGAAAGTCTGAACGTGAGAAAAAATACCCGACACAGAGCAAAGGGCAGAGTAAGATGAACATCGCGGTAAAGAGGAGATGGAAACCATGGGTTGAGTCGGGCCCAACAACACTCCGAGAAAAGTTGGGTTTTGAGACAAAGGCGAAGACTGAACGCTGCGGGCATAAGCAGAAGAGGCAGAGTCGGGCCAAAGGAGCACATGGTGGCACTGTTGGAAATGTGCTAGTTGAGTTGAGTCGGGAAAAAGGAAATAGAAAAGACTGACAACAGCAGAAAAGACAAATGCACATCGAGCAAAGAACTGAAAGGAATGAGTGAAAGATTTGTTGTAACTGTAAATGTAAATTCATCGATTAATTTTTTATTGTTTGTGATGCAAAGGCAAGTCTCCATAGGCATAGGAAAAACTCCATAAGTGCTGTAATGATTATTTTTTATGTAATAACCTAAACTGAAGAATGAGGAATCGAATGGGTGGAAGGCATAGGGTCAGGCCTGTTCACTTCATATTCCCTGTAGAATGCAAACAATCAGGGATTTATTTGTGTAAGAGATGTAATATCAGTATGGAAAAAGAGGCTAGATAGCTGCAGAATGGAAGAGAGTGGAATAATGTAAGAGAGCTGCAGAGGGTTGGAGAGTGGAAGAATAGGAGAGAGCTGATAGAGATGTGTTGGAACGGGGCTCCCTAAGCTGTGAATTTTGTATATTTTTGGCAAGTTTTGTATAGTTTTGTATTAATTAGTCTAACATAGGGGTTTTGGGACGGGTAAAATCCCCGAACGCATTGTAATGGGTCAAAGGGTAGACCTAGAGTCTGCAAAGCATGGTTTGTGGACCATGGCATAGTGTAGGCTATATCGATATAAATAGATGGATAGTTTGAGTCAAAAGGTAGGCATTAATTGAGACTGATGCTACGTGTGAATTGTTAGATCTGTTTTGGGTTGTTTTGGGTAAGGAATCCTGTTGGCTGTGTGCACGAAGATCCTTAGTCCTGTTGTGCGCGGACCCCGCTAGGTTGTGTGCGCGGGTTAGTTTTGGTTGTAAGTAGATCTGAATGTTAATGAATGTGAAGTATTGTTAAAGTATCTATGTGTTATTTGGATTGATGATGTTTACTGCTGAAGCATATATGTGATGGTTATTTACTGCGAATATATCTGCGTTTTGCATAATTGTATCTGTAAATGCTCTGTGATGGTATCTGTTTAAGCTGCGAATAATTATGTGCTATCTGTTTATGCTACATAGCTGCGTTTATGATATTATGTGTTGGTAATTGCTGATGCACACATGGATGCGAATGTATTGATTAGGTCTGTGAATGGTAATAGCTCTGTTCTGGTTAATAACTGATTATACTGATAAAAGCCTGCGGGTAGACTTACTCCGTGTGAATCCGATAAGTGCGAACTCAGATCTGCCTCGCCTTACCTACTCTCTCTTAGGGTGCGGAAACCTGGTTCCAACACCCTCCCATACTGCTTCGGGTGAGACTTTGGCCTGCGCAAGTAGGTCATTGCTGAAAGGGCCAGTAGTATAGGGGTTTGTTGGCAAACCTTAACCTCTGAACCTGGGTTAGGACCCCTCAAGCCAATAGATGGTTCTGTTGCCAGGACCGAGAGCATTTTGAGAGAGAGATCGGGTAATGCCACAAGGTCATTGGAGACTTGAGAGGGCGAAAATTGAAGAGTGGTTCGAAAGACAAGTTCAGGAATTTTCTGTAAAAGAGAATTGCAGCACGAAGTTGACAGTTGAGAAGTGGAAAAATAAGTACATTTTTACTGAATTATATGAAATTTTCTTTGTAACCTTTGCACATGAGCTGCAGGAGTGGCTAGCTAGGCTCGTATATTTCTAGACGTGTTGGAAGGAAGAGCGGGTCATGCAGTGGACTCCAGAGTTGATCCAGTAGTTGGAAAGGACTGACAATATCATCACCCGTATGGTATATCACTAGGTGGATAGTGTGCTGGGAGGATTTGTGAAAAAATTCGTAGTCGATCAGCTCATATCTTATTCTGAAGTAGAGCAAAGGTTTTTCAAAGATTTCTGGGGTAAGTTTTTGAAAACATTGCCATTATTAATAAAGATATTATTGTGTGAAAAGAGCATTCTGTGCAGCCACACCAAGTGAATGACCTCTGATCTGGGAGAGAGTACCACACGAAGTGGTAAATATTACCGAGCTAATCAAGAAGGAGATAGATCCGTCTACAACCCAGTAAGAGAATCAACTGCACATAGCCCTCCAGCTACACCACCTTCAAGTCATCATAGGGGTAAGAATTCACCCATACCTCCCCCACCACCAGAAGATGATATGGTCGCGCACATGAAGCTACCTACCTTCAAGGGTGTAAGGGATGAAGACATGGAACAAGTTTGGTTTTCGCAAAATCAGTATGGGCTGTTGAGTCTCAAATCTGCATCTTTTCCATACACTTTTCTATACCTTTTTTATCCACCTGAACCTCCCAAGTTGTCAATATCACTGTATATTAATTGCAAAAGAGCATCTAACATGGTTTTTAACTATATTTTTGTGTCTGCTGTTTGATTTAGATTTTTCTCATTTAGCTGCGGAATCTTGCCACTTTCCGCAGCTGCTGCAACTTTCCGCAACCATTTTGTGAAACTCTATGTTACAGGTGTCTTCAGGAGAAACGAGCCACATGGGCAAGTCAGAAATGATGTGGACATGGATCGTGTCCTAATGGCTCGAGCAAATTCATCTAGGGGGGCTGTAGTCAAAGGTGGCCAAATAGAAGTCAACCATAGAGTCCCACGGTGACAGGACTCTGTTTCGTGTCACGTGAAGATTCATATGGCCGTTTCTGAGTTGCGGGAGACAAATCAACATCTGTACATGGCTCCATAGCCGAATTCAAACATCCACTCCTCATAGATTTACTCTTCAATACGGCCATGATCCTAGATCTGTGGACGTAATGGTCTACGTGTTCTCCATCAGCATAAACTTTAGGAGTCAGTTATATTTCTTTTGTTATAAATAACGCGTTTGTATACGCATATTAGATTAGTCTCGATTAGTCTGGGGATAGCTCTGTAATGTAATTGCCACTGTGCCGTAATATCACCTTTCTGTTATGACTGCATATTAATATAAGAAGACTGTTTCCAAACATAATTCGTACTTGAAGATTGTTGCCAAGGCTGGTGTAGAGGGCCCCTACACTTGCCAAGGTTCTGTGCATTATTGTATAGTTCTTGTTTTATTTCCTTAAAGCTCATTGTGCCATAATCCATTCACATGTTTATACATTGCATCTTTCATGGTATATATGCTTCATTTATGTTTATAATCTTTCATGCTTTCCATTTTACTTCTGTCTTTCATGGTATATATGCTTCATTTATGTTTATAATCTTTCATGCTTTCCATTTTACTTCTGTCTTTCATGTTTTATGTTATTGTTAAACTGATCAGTGTTCTTGTTTCAGGTTATAAATAGGCAGCCCGGGCATTTGCATAACTTTTTGACTAATGACATGGAATTAACATTGTTCTGCTGCTAATTTGTTTTTCTTAGTTTCTGTTTAATTTCAGTACTGCTTTGTTTAATTCAATTTTGCTTATTTGCTTCAGTAGTTAAATTTAGATATATTAAACTGCTCATAACATCTTCAGTTGCCTCCGAAAGCCACAGCTGGACTGATGGTGAGGGATTGTATTATGAAATGTGTAGTTTGGTATTAGTTTCCTTTTTGCAAATTTAGATATATTAAATTGTGCATGACATCTTCAGTTACCTCCGAAAGCCACAGCTGGACTGATGGTGAGGGATTGAATTATGAATGTATGGTTTGATATTAGTTTACTTTCTGCAAGTTAGATATCAGTTACTCAAGTTTTTTATGGTTACTTCCGAAAATCATAGTTGGACTACTGATGAGGGATCAGAAGACAAGTTGATGTAATCTAATTTAGATTTACTTTGTTGCAATTTTGGATTTCTTTAAGCATAGTTTCTTTTGTGTTTAGACAGCAGCAAGAATAGTTTGGTTTTCATGCTCAATAGTTCATTGTTTTGATTTATTAGACTAGCAGCACCTTTTCATTTCAACATCACATTTTCATTTCCTTTCAAGTTTTGTCATTGTAAGTTTCAAATTCCTTTTTAAGTAAGTTGGTAAATCATTATAGAGGATATCATTTCCTTGAACAAACATAACCATACTTGTTTTTATTTTAGAATTTCCATCTCACCTTAGAAAACCAAAAACGACAAAAAGTTAAGAAATAGGTTATCTTGCACATATAGTGCGCCGCACTTCATCATCTTACGAATCTCGGATTGACAAATTAAATGCAACAATTTAGGACACACTAAATTGACCAAACATTTTGGCGCCTTTGCCGGGGAAGTGTAACTAGGTAGCCAATTTCTTAAAAAAAACAAAATAATAAAAGAAGGGAAAACTTGATAACTTCTTGAAGTATGCTCTCCTCTTGCACCTAGTGCGATCTGGAGGATCAGAAAAGAGAGTTATTGGTTCAGTAATTTCTTAAGTATGCTCTCTTCTTGCACCTAGTGTGACCTAGAAGATCAGAAAGAGAATTATTAGCCCAACTTTTAAAAAATAAAAAAATGACATGCATAGAGCAAGAGATTCTAGGGGAAGGTTTATAGCTAAAGCCAAGAGTTCTATTTTTACAACTCCATCTTCTTCAAGGCATAGACCAGATTCACCACCATCTACCCCTAGCCTTAAGATTTTTGGAATTCAAGGAGCAGCTGAATTAGAGGATTCTCCTATACCACCTACTAAATCCCATTTAGAAAACAAAGAGACTCTCTCTCATCCTCCCGTGGTAGAAGAACTAGAGGACTTTAAGGACTCTAAAGAAACTATCATGGCAGAGGAAGTAATAGATGGAGGTAGAGGTAGAGGTAGAAGAGGAGGAAACAATGAAGACAACAATGGTGAAGGAAATAATGGAAGAAATAGGGAAGGAGACAACTTGTTTGGATTCCCTATAGTTGATGAGGAAACTCAAACTCATACAACGATGAAAAATATCTCACCATCTGTTCTCCCTAACTTTTATGGATTGCGAAGTGAGGATCCTGAAACATTTCTGTTTGAGTTTGAAGTTGTGTGTCGAACTTATGACTATATGGAAGACTCTCAAAAACTCAAACTATTTCCTTCAACTTTGAAGGGAGCTGCTTTGAAATGGTTCATGGGATTAGCCACTCAATCTATTAGGACTTGGAATGATATGAAACAAACATTTTTGGATAGATACTTGGACTATTTTATGCCCACCAATCACAAGGATGAGGTATTCAAAATGATGCAAAAAGAAGATGAAAATTTGGAAGATTTACTTGAAAGATTTCAATACAACTTGAAAAGAGAAAAGATGAGCAACTTAGATGATGAAACCTTGAAAGCCCTCATATTAAAAGCCATTAGAGATGAATGGATAGATATTTTAAACATGATGGGGAAAGGATACATTTCTCAACTTCCACTTCGTGACATAACATAACTATGTGTCCATCTCTCAAGAGGAAAATCTAAAACAGGAAAAGGGCCTAGGGATCCTTCTCTTATTAGGGCTAACAAATCTGCAACTGGATCAGTAAGTAGGGAAGAGATTGGTAACATGCTTGATGAATTCAAAACTGATATCTTAGGGAGCCTTAGTGAACAACTAGACACCCTTAAAATCCAAAACAAGCAGAAAGCAGAAACAGACACTTTAGCCATCTTTTGTCCGAAATGTAGGAAGAAACATGCTTTAAGGGAATGTCCTTTGGATGCAAAATTTGTAGAAACATGTATGATTTTCTAAGAGAATCATGAGATCAAGGATTGTCCTTCAATTCCTGGACTCAAAGCTGTCTTTCAAGAAGACCCAAATTCAGTAGAATCTCTCTGTTTTGTTGCAAGGAGACCTTGGCAGGGACAACAAACTCGAGGGTTTAACAACCCTATGAATTTTCAAACCCCACCAAATTGGAATCCTTGGCAACAACCTTGGCCCCAACATCAGAATCCATATCAACCATGGGTACAAGGGATGCAAAATCCTTATGGGAGATTTGCTCAATTTTATCAATATCCTCCATATTTTCAAAATCAACAAGCTCCACAACTTCCAAATGTAAATCCACAACTTTCATTGCCATTTCCACAACAACAACCTTCTCAACAAAATCCAAATCCTCAACTCATGCTTCCATACCAACAAAAGACAAATCAACTTCCAGCTCAGCCATTGCCAAATCCTAACAATAAAAATCCTCAGAATACTTACATGACAGAAGGACAACAATTTCCTACCTATATGATTGTTCCTCTCAATGATGTACAACTCAGATCTGGTAGAGTTTTAGAAAAACCTTCTATAGATATTCAAGAGCAAGATACCTCCGAGGAGGATTCTCTTGAAGTCAATAAAGGTTCTGAGGAAGAATCTCTTCAAAATCCAAGCATGCAAAAAGAAAAAGAAAAGTTAACACCCACAACTCCTATAGTTGAGCAACCAACATCTTCATCTACACCTCCTTTTCCTGAAAGACTAAAAATTGACAAGGGGGTGGAAAAACAAATCTTGTTGCCTAACTATGACTTTCTAGATGAATTAAAGAATGTTTGTATCAAGATTCCCTTGCTACAAGCCATTCGAGAGATTCCTATTCTAGCAAAAACAATAAAGGAGTTGAGTTTCAAAAGACCAGGAAGGAAACTAAAAGACACAGGAAGAATCCACCTGGTAGGAAAGATTGCAGATATTATGATGGGAAAAATTACCATGCAGAAGTATGTAGATCCAGGAAGTCTAATTGTCAAGACACATATAAATGGAATAGAAATTCCAAACACATTGATTGACTTAGGGGCTGCTATCAACATTATGAGTAGACAAACTATGGACCAGCTAAAACTTCCTAACCTTCTTTTTACACCTACTTTACTGCAACTTGCAGATCGATCAATTATTAAACCAGATGGTGTATTAGAAGATATTTCAGTCTCCTTAGATTCTTGGGAATATCCATTAGATTTTATGATTTTGACTCCCAAGAGTAATCTAGGTGGGCACCCACTTATTTTAGGAAGACCTTGGCTAGCCACAGCTGATGCTTTTATTAGTTGTAGATCTGGGGACATGTACATTTCTAATGGTAATTCGACAAAGAAATTCAATTTGTATCCTCCAACAAAAGCAATCACAGAAGTAGGAGACAATGAATGGGTCGATGATGAGGACATTATACAACCTGTCTTTACCATTTCTGAAATCAGTGAGGATAGTCAAATTCTGAACACATTAGAAAATTTTGAGATATCTTCAGAATATGGCCCCACACAATTTCAGTTGGAATCTGACATAGAATATTTATCATCAAGACAAATGTCTCTTTACTCTATGGAAGAGTTTGGTAGTTCTACCATTGAGATTTTTCTAGGAAAAACACTGAATATCAACAAACATTTGGAAGAATCACAACAAAAAGAACTAACCAAAATCTTGCGAAAACATTCTACTGCATTTGCATGGGAGTATACTGACATGAAAGGTATTGATCCTAAGACTTGCATCCATCATATCTATATTGAGGAAAACAGTAGACCAATCAGACAACCTCAAAGAAGGATGAATCCAAATCTTAGGAGATAGTGAAAGAAGAGCTCCAAAAACTACTCAATGTAAACTTCATTTATCCAATTTCAGATAGCCGATGGGTTTCTCCTTTGGTTATAGTACCTAAAAAGAATGGTAAATGGAGGGTATGCATTGATTACGGGGAATTGAACAAAGCAACTTTGAAGGATCACTTTCCTTTGCCTTTTATTGATCAGGTATTAGATACATTAGCAGGTAAAAAGTACTTTTCATTTTTGGATGGTTTCAGTGGCTATAATCAAATTCAGGTAGCACCTGAAGATCAAGATAAGACCACATTTACTTGTCCATGGGGAACTTTTGCCTACCGAGTGCTTCCTTTTGGATTATGTAATGCACCCGCAACATTCCAAAGAGTAGTACTAGGAATTTTTTCTCATCTAATCCATGATTGTGTAGAGGTTTATATGGATGATTTTACAGTTTATGGTAATTCATTTGAAGAGGCATTAGAAAATTTGGAAAAAGTTCCTATAAGATGTAAAGAAACAAACCTTTCATTAAGCCATGAAAAATGCTTTATGATGTTTACTGAAGGGATTGTTTTAGGACATCATATTTCGGGAGATGGGATTAAGGTTGATAGATCAAAGTTGAAGTCATCTCCAAGTTGCCTATTCCAAATTGTCAAAGAGATGTTAGAAGTTTTCTAGGATTTACTAGTTACTATAGAAGATTTATAGAAAACTTCACTAAAATAGCATCTCCACTCTTCAAGTTGCTTACAAAAGACTGTGAATTTAAATGGGATCCTGATTGTCAATCCGCTTTTGAAACTTTGAAAACAAGAATATCTCAAGCACCTATCTTGAGAGGACCAAATTGGAAACTTCCTTTCCATATTTCTACAGATGCTTCAGATACAGCTCTTGGAGCTGTGTTGGGTCAAAAAGATTTAATTCCTTATGCCATTTATTACACCAGTAAAAATTTGACTCCCACAGAGTTGAACTATACTGTGACTGAAAAAGAGTTTTTAGCCGTTGTTCATGCAATTAATAAGTTTAGACATTACATAACAGGCTATGAAACTTTTATTCATACTGACCATTCTGCAATTAGATATTTAATGAACAAACCCGTTACTAATGGCAGAGTGACAAGATGGCTCTTACTTTTGCAAGAATTCAATATTACTGTGTTGGATAGACCAGGAAAACAAAATACAGTAGCTGATTTCTTGTCTAGGATTCAGAATACTAAAGAAGATTCTCCCGTAGAGGATAAGTTTCCTGATGAATACTTGTTTGCAGTAACTATTAAGACTCCTTGGTATGCAGATATTGCTAACTATTTGGTTACAGGGAAACTACCTTCACATTTATTTCCAAGTGAAAAAAGAAAAATTATTCAGGAGAGTTCAAAATATTCATGGATTTCCAACGAATTGTTTAAAACAGGGCCAGATCTTGTGATCAGAAGATGTGTCAGGGAAGATGAAATGCCTGATATTCTTAAGGCATGTCATGATGAACCATGCGGCGGACACTTTGCAGACAAAAGGACGGCCTATAAAATCTTCTCTTTAGGATATTATTGGCCTTCCCTCTTCAAAGATGCAAAACAATATGTCAAAAGGTGTGACAGCTGCCAAAGAGTAGAGAAACCTACCCTTTCAAATGAAATGCCATTGCAAACACAGGTACTCATTGAACCCTTTGAAAAATGGGCTTTAGATTTCATTGGACCTATTAATCCACCATCTAAGCAAAAGAAGTATATATTGGTTTGTACCGATTATGTTACTAAATGGGTAGAAGCCAAAGCATTAGTATCTGCTACTGAAAATTCAGTTGTTCATTTTCTTTATGAGGATATTTTTACTCGCTTTGGTGTTCCAAGAGAAATTGTGACAGATCAGGGGAGCCAATTCACATCCAATCTGGTGGAGAAGTTGATGGAAGAATACAAAATCAAGCACAGAAGATCTACTCCTTACCATCCACAAGCAAATGGTCAAGTGGAGTCCACAAACAAAGTTCTTGAAAGTATCATCACCAAAACTGCTCATCTACATAGAAGAGATTGGGCAGAAAGGCTTCCAGAAGCCTTGTGGGCCTACAGAACTACATGGAGGAATACAACAGGACATTCTCCCTATGAACTTGTTTATGGGAAAGAAGTCTTACTCCCCATTGAGTTCCAAGTCAAGACCTTCAAGATAGCAGTTCAGTTGGGGATGGACTTATCAGAAGCCCAAAAGCATAGAATGGAGCAGTTGAATGAGCTAGATGAGATCAGATAAGAAGCAATTTTAAGAACTGATCTAGTTCAATATCAAAGAACTAAATGGCATGACAAGTACATCAAAGAGAAGAAGTTTCAAGAAGGAGATTGGGCATTGTTATTTGATTCCAAGTTTAAATATTTTCAAGGAAAATTTCATACTCATTGGCTTGGGCCATATGAGATTGACAAGATCTTTAGCAATGGAGCGGTAAGAATCAAGACCATTGATGAGTTTCAAACTCCTCTTATTGTGAATGGCCATAGATTGAAAGTTTATCATAAGCCACTCTCAAAAGAGGATTTTGTCAAAATGTTTCAAGAAAATTCTGCAATCAGGCTGGTATAGAAGAATTCTTCTTCTCCACCAGCCTAGCTTTTGTTATTTTTCAGTTAAAAAAAAAAAAAAAAAAAAAAAAAATAATGATAATAATAATAATAATAATAATAATAATAATTTGTATAAGCCTGAAAACCAATCACTGATTGGCAGTCTTATACAGAAAATATTGGGTGAAAATCAGGAACACCTGACACCCTATATTTTCCAAAAAAAAATAAAAAATAAAAAATAAAATTTCTCTTTCATTTCACAAGTTTTGTGACCACCCACTCCATTCCATTCCACTTCATTCCATTTCATTTCACTTCATTTCACTCCATTCCACTTCATTTTATCTATTTCATTCCATTTCATCAATAAAATTATTTTTCATGACCGTTTCCATCTGGTCATTTGTCATCTGTTCATCTCCATTCATCCAAATAATAGCTGTGTCAGTTTCCGCAGCTGACATCTGTTTCCGTAGCTGACTCCAGTTTCCGCAGCCAGAAGCAGATTCCGCAGCTACAACTCTGTTTTCAAAAGAATGTACAACCAGATGTTATTTCCATAATCATGAAATAAAATTCAGGTGAGAGGATCAAAAGTGAAGACATGGAGCATTCAAGACACCAATAAAGAGCAACTAGTTGAAGACCAAGGGAAAAGGCAAAAGATTCCAAGGTATGAGTAAAATTCATTTCAAATAGCATTGAAAAACACATTTTTATATAGTTCTAAACCATAAGCTCCATCCATTATGTGCAATGATTATATTGACAAATTCCGTAACCCTTTCACGATCTCCATATGATCTTCCCGCATTCATTCTCAAACGATTCCATAATTAAACCCCCGATCTTCACTCATACTCCGATATTCCACCGGTGACAATGAGACGTAATTGATTTGACCACGGACTCTTACAGCCGCATAAATCCATAGCCGTTGTTTAAACGTGCTCACATTTATTGTGCAGCCACGAAATTTCAAAACACTGTCGGATGTGTTATACTCCTCCTATTTTTCTGTTAATCTCACAGCCGTGTCTCTGTCGTGCTCACGAAACCCCTCTCTGTTCTGCCTCACTCCATTTCGTTCTCTATTACGCTACAGCCTGTATACCCACTCTCTGATATCTACCTACAGTCATTGTGCTTATCTCCGTGCATTCAGCCGTTCTATTTTCATTAAACCCTCACGCAGGCAAATTTGTGAAGAGTAGAAAGAAAAATGGGTAAATTGCTAAGAGCAGAACCGGAAGGACCTAAGTTCATGGAGGGATATCCGCAAGTAAGGGATATATTGAAGAAAGCAAAGTGGCTGCAGTTTATCCAAAAATTCAGAGGCTATCATAAAAAAGTGACAAAATCATTTGCAAGGTCGTTCAATGGCTTGGAAGTAGAGATTGGAGACCTTAAGTTTGCAGTAAACGAAGCATCTATAGCAACAGCCACGGAACTTCCTCAAGAGGGTGAGCGTTGGTTTAAAAATAAAAGCATTAGTGATGAAGCCTGGAGAACAATCTTACGAAACCAAGGTATGGACATAACTGTTTTTAAAAGAGGAATTCCTGTTCATGCATTGAAAGAGGAATGGGCTACTTTGCTGCTAGTTGTTCAAAAATTCATTACCTGTGAAGGCCGTTTTGGGTCCATGTATATGTACCACACCAGATTGCTGATGAATTTTCTAGATAATCAAACTCTCAATCTCCCATATTTTCTATTAAATAGTTTGAAGAAAATGTCCGTGACTGTTCAGAAGCATTTAGGAGATGTAGAACCACATCTATATCACCACGGTCTTGTAAAAATTTTGATTGAAAAAGAGTTAAAGGAGAAGAAAGACACATGGGAACAATTTTTGGTTAGAAATTTCTTTGAGGAACCTCAGAAAATTCCTGAAGGTAGTACAACAAGAAGGAGTAGAAGAAAAAGAATAAATGATGAAACTCAAATTACTCCTACTCAAGAAATTCCTGAAGGTAGCACAACAAGAAGAAGTAGGAGAAAAAGAACAATTGATGAAATTCAAAATACTCCTACTAATACAATTGAAAGAACTGATAGGGAAGAGAGACTTTCAAAGAGGAAGAAGAAAGAAATCAAGGGTAAGAAGCCAATAACACCAAAAGAGAGAAAAACTATTGAGGCTATACATCAAACCCCTTCTTCCGAAGAAGAAGATCATCAAGTGTTATCTGAAAGATTAGTTTATCTTCAAAAAAAGTCATCTATGGCCAAGAAGACAGAGAAAGGAAAACAAAAACAAAAGGATAGTGTACCACAGCGTGTAAGAAGAAGCAGCAGACTTAAGGGGAAATTGAGGAAAACGCAAATGAAGGGTCCTCATTTCATTGATTTGGGAGAGGAAACATCTGAACAGTCCCCAGCTGACCATAGTCCATCTCACTCTTAGTCAGTTAGTGAACCTGGTTCATTTCATTCTCAGTCAGACATTGAACATAGTCCATCCCATTCTCAACAAGATGTTGATGTGAGCCCTTCTCAGCCAGATTTTGAAGATAACTCTCCTTCACGGCATTTTGGGGACAGCCCAATAAAAATGACACCTGATATAGACCCCAAGCAGCAGGAAGTATATGATTATATAGAATATTTGGAAAAGGCAGCTACAGGTCCCAGTACTTCGTCCATCCAGCCTCACACAGTACAAGATGATCTAGTCCAATCACTAAAACAGGAAATCTTTGAGCTAGAGCTTTTGAATAGACACATTAAAAATGAAAATGAGGCATTGAAAGAACAAGGAAAATTAGACAAAATCATTCATGATAATACCATGCTACATCTGGGAATATGTTAGAAGAAGAACAAGAAATTGAAAAGTAAATGCCAGAAGTTAAGCAGAGCATTGGTTAATATCAAATTTAGATGCCTAATGAAGAAGCCTAGGATGTTGGCAGCACCAAGGAAGAAGAGGAGAGGTTTGGATGTACTGGTTGAAGTGTCAAGGCATATGAACTGAGGAAGGATTATCAAAATTTTGGTTGCATGAGGACATGCAACACCTTCACAGTGGGGGTATGTTGAGTCTCAAATCTGCATCTTTTCCATACACTTTTCTATACCTTTTTCATCCACCCGAACCTCCCAAGTTGTCAATATCATTATATATTAATTGCAAAAGAGCATCTAACATGGTTTTTAACTATATTTTTGTGTCTGATGTTTGATTTAGATTTTGTTCATCTAGCTGCGGAATCTTGCCACTTTCCGCAGCTGCTGCAACTTTCCGCAGCCATTTTGTGAAACTCTATGTTACAGGTGTCTATAGGAAAAACGAGCCACATGGGCAAGTCAGAAATGATGTGGACATGGATCGTGTCCTATTGGCTCGAGCAAATTCATCTAAAGAGGTTGCGGTCAAAGGTGTCCAAATGGAAGTCAACCATAGAGTCCCACGGTGACAGGACTCTGTTTCGTGTCACGTGAAGATTCATATGGCCGTTTCTGAGTTGCGGGGGACAAATCAACATCTGTACACGGCTCCATAGCCAAATTCAAACATCCACTCCTCATAGATTTACTCTTCAATACGGCCATGATCCTAGATCTGTGGACGTAATGGTCTACGTGTTCTCCATCAACATAAACTTTAGGAATCAGTTATATTTCTTTTGTTATAAATAATGCGTTTGTATACGCATATTAGATTAGTCTCGATTAGTCTGGAGATAGCTCTGTAATGTAATTGCCACTGTGCCGTAATATCACCTTTCTGTTATGACTACATATTAATATAAGAAGACTGTTTCCAAATGTAATTCGTACTTGAAGATTGTTTCCAAGGCTGGTGTAGAGGGCCCCTGCACTTGGCAAGGTTCTGTGCATTATTGTATAGTTCTTGTTTTATTTCCTTAAAGCTCATTGTGCCATAATCCATTCACATGTTTATACATTGCATCTTTCATGGTATATATGCTTCATTTCTGTTTATAATCTTTCATGCTTTCCATTTTACTTCTGTCTTTCATGTTTTATGTTATTGTTAAAATGATCAGTGTTCTTGTTTCAGGTTATAAATAGGCAGCCCGTGCATTTGCATAAATTTTTGACTAATGACATGGAATTAACATTGTTCTGCTGCTAATTTGTTTCTGTTTAATTTCAGTACTGCTTTGTTTAATTCAGTTTTGCTCATTTGCTTCAGTAGTTAAATTTAGATATATTAAACTGCTCATAACATCTTCAGTTGCCTCCGAAAGCCACAGCTGGACTGATGGTGAGGGATTGTATTATAAAATGTGTAGTTTGATATTAGTTTCCTTTCTGCAAGTTAGATATATTAAATTGCTCATAACATCTTCAGTTGCCTCCGAAAGCCACAGCTGGACTGATGGTGAGGGATTGAATTATGGATGTGTAGTTTGATATTAGTTTACTTTCTGCAAGTTAGATATCAGATTACTCAAGTTGTTTATGGTTACCTCCGAAAATCATAGCTGGACTAATGATGAGGGATCAGAAGATAAGTTGATGTAATTTGATTTAGATTTACTTTGTTGCAACTTTTGGATTTCTTTCAGCATAGTTTCTTTTGTGTTTGAACAATGACAGAATAGTTTGGTTTGCATGTCAATAGTTCTTTGTTTTGATTCAGAATAGACTAGCAGGCACCTTTTATTTAGTGGCTTGTTTTCATTTTTCCTTTTAAGTTTTGTGTTGTAGTTCAAATTCCTTTAAGTTTCCATTGGTAAATCATTATAGGGGATATCACTCCTTGAACAAACATAACCATACTTGTTTTTATTTTAAATTTCCATCTCACAACAAAACTGTTTCAAAAGTTAAAAATGATTATCTTTGCACACATAGTGCGCCTTCATCGGCTCCAAATCCGAGTTGACAAATTAATCTAGTGAATTACAGTTCATAAATTGACCAAACATGGGCTGCGTAGAATGTGGCTACCGATGCTGTAAAGAGAGTGCAGATATCACTCGCCTTTGAAGTAAGGGCCTTGGATTGGTATATGGGGTACGTAGGACAACATGCAAACCCATCTATTCAAGAGATTAAGACAACGTTAAAACAACATTTTCGAAAGCCTAAGTCCTACTCTCAAATAGTGGTTGACTTGAAAGACTTTAGACAGGGACCTACTGAATCAGTATGGGAAGCTGACCAGTGGTTGAAAAAGGTTATCAGATATGGGGAATTCTAGTATGATGATAGGCAGCACAAGGAATGGTTTATCGCTATGCTGCTACCTCACCTGCACCGACCTATGGGTCAGCAATTGATTGCAACACAAGAGAAGGCTTTGGAAATTTCTATGAAGCTAGAGGTTGCACTAAGGGACGATGCTCAATTTGGGATGCAGCATATATAGGGACAACTGGAGGAAATGCACATAGAAATATAGAATCTGCGAAAGGAACGAGGGAAAGAGTCTAGTCCAGAAATATGGTGCATAAGATGCAAGGTATCCGGCCATACTAAGGATCAATGTCCTCTGCTGGCAGACTACATGCAGGCTGGGGGACCCAACCCACTATGCCCTAAGGAGGATGTAGGGCCAAGTAGCCCGATGCTATGGTGCGTTGATTGTCATGTTGATGGGCTACATGATACTAACCATTGTCCCCATCTGGGTGCGTACATTCCAGAATTAAAGCGACAATGGTGTCGATTCTGCTCCTCTGTGGGGCATGACGAGAATAATTGCTGAACCTATGACTTGATGATAGATCATGGAAACCTATACAGGGTACAGGCTGGCCCTTCTTCACCACTATTTCCTTCGAGCAGAGGAGGTTCCCCAACAAGGGACAGGGTAGGGGGAAGGGGTGGAGGCACAGGCCGAGGAAGAGGACAATTGATCTGTTACAACAGCGGGGAAATATGACACTTTGCAAGGGATTGTCCAAACCCAACGAGATATTATTGCCATTATTGTAGACAACTTGAACACGTGATTGAAGACTGTCCAATTCTGATAGCAAAAATGAAGGAAAAATAACACACCTATGCAGAATGTGCAAAGGGTTAAAGCGGAGACGCGTGATGAAGAACCAACTGTAAATGTCATAACACGCAACGACATGGCTATGGGAGGAGCTGAAGAGAAAGCCAAGGCTAAACCTCTTATCCGGAAAGTAGCTGTCCAACGGGAAATCCTGGACCTACAAAAGGAAAAAGAGACCTTTGTCGCAGCTCGAAGAGACTTTGCTAAGGATGAGGCAAAAGCCCCAGCAAATTTGAGAACATACGATGAGGTTAAACCATTTCTACAAGCCTGTATGAAGCTGCTACACAACCAAAAGGTAGTAGAAAATATGCAAGCACTAATAGACAGCTGCGTAGAGAGAACTAACCCTTCCCCAGAAGTCAGGGATGTGCACAAAATTTATAAGCAAAAAAACACACTGGCTAGGAAATGCGGTTAACAAAGCAGATTGGTGATTATGAAATGGATCAGGTTATCTTGGACTTGGGGTCAGATGCGAATGTACTGCCCAAGAAAACCTGACAGCGGATGAGAGAACCTAAGTTGGAATGGTCTGATATCCAGCTGCACATGGCTAACCAACAGAAGATCATACTGTCAGGGAGGCTGTCAAAAATTATGGTAGATATTGCAGGAGTTAAGGTCTGAGCTGACTTTGAGGTAATTCAGATTGTGGAAGATGTGGACCCCTATCTTGTGCTCTTAATACTGGATTGGGCTATAGATATGGGAGGCATCATCAACCTAAAGAAAAGAAGCAGGGTGTTTGAGAATGAGGGTACACAGGTAATAGTTCCACTAGATCCTGTAGAAGGAGAGCGGTATACAGAACCAGTGCATGAAGAAGAGGATGTGGATCACATCTATAAATTGATCACTAAGGATGAAGATTGGATCAATCCTATGAATGATGGTGTGCTTTGCTGGGAGAAGGACAACGAATACTTCTCTAACTTCGATGGGTAGATTTAAATTTGGCAGAATCAGTTACATGATGTATCTGCGCTGCGATGTCTCAAAATTAAAAAGGACTTCCGGTGTATCTCCTCAGAGGTAAGAGAAATGCCCTATTTTGATGGTTCTAGTAGTGTTAGAGAATTTTTGTGAACATTTGAAGCTGAAGTCTCGAGGGAATGAAGGTTATGGCCCCTTAATCTAGCTATGCGGGCAACCCCTGTGAGGTGGTGGGACACGCATAAGGGGGTATTCCAGGATTGGGAGGAATGTCATGACATGATGGTCTTACGATTTGAACCGCCGACTCATCTATGCGTAAAGACTTTCTTGGGGCAAGGGGACCTGCACAAGCACTTGTCAACATGGATGGAAGAATGGGGCAAAAAAAATACAGAGGAATGGGTCCATATGTTCATTCATGCCTTGGGGCCAATCCTGACCGCTGTTAGAAAATTATATATTATGGAGCAATGCAACACATAAAATATGCGGAAAATACAAGCACACAAAAAAAATAAAACCAGAGAGACACAAATATACGTGGTTCACCCAGTTTGGGCTACGTCCACCCTGAACAACCAATCCTTCCTTTCTATTATCCAACAAAAATGAAGAGACAAAACCTACAGCAGATCCGATGTAATATCCTCTGTTCTCTCTCACAGTCTCCCTCTTTGTTTCTCGCTCCGAGAATACACATACAATGCACAGCCGCAATACAATGCCCTCATAAAAGTGAGGGGTTGCCTTCTAGGGAAAAAAACCCTAATCTAAACATAACTTCTACTGTCAGATCATTTGCCTAATGAACGGCCTAGATTGACTAGAAATTACTATACTTTTACAAGGAAATTTTACATATGTTTTTAGCTTCGGGGGTGCTGCCCCTGAAAACCCCCGCTAGGGGGGGGCTCCGACAAGCGCTGCCGCCCCCCCCTGGACCCCCCACGGCAGTGATTAATTACATGCGGCGTTTCTTCCCCTTTGAAGGTATAGGGGTCCAATGCTGTGATACAAAGTAAACAAGATAATCAGGCTCCACACCCAACAACCGCATGATATTTAGATGCAGAACTACACCAACACACCCGCCACTTGGAAACCCTAAAGGACAAGTTTGTAGGGACATTAGGGTTAATAGGAGGAACGAAGGCACTCGACAAAGCTCTACAGGATATTGATGCCTTAGTATTTGATGAATAACGCCCCTACGCAGCACATGGGGCACCAACATGGGAAAGGTAGATGCAAGATATTGTCAACTGCCGCAATTTATCAATAGAGGAGTGCGATGAAGACCCGTGAAATGTCTCTATCTCGGAGTCAGAGGGAGAACGCATAGTTGCTGGAACCCCATTGCAGACCATCGATGTCACTAAGCCTATGAAGCTGCGAGAAGTCAACATTGGAACGAAGGCACAACCTAAGTTAACTAAGATTGGGGACTACTAGGATGTTGATACAGTGGGAAAATTTGTAGAAATCCTCACGGAATACCAGGAGTGGACCTAGGAGTCATGCACATCACTTTAAAACCAGATGCACGCCTTGTAAAGCAGCGCCTCTATCGGTTGAACCTCAAGTACAAACAAAAAGTCAAGGAAGAAATTGACAAAATGCTCGCCGTCGGTATCATCGAACCAGTCAAAAAGTCAGATTGGGTAAGTGCTATGGTGGTTCAGGGGAAAAATACTAAGGGAGAGATCTGGATCTGTGTTGACCTACACAAATTGAATGATGCCTATGTGCATGATCCTTTTCCTACACCATTCATAGATGAAATCCTTGATAGCGTAGGAGGGCAGGAAGCATACTCATTCACGGATGGGTTTTCAGGCTACCATAAGATCAAAATCGCACCTGAGGATGGAAACAAAACTATGTTCGCCACTGAATGGGGATATTTCCATTATACGGTCATGTCGTTTGGGCTCAAGTATGCCCCTGTCATCTTCTCGCGGGTGGTGGTCGCAGTATTCAAAGAGTTCATCCATAAGTTTTTGGAGGTATATTTTGATGACTGGACTGTCTTCAAGTTTGTAAAGAGGCATGTCTCAAACCTGCGTATGATGTTGGACACCTGTAGAAAGCACCAGATTTCCCTAAATATCAAAAGTTCTTATTTTGCATGCCCTTTTGGATCTTGCTTGCTCACATAGTTTTTCGACAAGGATTGATGGTTGATCCTGCCAAGGTGGCAGCCATCATAAAGTTGGAAATACCTACAATTGAGAAACAGTTGCGCTCTATCCTTGGACACACAGGCTACTACAAGAAGTTCATTCAAGGATACATGCTAATCACACACCTATGGAAAAATTTCTAAAGAAGGATGTTTCATTTTTTTGGGATGACGAGTGTCAGATGAGCTTTGAGCTACTCAAGGAAACAAATGGTCTTTGTTCCTATTCTCATCTTTACTGACTGGGCGAAGGTTTTCCATGTTCACGTAGATGCGTCTGGAATTTCCCTGGCAGCTGTCTTTATGCAGCCTGGAGATAGAGACATTGACCATCCAATTGCATTTGCGAGTAGGAAACTTTCTGGTGCAGAGCGTAATTAATTCACTACTGAACGTGAAGGGTTGGCCATGGTCTATGCACTACGAAAATACTGGCATTATCTGTTAGGAGGGCACTTCAAGATGTTTACAAACTACTTGGCTTTGAAGTACCTAGTGAATAAGCCTGTGTTGGTGGTGAAAATCTGTCGGTGGCTACTACTATTCCAAGAATATGACTTTGAGATCATTGTCAAGCTGGGAAGGTTGAATGCTAGGCCGGACCACTTATCCGAAATTGAGAGTGGGGAGGAACCCACCAACCTAGAAGAAGGATTGCCTGATGCACAACTGTTCACAATTAAGGTGGTTGATGCGCACTTCATCGACATCATCCAATTCCTGACTATAGGGAGGGCACCCACAAAGTATTCGGTACAATAGAAGAAAGAATTGGTAACCCACGCAACGGATTTTACCATCATCGCAGGCCATTTCTATAAGCTCGAAGCTGACAAAGTGTTGCGAAGATACATATTACAGCATGAATGACACGCCATCTTAGCAAAAGCTCACGAGGGCGTAGCAGGAGGACACTATGCAGGAAAAGCGACGACACAAAAGATCTTGAGAGCTGGGCTATGGTGGCCTACGCTGCATAGTGACTCTCACAACTAGTGCAAAGATTGCGGTACATGCCAAAGGACGGGGAGGCTGTTGCGTAAAGAAGAAATGCCCCTACAACTGTAGATGGCCCTGCAAGCATTTGAAAAATGGCCCATCGAATTCATTGGGCCCATCAACCCGCTAGGGAAGAAGACAGGTGTGTGCTACATCATCATCGAAACTAATTATGTAACCAGATGGGCCAAAGCGCAAGTTGTGAAGGATTGCACTGCAGAAATTGCTGCGCAAAGTGAAGGAGTGCTGCCCCGCTGGTGGATGCAATCAAGCAGCTGTAGGCAAAGATGGAGAACCCACAGCCGCAGTGACTCGGGACGAGTCACAAGATTGTGTTGGGGGGTTGTTGGAACGGGGCTCCCTAAGCTGCGAATTTTGTAAATTTTTGGCAAGTTTTGGCAAGTTTTGTATTAATTAGTATAACACAGGGGTTTTGGGGCGAGTAAAAGCCCTGAACACATTGTAATGGGTCAAAGGGTAGACCTAGAGTCCGCAAACCACGATTTGCGGACCAAAGGATAGCGTAGGCTATATCGATATAAGTAGATGGATAGTTTGAGTCAAAAGGTAGGAATGAATTGAGACTGATGCTACGTGCAAATTATTAGATCTGTTTTGGGTTGTTTTGGGTAAGGACTGCTGTTGGCTGTGTGCGAACCCTGCTAGGCTGTGTGCGCAGGTTGGTTTTGGTTGTAAGTGGATCTGAATGTTAATGAATGCGAAGAATTGTTAAATTATATGTGTTTTATTTGGATCGGTGATGTTTACTGCTAAAGCATATCTATGATGGTTATTTAGCTACGAATATATTTTCGTTTTGCATAATTGTATCTATAAATGCTCTGTGATGGTATCTGTTTAAGCTGCGAATACTTCTGTGCTATCTGTTTATGCTGCATAGCTATGTTTATGATATTATGTGCTGGTAATTTCTGATACACACGTGGATGCGAAGGTATTGATTAGGTTTGTGAATGGTAATAGCTCTATTCTGGTTAATAACTGATTATACTGATAAAAGCCTGCAGGTAGACTTACTCCGTGCGAATATGATAAGTGTGAACTTAGATCTACCTTGCCTTACCTACTCTCTCTCAGGGTGCAGAAAACTGGTTCCAGCACCCTCCCATACTGCTTCAGGTGAGACTTTGGCTTGCGCAAGTAGGTCATTGCCAAAAGGGCCAATAGTATAGGGGTTTGTTGGCAAACCTTAACCTTCGAACCTGGGTAAGGACCCCTCAAGCTAGCAAGATGCTGTGCATATCAGGAGCTGATATGAAGTAGATATGAAGGTTGAAGAGGCAGCAGTGGACAAGGAGTATAACATAGTTGATATCCAGGTAAATCAACATTTTAGTTTCATGTTGACTGAGGGGATTGTAGTCTCCTTTCAAGTTGTAGCTTGATAAATTTCCAGTTGGAGCTGGTTGAGGTAGGAGCCTCTTGTGGGTTGTAGCCTGTAGAAAATACATGGGAGTTAGTGCTTCCATTTCAATTTGTAGCTTGATATATTTCCAGTTGGATCTGGTTGAGGTAGGAGCCTCCTGTGGGTTGTAGCCTGCAAACAATACATGGGAGTTGGTGCTTCTGTTTCAAGTTGTAGCTTGATAGATGTCCAGTTGGAGCTGGTTGAGGTAGGAGCCTCCTGTGGGTTGTAGCCTATAGAAAATATATGGGAGTTGGAGCTTCCTTGCAAGTTGTAGCTTGCAGAATTTGAGGTAGTAGCCTCCTTTAGGTTGCAGCCTACAGAAAATCAGTGTCGAGAGGGAGTTGGAGCTTGCCTTTGCATCACAACAAGAATAAGATGTGGTTTTCTCCCTTATGGGTTTCCACTTGTTGAAAAGTGTAACTAGGTCTGTCTTCATGATGACTATGTAATTATGTACTTATGTAAAGAAGAAGTAAAAAATAATAAAATGTATTTTTGGTTTACTTGCTTCATGGGTTTCATGAGCACGATTTTTAGTATAGGTCTATAGACGTCTTCTTGATGTCTATTAGGAACATAAGTGTAATTAAGAGTCATATAAATGGTGTGTTTAGTATGAAGAATATCCTTCAAGACATTGCAGAAGAATGGCCTTCAAGACTGCCCCTATTCAACGTTGAAGATAAGCCTATTTTCTATAATGAAGTTGGCCTATAAACAGTGATGAATTCGGCCTACATGATGGCTGAAAGGTCATCTTAATATCTGGCTGGAACAACTATTTATACCCCTACATATGCTGCGGTGAAGTAATAGATTTCTGCGGATCTGTCTGAGGTTGTACAATGGTTAAAAGAATGCGGATTCACCTGAAATAGAAGAAACTGAAGGGTATAAATTACAGAAGTAACTGAAGGTATAGGTTGAAGGTATAGACTGAAGGCTACAGATTGCGGAAGTTACTGAAGGCTACATATTGCGGAAGTGACTGAAGGGTACAGATTGCGGAAGGTACTGTTTTCATATAGGTACAATAAGGTACAGAATTGGTGCAGTAGATTGCGGAAGGTGCATGAAGGATACAGTCAAGACATCTCTGAGTTTAAAGTATCTAAAGAAAGAGTTTTTCAAAGTCAAAACAATGATCTACAAGTGGTAGAAAGTAAGGAAGGTAAATCAGAGATTTACCTTCCTAACTACTTGTCAAGAAATTTAGTTGCAAGTGAAAATAATTCTGTCTCTATACATTTGACTGAGTAATTTGATAATTGACTTGATGAAATATTAAAGAAGAATATACATAAGCAAGATCACATGTAATTATCAAGAAGAGAATTTTTGTATTAATCTCAAGTCCTACAAATTCTCAACATGGAATCAGAGCTATGGCAAAAGAAGATCACCTTATTGGCAAGAAGGTTTTGGAATTAGAGAAAAGTTACTGTCTGAGATCAAATTCAGAGAGAAGAAGTTTGGTGCTTTTACAAAGAATAAGTTTGGTATTGCAGAGATACAGGCTCAGTGGTATTGATACAAGTTCGATGCAATTTCAGTGATACAAATTCTCAACAACTTCAACATCGTGCATCACAGTAATTGGGTCAAGGAAATCTAAGGGTCATCTCTGTCTATACTTTAGATATGCCTAGGACTTCTTTAGTAATATATAGGTCTACCATATAGTGTAGACAAGGGTGATTGAAAGGTTGCAAGGTGTGATAAATATCTCGGTCTTGAGCTAACATATTTTAGATAACTTAGAGAAGAACTAAAGATATAAATCGAAGCAAGAATGATCTTTGTATTGAGATAAAGGATAAGAAGACTGTAAGAGGCCGAGGCTATAAGTGCATAAAAATGAGTTTACTACGAAGCAAGCTTTCCTAGGACTGGTGCAAAAGAGTGCAAAAAGAAGGATTTATCATCATTACACTAAATATCTAATCCTTACCCTTGAAGAAAATCATTCAAAGAGAAAGCACTAACACATATTTTCTCCACCACCATCAAATAAATCAAGCTAAAGACTTTATCTTCACTTATCAAGTAAGTATCTTTCATTTTATAATCAAATTTGGTTAAATGAATTTGTTTTTGTAGGGAGATCTATAAGCTGGTTGGGTTACCAGGAATCCTTGCATGAGGAGAATAGTCATATTCCTTGAAGAAATTAAAGTCATGAGAATCCTATGAAGGATTGGAGACATCAAGAGAATATAAGATAAGCTAAAAGAACTATTCTATGCAATAAATAAGGTTATGTCACTTAGACCCAATTTACACAAAATTGAGGTACCAAAGGATGAAGGGATATCTTCATAAGATCTCAACTGTGAGATCTGGAAAAGATGACAAGATGGACAACGTAACAAATAGACAAGAAAATTACCTCATTAAAATTGTGGTATCTATACTAAATGGAAAAAGACAAATCAAGGGAAAAAATGTTGAAGGATAAAAGACTCAAACATTTGTAGAAGGAAAAAGGGAAGTTGATGAAATTACAAGAAAGATGGTCCTAAAGGGACAATATCAATAGGAGAAAGAATAGAAGATTCAAGGAAAATCACACAATCTTATGAATAAGGAATTGATTTCTGTTTGTTATATGATAGGAAGCAATGTAGCATCTTGATCTAAGCATGGAAAGAAATCTTGGTGAGTCAGCTCCGGGAAAACCTCTTTGTTAAACCTTAAGAAAGTAGTCATTAAGAGCAAGGGTCATCATAGAAACATACTTATGGGATGTGATGACATATTGATGAAACTAGCCAAGGGAATGAAACTATTCATTCCTAAAAATTGCTACAGGATGACTCAAGGGAAAAGTTATGAGGTATGTACATATTTATATGTTGACATTGGATGATGTGCTATCATGTTATATGGTTGCAGGTAATGAACGTATGTACTTAGAAGTATGAAATATGAAAGAGTATCTCTAAGTGCATGGACAGATGAGATAAACATAATATTTCCTCATGGTATATGAGGTGGTTGTTGAAAGTTCCCAGAAATGGAAAATGTGTAGAAAGGAAGAGATCATGAAATGCAACCATGTCTTGAGGCATCTATCATTCAGAGGCCAAGTAGATGTGACTAGAAGATCTCCTGGGAAGATATGTAGACTCTGATGAAAATTATGGAAACCCTTAGCGAAAACATATCATTAGGATATGTGTTAATCTGTATGAAGGATACCGATGCCTACAGGAAGATGTCAAGGTGAAAGATCATCTCTAAGGTAAATTTCGTTCTAAAAGTTAATACTAATATGTTTATCTGGATGAATTTGTGCAGGGCTGCTAATCATGAGAAAGGATGTACGATCCTTGGAAATGATTCGAAGGAAAGCAACATGGCATAACAATGGACCAGATAAAGGAAGTCTGATGAATCTCTCTTTGATAGCTGACATGACTCAGGATGGAAGTGATGGATGATCTATGCCCTATGAAGCTAAAAGTTGGAGATTCCTCAATATCGAAATCCATGACATCGAGAACAAGAATTCTTCATGAGCATATGGGTGTCTCACCATTGCTTCTGGAGGTCCCTGGTTAAAAGGGAGCCTGATGGTAAGTTTCTTACTTGGATGAAACTTGGTGATTCCTAAGGATGAGCTTAGGTACATTATTTGTATAAGAATGAGTACATTCCCTTGTGGAATAGGTCCTCCCTGGTTGAGAGGGAGAGATAGACACATCATTCTGGTCTTGGAAAGACAAAATGGAGGATTGGGTAATCATCTGGCATTCAATACTCTTTGAGAATGTGATAGGGCATTCAAGATAAGAGTAGTTAGGGACCAATATTCTTTGAGGGCTAGCTACCCAAGAGAATAATAGTCTAGGAAGGTCATACTTTGGGAAAACTTGCCTTGGAGAGACAATGAAGAAGGTGTCTATAAGTCATGTGCATCGCCAGCATTGAAGCCCATTGTCTCATTGAAGAGATAAGGCTATTAGTCAAGGCCTTGCACTAGGACAAGGCTGGTTGATATGATGCTATACAGATGCGATTACCAATCCAATTTTTCTTATGCGATTCTTCAGTTTTAAAAGTGACCATGTACCTGTATGAATACCTCCCTAGTTAAGAGTGAGTGTTGAAAAGTGTGACTAGGTCGGTCTTCATGATGACTATGTAATTATGTACTTATGTAAAGAAGAAGTCAAAAATAATAAAATGTATTTTTGGTTTACTTGCTTCATGGTTTCATGAGCAAGATTTTTAGTATAGGTCTATAGAATTCTTCTTGATGTCTATTAGGAACATAAGTGTAATTAAGAGTCATGTAAATGGTGTGTTTAGTCTAAAGAATATCCTCCAAGACATTGCAGAAGAATGGCCTTCAAGACTGCCCATATTCAACGTTGAAGATAAGCCTATTTGCTGTAATGAAGTCGGCCTAAAAACAGTGTTGAAGTCGGCCTACATGATGGCTGAAAGGTCGGCTTAATATATGGCTGGAACAACTATTTATACCCCTATATATGCTGTGGTGAAGTAATAGATTTCTGCGGATCTTTCTGAGGTTGTACAATGGTTAAAAGGAATGCGGATTCCCCTGAAATAGAAGAAACTGAAGGGTATAAATTGCGGAAGTAACTCAAGGTATAGACTGAATGTATAGAATAAAGGTATAGATTGAAGGGTATAGATTACGTAAGTGACTGAAGGGTACAGATTGAGGAAGTGACTGAAGGGTACAAATTACGGAAGGTACTGTTTTCAGATAGGTACAAAATTGGTGCAACAGATTGCGGAAGGTGCAGGAAGGATACAATCAAGACATCTCTGAGTTTAAAGTATCTAAAGAATGATTTTTTCCAAGTCAAAACAATGATCTACAAGTGGTAGAAAGTAAGGAAGGTAAATCAGAGATTTACCTTCCTAACTACTTGTCAAGGAATTCAGTTGCAAGTGAAAATAATTATTTTTCTATACATTTGAATGAGTAATTTGATAATTGACCTGATGAAAGATTAAAGAAGAATATACATAATCAAGATCACAAGTAATTATCAAGAAGAGAATTTTTGTATTAATCTCAAGTCCTACAAATTCTCAACACCACTTATATCTGCTGTCTATGTGCTTGATGATTATGTGTTGATGTGATGTTTTAATCTGCTTAATTACTTGTTGTCCACACATTAAGTCTATTGATTCATTATGTATTAAGCTACTTATGAAATGAAGGTGTAAATGAGTTGAATGAAGAGAGTTTTAAATGTCCATGAATTTACTAAACTGATTCACGCCCCCCCCCTCTCAGTTTAGCTAATGGTTCATTAGGCTTCAATATTTTGTTTTAGTACATTACAAGATCATATTGAATCCTGTTGATATATATTATACATGGTATCAGAGCTCTAGGAATCGCAATAGTAGAGAAGAACCAGGGTTTGTTTTGAACAAGTATATCGAATTTTCAGATTTATTCTTCAGGACCCAACAACAAATCAATATGTCTTTCAATGGCTTGAAACTTGAATATGATCTTGAGGGAAATTCAAATTTCATATCATGGAAGGACATGATGGAGGTAGTGCTTGAGGACAATAGATCGAAGGCATTCATATACAGTGATATTCCCCAGCCTACAACAATAGATGCTCAAGAAATTGATGCATGGAAGAAGTATGTAGCAAAGGAGAGAAGGATCTTGTTAGAGGGAGTTCAAGATCATATTATCTCGAGTCTTCATGGAAATGAAACTCCATATGCTATGTGGAAAGCCTTGATAGATTTTTTTCAGAATAATAGCGACCATAGGAAGTTGGCGCTAAAAGACAAGCTGAAAAATATTAAGATGGAGGAGGGTGAGACGATACCAAAATAATTGACAAAGTTCACTCAATGTCGCGATGAGCTTGTAAGTGTTGGTGTGATAGTATCTATAATATTCTCAAATGGGGAAGCAACAATATATGAACATAAAACCGGAAATAACAGTGTTAATCAACACATCAAGAATGGAGACCAATATGGAGCCATAACATTATGTATAAGAACACCAAATCAATACAAAATAGTGAGACATAAATCATATGAAATGAGGAAACAAGCCTCCCATAAAAAACCACTCCCAAATACGAGTTGCTGCTACAATACAAAAATCTAGAGAGCTGCTACAGTGCTGTAATGTTCCCGAATTTTAGCCTCAAGCTAAAAGGAACATTATAGTTAGCATTATCTTTTGGTAGATGAATAAAATTGGTAGGGAGGCCCATTAACCTCTTTAGAGGGAAAAATAACATTCCTCATGTGAAAAGGGGAAGAATAAGCAGTTGGATTGAGCACCTACAGGTGTGAACAGGATTGGATCATGTTGATTCAGTCATATTTGACCAAGTCCACATGCACTGTCTAGATACATTGTATCTCCATGATGGACTGCACAGTTTTAATGGAGGACAACTTGCATGGGCTAGGTGGCACATATGGATGGGACCCATTGTGGAGAGGAACAACTTCTATATATGGAGAGGATGACAACCATTGTATTCATGATTGGATTATTATTTTCTTGGGTCTGTTGAGACTTTGCTTCCTCTTGCTGTTTAGCAGGGTTGCAGTGCTGTTTAGCACAAGGGTGTTCTCGGTCGGGAATCCCTACCTCATCCTCAGGGACAGAGAGGTTATTTGGGCTATATTTCCTCATTCTAGCATTTTTTCCAAGCTACCTCCTTCAGCTACAACGCTGTTTTTGTTTAGAGCTGGGTTGTGTTGCAGGGTGCAATAAAGGAGGATCTCTTTGAGTCATTTCTTGGCTTGTTTTCCAGTGGAGAGCTTGTCTATCGATTGGAGGATCAGTAAGGAGGACTCCCGGGCATATTTTCACATCTTGGCACTGGGCCAAAGCATCTCTACACTTCTACAGTGCAGTATCTTGTAGGAACTGCGTCATTTTCCATAGAGCAGCTGCAGCAAGGTTTAATACCTTGATTTTGGGCTAGTTTCCTAGGGCAAGGGCCAACCCTTTCCCCGAAAATCTAGAAAAAGGGATTCTCATACCTTGATCCGGATTTTATGCAGGAACGCAACAGAATACAGAAATAACCATGAACATAGAGATGCAGCGGAAATAATGCTTCATTTCATTAATATCAAATAACAAAAATATGCTTACAGGCATAATGGAAATAAAATAGCTAGGGTGTTTGATGGTAGCGAATCTACGAGAAGAGATATGTGGTGGCTACGGACCTGCGGCCCCAATAGTACAATGAGGCTCGAGGCCTATTTATTGTTGAGAAACAATGTAGAATCTGAAACGTCCAAAATCCTAACCGTAGGAGATGGGACGCCAAAACTGTGGGCGCCCGTTTGGGTAAATTGGTGGTTCAACTTCCCGGGGGCATAACTTTGGCACCCGATCTCCGTTTGACGCGTTCAATAGCTCATTAGAAAGATCCATGGACCCATGTTGCCCTCCGTTTTCCCAAAAAATGTCGTTTAGGGCCTCAAAACGGCTCCGGAAGTTCAAGACCCGAAAAACTGCTAAAAATAGTAAGTTTTGTTGCAACTTGAAAATTGAAAGAACTGAAGATGGGGGTTCAAATGGAATAGGTGGGTGGCCACCAATATTCACCTGGATCATTAAGCCCCCAAAACGGCTCCGAGAGTGGAGGACCCGAAAACCTGCTAAAAATAGTAAGTTGTGCTGAATGTGAAAATCTGCAAGAATTGATGGTGCTGGTCCAAATGGAATAGGTGGGTGGCCACCGATATCCACCTGGATCATACCTATTGTACTTTATTTAGCTATGTTTATGTAATTTTGTAGGGGACTGCATTATTTTCTAGCTGAATACTCAGATCTATTCCTTTTGTACTTGAGCTTCCAAGAAACCCTTGCCGGCTTATCTTTACATTGTATAAAATAGACTATATCTCTTCTTTTCTCTGTGCTTTGGCTAAATAAACTCAAGATCTGTTGTATATGACATATTGCTACAGAAAATATCTTTTAATTACGTTTTTCTTGCTTCAGAGTTTCCTGTATGGGTTAAGCTATGGGTTTTTAGTGTTTTTAAGCCATATAAGAACTAGGAGATCTGTTTAACTTAGCTAGAATGATTTGTTTCAGCTCCCATTCTATATGTGAGACATATATTGCATGAAATAAGGGATCCAAGTCTAATTTATCATAGTTACAATGTTATTTTCTGGAAATAGCATTTTTATGGTCTAGGTAACTGCTTTTCCCCACTTGGAGATAACATATGGAGACATAGTTTTGCTCATATGCTCCTAATATGATCTAATAAGTAAATTGACATAGATTTAATTATTGTGTTCAAGTATTGCTGGATCTCCAACTTTGTAATATCTTAAGATATTCTCATTGTTGTAGAATTTTTCTATTTTGGGATATTACAAGCGTAGTCATATTAAGCAAACTACAGCTGGAGATCATACAATGATATAAAAATATTGATATAGGCCACAATAGATACTATACATACAAATCAGGGCACTAGATCATATTTCCAAGACAACCCAAGAGGGTTTCCGAAAAATGCACACAATGTGCCAATGTAAGCTGCAGACCTAGGGCTGAAGGTATGTTGCAACAACGAAAATGAGAAGATCTGTCTGAAGTTGATGTAGAAACCTACAAATCTTCTCCAATAGATCCTCTAGATGAAAGAATGTCTCCTCCACTGAAGAAATCACCTCTCAAAACAACCACTGCAACCACCCCTTCAACTCCTCCTTAAAATAACGTAGATCTGGACTGAAACTATGCTGTAGGGGATAAAAAATGCTTGGCTTGATGCCAAATATGTCAATAAAGCCCAAGGGGCTTATTTACAGGCCTTCCAATGGATGGAAACCTTCCTCCACTGCAAAACTAGCTCTGAAGTAACCCAATATAATTCTCCATTGCTGCACCCTGCAACACATCACACTCTAAGCAGAACTGCGTTGATGAAGAAAGATATAGCTTGGACTTAAGCCTGAATATGGAAATGTAGTGAAATACTCCTCCAAGAGGCCTCTCAAGGAAAGAGATGGGATTCCCGCTCGGGAACACCCTGTGATAAACAACACTACAATCTTAGCTAAACAACTGAAGAGAGCAACACGTATAAAAGGACCATATCAAAATAATAATCCAAAACATAACCCCCTATGGCTGCCATCCTCTTCCTTATATAAGTTATGAGCTTCCTCACCCTTGGCCCCACTCAATTAGGTCACTACCTCCATGCAATCAATCTCCCTCCAAAATTGCGCTGTCCCACCATAAATGCCACTCCTCCATAACAACGTTGTTTGATTTGGTCAAGGTTGACCCAGTCTTCATGCTCCAACCCCTTTTAACACTTAAGGGTCTTCAATCACTACAAGGAAAATACCCTCTAGTGGATGTTTTTGAGGAACCCATTATAAAAATACCCTCGACATCCGTTTCTAGCGGAGGTTACTAGAGGAGGTTGGCGGGCAAAGGTTTTTGCGAATGTATTTCGTCCAGTGTGCCTATCACCGTAAAATGCACCGATGCGTTCAACACAAGAAAGCATCGGTCACACAAAACATTGGCACACCAGACACCGTGCGCTCCGTACACACCTTCCTGGTGCATTGTATTTCTGTAGCGCACCAGTTATTTACAACAATTCTGCACCGGTGCCTCATAAAAACCGCGCGAAAATGGAAATCGCCCAGTGTGGAATGATGAAAATGCACCGGTGCGCCCATAAACCCCATGCACCGGAACAGGGTTAAATTAAAAAAAAATTACGGCCAAAAAACCGCACAAAACATTGGCACACCTGACAGCGTGCACTCTGTACACACCCGCCTGGTGCGTTGTATTTCTGTAGCGCACTGGTTCTTTACAATACTTTCGCACCAGTGCCTCATAAAAAGCGCGCGAAAACAGAAACTGCTCGGTGCAGAATGAAGAAAATGCACCAGTGCGCCCATAAACCCCATGCATCGGAAGAGGGTTAAATAAAAAAAAATTATGGCCAAAAACTGCACAAAAAATTGGCACACCGGACACCTTACGCTTCGTACACACCTGCCTGATGCGTTTTATTACTGTAGCGCATTGGTGCTTTACACAATGTCCATGCCAGTGCCTCATAAAAAGCGCGCAAAAATATAAACCGCTTCGTGCAGAATGACGAAAACGCACCGTTGCACCCATAAAACCCCGCACACCGGAACAGGGCTAAATAAAAAAAAATTACGGCAAAAAAACCGCACAAAACATTGGCACACCGGACACCGTGTGCTCCATACACACCCACCCGATGCGTTGTATTACTATAGCGCACTAGTGCTTTACAAAACATCCGCACCAGTGCATAATAAAAAGCGCACGAAAATAGAAACCGCCCAGTGCAGAATGAAGAAAATGCACCGGTGTGCCCATAAAACCTCGCGCACTGGAACAGGGTTAAATAAAAAAAAAATTACGGCCAAAAAACCACATTTTTCACTTTTGTTAGTGCTACAGAGATTTTAAGCACCGATGCAATTTATCCTTGTTTGAGCTGCCATGACATCAGTGCTCCCATTACACTCATTGCCCTGCTGCTGCTGTGCATTTTCCACCAATCTGTAGTTTGAATTTTGTAAAATGGTGGACAAATTTTCTTTTTCAAATTCTACAGCCCATATGCCTCCTTGATGGGCAAATGTACAGGTATTTTTCTTGTTTTTCCATAATTAAGCCTTTTAGCAAATTAGAATTTCAAATAACCTTAAAATTAACCATTTAATATATATATATATATATATATATATATATATATATATATATATATATATATATATATATATATATATATATATATATATATTATCGCGCGGTGCGCTCAAGCCGTTCGGCTCGCATCGGTTTGCGGTGCTGCCTGTAAATTTACAGACCGCACCGCAATCGGTGCTAAATGTATCCACACCGGTTCTGGGGTGGTACCGATAGGCGCACCGTGTTATTTTAAAAAACTTTAAAAAGTGCGGTGCGGTCGTTTACCAGGCCGCACCGTTGAAAATGTGGAATAAAAACAACTCGGTGCATTGACTGAATTATCCGCCCCAGGGTAGGTAATGTTGTCAGCGCACCACATACCACATTTTGACATGGTCAATGGTTTGGCCTGGTAAACCGGTGCTAACAGTATCCGCACCGGTTCTGGGGAAGTACCGAAGGCACACTGTGTTATTTTAATTTTTTTAAGAAAAAGTGCGGCGCGGTTGGTTACCCGGCTGCACCGTTGACGTAGTGGAATAGCGGCGACGCGGTGCATTGACAAAAATAGCCGCCCCGGGACGACTATTTTTTTCAGCGCATGGCTTTTCGTACTTCGCCTGCGTCAACGGTGTGGCCTTATAAAAGACTGCACTGTTAACTATGTCATGATGGCAGGAGGTCAGTCCGCTGACTTAACTATATGCCCCTAGGCGTAGAGTTTAGTTAGTGCACCGCCCTCCTGACACCGTACATAGTCAACGATGTGCTACAAATTTTTCTGAAGCACTGCCCCTGGTGCGGTTAATATTATTAGGTGCACCGACGCCGGTGCGCTCCATAGAAAGATGCACCAGGACCAGTGCGTGACTGTGTTTGTGGCGCACCAACTGTTTTTTTAATTTTTTTTCAAAAAAAATTATATATGTATATTTCTAAATACATGTCTCATTTAATAAAAAAATTGTGTTTAATATGTCAATCATTCAGAGACGTGAAAGGAGAGAAGAGGGGGAACAACAACAACAGGAGGCAGAGCAGTATAACATGGTTTGTCTGTGGGAGGCACGAGAGAGGGAGAGAGATGCATACCCTTGCCCTATTACAACAACTACGCAGGGGCTCCTAAGGCAGGTAGGCCTCCTCAAGTTCTATGAGGAGGCTACTTCCCTAAAGTTCCATAGTTTGTTTTTGAGACATCTTATCCAAAGGTGATATGCCGAGTAACAAGCTTTCCAGGTTGGTATCAACTAGTGGTACATGCCCACTGAGGAGGATATATATTTAATTACATGGATATCGATGAAAGGGGTGGATTTTCCCTCATTCCCAGAGGTTCCAGCTGGCTGTGTAGCAGGGAGTTAGTTATTTTACTCCCAGAGATACATTGGAGCAAATGTACTGTCTCCTACATAGTTTCAGGTCACTGGAGGTCAGTTACGTATTGGTGCATTTGGTAGGGAGGAGGTGCAGTGTCTCTCACTTATCGTTTTGACCATTTCGCACAACACCAATGATGGGCAACAAATTAATTGCTCGCTTCTATATTATGTTGATTCTTTAGTATAGGAGCCATGACTTGTTAGGTGGTCTGCCATTTTTTTGTGGTAGTTCTGTACAACCTTAGATAGATGTCGTGCTCATGCACAAGGGAGGGTGAACTTCCCTTTTTCTTTAGAGATTTTTTGTTTATTTTTTGAGAGGTTTCCAGAGACGAGGCCTACTTTTCTTCGGTAGCCTCGTAGGACGATTTTTGAGGCACGTATGCATATGTGGGGGAAAATGATGCCTAAGAGGGATGAGCCTCTTTTTCCAGCGAGGATAGCGCATGATGCATTGGAGTTGCTAGCCAGTGTTGATGAGAATCCATTCATTATGGTCACCTGTCCTTACGCGGGTTTGGATTGGCGAGGGTGTGCCAACATCCTCTTCACAGCTGATGAGCCGCCAGATGATAGAGGTAATATTACTATTTTATATATTTAAATTTATTCTAGCATGTTCTTTAACTTGTTTTTATTGAATTGTGTAATTAAATTGTCTAATTATTGTTGTGTACTTATATATATTTTGCAGACATTGGCTCTTTTTATGGCGATGACATGCCGACACCACCACATGATCCAGGTGTGGATCCTGATAACGATCAGGGAATTTCAGATGTCGAGGATCATCAGGAGGCTGGTGTAGAGAGACCTGCTGTTGCTGGTGCACCGATACCGCCTTTTGCTAGGTGCAGTCGACTTGATGCTACATATAGGATGGAGTTGGGCAACCAACTCAGTGCATTGATTATTGAGGCAAGCATTAGGCCCGCTCATTACAGAGACATACAACCCAATGATAGGATATTACAGATGTCGAGAGGCATTTCGCGTGACATGTACAACCTGATGTGGCATGTCATAGGAGTTACGACAGTTGTTACGCGACTGAGGAGGATTGTTTCAAGTTATGGGCATGGTCGAGCCGCAACACATGTTGGGAAGTCCGCAAGTAGAACCTCATCATCTCATGATTGTTCACCTCGCCACGCCAGATGAGCATGAGCCTCCACTAGCATCTAGCGGTAGTCATCATGGAGATGAGGTTGGACCATCGGGCACGTCTAGTCAACAACTTGCAACATCCATCAGTACTCATGATCATGAGCAGGTTGGACCATTGACTGTCGAGGCTACACCATTGACTGAGCAAGCCTCCACTAGTACTGATATTGATGTTGTACTACCACGAACTGATCCATGACATTTATATTATAGTTATATATTTTTAACATTATATATATATATATATATATATATATATATATATATATATATATATATATATATATATATATATATATATATATATATATATATATATATATATATATATATATATATATATATATATATATATATATATATATATATATAATTTTATGTTCATGTTGAAGTTGTACTTAATTTACATGTTGGTGATCACGATGATGTGTATTGTTTTTTTTTTGACAATAACGATTATTTTTATTTAGGGAGGCAAACTAGCTGCCACATGCTCTTACAATACAGCAATGACAGTGATAGATTCTCATGGTTAGCAGGTCGGAGTTGCTGTCGAAGAAACAAAGAGACAGGTCACCGAGAAGGGATCGTCTTACCTTAGGGATATTACCGGGCAGACAAGTGATCAGTTTCTCTGGATTGTTCGCTTCGCCTACTCTGACAGGAACATGTCCCTCAGAAATAAGTAAGATGGTATAGAGCTGGGCAATGGACGAAGCAGTGCACAAGGGCCAGAAGACAACCCTGGGCACTTTCATGTTTGTGGCAACCTCCTCCTTGCAAGAAATAAAAGTATCTGTCACGATGCGTGTGATTGGAGGAAAGGAATATTTATCCGCATCTGCTGTAGGGATGCTGCTGCTGTAAAGGAGATGCTCCAACGCAGGGCCCAATTTTTGCAGTGCACAGATATACAAGCCGAGGTTGCAGCCTTTCGAAGATGAGAAACATTGATAATGTTGTAAATGGGCTTCAGATTTGAGAACAGAGAAAATGCCGATGCTGGAACTTAGATGGCATCTTGATTTTCCTTTGAGGACGCTTGAAATTTTAACTTTGAAGATAAGGAAGCCAACATTAGCACCAAGGAGCCGGCCGGTTAATCTGGTTGGGACCAAGAACCAAGTGAAACGACGCCTCTGTTTAGAAAAGACATCAATGCGCGCCCAGCTCAGTCCCCACATACTGCAAAGTAGGGCAACAGGGGACACCGACAGGAAACAGAGGCCATTGAGAGGAAAACTAACAGGAAGTGAGAGCAGGCCTGAGACCACAGTTTTAATCAGATTGATAATACAATATGGAGAGATCCCGAAAAGCAGGGTCCTGAGGAGTAGAATGATAGCCATAGGATCATTTAGGAGAGGAAGTCCAAACAGCAGGAACATTAAGGAATGCAACAGGAAGATTCAATCGAATTGACCACCAGAGATCTCCGAGTACAGAGGGAGCCAAGATTGGCCTCCTTATCAGCTTGAGAGTTGAGATTCCTTAATATATGGAAGAAGGAGATTTTAATAAACTTGGGCAATAAGAGCCGGATTTTTTTGATAATAGTGGCTAAGTGAACCTGATGGGGGGTCTTATGAGAGGTCAGCGCCTGGATGATAAGTCTGGAATCTCCAAAGACAGAGAGAGAAAGGATATTTCTATTAATCGCCATATTCAGGCCCTGCCACAGTGCGAGAGCCTCCGCTCTGTTGTTGGATTCGATACCCAGACCCCAATGGAACCTCAATTCAGATGAACCTCCAGGACACAGAAGAACCCCACCACCGCCAGCTACCCCAGGGTTTCCTTTAGAGGCCCCATCAAAGAATAAGCAATGATCATCCAAGGCCGATCTCCACTTGATAAACTCCTGTTCATCCAGCTGAATCTCCCAGTTGGCTTGGGAAATTGCAGAAGGAGTGGACCTTTCCTTCAAATTCGGAACAAGTTCTTTAAGCCAATGCTCCTCCTCATTGTCCAGACTCATTTCATTCCTTGAGGTAGTATTGGCTTCCAAAGCCTCGCCCAGCATAGATTTGATTTTAGAGATAACTCTGGTTGAAGTGCAGCTTTCTCCTCTGAAAATTCTATTATTCCTCTCCAACCACAGCTTCTAGCAGATGAATTTAGGGGTCCACATCCAGCTTGTTTTGAGAAGAATTTTTTTAGCAAGACAAAAGGGAGATAAACTGGCCCAAGTTCGGAGCAGTGAAGGGATGTTGCCTGGGAGGTCTAATTTAGCTGGACCTAACATCAGTACACCTCTCCAGACTACCTGAGCAAAGGGGCAAAGCAACAACAGATGATTAGCAGTTTCTTCGTCAGACAAGCAAAGGGGGCATCTGGAAGGCCCTTCCATCCCTCGTCTACGCAAATTATCTCTGGTAAGAATGCTTTTGTGCGCTACAGTCCAACAGAAGAAGTCAATTTTGGGGAGCGAAGGGAAATCCCAAATAAATTTCCATTGAGCTGGGTCAGGAGGAGCATAAGGAACAACCATCATTCTTTTATAACCTTCGGAAGCAGTGTAAGAGCCTGAAAGGGAGCCCCAACCTCTTTTGTCCTTAGAAGTTTCCTTAGAAGTGGCAGAGCAGAGTAGAGCGCGCGCGTGTATATTGTTAGGTCATGTTAGATATGTTCATTTAATGTGCAGCTTGCAGATAGATGTGTATGTGATAGCATGAGTTGTTTGACATGAGATGTATATTTGATATTTGTGTTGTTATTATGTTAATATATAATGTTAATTTTGTTTTGTTAGATGATCATGATCACGATGATGTTAGTGATTTTGAATGTGTTTTTTAGTCAAATATGATGTTTGTACGATGGTTATCATGAACGTGATGTTTATTAATTAATTTAGTATTAAATGATCATGATATTGTAAAATTGTAAAATTTGTAATTCTAATTGTAATGGTATATATGTAAATTTGTAAAATTGTAATTGTATATATGTAAAATTCTAAAATTGTAATTGTAATTGTAATTGTACGTGAAATTGTAAAATTGTAATTGTAATTGTAATTGTAATTGTATGTAAAATATTTGTAAAATTTTAATTGTATTACTGTGAATTGATTGTTATTGTAAAATTGTAATTGTATGTAAAATTCTAAAATTGTAATTGTAATTGTATGTAAAATTTTTGTAAAATTTTAATTGTATTAATGTGAAATGAATTTATTAAAATTTGTAAATTTAAAATAATTGTAAAATAATAAATCTAGAATAATAGGAATTACTGTAACATGATAAAGTTTAGAAAATAATGCAAATAAATTCATGTACTTTAGAATTATCATTATTTTATTATGATATTAGATACAAAAAAAAAAACTAATTTATACAGTACACCATTGTTTTTGAGATCAACATAATTGCAAATTATCAAGTGAATTATTGATTTTAACATTAACACAATGCAAATTACCAATTAATTCAAAATACATATTATAATGTTTCAAAAAACCCATCTTAAAAAATATAAATATTGATGACATAACACATGTACCATATCACTCTTAGTTCTCATGATCACCCTCATTATCTTCCAGCTTGCATGGCATGATAACACTATTGTTCTTAAAAATATGTTTTGATCTAGGGTCATGTGTCAATACGAACCACCAATCCCTATCCAACACATCTAGGTTAAAAAACACCTGGTTGCAGTGTTTGGGGAAAACATAGGGCTCCTTAGTTTCATCCCACATCTTTCTATAGTTGATACATATCAGCCTATTATCGCAATCTACCTTTACATTATTCCGATCAAAGGGGTCCCACCACTTGCACCTAAAAATAACACATTGGAAAGAATATAAATCCACTTCAATGATCTCTTGTATCTTTCTGACATAACCTAACATCCCTTGTACTAGATTTTGATCACGGTGGCTAGATCGACTAGATTGATCGAACTCGAATTGCACTCCATAGTCTTGTGTGATGTTTCCAACATCGGCATTTTCTGTGCGAAAATGGTGTCCATATGCCCACATAGATGGGAACAAATGCACCTATTATAAAAAAGTGAAAAAAATCATAGTGTCATATGTCTTATAATAACCCAATAGTTAAAATATGAAATGTAGATGTCTTATAAGTTTCAAATTTACATATAAATTAAAAATATTATTACCGAGTTGCTGCACCCAATCCCTACGTTTAGTGCATCCTCTTCAACAAGTGGGTAACAACCGATAGTACCGTATTTCTCTCTGACTTGGTTAGGAACCCAACTGTTGGGGCATATTTTTGGCATATTTTCTTTGAAATGATCAGGATAAGGCACACTTCTACCATTCAACTGTCTGAATTCTTTCCTGTCACTATCCCATTTCATCCTATTTTGTTTATACAATGGGACCCACGGTTGTGTCCCTTTAGAATTGTAAAGAACAAATTTATTGGTTGCTTCAATTTCTGCATTCACTGATGAAATCAAACCAACAATATATAGTAATTAGAGATCAAAATATACATTATATCGAATTTCAACATGAATATTAATTACTTTTTGTAAATTTGAAAAATTATAAGTCGCTTACTCTTTATCAAGCGCTTTTTCCCACTTGTTTTGAGCAACTCCTCTTCTCTTTTGTCTTCATCCCTTTCATCATTCCAAATCACCGCACCTGGTCTGTTGTCGATATGCTTGATGTACTCATTGGCATAATAGAAAGACTCATACGATATGTACCCCTCTGCCATAGACCCCTCGGGTTTTGCCCTTTGTCGAACAAAACCTTTCAATTTCTTCATGTACCTCAAGAAGAACATCCAATGACAAGAAACCACCCCAACTAATTCAACCTCATCTACTAGGTGGATTAGAAGATGAACCTGTAAGTCCATGAAACTAATCAACAGTTCCATCTCAAACATACAAACAATCTCAACTATCTCTTGATGCCACCATGGAATGCTAGCCACGTGAATCTCCTTTGACGTGATCCAACGTACAAATGTATATAATTTAGATATGGCACGTCCTATGTCTTGAGGGAATTCATGTTTCACAAACCCACGCACGAAAAAAGGATAATGACACTGCAAAGTTATAAACACGTGCAATAATATACAAAATTAGTTATGTTTTATGATCTCTGCATGGCCTTCCTCTGATCCCGTACTTTCTAATCGTCTTGGACAATGTTTATTTTTAGTTTTTGAAGTAATAAGATCTTTCCTAACAGCCAATGCGTTACTTTGTTTCGATGATATGTGCCTCCATAAAGAAGATGAAACATTTTTAAATATATGCATGAGATCTAATAAGTGGGTAATCTTAAGATGCTCCCAATATGGAAGGTCATAAAAGATAGATTTCCTTTTCATCCCAATGGGAAATTTTGTTGGAAATACTAAGAGAGGGGGGGGGGGGTGAATCAATATTTATTTCAATTAGAGCATTAGTTAATCTTCAATTATTATCAGTGTTTGTACAATGATAGTAGTAAAAAAAAGGAACACAAATGCACACAGTTTTTAAGGTGGAAACCCACTTTGGGACAAAAACCACCTAATGCTTTTCTAATAATTCTTTAATATTCAGCTCCAATTGAAAATAAAGCTCCAAATTCCTAGAATCTAGAAAAGCATTCTTCTCCAGCTCCCACTGGATAGACGCTCCAACACTTGAGATTATTCAGTAGTCAGCTGAATGGATGCTCCAACATCCAATGAGCTACAACTCACCCTAGCACCACCCTACCACCCTATAGAAGAATAAAAGAAGAATGGACTCCCGTACCAGGGAAAATGGTCCACTTTACAATGATATAGAATGATGTAGAAGAAGAATACACACTAGACCATAACCCCAACTATGACAGAACCACCTAATGAAGATCCTAGACCTCCCGACACTGCCTCTTCAACTCTTGGCAGATAGACACTATTACAATTTTTTACAATAATGTATTTACAATGACTTAGTACAATGATACCTTTACAGTGACTGTATGCAGTGCTGCTCACTTGAAGACTTCACGTGATAAAATTATTTCTGTTGTTCTACACCTTGTTTTCTTCTCTTGTCATGCTACCCTCTGCTGCACCTTGCTTTGCTTTGCTGCCCATAAAGTCTGGTCCTTTACAGCCCTTGACAACACATGATCTAGCTTTTTCTTACCTTCTAGGAGCTCGATATTGAATCTAATGTATATATGTTATTTCAGATCCCCAATATGTGATTTTCGGTCCTGTAGTAGTCCTCTGATCCATCTTTCCAATGACATAGGTCTGACCCAATTTGGATTCTTCAAGAAAGCGTTATGCCCAATCTCTCACAATTCCCTAATTATGGACTATTTCAGTAGAGTGAAATTGTACGGACTACCACGTGTCATTTTTTCTTCATTCGGCTTTGAAATTGATAGAGAGAAAATTACAGTCAGTGCAGTATCTGCCACTTCTTATATAATTCCAATCTGATACTCAGAGAGAGAGAGTTATGACGATTTTTCCAAGGTCACTTATTTGAGATGAATTTCAGGAGCCTGAAAAAACATTGACTTCCACAGATCACATCTCTGAACATATTGTGCACCTTGATCTGAAATTTTTACACAAGCTTCCTCAGGATTTTAGCTTCACCTCATAATTATTTCAGATTTTGAACCTTCATAGATTAAAAGTTAGAGCGAAAATTCCACGATGATATGTTTCAGATAACAAAATCCCTACATAAGGAGGATATGAGGATCACAATTTATATAAATGCTTAGGTTGAGAGGGGCTTCAACAAGTGAACGTGGGAGGGATTTTAGGAGCTTAAAAATGATTAATTATTGAATTTTCAATGACCCATGCCACAATCCCATGGGTTTTTAGCCCACTAACTAGGGTTACAAACTTAAAAAACGAATATCTCTCAAATCGTGAAGAAATACGTGGCGTGCCATATATCAACGGAAACATATCGACAAGAAGAAACCTTCAAAAGCATTCTTGACCCAGAATATAGTAATTTGGTAGGTCAAAATTCCAATGCAATATTGGGGTAGCCCCTGGTGCTGCTTGGGTTGACATCAATGACAACCGCTAATAAAAAATCTCCACCTTTGGCATTGATGGAAACACAAGTACTCCCCCTGCGATCATGACACCTCTTCCTACAACATTCTCTCCCCCTTTGACATCAATGGCAAAGGGTAGCTCCATCTGACACACAACCATATTGCAGACCTGTACACACTTCCACTCCCCCTGACACACAACCATCCTGCAGACCTGTACACACTTCCACTCCCCCTTTATATTCAAAATAAGGAAAATCTAATGAGAACTTGGGAGAATCCCAACCTTCTAGCGAAGATATTCCAATGCTTCACAAGTACTCGCACGATAATCAACGCTTCCTGCCCAATCTGCATCTGTAAAGGCATGAATAATGAAATTTTTACCCTTGGGATACCACAAGCCATATTCTGTTGTTCCCTCTAGATATCGAAGAATTATTTTGATGGCAATAATATGTGATTCTTTTGGTGCTGCTTGAAATCTTTCTACTTGTCCAACTGCTTGCATAACATCTGGCTGGGAGGCTGTTACATATAGAAGACTACCAATCATATATCTGTACAACCTTTAATCCACATCCTTAGATGAGTCTTCTATGCTCAATTTGCAACCTGTTACCATCGGTGTAAGGATGGGTTTGCAATCTTCCATTTTGAATTTCTTGAGCATTTCCTTGATGTACTTGGGTTGACATATAAATCTTCCTTTCTCTTGATGATATATTTGTAGCCCTAAGAAGTATGTCAGCTCACCAAGTAAAGACATGTCGAAATAAATTTGCATCTTTGTAGCAAACTTCTTACTTAGTCGATCATCATTGCTAGCAAATATTATATCATCCTCTTTAGCTATTAGATGTGCTTTAGTTGCTTCATCTAGAACATATATTTTTTTTGGAGCTCGAATTTCTGTAGCCACAATTTCACCATACCTGCCTTTCCTTTTTTCACATTTTGTGGAGTTTAATAGTATTGTGTGTCCTTTTTCACACATTTGTCCAACACTGAGCAGATTGTGATTCATGTTTTCAACCAATAGAACATTCTTGGCTAGAGCATCTTTGCTTCTGAGAGTGATGGTACCTGATCCTATAACATTTGAAGATCCATCATTTCCAAATGACATGGTTCCATCCTTCTTCTCTTTCAGAGATACAAATTTCTTTCTATCTCTAGTCATATGCGTTGAGAAACCGCTATCAACATACCACACATATTTTTTGTTTTGAGCCTTGAGAGCGAGAGCACAATTTTGAGTATTCTTCTTCTTCCATGTTCGTTTGTTTTGTGGCTTCGAAGATTCTTCTGGAGGATTTTCAAGTCTGCAGTATTTGGCTATGTGTCCAAAGGTTCGACATTTGTAACATTCAATATTATTTTTTAAATGTTCAAATCTATTGATGTTTCGCTGAGCCCTGGGAGGTTCATATTTGACAGATCTCTTGTAATTGTATTCGTTCCTGGGGTACGTGCGACATTCTACAACTTTATGACCAAATTTTCCACATGAATAATAGTAGCCATAAAAAATATGTTGGTACCTGGATGGAAATCCTCATCGAGGAATTGTCTTCCAAGGCTGTTCTTGCGAATCTTGTCCAATGAAGTCTACATTCATGTCAGATCTCATAGGTTCATTTTATTTTGTTGTATAAGATCCTGCTTCTTCTTCTTTGTAACCGATGCCAGTTCTGTTGTTGTAAGATCGTTGATTGTTGATGAGTTCTTCCAATGCCCTTGAGCTGTTGGCATAGTTTTGGATAGTTTTTCCTTTATTCACTTCCTTACGCAACAAGACAACTTCAGCTTCTAATTTTTCCCTTTCTTGGTTGCTTTCTTCCAAATTCTTTTGAAGTGTCTCTTCAATGCATTTGTGTTCTTCAACTTCAATTTTGAGACCTTGAACTTGTTCTTCAAGAGTATTGGAATGGATCTTCTCTGCCTTGAGCTCTTTTATAAGCTTGATTGCTTCCTTAGAAAATTATTCTATGAGGTAAGTCTTCTTCTTCGTTTTTTGATACCTCTTGTTTATTGTGCTTGGCCATAAACAATACTCTCTCATTGACTTCTTCTTAACTGTCATTTCTTCATCGGATGATGAGCTATCTTATTTAGAATAAATTTCCCTTTGGATCCTTTCTTGGTGAATTTCTTAAATCCTTTCATTCCTTTTGAGTTGCCATCAACACATTGGGACATTTCTTCACAATGCCCAACCTCACTGCCAGTAGAAACATATCAATGGAAGTTTACATTTGAATTTTCCCTTACCAGGTTTTATTTTTCTTGTAAAGTAAGCATATTCTTCATCTGAAAGACCTTCTCCATCATTTCCTTTTTGTTCACACTTGCAGGTGCATGTCATTTCAATTGAAGGTTGTTTGTCTTTATTGGCTTGCTTAGATGCAATGAACGCAGTTTCTAGATTTGAAGTACCCTTTTCTTCATTAGGTCTCATTTCATATGCTATGAGAACTCCATGTAATTCTTTCTTGCTGAGTTTGTCTAGATTTGCACTGTGTTCTAAGACCGATACCTTTGGGTTGAATCTCCCTGGTAACGTTCTAAGAATCTTTCATATAATAGTCTTCTCGTCAACTGTCTCTCCCAATCCTTCCAGAGTATTGGTTATTTCATCAACGTATTGGAAGTATGTAGCAATGTTGCAATCTTCTTTCATTTTGAGTTGCTCAATTTTTTCTCTATAGATTTGAAGCTTTGCTTCTTTGACATTTGAGTCACCTGCATATATATTCTCAAGCTTGTCCCATACATTTTTGGTGGTTTTATAACCCAACACCTTATGATAAGCAGATTCAATAAGTCCAATGATAATAATATTCTTTTCTTTTGCATCATTTACCAAATTCTTCTTACCTTGTTCATCTGTGTTGATGTAAATGCATTTTGAACAGTGTCCCATACTTCGTAACCTTGCGCCAAGAGATAGACCTCCATTCTTCCTTTCCAGAGTGCATAATTATTTTCATTGAAAAGAGGTACACCATTCTTGGTATGCTCCATGACCTCCTTCCAGCTATAAATTGCTATTGAAGGAACCAAGCTCTGATACCAATTGTTGAAAATACTGAGAGGGGGGGTGAATCAGTATTCCTTTCAATTAGAGAATTGGTTAATCTTCAATTATTATCAGTGTTTGTACAATGATAATAGTAAACAAAAGGAACACAAATGCACACAGTTTTTAAGGTGGAAACCCACTCCAGGACAAAAACCACCTAATGCTTTTCTAATAATTCTTTAATATTCAACTCCAATTGAAAATAAAGCTCCAATATAGAATCTAAAAAAAATTCTTCTCCGGCCTCAGTGGATAAATGCTCCCATCCCGAGATTCATCAATAGTCAAGAAATTTGAACGGATGCCCCAACACCCGAAATGGAGCTACAACTCACCTAGCACCACCCTACCACCCTATAGAAGAATAAAAGAAGAATGAACTACCGTACCAGGGAAAATGGTCCACTTTACAATGATATCGAATGATGTATAAGAATAAGACACACTAGACCATAACCCCAAATATGACACAACCACCTAATGATGATCCTAGACCTCCCAAGACCTCCTGACACTGCCTCTTCAACTCTTGGCAGATAGACACTAGAACAATTTTTACAATAATGTATTTACAATGACTTAGTACAATGATACCTTTATTGTGATTTTATGTAGTGCTGCCCACTTGAAGACTTCATGTGATGAAATTCTTGCTACTATTCTACACCTTGTTTGCTGCTCGTCATGCTACCCTCTACTACACCTTGCTTTGCTGCCCTAGAAAGTCTAGTCCTTTGTAGCCCTTGACAACACATGATCTAGCTTTTTCTTGCCTTCTAGGAGCTAGATATTTAATATGGTGTATCTATGTTATTTTAGATCCCCAATATGTCATTTTAGGTCTTGTAGTAGTACTCTAAGTCTTCTTTCCAATGCCATAGTTCTGACCCAATTTGGGTTCTTCAAGGGAGATTTATGCCCAATATCTCACAATTCCCTAATTATGGACTGTTTCAGTAGAGTGAATTGTACGGCATGACGCGTGTCATTGTTTCTTCATTCGGCTCTAAAATTTATAGAGAGAAAACTACAGTCTAAGAACTATTTACCACTTTTTATATAATTCCAATGCGATGCTCGAGAAGTTATGACGATTTTCTGAGTCCTTCTTTGAGATGAATTTTAGGAGCTTGCATAAACACTGACTTCCATAGATCATATCTCAAAACATATTGTGCACCTTGATCTAAAATTTTTACAGGAGCTTCCAAAGTATTTTGGCTTCACCTCATAAAAATTTCAGCTTCGTAACCTTCGTAGATAAAACGTTAGAGTGAAAATTCCACAATGACCTGTTTCAGATAGCGAAATCCCTACATAAGGAGGATATGAGGATCAAAATTTATATAAATGATTAGTTTGAGAGGGGCTTCAACAAGTGAATGTGGGAGGGAATTTAGGAGCTTAAAAATTATTAATTATTTACTTTTAAATGATCCATGCCACAACCCCATGGGGTTTTAGCCCACTCATTGGGGTTACAGACTTCAAACATGAATATCTCTCAAACCATGAAGAATTATGTGGCATGCCATATATCAACGGAAACATCTTGACAAGTAGAAACCATATAAATAATTCTTGACCCAGAATATAATAATTTGGTAGGTCAAAATTCCCATGCAATATTGGGGTAGCCCCTGGTGCTGCTTGGGTTGACATCAATGAAAATCGCTAATCAACAATCTACCCCTTTGGCATTGATGGTAACACAAGTACTCCCCCTGCGATCATGACACCTCTTCCTACAACATTCTCTCCCCCTATGACATAAATGGCAAAGGGTAACTCCCCCTAACACACAACCATCTTGCAGACCTATACACACTTCCACTCCCCCTTTATATTATGAGTAAGGAAAATCTAATGAGAACTTGGGAGAATCCCAAGCTTCTGATGAATATATTCCAATGTTTCATGAGTACTCTCACGATAATCAACGCTTCCTGCCAAATCTGCATATGTAAAGGCATGAATAATGAAATTTTTATCCTCAAGATACCACAAGCCATATTTTGTTTGTCCCTTTAGATATCGAAGAATTATTTTGATGGAAATAACATGTGATTCTTTTGGTGTTGCTTGGAAACTTGCTACTTGTCCAACTGCTTGCATACTATCTGGCTGGGAGGCTGTTACATATAGAAGACTACCAATCATAGATCTGTACAACCTTTGATCCACATCCTTAGATGAGTCGTCTATGCTCAATTTGCAACCTGTTACCATCAGAGTAAGGATGGGTTTGCAATATTCCATTTAGATTTCTTGAGAATTTACTTTATGTACTTGGCTTTACATGTAAATTTCCTTTCTCTTCTTGAGATGTTTGAAACTCTTTAAAGTATGTCGGCTCACCAAGTAAAGACATCTCAAAATCACTTTTCACCTTTGTAGCAAACTTCTTACTTAGTCGATCATCATTGCTACCAAATATCATATCATCCTCTTTAGCTATTAGACATGCTTTAGTTGCTTCATCCAGAACATATATGTCGTTTGGGGCTCGACTTGCTATAGCCACAATTTCACCATACATGCCTTTCCTGATTTCACATTTTGTGGAGTTGAATAGTATTTTGTGTCCTTGATCACACATTTGTCCAACACTGAGCAGATTGTGATTCATGTTTTCAAGCAATACAACATTCTTGGCTAGAGCATCTTTGCTTCCGAGAGTGACAGTACCTGATCCTATAACATTTGAACATCCATCATTTCCAAAGGAAATTCTTCCATCCTTCTTCTCTTTCAGAGATACAAATTTATTTCTATCTCTACTCATATGCATTGAGAAGCGCTGTCAACATACCGGACATCTTTGTTGTTTTGAGCCTTGAGAGCGAGGACACAATTATCAATATTCTTCTTCTTCCATGTTCGTTCATTCTGTGGCTTGAAGATTCTTACGGAGGATTTTCAAGTTTGCAGTCTTTGGCTATGTGTCCAAAGTTTCGACATTTGTAACATTCAATATTATTTCTTAAATGTTCAAATCTATTTATGTTTCACTGAGCCATGGGAGGTTCATATTTGATAGATCTCCTGGAATTGTATTCGTTCCAAGGGTACGTGCGACATTCTATAGCTTTATGACCAAATTTTCCACATGAATAACGGTAGCCATAAAAAATATGTAGGTACCTGGATGGAAATTTTCATTGAGGAATTTTCTTCCAAGGCTATTCTTGTGAATATTTTCCAATGAAGTCTACATGCATGTCAGATCTCATAGGTTCATTGTATTTTGTTGTAGAAGGTCCGCTTCTTCTTCTTTGTAACCAATGCCAGTTCTATCGTTGTAAGATTGTTGTGTTGACCGCACTTTGTCAACTACCCCATAGCATTACACCCCCATTTTTTAAAATGGGACTTATCATGTTCGAGGCTCGTGTCATCCAGATTTCATCGTCGGTCGACAGTTTTTTTATAATGGTGTAAACCCATTCTGCATGTTATGATGTAAATGATCTAAGTAAGACCGTCCATGTATGTAAAACCTAGGCCTTCAGTGTGTTGTTGATGATCTCTATCCTAGGAGGTTTTTGTCTATCCTTTGATTCACGAAAGTGATCGGCAGAGTTTTTCCCTCCAACCTCACCCCAAAGCTAGGGTGGATTTTATCATCAGCATACTAAGTGAGTCCTAGTGTTTCTATCGAGTCCTTGTAAAAGTAGATTGAGCTACTTGGTCTACTAGATCATATTTTGAGTCACAGAACTGGGTATTTATTTGAGGGTCTATACGAATGGGTATTCCCCCTTTATGTATGTAAATGTATTATCTCATGTAAAATAGGGTTGGAAAAATAATTATAATCCCCTCTCAGTCAATTAATTAAATTTTCTGGTCAATTAATTTAAAAAATCTTAAACCAGAAATTTAATTAATTTAGGGTCCTAAGTTAGAATTAAATCTTTAAAGGCAAAATTTGTGGGTCCTTGAAAAATGATTTTGAAAGCCCCAGGCCAATGGAATATTGAGAATTTTAAGAAATTTTGGACCTTTGGGCCTTGGTGGTCAAGTCAAAGTCAAAATTTTGGGGTAATTAACTCAAAAATAATATTTTTGAGTTAATTAAAATTGAATTAAATAATAAATTCGTATTTTCCCCAAAATTTAAATTTCAACGCTCCGGATTAAAAGATAATTAAATCTTTTGGACGGTTGAGATTATTTTGACGAGGATCATCCAAACTACCCGTTAGAGATTTTTTCCTATAAATCTAGAGGTCTTTCTCATTCTTGAGTCATTCGATCTCAGGATCGTGCACTTGTTCTTAGAGCTCTTGTAAATTTTTGAGGAATAAAGCATAAAGACTTTGGGGTTACAAATCTGGATGTTCCTTCTCAGATCTATGTGGTGAATTGTCTCTAAACTCTGCTACTTTGTTTCTTGTATTTTATGGTTGATGGCTTTCATGGATTAATCTGCATACAGGTATCTTGTGCAGTTTTCTGGGTTTATAAAATAACATTCTGATTTTTCTGCAAAGGTCTCATGTTGTTTTCTTAAATCTCTATCGATCTAAGATTCAGATCTAAGTGTGCAGGGAATTTTTTTTTAGATTGGGCGTCTGGGGAAGTCTTCGGTTGGACCAGCCGACTCTCAATAAACATAAATCTGATAAGCTCTTTATTTGTTAAATTCCAGGTCTATCTTACGATATTTGTGATTTTGCAGGGTTTCAAAGGCTTGTGCCTCTCATTTAAAAAATTGTAATTTCTAAAATTGTGCTAAAATGGATTCAAATATGACCACGGGGGTTTTAAATCTGTAAACTAGATGTAAATTTGTAAATTTTTTTTAGGACTGTAAGGGTTTAATCGTTTCTTGGTGTGTATCTTCAAATCTGGCCAGTTTCTTGTAGATTCAGGGTTCAAATTGATTTTTTTTTTAAAGATCTGAGGCAGATCTAGCCTCCAAAGGCTAGATCTGGCCTCAAATCACTACTATGGACAAATCTGGACATTGTTTTGAATTAACGGAGCATAAGATCTGAGCTTAAATGAAGAAATTTTAATTTATCTAGGCAGAATTTGTGTGTACTGGGTTTATTTGCTGTCTTTGTTTGCTGCCCATATCAACGCTCTCTGCATACACATTCAGCATTCATCATTCATCTGCATCAAAAAAAAAAAAAACCTCATCGATCCTCTGCCCTCCATTTCTGTTCAACGTCCTCCATCGATTTTTCCACGTTGCCTCAATTTGCTATTTCCTCCAGCACTGCCCTGTCCTCGAGTTACACCTTTCAAACATCATCCCACCCCTTGCCATCCGATTCCTGTATTGTTTCAAGCATTGAATCCTTTCTCTCTGCCTGTCAAACCCTGCAGAGCCGTCCCCTTTCTCACGTCGGATCTCCATTTTAAATTTCGCCATCGAACAGCAAGCCATCCGCCCTTCAATCTTCGATTTTCCTTGACGTCGATCCTTAGCTCTCTGTCCATCCTTTTGTTCTGCCGTCCAGCATCATTTTTCAATACCGCCGCGTTATAGCTCTTCATCGCCAAGCTCGATCTCTGTCTGCCGTCCAAGCCGTATCTTCTCTGCGTCGACCTGCGCTGCTTGCTCTATCGTGCCCTTCAATCGACCTGCAGACTCAAACTATAAAGAATGCACGTATAAAATTTCAATAGCCCTTACGATTTGTTTTAATGTGGTTTCATTTTTTTTATTATTGTATATAGTTTAGCTTTAGGATTTAGGTTTCGATTTTTATTTTTATTTTTATGTTTAGTTTTAATTTGGTCCGTTTTTCAATAGGCTTCGATTTGTTTGACTTATATTAGATTTAGATAACGTTAGATTTTATGAAGTTTCGTTTTAATAGTTAGTTTGGCTTTTGATTTTTGAAGTCTTAGTTTAGTTATATTTAATTTTTGTTGTTTAATTGTTTTAGATTTAATTTAGTTACTTTTTAATTAGATTAGTTTTAGGATTTTAATTTAGTTTTAGATTTAATCTAGTTTCTAGTTTAGTTTAGTTTAAAATTTAGATCAGAATTTTTTTTTAGATTTAGATTTTTTATCTTGTTTTCGATTAAAAAATTAAAAATAATAAAAAATATAAAAATTCCAAAATCCTAAAAATCTAGAAAATACAAAAAATATATAATTTTTTTTTTTAAAATTTTCTATAGTAAAATGTGCTAATTTTATTTTTATCTAAAGTTTTGACTATAGAAATATCTTCTGGATCAAAATTAATTGAAGCATCATAAATCTGGAAATATTGCAAATATCTGGCATTTTCACAATATTGCTGTGGGTTTAAGATATTTTAATGCATGGTTGTGGTGTTTTTCAATTGAATATCATTGTGATCAACCGTGTTTTAATAAGCAGCAGTTAATCGTCACTTACTTGTTTATAATTGCATAACGAGATCTTGTTTGACTCCATAAGGCACTGGTCTTAAGCGTAAAATGTAATTTAGATCTATGAAATCCTATTAATTTTATCAAGTATTTGGTGTTTTAGCTGTGTCTCCTGGATTTTTCCTCTTCATTTCTAAAAGGGTCTACCTCCCTTAGCTTGCAAGGAGATAGCTCAAATAGAGAGATTGGGGATAAGAGTGACAACCTCCAATCTGAGCCGTTGTCGCAGTGCCTTGACAATCTGTGCGACAACATTTTTTGGTGCCATTGCCGGGGATAGAGTTTTTCTGTCCTTGGTCTTAACGACATTTTATAATCTTCAAATCTTCTTTCACCATTCATTAGCCTGTCACATTTTCTGGCGTCTTTTCATCCCTTCATATTTTCATCGTCTTATCTTTCGTCATATCACTAATCATTTCATCATCATATCTTTAGCACCTGGACATTTCGGTTGGCTTCTTGTTTGGGTGGCGACTCCACTTATTCATCTTTTTACTCCCAGACAAGAATCCCCCCTGATATCCATCTGCTATCTCTTGATTATTTCTTCTGTTTTAGAATTAATTTCATGTTCAAGTGGCGACTCCAATTCTTTCATTTCTTACAAGAGTTATTGCCAAGAAGTTCGCTTCTTAAGAACCTTTTGACTATTCTTGAACACAGATCTGTTTCTAAAATCTTAAAAACGATATCATGGATATTTTTGCCCCGTGTAATTTTGCTAATATTCAGGGTTATCCCCATGATCTCCCTCAAATGGATAAACTACCTTTTTTTCAAGGAAATGATGCAGTTAGTGTTAAATCTCATTTGTTTGCTTTCACTAACTGGTGGAATAGAATTGCAGTTGAAAATAATAATTTCGATGATGTAAAGATGAAAACTTTTGTTCTTACTTTTGGTGAGGATGTTGCTGAATGGTTTACGGAAAAATATGATAATTCATTCGATACTTTTGAATCAATTGTAACTACTTTTAAGGAAAAGTACGGTGATAAAAGGGAAGATAGGCATTTGGTAAGGGAGATCAGTACCATAAAAAAAAAAGAAAATGAAACGACTGAAGAATTTAACAGAAGATTTAATGGTATCCTTAGAGAAATATCTCAAACTCATAAACCTCCTGATGGATCTCTTCTGAATTTTTACATTGATGCTTTTGATTCTGATACTTCATATGAGTTAAGGCGGGCTAAAACTACAAATTATAAGGCTTGTCAATTTTTAGTTGAGGAGATTGAAAAGGATAAGAAAGCATCTGGAAAATCCAAAACTCCAGTTTTTGATGGGTCTTTGACAGATACTAAGTTAAAAGAACCTCTAGAAGATGATGATGACCCTATGAAAAAGTTAATGCAAAAACTTGAAAGCATGGAGCTTAATCATGCTAAGAAACTTAAAAGCATGGAGCTTAATCAAGCAAAATTAATCTTTGACCATGCTAAAGAAATAAGTGTCTTACAGGCTAGGTTGGTTCAAATGGAAAGGGCTCAAACGCAGAATTACCAACCTAGAAATAATAATGTTTTGCAGGAAAGAGGCTTATCTAATAAGCAGAGACCGACAAATCAACTCGAGTTTGCAAATCTTGTGGATGAAGCTCCGCCTTATTGTAGAGCCTGTAATGATCTTCATGAAGAAGTTACTTGCCATGTTGTCAAAAGAATCATAGCTAGTAGAATGGCAGGGTCAAGCCATCAAATTAATGTTGTTGGTAAAGACTATCACGTGCATATAGAAGATCATGAAAGTCAGGTTAAGGAACCAACTCAGAAGATTAAGGATGTGCAAACCAATCATATGCAAATGATTCAAAACATGGAAGCTAACCAAATCAATCTTCAAAATAAGATAACTTCCATGGAAGCAAGTCACGCACAGGAAATAAATGTCATGGAAAACATGTTAAAGATCATGGAATTTAATCACTCCAATCAAATAATTGCCATGGAAGAAAAACATGTTAAGGAAATAAATGTCATGGAAAAAAGGTTAAAGATAATGGAAGTTAATCATTCTAATCAGATGTCCATCATGGAAGCAAGACACACCTAGGAAATGAATACCATGAAGGAAAATCACTTGTTGGAAATGAGTTCCATACAAGAAAGGTTGGAAAAAATGGAAAAATTACATATACAAAAGTTTCAGCCGAAATTTGATTATGAAGATTCATCAACATATCATAAGACTTCTTGTCTGCTAAAGCCATTCCCATCTCATCACACGGAGGATTTAACTATGGTTTCAAAGGATGTTGAGAAAGACCAAGCTTATTTGTCACCATTGACAGAATATATCCAGAATAATATTGGTCATGCTCCAGGTTCTTCAGATATTTCGTACAAACATCTTCAAGATGAGGACAAGAAATCTACACCGGTCTCATTGTTGACATCACAACCCACTCAGAAGAAGAGAAAGAAGCAAAGAAGAAGTAAGTGGTTTGATTCGTCTGATGGTCGAGAGCAGCTTGACATTTGGATAAGACAGAGTCCTACATTATGAAATATTGGACATGGCACATCTGAAAAGCAGCCTATAGACTTGCCTGAAAGCAGGCAAATGCTCAGCATGCACTATATTGAGCACATCTGATGCCACAGGGCATCCTCTGTATCGTATTTCTAACCCTACTCCTCGTTATTTCAACATTTCATTTTGCAGTTAGAGTAGATTTATTTTTCATGTTAAATAGAATAATGAATAAAAGAAGAGCTTCTATTTTTCATGAGCTTAATGTTATATGATGATATTTGGATGGACGCTACTTATGTAATCTTGTGTGTTGCTTGGATGCAGATTCTGGATTCTCACATTCCTTCAATGAAGCAACATGTCCCCAAGTAGAGCCAGATGTTGACCACACTTTGTCAACGACCCCATAGCAGTACACCCCCATTTTTTCAAATGGGACTTATCATGTTCGAGGCTCGTGTCATCCAGATTTCATCGCCGATCGACAGTTTTTATAATGATGTAAACCCATTCTGCATTTTATGATGTAAATGATCTGAGTAAGACCGTCAATGTATGTAACAACCTAGGTAAGCCTAGTATGTTGTTGATGATCTCTATCCTAGGAGGTTTTTTGTCTCACTGATTCACGAAAGTGATCGGCAGAGTTTTTCCCTCCAGCCTCACCCCAAAGCTAGGGTGGAATTTGTCATCAGCATGTTAAGTGAGTCCTAGTGTTTTTTATCGAGTCCTTGTAAAAGTAGTTTCAACTACTTGGTCTACTAGATCATGTTTTGAGTCGCAGAATTGGGTATTTATTTGAGGGTTTATACGAATGGGTATTCCCCCTTCATGTATGTAAATGTATTATCTCATGTAAAAGAGGGTTGGAAAAATAATTATAATCCCCTCTCAGTCAATTAATTAAATTTTCTGGTCAATTAATTTAAAAAATCTTAAACCAAGAATTTAATTAATTTAGGGTCCTAAGTTAGGATTAAATCTTTAAAGGAAAAATTTGTGGGTCCTTGGAAAATGATTTTGAAAGCCCCAGGCCAAGGGAATATTGAGAATTTTAAGAAATTTTGGACCCTTGGGCCTTGGCGGTTAAGTCAAAGTCAAAATTTTGGGGTAATTAACTCAAAAATAATATTTTTGAGTTAATTAAAATTGAATTAAATGATAAATTCGTTTTTTCCCCAAAATTTAAATTTCAACGCTCCGGATTAAAAGATAATTAAATCTTTTGGACGGTTGATATTATTTTGACGAGGATCATCCAAACTAGCCGTTAGAGATTTTGTCCTATAAATCTAGAGGTCTTTCTCATTCTTGAGTCATCCGATCTGAGGATCGTGCACTTGTTCTTAGAAGCTCTTGTAAATTTTTGAGGAATAAAGCATAAAGACTTTGGGGTTACAAATCTGGATGTTCCTTCTCAGATCTATATGGTGAATTGTCTCTAAACTCTGCTACTTTGTTTCTTGTATTTTATGGTTGATGGCCTTCATGGATTAATATGCATACAGGTATCTTGTGTAGTTTTCTGGGTTTATAAAATAACATTCTGATTTTTGTGCAAAGGTCTCATGTTGTTTTCTTAAATCTCTATCGATCTAAGATTTAGATCTAAGTGTGCAGGGAAATTTTTTTTAGATTGGGCGTTTGGGGAAGTCTTCGGTTGGACCAGTCGACTCTCAATAAACATAAATCTGATAAGCTCTTTATTTGTTAAATTCCAGGTCTATCTTACGATATTTGTGATTTTGCAGGGTTTCAAAGGCTTGTGCCTCTCATTTAAAAAATTTTAATTTCTAAAATTGTGCTAAAATGGATTCAAATATGACCATGAGGGTTTTAAATCTGTAAACTAGATGTAAATTTGTAAATTTTTTTTAGGACTGTAAGGGTTTAATCGTTTCTTGGTGTGTATCTTCAAATCTGGCTAGTTTCTTGCAGATTCAGGGTTCAAATCGATTTTTTTTTTAAAGATCTGAGGCAGATCTAGCCTCAAATCACTACTGTGGACAAATCTAGACATTGTTTTGAATTAAAGGAGCATAAGATCTGAGCATAAATGAAGAAATTTTAATTTATCTAGGCAGAATTTGTGTGTACTAGGTTTATTCGCTGTCTTTGTTTGCTGCCTTGCTGCCCATATCAACGCTCTCTGCATACACATTCGGCATTAATCATTCATCTGCATCAAAAAAAAAAAAAAAAACTCATCGATCCTCTGCCCTCCATTTCTGTTCAACGTCCTCCATCGATTTTTCCACGTTGCCTCAATTTTCTATTTCCTCCAGCGCTGCCTTGTCCTCGAGTTACACCTTTCAAATGTCATCCCACCCCTTGCCATCTGATTCCTGTATTGTTTCAAGCTTTGAATCCTTGCTCTTTGCCTGTCAAACCCTGCAGAGCCGTCCCCTTTCTCACGTCAGATCTCCATTTTAAATTTTTCCATCGAACAGCAAGCCATCCGCCCTTCAATCTTCGATTTTCCTTGACGTCGAACCTTAGCTCTCAGTCCATCCTTTTGTTCTACTGTCCAGCATCATTTTTCAATACCGCCGCGTTACAGCTCTTCATCGCCAAGCTCGATCTCTGTCTGCCGTCCAAGCCGTATCTTCTCTGCGTCGACCTGCACTGTCTCCTCTATCGTGCCCTTCAATCAACCTGCAGACTCAAACCATAAAGAATGCACGTATAAAATTTCAATAGCCCTGACGATTTGTTTTAATGTGGTTTCATTTTGTTTTTTATTGTACAAAGTTTAGACTTAGGATTTAGGTTTCGATTTTTATTTTTATTTTTAAGTTTAGTTTTAATTTGGTCAGTTTTTCAAAGGCTTCGATTTGTTTGACTTATATTAGATTTAGATAGCGTTAGATTTTATGAAGTTTCGTTTTAATAGTTAGTTTGGCTTTTGATTTTTGAAGTCTTAGTTTAGTTATATTTAATTTTTGTTGTTTAATTGTTTTAGATTTAATTTAGTTACTTTTTAATTAGATTAGTTTTAGGATTTTAATTTAGTTTTAGATTTAATCTAGTTTCTAGTTTAGTTTAGTTTAAAATTTAGATCAGAACTTTTTTTTAGATTTAGATTTTTTATCTTGTTTTCGATTAAAAAATTAAAAATAATAAAAAATATAAAGATTCCAAAATCCTAAAAATCTAGAAAATACAAAAAATATATAATTTTTTTTTTCAAATTTTCTATAGTAAAATGTGCTAATTTTATTTTTATCTAAAGTTTTGACTATAGAAATATCTTCTGGATCAAAATTAATTGAAGCATCATAAATCTGGAAATATTGCAAATATCTGGCATTTTCACAATATTGTTGTGGGTTTAAGATATTTTAATGCATGATTGTGGTTTTTTTCAATTGAATATCATTGTGATCAATCGTGTTTTAATAAGCAGCAGTTAATCATCACTTACTTGTTTATAATTGCATAACGGGATCTTGTTTGACTCCATAAGGCACTGGTCTTAAGCGTAAAATCTAATTTAGATCTATGAAATCCTGTTAATTTTATCAAGTATTTGGTGTTTTAGCTGTGTCTCCTGGAATTTTCCTCTTCATTTCTAAAAGGGTCTGCCTCCCTTAGCTTGCAAGGAGATAGCTCAAATAGAGAGATTGGGGATAAGAGTGACAACCCCCAATCTGAGCCGTTGTCGCGGTGCCTTGACAATCTGTGCGACAACACGTTGATTGTTGATGAGTTCTTCCAATGCCCTTGAGTTGTTGGCATAGTTTTGGATAGTTTCTCCTTTCTTCACTTCCTTACGCAGCGAGACTACTTCGACTTCTAATTCTTCCCTTTCTTGGTTACTTTCTTCCAACTTCTTTTGAAGTGACTCTTAAATGCATTTGTGTTATTCAACTTCAATTTTGAGACCTTGAACTTGTTATTCAAGAGTATTGGAATGGATATTATCTGCCTTGAGCTCTTTTATAAGCTTGATTGCTTCCTTAGAAAATTATTCTATGGTCAATCCTTCTTCTTCGTTGTTTGATACCTCTTGTTTATTGTGCTTGGCCATAAACAATACTCTCTCATTGACTTCTTCTTTGCTGTCATTGTCTTCATCGGATGATGAGTTGTCTTCTTTAGAGAGAAAGTTCCTTTTGGATCCTTGCTTTTTGAATTTCTTAAAGCCTTTCTTTCCTTTTGAGTTTCCATCACTTCTGTTCGAACATTTTGCTGCAAAATTCCCAACCTCACCACAGCCGAAACATATCAATGGAAGTTTACCTTTGAATTTTCCCTTACCAATTTTTAGTTTTCTTGTAAGGTAAGCATATTCTGCATCTGAAAGACCTTCTCCATCATCTCCATTTTCTTCACACTTGCAGGTGCATGTATTTTCAATTGAAGTTTGTTTGTACTTATTGGTTTTTTTAGATGCAACAAACACATTTTCTAGATGCGAAGTACCCTTTTCTTCATCAAGTCTCATTTCATATGCTATGAGAAATCCATGTAATTCCTCTTTGCTGAGTTTTTCCAGATTTGAACTGTATTCTAAGATCGATACCTTTGGGTTTAATCTCCCTGGTAACGTTCTAAGAATCTTTCGTATAATAGTCTTCTCGTCAACTAGCTCTCCCAATCCTTCCAGAGTATTGGTTATTTCATCAATGTATTGGAAGTGTGCAACAATGTTGCAATATTCTTTCGTTCTGAGTTGCTCAAATTTTTCTCTATAGATTTGAAGCTTTGCTTATTTGAAATTTGAGTCACCTACATATATATTCTCAATCTTGTCCCATACATTTTTGGCAGTATACAACCCAAAACCTTATGATAAGCAGATTCAATAAGTCCACTGATAATAATGTTCTTTGCTTTGTAAGGGTGTTCTTCTGGTAGGAATACCCTGGAGCAATCATAAACTGGCTTTCGTAGGTCCTTGGACCATCTAGATTTCAAAGAAAGTCCAAAACATTTACATCCAAAATAACCTTTTGTTACAAGACCTGCGAGATTATATTTGTATACATTAATTAATATGCATGGCACGTCAAAGAATATCATGAAGATCAGAACAAATATTACAACAAATTAAATAACTAATATGTTAAAGAATATTGTTACGTATATAAACAAATCAATAAATTAAACATGTAATTTACCAGAGAAAACTCCTAACCCTGGATAATCATGTGTTGTGTAAGCACATATGACATACAACGTAAAACTCCTCTCTGCTGCGATGGTTCTTGATACATCATATAAATTTATCCCATCCCATAATTCCTTCAATTCATCTACCAGTGGTTGTAAGTAGACATCCATATTATTCACTTGTCTTCTACCAGGGACTATGAGAGCAAACATAAGATGTTCATTCTTCACGGAAAACCATGGGGGGATATTGTTATTGATCACTACTACAGGCCAAACAGAATAGTTGGTGTTCTGGAGGGAATATAGGTTGACGCCATCCATGGCTATGCTGAGTCATAGAATTCGTACTTCATCCTTGAATTTTTCGGGCCATGTATCCTCTATATGCTTCATGGCTATTGAATCATTTGGGATTCACATAACTCCCAACCCACTTCTATGTGAGGCATGCCATTCCTGCAAGATAGCTAATTATTTGCAACAAAAGAGCCTTTGAATCCTTGGGATTATAGGCATGTGCATCAATATCTTAAAAGGAGGACCAATACGTGATTTACCCTTCTTTTTTGATTTATCATACCTGTCATGACAACATTTCGGACACATCTCTTTATCTGCATATTATCCTCTTTATAGAATACAATCATTTTGACATGCATGATATGATATGTACTCAACACCCAACATTTTCAACAATTTCTTTGCCTCTTCGCAACTACCGGGCAAGACATTATCACTCAGAAGAACCTTATCTTTGAATAACATGTAGTTGGTGATCATGGAAAAATATATTAATAAATGTACATTAATGTCGATATAATTATTAACGTTCACAAAATTTAGCATTTGTAATGTTCATTGTAGTGTACTAATTATATTTCAAATTTATATAAGGGAGTACTTTATGGTAACTTACCTCAAAAGTTCCGAGAAACATGCATTCGACAAGCCAAACTTTGCTTTCAAGTTGTACAGTAACATTGTTGTCCCCAAATGGGTAGAATTTGATTGACCACCAGGTCCAAAGAGAGGGGTGGTGGAAGCAAATTTAAGGCTTTCGAAAAAGGTGTCAGCGATATGAGTATCATCCCCTAGCTGATCATCACTTTGGAATGCATATAACAAAATTCTCTCCATGGCAGTCGTAACCCTTAAGAAATCATCCACACAAACCTCTATTTGATTTCCTCCATTGCCAGCTTGTGAATAACTACTATTGCTCTAGTCATTCCTAATTGGTGAATCTGGACGTAGCGGGAATTGAATCGGTGGTTGATTCAACCATTCTTGGTATCGTTCCTCTCTGATTTTTTCTCTTAATTCAGTATTCTCTCGATTTGACATTGTCGTGGGGTGAAACGAAAGATGGTAGGTAGGTCATTCATCATCACTAGAATCCTAATAATTTAAAAAAAAATATTTGAACATGATTAGTACAAAATATATGATATCAACTAGTAACCACGTTGACAATATTGCATGATTATAAATTGGTTTGACGTTGAAATAATTACATATTAATCAATATATATACCAAAAAATTATAATTATTACCATCATTTTCTTGGGATTGTGGCTAGAAGCTGCAATATTGTTATAATTGGCAGGGTGAAGCGGCTGTCCATTTTCATCTACCAAATGCACCTTGCGGTATGCAGCTCCTGATAAGAACTTCTGATGTTTTGGAGCAGTTTGAATATTTTGTGCATCTGAACTCGATACTGAATCTGCATGGACCTGCAAATTTGTATACATTATAAATTTAATTAAGTTGTGCATGATTGACTACATGGATAAAAAACATAAATTCAATTAGATAGTGAAAATATAAATAAAATTTGAAGTAAATATTACGTCTCAAGATGGATAGGGAGAACTCCGCGATGGACTTTGAGAAATATTATGGAATGAGTATGATTTTGAAGAATTTTACATTCAATATAATTATGATATTTTCTCCTTGCATTTGAGCAAAACAACAATAAATTTTGGTGCACACACCTAAATGTAATTTCGGTTCCTAATGTACAGATCACCGCACCGATGCATTTTTGGTAATGCGCATCGGTGTTTTTTTATACCCAGACGCACCGATGCAGTGCGATTAAGGGACGCACTGGTGACAAATAACCGTAAATAAAAAAAGCGCAACTCTCTTTTCTTTAAGTGAAAAAAAAGCAGTAAATTGAAAAATGGGTGGCAAAATATTTTTGAAAATCTAATTTCATAAAACATTTCTTTAAATACAAAACACTTTTTATTATTTCATTATTTTTGTAAATATTTTCAGCTAGAGATTTGTAGGAGACATACCTGGAGCAAACAGAGCACGAGAGCATTGTGGGGAAGGGAAATATGTTCGAATAGAAGTATTTAGACAATCAAAATTCCAAACCTCTGGTGATTCAAACCCTGTAGCATAGAATTTCAAATGATCTCGTGAATACAGTTTCTTGTTTTTTTTACTTTTTTTCTACAGTTTTTTTATGCAGTAAAAGAAAAAATTCAAAATTTATTGTTTTTTTTACTTTTTTTCTGCAGTTTTCAGAAAAAAAAATAAAAAATCTATTTTTAGAAACAAACCCTAGATTCTTTTTGTTTCTGCCCTTTCTTCTCCCTCTTTCTGTGATTTCAGAATCAGGGCTTTTCAATTTAGATTTATAGGGTTTGTATAGCTGTAAGACATCCAACCCATGGGATGAATTGCATGGTTGGATCCCAATCCATATCGACCCTTGCATGAAATTACCGTGATAAAAAATAAAAAAACAAAATATTTTTTTATTAGTGCGCCATATGTAAAATATGGCACCGGTGCGCTATTTCATTATGGTGCATCGCGAACGTGCTGTTTCGCACAAAAAAAATCCATTTTAGAAACAAACCCAACATTATTTTTGTTTATGCCCTTTCTTCTCCCTCTTTCTGTGATTTTAGAATTAGGGATTTTCAATTTATATTTATAGGGTTTGTATTGCTAAATACAAGCCTAAGACATCCAACCCACGGGACGATGTGCATAGTCGGATCCCAATCCATGTCGGCCCTTATGTAAATTTAAAAAAAAAAAAAATATTTTTTTTTCATTGGTGCGCCCTGCGTAACTTAGCGCACCAGTGCGCTTTATTATCCCAGCGCACCGCGAAAGTACTGTGATAAAAAATTAAAAAAACAAAATATTTTTTCTCAGTGCGCCATTTGTAAAATATGCAGCTGGTGTGCTATTTCATTATGGCGCACCGCGAACGTTTTGTTTCGAAAAAAAAAATACACTTTCAAAAAATACAAAACCTACATTATTTTTGTTTCTACTCTTTCTTCTCCCTCTTTCTGTGATTTTAGAATTAGGGTTTTTCAATTTAGATTTATAGGGTTTTTATTGCTAAATATAGACCTAAGACATCCAACCGACGAGACAATTTTCATAGTCAGATCCCAATCCATGTCGGCCCTTGCGTGAATTTAAAAAAAAAATATTTTTTTTTCATCGGTGTGCCTGGCGTAACCTAGCACACTAGTGCTCTGTATTTTACAAGTGCACCATGAAAGTAATGTGATAAAAAGTTAATTTTTTATTTTTTATTTTTATTTTTTATTTTTATTTTTTATTTTTTATTTTTTATTTTTTTTTATCAGTGGGCCATATGTAAAATATGGCACTGGTTTATGCTACAAAAACTAACACTGGACAATTTTTATTATTTTATCATGGTTAATCGATGCGGTGGTTGAAATGTAACACGTCGGTGCTCCTTGTTGACATAGAGCACCGTACGGTCTATTATACTGTTTTTGCGGTGCGTTTCGAAGGCCCCCACGCACCGAAGTCGGTGCGTACACCATGAATGGTGCACCAGTTTCTTGAGATTTTTTTTTTTTACCTGAAAGGTTGACAATTTTTTTTATAAATATATTAATGAATGATATGTTACAAGTTTGAGATTGATAAAGAAATGACTGACAAGAGATCAAGTAACAAAAATAATGATAACACTCAAGAAAAGCAAAAATTGCAAGTTCTTTGTAAATTCTTTACAAAAAATATTATTTTTGAACTATATGTAAGTTTAACTAATATGTATTGTTTACTGTGTATCATGCAAAGCCATAAAATGATGAAGCTCGAGAAGATTATTTCTAATCTAGGACCAGAAGAGCGTAAAAGATTGATGGAAAAATTTCAAAAGGATGAATTAGGTGAATGAAAAAATACTATCAATCCAATATGAGTTTGTTTTTTAATTTTCATTAATAATATAATTAAAATTATTAGATAACATGTGTCAAATAGTCTATTAATTCACATATGTTTAATGTTCTATAGGGACCAACAACTCAGAAAAGGAATGTTGTTCTAAGAAAAGTAAAAAAATAGAACATGCAAATGAAAATGAATTACTCCTTAGTTCATTTGGAGTGGTGCTGGAGGTTAACGAAAGGGGGAAAAACTTTTACAAAAGTTTGAGGGATCTAGTGGAATGAATGTATAGACGTTCTTTCCAATTACAATACAAAAACCAATCCAATGATTCCAAGAACCAAATTTTATCTAAACTACAGGAAGAGTTTTCATAGAATTGGTCAATGAGACATGTTAGAATTTTAATAGCAAAAACGTACAACAACAAAAAAGAAGGAATGAAAAAGTAATATTCCTTTAAATGTTCGTCTAGAATTATTTATAAATATCACTTTTGTTATATTTAATTTTCATATATCAATATAAAAATTAAATAGTTTATTGTCATGTTACATTTTCAGGAAGATTATGAAAATCTCAAAAGATGAACGAGCTGATAGCAAAAATATGCTAGTAGGAATGTCCAAAAAGGTGTACAAGGAGATGGTCAAAGAAATGGAAAAAATTGCATTGCAGGAGGAGCCATCTCAACAAAAACGTGCTTCAAATGTGATATGTAATCATTGAAATTTTTGATCATTAGGTACATTAAATAAACAATTTAGCATTAATTATTAATTTTCAAGTATTTTCTTGTAGAAAAGAAGAGAAAATGGAACCCATTCAACACATAAAACAGGACGACAAAGAAGAAAATGGTTGATATCTAAGTTTGTGAGTAATTGTTACTTCCTTATAACAACTTAACTAGATTTATTTTTTGTATTTTTTAAGTTGTTTTACAAAAATCATCATTTAATGTATTCAAATAGGTGCTAACATACAAAAAAGAACCATCAAAGGAATTGATTGAAATTGGGTTAAATATGGGTTGTAAGTATATGTTGGCATATCAGAAATTAATTGTGGAATTTGTAAGCATCTATCAATCTTGTTTTACTTAGCTTCGTCTATAATTAATAGAACAAAAAAATCTTTTATATTAAATATATGATTTTTTATGGGGTATAAAACTTGCAGGAAACAAAGTATGGAACTGCGCCAACAAATGAAATTTTGAAAGATGGCATGGTACATGGTTTTGAAAGAATGTGTGTAGTTTATGAGTCAATTGTTGCTATGGTAAGCCTTTTTTCTTTTCGATTTACATTGATGTATATTATTTAATATTTCAATTTTCATTATTCTCACTAATGTATATACACTCATTTCAGTGTTTTATTTTTTATTTTTTTTATACCCAAGTCATGGAAGTAGCTCTAGCAGTGACTCAAGCGAAGAATGATGATCACTATGTTTGGATATCAAAGCAAGGCGTTGTATTTTTTGAAATATGTCTGTGAAATCAGACATTTTGTTTAATGTAATGGACATAGTGTCTCAATTGAAAGACAAAGGGATACCAATAACTGTCCCATTTTGTATGACAAAGTATGTCTCACACACACACACACACACACACACACACACACACACACATATAATAAAATATGTTTTAATTTATTCTATTGCGTTCTCCATTGTCGTTCTCAAATGCACTAATAAAAATTTAATTCATATGAATATTTTTATAAGATATATATGTGTCGAATTTTTATGAATAATGAATTCTAAAAAACCACAATAATTATGATATGATATAACAAATTAATCCAAACATCACATTCAAATGCATTAATAAAAATTTAATTAATATGAATATTGTTATAAGATGTGTTGACTTTTGATGAATAATGAATTTAAAACAATCACAATAATTGCACTGTCCCAGGTTGATGTTTCTAAAAAATACAAAATGAAAACCGGTGTGTGTCAGTGATTGTACACCGGTGCATTTGTATTCTGAAGCGCACCAGTGCGTTTCTACGACCTATGGGCATCGCAAAAGTAAAAAAACCAATTAAAAATATCGGTGTGTTTGTGGCGCACCGGTGCGTTTATGTGTCTATATACCCCGATGCCGTTGTACGACCTATGGGCACTACACGAATATCGATACCAATTATAAATCTCGGTGCGTTTGTGTGATACTACGAACCGGGGTGTTAATATGTCTATACGCACAGGTGCATTTGTACGACCTATGGGCATCGCACAAATACCGATACCAATTATAAGTCTCGGTGCATTTGTGTGATACTGCGCACCGGTGCATTTCTATAAATCTATGCGCGAGTGCATTGATACAACCTATGGGCACCACACAAATCCCAAGACCAATTAGAATGACCCCGTGCGTTGTATCACCAACACTATGCCCAATGCGGTTTTATACCTTAACGGCCCGATGCATTCTCCTTCGACCGCCCCAAGGCACCTTCTACATGTACGCACCAGTGTGTTAAAGCCAGAGTACTGCATCGATGAAAAAAAACATCTGTAATAACCTCCGACCGCCCATTTTTTATAGTTGTGTTGAATTTCCGTTAAAAGCTCCACCAAAACCTCTGTAACCATAAATGGATGTTATAGAAAACATTTTTTTTGACATTTTTGGCCAATTTAATAGCACTAAAAACCTCCTTTATAACCTCCGCTAGAGGGTATTTTCCTTGTAGTGAATCCTACTTTTAGATGACCTCCATTCACATTAGGAGTGTCTTTTATTCCTACCAAGGAGATTTACGGGTCTCCATACCATCTTATTCATCTATCTAAGAGAAAAAATCAAAATTTAATATTCCAATTAGTTGTGTGCTAATTTAGGAATATTACAGTCCTCCCCTCCCAAATGTTGCTTATCCTCAAGAAACTGCAGGGATATAATTGAAGAGCCTCTCCTCTTCCTCCTGTAGCATCCTCATATGATAGGTTCCTCCGATGAACAAGATGCTGTCTCATCAATAAGTCTCCAAGTTGCTCCTCCCAAGTGTATGAGCATGACTTTGGTGAAAAACCCAAATGGCTCTCATCATGAACAAGTGGAATATCCATGGAAGCAACTATATGTGGTCCAGAGGCCTTCTTGAGGCATGGAATATGAAATATATTGGGAACTATCATTCCCATGTGAAGCCTCCATCCCCAAGCTATCATCCACAAAAATTGAGTCACCCTCCAACATGGAAACTCATGAAAGATCTCCTCCACCTTAAGCTCCTGCAAAGAAGGTGGGCTGCATAGCTGAACATGATGGATCAAATTTTCCATCCCACACTGTGTCTTTCTCTCCACTTATGGAAAGTTTAGATCTGTTGATGATATTGGGCTGCAATAATGTTTCCCTCAAGGTACAAAAGGACAACTGGATCTCCAAAGACCCCTCCTCTAGTTTCATGAGCCGAAACCATTCCATACAAAGTGAATGGTACATCATTACCATGTGGTATCCAAATCAGAAAAACGCTAAATGTTATGTGCAATTTTGGATGGTACCAATGGTTTCTCCAGTGGATACAACGTAGTTTTACCAACTGCTATTTTAGAACATCATGTGTCAAGTTGTCTCCCAACAAGTTGCTCGCTGTGCATGTTTTCTCATCTACTATGAGGTAGTAAATGGCATGATATATCAACTAGTCATAATAAGAATAGCACCACACTTGCCCAAAGTCATGCAAATAAGGGCTATCTCCATCACAATTGTTGGTCCTAGAATGACCATGAAACCCAAAGATAATCTTGCCCTCTTGTGGAGCAATGCATTGTACATAGATGGTGAGAGAATGTAAATACTTTATGATATGATCAATAAGTATAGAAATAAATTTATTACCATGCATTGTGAGTAGGCTGGAAGTGAGGTACATAGATGAGCCCTCCCATGAGAATCTCCTCATAAAGGTCTATAAAATGAAGGGATGCATACTCCCCTTGGAACACTCCATCAATAGAAACATACTCCCAAGTGATAGCGTTGTTGGCCTTAGTGGTAAGGCTCTTGCCACTCCATGAATCCATTCTTTGGCATGCCATATGCCAAAGTCATCCACCATCATGATGCTATGTGTGGGAGTCTCCTTCCTATGTGGAAGTACCTCCTGATCCATCAATGCTGAAGGGTAGCCTCCTTGCACTCTGATTGTGCCATTCCTTTCTCTTAAAACATCCTACAAAGTATGGGAGAGATTCAACCCATACTCCCCCAAGAGTATCCAAAGCAACAAGAGTTGTTGCTGCCTCCTCACACCTCCATCATACAAATCATGAGGTGAAAACATGACGATTGACATGAATAATGCCATATCAATATAATGCACCCAAAATCCCTGCTAGCATATGACGCAAGTGCCATGCCAAATCCAAACCACCAACATACTCTTTGAAATAGAATATGGTACATGATGACCAAACTCTTTCAAGAGTAGCCAACGCAACCTTGCCTCTTGCTGCCCTATGTAATAGATTTTTAAGTGGCTTTCCAACCTCTTTCTCATCAACATCACCCATCCAATCAATGGTGAGTGTCTACTATCATGCTCAAAATTGGCATCCCTCCAGTGGAGAATACCATCCTCCCAAATCATATTTCTATCTTTTCATTTCATGGGATGTTGAAAGGAAATCTCTGGGAGATCTCCAAATGAAGACCACTCATCCATGACCAAGTTGAATCCATAAGGATCCAAAAAAGTTGTAGGCAAAAACTTCTCATCAAAATGTGAAGTGCTCATCAAGAAGTGTCCATCATAATAATGGAAGAGGTTATCCCTCATAAGTTGTCCTCCATCAATCATTTGCCTATCCAACGTAACACAAATATAATGGTCATCAGAATGTCCCAATAATATTTGGGCCCCCAACTCATCACTGCTGCTCAATGATAGTGCTACTGATCTCCATGATGGTGCATCTACTGTCTCAAGATTATACTCAATGTTGAACACACAATTTTGCATTGCTTTGATCAGGACACTGTTCATCCCATCCTCCAAAATTCTACACTCCAACCCCAAGAGTTGTGTGCATCTCAATAGTGATATACTAGGATGACTGTATATCTCCTCCTTGAACAAATCAAGGGTCCTCAGCGTAGTGATAGTTTTCTGCTCCAAATCAACAATGTAATTTGTCCCTAGGTCATGCAAAGGTATATTCCCACAATCCTCCATAGGATGTGCTGAAAGAACATAAAGTGGAAACATGTGCATACCTTGGTAAAGCTTCGAGCCATCTTGTACTGCTACAAGGTTTCCTTTCTCCAGTGTGATGTCTTCCCCAACTACTGATGATTAAGGCTGCTCTTCTTTGGTGTAATATCCCAAAATAGGGAAAATCTACAACAATGGGAATATATTAAGATATTACAAAATTGGAGATCCAGCAATATATGAACACAAACTAGAAATAGTAGTGAATAACATCATACCAAAATGATGGAAACCATGGAGCCATTTTATTATGTAAATCAGCAGCAAACATGTACAATACAACTCAAATGATCAAGGCAAACAAGCCTCTCATGAATACATGTGAAAAAAGTGGAATGCTGCTCTATTGCAAAGTGCTCATGAACATGTAAAGCAAAATCATAGATGGTACACTACTACATGGAAATGTGAAATAACATATATTTGCATATAGATGGGTCATACAACATTGGGAGTGAAGATCTAAGCTCCCAAATACTATTTCAAGAAAATCCTGGAAGGATTGGCTGAAATATGCAAAAATGGAAAAATGCCGGAGTTGCAGTCTCAAGACTGAGTAACAGCTGCAACTAAAGAATTGGATGGAGATGGATGTAGATGATACACAAGCTAAATATACCTCCTCCAATGGATCTTCCAAGTGAAAGGCTGATCCTAACACTGAAGATCTTACCCTCCAAACAAACACTGCAACCCACACTGCAAATGCTCTCTGAAAATAACACAGTCACTAAGGGATAATGCGATGTAGGTGCAAGAAAATAGGTTGGCCAAGTGCCAAGACCTGAAATATGCTCCAAGGGCTTCCAAACTTATCTCCCAAAGGGAAGAAAGCTTTCTTCTCTGAAAAATAAGCTTAGGAAGTGGTGTTGAGGAACCTGCACTGCAACACCCTGCAACACAACTCAACTCTAAACAGAAATTGCACTGTAGCTGAAGGAGGATGCATGGCCTGAAGCCTGAATGTGGAGAAATAAAGAGCAAGCTCCTTCAAGAGGCCTCTCTTGAAAGGAGAAGGAATTCCTAAACATGAAATCCTTGTGCTAAGCAGCACTGCAACTCTTCTAAACAACAAGAGAATGCACAAAGTCTAATCAGACCATGAAATCAATAATCCAAATTATGAATAACAATGGCTGCCTTGCCCTCCTTTTAAACAAGTGAAAGCCCTCTCACCATGGGTCACAATCATTAGGGTTTACTTCACCAAGAAACCTCCTCCCATTCATATTGCACTGTTTCTCTAAGTGTTCTCCACCTTCTATCCCAGCGTTGTTGACTTGGTCAAACTTGACCTTGTCCACATGCAAATGACCCTATTCACACATGAGGGTGTGAAATCCAGCTCCTATGATGATCCCTTTTCACACTATGATGGATTTCATTCATTTTTTTGAAATGTATGGGCCTCCTTACCCATTTATTTATCTCCTAAGTGACATGAGCAAAAATTAATACTCCAATTAGCTGTATGCTAATTTTGGAATATTACAGTCCTCCCCTCCCAAATGTTGCTTGTCCTCAAGAAAATGTTGGAAATTGGTTTCAACGCTCCCCGTGTGTTTCGTGACATGGACTAACTGCCTCTTGTGGATCCTAACTCTGGCGATTGTAGCGGAGACTAATGCCTACAGGTTTTGGTCTAACGGCAATCGTGATTGCAACATTTGGTATCAGAGCTGTTTCGGCTTCAAGGGGACGCCTTTGCTGCTGAGGGTTTTTTGCTCGGGCCTGAGGTAGACCCTATTCAGTGGGAGATCTGCGGGATTGATTCTTGCGGTGAAATAAGATGGCGAGCAGCGGAAAGATAGAGATCGAGAAATTTAATGGTCAGAGTTTTGAGTTGTGGAAGCTCAAGATGGAGGATCTGCTGGTGTATAAGGATTAGCGGATCATGGTAGATCCAGGTACTAAACCAACGGCAATGTTAGATGAAGACTGGAAGAAACTGGATCAGAAGGCTAAGAGAAAAATAAAGTTGGGTCTCTCAGATTCAGTATTGTTGAATGAATTTGGGGAAGCTACGACGAATAATTTGTGGGAAAAACCTGGGACTTTGTACCAATCTAAGTCTCTGGTGAATAAGTTGTTCCTGTGAAAAAAACTGTATAACCTGAGGATGAAGGATGGAGACTCGGTGACAGAGCATCTGAACGCCTTCAATATTGTGGTAAGTCAGCTGTCATCTGTTGATATTAACATCTCAGATGAAGATAAGTGCATCAGTTTGTTGTGTTCTCTACCAGACTCGTGGGAAAGTCTGGTTATTGCAATAGGTAGCAATACAACTACCTTGAATTTTGATGACATTGTCTCAGCCTTTTTGTCGGAGGAAATGAGACAGAGAAATATGGAGGGCTAGAATGGAGATGCCTTATCCGTACGAGGAAGGTCCCAAAACAGAAACAAGAATAAGGTTTCGAGTGGGAGATCCAAATCTAGAGGGGGATCTAAATATCCTCAAAAGTTTGTAAAGGTACGATGGAAATGCGGAAAGGAAGGGCACTACAAAAGGGAGTGCAGATCTAAAGCTCCTGAGAAAGGAAAGGGATCCGATGATGCTCCTTCTGCAGAGGCAAAAACCACTTCGGATGAAGGTGGGGATGTGTATCTGGCTTCTTCTTCAAATACACATGTATATCATGAGTCATGGTTGATTGACTCAGGTGCATCCTTTCAATTCACTCCCCATCGGGAGTGGTTCTATGAGTATGAGAAATATGATGGCGGTGATGTCTTCCTAGGGGATGATAGGAAGGCCAGAATCGTCGGACGTGGAAAGGTGAAGCTGAAGCTGCAAGGTGGAAGGATTAGAACACTTCCCGGTGTTCTGCATATTCCTGCATTGGCCAGAAATTTGATTTCTGTAATCAAGATGGATGATGCAGGTGTAAAAACAGTGTTCAAGAAAGATGCCTGCAAGATGGTTCGGGGAGCATTGGTATTAATGCGGGGAGTTCGGACTAGAACTCTGTATAGGCTACAAGGTAGCATTGTTATTGATGGGTGTAATAGTTCTGTGGTTCCTAAAAGTGGAGTGGAAAGCCTAGCTGTATCTGGAGAAAAGACCATGCTATGGCATCAAAGGCTTGGACATATTAGAGAGAAGGGCATTCAGATACAACATAGAAATGGTATGGTAGAAGATATATCTAATTTCTCTCTGGATTTCAATTTCTGTGAACATTGTGTATATGGGAAGCAGAATCAGGTGAGTTTTCCTTCTGGTGCTAAGAGGGCAAACAAGATATTATAACTTGTGCACAGTGATGTGTTTGGGCCTGTGTCAGTTCCATCACTGGGAAAGTCTGTGTACTATGTTTCATTCATAGATGACTTCTCAAGGAATACATGGATATATTTCTTGAGGAAGAAATTTGAATCTTTTGACAGATTTAAATAATTTAAGGCTCTGGTGGAAAACCAGACAGAGAAGAAGATAAAGGCGCTGAGGACGGATAATGGTGGGGAGTTCTGCAAGAAGGAATTTGAAGAGTTCTGTAAGAAGTGTGGTATAGCACGGCAGAAGACTACTCCATACACACCTCAACAAAACGGAGTTGCAGAGAGAATGAACATAACACTGATGGAAAAGGCAAGAAGCATGCTCAGTGGTACCGGGTTAGGACAAGAATTGTGGGCAGAGGCAATGGAGACTGCATGCTAACTGGTTAACAGATCACCTTCATCAGTGTTGGAGGATAAGACTCCACATGAGGTATGGACTGGTAAGAAACCCTCTCTTTCACATCTAAGGGTATTTGGATGTGATGCATATGTACGTGTTCCAAAGTAGAAAAGGACCAAGTTGGATAAGAAATCTGAAAGGTGCATCTTTATTGGGTATAAGGATGGTTTAAAGGGTTACAAGCTTTGGAACCTAGAAACAAGGAAGGTTGTGTACAGTCGAGATGTGGTGTTTAGAGAAGTGAAAGATGTTGTTAAACATGAAGTCCTACCAAAGGAACCTGATAAGATAGAGTTTGAGCTAAAGGAGGATGAATCGGACTCTAGAACAAAAGAAGACTCAGAAGATGAAGAGCCACAAACTCCAGCTATTAGAAGATCAGTTCGGGAAAGAAGACAACCAGAAAGGTATAGTCCATCTGCTTTCTGTTTAGGTTTTGCCTTAACTATAACTGATGATGATCCCAGAAATATCAGGGAGGCAGTAGATTCAGAGGATGAAAAACTCTGGAAGGAGGCCATGGTTGATGAAATGGAATCCTTGCACAAAAATGAGGCATGGGATCTGGTGGAGTTACCGTCTGGAAAAAAGCCCATCGGGAGCAAATGGGTGTTTAAGAAGAAGATGAATGTAGAAGGAAAGGTGGAGAAATACAAAGCTCGGTTGGTAGAAAAAGGTTATTCCCAGGTGCCGGGAATTGATTTTGGTGATATTTTTTCTCTTGTCGCCAAAGTTACTTCTATAAGATTACTTTTATCTGTTGCTGCTGCATTTGATTTTGAGATAGAATAGATGGATGTGAAGACAACTTTTCTTCATGGGGATCTAGAAGAGGAGATCTACATGAAGCAACCTGAAGGCTTTATGGTGAAGGGTAAGAAATAAATGATATGCAGGCTAAAGAAGTCTCTGTATGGGTTAAAACAGTCACCAAGGATGTGGTATCAGAAATCTGATACCTATATATGGGGACTTGGCTTCACCAGAAGCAAAGAGGATCATTGTGTTTATTTTAAATTAATTGGTGACCGTGTTATTTATTTGGTATTATATGTGGATGATATGTTGTTGATTGGAAATGACAAAGAAATTATCCAAGATTTGAAGACCCAATTGTTCTCCAAATTCGACATGAAGGATCTTGGTGCTGCAAACTATATTTTGGGCATGGAAATTAAGAGAGATCGGGCAAAGAGGAAGCTATGGTTAAACCAGAGGAAGTATGTCGAGACTATATTGCAGAGGTTCAATATGCAGGATAGTAAACCGATGAATGTTCCTATTCCTGTAGGTGTAAATCTGTCTGCTGAACAGTGTCCCAAGACACAAGAAGAAGAGGAGGATATGTCCCGTGTTCCATATGCAAGTGCAGTGGGTAGCCTGATGTATGTAATGGTATGTACTAGACCAGACATTGCACATGCAGTGGGAGTTTTGAGTAGGTTTATGTAAAACCCAGGGAAGGAGCATTGGACAGCAGTAAAGCGGGTTTTCAGATATTTACATGGCACTAGTGATTATGGCTTGTGCTACTAGGGAAGACCAGGATTAGAAAGAATGTTGGACATTTGTGGTTTTGTTGATGCAGACTAGGCTGGAGATCTGGACCAAATAAGATCTACAAGTGGGTATGTGTTTAGCCTATTTGGAGGCGCAGTCAGTTGGTTGAGTAAAAGACAGTCTGTAGTGGCTCTTTCAACTACAGAGGAAGAATACATGGCAGCCACTCATGCAAGCAAGGAGGCAGTTTGGTTGCAGAGATTGTGTTCAAGTATGGGGTTGGTACAACAAGCTATAAGGATAGACTGTGATATAAAAAGTGAAATTTTCTTGGCTAAGAACTCTGCTTATCATTCAAAGACAAAGCACATTGATGTTCAATATCACTTTGTTAGAGATATGGTTGAGGCCAAAAGGGTGTTGCTGGTAAAGGTGGACACTTTGAAGAATGTTGCAGATGCATTGATGAAGTCTGTGAGCACTCAGAATTTCTCTTGGTGTAGAGAAACAATGGGTGTTGAAGAATTGAGCCAATGACTAAGCTCTCCTGTGGCCCCCTGCGGAAAGAAAACAACAAGTGGGAGAATGTTGGGTATGTTTTATATTATTTCCAGTGGGCGGTCCACACCCATGGTTTTGTGCATGGTTTTGCACATGGTTTTGGGGTATGATGGTTTTCGACCCTTGGTATTTTGTAGATCTAGTCAAGGGAACTACGGTTATGATCTAATCCAGGGTTAATGGATTAGGGTTTATGTATGCTTTGGCATGTATATATATGTGTTGTAAAACTAAAAGGAATATAATGAAAATCAAGCTGGTCATCCCGAATTGGGATCCAGGGGAAAATCTCTGTGTTTATCTGTTTTATGTTTTATGCTCTCGCTATTGTTTATTTTCTATTATAAGATTCGTGTGTAGATAATTTCTGTTCAGGGTTAAAACCTACAGAAACTGCAAGGATAGAATTGAGAATCCTCTTTTTCTTCCCCTGTAGCATCCTCATATGATAAAATCCTTCAAGGATCAAGATTCTGTCTCATCAAGATATCTCCAAGTGGCCCCTCCCAAGTATGTAAGCTAGCTTTTGGTGTGTATCCCAAATAGTTATCATCATGTAAAACATCCATGGAGTCAAAAATGGGCTGTCTAAAGGCCTTCTTGAGGCATGAGTTCTGATATACATTGGGATCTACCATCCCCATATGAATCTCCCATCCCCAAGCTATCAACCATACAAAATGAGCCACCCTCCAAAATGGTAACTCATGTAAATCATCCTCCACCTTGAGCTCTAGCAATGTAGGTGGGCTAAAAATCAGAACATGGTAGAAAAAATAGCCTACCCCACGCTGTCCTCCTCTCCACTTATGATAAGTGTAGAGTGTTTGTTGATCCTGGGCTGCAATAGTGTTTCCCTTAAGAGGCAAGATAAAGACTAGATATCCAAAGATCTCCTCTCCAACGCTGTGAATCAAATTGGCCAAAATCATCCCATATGTGATGGATAGGAAATCATCACCATATGGAATCCCATTAATCACATGGCCCACCTCAACAAAAAGAAACAAGTGTTTGGCTATGGTGGCCATATCTCCTCTCATGCTCCCATTAGAACATGCAATGCAAAAAGTGTGGGAATTCTCTTCCCCAAAGGACACATCCAACTCATGTATCTCTCTCCCAATCATGCTTCCAATAAAAATAAGATCAATATCAGCAAATGAAATCATGATCAAAATTAAAATGAGGAAATTCTGAAGGTTTCATGTGGTGCAAGAAGGTACCAACAGTTTTCCCAATAGTGACAACGCAATTTTCCAAACTGCTGCTTCAGAAAATTACACGGCAAGTTGTTTTTTGTTACATGGATAATTATGTATGTCATGACATCTACTGATAAATAGCAAATGGTTGGGTACATAAACTAATCATACATGAATGGAAACACTTTCCCAAGGCCATATAAGAGATGGCTGTCTCCATCATACAATTTGGCCCAATGTTGACCATGGAGCTCAATGAAAAGCTTGCCCTCTTGTGGAGTAATGCACTGAATAGGAATGGTAAGAATATGAAAATACTGTGTTAGACAATCAATGGATGCAAAACAATATTATTACCATGTGTTGAGAGTAAGATGATGTATGTGGATAATTCCTCCATAGTGGTATGATACACTCCCATGAAGAGGAATGAACCATATGCTGCATGAAGATCACCCTTCTTATACTTGGAAATCCAAGTTAAGAAGATCATATCTCTGTAATAGATGTTTCCATCCACTACTCCATCAATCTCACTTCCTCCTTGCTCACCAAGTGCATCAATGGTGAAGTGATCCTGGGGACACTCCATCAATAACCCCAAGCTCCCAAGTGACAGCATTGTTGGCCCATGCAAATAAGCTCATGCTAACTCATAGCTCCATTCTTTGACATGCTCCTTGTCAAAGAAATCTCCCATAATGATGCTACACATAAGAATTTCCTTTCAAAGTGGAAGTACCTCTTGATCATCTAAGGCCAAGGAGTAGCCCCTTTGCACCATGATAGTGCCATCTCCTACTCCTGCAACATCATGCAAAGTGTGAGAGCAATACTGCCCTTGCTCTCCCAAGGTCCTCCAAAGAAAAAAAAGTTTTTGCTGCCTCCTCATACCTCCATCATACAAATCATGAGGTGAAGACATAATTATCACATCATCATAATGCATCCACACTCCTTGCTGCCTAATGATGCAAGTATCCTGCCAAAATCCTTCCTCCCTCATACCCTTTGAAAGAGGATATGCCTCAAGATGGCCAAACTCTTTTAAGAGTAGCCAATGCAGCCATGCCTCCTACTACCCAGTGTCATAAATTTGCAAGTAGCTCACCAGCTTCTTGCTCTCCATCCACACCCATTCATCTATCTGTTCCCCTTTGGTTATGTATATGGGAAGGTCATTGGAATATTTCAACAATAGTTGGGTCCCCAACTCATCCTTGCTGCTAAATGACAACATTGTTAATATTTCCAATGGTGTACTTTCTATCTCATGCTCTAACTCAAGGATGAACATAGGGTTTTGTGTAAGTTTGTTTGGAACAATATTCATCCTCTCCTCCAAGTTTTCAAACTCCAACCTCAAGTGTGGTATACAACTCATCAATGGAAAATGAGGATGATGGTTCCTCCCTTCCTTGAACAAGTCAAGGTGGCACAATGCAGTGGAAGTTCTTTGCTCTAAATAAGCAGCATGTAATGGTATACAACCCTCCATAAAATTTACTGAAACAATAGGAGATAAAAACTTAGGCATACCTTGGTGAAGTTTGGAATAATCTTGTATGGCTGCAAGAGTTTATTCCTCTAATATGTTGGCTCCCCCAACTGCTGATGTGGAAGGCTGCTCTCCCAAGGTTGTGACAGAGCTAGTAAAAGTCTCCTCCAATGGTGGTGAGGGCTTCTTCTTCTCTGATCCCTCTTTGCCAAACTTTCTAATCAACCTTTGAGTAAACTCAACAAAAGTATGCACTCTTGCATGTCCCAAATGGTAGAACCACCAAATATTGGCCTCACCCTCAAGGTGCAGCGCTGAAATTTCTACAGCTTCTCTCTCTACCACTAGATGTAGTAGGAAGAATGCATCAAGTTTTCTTGCCCAAGCCCTTGCTGAAGATTATCCATCAAAAGTGGACAATAGAACCCTATTTCCCTTCATTCTGCTTGTGTTGCAAGGTCTCCTTTCTTCCTCCAATTGAATGAAATGTGGGAAGGCTAGAGTCTCCTTGAAAGCTCTAGGTTGAGTCTTATACTCAACAAGGTATTCAATTAGGATCTTGTGATACAAGTGTCCTTCATATTTCTACAATTTGTCCTCTCTTTCAAAAGGAAAGGGTATAGTCCCACTGCTTCTTCTTTTCTTGACCTCTTTGTTGAGGTCCTTCTTGCTTTTGAAAAGAGATGAGAGAAGGCTTATTCTCTCCAACATTCTGATCTTCTTGTTTTCTTCTGATTGCATAATGCCTAAAACTCACAGGCTGAGCCAAGATTATGCTTCGATACCACTGTAATATCCCAAAATAGGGAAAATCTACAACAATGGGAACATCTTAAGATATTCCAAAATTGGAGATCCAACAATATATAAACACAAACTGGAAATAGCAGTGAATAACATCATACCAAAATGTATGGAAACCATGGAGCCATTTTATTATGTAAATAAACAGCAAACATGTACAATACAACTCAAATGATTAAGGCAAACGAGCCTCTCATGAATACATGTGCAAAAGTGGAATGATGCTCTATTGCGGAGTGCTCATGAACATGTACAACACAGTCATATATGGTACACTGCTACATGGAAATGTGAAATAACATAGATCTTCATATGGATGGCTCATACAACATTGGGAGTGAAGATCTAAGCTCCCGAATACTATTTCAAGACAATCCTGGAAGGATTGGCTGAAATATGCAAAAATGGAAAAATGTCGGAGTTGGATTCTCAAGACTGAGTAGCAACTGCAACTCAAGAACTGGATGGAGATGGTTGTAGATGATACACAAGCTGAATATACCTCCTCCAATGGATCTTCCAAGTGAAAGGCTGATCCTAACAGTGAAGATCTCACCCTCCAGACAAACACTACAACCCACACTGCAAATGCTCTATGAAAATAACGTAGTCACTGAGGGATACTGTGCTGTAGGTGCAAGAAAATAGGTTGGCCAAGTGCCAAGATCTGCAATATGCTCCAAGGGCTTCCCAAATGATCTCCCAAAGGGAAGAAAGCTTCCTTCTCTGAAAAATAAGCTTAGGAAGTGGTGTTGAGGAACCTCCACTTCAACACCCTGCAACACAACTTAGCTCTAAACTGTGCTATAGCAGAAGGAGGATGCTTGGCCTAAAGCCTGAATGTGGAGAAATAAAGAGAAATATCCTTCAAGAGGCCTCTCTTGAAATGAGAAGGAATTCCTAAACAAGAAATAATTGTGCTAAGCAGCACTGCAACTCTGCTAAACAGCAAGATAATGCACAAAGTCTAATCAGACCATGAAATCAATAATCCAAATCATGAATAACAATAGCTGCCTTGCCCTCCTTTTAAACAAGTGAAATCCCCCTCACCATGGGTCCCACTCATTAGGGTTTCCTTCACCAAAGAAACCTCCTCCCATTCATGCTAAGCTATTTCTCTAAGTGTTCTCCACCTCCTATCCCAGCGCTGTTGACTTGGTCAAACTTGACCTTGTCCACATGAAAATGACCCTGTTCACACATGAGGGTGTGAAATCCAACTCCTATGATGATCCATTTTCACACTATGAGGGATTTTATTCTTTTTTTTTTTTTTTTCTCTGAAATTTATGGGCCTCCTTACCCATCTATTTATCTCCTAAGTGACATGAGAAAAAATTAATACTCCAATTAACTGTATGCTAATTTTGGAATATTACATACGGTTGCATCAGTGCTGGTACAAGTCTCCTCCTCCTCATGCATCTCTAGAATAGTAAATGGGATTCTAAATGTCAAAATATCGAGACCACTTTGCAAAGGTGCAAGTGTTCTTTCTCTTGATGAAAGTGCTCCTGTAGCAAGTGGTGGTGAAGACCTCTTCTCCTCTGATTTATTCTTGTCAAACTTCTTGATCAAACTTTGAGTAAAATCTACATATGCAGTCACTCTTGCATGACTCAAATGGCTGAACCACCAAATTTTTTCTTCACCCTCAAGGTGCAGCGCTGCAATCTCAACAAATTCTCTTTCTACCACTGGATGTAGTAGGAAGAATGTATCCAACTTCATTCCCCAAGATCTTTTTGTACATGTGGATGACCCATCAAATGTAGGAAATAGAAATCTATTGTTGCAAGGTCTTCTTTCTTCTTTGAGCTAAATGAACTGTGGGAGAGTTAGATTCTCCTTGAAAGCTCTAGGTTGAGACTTATATTCTGCAAGATACTCACTTAGAATCTCATGATATAAGTGTCCTCCATCTCCATGCCTCTTATCTTATTCTTCAAAAGGAAAGGGAATAGCATTTTTCTTTGGAGATATATGCAATACCGGTTATTTCTTCTGCTGATAGGAAGTACATGGACCTTCCTCATCTTGAAACCCTAGTGTGGTTTCATTTTTATTCTCCATTTTTCTTTACTTGACCTCCTTGGTGAGGTCCCTCTTAGATCCAAAAAGAGATGAGATGAAACTCATTCTTTCCATCATTCTGATCCCTTTCTCATTCTTCTTATTTTCTTGATAGCATAATGGCTGAGATCCATAGGCTAAGCCAAGATTAGGCTCTGATACCACTGTAATATTCCCAAATGGGGAAGCAGAAATATATGAACATAAAACTAGAAATAGCAGTGTCAATAAACACATCAACAATGGAGACCAATATGGAGCCATAAAATTATGTATAAGAACAACAAATCAATACAAAATAGTGAGGCATAAATCATAGGAAATGAGGAAACAAGCCTCCCATGAACAATCACTCCCAAATATGAGCTGCTGCTACAATAAAAAATATCGGAGAGTTGCTACAACGTAGTCATATTAAGAATAAATACAGCTAGAGATCATACAATGATATAAAAATACTGATATAGGCCACAATAGATAATGATACATACATATCAGGGCACTAGATCAGATTTCCAAGACAACCCAAGGGGGTTTCCGGAAAATGCACACAATGTGCCAATGTAAGTTTCAGCCCTAGGGATGAAGGTATGCTACAAGAACAGAAATGAGAAGATATGGCTGAAGCTGATGTAGAAACCTACAACTCTTCTCCAATATATCCTCCGAATGAAAGAATAGCTCCTCCACTGAAGAAATCACCTCCCATAACAACCACTGCATCCACCCCTGCAACTCCTCCCTTAATTGACGCAGATCTAGACTAAAACTACGCTATAGGGGATAAAAAATCCTTTGCCTAATGCCAAATATGTCAATAACGCCCATGGGGCTTCTTTACAGGCCTTCCAATGGATGGAAACCTTCCTCCACTACAAAACTAGCTTTGAATTCACCCAATGTAATTCTCCATTGTTGCACCCTGCAACACAACACAATACTCTGTAGAAACTGTGTTGTACAAAAAATATGTAGCTTGGCCTGGTGCTGAATAGTTAACAAGGTATTGCAATACTCTCCCAAGAGGCCTCTCAAGGAAAGAGGTGGGATTTCCGACCAGCCCTGTGCTAAACAACATTGCAATCTTAGCTACACAACTGAAGAGAGCAAGAAGTCTAAACAGACCATATACAAAATAATAATCTAAAACATAACCCCATATGGTTGCCATTCTCTTCCTTATATAAGTTATGAGCTTTCTCACCCTTGGCCCGACTCAATTAGGTCACTACCTCCATGCAATCAATCTCCCTCCAAAACTGCGTTGTCCCACCATAAATGCCACTCCTCCATAACATCGCTGTTTGATTTGGTCAAGGTTGACCCAGTATTCATGCTCCAACCCCTTTTCACACTTAAGGGTCTTCAATCCAACTTTTAGATGACCTCCATTCACACTAGGAGTGTCTTTTATTCCTACCAAGAAGATTTATGGGTCTCTATGCCCTCTTATTCCTCTATCTAAGATCAAAAATAAAAATTTAATATTCTGATTAGTTGTGTGCTAATTTAGGAATATTACAGTATTCTAGGATGATTTTGTGAGCCTATCTCTTCTAGGCCTTCCAAAGAGATGGCATAGCTACCAAAAATATATGAATGGGAGGGATAAGCTAACAGATTGGGATAATTTATGGTCCGACTTGGTACAAGAAGAGATAAGGCAGAGCACCAGAGACTGGACCTCTTGCAATGAAAAAGAAGAATATTTTGCATTGATCAGAAAAGGAAATAAATCTAAGGGAAAGAAGTGCCAAGGGCATGGAGAGGGCAAGAGAGACTTTTCCAAGGTCAAGTGTTTTCACTGTCATGAGTACGGGCACAATGCCACGAAATTTCCATAGAAGAAGGAAAACAAGAAGTAGCCTGCAGTTGCAATTGTAGGTGAAGCACTAGATTCACAGTTCAAGTGTTATGAATCCAACTCATAAAATATAAGAAAAGAGAGATCAACGACTTGGAAATTAGCCTCTTCGAGTGGGAAACCTCCTTTAAATTACATAAATGAACAATTCTTGGATGATACAAATGAAAAAACCTCCTTTCTATATATATGAGTCCATGGGGTCACAATATAACCTAGCCGACCTAATAATAATAATAATGTAAGGGCACAATAATAAAAATATGGGGACTACAGGGGTACAAAAATAACAACAAGGGGTCTACACTAATAACAATAAGGGACTACACTAGTAATATAGGGCCCTAAAATGCCCCTCTCATTCAAAAAGTGTTTTAAATCTCAATCTGATGCTTGAGTAGCTATGGATGCTTATGTATAAAATTCTCATCCTCCCATGTGGAATCTTCAGTGGCTAAGTTCTTCGACTTGATGAGATAATATGAAATTGATTGATTTCGTAGCTGTCGAGTTCTTGTTTCCGTGACTACTTCAGGTTCCAATATGATTTTCCTTCCTCATAAAGTTCTGACAATATTGTTTGAACTAGACGTTTGTCACCTATAACCTTCTTTAAGCATGAAACATGGAACACTGGGTGCACTCGAGAAGAAGCAGGAAGCTACAATTTGTATGCCATAGTACCAATATTTTGAAACACCTTGTAAGGACCATAGTATTTTGGCGATAATTTATTATCCTTCTTAACTTGCTTGAGGGACATTTGTTTGTATGGTTGTAGCCGTAAAAGTACCCAGTTTCCTACATCAAAAATTCTCTCGTTACGATGTTGATTTTCCTGTTGTTTCATTTGATTTTGTGCCAAATTTGGGTTATCCTTTAAGATTTGGAAAACTTGTTGTTGATGCTCGATGTGCTCTTCCATTGCTTAATTTTCTCTTAAATATGATGTGATGGATGGTGGATGATATCCATAAAGTGCCATAAATGGGGTCATTTTTGCTACAATGTGGAAGTAAGTGTTATACCACCATTAAGACAGAGGCAAACAATTGAACCATTGTGTTTTTTTTATCAGATACAAAGCAATGAAAATATCCTTACAAAAATTTGTTCACTATCTCAGTTTTCCCATCAGATTGAGGATGATAAGATGAGCTATGAGCTAGTTGAGTACCCAAACAAGAAAATAATTCCGTCCAAAAATTTATAGTGAAAATGGGCTCTGTATCGCTTACAATAATCTTTGGGTTTCCATGTAGCTTTTGAATTATTTCCATAAATGCAGTAGAAACTATACTCACTTTAAATGGATGAGCTAATGCACAAAAGTGTGCATACTTGGTAAGCCTATCAACTACCACCATGATGACGCTCTTTCCTTCGGACTTAGGTAAACCTGTGATAAAATCCATTGAAATCTCCTCCCAACGTTGACTTGGAATGGATAAAGGTTGTAGAAGTCTTGGGGTCTTAATTGTTTCCACTTTATTCTGCTGGCAAACCAAACATTCTGCCACAAACTTTCGAATATCAGATTTAAGTCCATCCCAAAAAAATTCTTTCTTCACCCTGTGGTAAGTTTTTAAAAATCCCGAGTGTCCTCCTAAGGGAGAGGTGTGCAATTACAAAAGAATATTTTGTTTTAGTTGGGAATTCTTACAAAGATATAAGTGATATTTGTACCATAAGGAATAATTTTTCCAAATAAATGTATCATATGTACTCGGATCTTGCTGCAACTTTTGAATGAGTGTCCATACTTCTTCATCATTCTTCCATTCCTCCCTTGCTTCAATTATCCAATCTGGTTGGATAATAGAAATGGCACAAAGAAATGCTTCCACATCCTCATCCTTTCTTGAGAGTGCATCTGCAACAACATTTAGTTTCCATTTTTTGTAGATGATTTCAAAGTCATAGCCCAACATCTTTGTGACCCATTTTTGTTGCTCTTTTGAAGATAGTATTTGTTCCAAAAAATATTTAAGCCTATCATGATAATTTTTTACCTTGAAGTGTCTTCCCATTAGGTAAGGTTTCCATTTATTTAGTACATGTAGTATTTCCAAAATTTCCTTCTCAGAAATAGATTTATGTAAATACTTTCATTTGATTAGATGGCTTTCAAAAGTAATGGGTCTTCTTTCTTGCATTAAAACAACACCAATTTTATTTCCTGAGGCATCACATTCCATAATAAAGGTTTTTATGAGGTTTGGCGTAGCTAAGACCGGTGCTTGGCACATTGCCTCTTTAAGATGTTCAAAGGCCTTATATGCTTCAAGAGTCCATGAAAATGCACCTTTATTCAACAATGTTGTTAGAGGTGCTGCTATTCTCCCATAATTCTTAACAAAATTGCTATAATAACCTGTTAACTCGATAAATCCTCACAACTGATTTATTGTTGTGGGGACTTTCCATTCCTTTGGATTTAATTTTGTTGTGGGGACTTTCCATTCCACCTCTTGTACTCCAAAGAAACATTTGGAGGTTTTTGCATATAACTGTTTTTCCTCCAATAGTTTGAGCACCCTTTCAACATGTTGAACATGATCCTTCCAAGACCTGTTGTAGATTAGTCTATCATCAAAAAATAATAACACATATTTTCTAAGGAAGGTTTTGAAAATGGAATTCATCAACCCTTGAAAAGTAGAAGGTGCATTCGTAAGGCTAAAAGGCATGACCAAAAATTCATACTGACCCTCATGAGTTCGAAATGTTGTTTTCGGAATGTCTTTAGCCTTCATTCTAATTTGATGATATCCTGAATGAAGATCCAACTTGGTGAAATAAATTGCTCCATGTAATTCATCCAATAATTCATCAATCATAGGAATGTGAAATTAATCTTTAATAGTGAGCTTATTGAGCTCCCTAAAATCTGGACACATGTGCCATGATCCATCCTTCTTGTGCATCAATACTACTGGAGCAGAGAAAGAACTTTGACTAGGTTGAATTATACCAGCCTCTAGTATTTCTGCAATCATACGTTCAATTTCGCTCTTTTGGACATAAGGATATCTATAAGGCCTGATGTTTGGAGGAACACTTCTTGGAATCAAATGAATAGCATGATCATGATGACGAATAGGTGGGAGTCATTTGGGAGTTTCAAGCACTTTGGAATGATTATCCAAGACTTTTTAGAGATATGGAGAAATAGATGATTTTGATGTTGGAACTTCTAGTGAGCATAATTATGGAATTTCGCCTCATTGTTCTTTCTTTAGAAGCTTTGTCATGAAATTATTGGTTATTATCTTTCCCATCTTCACTATGATACCCCATAATTCAACTTCCTTTCCTTTTGAAAGAAAAAAAAAAATCAAGAAAAGTTCTTGAAAATTAAAAGTTATTGTCCCCAAAGATTGTAACCATTGTACTCCTAGTACAACATCAACACCACCCATTGGAATGGAAAGCATTGGACTATTCAATACATATTCCCCCATGGTTAGCTTGATATTATGGAAATTTCCAGAGAAATTTATAGTTCCATTTACCACCATCACTTGACACGTTGGCGCTGGGTATAGGAAGCAATTCAATTCCTTGGTTACCTTACAATGAATAAAATTGTGGGTACTACCCGAATCAATAAGCACTATTACATCTTCTTCTTGATATGTCCTTCTATCTTCAGAGTTTCAGGGGTGTTAATTCCTTCCAATGAATTACAAGATATGGTCATATTCATTTCTCCTTCCTTTAGGGTTGGTTCCTGGTGTATATCCTCTTCTTTTGAAGTTTCTTGTTCCTTTTCTTCCTCCTCTTCACGATCTATGCAAAATGATTTCTTCTCAACACAGTTATGAAATTTAGTGTATTTTATATCACAATGATAGCAAATCCCTTTTTCTCTTTTTTCTTCCAATTTTTGTGGTGTCAACCTTGTAGGTTGTGGAATTCTAGGAGTAGCAACACTTTCATCTTTATAGTTGTGAGTAGTAGGCTTCCTTGTTGCCATAATTTTTCTTTCAATTTTTCTTGCCAACCTGAATGCATTCTCCAATGTATCCCAAATGAAAACCTCGTGTTGGATGTTATCTCTTAGAATACCTATGAAGACATCAATCATATGTTCCTCTGGAATATTATAATTTACCCTTATATTCAAATTTTGGAAGTCCTCAATGTCCTCCACCATTGGACCTTTTTGTTTGAGATTTATCAATTGGATAAATAAGGTGTTTCTCTTTGTATCCTCATAATTTCCTATCATTTCCTTTGTAAAAATTGACCAAGTGACAATTTGTTTACAAGAAAAAAGCCATCGATACCATAAAAATGTATTGTGTTCTAAATATAAAGTTTCAATACATGCCTTTTGTGTGTTTTTCACATTATGGAAATCAAAATATTTCTCCATCTGTAGTATCCAGGTTATGGGATCCATGCCATCAAACTTCCTCATATCAATCTTTGGAATATGGTGGGTCTTGAATCCAATTTTAGAGTTTATGAAATCATGATTAACATTTATTTTGTCCTCATCATGAGTTTCCTCTACAATCTTTTAACCATCAGGAATCATTTATTGTAGTAACTTTGCCAAACCTTCCTTCAAACATTCCATGTATGCTTTTAGTTTTTATTCTATACCATTGATATTATCTTCCATGCCATCCATGCCATTTTGTAAATCATCCATATTAGCTTCCACACCATTCATCTTAGCTTCCATGCCATTCATATTAACTTCCATGCCTTTCTTCAAACCTTTCATTTTAGCTTCCATGCTATTCATATTCAATTCCATGCCTTTCTTCAAACCATCCATCTTATATTCCACGTCTTTCTTCAAACCATCCATATTAGCTTCCATTTCATTTTTTGTTTCTCTTTGCAAGAGCGAAATTTGTTGCACTTGGTCTTCTATTTTTGATATATCATGTTGCACTTATTCCTCTTCATGAGTCATAGTAGTGACTTCTTAGGGCTTAATGGGTGTTGAATTATTTTTAGGGACCATTTTACAACCCAATACTAATATTTATGCTTCAATATTCCCTTGGAATCACTTGAAATTGAATTTTCAAACAAGACTTATGCAATTTAAAAAAAGTACACACCTTTTTCTTTCTTTTGAGGAGCTCGATATTGAAACTGATGTATCTATGTAATTTTGGATCCCCAAGTTTTTATATTCAGTCCTTTAGTAGCCCTCTAAATCTTCTTTTCAATGCCATAGGTCTGACCTAAATTGGATTCTTCAAGTCAAAGTTATGTCCAATCTCCCCCAATGACCTAATTATGGACTGGTTTAGTAGAGCGAAGTTGTATGGCATGCCATGTGTCAATTTTTCCTCCTTAGGCTCTGAAATTGAGATGCAGGAAACTAAAGTCCATGTAATTTCGTGCAATTTTTAAAGAATTGCAATCCGATGCTCGGAGAGAGAGGGAGTTATGATGATTTTCCCAAGGTCACCTCTGTGAGATGAAATTCGGGAGCCTGCAAAAACCCTAAGTTCCATAGATCATATCTCCAAAAATATTACGAACAAAGATATGAAATTTTTACACGAAGTTCCACAGGATTTCTTTGCAAATGGGTTTTTTTTTCTTCCTAAGCTTCATAGAAAAAAATCTATAGAGAAAGTTCGACGCTAACCTGTTTGAAGCAACGAAACCCTGGAATCGAAAGCTTTGATACCAAATGTGTTGGGAAAAATACTGAGAGGGGGGGGTGAATCAGTATTTACTGCATAATCAAATCTTTTTACTTTTTCATTCCTTAAAACCCATACGCTACTTTACTTCAGTAAACTAGCGTATATACGTGGATCCCCTTTATGAAACTAGCGTATACACAGAGATTTAGATATGTCATTAAATCTTCACTTAAACCATTCCATCATTTATTCATCAGATATTCAATAAGCAGTAAACAGGTGCAGTAAGAACAGAATAAACCATCACACAAAGCATCACACATGAACACCAGGATTTTTAGGTGGAAACCCAAATCGGGAGAAAACCACCGCTGCAGTTGCTCGGCCTTCAATATTTTATTATAGAGAAAACATCTTACAACATATGTGCTGGCGCAGACTTGACCAGCACGCAGGCACCCACCTGCGCTCGTTTACCAGCCTCTCCTGGAAGGGAGCTACAACCCCCTGACTCGTTTACCAGCCTCTCCTGGAAGGGAGCTACGACCCCCTAATCTCGTTTACCAACCTCTCCTGGAAGGGAGCTACGACCCCCTGATCTCGTTTACCAGCCTCACCTGGAAGGGAGCTACAACCCCCTGACTGAAGGCTACAACCCTCAGCACCACCTTGGACCACGTTTCATCAATTTTCACACTGGATCCAACAACTTCAATAGAACAACACTTGCATGCCACGTTTCATCATATTTTCAGACTGGACCCTTTCCATACTTTTAAGCACAAACATACATCACCAACAGATACTTATCAACACAGATCAGATAGCAGAAACACAGCAGAACAGATCAGATATTTCATACCCTTTGCTTCAACGCAGCTTCCTCTTCGGCGAAGTAGCGTATAGATCTTCAACCATCATAGAGCAGCATACTTCTTCAGATCAGACATTCAGTTCAGATTTAACCCTTTACTTCAGACAGATGTTCGCCTCATCACAGATCTAATCACTCCATAAACAGATCTAGCAAATACAGATACATTTCAGATCTAGATATCCCGCTTCATCATTTCTTCATAGGTGCATCATAGATTCAGATCTATCATCAAACCTTTACCCTTTCCATACAGATATACTTCACAGAGAAGTATTCATTCAAGCTCAGACATCTTGCTCCCACACTCATGATTTGCACAATGAATTTCTTCTCCTTATATAGGTTTATCCTTTTTCAATACCACGGGCCAAAGCAATACCATGAGCCTTCAATACCACGGGCCAAAGCAATACCATGAGCCTTCAATACCATGAGCCCAAAACTACATTACTTCCGATGTTATTCATGGACGGGGTCAATTAGGCGGATCATTACCCAATACAATGGGTCAATACCATGGTGGTCACCCCTGGTTTTGCACTTTTTGAGTGCTTTTACCCATACGCGACTTGGAACGTTCTTTTCCGCGTGCATATGCGACTTCCCTTAGACAGATCCGCGTATTCATAGAGACATACTCTTTTCATCATACTTTGAGCACATTCTGAATTCCTTTCTTCATTGCCTTCTGTACACACTATAGATACATCATATTTTCTTCATCAAGAACATATTCTAGCAAGCACAACTTCATCAAGTAAGTTGCCATTATCTTCATCAAGTGGGTTGCCATTCAATGACAACACTCAGCATCATATTGCTAACTAACATCATTTCATATCAGATTTACATCATTTACCAAGTCCATCAAGTCAAGAATAACTTCATCAGGTGTATTGCCATCAAGGACAACACATGCCAACAATCTCATGTCTTCATCTTCATTCAGTGGGTTGCCATCAAGGACAACACTCTGCATCATATTTTCAACAATCTCCCCCTTTGGACTTGATGGCAACCATGATGGTGTTTGGTTACCACAACAGATAGATACCATGTCACTCTCCCAAATATGTCACTCTCCCAAATATTTGACATCATTATCTTCTCTTCATTCAAACACCATGTCACTCTCCCCCTTTGACATCAAGGGCAAAGGGCGGATCAAAAACCAACACTCTCCTCCTTATGTGGAAGAAACATTCTGCAGATCTGATATGTGCTGAAGTGGCCAAGCTCCCCCTGAGTTCATGTTGAATCTTCAAACATATTTGTCAATGAAGTACATGACTCTATGAACTTCCTATCACCAAAGACTCATACTTACATCAATTATCCATCCAAGTGGATTTACATATGAGACTCAGCTACTCAACCAAGTGAGTTTACAAAATTTGACTCAGCTACCCAACCAAGTGGGTTTTACAAAAATGACAAGTCCTTACATGACTGAATATTACAATTTTACAATATGAGTCTCAACAAGACCTTTTCATCAAACTACAAATATAACTTTTAAGACCAACACCAGAAGATCACTCAAGAGAGAGAACATATTTGAACCATCATAATGCCAACCTTTGCATTATAGTCGACATGTTTAATGCTCTGAATCTGTGCAATATAGCAATCTTTCCAAATAGTACAAGGCTCCCCCTTAGTTTGTGCATCTGAAAAACTTCCACCAACAAATCATCAGAGCATCTTCATCAAAACATTAGAAACAGAATTATGAGAAGCTGGAACACCACCGATACCAACCCGGTATCGAGATGCAAAAACGTACTTCAATTACAATGCGAAGAAGGCAGATAAGTTAACCAAAAATTTGTCGGCAATCGGACATACGCGGTTTACGGTACCGCGAACTCGCGTACATATGCGGCGTGTTTCGAAGTAGCGTATCCAATGCCATCTTCTAAATTTATGCAGATTTTTTCTTTTGACTGGCAGAGAACACTCCCAGCTTCTGTCTTAGATACTCGAACGCTTCCCTGGGCAGAGGTTTGGTAAAGATATCAACAACTTGTTCTTTGGAGGGAACATACTCCAACTTCACTTTTTGCTCAAGCACTTGTTCACGTAGGAAATGATATTTGATGGGAATGTGCTTGGTCTTTGAATGCATAACGGGATTCTTTGAGATACTGATGGCACTTGTATTATCACACATAATGGGGACAGGAGGTGTACACTTGATTTGAAAATCTTGTAAGGTTTGCATCATCCAAAGGAGTTGAGTGCAACAAGATGCGGCAGCCACATATTCTGCTTCTGCTGTAGATAAGGCAATAGAATTTTGCTTCTTGCTGAACCAAGATACTAGCCGGGGTCCCATATAGAATGCACCACCACTAGTGCTTTTCCGATCATCAACACTTCCAGCCCAATCTGCATCAGTGTAAGCATGAAGAGTAAGATCAACATCCTTTGGATACCATAGACCAAGGTCTTGAGTTCCTTGAAGATATTTGAAAATTCTTTTCACAGCCTGAAGGTGAGATTCTTTTGGATTAGCTTGGAATCGTCCAACAATCCCAACTGCATGCATAATGTCTGGTCTAGTTCCAGTGAGATAAAGTAGACTTCCTATCATTGATCTGTATTCTGGTTGATTCACCGTGGGAGAATCATCATGAGAACTGAGATTGCATCCGGTTATCATTGGTGTACTTACGGGTTTGCATTCTTCCATGCCATACTTCTTCAGAATTTGCTTAAGATATTTTGCTTGTGATAGGAATATACCATCTGTAGTTTGATGCACTTGCAAGCCAAGAAAGAATGTTAGTTCCCCAAGTAAAGACATTTCAAATTCTTACTGCATGACAGAAGCAAATTTTTGACTCATAGATTCTTCGTTACTCCCAAAAATGATATCATCAACATATACAACTACAATCAATAGTTTATCATTTTCAACTTTTGTGTATAAGTTGCTATCAGCGGACCCCTTTGAAAATCCTTGTTGATGAAGATATTTTTCAAGACGATAATACCAAGCCCTTGGAGCTTGTTTGAGTCCATACAGAGCCTTTTTAAGTCTACAAACAAGATTTGCATCATTTCCCAAAATGTATCCTTCCGGTTGTTCTATATAAACTTCTTCTTCTAGATCACCATTAAGAAAAGCAGACTTAACATCCATTTGATAAACTTTGATTCGTTGATAGCTTGAGAAAGCAAGAAACATTCTTATGGCTTCAAGTCTAGCTACATGAGCAAACGTTTCTTCAAAGTCTATACCTTCTTGTTGAGTATACCCTTTGCAAACCAGTCTAGCTTTGTTTCTTACAACATCCCCATTCTCATTTAACTTGTTCTTGAAGATCCATTTAGTTCCAATGACATTTTTATCATGAGGTCTTGGTACCAAATCCCAAGTGTCATTCTTTTCAATTTGCTCAATTTCTTCATCCATGGCATTATTCCAACATTCATATTTGCTAGCTTCATTGACATTGTGTGGTTCAATTGTGGATAGAAGTGCAAAATTACTAGAAGATCCCGCAAGAGTTCTCCTTGTTCGTACACCTGATTCCTTGTCTCCCAAAATTTGAGATTCAGGATGATTCTTTTGAACATATCTGGATGGAGCTTTTTCAGATAGATCATTTTCAGGTTCTTCATTGGATTCACTGCCTATATCATTTCCATCTGATGTAGAAGGCCATAAGTCGCTATCATCTTCTTCTGTTGTTTGTTTTTCTTCTTTAGCAGCTGCAGGAGACTCATCAATAACAACATCAATACATTCAACAACCTTTTGAAGCCTCTTATTGTAACATGTGAATGCTTTGCTTGAAGATGAGTAACCAAGAAGTATCCCTTCATCTGATCTAGGTTCAAACTTGCCAAGCTTTCTATCATTAAAATGACAAAGCACCATTCTAAAACTAACAAATGTTTTTACGTTGAGACAGACCATACTGTGAGTTCATATGGAGTTTTGTCACTATTTACCCGAACATGAGCTTTATCAGAATGTTAATCACGTACGTGTCGTTTTCTTCACTTTAGCAAATTCTCGATTCGCATATTGCTTCCCAAGGAACATTTAATGCTTTTGGCATTGGTTTCATACTTCTTCTTTCGCCGCATCGCAGGGAGAATACTTGCCGGTATTGATAACCTTCTTCCACGATTGCCCATACATCTGCACCAAGACTTTGCAGATATGCTTTTGTTCGTACCTTCCAGAATATCAGATTGCTTCCATTGAATATAGGTGGCTTTATAGACATTACTCCTTCTTGACTTCCCATTGTGACGGATCTCCTTCAAGCGACCAAGCTTCTGCAGAAGGACCTGCTCCGATACCAATTGTTGGGAAAAATACTGAGAGGGGGGGGGTGAATCGGTATTTACTGCATACTCAAAAATTTTCACTTTTTCATTCCTTAAAACCCATACGCTACTTTCCTTTAGTATACTCGCGTATACACGCGGATATCTTTCATGCAACTCGCGTATACACAAAGATCTAACTATGTCATTAGTTCTTTGCTTATATCATTCCATTATTCATTCATCAGATGTTCAATAAACAGTAAACATGTGCAGTAAGAACAGAATAAACCATCACACAAAGCATCACACATGAACACCAGGATTTTTAGGTGGAAACCCAAGTCGGGAGAAAACCACCGCTGCAGTTGCTCAGCCTTCAATATTTTATTATGGAAAAAACATCTTACAACATATGTGCTGGCGCAGACTTGACCAGCACGCAGGCACCCACCTGCGCTCGTTTACCAGCCTCTCCTGGAAGGGAGCTACAACCCCCTGACTCGTTTACCAGCCTCTCCTGGAAGGGAGCTACGACCCCCTAATCTCGTTTACCAACCTCTCCTGGAAGGGAGCTACGACCCCCTGATCTCGTTTACCAGCCTCACCTGGAAGGGAGCTACAACCCCCTGACTGAAGGCTACAACCCTCAGCACCACCTTGGACCACGTTTCATCAATTTTCACACTGAATCCAACAACTTCAATAGAACACCACTTGCAGGCCACATTTCATCATATTTTCAGACCGAACCCTTTCCATACTTTTAAGCACAACCATACATCATTAACAGATTCATATCAACACAGATCAGATAGCAGAAACACAGCAGAACAGATCAGATATTTCATACCCTTTGCGGCTTCCTCTTCGGCGAAGTAGCGTATAGATCTTCAACCATCATAGAGCAGCATACTTCTTCAGATCAAACATTCAGTTCAGATTTAACCCTTTACTTCAGACAGATGTTCGCCTCATCACAGATCTAATCACTCCATAAACAGATCTAGCAAATACAGATACATTTCAGATCTAGGTATCCCGCTTCATCATTTCTTCATAGGTGCATCATAGATTCAGATCTATCATCAAACCTTTACCCTTTCCATACAGATCTACTTCAAAGAGAAGTATTCATTCAAGCTCAGACATCTTGCACCCTCACTCATGATTTGCACAATGAATTTCTTCTCCTTATATAGGTTTATCCTTTTTCAATACCACGGGCCAAAGCAATACCATGAGCCTTCAATACCACAAGTCAAACCAATACCATGAGCCTTCAATACCATGAGTCTTCAATACCACGAGTCATCAATACCATGAGCCTTCAATACCACGAGTCCTCAATACCATGAGTCTTCAATACCACGAGTCATCTCAATACCATGAGTCTTCAATACCACGGGCCAAATCAATACCATGAGTCTTCAATACCACGGGCCCCTGGATTTGCACTTTTTGAGCGCTTTTGCCCATACGCGACTTGGAACGTTCTTTTCCGCGTGCATACGCGACTTTCCTTAGACAGATCCGCGTATTCATAGAGACATACTCTTTTCATCATACTTTGAGCACATTCTGAATTATTTTCTTCATTTCCTTCTGTACATACTGTAGATACATCATATTTTCTTCATCAAGAACATATTCTATCAAGCACAACTTCATCAAGTAAGTTGCCATCTTCTTCATCAAGTGAGTTGCCATTCAATGACAACACTTAGCATCATATTGCTAACATCATATCACATCAGATTTACATCGTTTACCAAGTCCATCAAGTTAAGAATAACTTCATCAGGTGTATTGCCATCAAGGACAACACATGTCAACTGTCACATGTCTTCATCTTCATTTAGTGGGTTGCCATCAAGGACAACACTCTGCATCATATTTCCAACAATCTCCCCCTTTGGACTTGATGGCAACCACGATGGTGTTTGGTTACCACAACAGATAGGTACCATGTCACTCTCCCAAATATGTCACTCTCCCAAATATTTGACATCTTTAACTTCTCTTCATTCAAACACCATGTCACTCTCCCCCTTTGACATCAAGGGCAAAGGGCGGATCAAAACCAACACTCTCCCCCTTTTCTCCTCATGTGGAAGAAACATTCTGCAGATCTGATATGTGCTGAAGTGGCCAAGCTCCCCCTGAGTTCATGCTTAATCTTCAAACATATTTGTCAATGAAGTACATGACTCTATGAACTTCCTATCACCAAAGACTCATACTTACATCAATTATCCAACCAAGTGGATTTACATATGAGACTCAAGTACCCAACCAAGTGGGTTTACACATTTGACTCAGCTACCCAACCAAGTGGGTTTACAAAATTTGACAAGTCCTTACATGACTGAATATTACAATTTTACATCATGGGTCTCAATAAGACCTTTTCATCAAAATACAAATATGACCATTTATGACCAACACCAGAAAGTCCTCAAGAGAGAGAACATATTTCAGAACCATCATAATGCCAACACTGCATTATAGTCAGCAAAGCTAATGCTCCCCCTGAATCTGTGCAACCAAACAATCTTTCCAAATGACTAAGGCTCCCCCTTAGTTTGTGCATCCTGAAAACTTCCACCAACAAATCATCAAGGCATCTTCATCAAAACATTAGAAACAGAATTATGAGAACTGGAACACCACCAGAGATACCAAACAGTATCAGAGATACCAAACAGCACTGCAGTTGTGCTGAAGAGAGCTGAACCAACCAAAAATTTGTCAGCAATCAGACATACGCGGTTTTATGTGCATGAACTCGCGTACATACGCGACTGTGTTTCAGGAAACCCGCGTATCCAAAGTCACCTTCTAAAATTTATGCAGATTTGTTCTTTTGACTGGCAGAGAACACTCCCAGCTTCTGTCTTAGATGCTCGAACGCTTCCCTGGGCAGAGATTTGGTAAAGATATCAGCAGCTTGTTCTTTGGAGGTAACATACTCCAACTTCACTTTTTGCTCAAGCACTTGTTCACGTAGGAAATGATATTTGAAGGGAATGTGCTTGGTTTTCGAATGCATAACAGGATTCTTTGAGATACTGATGGCACTTGTATTATCACACATAATGGAGATAGGAGTTGCACATTTGATCCGAAAATCTTGCAAGGTTTGCATCATCCATAGGAGTTGAGTGCAACAAGATGCGGCAGCTACATACTCTGCTTCACTGCTAGAAAAGGTCAGAATTTACAAGTTATCACAACCCAGATAATAACCTGGGGCCCCAAAATGCACCACCACTAGTGCTTGTCCGATCATCAACACTTCCAGCCCAATCTGCATCAGTGTAAGCATGAAGAGTAAGATCAGCATCCTTTGGATACCATAGACCAAAGTCTTGAGTTCCTTGTAGATATTTGAATATCCTTTTGACAACCTGAAGGTGAGACTCTTTTGGATTAGCTTGGAATCGTCCAACAATCCCAACAGCATGCATAATGTCTGGTCTGGTCCCAGTGAGATAAAGTAGACTTCCAATCATCGATCTGTATTCTGGTTGATTCACAGGGGGAGAATCATCATTAGAACTGAGACTGCATCCGGTTATCATTGGTGTACTTACAGGTTTGCATTCTTCCATGCCATACTTCTTCAGAATTTGCTTAAGATATTTTGTTTGTGATAGGAATATACCATCTGTAGTTTGATGCACTTGCAAGCCAAGAAAGAATGTTAGTTCCCCAAGTAAAGACATTTCAAATTCTTGCTGCATGACAGAGGCAAATTTTTGACTCATAGATTCTTCGTTACTCCCAAAAATGATATCATCAACATATAAAACCACAATCAATAGTTTGTCATTTTCAACTTTTGTGTATAAGTTGCTATCAGCAGACCCCTTTGAAAATCCTTGTTGATGAAGATATTTTTCAAGACGATAATACCAAGCCCTTGGAGCTTGTTTGAGACCATACAGAGCCTTTTTAAGTCTACAAACAAGATTTGCATTATTTCCCAAAATGAATCCTTCCGGTTGTTCTATATATACTTCTTCTTCTAGATCACCATTAAGAAAAGCAGACTTAACATCCATTTGATAAACTTTGATTTGTTGATAGCTTGAGAAAGCAAGAAAAATTCTTATGGCTTCAAGTCTAGCTACAGGAGCAAAAGTTTCTTCAAAGTCTATACCTTCTTGTTGAGTATACCCTTTGCAAACCAGTCTAGCTTTGTTTCTTACAACATCCCCATTCTCATTTAACTTGTTCTTTAAGATCCATTTAGTTCCAATGACATTTTTATCATGAGGTCTTGGTACCAAATCCCAAGTGTCATTCTTTTCAATTTGCTCAATTTCTTCATCCATGGCATTATTCCAACATTCATATTTGCTAGCTTCATTGACATTGTGTGGTTAAATTGTGGATAGAAGTGCTTGATGACTAGAAGATCCCACAAAAGTTCTCCTTGTTCGTACACCTGATTCCTTGTCTCCCAAAATTTGAGATTCAGGATGATTCTTTTGAACGTATCTGGAAGAAGCTTTTTCAGATAGATCATTTTCAGGTTCTTCATTTGATTCACTGTCTATATCATTTCCATCTGATGTAGAAGGCCATATGTCATCATCATCTTCTTCTGTTGTTTGTTTTTCTTCTTTAGGAGCTGCAGGAGACTCGTCAATAACAACATCAATAGATTCAACTACCTTTTGAAGCCTTTTATTGTAAATATGAATGCTTCATAAAGAAGAGTAAACGAAGTATCCTTCATCTGATCTAGTTCAAACTTGCCAAGCTTTTCATCATTATTTTTGATAAAGCATCTACTTCCAAAACTTTTAAAATGCTTTACAAAGGGGGAGACTTACCATACTGCAGTTCATATGGAGTTTTGTCACTATTTACCCGACATGAGCCTTGTTGAGAATGTTAACTGGCCGTACGTGCCGCTTCACTTTAGCAAATTCTGATTCAGACATGCTTCCAAGCAAAACATTTACTGCTTTGGCATTGGTTTCATACTTCTTTCTTTCTGCTGCATCAGTAGGAATACTTGCCGGGTATTGATAACCTTCTTCCACGATTGCCCATACATCTGCACCAAGACTTTGCAGAAATGCTTTTGTACGTACCTTCCAGAATATCAGATTGCTTCCATTGAATATAGGTGGCTTAATAGACATTATTCCTTCTTGACTTCCCATTGCGACGAATCTCCTTTAAGCGATCAAGATTCTCCACAAGGACCTGCTCTGATACCAATTGTTGGGAAAAATACTGAGAGGGGGGGGTGAATCAGTATTTACTGCATAATCAAATCTTTTTACTTTTTCATTCCTTAAAACCCATACGCTACTTTCATTCAGTAAACTAGCGTATATACGCGGATCCCCTTTATGAAACTAGCATATACACAGAGATCTAGATATGTCATTAAATCTTCACTCCTATTATTCCATCATTCATTCATCAGATGTTTAATAAACAGTAAACATGTGCAGTAAGAATAGAATAAGCCATCACACAAAGCATCACACATGAACACCAGGATTTTTAGGTGGAAACCCAAATCGGGAGAAAACCACCGCTGCAGTTGCTCAGCCTTTAATATTTTATTATAGAGAAAACATCTTACAACATATGTGCTGGCGCAGACTTGACCAGCACGCAGGCACCCACCTGCGCTCGTTTACCAGCCTCTCCTGGAAGGGAGCTCCAACCCCCTGACTCGCTTACCAGCCTCTCCTGGAAGGGAGCTACGACCCCCTGCTCTCGTTTACCAGCCTCACCTGGAAGGGAGCTACGACCCCCTGATCTCGTTTACCAGCCTCACCTGGAAGGGAGCTACAACCCCCTGACTGAAGGCTACAACCTTCAGCACCACCTTGGACCACGTTTCATCAATTTTCACACTGGATCCAACAACTTCAATAGAACACCACTTGCAGGCCACATTTCATCATATTTTCATACTGGACCCTTTCCATACTTTTAAGCAAAACCATACATCATCAACAGATACATATCAACACAGATCAGATAGCATAAACACAATGTGATCAGATCGACATTTCATACCGCTTTCAACGCCGCTTCCTCTTCTGCGGAAGTAGCGATATATCTTCAACCATTATAGAGCAGCAAACTTCTTCAGATCAGATATTCAGTTCAGATTTACCCTTTTACTTCAGACAGATGTTCGTCTTATCTCAGATCTAAGCCTTCCATAAACAGATCTAGCAGATACAAATACATTCCAGATCTAGATATTCCCCTTCATCATTTCTTCATAGGTGCATCATAGATTCAGATCTATTATCAAACCTTTACCCTTTCCATACAGATATACTTCACAGAGAAGTATTCATTCAAGCTCAGACATCTTGCTCCCACACTCATGATTTGCACAATGAATTTCTTCTCCTTATATAGGTTTATCCCTTTTTCAATACCATGAGCCAAAACAATACCATGAGCCTTCAATACCACGAGCCAAACCAATACCATGAGCCTTCAATACCACGAGTCTTCAATACCACAACAGTCAACACACCACGACTTATCAATACCACGAAACCTCAATACCATGAGTCTTCAATAATTCACTTGTCATCTCAATACTATGTAGCCCTCAACACCACTTCGCCAAATCAATACCATGAGTCTTCAATACCATCGGCCCTGGATTTGCACTTTTGAGCTTTTGCCCATACGAACACTTGGAACGTGCTCTTTTCCACAAGGCACAATGCGACTTTCCTTAGACAGCATCCACGTATTCATTGAGACATACTCTTTCACTATACTTTGAGCACATTCCAATTCTTTCTTCACGTCTTCTCGTACATCAGATACATCATATTTTCATCAAGAACATATTCTATCAAGTACAACTTCATCAAGTAAGTTGCCATCTTCTTCATCAAGTAAGTTTCCATACAAGGACAACACTCAGCATCATATTGCTGTCAAACATCATTTCATATCAGATTTACATCATTTACCAAGTCCATCAAGTCAAGAACAACTTCATCAGGTGTATTGCCATCAAGGACAACACATGCCAACAATCTCATGTCTTCATCTTCATTCAGTGGGTTGCCATCAAGGACAACACTCTTCATCATATTGCCAACAATCTCCCCCTTTGGACTTGATGGCAACCACGATGGTGTTTGGTTACTACAACAGATAGGTACATTAAGAATACAATGGCACCATGTCATTCTCTCCATTTTGACACCATTCTTTCTCTTCATTCAAACACCATGTCACTCTCCTCCTTTGACATCAAGGGCAAAGGGTGGATCAAAAACCAACATACTCTCCCCCTTTTCTCCTCATGTGGAAGAAGCGTTCTGCAGATCTGATATATACTGAAGTGACCAAGCTCCCCCTGAGTTCATGCTGAATCTTCAAACATATTTTTCAATGAAGTACATGACTCTATGAACTTCCTATCACCAAAGACTCATACTTACATCAATTATCCAACCAAGTGGATTTACATATGAGACTCAAGTACCCAACCAAGTGGGTTTACACATTTCAACTCAGCTACCCAACCAAGTGGGTTTACAAAATTTGACAAGTCCTTACATGACTGAATATTACAATTTTACATCATGGGTGTCAACAAGGCCTTTTCATCAAATTACAAAATATGACCATTTATGACCAACACCAGAAATTCATCAAGAAAGAGAACATATTTCAGAACCATCATAATGCCAACAATGCATTATACTCAGTAAAGCTAATGCTCCCCCTGAATTTGTGCATCCAAGCAACTTTTCATATGACTAAGGCTCCCCCTTAGTTTGTGCATCCTGAACACTTTTACCAACAAATCATCAAGGCATCTCACTAAAACATTAGAAACGACTATGAGAACTGGAAGCCACTCACCAGAGATACCAAACAAAGATTTAGAGATCATAAATGTAAAGATCAGCAATTGCAGCCAAGAGAGTCAACCAACCAAAATGACATGCAATCGTATACGTGCCTTCTCGTGCATGAACTTACAGACATATGCGATCAGGTTTCTTGAAACGCGCATCCAAAGTCACCTTCTAAAATTTATGCGTGCATTTTTTCTTTCGACTGGTATAACACTCCAAATTTTCCGTCTGAGCTGCTCTAACGTCTCTCGCGGAGGTTTAGTAAAGATATCAGCAGCTTGTTCTTTGGAGGTAACATACTCCAACTTCACTCTTTGCTCAAGCACTTGTTCACGTAGGAAATGATATTTGATGGGAATGTGCTTGGTTTTCGAAAGCATAACAGGATTCTTTGAAATACTGATGGCACTTGTATTATCACACATAATGGAGATAGGAGTTGTACATTTGATTTGAAAATCTTGCAAGGTTTGCATCATCCATAGGAGTTGAGTGCAACAAGATGCGGCAGCTACATACTCTGCTTCAGCCGTTGATAAGGCAATAGAATTTTGCTTCTTGCTGAACCAAGATACTAACCGGGGCCCCATGTAAAATGCACCACCACTAGTGCTTTTCCGATCATCAACACTTCCACCCCAATCTGCATCAGTGTAAGCATGAAGAGTAAGATCAGCATCCTTTGGATACCATAGACCAAAGTCTTGAGTTCCTTGTAGATATTTGAATATCCTTCTGACAGCCTGAAGGTGAGACTCTTTTGGATTAGCTTGGAATCGTCCAACAATCCCAACAGCATGCATAATGTCTGGTCTGGTCCCAGTGAGATAAAGTAGACTTCCAATCATCGATCTGTATTCTGGTTGATTCACAGTGGGAGAATCATCATTAGAACTGAGACCGCATCCGGTTATCATTGGTGTACTTACAGGTTTGCATTCTTCCATGCCATACTTCTTCAGAATTTGCTTAAGATATTTTGCTTGTGATAGAAATATACCATCTGTAGATTGATGCACTTGCAAGCCAAGAAAAAATGTTAGTTCCCCAAGTAAAGAAATTTCAAATTCTTGCTGCATGACAGAAGCAAATTTTTGACTCATAGATTCTTCGTTACTCCCAAAAATGATGTCATCAACATATACAACTACAATCAATAGTTTATCATTTTCAACTTTTGTGTATAAGTTGCTATCAGCGGACCCCTTTGAAAATCCTTGTTGATGAAGATATTTGTCAAGACGATAATACCAAGCCCTTGGAGCTTGTTTGAGTCCATACAGAGCCTTTTTAAGTCTACAAACAAGATTTGCATCATTTCCAAAAATGAATCCTTCCGGTTGTTCTATATATACTTCTTCTTCTAGATCACCATTAAGAAAAGCAGACTTAACATCCATTTGATAAACTTTGATTCGTTGATAGCTTGAGAAAGCAAGAAACATTCTTATGGCTTCAAGTCTAGCTACGGGAGCAAAAGTTTCTTCAAAGTCTATACCTTCTTGTTGAGTATACCCTTTGCAAACCAGTCTAGCTTTGTTTCTTACAACATCCCCATTCTCATTTAACTTGTTCTTGAAGATCCATTTAGTTCCAATGACATTTTTATCATGAGGTCTTGGTAACAAATCCCAAGTGTCATTCTTTTCAATCTGTTCAATTTCTTCATCCATGGCATTATTCCAACATTCATATTTGCTAGCTTCATTGACATTGTGTGGTTCAATTGTGGATAGAAGTGCCACATTACTAGAAGATCCCGCAAGAGTTCTCCTTGTTCGTACACCTGATTCCTTGTCTCCCAAAATTTGAGATTCAGGATGATTCTTTTGAACATATCTGGATGGAGCTTTTTCAGATAGATCATTTTCAGGTTATTCATTGGATTCACTGCCTATATCATTTCCATCTGATGTAGAAGGCCATATGTTGCTATCATCTTCTTCTGTTGTTTGTTTTTCTTCTTTAGAAGCTGCAGGAGACTCATCAATAACAACATAAATACATTCAACAACCTTTTGAAGCCTCTTATTGTAACATGTGAATGCTTTGCTTGAAGAAGAGTAACCAAGAAGTATCCCTTCATCTGATCTAGGTTCAAACTTGCCAAGCTTTTCATAATTATTTTTGATAAAGCATCTACTTCCAAAAACTTTAAAATGCTTTACAGTGGGAGACTTACCATACCAGAGTTCATATGGAGTTTTGTCACTATTTACCCGAACATGAGCTTTATTGAGAATGTTAACTGCTGTACGTGCTGCTTCACTTTAGCAAATTCTGATTCAGACATGCTTCCCAGCAAAACATTTACTGCTTTGGCATTGGTTTCATACTTCTTTCTTTCTGCTGCATCAGTAGGAATACTTGCCGGGTATTGATAACCTTCTTCCACGATTGCCCATACATCTGCACCAAGACTTTGCAGAAATGCTTTTGTACGTACCTTCCAGAATATCAGATTGCTTCCATTGAATATAGGTGGCTTAATAGACATTATTCCTTCTTGACTTCCCATTGCGACGAATCTCCTTTAAGCGATCAAGATTCTCCACAAGGACCTGCTCTGATACCAATTGTTGGGAAAAATACTGAGAGGGGGGGGTGAATCAGTATTTACTGCATAATCAAATCTTTTTACTTTTTCATTCCTTAAAACCCATACGCTACTTTCATTCAGTAAACTAGCGTATATACGTGGATCCCCTTTATGAAACTAGCGTATACACAGAGATCTAGTTATGTCATTAGTTCTTTGCTTATATCATTCCATCATTCATTCATCAGATGTTCAATAAACAGTAAACATGTGCAGTAAGAACAGAATAAGCCATCACACAAAGCATCACACATGAACACCAGGATTTTTAGGTCGAAACCCAAGTCGGGAAAAAACCACCGCTGCAGTTGCTCAGCCTTCAATATTTTATTATAGAGAAAACATCTTACAACATATGTGCTGGTGCAGACTCCTACCAGCACGCAGGCACCCACCTGCGCTCGTTTACCAGCCTCTCCTGGAAGGGAGCTCCAACCCCCCGACTCGTTTACTAGCCTCTCCTGGAAGGGAGCTATGACCCCCTAATCTCGTTTACCAGCCTCTCCTGGAAGGGAGCTACGACCCCCTGATCTCGTTTACCAGCCTCACCTGGAAGGGAGCTACAACCCCCTGACTGAAGGCTACAACCTTCAGCACCACATTGGACCACGTTTCATCAATTTTCACACTGGATCCAACAACTTCAATAGAACAACACTTGCATGCCACGTTTCATCATATTTTCAGACTGGACCCTTTCCATACTTTTAAGCACAAACATACATCACCAACAGATACTTATCAACACAGATCAGATAGCAGAAACACAGCAGAACAGATCAGATATTTCATACCCTTTGCTTCAACGCGGCTTCCTCTTCGGCGAAGTAGCGTATAGATCTTCAACCATCATAGAGCAGCATACTTCTTCAGATCAGACATTCAGTTCAGATTTAACCCTTTAATTCAGACAGATGTTCGCCTCATCACAGATCTAATCACTCCATAAACAGATCTAGCAAATACAGATACATTTCAGATCTAGATATCCCGCTTCATCATTTCTTCATAGGTGCATTATAGATTCAGATCTATCATCAAACCTTTACCCTTTCCATACAGATCTACTTCAAAGAGAAGTATTCATTCAAGTTCAGACATCTTGCACCCTCACTCATGATTTGCACAATGAATTTATTCTCCTTATATAGGTTTATCTTTTTCAATACCACGGGCCAAAACAATACCATGAGCCTTCAATACCACGAGCCAAACCAATACCATGAGCCTTCAATACCACGAGTCAAACCAATACCATGAGCCTTCAATACCATGAGTCTTCAATACCACGAGTCATCAATACCATGAGCCTTCAATACCACGAGTCTTCAATACCATGAGTCTTCAATACCACGAGTCATCTCAATACCATGAGTCTTCAATACCACGGGCCAAATCAATACCATGAGTCTTCAATACCACGGGCCCCTGGATTTGCACTTTTTGAGCGCTTTTGCCCATACGCGACTTGGAACGTTCTTTTCCGTGTGCATACGTGACTTTCCTTAGACAGATCCGCGTATTCATAGAGACATACTCTTTTCATCATACTTTGAGCACATTCTGAATTCTTTTCTTCATTGCCTTCTGTACACACTGTAGATACATCATATTTTCTTCATCAAGAACATATTCTATCAAGCACAACTTCATCAAGTAAGTTGCCATCTTCTTCATCAAGTGAGTTGCCATTCAATGACAACACTTAGCATCATATTGCTAACATCATATCACATCAGATTTACATCGTTTACCAAGTCCATCAAGTTAAGAATAACTTCATCAGGTGTATTGCCATCAAGGACAACACATGTCAACTGTCACATGTCTTCATCTTCATTTAGTGGGTTGCCATCAAGGACAACACTCTGCATCATATTTCCAACAAAATGTTATGAAACCAACTCACAAAATAGAAGAAACGAGAGATCAATGACTTGGAAATCAACCTCTTCAAGGGGGAAACCTCCTTTACATTACATAAATGAACAATTAATGGATGATACAAATGCCAAAACCTTCTTTCTATATATAGGAGTCCATCGGGTCAAAATATAATCCTAGCCGACCTAAGAATAATATGTAAGGGAACAATAATAACAATATGGGGACTACAGGGGTACAAAAATAAAAATAAGGGGGCTACACTAACAAAAATAAGGGACTACACTAGTAATATAGGGCTCTAACATCAAGAATTATTTTACTCTCATTGCATGCATGGCCAACACTGTAATGGGATGCACGTGGTATCTCGAAAATGGTGCTTCGTTCCATATGATGAGGAATAAAGATATCTTCAGTGACTTGGAGTAGAAGGACCTCTAACATAACATAGAGTTTGGAGATGATGGTAGGTATAATGTGACCGACATAGGTACATTTACCTTTCAGAGGGAGTCTGTCTCCCTTATCAGACTGACATATGTTTTTTATGTTCAAGGAATAAAGAAGAACCTTGTCTCCATAGGGTATTGGAAGATCGTGGCTATGATGTGATATTTAGAAAAGGAAAGGTTGTCCTTAGAAACATCACCATGGGACGGGTGGAACATATCAGTGTATGAGCTAAGAACATGTATGCTCTCGAGGTCAAAGATGAATGCAAAGCTTTGAGGAGAAAAACATAACTTAGAGACTTGGTGGTTGAGAGGGAGCATGAATTACCTCTCAACTTGCAGCCTCAAAACCAGTCTCAGAAAGTTGTGGAGTAGCCAAAATTAGAGAAGCAAAGAGGAGATTGAGTGGAGGCATCCACTCAAGTAGAGACCTTCAGTAGGGCGAAATTTCGAACCAGATGGGAAGAGGGAGCACATGTAGCCATACCTCCATGTAAGAGGTGGGGCGATATGAAGACATAATCTGAAGAGACGAAATTTAGGCAGGGTCCATTGATATGGCATGTCTCATAGATCAGACCTAGCTATGGGGCCCACTGTACACGGTATCAGGATGGATCAATGAGATTGATGCAGCCAGATGTCAAAAAGACATAAATAAGAGCGAAAGATGTTAGATACTGGAGCACATATCAGAGTTGGAAGCAAAGCAGATGGCACAGATGTAGAGTCAACATAAACGCAAAATTTTCAGTAGAAAATGTAGTAACTAGTAGTAGTCACATAATCTGATGATAGATGCATCATACTGATTCATTTTTGGAGGCTATTAGTTTCAGGAGTTGTAGTAGGAAACAACACTAGAGAAGTGTTACATGTAAAACATTTCAAAGGTACCATATCGAGAAAGATTGAAATCCTTTCTTGTTGAGGGGGAGTGTTGAAATTGGAAAAAAGAAACATTGAAAATGGCATCCAGAAAATGGAACCATAGGGGGCTTCTGATTTAATTTTCCCTTAATTAAATTGGAAGAAAAATTGTAATTTCATCTCATGAAAACTTGTATTAGTTAACTGAGTCAAGAAGACTTAGTTAGCTTAGGAAATTTGAGTTGAGGGTAAGATAGGAGGCATGTATAGTTATCCCATGATTTTAAGGTGTACACTTACAGTTATTTGAGATTTGTAATTAGTTAACTCAATTATTTGAGTTAAAAACAATTTAACTAGTTCTAACTGAGATATGAGCTAGTGATAGGTCCAGTGAATTAAATTTGATCTAATTAAAAATTAGTGATCAATCAATTAACTAATAATTCACTATAAATAGTTGTTGCATGCCAGTTCTAAGGAAGGCCCTGTTGATACTGAGGTTAAAAAGGGAAGATAACTATCAGTTGTATAAATAGAAAACTATACAGGTCATGCATGAGGTCTGTTAGGTTTCCATGATTTAGCAGATTGGTAGACCAAATGCACAGGGTAACATCAGACCAGTATTTGGAGTCCTAGGACCTAGCCTTCCTGGACTCAGAGAGGGCTCTCTCTATTGTATGAAAATGATGTGAACTTGTTTTCTTTTAGGGTTTGATTTTAGGCTAGTTGTTAAGTGTAGGTTTTGTTTGATTGTTTTGGTTGGGTAGGATGATAAAGTAGAATAGATGGAATGAGGAAATCTTCAAGTCATTGGGCTATGGAGTCTATAAAAGTCATGGAAAGTTAAACAATGGATCAGGGAGCATCATAGGGAAAATCTAGCATGGTTAATGGATTTTCAAGGTTTATGGGAAATGAGATTGACATCAAGTCTGTGAACACAAGTAGGGCAAAGGGAAATCAAGAATCCTTTGTCATGTACTTTTAACAAGAAGGGACTTAAATACCATAAGAATAAAGAAGTAATCAATATATAGGGCACACCAATAACTCTGTGATTCAAATTAAGCAAATAAGCATTTCAGACAAACATTCTAATGAAATATAGAAGGTGAGAAACTCATTTAACTTCTAGTGATTTCACCTTAAAGGTTAGAAAAAATTAAAGATACAAATATGAATTTAATAAAAGAAGAGGGAACGCCTAAAAATCATTGATCATAGCTATGAAGATCTCCAAAACAATTATTCAAGCATGGATAAAGGGTATGATCGAAACATAGCCTCTTTGGTAGACCTAATTAATGGTACTTTGGAGAGAGACTTCAAGAAAAATGTTTAGTGACATCAAACAAGCAGGGCTAGCCATAAATCATCTTTGATACCTACTGTATTAAACCATTCATGAAATAAACAAGCTTAGAGGGTCTAGAGAGTAATTAAGAATTCTCTAAAATATCCTAGTAGAGGAAAACATATAGGCAATGAAGAACAAACAGAGCTAAGGTGCCTTTGAAGAACATTTCTTAGTATAAATCCTTTGTTCTATTGCAACGAAGAAATATGGAAACAAAATGATACATGATAAAACAATAACTAAATAGATGCACTTCACCATTAACCAAGCTCAGGGATCCTGCAAGCAAGCCTCCTCCATCAACAAGAAAAACAAGCCATTCATAAGCTCCACAACACCAATTTCCCTTCAACCTCCAAAAGCCTATGTATTTCTCCAAAGAGTCATAAAATGCCAAAATTTACAATGAAACCTTCATGCTATATTTATTTAGCAAAGAAGGGCAAAAACCCTAGATAGGGTTGGAAAATGTTAAAATCACTCATAAATGTCATAAATGCCCAAGAGACCATGCAAGGCCCAAGGCACAAAATATCCGATGAAATAAATGCCAAAATAACTCTTAGCACCTAATTTTAGAGTGATTTGCCTCAAAAAACATTAAAATATAATTTTGCAATAAATTAGTGTTGTTGACTTTTGGCCAAAAACAAATAGTGAAGTCTATAAGCACAACGCCTTCACAGGTAGAAAATAGGTCCACTTGCAGCCAAGTTTTGTGACCTTCCTGATGTTGGATTTTGCTCTGTGATGGCCCGTTGGAAAGCCTGCTGAGTATAATTTCCAAATATACCTTTGTTTTTATGATTGAGCTCCTGTAACCTGTCTAAAAATCCAAATTCCCCAAACTTCTCTGAGCATAGTACCAAGCCTGAAAATGAGGCAGAAAGGTAGAAAATGAGGTGTTTTTTGATCTTTTGAGGGGTCAAAAATGCTCCAAATGATTTGAAATTTGGTGAGCATAGTGTACTAGGAATGAGAAATCCAAAAATGTAAAGTTCTCCCTCTGAGGATGTCTGAGGAAAAAGCATAGCGCTAGGGGTGTTGCGCTTATAGGCCTCCAAATTCATAAAAAACCAAAATTTGTCAAAATTTCTTCAAAATTGGTGGATGTATCCTTCATGGGGTTTGGGAGACTTGTAGAGAAGATTATGCCAAGATTCCAAGGTTAGCTTGGCCTTTTTCCTCTTTTAGTGCTTGGATCTTGGTTTGGGCCTTTTTGAGTTTTTCCCTTGCAACTTGATTCCTCCGGGCATAATATTTGGTCATCTTTCTTTGTAGATCAAGCTCCTTCTTTTCCCTTTCCAACTTGGCCTCAAAGTGCATGTTGGCTCTTTAACCAAGGCTCCCGATCATGTGCTATCTCCATGGCCAACAACTCATCTAGAGGGAGCTGTTATGCTAAGGCTGATTCTTGTTCTCTTTTCTTTGCCAATGCCTTTTTCAACCCCATGGTTCTATGTATCTTCCTAGACTGTCCTTCTTCATCCTCACTCTCCTTATAGGTGCCCATGAACTCCTATAGCTTTACCTGTGCCCTTTGGGCTTCTTTTCTGGCCTTGATGGCTCTAGCCTCATAAATTGCAATTTGTGCTCCTAGCTGCCTGTTCTCCATCTCAAGGGCATCATTCACACTCTTGGCCCTATCAAAATGTGCTTGGAGGTCTTCAATTTGGGAATTTTTTTTTTGGATGAGCAAGTTTGAGATCCTTGCTTCATTCTTCTCATCACTTTCCACTTGAATGATTTCAAACTCCTTCTCAAATTCATGATATTCTTCTTTATTTACCTTTGGTTTACCTTTGTTTAGTGTCTGAGTTGAGGTGGATGGAATGGTCCCTTGCCTTTTAGAGGCAGCAAACACAAGCCTTGGCCCTCTCTGGTATGTGAATGAAAGGTGTGTGATTGTGGTATTGTTGGTGTCTTTATCATGGCTGTGATCCTTGCTGCTGTCATCAAACTCTTTAGTTTCATTACTAGATCATCATTCATCATATTTTCTGCTTCATCATTGTCCTCTTTGTTCTCAACATCATCACCACTCTCATTATCTTCACTGATTTCTGCATTGTCATTTTGTCCTTCATTAAAGCTGGTTACCTCTTCACTGCTGTGGTCTTTATCTTCATTATCACCCTCTCCACTTTTTTCACTGTCGTCATGAATTTCATGACTGTTGTCATGGTTGTTTTCCTCTTTCCTATCTTGTCCATCACTGAGGCTTGCTTCTTGGGTATCACTACTACCTTTAGCCTCTGCATTGTCCTCACTGTTTTCATCTTCATCTTAGCTTCCCCATCATCACTCCTCAATTAATTTTCACTGTCATCCCTTTCATTTATTTCACTGTCATCCTCTTGCTCTATTTATTTCACTGCCTCCTGTTGGCTCAACTCATCATCTCCTTCATCTTCATTTTGGTTTGACTCATTATCATCCCCTCCCTCATTTTCAATTGATTCTTCATTGCCACTTGCTTCTTCATTTGATGCATCAAGAGAAGGGGAGGAAGGGAGGTTTCCTTGAGGAGGTGATATATGTGTGGAGGATGAGGTATGGTTAGTAGGAGGTGATGGAGGAGTAGAGGGAGGAGGATGAGATGATGAGGGAAAGTTTGGTTGATGATGGGGCTATGGGATTATGAAGTCTTCATGGGATATGAACACCTCCCAAGGTATGCCTTTTTGTTCCAGCTGATGTAGGACCACCATCCTGATCAAGGAGTGGTGGAACAAACTATGCATTTTCTAGGAATAGGTTCTCCTCCGGACAACAAAAGACATCTCGTCAATGCTCCTATACAAGTAGTAAGGCAAATGAAGCATTTTAACCCTTGTGAAATGCATGAGAAATCTAACATGGTAGGAATAAAGTCTGGAGTACCTCCCCTCATAGGTGAAGTACTTCATGATAACCCTCATCAAGGGTGCAAATCTCTGTTTCAGGTGTGAGAAAGGGAAAATATCCCTACAACCTTCTCTGTACCTAGTTTTGACAAATGGCTTATAATAGCTCATGTTTAATCTTGCTTTCTTGAACCACTTTTCACAAATAGCAGGTATTCCTGTAGCATTAGAGATGACATCTGCTGATAGTTAAAAGTCTATACCTGCAAGATTTACCTGTTTATTATGTAGGTTGAGGACAAGCAACCTTGTAAGCTCTGGGTGATTTTGTACTTGTTTTAATTTCTCACAAAACTAGAAACATCCCACATTCTGAAAACATGTGAGAATCATGGGAGATGAAGTGATATCCACTGTGCTTTGGAGTTGAAACCTATTTAACTTCCCTCCCTTGTGCTTTGGCCTCATAGGAATTTGCCCTCCTTCACTGCTGACACTGTCTTCTGCTCCTGACATGGTGATTAGGGCTGTTTTGGACAAAATTGGGCCTGCTTGTGAAACTTAGGCGGGAGGAGTGAAATGAAAATTATGGTGAGGGTAGCTTTTGCAAATGAGTGAGATGGAGGAGGGTTTATGACTGAACTCTTTGAGCTTGACGAGGGCTTTAACTTGGACTGATTTGTGATTACCCTAGTTCACACCCCTCTTTAAATGAAAATTACTTGCTTGGAGGTCAAAAACAGAGGTTTATTTTCTATGAAGACCTATGGTTTCCAATGACTAGGGTTTAATCATTCTTTTAACCACTAAATCAAAAAAATACTTGGAGAAGGAAGAAAAAATGCCACTTACCAGTTTTTAGGTTGTTTGCAAGTCTTTGGAGGCGATTTGGAGGTGTCCTTAGTGATCCTTTGAAAATTTGTAGGTGGGAGAGGCTTCTCAGGTTTAAGCGTAGCGCCTAGAAGAAATCGGGCTTGTCGGGTCCTCTAGGCGCAGTGCTGCACGCCTCGTGCAGGCCTGCCGAACCCTAGGTGCAATGCCGAGTAGGAAAATACCTATCGGGTCTCTCTGGGCGCAGCACTTCCCGAGCCTTGGGCGAGTCGAGCCTCTGCGCGTAGTGTCGGGGTTGTCGGCTTGACCTCTGAGCGCAGCACCAGGCTTCTGGTGTGTCGGGTTTTCCTGGGCGCAGCGCCGAGCTTTACGCGTAGCGCATGCAGCTATACGTGCAGTGCAGTGCAAAAAATGCACTATGGAGACCCCTATTTGCGTAGTGCTGGGTCTTGTGAGCGTAGCACCAGGTCCTGAGCGTAGCACAGGTAACTTGGCCCAGAAATGGTCCAAAACTTAGAAATTTCTTCATTGAAGGGTTTTTGCTCTCCTCAAATGCATAATGAGTCAAGTGATTAAGAGAATTGACTTTTATAATTTTGGGCACCCAAATTTATTTTTTCCCAAACCTACTTTGTAATGTTTCTTAACCTTTTTGTCATTTCACTGATATTCCTTTTTTCCCTTTGCAGTGGGTGACTTTGAAAACATAAAAATGGTCCCTTTTCCTCCTGATCATCTTCTTTTTTGCTCTTCAGCGTTCTGACAGGGTGAACTCTAACTTCCTTTGGCCTATTGATGCCTTCAAAACTTTTTTTGCATATGGCTATTTGAGTCACCATATTTCACTGTGTTTTGGTCTATTTTTGTTTGTTGATCATTTTCACAATTTTTTAGGCATTTGCATGGTGGCTGCACCCCTTAAAAAACCTCTTTGTCCTTGCCTTGGAGATCAAACTTCCCTTTGCTTGATGGGTGACTAAGAAACCTGTTTTCATCTTTCTTACTGCCTTTAGGCATGATACAACCTGTTTTGACAAACCACATGGTCTTCATACTCAGGCATGCCACCTCCTTTTGGCCACTTTTGATTTTCAGGTGCCATGTAATGATCTTGTCCCTTCTGACATTATTGGAGTTTGAAAACTTTAGTCACACAATAGTAAACTCATGCTCATCTTGGTCTTCCATTTTGAAGCTTAACCCTATGCTTTCTTCCTTTGAACTTTTTGAGGGCTATGAATGAAAATGAAGGCTTGATCTCCCTCACACTGATACTTTTTGCATTCTCTCCCTCTGATGCAGTGAAGCATTGTTACCTTGGAAAACCCTAGAATTCACCTTCAGCAGCCTTTTAAAACCTTCTGCCTGCTGTCATCATGGAAGCTCATAGTCTTATTTCACCCTCTTTGCCTATCTTCCCAAAACTTGAGGTTTTAGGAATGTTAGAGAAAAATCATTAGTGCTGCTTCTAAGTTCTCTATAGCCCTTTCAAGTTCATTCATTTCTGTTTGGTTCACCTCACTTTTTTCCCTTCTTCATTTATAACTTCTAAAAATCTTCAATTGATGCTTGGTTGAGCTGGGGTGCCTCTATCCTTGTGATTTTCTGCATTGGGTCTTTGCTTGGCACATTGCTGGTCTAATCAGTCCTAGAAACCCTGATTCTCTTTGAACACTGGCTGCCTCCTCTTCCATTTTCTTGGGTGTATCTTCCAATGAGGGGTAGGCCTCTTACCTTACCCAATTGTTTGCTGATAGCCTCCTTGACACTTCTGCAGAAATGTCAAAATGGACAGCTGTCCTTTGTAGATTTGCACTTGATAAGGAGGTCTTCTTTGAAGGTTTTCCTAATTCGTCTTGGAACAACAGATTGTAACCTTCTTTTCCATTTGATTCAGCTTCTTAGCACATGAAAAACAATGACTTAGAACACCAAGGACAATGCTACAACCTAAGAAACCTAGTGACCTAGTGGGAGGCTCTTTAGACTTGTCCTTTGACTGAAAGCTTGGTTTAGGGTCTTCAAGTATGAAAAAACAGAGTTTTTGATAATTTGATGTATTGAAGATCCAAAATCCAATGTACTTGATTTATCTAAAGAGCCTATAGAGACATTTTTGATACAATCAATGCTAGAGGCATCTGGGAAACATAAGAAGGAGTAAGTTGGTGATCCTAGGTGGCAAGCGAGGGGTGAGGCAAAGGAAAAAAAGAGTGCTGAGGTCATAGGTGGAAAAACATGATGAAGATGAGTGGCATGAGCCCATGATGGGTCTTATAGGAGTGGTAGGATGAATATGACATGATAGAGTAGTGAAATAGTAAAATTTTTTTCCTAAGGATAACGAAGGCAGTGAGATTTCTAAAACTCACAATATTCATGAATTTTGTTTTTAGAAATCTAGGATAAGCATTTAGTCATCTACAAAAAGAAAAAATTACTGATGACTAACGATGGCTCCACTTGGGGAGGGAGCTCCTTTTCAGGAGGTGTCCAGAACTTCAGATCTCTGGGTTTATGAGGACCAGTGCTTCATCCATTGGGAATATTTTTCTTCTTTCATTTTCTAATGTTTCTTTTGAAGCTATGATCTCAAGAATCTAAAAAACATGATTAAATCAACCTCATCTCTACCTACCCAGCCTACTTGGCCTAGCTTTTTTTCTTCTTTGGGTGCACTTGAATTGGCAAACCCTTGACATTCTTTTATTTTGAAAGAAAAAGCAAACTATCTACTTCTACCCTTATTACTTCCAAGAGTTCAGATTATGCTAGTGAACCTTTTTTTATTTATTCTCTACCTAGACTAACTGACTGTCAAGATTGAGCTGTATGATAGACTTCATTATCTAAACTATTGACATGGAATTGAAAACATGGTTTGATGCAGGATTAGGCAATCTGTTGCACCACGGGCTGTGGCATTGGGACAAGCTACACAAAGACATTATTTTTGTACAAAAAAAACTAGAAAGTAAGAGGGCTATGTTTCATCATTTGTTAATCATCCCTATATTTCCCTTTGGTTCAGATTTGATATTGGAGAACCAATATCTTCTCTTCCTAATCTATTCCTCCTGACAAGTCAATTTCAGATGTTTTTGATAAGTTCTCTTTCACTAGCCTATCAGCAATAAATTGAAAACATGTTCAACCATGATTAGGCTAGATGACTGAACAATACTCCTTTTGAATAAGTAGTGGATTTTAGGCTTGCACACTTTCAACTTCACTATTTTTTGGGTATGGGGCTATACCTCTTTTTCAAATCTGCCCTCTTTTTCCTTTTTTTTTTTTTCTGCTTTTTTCTCATGCAATGTTATGTACAATGAATGAAAGTTTCAAATTAGAGATATTGATAGAAATGGTACTTGAGCATCCTGTCATCAACAAAATCTCCAAACAACCCTTTTTCATTAAGCTCTTGTAAATAGAAAACATGGTTACCTATATCTGAATGCATGATGTGAGGATTTTTCCACAAACTGTAAAATTTGTCATGCTTTCCTTTGTACCTCCTCATTAATTCTTGCTTTTGAACTTTGTCTCTGTTAGAGATCTCTCTTAGGTGAACAAGGTATTCTTTATGATTTTTAAAACAGATAATGGTGTCATCAATATATATCATGGTGGAATAACTCGAATCAGGAGCCATAACTCTTTGGAAATTATTTTTTGGATCCCTTAACCCAGAAGGCATTTGATCATATGTGTAGGTGCCCCAAGGTGCTTTAAAAGTGGCCTCATGTTGATCATTTGGAGTTACTCTTACTTGATTGTAATTTGAAATAATATCAAGCCATGACATTTTTTTAGAAATTTATACCCCTTGTAGTATATGGTTTGTCTTGAGAAAAGGGTATTTTTTCCGCACGGAGGTTTGATCAAGGTCTCTAAAGTCTATATACAGCCTACACCCTTTTACTTTCCTCCTTAATGACACAATATGCCTTAAATATTTATGGTTCTTCTTGAAAGGGATCATACTTTGAACAATGTTTGTGTCAAAAGTCTTTAAGCTCTTATCAGTATATGCAAAAGCATAATCAAACTCTTTGCACAGTCTTATGTATTTGAGTTTCATGTGAGGTGACAAATTTTGGATAACCTGATCATTTTGGGTCTTTCGAGGCTGCCTATGTCGTATTTTTTGATGTCAAATTCGGTAAATGACACTAATGTTTCTGTTTCTGGTTTTTGTGTTTCACTTGAGAAAACTTGTTCAGATTCTAAGCTTAATTTTTATTTTGAAATATTACTTTCAAGTTGCAGAAAATTAAGTTCAATTATACCATCATTTTGTTGTTGAGGGCTGTTAGAGTTTTTTCTGTTGAGTTCCTCATGCAGTGATTGGTTTGACTGTTGTAGTATGTCTAGATCTGTCTCAACTTCATTTACCTGCTCATAAATGTCTCCTTCAGCACATAAAATGAATGAGTCAAGATCTGAATGGATGGAGTAAAGAGGTGTGTTGTTTTTCCTTTCTTGGCTGCTAACTATAAAATTCATGTGTCATTCTCGGTATAATCTCCTTGTTTGGTTAAAAACAGTGTTGGTAGCATAGGACATGTCTAGTTAAAGGTTCCCCTGAATTTTGGCTCCCCAATATCTAGATAAAAGCATGCCATACTTGGGGGGAATGTCAACCACTACTATGTCCATGACTATGCCCTTAGCAGGGATTTGTGCCAGATTGACACATAAATCCTTGATTAGGCCCAAACACTTGACTCTTATTGAATCAAAGGAATACAGGTCCTTGTAAGGTTTGGTTTTTTCCAGGCCTAATCTCTCCATCACCACATTTGGCATGAGGTTGTGAGAGGCACCAGAGTTCAACATGGCATTATGCAAGATTTTGTCATGTATGTTTAGGCTAACATAGAAAGGGGGATTAAATCCTTCTTGGTATTTTCATTCTACTTCAGTTCCAAACAATAGTTCAAGTTTGTCATCAGTCAAGTGTAGAGTGTCGGTATCATTTCCCATGTTCAAAACTTTCAAAACTCAAGACCTATACAAGTCTTGGCTAATCAGTTCAGTGAGAATTATAGTTATTTTGATTTTAAAAATTTCTCCTTCAAAACTGAAAGGTACTTGTGTTTTGGACATATTTACATCAGTTTTTTCAGCCATAACCTTTTCCACAAGTTTAGTTTGCTGAAACTGATTTGGGACTTTGGACAAAAGAGTTTTTTCAGGGCCACTAGTAGATGCACTAGGGAAGCTGGGGTCAATACTTTGCTAGCCAGTTTTGTCTTTGTTTGGATCAGCTTTCTTAGCCATGGTGTTGGTACTATGCTGTCTTCTTAGTGGTGTTTTCGGGAGTTTTCCTAACAATAGTGTCTGTTTGGTTTCTTTTGGAAGTTTCTTGGTTCTTTTTGCTCCTAAGGTCATGTTGCCTATGGACTTCCATTATGGCATTTTCAAATCCTAATTGATAGTATTTAGAATCCTCGTAATTGGTTTTAGTTTGATCTGAGGCAAATACACCTTGTTCTTATTCAGTTAGAATAACATCACCCTCATTATCAGAACCTATCAAGTTTACATGGCTTTCTTTAGGTTCTTCTGTCTCTCTTCCTTCTTCATCTACATAATTATCTTGGAAAGGAGGCCTAATTTGTTGGTCATTGTCTCTTGGTCTGTTTTGGGGATGGTCTCTTCTAAAGTTTGTGTTCCTATTTCTGTTTTGGGGATTTGCTTGGTTTTACCTAGGAGGCATTATTTCATTTAGGCTTATCCTCTCCATCATTATCTCCATGGTTCTAACTAGGCTATCAATATTGGCATCAGATGAGGAGGTTTAGGGTATGGTTTTATCTTTGTAGGTTACTCTCTTTTTTGATCTCATCCTGTTAGTGTTAGTCTAGTCATACTGCCATCAGTGATCAAAACTGCTCTTTTTTCATTAGCATATTAGGTGTCTCATACCGAATAAATTTCACCATTCCGTTAGGTCATGGATTCATTGATGGTAGTATTTTTTTATTAGTTGTCCCTCATGAGGTACTTGCTGATTTTCCTTTCTATGGTCTTTAGTCATTAGTCAATTTCATTCTCAAAATCATATCAGTAGGTCATAGGATGGGTCTCATTAGTTTCTAGGATCTCACCATGGTCAAATTAATGAGTCAAATGTCAATAATATCAGCAAGGTCATGAGGAAGCCAATAATGCTCAAATTCACAGCACCAGGAAGAATCAGAGAGACATTTTATTTAGTTTGATGTAATTTTCGCCTCAAAACCATGTTTTGAGGTGAAAACATAATACTTTGCCTTTCAGTCACAATTCAGAAGCTAAGTGATGTCCCTACCTTCAGAAGAGTTTTCCATAGCATTTTCAGTGCCAAATCATCTTCCAAGTAGATCCATCAGAAAGAGCCCGGAAAGAGCTTTCCAACGGTATACTACACTCTTAAAACTGACTTCTGGATTGAAATTTATGCTTAAGTGAAGTAAAGGTCCTTATATCCTCATATACCCCCTATTTCCCATTTGTTCCCCTTTAACTTTATGTTTAAAAGTTTTATATTTCCCTTTAAAAACCCCTTTTCCCCCTTTCCGTTTATAAATTCGCATTATAAATCACTTTATATACTAATGCGATTTATATGTTAACCACTTCCCCTCCATGCTTGTTAAAACCTTATATTTCAAAGTTTTGTATATTATATATAATTCCACCGTTCCAACCACTTCCCCTCCATACCTTTAACCTTATATTAAAGTTAAAGTGTTTAAATAGAATCGCACCCCCTTATCTAATCGCAATCGCAAACCTTTCCAATTGCGTGTTTTATTTGTAATTCCAATCAAAAATATTTCTGATGCGATTGATCGCATCACAATATACCCCGATGTGATTGATCGCACAAAACTCCGATCCACCCATTGCAAGCTCCCTCCGATTACCCGATCGCAAGATCCTCTGATCGCGTCCTCCCTCTGATTGCTTTGATCCTCCGATCGCGTCTCCCCTCTGATTGATCACAACATTCCCATCCCACTCCCGATCTCCGATTGCGATTGACCCCTCGGGCCCCACCATATGGTACATCCGCCCGTTCATATGATAAAGGGCCTTTTCCTTTGTTAAACCAAAATTTTGGTTTTAATTTATATATAAAGGGTTTTCCCACAATCGCATCGGAAGTTTTATATGTACCATTCCGCCCTGCCCCCAACTCCGATTTCCGATTGCGATTCGTACTCCCGGTCCCACCATTTAATTCCTCTGCCATTCATAACAAAAACCCCTTTTTTCCTTTGTAAAGTTAAAAATTATCCATTTTGTTTATTACAAAGGGTTCTCCCCAATCGCATCGCATTATTTGTAAAATGTGTTACTCCGCCTACCCCGCTCCCCGATTGCGATTGCGATTGCACTTATATTTTAATATGTTATATCCCTCCGCCTGGCTCACTCCGATTGCGATTATAATGCGGGTCCCGCCTTCCTCTCCCTTCCTTCCTATTCACAATTTTTCCCTTCACAAAGCATATAATTTCATTCGGTTCTATTTCCAACGCAGTTCATTTAAAAGTCAGAGAACAAAGAAATAATGGAAATCAAAAGAACAGTTAAAGGGCCGAGAACTAAAATAAGCAGAGATTGTTACAACAAGAAGCAAAATAGGAAATTTGTTCATCGGATTACCTATTTTCGTTCATACAGCCTAACAGCAAAATCTCCAAAGCAGTCAATGTAATGCTGTCCCTTATTTTGAGGGGCAGATTGTTGTGTTTCTTCCTATGATTGTATTTCAGTTCTTCAGCTGTTTGAACAGCTCCCTTCTCTTGTGGATCTATGTTCCCACATTTCAGCCTATTTATTGTAATTGTAAATCATTTGTAAAGCAGTCCGAGTCTAAGTAATAGGGGAATAGTGTGGAAGAACATCTCTGCGCTACATTGTACTGTTTGACAGGAATTAATAAGAGATGCAACTCTAATTTGTGGGATCCATGTGGTATGAGAGTTAGCATTTGTTTTTCTTCTTTGTTTCATATGTGAATTGTTATGTATTTCATTCATACATAAACATTTCCTTTTGAATGCTTTCAAGATAGAAAGGTAGAATTCATTTTATATGCTCTGCCTTGGGAAATCATTCATGCTATGTGTTTTTTCTTCTGTTTGAAAAGGATCCATTTGTTGTGCCCTTTTCAGCTCCTCACCAGTCTTTCCATTCCATCATCATTAAATTTTAATTGCTAATTTTCCTGCCTATCTTGCCCCATGAAATACCCTGTGCCCTGATTTAATTCCCAGTTTCAACTGTCCCTTTATATCCCACACATCCCTGGAATTCATTCATTCATTCATTTATTATATTAAACCCTTTTCCCATCATTTTATCTAGCCTAATATCAGTCCATTTATTGTGTTCCATTGAATATTCTTTTACGGAGAGAACCCTCTCCTGTCCTTGTAGGGCTAGCTACAAGGTTGATCGTGGTTTAGTTGTTACCTTGATTTGCCTTTTGCAGCCTGGGGTCCAATTCAGGTGCTAACACATCCTAGCCCTCTTCTCAATAAGGTTGGCTTCTGCACTAATAGCTCCCTTTTTCAATTATTCTAAAGTCAAGGGTTCTCTCTCTCTCTCAATTGGTATGTCATGTCTGGATCAAAGCCTTCAGGAAATTTCACTAGTGCTAGGCCTTGTGGAGGTTTCATGTGAGGTGGGAGAGCATTGTACACATTATTGAACCTAGTGCAATAGTCTTGGACACTTTCCCCTACATTCCTCTTAAGGTTGTTATATTCTGAGAGGATTTGGAGAGGGTTCTACTTAATTTTCCACTTGTTTATGAATGTTTGGTAGAGGGAAGGGAGATCATGTATGATGTTAGGATTCAAGCTTTTGAACCATTTTTTGGCTTCACCTCCCAAGCTTTGGGAAAATATTCTCATTTTTATGGTATCTTCTTCTATTTCCATGTAATCAAAGGCATCATTTATCCTATCTGCATGCTGTTGGGTAGTGATGGATTCAGCTCCGATAAAGTGAGGAATTTTGGATTGGTAATCATGTGGAAAAGGTAACAAAGGTTGTAGCAGTGCCAAGGGAGCATACCATGATGCCATGATGGGAGTGAATGGGATCCAAGGATGATTTACAAGGGGAAATTTTTTGAGAGGAGGTGGAGGATGAAGTGGAGTGGTTTGTGCTAGGGTCCTATAAATATAGGATTCATAATTTTGAATTGAATTATGATAGTCTTGTAAAATATGTACATACCTTTCTTTCTACAAGTTGTTTTCCCATATTTTGAAAAATAAAAATAAAAAAGAGGGTAAAATTCCTAAAAGAAAGATCAAAGGACTTAAAAAAATATATACCCCAAAAGAAAAAAGATAAAAATAAAACATGAAAGTGTGCAAGTCCAAATGACACTCCTTTTTTACTTTTTCAAATGATTATGGTAGAGTGTCAATAAATGCCATAATCCATGATGAGTTAGACTGTTTAAACTTGACTTGTCATGTTTTCAATTTCCATGTTATAGATAGTGAATAAAGATTGGTCAGACAATTTAATCCTGACTAATCAGTAGACAGGTAGAGAGTAATGAGGAGCTCATCAGTTTAATCTGAGCCCTCGGACGAAATAAGGTAGAATTAGATAGTTTTATGCTTTCAAAAGAATAAAATGTTTCAAGGTAGCAAGCTTAAATGCACCTGCTAAAAAGAAGAAAATATGTTAGAGTGATGTTGGGTAGGTAGAAAGAAGTGGGAAAAAGCATGTAATATTCATCACCGGGCTAAAATCACTAATTTCCCTTCTCCTGTAAGTATTCAATATTTTGTACTACCAGTCAAAAAGGCTTAGAGCATTTCTCTGACTTTTGTTGGGACCGAACCCAAGGCTCGATGAATGGTTAGTTGAAAATGTTAAATTCTTATGTTAAATCCCCATTTATCATTATTTATCCCTTATTCATATATTTTAACTCATTTTCATAAGTAAAGACTCATTCTTACTTAATGAAACATAAAACCCCATCTGATTAACTTCCTCCACTCAGAAGCATACAAAACCCTAAAAAAACACTCTATCCTAAGTAAAATAGTGAAATCATGAAATGACAAGCTTTTCTTTATTTTATTCACTTTACTTGGTCATTTAGTGTATTTTTGTGTATTCCATATCCCCTTGTCATATTAACTTCTAACTTAGTCTATTAATTCCCTAGACTAAACCTTATCCTATTTATATAAATCCCTATATCTAAATATCCCCAAGAACACATTATTATAAACATTTTTGACCAAAGATATTATCCACATGTTAAATTAAAAACCCAAATAATTCTCCCTTTGGTCTAAAACTAACCTTAATTAAATACCCTGCCCCCTATGGTTATTAGACCCTTCAAAAGGTTTAATACTATATAATAAACTAAAAACTGCGCCAAATGTGTTTTATTAAAGACATATTGCAAATGTTTTCGACAAAACATATTTAACCCCACTCATCAACTTATATCCTAAGTTTTTGAATCAAATCAAGTGTTTTTATAAGGTTAAAAAAGCTTTAACCCCGCACATATGCATAAAGCTCGCACCTTTGCAAATACATGCATTAACCTCTCCCCCTCATATTTTATAACCCAAAGTTTTATAGAAACAGACTAAGGTTTATTCCAATAAACTAAGCCCTTTCCCGTATCCATATCTTCGCCATGTTATATAAAGCCTCACGCTTTATATAATTAACCCATGATATATGTAAACCATCGCATCTTGCCTCTATATTAAATATTTTTAAAAAAAATAAACATAAATAAAGGTTAATCATATCTAAACCCCGCCCCGTATGCATAAACCTTGCTTTGTATAAATAAAACCTTTGATCCAATTCATATTTTATAAAGGTTTTTTAACCATGTTTTAACCACTAGTGCCCATGTAAAGCCTGGCCCCACCTTTCATTTACCGCACCTTCCAAAAGAGATCTCAACCCTTCGCTCACGATTGTCATATCCATCAGCGCAAGATCGATGTCGCACTCACAAATTGATCGTCCGCCCGAAGCCCAAATGGACGCGAAATGGGATGTTTCACCATTTCTGCCTCTTGTGATGTGGCAGGTTTTTATTGGATCGCGTTCGTTTCAATAGAAACCACTTAGTACTAGAATTGAACACGAAAACTGCAACCAGTTTATCATTTTAAAATAAAACCGCTCCCACCATTTGATGAGACCTGCATTTAATGCATTTATGATAATTAAATATCAAAGTTTAAAACCTTTGATATACCATTTCTGATGTTTATTTGTGCATTCCGGACTGTAAATGAGCCTCCCAACTATTTTAAAACCCCTGAAAATTATTTTTACCACTAATACTCCAAATTCGACCAAAATCTACCATTTGGAAGACCTACAAAGATTTCTGCTAATCCAGTATACCAGCAGAAAGCTCAGAGTCAATTAAGATCCTCGCAGAACCTCTCAAGAAGCCAAATACCCGCGTTTAAGGTATTTTTTGACCAATTTAAATCCCAAAAATTCCATTCAAAACCTTCTGTAATAGAACCAGGCTTTCAATTAGGAGATTTCACCAAGCCAAGTTACCTAAAAAATGCCCAAAACAGGCCAAACCTCGCCAATTTTTCCCAGAAAATTCCCTGTTTGAGAAAACCACTTTTGAAGCCAATCTCATCAATTTGTGACCTCTGAAGTTCAATTTCAAAGATAGAAAAGGGTTTAAAGCCTACAAATACATTAAAAACTCCTTTTTGCAGACCAATATATTCAAGAAACCCTTGTTTTCTGTCTTATCCCAGTTTGTATCCTCTGACAAAGAAAAAAAACTCCTGCAAACAATTTAAGCTTGCAGTAGTTATTCCAAAATGACAAAAAAGCAGATCACAGCTAAACCTGGAGGTTCTAAACCAACCAAGCCTGGAGGATCCAAAACTCCTAAATCTGTAACATATAAAGATGTTAAATCTACTCCAGTCCTCACAGCTAAATCCACTATATCAGTAAATTCCCTCCAGCCACCTATAGCTGCTGAAGAAACCCTTCCATTGACTGATATGGACTACAATATTGTTGATCATGTTGTAGAATTTAACCTTTTAAAAATACATAATTGGTGCTACGATAAATACTTGGACAAGGATGAAATGCCTATTTGGGAAACTCATTTTCCCAAATATGTAGTTCCATTGACCCACCCTGGACAAGACCTTGTTAGATTATGTCAAAAACATTATGAACCAAACCAAAGGGACATTGTTAATTCTGACAGAGAAATTCTTTTTACCATCACAACAAAATCAATAAATAAAATGCTTCAATTACAGTCTGATCCTCAATCAGCCCCCCTATCTATAGAAGTTTTGACCCAGTTTTACTTAGGCCTGGATTTCCCAAAGAAGTTTATGATATTTCAAAACTTTTTGCCTTCCCATGTTGACATTCCTAAGTTGAACCCTCCTTATTCCACTGCAAAATTTCCTGAAGGGTCTAGACATATTATCTAAATGGTATCTTTTATACTGGGATACTTTACAGATGGATTCATTGATGAATCCATTATTGGCTTTCTATCCACCTTATCTCTAGGCCAACCTCCATCAATCATTTTTGATTATGCCAGATTCATAGCAGACAATATTCATCATTAGCTGACCAAACTACCCACTGAAGGGGTTTTCAGATACTCATCCTACTTTTTTCACTTATTTTTATTCTTCCAAGCTGATAATTTTCCAATTGCATTGCAAAATATGGATGTGGAGGGTAAGCCTTTATCCATTATCTTATGGAATTCCTTGCTCAGGAAAGAGGGTATTGAGTTCACCTACACATATTTTTCAGACCTATTTCTACATCCAGAAATGAACATTTTATACAAACCAGAGCAACCGAGAGTCAATGAAGAAATGAAAATAATATTGCAACTATCAGAACATAATAAAATGGGAGACTGGTTTATTTTTTAAAAGCATACAGAGATAAGAATTTTTGGATCCAACTTATTACCTTATAAGTTGCCAAAATATATGAGCATGAGAATTTTTGCATTGGAGTATTTAAGACAAATTCTAAATTCTGACTCTATTAACTTCTTAGCTGCCAGGAAAAAGACTCACTTCAAGCTAAAGAGTTAGATTGGTCCCTTCATCATAAACAACAGAGAGGCAGAAAATGAAATCACAAAGAGACTAGCAGAGTATAAATTTCAAGAAAGTTTTCCATGGAACTATGATATTGAAGATACAAATGAGGAAGAGGTAAATAATGATGAAGCTATAGTGATAGTCAATGAAACTATTACAGAGATTGAAAAATAGCAAACAACAAGTAAATATGATACTCAAATGATTTAAAAACCACAAAATATGGAGGCCTCTTCCTCACAAACAACTGAGAAAAAATATTTAGATATCAAAGAGAACTATAAGCAGATAAAACAGAAGAATGAGGAGATCAAGACTGAGATATATTCTCAATTCCTCAAGCAAAAACCAAGGAATCAAAATAGGCTACTAACAGCCTTTGATTATTCTACAAACAATATGATTATGTCATTTTTGCAACCAGCTACTTCAATGCAAAAGACAGTGGTAGATTATAAAAAGTTGGAGTTTGAGGTAGACACCGAAAATGTTCATGAGCTAGACCAAATTGAATTTCGTAGACATAGCTCTGAAATGTTATATTCAACAGTGGTGACAAAGGCAGTGAGTGCTACCAAGTTGCAGAATACTATTCTTAATATGCAGGATCAAATTAAGTTAGACAAGGGATCTTTGTATGCAAAGGACCTAAGGATTAAAGCCTTAGAGGATTTAGTTTTACAGGTGGGATATGATCCCTCAAATATTCAAGCAACAGAGTTGTTGGTAAAGAAAAAGAATGAGGATATAGCAACTTTGAGGAAACAACTTAAGCTTCCTCAAAGTGAGCATCCACAAACCAAAGAAATCCTTCAAGATCAAATTGAAAAAGAAGAGATGATGAAGCTCATCCTCAAACTAACTGCTCAGATCAAAGAAATGGAATCCCAAATGGACCAGCTTTTCCAGGAGAAGGAAACTGTGAAAGAAACTGACACTCCTATCATTCCTTTAGTTATGCCAGTGATTACCACAGCAATGGCTTCCACATTAGGAGAAAAACTAGCACCAAAAGAACCACTTGCAACTACAGTGCCAGTGATTTCAACTACTACTTTAACCACAGATTCTTCTACAACACAGGTTCAAGAAACAGATGGAGCAGGTCGGATTGTAAAAGCTATGGAGGAATTGTCTTTGAAAAATAATGAAATCAACAGCCTAACGAAGATGATTGATAATATTGAAGCTACAAATAAATTAGCTCTGATAAATGCTAAAACCCATGAACATAATGCAATTAGACTTGGAGAAAAAATCAAGGGCTTACAAAAGGAGCTAACTTTCACTGAACAAATTTCATTTGTAAGAAATCATTTATGGACAAACATAATTGAAGCCATTCACACTCAATGGCCTTCAATTCAGGTTATATATGAGTAAAGAGACTTATTATTAGCAGCTCAGGCAGAGATTCAAAAGACCAAGGATGAGTTAACTGATAAGCCTACTCAGGCTTTAAAACTCATCACATTCCTGAACAACAAGAACATAGCAGAATTGGAGGAATTACATGTATTAGACAAAACATAAACCATTTTACAGATTAAAAAGGTGGTAACAAAGAAAAATTTGATGAACAATCTGGAAGAGAAATGTGAATCAATGAACATTTTCATAACAAAGTTTTTGGCAAAATACACAAATTTGAGACAGAGGGGCCGACCAGACATCCATGTTTTTAATGAAAAACTTATGCCCCAAAAGGATTATGATAAAAGGATAAGGGAATTTTCCAAGGAGAAAGTCAACAAACCATTACCACAAGGCACTCCCACAGGAAAATTCCTCCTTCAGCACTTTGAAGATTTGTTCTTTCTACAACATGAGATTAAATATCTCTTTGTGTTCAAGCCCACCTTTGCTAGATACACAGAAGCCGATGAGAATTTCAGAAAGCTAAAGAATGTCAAAATTCCCAATGAAGAACAATGGAAAACATTTACAGATTTAATGTAACCATGAGAGGTAAAACAATGAAGAAAAATGCCTTGAAAAATAGTAAAAAAGAAACAGTGAAATAAAAGGATAATCTGCCGATTTTTACTGCAAAAAGATATATTTTTACAGTATTAAATAGTGGAAATATCAGTAAAAAGTGTATCATGTTGGCATGTGTTGTCCTTGATGCCAACCTACTTGATGAAATGAGATTATGCAATGTGTTGTCCTTGATGGCAACTTACTAGATGGAGTTGTCTTTGGATGGCAATCTACTTGATGAATGATGGTAAACTACTTGATGAAGTTGTCCTTGATGGAAACCTACTAGATGAGTTGTCTATGATAAGAAACCTATGTGTTAAATATGAAAGGATGATGTATCTACAGATCATCTCAGAAGTAACAGAAGAAAGGAAGTTCAGCAATATGATGTGTCACAAAGCATACGCGGGTTTGTTTAGGAGAAGTAGTGTATGCACGCGGAAAAGTACGTGCCAAGTCGCATATGCCCTATTGCGCTCTAAATTTACAAAACCAGGGGACTTGACCATGGTATTGACCCATTGTATTGAGCGCTGGATTATCTATTTGATCCCGTCTAGGAATACCATCGGACATTGAGTGGTTTTGACTCATGGTATTGATAAAGGCTAAACCTATAAAAGGAGAAGAGAATAATAGTGCAAGTGTGCAAGTGTCTGGGTTTTTAATGAATACTTTACTTTGAAGCATATCTGCATGGATGAACTCTGTTCTTTATTAATAGATCTGAATTAGTGATGCACCTATGAAGAAAACGATGAAGAGGGATCTCTAGATCTAAAATGTATATGTATTTTCTGGATCTGTTTATGGAATGTTTAGATATGAGATGAGGTGAAATACTTTCTGAAGTAAAGGATGAAATCTGAGTTGTTTATATGATCTGAAGAGTTGAACAGTCCTGAAAAGTTACAGATGTATACGCAGGTTCGCTTCAGTAAAAGCGCGTGTATACGTGAGTCTGCTTAAGGAAAAGAGCGTATGGGCAGTTAGGGTTTTCTAAAGAATGCACAGAAGTATACGCAGGTTGGTTTCTGAGAAAGTGCGTATATACGCAAGTTCAGTGAAGTAAAAGCACGTATGGAATCTAGGGTTTTGCTGAAGTATGTGGTATGAAATGTCTGATCTGTTGTGTTGTTTTACTGCTATCTGTCAATGATGTATTCATCCAGAACTGGGTTGTTTGAATGATGAATATGCTGCTGATTATGTTAATTGAAGATCAAGTTGATGGTTTATTGGTTGATGATTCAATGAATGAATTGATGGGGTTATAAGTTTCAGTTTGATGTACGATGAGCTTAAATGTATGGAGTGGGTCTAGTCTGAAAATCTGATGAAAAGTGGCCTACAAGGTATGTTGTATGGAAGATGTTGGATCTAGTTTGAAAATTGATGAAACATGGTCCACAATGGTGCTGAGGGTCGAAGCCTTCAGTGAGGTGGTTGTAGCTCCCTTCCAGTGGTAGCTGGTAAACGAGTGCATGGGGTAGTAGCTCCCTTCCAGGAGAGGTTGGTAAATGAGAGCAGGGGGTCATAGCTCCCTTCCAGGAGAGGCTGGTAAACGAGAGCAGGGGGTTGTAGCTCCCTTCCAGGAGAGGCTGGTAAACGAGAGAAGGTTGTAGCCTTCTGTAGGTGGGTGCCTGCGTGCTGGTATGAGTCTGCGCCAGTACATGGTTGTACGATGTTTTCTTTATAATAAAATATTGAAGACTGAGACGACGACAGCGGTGTTTTTCTCCCGACTTGGGTTTCCACCTTAAATCCTGGTGTTCATGTGTGTTTTTTATGTGTGATGGTTTATTCTGTTATTACTGCACATGCTTACTGATGAATAAATGATGCATAGATCTAAGTAAAGAATTAAATACATAATAAGATCTCTGTATATACGCGAGTTTTATAAAGGATATCCGCGTGTATACGCGAGTTAATTTCAGGAAAGTAGCGTATGGGTTTTAAAGGAAGAAAAAGTATAAAGTTTTGAGTATGCCCTAAATATTGATTCACCCCCCCCCCCCCCTCTCAGTATTTTTCCCAACAATTGGTTTTAGAGCAGGTTCTTCTGCAGAAGCTTGATCGCTTGAAGGAGATCCGTCACAATGGGAAGTCATGAAGGAGTATTGTCTCTAAAGCCACCTCTATTCAATGGAAGTAATCTGTTATTCTGGAAGATACGAACAAAAGCATATCTGCAAAGTCTTGGTGCAGAAGTATGGGCAATCGTGGAAGAAGGTTATCAGTATCTGGCAAGTATTCCTACTGATGCAGCAGAAAGGAAGAAATATGAAATCAATGCCAAAGCAGTCGATGTTTTATTAGGAAGCATGTCTGAACCAGAATTTGCTAAAGTGATGCAGCTAAATTCAGCAAAATAAATATGGGACAAAATCATTCTGAGCTATGAAGGAGATACAAAGGTAAAAAGTGCAAAACTCCAAACTCTCAGAATTGAATATGAAAATTTAAGGATGCATAGTGATGAGAGTATTGCCAGTTTCTTTTTACGTCTATATGATATTGTAAATCGTATGAGAAGTTTGGGTGAAACCATAACCGATACTACTCTGGTGGAAAAATTCTTAAGATCTTTGACTTCAAAATTTGAGTCAAAAGTATCAGCTATTGAAGAAAGGGAAGATCTGCAAACTCTTACTATTGTTCAACTACATGGTATTCTAACCGCTTTTGAAATGAGAAAAGAAGGTCCCTCTCAAATCAGAGAAGTTTCCTTTAAGGCATGTGCAAAAGGAAAATAAAAGGAAGTTGTCAAGGAATCAAGTTACATATCAGAAGAAGAAGAAGCAAATTTTGTGAGAAGACTCCAACCAGGTACTGGAAGATTCAAAGGTAAGCTTCCCTTCAAGTGTTTTAATTGTGGAAGAGTTGGTCATTATGCTGCTAAATGTCCTTATGAAGAGAATCATGATAAAGGGAAACAATTTGAAAAGGGAAAGAGCTATTATACAAATGAAGATAATGATGAAATGTCAAATGAGGATGAAGAAGATTCTAACCAAGATATGCTAGTGCTCATGGCAAGGAAGCAAAAGAAGAAGGCTACTCAAAAGGAGATATCTCAGAAAACATGTGTAGCAGAAAATGAAGAAGATAAAACAGGTATTGAATGTTGTTCTTGTGATTCACTTTCTTGTGCAAGCAATGGTAAAGATAGTGAAAGTAATGTTATGGATCTAGAAGAAGCTCTCAAGATTAAAGTTGAAGATCAACAAAGATCATTTAAAAGGGAGGAATCTATCTACAAAGAGATGATCTCTAGAATGAATGAACAGATGGAAACAATGAAGGAATAGGTAGAAATATATCAAAAACTGCAAGTTAAAGCAACCTATCAAAATAGAAGACTTGAAGCAGAAATCCTCTTTCTCAATACAAATCTGGAAAAATCGAATAAGAAGAATGAAGAACTTAAAGAAGAAATCATCTCTCTGAAAGCAGATCTCAATGCATCAAATAAGAAGAATGAAGAACTTCTACAAAAATTTGAAGAACAAGAAAATGGGTTGAAAGAATAAATTTTAAATTTGAATGATCAAGTAGAAGAAGGAAGAAGGGTTGAAGAAAGTATGAAGAAGCAATGCCAAAAATTGGAAGATGAGGTAAACATTTTACAAGGTAAATTAGAAGAAAAGGATAAAATTTTGAGGTTTCAAGATAGTACTAAGATTCTGGACAATATTCTTAGTAGTCAAAGATCTCCCTCCATTAAATTTGGTCTTGGTTTTCATGAAACTATTAAAGGAGAATCTAGTTCACAAGGAAGTGCTAAAGATTCAAAGGATATCAATGCAAAGTCTAAAGTGTTAAAAGAAACAAAAGGTCAACCAGCAATCATGAACTCTCAAAAGGAATCATTCCCTCTTTTGGTCAATAATGTTGAATGCTCTAAATGTCATAATTATGGGCATGTTGCAGCCAATTGCAGAAGCAGATTGTTTCAGTCACAAACAAATAGATACTACACAGAAAGGTACTTATGTTTCTTTAAGGGATATTGTTTTTCATGCAACAAGTATGGTCATAAAATAGTTGATTGCAATAAAATAAAGAATAGAAAAACATACTATGATCCTTATGCTTAATTTTCTAGTCGCATAAGATGTTATGCTTGTAACAAGTATGGAAATGTAGAAAAGGAATGCAAGATGAATAGATCTGAGAATTTGGATAATTTCCAGCACACAAAAAGAAATTTCAAGCAAAGCTGGAAAAAGGTGGAGGACCGGTCAAAAACGTAGGGGATAATAATCCTACTGCAGTCATCCACTTCTAAAGCGTACTTCTCATAATGACTGCTGGAGTGATGTGAGATACATTCTAGGGATGAGTAATGTATCATCACAGGGGCAAAAATGTATGATGATTCCCATGGTTGGCTTGGTAATTCTGGTAATGTTTATTTCTGAGAGTGCATTTGATGTGAAGAAGATAGGTACAGGTAGTACAAATTTAGGGGGAGATGAAAGTGTGGAAATTTTTAGTGTTTCACTTTCCATACGCGGGTTTAGTGAACTAAAGCTGCGTATACACGCAAGTTCTGCTGCAGACAGTCGCGTATGCTCTTCTGATAAGAAAAACTGTAAGATAGCTAAAGATCAGAAACATAGGTTCAGGGGGAGTATCAATCTAACAACTAATGTTTGCATTGTTGGCATTGTATCTGATTATTCCTTAGCTCTTGCTCAAAATTATGATGACATGATACATGGTTTCTTATGATAAGATTATGGATGAGCCCTGTTTGCTTTTTGCTGAAAAGTATCTTTTGTTTTCACACATGGATGAGTTGGAAGTCTTATGATTCAGAGATAAGGATAGATCATGCAGAGTTTGTTGCTGATGACTTTTGTCACTGTTGAGACCTTTTAGACATAATTCCTACACATGTTACATCATGATTATGAATCATGAAGATCTTGGTGATATCGGATCACATGGATGATTGCTTAATACATATTGTCTATTGAAGAAGTTGTTTTGATAATTCCTCTTGGAAAGAATATGATGCTGCAAAGAGTCTGAAGGCTTGGTTAATAATGTGCTTATGATACAACTGTTGGATGACACTTGAAAACACAACTACATTTTCCTATCTTTCTTCTCTCATATATTCCAGGGAAGCGTTCGAATATCTTAGAAAGAAGTTGAGAGTAGTCTCTGTCATGCAGAGGATCAGATCTGATTAAATTTCAGAAGATTAAGTTGGATATACGGATTTCCTGAGAGACAGTCGCGTATATACATGAGTTCATACACAGAAAACCGCGTATGGGTATTTGCTGACAAAATTCTTACGGTGTTAAGGATGCACAAGCTAAGGGGGAGCATTGGTCATGTGGAAAGGATGCATTGTTGGCATTCTCTTGATTTGCTGTGATCTGATCTCATGATTGAGATTCCTTGATCTTGATTATAAAAATTCATATTTGTAATTTGATGAAAAGGTCATGTTGAGACCTATGATGTAAAATTGTAATATTCAATCATGTAAGGACTTGTTCAAATGTTTAAACTCACTTGGTTGGGTACTTGAGTCACATATGTAAATCCACTTGGTTGGATCATTGATGTAAGTATGAGTCCTTGGTGATAGGAAAGGTCATAGAGTCATGTACTTCATTGAAAAAATATGTTTGAAGATTCAGCATGAACTCAAGGGGAGCATGGTAACTTCAATGCACATCAGATCTGCAGAGCTCTTCTTTCTACATGAGAAGAAAAACCTTGTTTTGGTTTTGATCCGCCCTTTTCCCTTGATGTCAAAGGGGGAGAGTAGCATGGTGTTTGAATAGGGGGAGAATATCATGGTGTTTGCATAATGGTTATAATCAATGTATCTATCTGTTGTGGTGATCAAACACCATCATGGTTGCCATCAAGTCCAAAGGGGGAGATTGTTGGCATGTGTTGTCCTTGATGGCAACCTACTTGATGAAATAAGACTGTTGGCGATATGATGCAATGTGTTGTCCTTGATGGCAACCTATTTGATGAAGTTGTCCTTGATGGAAACCTACTTGATGAATTAAGGGGGAGATTGTTGGAAATGTGATACAATGTGTTGACTTTGATGGAACCTGCTTGATGAAGTTGTCCTTGATGGAAACTGACTTGATGAGTTGTTAATGATGTAACTCTGATGTATCTACAGATCAGTTCAGAAGTAGCAGAAGAAAGGAATTCAAAAAGTGCCAGAATAATGTTGAACAAATTATTTCACAATGCATACGCGGGTTTGATGAGGAGAAGTAGCGTATGTACGCGGAAAAGTACGTGCCAAGTCGTGTATGCCCTATTGAGCTCTAAATTTATAAAACTAGGGGACTTTACCATGGTATTGACCCATTTTATTGAGCGCTGGATTATCTATTTGATCCCGTCTAGGAATACCATCGGATGTTGAGTGGTTTTGACTCATGGTATTGATAAAGGCTAAACCTATAAAAGGAGAAGAGAATAATAGTGCAAGTGTGCAAGTGTCTGGGTTTTAATGAATACTTCACTCTGAAGTATATCTGCATGGATGAACTCTGTTCTTTATTGATAGATCTGAATTAGTGATGCACCTATGAAGAAAACGATGAAGAGCGATCTCTAGATCTGAAATGTATATGTATTTCCTAGATCTGTTCATGGAATGTTTAGATCTAAGATGAGGCGAAATACTTTCTGAAGTGAAGGATGAAATCTGAGTTGTTTATCTGATCTAAAGAGCTGCATAGTCATGAAAATTTACATATGTATACGTAGGTTCTCTTTAGTAAAAGCGCGTGTATATGTGGGTCTGCCTAAGGAAAAGCGTATGAGCAAGCATAAGATTTTCTTCTAAGAATGGGAATGTAAGATACAAAGGTGTGACATAGAAAGCGCGATGTACTTGATTCAAGAAAGAAAGTATGTGATATTTGATTCAATGGAATGTCTGTGGTTGAGTTTACATCTCGCATATCTATTCTCAAGTCCGAGTTATCCATGTTCACACGTTGGCGCAAGCCCACAAGGTATGTTGCATGGAAGTTGTTGATCCAAGATGAAAATTGATGAAACTATCCACAATGAAACAGGGTTGAAGCCTCTCAGCAGGGAGTGGTTGTAGCTCCTCTAGTGGTAGTCAGTAGAATCTCAGAGGTAGTAGCTCCTTCCAGTGAGAGTCTCAAACGAGCAGGGTAGTAGCTCCTTCCTGTGGAGGAGTTTGCATACGAGAAGGTTGCAGCCTCGCAGGTGGGTGGCCTGGTGGCCGGTATGAGTCTCGTGTCAAGACATGGTTGTACGACAGCTTCCTTATATTAAAATATTGAATACTGAGACGACGTCAGCGGTGGTTTTCTCCCGAATTGGGTTTCCACCTTAAATCCTGGTGTTCATGTGTGTTGCTTATGTGTGATGATTTATTCTGTTCTTACTGCACATGTTTACTATTTACTAAACATCTAATGAATGAATGATGCAATGATCTAAGAAAAGAATTATCAACATAATGAGATCTCTGTTAATACGCGATTTTTATTAAGGATATCCACGTGTATATGCGAGTTGGTCATATGGGGTTTTATAGAAAGGAAAAGTAAAACGTTTTCAGCTACCTCCAAAATATCGATTCACCCCCTCAAATATTTTTCCAACAAACTACCTACAAATCTGAATTTAAGGTATAGCACTGCAAACTAATTTCACCAATGGGTCAATTTAAGGAGTCAAAACTTAAAAATTACCGTAGGTCCATATAAATGTGAGCACAAGCAAGGTCTCACAATTAGTACATTAGCCTCAGTAAGAAACCAACATAACACAATATTTTTTTCAAAATAATTTCCCCAAAAAAATATTTTCTTGCTCCTCGGCCTCCTGTAGATATCTATGAAAATATTGACCGAATTTTGTGTCTACTTCACTGAAATTCCTTGATTGAACCGAATTATTTTAACTTTATATTTATATTGGTTTTTCATTTTTGAAAGGACGTGACTGTTGGGAAAAGGGACGACTCGTGTCCTCGAGCATAGGTCGGCTCAATGTCAAAAATATATTTTTCAGCTTCAAAATTCAATATCTTACAAACTACTAGGAGTTTTGGGACAAATAAGGGCTCATTAGAAAGGAAAAATTATGCTCTAAAATATGGTATAGGAATCATATTGAGAGGCTACCTCTAAGGTAGTGAATTTTTTTTTTTTTTTTTAATGTGACTGATTATTAATTAGTGCAGAAGGTGATGGACAACAAGGTATTCTTCATTGTCATACGTCACCAAGTGTTTTTAAGTGAGGTATACACTTGTAATGTCTTCCATCATCAAGTGATATCCAATTCCTTCATTGTCCATGTTATCATATATGTTATCATGTGTGCCATCAATGTCACCATGTCATCAAGATAGTGCAGTGATATGCCATTAACCATATGCAGCATGATCATCACAAGGAGATATTCTTCATCAATATTCACTATGAGCAAGGGCTAGATCATCACAAGGAGAGCTTCTTCATGAGTCACTATGAGAATCAATAAGAAGGACTCCTTCATTAAGAGTAAGGACATCATGATTTCTAGAGTAAGGATACATGAGATTGAGGTTGTGTTGTCTTCATGGTTAGTTAAAGGAAATCATTATGATCAATAGTCATATAGGACAAGACTTCTTCTTAGTGACTTGACATCATAATGGCCTCATTAATAGCTTGACATCTTCATTAATGGCATCCTTATCAAACAAGAGGGAATTGTCATTATGAGTAAGGACATCATCATAATATACATGAGGTTATGAGATCACAAGAATATTTTCAATCCCAAAAATTCCATATTGGCATCAATGACAACTTTGAATAACAATCTCCCCCTTTGTCATTGATGGTAATCCAACATTCTCTCCCCATTTGACATCAATGGAAAACAGGGTGCCCATGTACTCCCCATATCAAGCTGCTTCTCTTCATCGTATTTTCTTCATCAATAATAGTTCTTCATAGGTATGTTTCTCTCGTTTTCATGGTGCTCTTCAATGAAATTGCTCCCCCTAAGCCTTTGCATATCTTCATGTAAATGGAAAATCGACTCCCCCTACCTGCATAACCTCTGCTAACTCTTCTTTTTTCCTTTGATAAGAAATATTTCATCCTTATGATCAAGTGGAAGACATCTTCAACAATGGTCCATCAAATGAGAAGGGATTATGTTCTTTAATGGAGTTGCTTCCGAGAGACGATCTATCAAAAGATGATTGTCCATGTATGACTAATCAAGGATTTCATAGGGCCCTTTCATGAATAGATTCTGCAAGACAACTCAAGAATCACAAACTCCCACTAAATTTATGCATGGTCTCATTTTGGAAAAGTTTAATTATCAATCACTTGGAATATCAAGGATGACTTCATCAAGTCAAGAACATGTGTTGTTGGCTGGAGTGTTCAAGGGACTTCTGGATTCAACTTGCTTCCTTCTCCATACTTGTGTAACTTTCTTCTCTGGGTTGGTTGTCATGGTTTTAACTTGTTTAAGAACCCAATTCAAGTTACAATCATGTGCCATATGTCCAATGTTATGGAAATTGAAGCACTCTATCTTATTAATAAATGAAAGATCATGAATTCTTCTTGCAAAGTTTCTTCTAGGAAACTGACGGGGACCATTATATTTGTCCTTGTGGTATGCCCTACAATCCTTTTCCATGTGCCCAAAATTTGTACAAGAATAACAATAACCAGAAAATATACTTTTGTACTTAGAGATTTCCTTGATGCACTTCTAAAATAATTCTTTCTTGGGATCCTTTGTTCAAATTTATTGCCTCTAGAATTCTTGACACCATCAGCATATCTTCTTGGAGTAGCGTTTCTTACAATATCATCTTGACACTTCTTCTTGCCTTTGTTGGAACTGGGGGCATCAATATTTCTTCCAAGCTTTTCCACATCCTTGTTGTTTGAAGCATTAGGGATTGCATCATTGTTGTTTGAAGATTCACATGCATAACCAAGACTCGATTTAACAAGAAGAGATATTTGACGACTCAATATGTCATCTAGGGTTTGGGAGCTCTTTAGGCTCTTGTTCAAATGATAAAATTCCTTTTTAAGGATATCAATTTCTTCTTTCTTTTTTCTTTCATTCTTCATCCTTATTTGATATATCGATCTCCATTTCTTCCTTCATCTTGGTTGCTTCACATGATTGGGCCTTGAGAATATTGATGTCTAATTTTAGTTTGAAGAATTATTCATCCTTTTCTTCTAGTTGACATATCATGGTGTTTCTCTCCTTTTTTGCTTCATCAACTTGTCCTTCTATGAATGCCAAAGTTTCCATCACCTTCTCGGCTCCTTGTGCTTGTTTCCTTTCTTCTTCTAGTTGAGATCTAAGAGAAGAGACTTCTTCCTTGTATTGAGCAATCTCTGCTTCAAGATTGTTCAAGCTCTTAAGTCTTTGTTCAAGGTGGCTTGATAAAGTTTCTTCCCTTTAAGATTTGCCTTATCCACTTGTTTTGTCATAGATATGACTTCTTCATGATGCTTTCATTTTTTTTGATGAAATTCCTCCTTAAGTTTGGCGAGCTCTTCATCTCTTTCTTGAACTTGAAGCTTGACAAGGTCAACTTCCTTCCTTGTCTTGTTTTGGTCACCAACTTGCGCTTTCTTCTTAAGTTCCTCATTTTTCTTTTTCAACCTATTAATCTCTTCCATGGAAGCCATAAGTTTATTCAGGAGATCTTCTTCAAAGTCTTCTTTGTTCTCTTCATCTTCTAGGCCTTCTTTAGCCTTGTTTTCATCTCTCTTATATTTAGCTTCCTAGATGGATTCTGAACTTCTTTCTTGTTTTCCATCATCGTCTAGAATAGAGATCATTGTCAACACTCCTTTTGAGTGAAGATCATGAAGTTTGTCCCATATGACTTTTGCTGAAGAACATTTTTAAAAATTGGCCTTCACGGAATTTGGTAACCCATTCAAAATTTCCTTCATTTCTCTTGTATTATACTCCTTGGATTCTTCGTCCATCGTGCCATTAGTAATGACTGATTCCCAAACTTAAATTCCTTGAGTCTTCAAGAAATTCCTCATTCCTGTCTCCCATATATCAAAATTTCCATTGAAAAATGGAGCCTTCGCAAATTGATTGACTTCAATTTCGATGGTTGTGGAAGACACATATTTAGGAGGATTGGAGACTTTCTTCCTTGGCTTTGCCATTTGTGTTCTAATGATAAACCTTCAAGATGTTAGGCTTTGAGTGAAGGTACTGGCTCTGATTCCAATTGTTGGAAATATTGAGAGGGGGGTGAATCAATATTTCTTTTCAATTGTTAATTTTACCAGTTAGATCACTTATATTTAGAACACAAAATGAACAACGATGGAATAGATACTTTTATTATTTTTTTCTTCACAATAAGTAAAGTACAATAATGATATAGGGCTCCAACCCTAGATGAAGACTCCAATCTTCCAGGCTCCAACCTGTATTGTGCCAAGCACCGACTTAGTCTTTTCAAGGCTCCAACCTTGTCAATTTGAGGCACCAACCTCTAGGGCTCCAACCTTATCTCTGGTATAGGCTCTGACCTAGTTTCTTTAGGACTCCAATCCTCTAGGGCTCCAACCCTATCTTCCAAGGCACCAACCTTGTCTCTATGAGGCTCCAACCTCCTGCTTCATTTTGTCAAGATATATTTGGTTATACTTCACGACTCCTAGTGTATTCTTCAACGAGCCTTGACAATCTTCAGCTTACCCTTCACTGTAGTCTACACATCACGTCATCAATGACAACCTTTTATTCTTAGAAAGTGACAACACTTCTCTTCATTTTACCCAAACAATTTCTCCAAGTTACCTCATGATGGCTTCATCAATGCATCATCGTCTTCCAATATCACTCAAGGCTTCTCAACAAAATATCTTCAATTTCGAACCTTCTTTAAGGTCACTCCGCAAAGATTTCAGCCAAAGTCTCCAAAACCATTCACACAAATCAATTCTAAACCTGGGAGTGTGAAATAGCCTTGATCTCTACAATCAAAGAGTTGCTTTAAATACCCAATGCTTCATACAATTTGAATCTTCTGAGCCACTATTCACTAAAATTGATCATACCAAAGGTATTCCAAACATAGAAGGTCCAAGCTACTATCCAAGAAGAATTTGATCCAAAATGATGATTTACAATCCACACCAAGAGAGTCTACAAAGGACCGTTCTAAGAGGAGTCCAAGTTTTGCACAAGAGAAGACCTCAAGGTCTACTCCCGAGTTAGTTTAGAAATTTTTCTTCAAATGATACTTCAAGACTTTTAGCCTGATTCAAATAGTCCTCACAAAACTTTCTCTCATATAATCCCAAGTGATGTCAAGACTTCAAACCAAGTGTCACAAGAATATGTCTGATATAATAGATTTTATTCAATATGTCTGTTATATATATATTCACTGTAAACTAAACTCAATATCGTTCCTCTCAAGAATTCTCTGTAATTTAATTCCAAAAACTGTGCCTCCAATTAAAGGTTTGCAACAATCCCAACACTGTGCCTTCAACAAAATATTTCACTATAAAATGATCCCAATACAGTGCCTCCAACAGAGATATGCATATTTGAATTTGCATTCAAAACAACCACTACAAATTTGAATTATAAGGGGCACTGCAGTCCGAATTTCACCACAATTCAAATTTCAGGAGTCAAAACTTCAGAAACTATTGTAGGTCCGAGGGTAATCTGAGCAACAAAAATGTATCCACTGTAATATGGAAGCCTGCAAGGAACCTGACCCTTAACACAAGACCATTTCAAAATAATTTCCCCAAAACAATATTTTCCTGCTCCTCGGCCTCCTGCAGATATCTCTGAAAATATTGACCGAATTCTATGTCTACTTCACCAAAATTCCTTGACTGAATTGAATGAGTTTAACTTTATATTTATAGTGGTTTTTAATTTTTTAAAGGACACGACTTTTGGGAAAAGGGCTGACTTGTGTCCTCGAGCATAGGTCGTCTCGATGTCAAAAATATATTTTTCAACTTGAAAATTCAATATCTTACAAACTACTAGGAGTTTTGGGATTTTAACGTGACTGATTATTAATTAGTGCAGAAGGTGATGGACATCAAGGGCTTATTCATTGTCATACGTCACCAAGTGTTTTTAAGTGAGGTCTCCACTTGTTATATCTTCCATCATCAAGTGATCTCCAATTCCTTCATTGTCCATGTTATCATATATGTTATCATGTGTGCCATCAATGTCACCATGTTATCAAGATAGTGCAGCGATATGTCATTAACCATATGCATCATGATCATCACAAGGAGAGCTTCTTCATCAAGAGTCACTATGAGCAAGGGCTAGATCATCACAATAAGAGCTTCTTCATGAGTCACTATGAGCATCAATAAGAAGGACTCCTTCATCAAGAGTAAGGACATCATGATTTCTAGAGTAAGGATACATGAGATTGAGGTTGTGTTGTCTTCATGGTTAGTTAAAGGAAATCATTATGATCAATAGTCATCTAGGACAAGACTTCTTCTTAGGGACTTGACATCATAATGGCATCATTAATAGCTTGACATCTTCATTAATGGCATCCTTATCAAACAAGAGGGACTTGTCATTATGAGTAAGGACATCATCATAATATACATGAGGTTATGACATCACAAGAATATTTTCCATCCCAAAAATGCCATATTGACATCAATGACAACCTTGGCTAACATGATTTCCATATCATATTATTTTAGCTTTTCTATACATTTTCCTCATCTACCATCACTACCAGGGTGTGTGAGAATTTCTTTCACTGCTACTAATGGCATGTATGTTATCACTTTGGATGTAGGACAAACTCCCGAAATGCCTTGAATGGTTTTACCATAGCATATGCCTACTTTTCCAAAATAATATATTCTAGTTTTTTATCTCTTAATGCATAACTAAAAATAGCTATGGATTTCTCATACCCCTCCTCATTATTTTACAAGAGGATTGTTGCAATGGTGTGTTCAGAAGAAAAAGTGAAAATGTAGAACTCTTTTAAGAAATCCAAACTTGCGAGGATCAAGGCTTCCATGATAGCTATCTTAATTTTATCAAAATATGCTTGAGCCTCAAGTTTCCATCTTACATCATTGTTATTCCTAACCATAACCATAATGTACTTGAGAATCTTTGTAGAATTTTCCATGAATCTGAGAAAAAAGTTGATCTTTCCCAAGAATGACTAGACTTCTTTCTTATTTCAAGGTAAAATTATCTTTTATATAGGCTCCACTATTTTTTTGATCTATCTTGAAACCATATTTAGAGACTATGTTCCCCAAGAGTTTTCCTTATTACAAGGTGAAAAATGACTTTTTGAGGTTTAAATAAAGGTAAAATAATTTTAGATGATTATGCCAATGATACAACATGTAATTTTTCTTACATATAATGAAAAATTACGAATTTTTTCCTTGGAAAAAGAAAGGTTAAAATTTTTTCATTTAAAAAATACTTTCCTCAAGTGATCTATGTGCTCTTCATCTGTCTTGGAGAATATTGTCATATTGTTAAAATATATCACTATGAACGTATCCCTTTCACCCACAAAAGCAATATCAATCACTATTTTAAATGTTCCTCCTGCATTCATTAACCTAGAGGGCATCTTATCATGCATGAATGTACCCCATGGTGTTGTGAATGCACTCTTTTCTTTGTTTTTTGTATGCATGGATATGTTATTGTAGGCTAAGAAGATATCCATCATTGATATTCTTGATGCTCCTATCGCATTCCATAATAAATGATCCATATTAGGTAATGGATAATTGTATTTCAACGAGCATCTACTCAAATTTTTGAAATCCACAAATGGTTGATGTCACCATTTCTATTTCTGATGGGCACAAGGTGTGATACTGATTCAAAATATATCAGTGGTACAATGATATTCCCATCCAAAAAATTCATAATTTATTTCTATATCGTTGACAAAAAAATCAGATTGAATCTTCTGAGTTTCTACACAAAAGGCTTAGAATTTTATTTTAATGATATCTTATGCTGGATAATGAAAGTATCATAAAATTTTAGGTATTTGTAACTCCACACAAAAGAATCATTAAATTTATTAAACAAATCAACGCACCTCTTTTTTAAATTATAATCTAAATACTTGAAAAGTTTTATCCTTTATGCCCAAATTGTGCTCTTCGACGTTCCTGGATATTGGTTGAAAAAATGGTCTGGTGTACGCATCATTATGGTCAAATACGTGTTTCAGCAGGAACAATATTTTTGGGATGAAGTTACTCTTGAGTTGGATCACTCCATGGCCTCCAATTTGATTCAAAATGTCAATACTTCCTTCTTGTGATTCTTCTTTTTGATATGTCTTGGGGACTTGGTCCTCAAAGTTTATATTGATGGCTAAAAACTCATCCACCAATTCAAAAAATATTATTAGCTATTGATCATCTTCAAAAAACCACCAATTATTAATTTTATTTGGGACAAAGGGCCTATATCGCATCTCCACCTCATATTTCAACTTCGGCTTTGGATGTGACTTGAAAGTACTGGCAGCTATTGAAAATGCATCTACATGTCAATTTCCTTACTTGTGCTTAGTTGTGATGTTCAAAGCATCAAAATAATTCTCAACGTCATCCAAGACAAAATTTTGATATTATCTCATTTGAGGATGTTTGGTGGTGTGAATGTTTCATATTTAAAGCACTACTAGTTTAGAGTCACCAAAAGTCGTAATGTTTATCACTGCCATCTTCCTAGTTGTTTATAACCTTCGAATCAATGCTTCATATTCAGCTACATTGTTGGTGGTATTGAATTCAACTTTGAATGATAGGAGAATGTTATGACCCAAATAATGTACTAGAAGCACCCCTTACCATGTCCCTTCCTTAGAGTATGCTCCATCAAATAACAATTTCCAAACTGAATATAACTCCTGTGGTTGTTCGATATCAACGGGTAATATGTTTCCTTTTATCATAAATTCAGGGTGGATGGACAAGATGTAACAACCCATGAACTCTTCTTCGGCATACACAAGTAGGTTTTTGGATTTCTTGACATCCCTCATGATGTCTATGAGATTAGCCTCCATGTATAATTTCCACTCCTTACTACCAAATACGGGTACAGTTGTAGAGAATCCATTTTGGTGCCATTTTCAATATTTCTTGTTTCCATTTTCAACACTCCCTCTCAACAATAAAGGAATTAAACTCTATCCTGATCTGGTACCTTTGGAATATTATGCATGAAACACTTCTCTCTAGTGTTGTTGCTACTGCGACTTCTAAAACTGAAAAACATCCAAAGTGAATCAATATGATGCATCTATCACCAGAGTCTCTAACTGCTACTAGCTACTGCATTGTCAACTGAAAACTTTTTATTGTCACTTACTCTACATTGTGCCATCTCCACTGGTGAAAAATTTGTTATGCACTCCCTAGTATCTGAATGATTTTAATATCTTCATTTGTCACTCTGAAATCTAACTACATCAACCACCGCTAATCCATCCTACTACTGTGTACTATGGGCTCCTGTAGCAAGGTAATTATCCATGAGAAAAAACATCTGAACAAATCCTACCCAAATTTCTGTACTCTTGGGACTATGACTTCACATCGTCCCACATATAAACTATAGTTATGGCTGCATGTTGTCCCTCTGCCCACTTGAATTGAAATTCCCCCCTACTGGAGATCTCTGCTTGAGTGGATTCCTCCACTTGGTCTTCTCTCTTATTCTCTAATTGTGGCTGCTCCACAACTTTCCGAGGCTTCTCCCAAGGTTGATGTTGAGAGGTAATTTATGCTCCCTCTCAACTACCAAGTCTCTAACCTTTTCCTTTCTCCTCAAATATTTGCATACATATTCGACCTCGAGATAATACATTTTCTTGACCCATAAATTGATCTGTTTCACATGTCCCGTGATGACGTGTCTAAGGAAAAACTTTCCTTTTATAAATATTACATTATAGCCACAGTCTTCTAATACTACTATGGAAAAAGGATTCTTATTTAGTCTTGGAACAAAAAATACATCTGTGAGTATGAGAGGGGAGCTAGATTCCCTCTAAAAGGTATTACCTATTTCGGTCGTGCTATACCTCCCATGATCTCCAAACTGTATGTTATGCTCGAGGTATTTCTCCTCCAAGTCACTGAAGACATCTCTATTCCACGTCATATGGAACGAGGCACCACTGTGGAGAAACCACATGCATCCCATTAGAGTGTTGGCCGTGCATGAAATGAGAGTGAAATAAAGTTTGAACAGTGAAGCTATAGCTTCACCTATTGCTTCTACTGTAGGCTCCTTCTTACTTGCATTCTGTGGACTTTTCGTGGCATAGTGCCTGAACTCGTGACTCGGAAAACACTTGATGTTGAAAAAGTATTTTTTCTTTCCCTCTTCACCTTGGGACATATTTCCCTTGGATTTATTTCCTTTTCCAACTAATGTGAACTATTATTCTTTATCTTTGAAAGAGGTCCTATATCTGGTGTTCCGCTAAATATCTTCCTGCACCAAGTCACACCACAATCACTCCCACTTTGGTAACTTCTTCCTCCCATTCACCAAATCTTGATAGTTGTCCCAGCTCTTGGGAAGTCCTAGAAGTCCTAGGCTCACTAGATCATCCTCAATAATGGTAACACCAACACTTCCAAGCTCATCTCGACATTGAGTGAACTTCGTCAAGTATTTTGGTATCATGTCACCCTTCTCCATCTTGATCTTTTTGAGTTTTTCCTTCAGTGTCAAATTCCTGTGGTCGTTGATATTTTGAAACCAATATGTTAAGGCCTTCCACATAGCATATGGAATTTCCTTTCTATGAATGTTTGAGACAATATGATATTGAACTCATTCTAACAGAATCCTTCTCGCCTTTGCTACATTCTTCTTCCATGCATCAAGATTTTGAGAATTTGCTGCTGCGGGCTTGGGAAAATCATTTTCTATCGATTCCTTCAGTCTATTGTCCTCCAGCACTACATTTATCCTATCCTTCCAAGCTATGTAATTCAAACTAACCTCAAGGGAATATTCGAGTCTCAATCCATAGAAAGACATCATGATCTATTGCTGGTCTCGAATAATAAATCTACAAATTCGATTCAGCTATTAAAAACAAACTCATATTCTTCTCTTCTATAGTGATTCCTACTCTAATACCATGTATAAAATCCACATAGATTCAACGGATCTTGTAATATGCTAAAATAAAATACTTGAATCTATTCTACAAATTGAGAAAACCAATTACGATCACACAATCACATGAACAAGAAAAAGAAATAATTTCAATCGCACAACACAAATATGTATCTAGGGAAAGCCCTAGTTAAAAACCCCGCTATCTGTATATGGCATTAAGTCAAGAATATGAAATAGTACAATGCTTCTCTCAGGCTTGAGAGTTCTCTCCACTATCTCTGACTATCTCACACTGATCCTAGAAATTTTGGTCCAATACTTGACCAATTTATTGCCTCTGGGTTGCTCATTCTTTCTTACAAATTCCCGAGGGAATTGAGCCCCTATTAATTAGAAAATTCAGAATAATTGATTGCGCAATACATCCAAGGCATCCTATTGAGCTCATGCATGACCCAGGTACAAATTTCTAATTATATAACTAATAGTATACTTCCCTTTAACTCCAATCACAACTCGGTCTTCCTTAGCAATGACATGTAAGAACTATTTATAGAAAATTATAAGTTATCTCATTGATCAGTGCATGTGAATTAAATCATATTTAATTCATAGGACCTCTCACTAGCTCATCCACCAATTAGAACTAGTTCAACTTATTTTAACTCAAATAATTAAGTTAAACAATTAAAACTCAAAATAAAGCAACTGGACCCCCTAAAACTTAGAGTGAACTCTACATGCATCCAGTTTGACCCCCAACTCGAATTAACCGAGCTAACTAAGTCTTCCCAACTCATTTAACTCATACAATTTGTCATGTGATGTGGAATTACAATTTCCTTCTAATTTAATTAAGGGAAAATTAAATTATAATCCATTTTGGTGCCATTTTCAACAGTATTAACGATTCTTAGATATTAGGAAGGTGAAATTTCATAGTCATTGTATGAGTCATAACCCTAATGTGGTGTGAGGGAATTCATGTAATTAGTTTTTGTGATATATAAAGTGGGGTTTTGATCTCATACCCAATTTTTATCTTGATCTTGGATGTATTTGTCAGAGAACTCATTAGTTTGGAGATTCAAATCCCTTATTGTACGTGGTTGAATCAGTTTCTCTTTATTCCTTCTCCTTATTTGTTTAGTGATGTTTGAATCGCCTATGAACATAGATAGGGTTTCAAGGGGGTGGTTGGTTTTTATTTCTACTCTATCCTTTGGCTTCAAGCTTAGTAGTCTTATTGGATAAATTTCTGATCAACCTATTCATTTCTTCAAGCTCCGCCTTAGATAGGTCCTTATTGTACATAAGGTGGTAAGGCTCATCTTTTATTTTATTTGTAATTTTTTCCATATTACATTTGTTTTCTTTCTCAACACTATATTCCCCATCTTCAGACTCAAATCTTTGTAGTTTCCCCGCAAAAATTATGTTTCCCTCTACCTCGATTGTGTCTGATTGTATATATGCTTGGGTTCTAGGTCATATTTATCTCAGCATGATAGAAATATTAAGTTTGAAAGTATCTAGATAGGTCACCATAACATCAACATGAGCAGTTTTTTTTCTCATTAGGGATTTTATTGTAGATCGTGTTGAATCACTTAGTAAATTCTTCTACATTGTCAAAAAAAATCTTCTTGACTCCTACAAATTCAGTGACGTAGTATTGGAAATTATTTTTCTCACCCCGCTGGGTAAGAAATGATCTCTCTAAATCATCCCACCAGTTCAGTGAGTTGGCGGGAAGAGTTCGAAACCATTTTTGCACATCTCCTTCCAAGGTTTGTACACTGATGTCTCATGAACACATATTTGTCCTCCTGCATGAAGTTACAAGTGAATCCTTATAAGGCGTTGATATGTTCTTCAACAATCAATTTCTTCTCACCACTAAATCTGGGTAATAGTTTGAGATAATTTTCGGGCATGTCATGCAGTACACGATGTAGGGCCAAGGGTGCATATATGGTTGTTAAGAAAGCTAGTGGTTGGTTATGTTGATTTTACTGGTTGTAAGGTTTTCATTGTCCAACCATGATGTGTTGTAAGATTAAATATATAACAATAGATGATATGAGAGCCCTAGTCTTCTCTACAATTTGTGCAGTTATGAAAATTGTGGATAAGCGTGGGGTCTTCAATGCATGTGGGGATTTCAGAATTTCGGAATTATATTCAAAATTTGATTGTGGGGGGAGTGTAATGGGATGGATAATTTTTGAATGAGGGAGTTGAGAAATAATAGTTGTATATGGTTTAGATGTAGTATCAATGTTTTAATTCCTTAAGGGTTCTACTTGTAAAGCCTTGTTCCATTGTTTGGGGGCATATACAAGAAGTTCAAGATCAAATACTAGAAGTGTGATTTTTTGATCTGAGTCACTTTCTGTATGTCTCTTGGAGAAGCCAAAATGCGGGTGCACAATTATGTATTAAGGATTGAAAGGTTTAAAACAGAGGTTAATGGATATGTACAATGAAATAACTAAGTTCACAAAATATCATCCTTATGGTGTAGTGGTGAGTGGATGACGATATTTTGGTTAAGAGGTATCAACCATTATGAACAATGGAGTCCCTAGGTGGAATGTACAAATAATAACTTAAGATCTTGTACACCAAAAAAATCTAGTAAGATGTTGTTTCTCCCAAGGAGTTAAATAAAATTGTTCCTTAGCAATGATGACACAAGATGTTGGGGCCCCAGAGTCACACTATGTCATGCTATAATGTAGAGCCGAGGAACATCTAAGTGTGATCTTAATATGTGTGAAATTTTCAAACTGAAAACTAAATAGTTGCAGTTATAGATTTATTTCTCCTACTTATTATTTCAATAAGTTATTATTCAGAAATATTTTGAAAAATATTAAAATAAATACTACTGCAACATTCACAACTATATATGAAGAGAAATAAACAGTAAACAACATAAGCACAAGAATCAATCTCATGTACACAGTTATTTTTGGAAAATTGTCCATGGAAAAACCCAATGCATGAAAATTGGTGCAGGAGATGAGGGTTTTATTAATTCTTCAACAAATGATATATTTACAAGGAAATATAACGGCATATAAGTTATGAAACACCTAAGACTGAATTTCTGGCTTACTCGGACAATTCTCTGACACCTTGATCTGCCCCCTGCATACTCCTGTGTATATCTGCATGATTCACTGCATAGTCCCAGCGCTAGACTCCATGAGTCTTCCTAGAGACTACGTGGGTTCTCTGTGGTGCAGCCTCAATTTGCCTCCAGTGACCCACTACTACCCTCTGTCCTTGATCTCGATCACTACTGCCCCCCTCGTCCTTCTACTTCTACAAACTTCTCGCCCTGCAACTCTCCCACTGAAATCGAATTCTACTTCAGAATGGATTTCCTTCAGGTACTGAGTGTATGCCCTGCTTGTTTTACAAATGACCCTCAAGCCTTCTTTTATAATCTTCCTATTGGAGAACCAACGACCCATATTAAAAGATTAATCAATGGCTAAGATTGAAACTTGACTGGATCCATTTTTTCTAGAAGATTCATACTCTGACTTATTAATACCCTTTAATTATTTCATTTCCCTAAGTTTAGATTTAGGGTCTTCATTAAAATAATTAATTATTTTAATAATTCATGAACCGAGTGGAATTTCCACAAACTGTTTTTGGGTTCTTTGGAATGATACTGTCCAAGCCTCCCTACAAAGTTTGAGACTTGGAATACTTATAGATGCTACAAAAATCAGCACTCCCTCTTAGCGAGGAAGGTGTTCCAACAATATTATTGTTGCTCTGATTTTGAAGCACCCTCTACGTTGCTGATCTCTGAATGCTGCCCCCCATCTATTGTGCTGATGCATCCTGTACTGTTGCATTTGACACTACCATTTTCACTGCAACCTCTGTACCCAAACTCCCTATGAATACTGATTCTATCCATTCCTGTTATTGAAAGGGATTCTTCATCATCCCCATCTTCTCTCTGAAGTAGACAAAATTTGTCTTCCCTAGAGCCTTCGTGAAGATGTTTGCCACCTATTCTCCTATTGGAGTGTACTGCAACTGAACAACTCCACATTATACAAAGTCCCTGATGAAGTGACATCTGATGTCAATATGTTTCGACCTATCATGAAACACGGGATTCTCAGAGATATTTATGCAAATCTGATTATCACATAAGATTTTGTTTGTTTCCATTTCATCCTTGAGTAGCTTCACTAGCAGTTTTCGAAGCCATATGGCTTCACACGAAACTATTTTGGCTGCCATATACTCTGCTTCTACTGAACTCAGTGCTACATACTTCTATTTCCTGCTGCACCAGGAAGTCATTCCTAATCCTAGACTGAAACAATACCCACTGGTACTCTTCCGATCAACTGAAATTCCAGCCCAATATGCGTCAGTGAAACCACTCAACTTGACATCATTTCTATGGGTATACCTTAATCCAAGCTCAAGTATTCCTTGAAGGTACCTGAAAACATGCTTTGTTTTTGCCCAATGTGCCCTCTTCGGTTCCACCATGAACTAACTGAGGGTATTTACAACATAACAGTTGTATGGCCTTGTATTTAACAGACACATCAATAACCCTATGAGATGCCTATATAGCATAGGATCAACCTCATAATCCTCAGACATGTCGATTTTCTTCCAGTTGGTGATCATTAGAGTTGTCACGGGTCTACAATCCTCCATCTGAAATCTCTTCAAAATCTCTGTAGTGTATCTTCCTTGACCAAGGAAGATCTCCTCGTTCTGATGCCAAACCTCCAACCCCAAAAAATAGTGCATCTGTCCTAGATCCTTCATGTCAAATTATTTAGCCAAATTCTTCTTGTAGTCTATGATGAGCCTTGATGATCTCGTCAAGAACAGATCATATACATACAAAACCAATATCAAAGGCTCACTCCCTACTCTCAGATAATAGAGGTTGGGATCTGTGTCACTCTTGACGAATCCCATCTTCTGCAGGTAGCTGTCAATTCGACCATACCAGGCTCTAGGAGCTTGCTTCAGTCCATATAATTATTTCTTCAATCTGCACACATGATTTTTTTGATCATGTGTCTCAAAGGCCTCTGGTTTCTCTATATACACCTCTTCTTCTATCACCCCATTCAATAATGCCATCTTGACGTCCATCTGGTGAATTTCCCATCCCATTTGCGTAGTAAGGGATATCATGGACCTGATAGAGGTGTACCTGGCTACTGGGGTGAAGGTTTCTTCATAGTCAATTCCTTCCTTCTCAGCATACCCCTTAGCCACAAACCTGATTTTAAATTTCTCGATGTTTCCGTCTGTAGCATACTTGATTTTTTAGATCCACCTGGATCCTACAACTGATCTCTCCTTAGGTCTCAGTACCAATTCTTAGAGATTATTCATCATGATGGAACTGTACTCTTCCCCCATTGCATCAACCCACACCTGGTGTTGAGTTGCTTCCCGAAAACTGGAAGGTTCTCCGACTTGAGAAACCAAGGCTTGATAACTCTCAAGATACTTATGCTGCCTCTCCTCATTTTTGTTGAGATTCAACAAGATGATGAGCTTAGTGAAAAGAGCCGCCTTCACTAAGTGGGCCCGCAGGATATTTTTGGCGCAAGTCTATTTTTAGACATGGTGATCATATTTCAGAAGTTGCAGGATGCTATTTGTGGATGGTTGATCAATTTGGAAAAAATAGATGAAATTCTATTTTTATAATATTGGGTGAAGTCTATTTATAGATCGTCAATCTAAAAATAGATGCCTGTCAATTATTATTAGCTCTTAATAATAATCAGACTCTAAACAACAACTTATTCTCTTGGAGCACTTGGGTGCACTCATTATCACAGATTTGTCAAATCGGGTTGACTGAAGTAATTACACAATTTAGGGTTCTTGGTGGTTCATGCATGGAGGACTCGGTTAGAGAGGCCCGAGAGTGACAGGTTATGTGAGTTGGAAGAGTAGTTCATGGAGTTGTATTCAGTTTAACTCAGTTAGGCTCAGTTGAGCTAGTTGTATCTAGTCTAATTGAATGATACACTAGTGAGAGTGGAGTGAATTAATTAGTTAATTAATTCACAAATAATAAATCATTAATAAAATGAACAATACAGTAGTTAACTACAGTGCATGTCAGTTCCAGTGGAGACCCAGTGGAGAGATAGATGAAAGGGAAAGACAGACTATCTGTTGTGACTATAGTGATGCATTGATTGCACCACACACACATTGGAGTTGCCAATGAGGATTATGCAATCAAGGCAAGGGTAATTTGAATTCATTCTGAGCTATTCTTCAGTGGGGATTGCACAGAGGAGGCAGGCTAGCAGGAGGGCAGAAATCGTTGCATGGATTTGCAGATTTCTTCTATGTTAGTTTGTGATGATTGATTGTACTGAGAGCTTGATGTACTAAGATTTGTATGAGATTTTTACATGATTTCCATGATCCATAATATATCATAGTTGGGGTTTTCAGCTTCAGGATTTCCCATTAAACAATTGTTTTATGTGCGATTTTTTTTATTTATGCTTCACATGTGTTTGCAATTAATTTTCCGCAAAATATTAACAGTGGAATGATTCTGTATTTTGCAATAAGATAAAATATTGTGAGATCAGGGGAATCTGGATGTATGCATGCTTAGTGTATACTAATTTCTACATGGTATTAGAGCAATGTTAATTCTTGAAGATTGCAATTGTGAAGAATTGTTTAATTTGTGCTGGTGGACAATTTGAATTTGCTGCAGAAAATTATAGATGCAGAAGTTGAGTATACATTGACATGTCTTTCAATGGGTTGCGATTGGAGTATGCCCTTGTTGGGAGCTTGAATTAAATATCCTGGAAGGATAGGATAGAGGCAGTGTTGGAGGATAATGGACTGAAGGAGTTCATCGATAGCGATGTTCCTAAGTCGAGATTTAGTGATGCTGCATTAGTTGACGCATGGCAAAAGAAGATAGAAAAGACAAGAAGAATTCTGTTGGAAGGTGTGAAGGACCATATTGTGTCCAACCTTCACAGGAAAGCCACTCCATTCTTAATGTGGAAGGATTTGATAGATTTTTTCCAAAGCAGAAGCAACCAGAGGAAGTTGGCACTTAAAGACAAGCTTAGAAAAATAAAAATGGAGAAGGGCAACAATATTCCAAAATATCTCACAAAGTTTGTCCACTGTAGGGATGAAATGGGAAGTGTGGGGATTAATGTTGATGATGAAGACTTGGTGAGCTTGGCTCTCCTTGGGCTTCCGAAGAGTTGGAATAACTACGAAGACTCTGTCAATGGACGGGAGAAACTGTTGGGAGGGAGCGACTTTGGTCGGATCTTGTGCAGGAGGAGGTAAGGCGAGGTACCAGGGATGGCTCTTCATCAAAGAATGAAGATGAATATAATTGCGCTTTGGCTTCCAAAGAAAGGAAAGGGAAGGGGAATAAATTTCCTTCAAAATTCGATGCTAAATACAAGAAGCAGGATTTGTCCAAAGTGAAGTGTTTTCACTATCACGAACATGGACATTTTGCCACTAACTGCCCGCAGAAGAAGAAGAACAAGAAGGTTGTTGGAGCTGCATTTGGAGAGGCCTTAGCCTCGTAATTTGAACTTGATTTCTCTTTGATCGCATGCTTAGTTTCAGTCTGTATGGGATCAGTGTGGTATCTTGATAGTGGTGTGTCTTTCCATATGATGGGATACAAGGAGATGTTTAGTGACTTAGAGGAGAAGGACCTCCAGATGCATATAGAGATGGGTGACGATGGTCGACACAGTGCGACCGACATTGGGACCATTACCTTTGAGAGGGAGTTCGGTAATCTATTCTTGTTGAAGGATGTTATGCATGTTCCAGGTCTGAAGAAGAACTTGGTCTTGGTCGCAATGTTGGAAGACAAAGGTTATGATGTTGTTTTCAGTGAGGGAAAAGCTTTACTTCGACATAAAATAATGGGTCAAACCAAGAAGATAGGGATTCGAGTTAAGAATCTCTACAAGCTGGAGGTAGATGACTACACTGCAATGATGGGCAAAGCAGAAGAATTGGTGAGCTGGGATGAGGGCGAATTATGGCACAGGAGATTGGGCCATCTTCACCATGGCGCCTTGAATATTTTGCAACAGCTTTCTACTGGACTTCCCAAGGGTACTCTTGCGCAGTTAGATCAGTGCAAGGGATGTCCTATGGGTAAGTTTGTGAATACCACCTTTCATGAGAAGGAGAACCGTGCTTCGGTGATCCTGGAGAGAATTCACAAAGATGTGTGTGGACCTTTCTCGGTTGCTTCAACAACAAAACACGGGTATTATGTTATATTTGTTGATGACTATTCTCATAGATGTTGGATCTTCTTGATGCAGAAGAAGAGCGAAACTTTCTCAAAGTTCTGTGAGTTCAAAGCATTGGTGGAGAAGGAGTCGGGGAAGCAAGTGAAAGCTCTACGGAGCGATAATGGTGGTGAATACATCTAGGGTGAATTCAAAGAATTTTGTAGAAAATAAGGAATTTGAAGAGAACTCATAGCGCCTCATAACCCACAACAGAATGGGGTCGCGGACAGGAAGAGAGAAATTATCATGGGTGCTGCACAAGCTATGCTTGAGAGGGAGCTAGACTTGCTTGCAATGAAGGAATTGCTTGTTCCGAAAGATGAGCCTCCGGATGTGGAATAGCCATAGGAGGAGATTCATGGAGTGGAGGAGTCCACTCATGTAGAACCAAACATCAGACAAGGCAGAAAGCGTACCACAGAAGCTGAGAGACTGAAGCTTGATGTGGCACAGAATGTAGGAGTCCCTACATTACAACATAGATAGAGATAATCACCTGACCGATTTACTGGATACATGGCTTTTATGAGCAAGTGTATCGTGATAGAGCCATCTTCTTTTGAAGAAGCAGTGCAGGAGCCCACATGGGTAGATGCCATGGTGGAGGAGTATGACTCCATTCTCACAAACAGTGCTTGGGAGATTGTTCCAAGGCTGGTGGGAAAATCAGTTGTGGGATCAAGATGGATCTACAAGGTAAAGAAAGCTGCTGATGGGAGTGTCGAGAAGTATAAGGCAAGATTTGTTGCCCGGGGCTTCTCACAGATCGAGGGGATTGATTATGAAGAAACCTTTGCACTTGTCACATGATATTATTCCATACGGATCATCCTTTCTCTCTCAGCATAGATGGGTTGGCACATTCATTAAATGGATGTGAAGACTATGTTACTTAATGCGATCATTGAGGAAGAGGTGTACATTGAGTAGCCTGAAGGATTTGAGATCTTCAGTAGCGAGTCTAATGTGTGTAGGCTCAAAAGTGCGTTGTATGGGCTGAAGCAAGCACCACGTGCTTGGTACACTCAGATCGACAGCTATTTCACTGGACGTGGCTTCACTAAGAGTGAGGCAGATGCAAACCTGTACCAAATTGTGGTGGAGGGTAAGCTTTTAATCATTGTTCTTTATGTTGATGATTTAATACTAACAAGTGATGAGCAGTTGATACACTCATGCAAGGAAGATCTTGAAAATGAATTTGAGATGAAGTTTGGGCCTCCTTCATTATTTCCTTGGATTGGAAATATGGCAGCGGGAATGTGAACTGTTCGTGTCTCAATGCAAGTATGCCCGGGAGATACTGGAGAAGTTTCACATGCAAGGCTGCAAGCCTATTGAAACTCCTCTTCCAGGAAATTGGAGGAAAGAGGATGCTACATCGGCAGAGGTAGTGGATGCCACTATTTATCGACAGTTGGTAGGTTCACTCATGTATTTATTTAATACAAGACCAGACATATGCTATGCGGTGAACTAGCTTTCACAAGTGATGGTTAAGCCTACCAAGCTTATTTGGAAGGCAGGCAAGCATGTCCTGAGATATCTTAGGGGCACAGCTGAGTATGGTTTATGGTAAAGATAGATGGATGAGGTGAAGTTGCATGGCTTCACAGATGAAGATTGGGTAGGCAGCCCAACAGACAGAAAGAGCACATAAGGATGGGTTTTCTGTATCAGATCTACGACAATTTCTTGGTACAGCAGAAAATAAAGATCTGTGGCACTCAGTTCAGTGGAAGCAGAATACATGGCAACAAGTCAAGCTGCATGTGAGGCTATCTGGATGAGGAAGATCCTAGTTGGTTTCTTTGGTTCACATTTAGATCCCACAGTGATACATTGTGATAATCAGAGTTGCATTAAGCTCTCAATTAATCTTGTGTTTCATGATAGATCTAAACATATTGATATCCGGTATCATCATATCAGAGATTGTGTGTAGAGGAAGATCATGTTGCTTCAGTACATTCCTACGGAGGATAAGGATGCAGATATTCTGACGAAGGCGCTCACCAGGAGAATAATCGAATACCATAGAGGCAGGATTGGGGTGAAGGATAATCCTTATCCTATTGAGAGGGAGTGTTGAGATTCAACAAGATGATGATCTTAGTGAAAAGAGTCGCCTTCACTAAGTGGGCCCGCAGGCTATTTTTGGCGCAAGTCTATTTGTAGACTATGTCTAATTTTAGACATGGTGATCATATTTCAGAAGTTGCAGGATGCTATTTGTGGATTGTTGGTCAAGTTGGAAAAATAGATGAAATTCTATTTTTAGAATATTGGGCGAAGTCTATTAATAGATCGTCGATCTAAAAATAGAAGTGTCAATTATTATTAGCTCTTAATAATAATCCGACAATAAACAACAACTTATTCTCTTGGAGCACTTAATTTCAGTATACAGATTTGTCAAATCAGTGGGCTGAAGGAATTACGCAATTCCTAAGGTTTACTGGTGGTTCATGCATGGAGGACTCAGTTAGAACTGAAGTGGCAAAGTTATGACAGAGTTGGAAGAGTGGTTCATGGATTTGTATTCAATTTAACTTAGTTAGAATCAGTTGAGCTAGTTGTATCTAGTTTAACTGAATGATACACTAGTGAGAGTGGAGTGAATTAATTAGTTAATTAATTCACAAATAATAACTCATTAATCAACTGAACAATACAACAGTTAACTACAGTGCATGTCAGTTCCAATGGAGACCCAGTGGAGAGATAGGTGAAAGGGAAAGATGGGCTATCTGTTGTGTTGAGATTGCAACAGGATGATGAGCTTAGTGGAAAGGAGTCACCTTCACTAAGTGGGCCCGCAGGCTATTTTTGGTGCAAAGTATATTTTTAGACATATGGATCATGTTCTATGAGTTGCAGGATGCTATTTGTGGATGGTTGGTCAAGTCGGAAAAAATAGATGGACTTCTATTTTTAGACATACTGGGCGGAATCTATTTTTAGATTGCCGGTCTAAAAATAGATATGTCGAATATTATTAGCTCTTAATAATATTTAGACTCTAAACATTATCTTATTCTCTTGGAGCACTTCAGTTAAGTGCACAGATGTGGCACAGGAGCTGACATAAGGAATTATGCTATTCCTGAGGGTTATGTGAAGCTATTGCATGGATACTTCGGTTAGAACTCATGTGACAGAGTTTGGTGGAGTTGATTGAGGAAGTTAGTGGAGTTGTATTCAGTTTAACTAATCTAAACATAGTTGAGCTATTTGTATTCAGTTTAACTAATTGATACAATTAGTGAGAGTGGTGTGAATTAATTATTAATTAATTCACTAATTTTAAACTCATTAATCAACTAAAGAATGCATCAGTTAACTTCAGTGCATGGACAGTTTCAGTGGAGACCAGTGCAGAAATAGGTGAAAGAGCAGGTTAACTATCAGTTGTGACTATACTGTTGCTATTTGCAACACACAGATAGGTGGAGAAGCCCATGAGGATTGCGCAGTACAAGCCAGGTGGTTTATCTATTTAATGAAGCCATCCCATATCATTGATAACGCAATAGAGGCTGGCTATCAAGTGGCAAAAGATTGGAGCATGTGTTTTGCTAGATCTAGCTTGATAGTGTGTAGCAATTTGAGGTAGTGCTGAGAGCTTGTGAGGAGCTTTGTACTATGATTGTTACATGATCTCCATGACATATAATATACAAATAGTTGGGGTTTTCAGCTTTAAGATTTCCCATTAAATATTGTGTTCATATGTGTGATTGTTTGTGGTTTTAATGTATGCATGCAATTGATTTTATTTTTGCATGTGATGATCAATGGTAGAAGAGATTCTGTATTATGCATGAAGCTAAAATAGTGTGTGATCAAGATAATCTCGGTGAATAATATCTCAATTATTCAAATTTCTACATGTTGTGACTATAGTGATTCATTGATTGCACCACACACACATTGGAGTTTCCAATGAGGATTACGTAGTCAAGGAAAGGGTAATTCGAATTCATTTTGAGCTATTCTTCAGCAAGGATTGTGCAGTGGAGGTAGGCTAGCAGGAGGGCAGAAATCGGCGCATGGATTTGCAAATTTCTTCTTTGTTAGTGTGTGATGATTGATTGTACTGAGAGCTTGATGTATTAAGCTTTGTATGAGATTGTTACATGATCTGCATGATACATAATATATGATAGTTGGGGTTTTCAACTTCAAGCTTTCCCGTTAAACAACTATGTTATGTGCGATTGTTTTTATTTATGCTTCACATGTGTTTGCAATTAATTTTCCACAAAAGATTAACAGTGGAATGATTTTGTATTTTTCAAGAAGATAAAATATTGTGAGATCAGGGGAATATGTATGTATGCATGCTTAGTGTATACTAATTTCTACAATTTTGGGGGATTCCGACAAAGTCCTATGCATCCTTCAGAATCTGTCGAAGTTCCCTGCTCGTTCTCCCCCTGGTAGTGGGTTGATTTACCGTCTCTCCCTCTTGCATATCCTCATGAGACACATCCTTTGGATCACTATGCCTTGGAGAGGCAACTGAATTTTCTGCTGCTAGTTGTTGGGGCTAGACCAGAGGCTTTTCCTCATACTGCATAGCAGAAGGAACTCACAGGATCTTTTGAATTCCTTCCCCTCCATGAACTTAACATCCCTTCACACCACCACTTTCCTTCTCTCAGGAATGTAGATGCGACAAGCCTTTTCATTCTCGTTGTATCCTACCAGATACCCATTTTCGACAGTCATCTCCAACTTCTTCCTCTTTTCACTGGGCACATGAAAGTAAGTTGTACTGCCAAAGATCCTAAAGTGACTCACTTCATGCTTACTACCAGTGAAGGCAATTTATAGCATGATCTTTCCCAGTGCAGCATGAGGAGTCCTTTTCTGAATGTAGACAAGTGTATTACACGCTTCAACCCACTGGAATTTGGGCATGTCTTGGTCATACAACGTAGCTCTTTTTGCTTCAACAATAGTCTGGTTCTTTCTTTCTGCCACACCATTCTGCTCCAGATTGTATGGAGTTGTCCACTCTCTTTTGATGCCTTCCCTTGCGCATAATTAGGTGAATTCTTTATCTATGTATTCACCACCATTATCTGATCGCAACACCTTGATCCGCTTCTGTGTCGGATTTTATACTAGAGCCTTAAACTCTTTGAATTGACTGAAGAATTCATCCTTGGTCTTCAACAACTAGATCCAGGTTTTCCTGGAATTGTCATCAATGAAGGTGATGAAATATTCGGCACCGCTAAGAGATCTAGTGGACATCGACCCAAAGATATATGAGTATATTAGATCCAATGCACCCTTGGCCCTATTGTTTCTTCTTTAATATGTTGCCTTGGCATATTTTCCCAATACACACCCCTTGCAGACATCATCTCATTTAGTGCTCAGTTCTGGAACACCTGTGACAGTTTTCTGGAGAGTTCTCAACGCTCAATAATGAAAATTCCCCGTTCTCCTGTGCCATATCTCATTCAAGTCCATTTCATATGCACTGTCGACTAGTGCCATTTGAGAATAAAGATGTAGCTTGTACAGTTTGTTGCTTCTTACCCTGATCCGTGCCTTCTTCTTCCAACTGGGGTGCTTGCCGTAGACTCTATTGCCAATAAAGTAGACGTTATATCCTCAATTTTGAAGCTGATAAACTTAGAGTAAATTCATCCCCAAACTCGACACATGCAACACATTAGTGGCCCAGATTCTATTTCTCGCCTCAGTCTGAAAAACTACGGTACCTCTCCCAACGACAGTGCATTTTTCTTTATTACCCATGGTTATTTTGAAATTCATCTGCTCTTCTTGGTAGTTAGAAAAATAGTCCCATACTCTAGTCATGTGAGCAGAGGCTCTGCTATCAATATACTAGACATCAGAAGAAGCAGTGCTCGATATGCAAGAAAAATCTTCCTCAAGTCTGGATGCAAATACAGAGACATTGTGATCCATATGTTATGTCTTGCTTCTTCCCCTTCCTAGAGATTTGTGTAAACCCTTCTGCACTGTTGCTGTAACAATAGATTTCCATCCACTAATAGATTACCCCTCTCTATTATTCATCTATGGCTCTGATACCATGTGAAATTTTCAAACTGAAAACTAAATAGTTGTAGCGATAGATTTATTTCTCCTACTTGTTATTTCAATAAGTTATTATTCATAAATATTTTCGAAAATATCGAAATAAATACTGCTGCAACATTCAAAACTATATATGCAGAGAAATAAATAGTAGAGAACATAAGCAAAAGAATCTATCACATGTACACAGTTATTTTTGGACAATTGTCTCTGAAAAAACCCAATGTGGGAAAATCGGTGCAGTAAATGAGGGTTTTATTAATTCTTCAGAAAATGATATATTTACAAGGAAATATAACAGCAGATCAATTCTAAAACACATGAGACTGAATTTCTGACTTACTCGGACAATTCTCTGGCACCTTGATTTGCCCCTGCATGGTCATGTGTTTATCTGCGTGATTCACTGCGCAGTCTCAACGCTAGACCGCGTGAGTCTGCATGGGTTCTTTGCACTGCAGCCTCAAGCTGCCTCCAGTGACCCACTGCTTCCCTCCGTCCTTGATATCAATCACTACTGCCTCCCTCCTCCTTCGGGCTCTGCAAAATTCTTACCCTGCAACTCTCCCACATAAATCAAATTCTACTTCAAATTGGGTTTCCTTCAGGTACTGAGTGTATGCCCGACTTGTTTTCCAAATGACCCTCAAGCCTTCTTTTATAATCTTCCTGCTGCAGAACCAACGACCTAGATTAAAAGATTAATCAATGGCTAAGATTGAAACTTGACTTGATCCATGTTTTCTAGAAGATTCACACTTTGATTATTAATACCCTTTAATTATTTCATTTCCCTAAGTTTAGACTTAGGGTATTCATTAAAATAATTAATTATTTTAATAAGTCATGAACCGAGTGGAATTTCCACAAACTGTTTCTGGGTTCTTTGGAATGCTGCTGTCCAAGCCTCCTTGCAAAGTTTGAGACTTGGAACACTTCTGGATGCTACAAAAATCAACAATATGTTGTTATGAGTTTGATCTTTTATTGAAATTCTGTATCTAAAATCATCTATTGTTATTTTGGATCTCAATGAATAATTTTATGTGTTCTATGGTTTTAATGTTCTCGTTCATTTGTTCTATGTTCCAGGCTTCAACAAGAAAACTAAAAATTACAAGAAGCTACAACAAACTAAATCGTATATTAATGTTGATTTCTGTGAATGCTATTTTGTGGAATGAATATGTTATTCTACCTTAAATTATATTGATAAGGTCTTATATTCATTTCATATTTAAGTATCATGTACTCTACTTTCCGCATAATTTTCCACAAGAAAGTAAAGAAACTTTAGGAACCATTTTTAGCCTGTTGTTGCATAGAATGTATAGGCACCGTGACAATGGCTCAGATCAAGGGTTGTCACCCTGATCCCCAATCTCTCTATCTAAGCTATCTCCTTGCAAGCTAAAGGAGGTAGACCCTAACAAAAATGAAGGAATAGAATTGGTTGCAAGTTAACCAACCCAGGAGACACAGTTAATTAACCAAGTACTTGATGAGATTAATGAGATTTCACAGATCAATTATATTAAAACCAGTGCCTTATGGAGTTCAAAGATCCCGTTATGCAATTAAATCCAAGTAATGGATGTATAACTGCTGCTATGAAAACAAAAATGACCACAATGATGTTTAATAGAAAGCACCACAACCATTCATTAAGATACTGAAGCCCACAACAAAGCTATCATGAAACGATCATTAAGATAAATGCCATATGCTTGAAATATTTTCGAATTTATAATGTTTCAATATAACCCAATTCGGAAATTTAAAATGTTTCTATAATCAAACTTATGATAAAAATTTAAAAGCTCATTTGACTATAGAACCTTTTAAATTTTTAGAATTTTTGGAATTTTTATATTTTTTATTATTTTATTGTTTATTACTTTTTTGAACAAAATGTAAAAATTAACACTATGAATTAAAATCTAAAAACTAAATCTAAAACTAAAATACCAATTAAAACAAAACTAACTCTAAACTAAACTCTAAAATTAAAATCTAAAAGTTAGATCTAAAACTAAACTAAATTAAAATTAAAATCGAACTAAATAAAATTCTAAATTAACCAAACTTTAAAATTTAAAATTTAACAAAAATTACAATCTAAAACTAATCTAATCTAACACTACGACTAAATAAAACCTAAAAACTAAATAACACAAAAAGAAATTGAAATTAAACGCTAACCCAAAACAAAAAATTGAATCCACACTAAAAAGTTTTAACGCATATGTAAGGTTCGAAGTTTTAAATGTATGCGATTTGTTTTGAGTGTTTGCAGGTTGAGGAGCCGGCTGTAGAGGAAGGAAAAGGGCTTGATGGAGGATGAAGACTGGATGAAAGAGGAGGGTAACACAGTGCTGAAGGAAAGGCGATGGAGGAACAGGAGGTCAACGACAGGAGGGACAACAAGGGTAATACATAAGAAAAGGGCGGCTAGGAAATTCAAGGGGAGAAATGAGGTTCAATGCAGCAGAGAAATCGTGGACAGGGGTAAGGTCGATGGATGAAGGCTAGAAATGCGGTAGACAGAGGAAAGGGAGCTCGACTGTAAGCTTGGAGAAGGTTATGCGAGCTGGACGGACGATGGATGGACGGTAAGGCAAGAAGTGTGAAGTCGATAGCAGAAAGGAAGAGGCTACGATGGCGAAGGGGAAGATGGATCAGACAATTTGCAGACTTGAGAGGAAGGAGCACGGGCATACGCAGGATCAGAGAAAGTGTTGACAGGGGCAGTGAGGGAGCAGACATCGTTTATGCAATGAATAAACCTAGTACAATCAAAACGTCCAACAAATTTAAAATTTCTTCCGTTAAAATCAGCTCTTCAATGCTCTTTAAATCAAATAATGTCCAGATTTTCCCACAAAAGCGATTTTGAGGCCAGATCTGGCCCTCGGGGGTTAGATCTGCCTCAGATCTTAAAAATATTTATGAGAAAACCCTGCAACCTGCAAAACCAGATAGATCCTGAAAATATATGCATAAGAAATTATTAAACCTTTACAGCCTAGAGAAGAAAATACAAATTTACAATCTAATTTACAGATCGAAGGCCCTTATGGCCAGATTTAAACCCATTTCAATACAATTTTTAAAAATTTGAAATTTTAAAGAGAAGCACAAGCCCTAAAAGACCCTGTAAAAACACAATTTCGTCAGATAACTTTGAGAAATTAGAAACAATGGGCTTTTTCAGATTTACGAATCTGAGAGTCGGCTGGTCCAAATGAAGACTTCCCCAGATGCTCAAATCTTAAAACAAATTTCCCTGCACACTTAAATCTGAACTTTAGATTGATAGAGATTTAAGAAAATAACATAAGATCTTTCAGAAAAAATAGATAATTAATCTTTCCATTAAATCAAAATGTCATTTTATGAACCCAAAAAACTACAAAAGATACCTGTATCTAGATTAATCCATGAAGGCCATCAACCATAAAAATGTCAAACAAAGTAGCAGAGTTTAGAAATGAATCACCACATAGATCTGGAAAAGGAACACCAAAATTTGTAACCCCAAAGTCTTTATGCTTTATTCATCAAAAGAAATTTCACAGGAGCTTCCAAGACAAGTGCACGATTCGAAGATCGGATGCAAATGTCACATCAAGACCTCTAATTTATAAGACAAAATCTTCAACGGCTAGTTCGGTTGATCCATGTCAAAATAATCTCAATCGTCAAAAAGTTTTGATCATCTTTTAATCTGGACCGTCGAAATTATAAATTTGAGGAAAAAACGAATTTATGATTTAAATCCATTTTAATTAACTCAAAAATATTATTTTTGAGTTAATTACCCCAAAATTTTGACTTTTACTTAACCACCTAAGCCCAAGGGTCCAAAATTTCTTAAAATTCTCAATATTCTCTTGGCTCGGGGCCTTTAAAATTTCACTTTTTAAAGACCAACGAATTTTTCCTTTGAAGGATTTTAACTCACCTAGGACCTAGAATTAATTAAATTTCTGGCTTAGGATTTTTAATTAATTTGACCAGAAATTTTAATTAATTGACTGAGAGGAGATTTTAATTATTTTTTCCAACCCTATTTACAAAAGATAATACATTTAGACACATGAAGGGGGAATACCCATTCGTATAGACCCTCAAATAGATACTCAATTCTGCGACTCAAAACATGATCTAGTAGACCAAGTAGCTTGTAATAAAATAATCTAGCCAAATAGCTAGGATTATTCCCAAACTACTTTTACAAGGACTCAATAGAAAACACTAGGACTCACTTAGCATGCTGATGACAAGTCCACCCTAGCTTTGGGGTGAGGCTGGAGGGGAAAACTCTGCCGATAACTTGTGTCGAAAAACACAAGTAAATCAGTGAGACAAAAAACCTCCTAGGATAGAAATCGTCACCAACATACTAGGCTTACCTAGGTTGTTACATACATGACAGTCTTACTTAGATCATTTACATCATAAACATGCAGAATGGGTTTACATCATTTATAAAAAATGTCGGTTGTCGATGAAATCTGAATGGCATGAACCTCGAACATGATGAGTCCCATTTGAAAAAATGGGGGTGTACTGCTATGGAGTTGTTGACAAAGTGTGGTCAACATCTGGCTCTACTTGGGGACATGTTGCTTCATCGGAGGAATGTGAGAATCCAGAATCTGTATCCAAGCAACACACAAGATTACATAAGTAGCGTCCATCCAAATATCATCATATAACATTAAGCACATGAAAAATAGAAGCTCTTCTATCATTTATTATTCTACTTAACATGAAAATTAAATCTACTCTAACTGCAAAATGAAATGCTGAAATAACAAGGTGTAAGGTTAGAGATACAATACAAAGGATGCCCTGTGGCATCAAATGTGTTCAATATAGTGCATGTTGAGCATTTGCCTGCTTTCAGGCAAGTCTATAGGCTGTTTTTCAGATGTGCCATGCCCAATCTTGCTAATTGTAGGACTCTGTCTTATCCGAATGTCAAGCTGCTCTCGGCCATCAGACGAATCAAACTGCTTACTTCTTCGTCTGACGGGGCTGTGATGTCAACAATGAGACCACTGTAGATTTCTTGTCCTTATCTTGAAAATGCTTGTACAAAACATCTGATGAACCTAGAATGTGACCAATCTTATTCTGAATATACTTTGTTAAAGGTGACACATAAGCTTGGTCTTTCTCAACGTCCTTTGTAGCCATAGTTAATTCTTCCTTAATGGGAAAAGTGACCTCCGTGTGATGAGATGGAAATTGCTTCAGCAAACTGGGAGGCCTATGATCTGTTGACAATTCTGACTTGGGTTGGAAATTCTGCATGTGTGATCTTTCCATTTTTTCCAACTTATTTTGAATATTAGTAGAATGCTTAACATTATCAATAGTAATTTCCCTCGCATGACTCTCTTTAATAGTCAACAAATTGTGTTGAAGAGACATTTGATTAGAATGATTAACTTCCATCATCTTTAATCTGTTTTCCATGACATTTATTTCCTGTGCATGACTCTCTTCAATCGTCAACAATTTGTGTTCCATGTTTTTTGTTGATTCATCATTATCTGCTTTCATGGCCATGAAGAAATTTTGCATACAGTGCATTTCTTTCTCATGATTTGTTTCCATGATCGTCATTTCCTTGATATGTTTTTATTCTAAGGCCAATAACTTGCTCTGTATAGAACCAATTTCAATGGTGTGATCCACTATTATTTTTTCTTGATTAAGTTCCATATTCTTAATGATTTGAGCCTGGTTGGCCTCCATATTCTTGATTACTTGAGTTTGATTTAGCTGTATATCCTTAACCATCTGAATCAATTCGTTAACAAGATGCTTATCGTTGTCAACACTGATTTGACAAATTGTTTCTGCTTCACCACTATCATGGATTTGTGTTGTCGTGGTACAAGTGGATTCATCTTGAGAATTGTTTGGAAATCTCCTGCTGATAGTTGAGTTCTCTACAAGATCAATTTCATTATTTTGCATAATAATAGGAGCACAAGGTGAATCATCTTGTTTTATATATTTATCTCTAAAAGCATTGATGATGTCTTGTAAACAATACTCCTCAGGACAATTTTGAAACCAATCGATAACATCACCTTTTAAGGAATAGCCAAAGATACATATCTTGAAATCTTCATGATTATATTGTGAAGGAAGACAATATTTATTTATAAAAAAGGTGACCATCCATAGATGTTGTAGAGCAATGCCTGGATCACCTCCTAAGAAAAAATGCAATTTAGAAATGACCTCTTCTGGTATGTCATGAAAGGTGTCATCCATGATGACCTGTTTAAAGGTTAAGTGGATGTTAGAGAAAGAGATCCGTGTTCAAGTATAGTCAAAAGGTCCTCAAGAAGCGAGCTTCTTAGCAGAAACTCTTGTAAGAAATGAAAGAATTGGAGTCACCGCTTGAACATGAAACTAATTCAAGAAAAAAAGAAATAATCGAGAGATAGCAGATGGATATCTGGGGGGATTCTTGTCTGGAAGTAAATATATGAATAAGTGGAGTCGCCACCCAAAAAAGAAGCCAACTGAAATGTCCAGGTACTAAGGATGAAATGATTAGTGAGATGATGAAAGATAAGATGATGAAGAGATGAAATGACGCCAGAAAATGTGATCCCTTGTGACAGGCTAATGAATGGCGGAAGAAGATTTAAAAGATTAGAAAATGTCGTTAAGACCAAAGACAGAAAAAACTCTATCCCCGGAAAAGGCGCCAAAAAATGTTATCGCACAGAATGTCTAGGCACCATGACAACGGCTCAGATCGGGGGCTGTCACCTTGATCCCCAATCTCTCTATCTAAGCTATCTCCTTGCAAGCTAAGGGAGGTAGACCCTAACAAAAATGAAGGAATAGAATTGGTTGCAAGTCAACCAACCCAGGAGACACAATTAATTAACCAAGTACTTGATGAGATTAACGAGATTTCACAGATCATTTATATTAAAACCAGTGCCTTATGGAGTTAAAAGATCCCATTATGCAATTAAATCCAAGTAAGAGATGTATAACTGCTACTATGAAAACACAAATGACCACAATGGTGTTCAATAGAAAGCACCACAACCATTCATTAAGATACTAAAGCCCACAACAAAGCTATCATGAAACGATCATTAAGATAAATGCCAGATGCTTGAAATATTTCTGAATTTATAATGTTCCAATATAACCCAATCCGGAAATTTAAAATGTTTCTATAATCAAACTTATGATAAAAAGTTAAAAGCTCCTTTGACTATAGAACCTTTTAAATTTTTAGAATTTTTGGAATTTTTATATTTTTTATTAATTTATTGTTTATTACTATTTTGAACAAAATATAAAAATTAACACTATGAATTAAAATCTAAAAACTAAATCTAAAACTAAAAGACCAATTAAAACAAAACTAACTCTAAACTAAACTCTAAAATTAAAATCTAAAAGTTAGATCTAAAACTAAACTAAATTAAAATTAAAATCGAACTAAATAAAATTCTAAATTAACCAAATTTTACAATTTAAAATTTAACAAAAATTACAATCTAAAACTAATCTAATCTAACACTACGACTAACTAAAATCTAAAAACTAAATAACACAAAAAGAAATTGAAATTAAACGCTAACCCAAAACAAAAAATTGAATCCGCACTAATTTTTTTTAACGTGTATGTAAGGTTCGAAGTTTTAAATGTATGCGATTTGTTTTGAGTGTTTGCAGGTTGAGGAGCCAGCTGCGGAGGAAGGCAATGGGCTCGACGGAGGATGAAGACCGGATGGCAGAGGAGGGTAACGCATTGCTGAAGGAAAGGTGATGGAGGAACAAGAGGTTGACGGCAGGAGGGACAGCAAGGGTAATACAGCAAAAAAGGGCGGCTAGGAAATTCGAGGGGAGCAAGGAGGTTCAATGCAGGGGAGAAATCGTGGACAGGGGTAAGGTGACGGATGAATGAAGGCTAGAGATGCGGTAGATAGAGGAAAGGGAGCTCGACTGTAAGCTTGGAGAAGGTTATGCGAGCTGGACGGATGGTGGATGGATGGTAAGGCAAGTAGTGTGAAGTCGATAGTAGAAAGGAAGAGGCTACGATGGCGAAGGAGAAGATGGATCAGACAGTTTGCAGACTTTAGAGGAAGGAGCACAGACGTATGCAGGAGCAGAGAAGGCATTGACAGGCACAGTGAGGCAGCAGACAACGTTTATGCAATGAATAAACCCAGTACAATGAAAACGTCCAACAAATTTAAAATTTATTCTGTTAAAATCAACTCTTCAATGCTCTTTAAATCAAATAATGTCCAAATTTTCCCACAAAAGTGATTTTGAGGCCAGTTCTGGCCCTCGGGGGTTAGATCTTGCTCAGATTTTAAAAATATTTCTGAGAAAACCCTGCAACCTGCAAAACCAGACAGATCCTAAAAATATATGCACAAGAAATTATTAAACCCTTACATCCTAGAGAAGAAAATACAAATTTACAATCTAATTTATAGATTGAAGGCCCTCATGGCTAGATTTAAACCCATTTCAGCATAATTTTTAGAAATTTGAAATTTTAAAGAGAGGCACAAGCCCTAAAAGACCTTATAAAAACACAATTTTGTCAGATAACTTTGAGAAATTAGAAACAATGCGCTTTTTCAGATTTATGAATCTGAGAGTCGGCTGGTCCAACTGAAGACTTCCCCAGACGCTCAAATCTTAAAAAAAGTTTCCTTGCACACTTAAATCGGAACTTTAGATTGATATAGATTTAAGAAAATAACATAAGATCCTTTAGAAAAATAGATAACTAATCTTTCCATTAAATCAAAATGTCATTTTAAGAACCCATAAAATTGCACAAGATACATGTATGCAGATTAATCCATGAAGGCCATCAACCATAAAAATGTCAAACAAAGTAGCAGAATTTAGAAATGAATCACCAGATAGATCTGGAAAAAGAACACCAAAATTTGTAACCCCAAAGTCTTTATGCTTTATTCATCAAAATAAATTTCACAAGAGCTTCCAAGACAAGTGCGCGATTCTAAGATCGGATGCAAATGTCACATCAAGACCTCTAATTTATAAGACAAAATCTCCAATAACTAGTTCAAGTGATCCATGTCAAAATAATCTTGACCGTTGAAAAAATTTGATCATCTTTTAATCTGGACCGTTGAAATTATAAATTTGAGGAAAAAACGAATTTATGATTTAAATCCATTTTAATTAACTCAAAAGTATTATTTTTGAGTTAATTACTCCAAAATTGTGACTTTGACTTAACCACCTAGGCCCAAGGGTCCAAAATTTCTTAAAATTCTCAATATTCCCTTCGCCTAAGGCCTTTAAAATTTCACTTTTTAAGGACCAATGAATTTTTCCTTTGAAGGATTTTAACTCACCTAGGACCTAGAATTAATTAAATTTCTTGCTTAGGATTTTTAATTAATTTGACTAGAAATTTTAATTAATTGACTGAGAGGGGATTTTAATTATTTTTTCCAACCCTCTTTACAAAAGATAATACATTTAGACACATGAAGGGGGAATACTCATTCGTATAGACCCTCAAATAGATACCCAATTCTGTGACTCAAAACATGATCTAGTAGACCAATTAGCTTGTAATAAAATAATTTAGCCAAATAACTAGGATTATTCCCAAACTTACAAGGACTCGATAGAAAACACTAGGACTCACTTAGCATGCTGATAACAAAATCCACCCTAGCTTTGGGGTGAGGCTGGAGGGGAAAACTCTGCCGATAACTTGTGTCGAAAAACACAAGTAAATCAGTGAGACAAAAAACCTCTTAGGATAGAAATCGTCACCAACATACTAGGCTTACCTAGGTTGTTACATACATGACGGTCTTACTTAGATAATTTAAATCATAAACATGCAGAATGGGTTTACATCATTTATAAAAAATGTCGGCTGTCGATGAAATCTGAATGGCGTGAACCTCAAACATGATGAGTCCCATTTGAAAAAATGGGGGTGTATTGCTATGGGGTTGTTGACAAAGTGTGGTCAACACAGCCATTTAATCCAAATGCTTGATCTTTGTTAATAAATCTCTACTTCTTTTATAACGCAACGAATATTAATCATAATCAACTAATGATAAGTAGCACTTTTAAAATTTCAACATCATATTCATTATAATATTCATCATGGGTTTTCTTCAAGAAAATAGAAAATGCAATGGGTGAGTTTCATTCAAGATAAATTTCAATTTATGTATTAAGGTTTATATTTCTTCTCAAAATTCGGGTAAAGGGAAAACCATCAACCATTAAAATATTTTCACTGGGTAGAATTTCCACTAGTTTTCAGTTCGAGCATTCATGAGCTTTGGGTTTGACATAAAGAACTGAAAAGGGTTTGGAGAAGGGAAAAATGGGGAACTTATGTTAACAAATTCAAAGGAGAAAATAAGTATTCCTTTAAACCTGTTAAAATCATATGAGCAACTAGGAAATTAGTAATTTAGCCACATGAAAGCGTGATATTTTGAATATTTCCATTTCTTTTAAAACCCTTGTAACTCATCAAGAAAACCAAGATACTCTTCAACAATTTTGATAATTTTTACAAAAATTAAAGAAAAAAATCATATTGATTACATAATTCACTTTAATTTGATAATTTCGTTTAAGTTCCATAACAAACCAAGTTTACAACATACTTTTCAATGAACATCCTTGAAATTGTATTAACTTGTGCAAAACTAAAAATACAAGGTGGATTCATAGAACTACATGAATGATAAGAATAGACACCCAAAATTCACTTTACAACTCCTCCATAGACAACTTCGAACTCTCAGTAGATTCTAGGGGAGATTTGACAAAGTTTCCCCTACACCAGAAAATTTTCTCCCTTAATTACATGGAAATGAGGCCTATATAGAGGCACTCAAGGCTAAAGACCCTACCCTAAACCACTAGTGGTATTTATAAAACCACCAAGAATCTTTACAAAATTCTAATGGCATTGTAACAAACTTCTAGAAGTTTCCTAAAAGATCTACCAGTTGTAGGGTGAGTCCCATTAAATTTGGCAATAGTGGCTTGTCTATCTCTCCCTTGGTTGTACACTTTGTTCTTATCTCTCTAGCCTGGACACTAACTGAACTGGGCAATACCTTGGTTGAGTTGTCGATGGTGCCAGTCGTGTCAATGCTAGTGTTGACAGTTGAGGTCATGCCTACTATTATGCCTGTTGTTGTGGTGGAGGCTTTGAGCTAGAACCTACCTCTATTGAAGGTGCTTATGGTATTGTTCTTCAGATATAGGGTTGAGAGGGTCTGCTTTGAATGAATACTTATATAAATCCATGAGAGTTTTCCAGTCTTTACCATAAGGAATATCATATGACCATACATCTATAAGAGTTCCTTCCAAGTCGGTAATTTCCTCATAATCAACTTTACCTCTTTCTTTGAAAATATTCTTCAATATGAACAAAATTTCACAATGATCATCACACAATTTCACAATCTCCTTTCCACAAAAGGTGTTGTCTTCTCCAGTAAAACCTTTATGGCATTTTCTAATCGAAACAAGTTATTTCATGAAAGATTCATTAGAATACAAATACCCATTACCGTCAGTAACTGGTGGAAAGCTCTTTTTGGTAAAGCATCTTGCATTTACTTTCGAAGCCTTTTATCTCTCTTGCTAATGCATTTGTCTTCCCCTCAACCAATATTACCAAATTATTCTTTCTTTTCTTTTGGTTAGCCTTTGCCACCCATTTAGACTCGTTGGTGTTGGCCTTCACCACTTTTGGGAATTTGATTGAGAAATTATTTGATCACTGCAAATTTATAGGGACAATCACCAGCGATGCTCTTAATAATCGAGTAGTCTTTAGTGCGACTTTTTGAAGGCTTTTACGATGACTTTTTACGGTGTAATTTCTCTAAATTCCGGCAGGAATTTATTGAAAAGAGAAGTTTGATTGCTAACTTTGCACAATCGAAGTGCCCTAGAGGTTTTTGAGAGTGCTGAATCCATATATAGAGTCAAAAAACCAGTTTGAATAACAAAAACCAAGATTTTATCCCAAATTTTTCACCGGATTTCAGCGCCTGAAACTTCAAAAAGTCGCACTAAAGACAACTCCCTTAATAACATTCATTTCTCTGTAGGCTCCCCTGACGTCTTAAATCATCTCCTGAAATAATTCTAGATGATCCCAATGTTCATCTACTATCCTTATTATATGTTCTCGTATGATTTTCTTGGCTTCCTTGAGGGGAGATTTGCTACGGTATCCTTTCGTCAGAAAATTTTCTTTTCCTTGTAAGAGCTCTATCCTGGTAATTTCTAGTTCCCGCTCTTGGTTTGAGAGTAAGGATTGCGACTCTTTGAAAATTTATAACACCATTAATGACTCCACTTGTCCAGCCAGAATACGAAGGGCCTTTCTCATGTCAAACGCTACTATTATTGAGTCCTGGACATTGGTATCATCATAATAGTATAGCCTTTCTCATGTCAAACGCTACTATTATTGAGTCCTGGACATTGGTATCATCATAATAGTATGGTTATCTTGTCTTTCCCTTTGTCTCGATATCAGTAGAACTTTGATAGACGAGGAGGCCATTGTAACAAGGCAATCTGCTAGGAATGACTAGTTGATTGAGGAGAGAGAAAAGTACAAAAATGATATTTTAAAGAATTATGAAAGCTAACGAGGGCATGCCACGTATCACAAGAAGATTGGGCAAGTATGGCATGGGAAAATTTTGGATGGCATCACGCAGATGTCATGATAACATCAGTATGCCATGGCCATGCCATGTGGCAAGCAGACATAGAATGCTGAGTGGCAGACTGATTGGGCATGGTAGGCTGTGTGGCAAGATGCAGTTGTGACGTGGAGGTAACGTGGCAGGACAAGTGCCAACCATCGCGTCATTTGGAAATAGTCGTTTGAATTTTTAAGAACGGTGCACAGGGCACGAGGGCGTGAAATGTGCCCCCCTTCGCAACCCTTTATCGGGTTAAATGATGTACAGGTCTGCGGTGCGGGGTTCTTGTAGCCATCGAATGAATAGGTTCCTCACCTTTGGATCTTGTCAGTGCAGGTCACTCTGTCGCTGACATCTCCAGCACCCGTGGAGTGATGTTTCTATTGCACCATGCTGGAGCGCACCCAACGGTGCTACCTTCAACACAATTTCTAATTTTTTTTTTTACACCTCCCTTTCTATACTTAGACTTTGACATTTCCTTTCGTGCCCTGGAAGGCCTTGGAAGATATTTTCAGGGGGTGAAATTCTAGCACCAACACAAAAGAAATGGAGAACCTATGAAAAAAATGAATATATAGTTTTGGTAGAGGCCTAAAAGTATTATATTTTTTGATTGGAATTTGTTTTGGTTTAAGAGTGACAATGAATGTAAAACAAAAGGGACCACCAATGAAAAAAACAATTTTTTTAGTGGTTTAAAAGCTAGCTATATATATTCAAATTAGGCTAAGTCTATGGTGGGGAATGGTGGTTGGAAGAATTTTTATTCTATTTTATTTTATCTGTCGGAGATATTGTCCATAGAAATGCGAGCTCTAAAGATAGTTTTCCCTCATGCAATTTGAAGAATCTGTGACTTGAGGTTAAATCCAACAAAAACCAATTAATATACACTTCATTAGTTAAAAATATAATGGCTAGATGAATGGTGTGGAAATTGTACGGTGCTTATAATAATTTGTAATATTTAAATTTTTATTGAAGTGCATTATTGGCCTTCCTATTTTGTTTTAAAAGATATGATTAATTGAATTTGTACTTCACTATTTTTAACCAACAAAAAATATAAATTTTGATTTAAGATAATTCGCTAGAAATATAAGCCTTTAATGCTTGAGCTCCCTTTTTGAATCCAATTCATATGAGATGCAAAGAATCTATAGTAAAGGTTAAATGCCTTAATTATGATTATTTATTGAAATAAAATTTTCAGATCATAAGCATGAGAAAGACTAGAGATACATGCTACATTTTTAAACAATTTTTTTTAGAGATGTAGTTTATATCAACATCAAATATTTTAGCGGTATAATTTATATCCACACCAAATATTATAATATTATTAGGTTATAAAGTTTTAAACATTTTATTCTACCTAGGGATTAATTTAACAATGGCTATAGGCAATGGTACTCCCGGCCAGGTTTGAAATCCATGGCAACAACTGGAATATGTACATATGTATGCACAATGTATTCAAAATTGCACCAAATAAAATTTAAAACTTATTCAATAAACCTCAAACAGATATTTTCTTGCAACCTTGTTCTTGAAAAATATTTGCAACTACACTGTTTTGGGTGGATGCCAATGACAACGAAGTTCCTACAAAAAATTATGAGACATAACTGATAATAAATATTTCTCTTTAAAAACTTTATGTTACGAAAGTTCACACTTTTCATTGCTTCGTTATATATATATATATATATATATATATATATATATATATATCCAATATGAACATTCAATATAATAAAAAAATAAATGATTATGTCACCTATTCATCATGATTTTGCCACCTATTTTTTCAGATCATCAAAGTGTCACTTATTCCGCTTCACTGCTCCACACACTTCCAAAGATCCTTACCATGAGACAATTTCCAAAGAGACATACCATGAGACAACTTCCAAGCAGAGGCATTTGAGCATGAAGTTGCCTCTCTTGCGAGCATGAAGTTGCCTCTCTTGCTCCTGTTCCTCGCTAGGATGTTAGATACTCAATTGCTGGTTATTGAAATGGACCTTTCTATATTTGGGAAATGCACCTTCCTATATTTAGGACATCAACATCGAGCGATTTAGGGCAACTCCATAGATAAGTTTTTATATTTTCTCTCTCTCCCCTTGCAATAGTTGACCTTTTGATAGCTTAATCGAGTTAAGTGATTGATTTACGACCTAATTACATGGAATCATACATGGTAAAATGCATATCACTCTATCTAGATAATCCATGAACTAAGGAGCGAGATTAAAATACCATATAGGTATAGATACATGAGCGAGATCACATTCCCAACAAGTAGGGCTGAGGAGGGTATGATGAAACACTTTATCGATTGACTTTATTCATATGTGCGAGCCATACCCAGTATAGATTTATTTAAAGCACGAATTTAACATGAGTCTAAAGAGATCAAATTTCTTTTGTTGCAATCTTATTTTAGAGTGCAAAAAATAATGTGTATTTTTTTACTGTTTAAATTACATTTTTGAATGCTATAAATATTACATAACACGTGTATTGAGTCATTTTATATTAATTCTTGTTAAAATATTTGATTCATAACACACATTGGATGCTTTATCTGTGTAAAATTATACTATTTAAGATAGACATCTAAATATTGTATTTATTACTTGAAGAGTGAAAGTGAAATATCAACAACTAAGCTAATTGTTTTGTTAATAGATTTTTAATTCTTTATTTAATTTTTGTTTTTTTGTTTGGCCGACATAAGCTAAAATTTTGAAAATTTTTATTATTATTATTTTAAGGATGTGACATACTTACACATGTCCCTCCTACTGGATTGTAGAACCAGCATAGATCCATCTAAAGCACGAAGGGATCAAATTTCTTTACACATGTCCCTCCTACTGGATTGTAGAACCAACATAGATCCATCTAAAGCACGAAGGGATCAAATTTCTTTACAGTGAAAAAACAATGTGTAATTTTTTGCTGTTTAAATTACATTTTTGAATTTTATAAAGATTACATAACATGTGTATTGAGCCATTTTATATTAATTTATGTTAAAATGTTTTATTCATAACACACATTGGATGTTTTATCTGTGTAAAATTATTCTATTTAAGATAGACATCAAAATATTGTATTTATTACTTGAAGAGTGAAAGTGAAATATCAACAACTCAGCGAATTTTTTTGTTAATAGATTTTTAATTGTTTATTTACTTTATGCTTTTTTGTTTCGACAACATGAAACCAACATAGATCTATCTAAAGCACGAAGGGATAAAGCACAGAGGGATCAAATTTCTTTTGATGCAAACTTATTTTAGAGTGAAAAAAAAATGTGTAATTTTTTACTGTTTAAATTACATTTTTGAACGTTATAAAAATTACATAACAGGTGTATTGAGACATTTTATATTAATTTATGTTAAAATATTTTATTCATAAAGTACATTGGATGTTTTATCTGTGTAAAATTATTCTATTTAAGATAGACATAGATTTTTAATTTTTAATTTACTTTATTTTTTTTTATTTGGTCTACAGAAAGAGAATTTTTATTTTTATTTTCTGAGAAGTGACATACTTACAATATCCTTGGATTGTAGAATAAACCTCTAGGCTCAATAAAGTTGCTTCTTCAAACTGTCATGCTATCAATAAGTGAGTACAAACTCTACTGGCTAAGTGTGTTATTATTTTAGATTAAGATTTTATAAGAGTTCCATGCAATTCTGGTTGTTCCTGTCCAACTAACTTAACTCGAAACCAGAAATATAGTACTCACTGTAAAAAAACCTGAAAAGTTGAGGGGGAGGAATGACCGGGACTACTACTTGAAAACATATGAAAAATGTAATTTCGAGCCCATGAAACTGATCCGGGAAAACTACCCCTTCCTTACCGGCCGCATTTGTATTTATTTTATTAATTCGATATAAATTTCTCGATTCCTAGGGTCTTAATCTATCAATAAAATAAAACCCCAAGCTTGTGTTGCATACACACAAGGAAGCAAGCAAAACATAAGAACAACCGAAAAACCAGTTATAAAGAAATAAGGAGCATAATTTTTTGCGCGGGGCAATCTATAGTCCACTATGATCTTGATGTTGAATATGTCATGTTCTCAAAAAATAATAAAATTTACTTTTTCTAATTTCGACCAAAACATTAACCTAATCTTGAATGATATATAACTTGAATATTTAGTTTATATATAATTTTTTTAACTTATTAATGGGCTGAGATTAACTATTAAAATACAATTATGTATTATTTATATAATTTGAATCGATAGTAAATTATATACATGAATTTGAATGGATCATAAATTTACTTTTAACAAAAAAATTTACCACATTGAATTTCCAAATTAAGTAAAATTTTGAACATCTTTACTCTTTACTAAAGTCAATATCATTTCCTAAATCAAAAAAAATATTTGTAAAATGAATCTTTAAAAAAAAATCCATATTCTATGGATAAATTAAAATATTTAAAGACATAAATATTTCCCCATCAAAGTTGCAATATTTTAAAATTCAAATAAATAAAAGTATAAACTTTTTTATATTTTAAAAAAAATTAAAAGGAGGTTTTGTTTAGATGAAGCCTATGGGACTAATACCATGGGACAAATTAATATTGATACCATGGGCCAAATACCATATTTATAAAATAAGTATGGTAAATAAATAAATATAAAAGAGGTATAAAGAGGTATGATAAATAAAAAAATATAAAATAGTTATAAAGAGGTATGGTAAATAAATAAATATAAAAGAGGTATAAAGAGGTAAGGTAAATGAATAACAATATATCAAATAGGATTATAAATAAAAATCTAATTATATAACAAGCCTATGGGCCAAATACCATAGTAAATAAAAGAGGTATGGTAAATAAATAAAAATTATGGTAAGTAAATAAAACCCGTTTTCATATTTACTCCATAATGTGCTTTATAGTTACGAATATTCTTGTTCATTAGTTTACATAACTAAGAATAAATGGAGAGAGAGAGAGAGAGAGAGAGAGAGAGAGAGAGAGAGTGATAAGGGAGAGATGGAGAGAGAGAGTGTATGTTTAGGGGTGAGATAAAGAGACAAAGTAGGATGTATGGAAAGAAGGGGGGAGAGAAGAAGAGAGAAGGAGAGGGAGGGATATAGTAATGTAGTTGGAGAGAGAGAGGCGCGGAAAGAGAGAGGGAAAGAAAGGGAGATGGGGGAAGAGAGAGGATTAGAAAGAGAGAGAGAGAGAGAGAGAGAGAGAGAGAGAGAGAGAGAGAGAGATGGGGGAAGAGAGAGGATTGGAGGGAAAAGAGAGAGGGAGGTAGGAGGAAAAGGGGGAGAGAGGAAGTATGAGAGAGAGGAGGAGAGTGATGGGGGAAGAGAGAGTATTGGAGGGAAGAGAGAGAGATAGAGAGAGAGAGAGAGATCAGGGAAGAGAGAGGGAGTTAGGAGAGAGAGAGAGAGAGAGAGAGGAGCAGAGAGGGATCGATAGAGAGATAAGGTTGGAGGGGGAGAGATGTAGGAAATAAGAAATATAGAGAGTGAGAAGTGGAGAGAGAGAAGGAGTGACAAGGGAGAGACAGAGAGAGAGCGTGTATGTTTGGGGCTGAGATAAAGAGACAAATAAGGAGAGATGGAGATAAAGGGGGAGAAGGAGATATAAGGAGAGAGGGAGGGATATAGTAACATAGTTGGTGGGTGAAGAGAGAGAGAGAGGGAGAGAGAGATGGGAGAGAAAGGGAAAGAGAGGAAGGAAGAGAGAGGATGTGAGAGAGTGGAGAGAGGGAGGGAAAGAGAGATGGACTTGGAGGGGGAGGGAGAGGGAGGTAAGAAGAAAGACATAGAGAGAGAAAGGTGGAGAGAGAGAGAGAGTGAGTGATAAGGAAGATGGAGAGAGGGGGAGAGAGGACAAAAGGAGGAAAGAGAGATATTAGCAGGGGAGAGGGAGAGAAGGCGAAGATAGAGATATAGATGGAAGGTGAAGAGAGGGAAGAAGAGAGAAATGAGGAGAGGAGGGGATTGACAAAGCGATTGATATATATGGAGTGCGAGAGTGTGTGCGTTTAGGGGGTGAGATAGAGAGACAGAAAATAAGAGATGGAGGGGGATATAGATATGGATGGAGGGTGGAGAGAGGGAAGAATATTTCTCACACTAAATGGATTGATATAAGTGGAGATGGTGATTTATAAACCTATTTGATTATTTTCACTATATTCATCGATTTTAGTGTAGATATTTATTTCTAATGATATTTGATTACTTGCACTAGTTGCATTGATTTCAATGTAGGTGGTGATTTCTAATACAATTTGATTGCTTGCACTGAATTTGTTGATTTCAATTTAGATGTCGATTTATAATTATATTTGATTACTTGCACTAGATGAATTGATTTCATTGTAGATGATTTCTAATCCTAGATTGTTTGCACTAAACGCATTGATTTCAGTGTAGATGGCGATTTCTAATCCTATTTGATTTCTTTGAGTAAATGCATTGATTTTAGTGTAGATGTTGGTTTCTAGAGAGAGAGAGAGTGAGTGATAAGGAAGCTAGAGAGAGAGGGAGAGAGGACAAAAGGAGTAAAGAGAGATATTAGCGGGGGAGAGGAAGAGAAGGGGAAGATAGAGATATAGATGGAAGGTGAAGAGAGGGAAGAAGAGAGAGATGGGGAGAGGGGGTGATTTGAATGGTGGATTAGACATATATGGGAGTGGGGGAGAGACGGTAAGCATGTGATGAGATAGAGAGAGACAAAGAATATATGAGAAGCATACATATAGATGGAGGTGGAGAGAGTGGAGAAATATTTCAAGATGATTGGATATAAGGAGATGGTGATTTCTAATCCTATTTGAATATTTGCACTAGACGCATCGATTTTAGTGTGGATATTTATTTCTAATGATATTTGATTACTTGGCGCTTTTAGATGTACTACTCGTGTGTGATGGTGATTTCTAATACAATTTGATTGCTTGCACTGAATTTGTTGATTTCAATTTAGATGTCGATTTATAATTATATTTGATTACTTGCACTAGATGAATTGATTTCAATGTAGATGATTTCTAATCCTATTTGATTATTTAACTAAATTTCCATTGATTTCAATGTAGTATGGCATTTAACCCCTATTTGATTTCCTCGAGTAAAATGCAATGATTTCTGTCAACGTAGATGTTGAAGTTTCAGAGAGAGAATGAGGTGATAAGTAGAAGATGAGGCAGAGAGGAGACAAAGGAGGAAAGAGAGTTATTGTAGTGGGGAGAGTGAAGAGAGGTGATAGAGATATATTACATGTGGAGAGAGGGAAGAAGAGAGAGATGGGAGAGGGGGTGATTGACAAAGAGAATGATATATGTGGAGTGCAAGAGCAAGTGTCTTTAGGGGGGTGAGATAGAGAGACAAAAAACAAGATATGGAGGGGGATATAGATATGGATGGAGGGTGGAGAGAGGGAAGAATATTTCTTGCACTAGATGGATTGATTTAAGTGGAGATGGTGATTTATAATCCTATTTTATTATTTGCACTAGATGCATCGATTTTAGTGTAGATATTTATTTCTAATGATATATGATTACTTGCACTAGATGCATTGATTTCAGTGTAGGTGATGATTCCTAATACTATTTGATTGCTTGCATTGGATGTGTTGATTTCAATTTAGACATCGATTTATAATTATATTTGATTGCTTGCACTAGATGCATTGATTTCAATGTAGATTATTCCTAATACTATTTGATTGTTTGCACTAAATGCATTGATTTCAGTGTAGATGGTGATTTCTAATCCTATTTGATTGCTCTGAGTAAATGCATTGATTTCAGTGTAGATGTTGGTTTCTAATCTTATTTGATTGATTGCATTAGGTGCATTGATTTCAATGTAGAAGTTATTTTCTAATCTTATTTGATTGCTTGCATTAAATGCATTGATTTTAATGTATATGTTGATTTATGACTTCGGATAATTGATAACGGTACATTAGTTTAAAGAGATCGATTAACAAATATGTGATCGATTTTGTAGTAAGCACAAAATGTATCGACAATGTGAAGACGATTTTCGTTAGATAACTAATATTTGGAGAGCAAGAGAGACAAGGTGTCATGTTTACTACAAATGGGGCTTCAACAGCTAAAGATTTAAATGGTTTACGATTTAAATTTTCTTTTTCATATAATTGATATGAAAAGATAACAAAAGTAACAAGGGTGGAAATAAGAATAGTAGAAGAAAATAGTTTGAGATTGATCACAATGAAGACTATTTGTAACATGAGTAAATTCTTCTTATTCACATTTTCTATCTTTCAACACTATTATTGTCACTTTGCATTCAAAAGAAATATTTCATCATTTTTCATCATTATAGTTATTAACAAAATTTATCATCTCAATGAACTGAGGTAACTATGAAAATTAAAATTAAAATGACCAACTTAATCTCAGAAATATTTAGCATATTCAAAATGATTATATTAATATTTGATATATTTACATATTATTGATCAAATTAATAATATCTTTGATAGATTTTTCTTGGCAACACACGATTGAAACCAACCTAGATCCATCTTAACTATGGATCTATCAGGTGCTGAGAGGGATCAAATCTCTCGAGGTGCAAACCTTTCCTCAAGTTTTGCACTCAAAAAAGAGTTTTGCACCTCGAGAGATTTGATCCCTCTCAGCGCTTGATAGATCCGGAGTTAAGATGCATCTAGACTGGTAGTATTGTAAACCCACTATATTAGCATTTTTTAGTATTTTAAACCCACTACATTAGCATTTTTTAGTATTGTAAATCCACTACTCTATGCATGGAAATCATTCCAGAGAGAATGAATAAAAAAAATTGTGGCTATTTCTAAATCAAAATTTTTTGATCAATTTTTTTTTTGATGCTTTTGATAAAATTTTTTTGATGCTTGTGATAATTAAGGAAATAAGATTGTGATGATGAAAATAAGTTGGAAGCTACTTACTCTATTTATGGGTTTGATGCTGGTGAATCTCCTCACTATGAATTCACGAATTCTTCTATAAGTGGTTAACTCCAGTCTATGACTGGATTTGGAATTAATGACACTCACTCTACACATCAAAATAGTATGTGATGTTAGTATGTGCTATCTCAAAGAACTAGAAAAAATCCCATCTTAATTCTAATTCATTTGTATCTGTGTCAATTATATCTTCAGTTGCAAAGAATTAGAGTCAGTCGCATCTTAATTCTAATGTATCTGTATCTGCATGAATTATATCTCCAGGAAGAAAAAGATTTGAATTGGATAGAAAAACTGGATGACATGTAGAGAAGGCGCTTTCTGGGTGGATTTAGAGAAACATGGATCACAAATCAGCTGCAACTAGATGCATTATTGTTTGTTTGTACCAAGAAGATCATGATCCACACAAAGGATGGTGTTATTTGGATTTGATGGTCATGCTCCACGTGCAAGATGGCATGATGGTGTCGGAAAAAAGTTTGCAGAGAAAAATCGATGAATACCAGAGTCGGGGAGGAGAAATGTAGAGGAGATGGAATAATTCCTAGCCAAAGTGAGAGAAGTAAAGTATTCATGAAACAATCCAACAATTTCAACAAGAAAATAAGCGGTGGTGAGGCATCTGGAAATAGAGGATATGTTTTTTAGCTGAGAAGCGACCAAGTGATATGATGTGACAAAAAAATAAATGACCAAGCAGTGGAATGATGAACGATCAAAATCTAGTTTAAGCAAAAAAAATTTCTAACATTTAATGTGAGAATAATGATAGTATTAGTCCATTAATTATGAAAAATATAAATATGTTTTTAACTTAAGAAGTTCAGTACAAAATTTGGATATCATTGTAACGTTTCTTCATAAGTTTCCTTGAGGTACGTGAAGTTTCCAATAAGAAGCGCAATCTAAAACTTTGGTTAAATTTTCTTGTAGCCAAATTGTCAACCCAAAAGTTTGGTTAAGCTTTGGTAAAGAGAGACGATCAATGAAAATTAATATAAATTCAATGCCAAGTGAGCGCAATAGTGACATCACTGCATTAAGTAGGGACTAATAATAACGATTTCTCATAATGTGATCATATGTTCCACTGGAATGAAAATTTTATATATGATTTGGGCTACTTACCTTTATTTAAATTTTTGTATGTGGTATTTTTATGATTTTCTAACAACTTTTCCTAATATAAATAGTGTGTTGGGTCAAATATACATGTTCATTCTTGTTGCACACTTCTTTATTTTGAGCTAGTTACCAAATTGATTTATTAACCATCAACATGTTGCACCATTTATTATAATCCATTTTAGTTTTCTAGAGTATTTCCCAACTTAAGAGGAGAATGGGGCACATTAAATTTAAATTGAGAGTAAATAATATACAATAAGATGGTGCACTCATAAAGAAGATTGAATCACTATAGTTAGTTTCATTTTTCTAACCCTATATGTGCATTTCTATTGGTTATGGAGATATGAATTGGATCATTATATTGTATGGCATCTATATTGATGCTTTGAGAGTGGAAAAAATTGGAGGATAGCACCATTTTTACCAACTAGATCCAATTTGGTAAATTTTCATTTGAAAATTTTTGAATGTGGTTTGAGGAATCAAATGACACCTTTTGGGGTACATAATTATGTGGTTTAAGTTGCACACCTTTTTGTTCCATTCCACACACAATTACCTTTCCAACTACATAATAGCCACCTCATTTTGATTCTATATGAAAATGTTATGCCACTAAGAAGTTGACCTTCATGTTTTGACAACCATATGCAATGTCAACCCTGATTATTCATGAAAAATGGGCTAGGCATGCAAGCATGATAAAGAATACTTTATAAGAGTCGCTATTGTAACTCTAGCTAAGAGTTTAAGGAGTCAAACTTAATGACTAGTAGGAAATCAAATTGTGTTATAATCGGGGCCTCTAGGAGGAAGAGAGGTTTCATTATATTATAAACATTTTTTTGATAGGAAAGAAAAAGAGCCAAGAGTGGATAGGTATAGAGAAAACAACGAGGATTTTTCCATTGTAGTGATCCATGGGCCATAAGCCTCACTTCTTTCTACTTGCATTGATCACCTTCCATCTAGGTTTTCTCCACAAAAGGTTTCTCAAGTTATAACTTGTATTAATTTGTAGGTTTTGAGTTTTATTTCAATTTGTGTATTTTCTGCATAGTCATAGTTTGTTTGCATATGAAATAAACATCTATTAACATATCCATTAATCTATGAAAATATTAATCCTTATAGTATATAGTTCATATTTTTAAGCATAATTTTATTTATTATATTCATTGTGACATAACTATATAGTGAAATATTCATGGCAATATGTAAATTAATTCACTATCTATATTATATTTTGGTACATCTAGTTTAATATTATTTTAATCAAGTAATAGTTAGTTATGGACACATTCTCAAATCCCTATGAAAACATGTGGCCAAGTAAGTAGAATAAGAAACTTGTTCTAAGTTATTATTGCTCTTTTCTTATATTTTTGTTATTGCAGTGGTTTACATGTCTTCCATACCAATTATGAGTTTTTATTTTGAAATTTGTAAATCTCTCCGCTAGTTCTCATCTTACTCTCTCTTATAGTGTTTAACTTTTCTAACCTGTATTACCAAATATGTAATGGTAAAGGTTGTTAATCACGAGAAACAAAAGATGCAATTGTCGTTTTAAAAAAAAGGTTTTATTAATGGTTTAATTCAATGGCATTATATATATTTGTGTTTGCATCTCCACTTGGTAGTAGGGAGATAAGGTATAGGGTTAAGAATTTCATCAAATGATAGTGATGGGTTGGGTTTAGATTTGATTATGTGTATATTTTATAAACTTTATTATAAAATGTTATATATATATATATATATATATATATATATATATATATATATATATATATTACATTTTTTTATTGGTGAAATTTAAAAGATGTAAACATAGTAATTAATACATAAATTTATTCCAAAGTAAAAATACTAATAGAAAATGGTTTTGTATTACTTCAGAAAATTATAATTATAATATTTTTTTAATTGTGTGGAAAGACTTATTTTCTAGTTGATTATGAAGGATATGTGTAATTTCTTATATGCTCAATTATAGTTTGAATTTATACTTGTACTTTTTAAAATAAAAATAAAACATTTATTAAATAAAAATATTATAGACTATAATAAAAAAATAAAAATGAATATATATATATATATATATATATATATATATATATATATATAATTGAAAGCATTATAAAGTATAAATAATCCCCTATCTACGTGAAATAACATAAATTTATATCAACTTTACAAATAAATAATGAATTAAAATAAATAAACAATTAAAATTAAAAATTAAAAATATAACCTGGAAAGCTTATTATGAGCTTGAAAACAATTCTAAGTAGGTCGATCTTTACATTTGGAGTAAAAAGAGGTTCCTCTTTGAGGCTCTTGTCACCCTTGTTGTCTTATACGAATGTGAAGTTTGGGGTTGTAGTATCTCCAGGGAGTCATGGATGAAGATTGAGATGATTCAAAAGAAATTTATAACTTACAACTTAAAGATCAAGGGAAATACTCCCTATACTATCCTCTTGATCGAAGCTGGTTTTTCCCCCATTGAAAGTATGACTATGTTTAGATATCTGATGTATAAGAAGAATCTTTACAACATGTAATCCAAAAGGCTCCCAAAAATTTCTTCTAACTGCAGTAAAAAAACCCCACCTTCACCTTAAGCGCAGGTGGCATAAGGATGCCTAGTCTTGGCTCAACCATTGGGGAATTAAGGAGGAGCTCAATATGTGAAGCCAAGATAGTGTCAAAAATACTATTACCTCCAAGTTTAAGGACAAGTTGTGGGAGGATCTAGAACTAGAAGATAAAAGGAAGTTAAGATACTATAAGGAGGTGATCAACCTCACCCTTGATAATCAAAATTATCTATTTGTGTTGACCAATACTAAGAAAAAAATGAACATCACTAGGATTAGAACTAATTCTCATGAGCTTCGGAGTGAAACTAGGCGGTGGCCTATTCCCAAGACTCCCTGGAACGATAGAATCTATCATATTTGCGATATTAAGCAGGTGGAAGATGAAAAACACTTCCTTTTAGACTGCCCGACTCTTACTCACATTTGCTCTCAATTCCCTAACATCTGCCATACTTCCAATCTTCTTGACCTATTAAGCCAACCCACCTACAATGACCTTGAAGCACTTATTTCCCTTGTATTTGATCATAGAAACAAGATTTTGAAAATTCAAAGTTAGATTCTTTTTCCTTTCTTAAGGTCCGCATTGGTATTAGGTAATGTTAGTCGTCGTCATCATCATCATCATCATCATATATATATATAACATTTAAATAATTATATCAACTATTAATGTTCACTATAATAATATATTTCAAAAACAAAAACCTAAAAATAAAAAGTAAATAAAAAAATTATTTTCTTACTAGTAAATTTCTGCTCCATTCATTCTTTAATATAAAATTAATATACAACATTTAAAAAATATTATTATTAATAAAAATATAATAATAGTAAATATTTTTTTTTATATTTAAAAATATATTAATAATAAGAAAACATTTTAATATGAAAAATGTGATTAATAAATAAGTTATTTTAATATCTATTTTAAGTAATATATATATATATATATTCTTATAATTAATATAATTTAACTATGTTACATGTTGATTTTTTTAATGTAAGTTTGGTGGAAATACAACAAAAATTTGTTGGAACTACAAGTTTGCACAACTAAAGTACCCAAATTTTTTTTTCAATTTATTGAATTTATTTATATATTCAAAAATTCATTTTGAACAATGAAAATTTACATATAATAATTAGAAAGAAAAACTTAAATATATGTATCAATCAAAATAATTTAAAGATTTGCTAGATGACTAGTTAAATTTGATCCCTATTATTTTCTATACACAATGGCAGTTATTGCAACCTCCTTTTTCTATTTATTTTCATTTTATTTATAAACATAGAGATGTCCACTCTTAAATAAACATTTATTATTAATAATTACAATGTGAATATATTATTTTAAATCTAATCTTATTTGATAATTAATTTGCAAAAATTTATAATAATTTGACAATTAATTTACAAATATGTATGATAATTAAAGTAAATCGAAGAATAGACATATATTTTCAATAATATGCATTGGGAAGGAAATCTCCACTAAGGTGTGAGAAATGACAAAATTTGCAGCTGATCCTCTAGTTATTTGGTTTTGAGAATGTATGCAAAACTGTTACAATCAGATTAGATTCCAGTAACACTATTAGTTTTATACAATCAGATTAGATTCCAGTAACACTATGAATATCTTACATCATGGTTCGTGTGGAAAAATAAGTCCATTTGAGAATGGCGTCCCGATAGCTCGTTTATCATGTTTATCATGAGACCAGAGATCAAGTTGCTTTGAATCCTTGTCACTAGATAGGCATATATCTTGTGACTGGACATTTATGGTTTGGAAATCAATCTCTGAAAAAGAATATGATTTTATCTCGATATGAACGAATTAATTCCATCAAAGAAGACAGTGATGATTAGTATAAATTAAATGGTGATAATATGGACAGATGCAAATGAGTACAATCGTGGTGGATGATACATTTTAGAAATATTTAAGAATCTGATTGAATGAAACACAGCCAAACAATTTACTTTTTAATATATTCACAAATATCAAAATACCTAATGGAAAGAGACTTAATAAAATATCATAATCAAAACTAAATCACTCAATGCAAATAAATACAATAAACGTGAGCACTAACCATAAGAGTCAGTCATTTTAAGGGCCCTAATATAGACAGATGCAAATGAATACAATGAAAGTGAACAGAGTGAGTTGCGGGGAAACATCTATTGCTGAAAAGAAAAAGTGATGAACCACATGGAGCAGAATAATTCTATTCGTGATTATTACGGAAGATTGCCCTACACTTTCGGTAGTATATAAATATGATTCATTTTTCATTCAACGTGCACGTGAAGCAGAAGTTTTGAAATAACAAATCTGACCTCCAACCTCAATCCACAACCATAGAAATGATGGCATATGTGTACAACTACAGTGCACGGGAGGGTTATCATGTTAACAACCTTCACATGTATTGTTTGATTGATAATCTGGTTAGGGAAGATAAACAATGCCAACGCCTGCCAAATGGACCACATCAGCTTTTTTAATCCATAAACATGCCAAATGGACTACATATTTTGCCTCGAGGCCCAAATGTTATGAAACTTTTAACTGGAAATTTATCTACGAGAGGAATGGTTTGAGAATTGTCCTTGGCTTCTCTTGCTATAATAATTTTTGAAATTTAGATTTCTATCCAAGGGGAGTATTGGCCTCACTAATTTGTTTTATAAAAACTGGTTTATTGAATTTATAGTTACATTGAATTTGATTAATGTAAAATTGTTATATTCATCAACAACAATAGTGGTGTTTTGAAACTTAAAAGCAAATTTTTTAAATGATTTGGTAAATATATTATTTAGTTGATATCTACACCCACAAAATTGAAGAGATATGTCACCATTGTTGACAAGTTTGCTAATGAAATGGCACTAGGTATCAATGTGGTTGTTTATTTCCTAGGAAACACATGGTTCTTTCACAATGCAATTGTTGAACTATTATCCAAAAACATTTTTCTCTTTCTCCACATGTGCTAAATCATTCAAAAGTCTTCACAGTCATATTGCATAGCATGATGCTATATATTTGTTACTACACATTCTCCTTCTATGGAAGATATTGAGATAATGGATTGTTTCTTTGAAGCAAGTGAGATCAAATTTGTGCCCAAATGAAAACCCTACCATGAGGTGCTTTTTCTATCCCTAATACTGCCAACAAAATCATTATTTGTATATCATGTGTGTTGTCTTCACATATTGTGATCCATAATCCATAATCAATTGTACCTGTAATATACCTCAAAATTATTTTTCCATCTTTCTAGTGAAAGTCTTTGGGAGATTTCAAAAACCTGGAACGGAAATAGATGCATACATAACATCAAGACTAGTTGCAGTAAGGCACCTGAGCCGACCTACAAGCCTCTTATATAGTGTTGAATCAACTGTTGGCCCATCATCTTGTTTGCTCAATTTTCATAAATTTGCAATAGATGTCATTGTTAATTAACATTTGACCATTTTGATTCTCTTTAAGATATATGCAACATACTTGTGTTCACATATGAAAACACCTTAGAGTAAATTGCTGGAATTCAATTCTCTTAACGTAATAGTTAAGATCAAAGTATGGCATCTCAAAATTCTCTTTGCATCGCAACTTTGAATTCATCTAGCATCACAAATCTAGTATATATCAAATCATGAACAAAAGCAAAAAGTACAAATATTTTACCCAAATCTTGGTATAGTGAGTAGGTTCATTACTACTCCCACTAAATCCATTGTTGAGTAAATATGACTCAATATGAGTCAATATAATTATGCTAAGCTCTCATAGGTTTCTTCAATCCATAAGGATTTATTCAAATTGTACACTTTATACACTTGGACTTTTATTACAAATCCTGGTGGTTGATCAACATACACCTACTCATCTAGTTTAGTTTATTCAAAATTATGCAGGGAAAAAATGATATACAAATTTGTAATCAAAATAAAAAGATACAATGAAACTTGAATTCTATATATGGAAAGTGCTAAAATTGTATAATTGTAGAATGAAAAAAAAATGTGATGGATATGCGCCTTTGTTGAACTATCATACAGTGAGGCTCTAGGGGAAAAAACTAACCCTAGGAGATGAAGCAACAAAACACTTGTGGGCCCCAATAAGGTAAGTTGGAACGTCAATTTCCCGAGGCCATAAATTTGGCATACGATCTATGTTTTGGGTGCTTGATAACTCATTGGAAAGGTCTAACAAAAAAGTACATTTTGAATGATACTCACCTGTTTTGTAAAAAAAATGTCATTTAAGGCCTCATAACAACTCTAGAAGTTCAAGACCAAAAAAACTATAGAAAAACTACCAAAATATAAAATTGTGTCGTCAGCTAGTGGAATTGGTGGGTAGCCACCAATATCCACTGGGATCATTAGCATTCAAGAAGGGTAAATTCACATCCATCTCATAAAATGGATTTTTTTTGTGATGCCATGGGTAACGTAGCTATAAAATTATCCAACCCTGCTATTGGAGGAAATATTACACCATTATTAATCCTTAGTTACTACGAAAAATCCTGTGGAAACTAGCTTTGCTTTATATTTCTCTACCTTTCCTTTCTAATCTAGTTTTCTCATGTATATCCACTTAACAACAATTCTATTTCATTCCTTACAATATATTGAATTTCTTCATTCATGGATAGCACCCATTATTCTTCTTTCATTGCCTCTTTAAAACAAGTAGGATGATAAGATAAAAAGGAAAAATGAGCTTGTTGATCCATGTCATAAAAACATTCATATATTTTCCTCAGCTTTCATATCTCTTTGATTTATCATTGAATCTTCTGATTCACTCATAGAAGAAGAACTATTTCTTTAATTTCCCACTGAATTTGCTGACTCTATTGGAAGAAGAAATATCTTCTTGCCTTTGCACCTATAACATTGGAAATCGTGCTAGAGGGACTTACTGCCCTAAATTTTCCACCTATTCATCTATTGGTATAGATGGATTACTGCTACCCATTGATTCATTCTCTTCATCACTCCAATGTTTATCCTCTGAGAAGTTTATATATTTTCTCCCCAAAATATTCTTAGTGACTAGATTATATACTATGTAGGCTTTTGACTTTTCATTGTACCCAATGAAAATTCACTTTTCTCTCTTCTTATTAAGTTTCCTCCTTAGCTAATTTTTGACATGCATAGGAAATATAACCAAAAAAGTATAAAATAAGAGAAATTTAACATAGTGCCACTCCATGCTTCTTGAGACACTTCAACTTTTACTCTATTTTTTAGAGGTATTTTTTAATATGTATATTGATAAAGAAACAACTTCAACCAAAAAATCATTGGGAAAATTTCTATCCTTGAATATACTCCTTTCCATATTCATAATGGTTTTGATTCTTTCATTCAACCACAACATTCTCTATTGGAGTGTATCTAGTGGATAATTTCCTCTTATTTCCACTTTTCCTACAAAAAGTTGCAAACTCTTTTAATTCATGCTCTCCTTCTCCATCTAATCTAAACACTTTGACATATTTTCCACTTTTATTTTATACTACACCATTAAACTCTCTGAAGTATGTGAATGTCTCTAACTTTTTAAAAGAAAAGTACTTGTAACATCACTGATATGGATCCCCAATTTTAATGTACATGTACATGTGATTCTTAGAATGGTGATCCAAAATTATATTGAGGCTTACATGCATCTGTATGTATAGAAATGTTAGGACAATGGGCCAAGAAAATAATATATTTTAAGGTTGGTGTATCTAAGTAGTTTGGTTTGAGAACCCATACTATTGTGCTAGTGAGAAAAGTTCCATTAAGGCATATGTGCCTGTATATGTATGATGTATTAGGATGGCAGACCAACATATTTAGGAATTTGAGGCTAGACTACCCAAGGAAATTAGGCCAATGATCCGGAATGACATGGAATTTTAGCTAATTTGTCATTATGTTGTGAACTGAAAGACAAAAGAGTCCGTAGGGCAGAGAATCCACAAAAAATGACATCATGATATGAAAATATATTGTAATATTATAATATAAAGTAAAGGGGGCACCAAATCTTGAATTTTTTTTTTCCCTTATTTAGTTGGACAGACAAATTAGAGGGAGATGGATCCCTCGATGAGAGCTTGTAAAGGTACCTAGAAGATCCATAAGGGTAGAAGAACTCATGGAGCACCTAGAATTTATAACATCCTTGGGAAATCGAGATAGTAGCTAATGGGGGATGTGAGCCTATTGGCTAGAGGCTACCAATCTTGGTACCTTTAATGTATGAGGGCCTGTAAGGGTAAAACGAAGGAATTTGAGGGCATTGGTACTCCTAGAAGCCACATGACAAGTGGTTGGAGGTTTTGCGGCTTGGTATCTTTAATTTGTTAAGCCTAGAAAGGTATCGTGGACTGCAATGATTGTTGGATATGTCCAAAATATGCTTCGCAAAGTAGCCTTGAATGTGTCCCAAGAAATGCAATAGGCAAGCATTAAGCCAAATCACTCCACTCTTTACATCACTCTAACTCTATGCATGTGAATAAAAGGTTTTTAACATGGTAGATAGGTTTGTGGTCATATTGTTAGAAATTAGTATGAATATGATGTTGTTGTAGGAAGTTTTCTTGTAGACATGTATTGTCATTGTGGGAATGTAGTAGATTCCAACAAACTCTTTGACAATATCATCGATTGGGTTGCGATTTCATGAACTGTATTGATTATAAGATATGCCTCTAATCGATCCAGTGGCTATGCCCTTCAAATTTTTAGGGACATGCTATTAGTAGGGATGAAACCAAACAATATTTCCTATATTTGTGTTATATCTACATGCAATCATTCAGGCCAAGTTGATGATGCATGTATTAACTCTGAATCCATGGATATGATGTTTTTAGCCTAGGTTTGACACTTAAATTTTAGAAAAAGATAAATAAAGCATATCGGGTTAATTTAATTCCCCCGCTTATAAAAATTGTATTTATGATTCCACATGTTTTTTGACAATTCAAGTGATTCTTGCAATATTTATAATGAAACAAAACTCTTGGTTGATTTGGTTATAGGCCTACTCTTTGACCCTTGTCAAACACATATATGTATTACAATCATAGAAGTGTAGACTATGCAAAATGAGTGTTAAACATAACTTTTCAATGAAATGTGGTCACATGGAACTACAACCAAGAAATAGGTGGTTAGTGGGGGCAAATGTGACTAGGAAAATCAAAAGGGATCATAATGTGAGACAAGTAGGTGTCCTTTCATATCTCACAATATTTAAAACAATTTTGATTATTATGAAGTGATATAGTTAAGTATGATCTCAATAATTAGTTGATAAAGCATATATATAATTTGTTTGGACTATGTTTACGACCTTGAAGCACAAATTTACCCAAAGAATGTGGACATTATGCTTCTCGAAAATTTTGCAGCTTTTCAAAACAACCTGTATGATATTTCCAATGTCATGTCAATATTGGAAAAAATCTACCATTAAGAAAGTAAAGCATATGAGTAAGTTTGTATCATATTATGACGAATATAATCACTCCAGAAGGGGAAGAATGGGGTGTTACAAGTTGGAAAGCATTTTGGAGTATGCTTTGTCCCTTTCTTTTCTTATATTCACAAGCAAGAGATATCATATGTACAAAATGATCTTATTAAAAGGGATCTAACGGTCCACACGAATTGTGAAACCCCATTGTTTCTGAAATTTAAAGGGAGAGGTATGAAAATGGGTTTACACCCCATACTACGCATGTCAAATTGAAACTTGGAATTCATTGTTGGCCCCTTCTCCTCTCATTTTGAAACCACCAAGGGAAAGGAACTATAGTTTCTTATTGTTTTACCTAGATAAAAACTATTCTTTTAGGAACACTTGAAGTGTATATATGATATTGGATTGTGTTTAGTTTCCTAATTTTGTTTAATAAGACATGTCATTAAAATGAGAAAATAGTATCTTGAAAATATGGCTCTTAAAATTAATTTAAATATTACTGGAAGAAACATTGTTTTATTTGATGCCCTATTAAGAAAGATATTTTTTGAGAGGCTATAATTGAAGGTATTATAAGGAATTGTGATTTATTTTTAATGAAATATGGGACACATGTTGCATTATATGATATCCTGCAAAGATGGAGTAAGAAAGGGCCTCTTTTTTCAAGTCATATTGTATGGGTTAGATGTTATTTGCAAGGCTTGTGCATCTTTTGAACCAAATTATTAACCTTCGATGTCTTTTGTGGTAGCTAAAAATCATCTCCATACCGAGATATTTTTAAAAAACCGTGAAGATTGAAATACAGAGAAAAGGGGTAGATATATATTACTATATATTGTTTTTAATACGAAGATTTGTCATCTCACAAAGTTTGAGTTTTATCTCTCTAACCATGCTAATATTTGCGGAACTAGCAAACTTGTTACATTATCATGTTATTTGGGATGAAACCAAATTCACATCTTTAGTGAGAAGACAAGATCATTGATGTCTAACAAGCGATAATCATGTATATAGAAATGATACTTGTATGAAATTTTTTACAAGTGCAACATTGGATGTTGCAACACAACATTCAAAAAGGTGTCGTGAAATCCTTGTGGATGTAAGGGCTACTGATAAGTTGTTTTAATTTATTCACTTGACTAATCACAATGCACCGGATAAGGAAGTCTTCAAAATTACATTGTTTGTATTTTCCAACATTGTTTACTCTTCAGATCCAACACAACTTGTAGTGGATACCCATGGTTCATTTGGCATAATTGTTGAACAACTTCTAAGAGAAAAGGATAAGGGTTTACAAAGCCAACATATGTTTCGAGTAAGCTTGTGTAATGAAAGATGGAGCTGATGTTTTTCAGAAATTTATTACTGTCATTCGGAGGTTGAAGTATGTAGCTCAAAAATTTTAAAGAAAAGTTTAACCTAAGTGAAGAAGCTTGGAAAGGCCTCCATAGAAAGAAATTAATAAAGCAATGAATGTAGGAGATAGAATATTGAAGGAAAATTTTCACATCATTTTTTAATGATCCATCTCTTACAAAGAAAGGACAAAAAAATATTCTCTTGAATTGTGGCATGGAATTCAACAATAAGGATGGAATCCTAATTTAGTTACATACACATGTTGGCTTCAAGGACTTCGTAAATGTAGCTGGGTAAATATTGCCTTAAATTCCTTTTAGGATATTGAAAGGAAGAGCATAAAACATGAGTCGTTTATTTATACTATGCTCATTTATTTGAGAAAAACAAGATTAGAAATTAGTGAAACTACAATAATGCTATACGTAGGGTTAGTGCTTCATTGATGAAGCACTTAAATGCCAAATTTTCCTTTATCATTGACTACAATGTTACCTTGATATTTATTCTTGATGTTAATCATGTTTTATATGGCTAATTCTTGTTCTTTCTTTCACTCAAAATGTAGCTTCCATAGAGAAAGTAGGAATAAAATTTTCCTCAACATTTACATGTCTAATAACAAGGTTACAATTAAAACACATGTCAAGGTTGGAAACATGTGGTCATCGATATAACCTCCCTAAATACCTTGAATAAGTAGATATGGGGATAAGGGGGGGAGAAGGAGATATAAGCAGAGAGGGAGGAATATAGTAACATAGTTGGTGGATGAAGAGAGAGAGAGAGAGAGAGAGAGAGAGAGAGAGAGAGAGAGAGGGAAAGAGAGGAAGGAAGAGAGAGGATGTAAGAGAGTGCTGAGAGGGAGGGAAAGAGAGATGGAATTGGAGGGGGAGGTAGATGGAGGTAAGAAGAAATACATATAGATAGAAAGGTGGGGAGAGAGAGAGAGAGAGAGAGAGAGAGAGAGTGATAAGGAAGATGGAGAGAGGGGGAGAGAGGAAAAAAGGAGGAAAGAGAGATATTAGCAGGGGAGAGGGAGAGAAGGGGAAGATAGAGATATAGATGGAAGGCGAAGAGAGGGAAGAAGAGAGAGATGGTGAGAGGATGGGATTGACAAAGAGATTGATATATATGGAGTGCAAGAGTGTGTGTGTTTAGGGGGTGATATAGAGAGATAGAAAAGAAGAGATGGAGGGGGGTATAGATATGGATGGAGGGTGGAGAGAGGGAATAATATTTCTCACACTAGATGGATTGATATAAGTGTAGATGGTGATTTATAAACCTATTTGATTATTTGCACTATATGCATTGATTTTACTGTAGATATTTATTTCTAATGATATTTGATTACTTGCACTAGATGCATTGATTTCAGTGTAGGTGGTGATTTCTAATACAATTTGATTGCTTGCACTGAATTTTTTGAATTCAATTTAGATGTCAATTTATAATTATATTTGATTACTTGCACTAGATGAATTGATTTCAATGTAGATGATTTCTAATCCTAGATTTTTTTCACTAAATGCATTGATTTCAGTGTAGATGGAAATTTCTAATCCTATTTGATTTCTTTGAGTAAATGCATTGATTTCAGTGTAGATGTTGGTTTCTAGAGAGAGAGAGTGTGAGTAATAAGGAAGATGGAGAGAGAGGGAGAGAGGACAAAAGGACTAAAGAGAGATATTAGCATGGGAGAGGGAGAGAAGGGGAAGATAGAGATATAGATGGAAGGTGAAGAGAGGGAAGAAGAGAGAGATGGGGAGAGAGAGTTATTGACAAAGAGATTGATATATATGGAGTGTGAGAGAGCGTGTGTTTAGGGGGGGGAGATAGAGAGACAAAAAATAATAGATGTATGGGGATATATATATGGATGGAGGGTGGAGAGAAGGAGGAATATTTATTGCACAAGATGGATTGATATAAGTGGAGATGGTGATTTATAATCCTATTTGATTATTTGCACTAGTTGCATCTATTTTAGTGTAGATATTTATTTCTTATGATATTTGATTACTTGCACTAGATGCATTGATTTCAGTGTAGGTGGTGATTTCTAATTTGATTACTTGCACTGAATGTGTTGATTTCAATTTAGATGTCGATTTATAATTGTATTTGACTACTTGCACTAGATGAATTGATTTCAATGTAGATAATTTCTAATCCTATTTGATTATTTGCACTAAATGCATTGATTTAAATGTAGATGGTGACTTCTAATCTTATTTTATTTCTTTGAGTAAATTCATTGATTTCAATGTAGATGTTGGTTTCTAGAGAGAGAGAGAGTGAGTGATAAGGAAGATGGAGAGAGAGAGAGAGAGAGAGAGAGAGAGAGAGGAAAAAAAGGAGGAAAGAGAGATATTAGCGGGGGAGAGGGAGAGAAGGGGAAGATAGAGATATAGATGGAAGGTGAAGAGAGAGATGGGGAGAGGGGGTGATTAACAAAGAGAATGATATATATGGAGTGCGAGAGCGTGTGTGTTTAGGGGAGTGAGATAGAGAGACAAAAAACAAGAGATGGAGGGGGATATATGGATGGAGGGTGGAGAGAGGGAATAATATTTCTTGCACTAGATGGATTGATTTAAGTGGAGATGGTGATTTATAATCCTATTTGATTATTTTACTAAATGCATCAATTTTAGTGTAGATATTTATTTCTAATGATATTTGATTACTTGCACTAAATGCATTGATTTCAGTGTAGGTGGTGATTTCTAATACTATTTGATTTCTTGCATTGGATGCGTTGATTTCAATTTAGACGTTGATTTATAATTAAATTTGGTTGCTTGCACTAGATGCATTGATTTCAATGTAGATTATTTCTAATCCTATTTGATTGTTTGCACTAAATGCATTGATTTCAGTTTAGATGGCGATTTCTAATCCTATTTGATTGCTTGAGTAAATGCAATGATTTCAGTGTAGATGTTAATTTCCAATCTTATTTGATTGCTTGCATTAGGTGCATTGATTTCAATGTAGAAGTTATTTTCTAATCTTATTTGATTGCTTGCATTAAATGCATTGATTTCAATGTATATGTTGATTTATGATTTGATGTAATTGGATATATGATGGTACATTAATTTTAAAGAGATTGGATTAACAATATGCATTGATTTTAATGTAAGCACAAAAAGTTATTGACAATGTACATTGATATTTGTGTTATAGTAATTTAACCTATTAATATTGGAGAGCAAGAGAGACAAGGTGTCATGTTTACTACAACAGCTCGAGCTAAAGATTTAAATGGTTTACGATTTAAATTTTCTTTTTCATATAATTGATATGAAAAGATAACAAAAGTAACAAGGGTGGAAATAAGAATAGTAGAAGAAAATAGTTTGAGATTGATCACAATGAAGACTATTTGTAACATGAGTAAATTCTTCTTATTCACATTTTCTATCTTTCAACACTATTATTGTCACTTTGCATTCAAAAGAAATATTTCATCATTTTTCATCATTATAGTTATTAACAAAATTTATCATCTCAATGAACTGAGGTAACTATGAAAATTAAAATTAAAATGACCAACTTAATCTCAGAAATATTTAGCATATTCAAAATGATTATATTAATATTTGATATATTTACATATTATTGATCAAATTAATAATATCTTTGATAGATTTTTCTTGGCAACACACGATTGAAACCAACCTAGATCCATCTTAACTATGGATCTATCAGGTGCTGAGAGGGATCAAATCTCTCGAGGTGCAAACCTTTCCTCAAGTTTTGCACTCAAAAAAGAGTTTTGCACCTCGAGAGATTTGATCCCTCTCAGCGCTTGATAGATCCGGAGTTAAGATGCATCTAGACTGGTAGTATTGTAAACCCACTATATTAGCATTTTTTAGTATTTTAAACCCACTACATTAGCATTTTTTAGTATTGTAAATCCACTACTCTATTCATGGAAATCATTCCAGAGAGAACGAATAAAAAAAAATGTGGCTATTTCTAAATCAAAATTTTTTGATCAATTTTGTTTTTGATGCTTTTGATAAAAAAAATTTGATGCTTGTGATAATTAAGGAAATAAGATTGTGATGATGAAAATAAGTTGGAAGCCACTTACTCTGTTTATGGGTTTGATGCCGGTGAATCTCCTCACTATGAATTCACGACTTCTTCCGTAAGTGGTTAACTCCAGTCTATGATTGGATTTGGAATTAATGACATTCACTCTACACATCAAAATAGTATGTGATGTTAGTATGTGCTATCTCAAAGAACTAGAAAAAATACCATCTTAATTCTAATTTATTTGTATCTGTGTCAATTATATCTTCAATTTCAAAGAATTAGAGTCAGTCCCATCTTAATTCTAATGTATTTGTATCTACATGAATTATCTCTCCAGGAAGAAAAATATTTGAATTGGACGGAAAAACTGGATGACATGTAGAGAAGGTGCTTTCTGGGTGGATTTAGAGAAACATGGATCGCAAATCGGCTGCAACTAGATGCATTATTGTTTGCTTGTACCAAGAAGATCATGATCCACACAAAGGATGGTGTTATTTGGATTTTTTTAGGGTCCCGTGATTTGGCAGATTGGCAAGCCAAATGACAGGGTAACATCAAACCAACTTTGGAGCCCAAGGACCTAGCCTTCCTAGACTCAGAGAGGGCTCTCTCTATTTGTGCAAAGGATGTAAACTTGTTTGCTTTCTATGTATCTGATTTTAGGCTAGTTGTTAAGTATGTTTTGGTTTGTTTTAGGTTTTTTTGAGGGAGAACTGATCAAAGGATAAATAGATAAAAAGATTGTCAGATCAACTGGGCTATGGGGTCGATAAGGTTGAGACTGCCTCAAAGGGTGGAAAAGGTATATTGTAGGGCCGATTTGGTCAAGATAAATGGATTCTTTGGGTGTAAGTGAAATGAGATGGACACTAAGTTTGTGAAAGACAAAGAGGTTTTTAAAGCATAAATAGTTTTACAGCAAACATCCATGTGGTAGGGCTAACCATTAATCACTATAAATGAAACTCAAACTGATAGATGCATAAAATAAACATTCAGGTGATACATAGAAGTATAAGACCCTCTAACTTTGGGAAAATCACCTTCAGGCTTTTGGGAAACCAAATAAGTCAAACAAATAACTCAATCTATGAAGAGGGAACTCCTAAACATCATATTTTGAGCTATCGGGAACTTTGAACTAAGATTGCAGAGCATGGGAAAAGGGCAAGATTGAAACAAGACCTCTTTGGTTTAACTAGGACAATCAAATATTCAGAGAAAGGTTTCAGTGATGGGGTTTTGGTTAGCTACGAGTAAGCAGGGCATACCATGAATCATACTAGATAGCATACATAATGACCATTAATGAAACTGATAATAAGTTCTTAGGGTATCAAAGATCAGTTAAGAATTCTTTGACATAACCAGGAAAGAATAAAAACATAGAAGCTGTAATGAATCAGGAAACTTGAGGTGCCTCCATGGGCATGTCTCAAATCTATTCTTTACTGACCTACAACAAGCAAGAAGCATGAAAACATGTATGATAAAATAAGGAAAACATAACAGATAAGGAACACTATACCATTCACCAAGCCATGGAATCTTACAAACAGTCCTCTTCCACAATCCAAGAGAAACAAGAAATCATCCACTTCATGAGACAAAGTATTTCCTATAACATCAAGTTCAGCCTCTTGTTACAATGAAATCTCTTGGAATATATAGGCCAAAGAGAAAGAAACTATCCAAGAGCATCTAGAAGGCCGTTGGCCTATTACAAATATCTGATTTTGTCCTTGAGGCTTTGCAAAGCCCAAGGCAAAAAATATCTTCAAAAATATCTATGAAATGCTTAAAAAGGAAATAAAATTGACTTTACATGACTGAAAAGTGCTAAAAAAGGCTTAAGGCACATTTGGATGAGAATCTTCAGAAATCTGCCTTTTTTGCTAAAATGCTACAGGAACGTAGCAACAGAAAGTTTCCTGTTTTGCAGAAAACTTTTGAGGGACCTCCCAATGTCAAAATGAGGCCCGTGATAGCTCGTTGGAAATCCATAGATGTCTAGTTTCTGGAACTACTTTATTTTTTCCAACCTGATCCCTGGATGTTTGTCAAAAGGTGGACTGAGTGAAAAAACACAGGGGGGTCTCATCTGCTGATATGTGAGGCAGAAAGGTGAAATTTGACTGATTTTTGCCTCTTTGGGGGACCAAAGAACCTCCTTTGGATCTGAAAATTTGTGAGTAGCTACCCCAAAATTTATTCCATCCAAAAAAATGACTTTATTGAGCTGAGGATGCTCCTAGAAACCATGGCAGTGCCTTGAAAAATGTGCAATTAGGGCCAAAAAACACAAAAAAACAAAATCATGTCAAAATTTGCTCAATTTTGGCGAGCAAGCCCTTATGGGTTCTTAGAAGAATGTAAGAAAGCTGAGGCCAAGATTTCAAGCCTAGATATGCCTTTCTCCACTTTTCCTACTGGGCGCCTCTTTCGGGCAGTTTTGAGCCTTTCTTGAGCATGTTTAAGCTTTCTTCGGGCAAATTGGTTCAATTTCTTGTAGTGCCCAGTCATCTTCCTTTGTAGACTCAAGTCTCTATTTGATTTCTCTAATTTATCCTCCAAATTCTTCTTGGCTCTTTCAAGCCACGATTCTTTATCATTTTCTATTTCTTGGGCGAGCAATTGTGTGAGAGGATAAGATCGAACAAGGGCTACTTCTTCTTCCTTATTTTTCTCCAAAGCTTTCCTGAGACCCATAGTCCTAGGCCTATTTCTCATTGGCTACTCTTCTTCTTCAGTATCATCAAATTCGCCCATAAGCTCTTCAATCTTGACTTGTGCTTTGTAGGCTTCCCTTTGGTATTTGAAAGCCCAGGCCTCATAAATTTCCATTTGACCACTCATTTGTTTGTTTTGCATCTGTAGAACATGTATGAGGTCTTTTTACCTTTCTAGATCAGCTTCTAAGTCATGAATTTTTGCTTCTCTGTTTTGGAAAAGAGCTTAAAAAATTATAGCTTCATCATCTACAACATCACTTTCTATCTGTATGATGTCAAACTCCCTTTCCTTCTCATGAATACTCTCCTGTTGTTCCTCTTTTTATTTCCCCTTGCCTTGGATAGACTTCTTGGTCCTTTTCCTCTTTGGAAATTCAACCATACTCTTCTTAGGTAGTTTTCCTCTACTTCTTATCACTCTTGTGACATTTCTAGTCACTGCTGGAGTGATCTTCTTCTTTGCAGACCTAGTGTTTCTAGGCTTCACCACTTTTGGAGGAAGAGTCATGGCCCCTTGCCTAGGAGAGGCAGCTAGCACATGCTCTTGGCTGTGTTGAGGATAAGAGAGAGGAGGTTTATCTACTTGCACTTGCTCAACTTGGTCCTTTACCCTGCTGCCTCCATCATCATCTGCTCCAACTTCACCTTTGTCACTGTTTTCTTCACTGTATTGAGTTTTTTTAGGGCTGAAAACTTCATCATATTTTTCTGCTGCTTGAAGATTGCCTTGTTTACCCTAATTACTGTCTTGAATTTGCTAAGGGTTGCCTTCATTAGAACTGTCTTCATTGATATTTTTCATGCTGTCACCTCCTTCACTGTTCTCCTTAGATTCTATGTGTGGACTGCCATCATGATCACTACTTTGCTGGGAGGCGCTTTTTTCACTGCCTCTTTGATTGGTTTCAGGACTTTGTTGAGGACTGTGGTGTTCCTCATCGCTACTTTGAACATTTTACTTTTTCTCTTCATCACCACTGGCTTGCCGCTCTTCATCATCACTACTTTGCACTTCTTTTTCCTCACTATTTCCTTGCTCATTTTCACTTCTCTGTTTGCCTTGACCATTACTAGTTTGCTGCTCATGGTCACTACCTTTTTTGTCTTCACCACTGCTATTCTCACTATCATTTTGTTCATGCTTTCCATCATTTCCTTCTTCCTCACTGTCATGTTTATATTTTTTAGTTTGTCCCTCATCATCACTAATTTGCTTCTTGTCACTTTGCCCTTCCTCATCACTAGTTTGCTTCTTCTCTTCTTCACTTTCAATTATAAGGGATATTTTCCTTTTAGGAGTAGATTGACTGGAAGAGGGAGGGACATGGTGAGTGGATGGTGAGGAAGGCGCATTAGATGAGGAGGCAATGGAAAAAACTGGATGAGAAATGAAAGTCTCCCAAGACACTCCTTTCTTTTCAAGTTGGTGAAGGATGATGATTTTGATGAGAGAATGATGGAAGAGACTAGATTTTTGCTGAGTAGGAGGTCTTTTTTGAACAAGGGAGGACATCTTGTCTATGCTTTTGCAGAGGAAGAAAGGTAATTTCAGCAACTGAGTTCTTGTGAAATGCATGAGAAGCCTGATGTGATAGGAGTAAATTCGGGAAAACCTCCCTTCACATGTGAAATACTTCATGATGAATCTCATGAGGGGAGCATAGCTGCTCAATAAGTGAGAAAAAGGGAATATAGCCTGGCAAGCATCCTGATGGTCTGGTTTTAAGAAAGGTTTATAGTGATTCAGATCTAGGTATGCTTGTTTGAACCACTTTTCTCCTATATAGGGGATCTTAGTTGCTTTGGAGACAGCCCTAGGAGTGAGTTTAAAGTCCAGACCTGCTAAGCAGACATGATTTCATTGTAGCCTCAGGGTGAATAGTTGTGTTAAGGGAGGGTAATTGGTGACCTCCTGGAATTTTTGGCAAAAATCAAGGCAGCCCACCTCATGGAAGTTAAAAAGAATTGAAGGGGATTCATTTGCTTCTTGAGTTGTCAAAGGCTCAAACCTTTTGTGAAATCCACCCTTGCTGACTTTCTTTGGAGGCATTTTGCCTTTGATACCCTTTACTGACTTACCAAAACAAAGGTTCAAATGATTACTGAAATAGGCCCTCAATCAAAACCCTGTTTTCCTCTTTGTGAGACTGAGTGTTGTCTTTAGTTGGCAAACAAGTTTTTTGTTAAGTGACCAAAAATTTGTGTCTTCAGTACACCTTTTTAAACTGATAATAATCCTTTCTTTCTTTACACATTGTCCCTTGTTTTGTTTAGAAAACAAGGTAGGTTTTGAGAGAAGACTGAATTTTCTCCCTTAACTACTTATAACAACAAACCCCTTGACAATGAACCTTCTTCCTTTATCACTTTTTCTCTATATCTTAATAAATATGACAGTTTTAAAGAAACAGTGTTTTCAGCTTTAACAAGACTATGTTTTTCTTCTTTGGACTGTGCCCTGGCTTTTTAAACAAAGCATACCTTTCTCTTTTTGAAAAACTGTTTTTCCTTTTTCGAAAACTATGCCTGGCTTCTTAAGCAAAACAGGGCTTTGCAATCAAATAATAGCCTTCTTTCCTTAATCACTATTTTGTTTCTTATTTGAAAACATGGTGGTTTTCAACATAAACAATGTTTTTTGCCTTCATAAGATCGTGTTTTTCCTTAAAAAATTTGACTCTTAACCCCCTCCTCAAACTCAAAAATTTAGGGGAGAAAGCAGTAGAATACCTCTTAAAAAGTATGCGTGTCTTTTGGAGATGAGTTTGCGGGGAAAAAAACCTGATTTGAGGTGAAAAGGAAGCAGCTTGAGGGCACTACGCTCCTATGCATAGGAACGTAGCGTTGAACGCTGCGTTTGAATTGTCGGGTCGGCCCTGGGCGCCCGCTGAATGCTGCATTTGAACTGTCGGGTCGGCCCTGGGTGCCCGTTGAACGTCGGTGTTGTCGGGTCGGTCGGAGTGTAACAGGCGCATCGTGCCACTCTACAGGTGCGTCACTCTCAATGCAAAGGCTTTTTGCGATCACCTACAGGCACATCGCGTCCTGCTACAGGCGCGCCGCATCCTGGAAACTTGCAAATTGACTTGCCCAAAAACTATAGGATGAAAATTTTCCCTTTGCCAAGTGAGCAATAAGACGTAAAGACCCTTTTTGAGGGATTTTGTAGCTCTTTGAATGTTTTCAACCTACCCTTATCTCTTTTAAAGAGTTTTAAACTTTCTTTGGTTTAACTGAAAAAAAATGGATATTTACCCTTTTTGAAAAGATATGCCTTTTGAAGATTGTCTTTAAACACAATATCTTTCCCTTTTCAAACAAATTCTAACCTTTGTTAATCTACCCTCTGCTCATTCTTAGGAGGACGCAATAAAAACGTGTTTTTTCCATTCATATCAAAGGTTTTCTCCAAACTGTGACCTGGTACATCATTTGAAAGAAGCTCATCAAAACCCCACTACTGCAACCATTCAACAAACATAATGCAAATCCACTGTTTTATGAAGTGAAGAGGGTCTTTAAAAAACTGTGTGGGTCTCTGTTTGTTTACAAAGATGTCACCCTAAAAACACTACTGCAACCATCTTAAAACCACTATGCCAATCCACTGTTTGTGAAGTAAGGAGATCCTTTGAACCATGATTTGACCTACTGCTTGTATGATGAAAGAGGTCTACAAGCCATGATTTGATCCCCTGATTTTTTACCAAGGATATTATCATTTTAAAACCACTAATGCAGCCTCTCAAAACATAATGCAAATCCACTGTTTTATGAAGAGAAAGAGGGTCTTTAAACCATGTGTTTTCTCCTTTTGAATAGGCTGATCTATATGATCCGTGACCCCAAATGTTTATTTTAAAGTCATTTTTGGGCCTTTAGCTCATGATGAAGGGGGACCTTCAAACAATGAAAGTTCAACTATTCTTAAAAATGTGCCCTCTGTCATTTAAATAAGGTGAGAAAATAACTTTTGGCGCTTGCCCTTTATTCATCACTTGGAGGGATTAATTCTTGATAAACCATAATGAATCTGTCTGAAAAACAAGAATGCCCTTTTCCACATAAATTATCTAGGTGGGCTATCTCTTTATATCAGTTGCAGAAATAACTTTCAACAGAGCTCGGTCTAACTCCTTGGCCATTTAGATGAGGCTTCTTAAATCAAATTTATAACCTTTGATTTATTCTTTGAAGGAGGCTTTCATAAACATGAGAACATGGACCTTTTAGCACCATCATGTCACTCTTTGGATTTTGATGTGGAAGAGGCCTTTAACCTATAAAATCTCACTTGTTTCACCAATATTCTTCAACTAGGCTTTCCAAAAGAAAACATTCTCAAACATAATTTTAAACCCTGCTATGAATTCTCTGTTCATCTTTGGAGGAGGTGGCACAAATTAGACTCTGAAGTTTCTTAAAAACATGCTGACCCTCTGCTTGTTTGTGAAGGAGGTCACAGCAATGTTTTTCTAACCCTATGCTTTTCATCGAAGGAGGTTACATCATGTGTTTCTAACCCTCTGCTTATCATTGAAGGAGGTTCCATCATGAAACACAGGATCTTCATCTATTTCAATCATTGTATCGTGCTCGGTATATTTGCTTGAAAAGTACTAATAGGAAACAAAGTGAAATTTGACATTTATCATTGGTAAAATCACTTGAACCTAATGTCCTCTTGATTTATGAGGCATTGTCTGAGATGTATATCCCTCTTGTAAAATATCACTGTGAAATCTAGACCAGAAGAAATGTGATTGGTATATGGAGAGTGTTCACTACTAGACATTATTGAACTAGCTTTTCCCTTGACTGTGCTTTCAGAGGTATATTGAAACTGCTTTTACTAATGTTCATATCCTAGGTTCAAGGTAACATAAGAAGTAGCTGTCTTCTTATGCCCTACATGATGACGTCCTTTGGAAATATTATGCAGCACTGCTTTTGGAGGAGATTATGGAGCACTGCTAATCAACATCACTCAGTCTTTTGTGTTCATTTGACTTGAGGAATGATCTATGTTCTTCAGGCAACCTTTGGATTTAAGCCATGTACACTTGCTACTTTTTTACTTTACAGCTCTCCATCTGATTACTGAAGGCAAAATATTTCAGTGTGAGAAACCTGTTCAGTTGATCCTTTGCTCCCATTTGCACAATGATCATCGATCAATTACACCCCTGCGGAGATGTAAAAACATATGCTTTTGAACCTTGGAGAGCTTCTTTGGTGTTTCATGGAGATTTCACCTGATTTAAGCATATTTCTTCAGACAGTGAACATCCTCATATTTTCCTGAGTTGGATCTTTGTTGAACTTCTTCTTAAATGAGACAAAGTGACCTCTTAGTGGTGCACGACCTATGGATAGATCAAGGCTTTTTTTGAAAAATAGGGAAAGATTCATGGCTAACTGGTACTAGACACAGGATTTTTGGCTTAGGATATCTTGGCCAAGGAAAAACTTCCTAAACACCACTATCTAACTTAGAGACAATAGTCACAGATTCTGAGTGTTTTCTTAGGCATGATCAGATTGTCATATGACAAGATGATCAGGGATAGAGAAGCAGACACTTTTTCAACTTTGGGATAGTGAATGGCATGAGAAACAAGGGAAAATGATAGCAGAGAAGTGACATTATGACAGCTATAGACAGGGAGACTTTGCTGAAGCAAGATATGACTTGAAAACTAAAGATTGTTCTCATCATAGACTGACAGGGAGGGGTAGGAGGACAAAAATTTGTTTGGTGTGTTTTCTATATGACAAATTGACAGATTGATATTAGCTTCTAGAAAACTTAGCTAAGGAATCTAGTCATCAACAACATGTAAAAAATACTGATGATTAACAGTGGCTCCATTTGGGGAGGGTAGCTCCTTTTCAGGAGGTGTCCAGAATTTCAGATCTTTGGCTTGTGAAGAACAGTGCCTTATCCATTGGCACAAATTTCTCTCTTTCTTGATGCTATTTCTGAAAATTTATAGCATGATTAGCATCAAAGTCATTTCTACCTACCCACCTATATTTCCTAACATTTTTTCTTCTATAGGTGCATTTGGACTAGCAACCTTTCGACAAGATATTTTTTAGAAAATAAAACTATCTAATTCTACACTTATATCTTCCGCGAGTTCAGATTAAACTGATGAAATCCTTTGATTTCTCTACCTATGCTAGATCGACTGTCAAGATTAAGCTGTTTGATAGGATTTCATTCACTAAACTAAAACATGAAATTGAAAAAAAAGACCAAATCAAGATTTGACGGTCTGATTTGTCATGTATTTGTGGCATAAAGACAAGCTGCACACAAATATTATTTTCAATGAAATGAGATTTAGAAAAACTAGGGCTAGGACACATAGTTTGTTTTTTCATCCCTGTTTTCCTCTTTGGTTTTGTTTTGAGCATGTGGAACCAGTATTTTTTCCTAATCTACTTTTTTTTTTTGACAAGTCAAGCTTACACATTTTGACTATCACTTCTTTCACTAACTTATCAGAAATCAATTTAAAACATGTTCAGTTATGATTAGGCTAGATAACTGAACAAGGTATCTTTTGAGCACTAGTAGTGGCATTTAGACTTGCGCACTTTCAACATGACTATTTTTTGAACATGGGGATTTTCTGCTATTTTCTAAAACTGCCCTCTTTTCAACTTTTCTACTGTTTTTGTATTTTCTGTTTATTTATTTATTTATTTCTTCAAACAGTGATATGTACAATGAGGGAAAATGTTTAAAACTGGAGCTCTTGAAAATGGTGGAACTTGAGAATTTTGTCTTCAAAGGGATCTCCCGATGCTTTTGGTCCGGTCAGCTCTTGAAAAGAAAAGTTTGGAAAGTTTTCCCTTTAAAACACAACATAAGGGTTCTTGCAAGAATCTTTGAAAAAATTATGTATCTGCTTGTTGCTTTTCTCCATACCTTTGATTTCCGCTCTTGCCTTTGTTGTACATCTTCTTTAGGTAATACAGATACTCTTTGTCATTTTTAAAATAGATAATGACATCGTCAAGGTACATCATAATGAAGAAATTTAGAACTGGAAACATGGCCTTTAGGAACATGTCTTTGGTGTCTAGTGATTTTGCAACTCTAGGTTGGAATTTGGAACTGCTTCCAGTGTATTTGAAAAAATATTTAAGTTGCTTGCTTTGAAGAGGAATTAACTGACGATATCCTAAAAAATAACTTTGCAAGGACATCTGATTAGAAAATCATAGCTTCTGTATGGTATGATCTGTTTTGGGAAGGATATAAGTGTTGTTCTGGGGAGTTTTATCTGTGTTCCTGAAATCTACACATATCCTATGTCCACTTGCTTTGTCTTTAATTGTTATTGCTTGACCAAGATTTTTACATTTCTTTTTGTAAGTGTTACTTCTTGAAATGATAGCATTGTCATAGTGTTTTAAACTATTTTCCCGACATGTACTAGTATCTTGAACAATTTTTCATACTCTAGCAGTTCTTAATCTCTGGTGAAAAGACAGAATTTTAGCTAGTTCAATTAACTCAGGTATCTTGGGACAACTTTCATCATATTCCTCTTCATTGAATTCATTAGACATTTTTCCTAGATTCATCAAAGTGGTTGTAAAAGTTAAAGCTTTACTTGGAAAGGTAAGGTTTTGGGATGGTGAATCATTTAAGTATGGTAAGAACATAAGACTCTCATGTTCCTAATTTCCAAAAAGATTTGTACTATGTAAGCCTTCCAGTGCTTCTGTTTTGGAAAAGGTTTCTGATTATACTTTTGATGTTTGTCATTGGCTTGAGAAACTTGCTTTGGGGTGCATAATGTGTTATTTTTTCTGATTTATATCTATTTCTAGAAAATCAAACTCCCACTCTTCAAGACATAATTGTTCAGGGTCATGATAGTTTTGAGTATCCAGCTCATCATAGAGAAGCTGGGGTGTTTGATGCGGTGTGCCTAGATTTGTTTCAATTTCTCCTACCTGTTTATCAATGTCTTCATTAGTATGTAAAATGAAGGAATTCAGATTTGAATGTATGGAATACATAGGGATGTTATCTGGCCTTTCTTGGCTGCTGACCATATATTTCATGTGTGATTCCCGATACAGTATTCTTGTTTGATTAAACATGGGAATGGTGGCATAAGACATATCTAGTTGAATATTTCCTTGAAGCTTGGGCCCCCAAGATCTGGATAAAATCATTCCGTACTTGGGAGGGATGTCTGCTACCACTATGTCCATGACTAGGTGTTTTGCAGGTACTTGGGCCAAACTGACACAAAGATCTTTTATCAGGCCTAGACACTTGACTCTGCTTGAATCAAATGAATATAAGTTTTTATAAGGTTTCATTATTTCTAGGCTTAATATTTCCATTACTAATTTCATCTTGAGATTGTGCGAGGCCCTAGAATCTAGCATGGCATTATGTAGGATTTTGTCATGCATATTCAGACTAATGTAAAAAGGAAGAGTGGTTCCCTCCTAATATTTTCCTTCTATTTTTGGTCCAAACAACACCTCAGGGGTATCATCAGCTAGGTGTAAAGTATCTGCATCATTTCCTATGTTTAGGACCTTTAGCACTTGAGATTTGTATGATATTTGGGCAATAATTTCAGTGAGAGGCATGGTGATCTTAATTTTGGAAATTTCCCCTTCAAAACTGAAGGGTGCTTGTAGTTTAGATAGATTTGCTTCAGTTTTTTCAGCCATGACTTTCTCTATATTTTTAATTTGCTGACTTTGATTTGGGGTTTTGTTCAATACAACTATTTCGGGAATCTTAGTAGAGGTACTAGGAAAGTTTGGATCAAGGCTTGCCTAACTAGCTTTGTCTTTGTTTTGGTCAGTTTTCTTAGCCATGATTTTGTTACTATCTGCTGTTCTTTTAAGAATGGTATCGGGGGCTTTAGTAACAGCAGTGTCTGAGCTACCTTTCTTAGAGTTGTCTTGTTTTTTCTTACTCTTGAGATCATATTTCCTATGGACTTCCATTATAGAATTTTGTAATCCTACCTCAGGATCTTCGGGGTCCTCATAATTTGCTTCATTTTGATTTGAGGAGAAGAAAAATTGTTCTTCTTCTGTGAGGAAAACCTCACCCTCGCTATCAGAACCTATCAAGTTTAAGTGATTTTCATCAAGTGGTTCCATATCTCTGTCTACCTCATCAACATAGTTTTCATTGAAAAGTGGCCTAATCTATTGGTCATTTTCCCTTGGTTTGTTCTGAGGCGGGTCTCTTCTAAAATTTTGGTTCCGGTTTCTGTTTTGAGGGTTTGGATAGTTGTCCTTAAGAGGTGCTTTTTCATTCATATTTATTCTTTCCCACATTTTTTCCATGGATCTAACCAGGTTGTCTATTCTGGGATCTGAGGAGGAAACTGAAGGAATGAACTCATCACGAAATTTGACTTTCTTTTCTGATCTTATCCTAGCTCTTTTCTCAGCTAGGTTGACTTCAGCACTAATAGCTACTTTTTTCATTTCTTCTAGAGTTGCGGGGTCTCTTTCTCTTAGTTGGTATGTCATATCTGGATCGACACCTTCAGGAAATTTTGCTAATGTTGAGCCAAGTGGAGGTTTCATGTGAGGCGGGAGGGCATTATAGACACTGTTGAATCTAGTGCAATAGTCCTGAACACTTTCCCCCATATTCATTTTAAGATTGTTATATTCGAAAAGTATTTGGATGGGGTTTTTCTTGATTTCCCACCTGTTTATGAAAGTTTGGTAAAGTACTGGGAGATCATGTATACTATTAGGAGCTAATATTTTAAACCATTTCTTGGGTTCTCCACCTAGGCTTTGGGTGAACATTCTCATCTTTATGGTTTCATCTTCTAATTCCATGTAGTCAAAAGCATCATTGATCCTATCTACATGCTGTTGAGTGGTAGTAGCCTCAGTTTCGGTGAAGTGTGGGATTCGGGATTGGTAATAATTTTTCGAAGGTACCAAAGGCAGAGGTAACACTAAAGGCGCATACCAAGATGCCATGGTGGGAGCTGATGGTAGATTTACAGTATGAGGGTTTGTAGTATGGGATGAGGTGATTTGCACAGTGGTGGTTTGAAAAGGTGTGGTGGAGGTACTTGGACTTGTGGACTGATTCTGAGCAGATTTGGGGTGATAAGAGCCAAAATGGTGGAGAAGCTGAAAATCAGGAGGTGTAGTGGGTGAGGCTTCTTTGCTAGGATTCTGTTGCAAATCTCAGGGCTCAAGATTGTCAAGGTTGATTTTAATTTGCGACTTGCTTCTAAAAATGGATTTTTCCAAACTCAAGTCAAACTGGGAATCTTGCAAGGATGTAAGATGTTCAGGTATAGAGATTTCTTTGTGGATGGTCCTATCGGTAGCTAAGTTACCAATTTCAGAAGTTTCCCACAAAATATTTTCTGGGTCATCAACTATGATAGGGGGATTTGGGTCCGGGTGAGATCTGGTATTAATTCTTCGTGAAGCCAGATTTCAAAGTCAAAGTTTAGAGAGGGTGATAGCTGTTATTGTTTTTGGATGGATGTACTCTCTAGGGGTTTCGCTAATGTGAAGAATCATCAAAACAAAATGAAGGCTAGTGGAGTTGCTAGGTGGATTTTCTTAAGATTTATGGTCCACCACCAACACTGACAAAGATGTTTTTTAAGAAAATGCTTTTCTAGAAAAATTTTATGTGGAAACTTGCAAGAATGACTTAAAACTTAGTTTCAACAGTTTGCTAGATTGTTGAGAAAGCTATGGTTCTATTTTCAAGTTTATTTTGTTGATTTCCTATGTTTAGATGAATATTTCTGAATCCCTAAGTTGTACTTAGTTTGTCACTGATTTCAGAGGCTACATCATAATTTTGTATTTTTGGAAAGGCAAGTCAACATGATAGTATGATTTATGTAATTTTTGGTTTTTATGGAGTATTAGGCCTACTGGAGGCTAGTGGAGTCGCCAGGTGGATGTTTTGTTGTTTTTAAAGATATGTACTTATGGTCCACCACCAATAACTGAGAAAAAGCCAATCTAGGGATGTTTTTTTGGGGTTTTTTGAGTTCCTATATGTAGCCTTGAGGTTTGTAAGAGTTTCATATAATTGAATCATCATTTTGCTAAGATGGTGAAAGAGCTAGTTTCTACTCTTTGGACAACTCTTAAGTTTTCTAAGACTAACTGAGACTTTGAGAGTTCCTAAGGGATACCTAGGATGTTTTGACTCAATGTCCCACCGTGATCACCAATATGTTATGGTGGCGATGAGGTGGCTGAAAATCACTGGATATTATTTAATTGAGGGATTTTGAAGTCCTAAGGTATACTTAGATTGTCACTAACTCAAAGTCCCACCATGATCGCCAATATGTTAGGGTCCCGTGATTTGGCAGATTAACAAGCCAAATGACATGGTAACATAAAACCAAATTTGGAGCCCAAGGACCTATCCTTCCTGGACTCAGAGAGGGCTCTCTCTATTTGTGCAAAGGATGTAAACTTGTTTTCTTTCTATGTATCTGATTTTAGGCTAGTTTTTAAGTATGTTTTGGTTTGCTTTAGGTTTTTTTGAGGGAGAACTGATCAAAGGATAAATAGATAAAAATATTGTCAGATCAACTGGGCTATGGGGTCGATAAGGTCGAGACTGTCTCAAAGGGTGGACAAGGTATATTGCAGGGCCGATTTGGTCGAGATAAATGGATTCTTTGGGTGTAAGTGAAATGAGATGGACACTAAGTTTGTGAAAGAAAAAGAGGTTTTTAAAGCATAAATAGTTTTACAACAAACATCCATGTGGTAGGGCTAACCATTAATCACTATAAATGAAATTGAAACTGATAGATGCATAAAATAAACATTCAGGCGATACATAGAAGTATAAGACCCTCTAACTTTGGGAAAATCACCTTTATACTTTTGGGAAAACAAATAAGTCAAACAAATAAGTCAATCTATGAAGAGGTAACTCCTAAACATCATATTTTGAGCTATCGGGAACTTTTAACTAAGATTGCAGAGCATGGGAAAAGGGCAAGATCGAAACAAGACCTCTTTGGTTTAACTAGGATAATCAAATATTCAGAGAAAGGTTTCAGTGATGGGGTTTTGGTTAGCTATGAGTAAGCAGGGCATACCGTGAATCATACTAGATAGCATACATAATAACCATTAATGAAACTAATAACAAGTTCTTAGGGTATCAAAGAGCAGTTAAGAATTCTTTGACATAACCAAGAAAGAAGGAAAACATAGAAGTTGTAATGAATCAGGAAACTTGAGGTGCCTCCATGGGCATGTCTCAAATCTATTCTTTACTGACCTACAACAAGCAAGAATCATGAAAACATGTATGATAAACTAAGGAAAACATAACATATAAGGAACACTATACCATTCACCAAGCCATGGAATCCTACAAATAATCCTTTTCCACCATCCAAGACAAACAAGAAATCATCCACTTCATGAGACAAAATATTTCTTCAAAGCTTGTAATATCATGTATTGCTCTATAACATCAAGTTCAACCTATTTTTACAATGAAATATTTTGGAATATATAGGCCAAAGAGAAAGAAACTATCCAAGAGCATCTAGAAGGCCATTGGCCTATTACAAATATCTGATTTTGTCCTTGAGGCTTTGCAAAGCCCAAGGCACAAAATATCTTCAAAAATATCTATTAAATGCTAAAAAAGGAAATAAAATTAACTTTACATGACTAACAAGTGCTAAAAAAGGATTAACGCACATTTGGATGAGCATCTTTAGAAATCTGCATTTTTTGCCAAAATGCTACAGGAACGTAGCAGTAGAAAATTGCTTGTTTTGCAGACAACTTTTGAGGGACCTCCCAATGTCTAAACGAGGCCCGTGATAGCTCGCTTGAAATCCCTGGATGTATAGTTTCTAGAACTAGTTTATTTTTTCCAAACTGATCCCTGGAAGTCTGTCAAAAGGAGGACTTAGTGAAAAAACCCTGGGGGGTCTCATCTGCTGATATGTGAGGTAGAAAGGTGAAATTTGACTGATTGTTTCCTCTTTGGGGGACAAAAGAACCTCCTTTGGATCTGAAACTTTGTGAGTGGCTACCCCCAAATTTATTCCATCCAAAAAAATGACTTTCATGAGCTGAGGATGCTCCTAGCAACCATGGCAGCACCTTGAAAAATGTGCAATTAGGGCCAAAAAAACACAAAAAACAAAATGATGTCAAAATTTGCTCAATTTTAGAGAGAAAGCCCCTTATGGGTTCTTAGAAGCATGTAAGGAAGCTGAGGCCAAGATTTCAAGCCTAGATATGCCTTTCTCCACTTTTTCTGTTGGGCACCTCTTTCGGGTAGTTTTGAGCCTTTCTTGAGCAAGTTTGAGCTTTCTTCAGGCAAATTGGTTCAATTTCTTGTAGTGCCTGGTCATCATCCTTTGTAGACTCAAGTCTCTATTTTCTTTCTCTAATTTATCCTCCAAATTATTTTTGGCTCTCTCACGCCATGATTATTTATCATTTTCTATTTCTCGGGCAAGCAATTGTGTGAGAGGATAAGATCGAACAAGGGCTACTTCTTCTTCCTTCTTTTTCTCCAAAGCTTTCCTAAGACCCATAGACCTAGGACTCTTTCTCATTGGCTGCTCTTCTTCTTTAGTATCATCAAATTCGCCCATAAGCTCTTTAAGCTTGACTTGTGCTTTGTAGGCTTCCCTTTGGTATTTGAAAGCTCGGGCCTCATAAACTGCCATTTGACCACTGATTTGTTTGTTTTGCATCTGTAGAACATGTATGAGGTCTTTTGACCTTTCTAGATCAGCTTCTAAGTCATGAATTTGGGCTTCTCTATTTTGCAAAAGAGCCTCAATAATTCTAGCTTCATCATCTCCAACATCACTGTCTATCTGTATGATGTCAAACTCCCTTTCCTTCTCATGACTACTCTCTTGCTGTTCCTCTTTTTCTTCCCCCTTGCCTTGGATATTCTTCTTGGTCCTCTTCCTCTTTGGAAATTCAACTGTACTCTTCTTAGGCAGTTTGCCTCTAATTCTTAAGACTCTTGTGACATTGCTAGTCACTGCTGGAGTGATCTTCTTCTTTGCAGACCTAGTGTTTCTAGGCTTCACCACTTTTGGAGGAAGAGTCATGGCCCCTTGCTTAGGAGAGGCAGCTAGCACATGCTCTTGGCTGTGTTGAGGATAAGAGAGAGGAGGTTTATCTACTTGCACTTGCTCAACTTGGTCCTTTACCCTGCTTCCTCCATCATCATCTGCTCCAACTTCACCTTTGTCACTGTTTTCTTCACTGTATTGAGTTTGTTTAGGGCTGACAACTTCATCATATTTTTCTGCTACTTGAAGATTTCCTTGCTTACCCTCATTATTGTCTTGAATTTGCTGAGGGCTACCTTCATTAGGAATTTCTTCATTGATATTTTTCATGTTGTCACCTCCTTCACTGTTCTCCTTAGATTCTATGTGTGGACTGCCATCATGATCGCTACTTTGCTGGAGGCGCTTTTTTCACTGCCTCTTTGATTGGTTTCAGGACTCTGTTAAGGACTGTGGTGTTCCTCATCATTGCTTTGAACATTCTCCTTTTTCTCCTCATCACCACTGGCTTGTTTCTTTTCATCATCACTACTTTGTACTTCTTTTTCCTCACTGTTTCCTTGCTCATTTTCACTGCTCTGTTTGCCTTGACCATTACTAGTTTGCTGCTCATGGTCACTGCCTTGTTTGTCTTCACCACTGCTATGCTCACTATCATTTTGTTCATGCTTGCCATAATTTCCTTCTTCCTCACTCTCATGTTTAGATTATTTACTTTTTCCCTCATCATCACTAATTTTCTTCTTGTCACTTTTCCCTTCCTCATCACTAGTTTGCTTCTTCTCTTCTTCACTTTCAATTATAGGGGATCTTTGCCTTTTAGGAGTAGATTGACTAGAAGAGGGAGGGACATGGTGAGTGGATGGTGAGGAAGGCACATGAGATGAAGAGGCAATGACAAAATCTGTATAAGAAATGAAAGTCTCCCAAGACACTCCTTTCTTTTCAAGCTGGTGAAGGATGATGATTTTGATGAGAAAATGATGGAAGAGACTAGCTTTTTGCTGAGAAGGAGGTCTCTTTTGAACAAGGGAGGAAATCTTGTATATGCTTTTGCAGAGGAAGAAAGGTAAGTTTAGCAACTGAGTTCTTGTGAAATGCATGAGAAGCCTGATGTGATAGGAATAAATCCGGGAAAACCTCCCTTCACATGTGAAATACTTCATGATGAATCTCATGAGGGGAGCATAGATTCTCAATAAGTGAGAAAAATGGAATATAGCTTGGCAAGAATCCTGATGGTCTAGTTTTAAGAAAGGTTTATAGTGATTCAGATCTAGGTATGCTTGTTTGAACCACTTTTCTCCTATATAGGGATCTTAGTTGCTTTGGAGACAACCCTAGGAGTGAGTTTAAAGTCCAGAACTGCTAAGTGGACATGCTTTCCTTGCAGCCTCATGGCAAAAAATTGTGTTAAGGGAGGGTAATTGGTGACCTCCTGGACTTTTTGGAAAAAATCAAGGCATCCCACCTCATGGAAGTTAAAAATAATTGAAGGGGATTCATTTACTTATGGAGTTGTCAAAGGCTCAAACCTTTTGTGAAATCCACCCTTGCTGACTTTCTTAGGAGGCATTTTGATTTTGATACCCTTTACTGACTTACCAAAACAAAGGTTCAAATGATTACTGAAATAGGCCCTCAATCAAAACCATGTTTTCCTCTTTGTGAGACTGAGTGTTGTCTTTAGTTGGCAAACAAGTTTTTTGTTAAGTGACCACAAATTTGTGTCTTCAGTACACCTTTTTAAACTGATAATAAGCCTTTCTTTCTTTACACACTGTCCCTTGTTTTTTTTAGCAAACAAGGTAGGTTTTGAGAGAAAAATTAATTTTCTTCCTTAACTACTTATAACAACAAACCCCTTGACAATGAACCTTCTTTCTTTATCACTTTTTCTCTGTATCTTAATAAATATGACAGTTTTAAAGAAACAGTGTTTTTAGCTTTAACAAGGCTGTGTTTTATTTCTTTGGACTGTGCCCTGGCTTTTTAAACAAAGAAAACCTTTCTCTTTTTAAAAACCTATTTTTCCTTTTTCAAAAACTATGCCTGGCTTCTTAAGCAAAACAGGCCTTTGCAATCAAATAATAACCTTCTTTCCTTAATCACTATATTTGTTTCTTCTTTGCAAACATGGTGGTTTTCAGCATAAACAATGTTTTTTTCCTTCATAAGACCATGTTTTTCCTTAACAAATAAGACTGTTAACCCCCTCCTCAAACTCAAAAATTTAGGGGAGAAAGCAGTAGAATACCTCTTAAAAAGTATGGATGTCTTTTGGAGATGAGTTTATGGGGAAAAAATCCTGATTTGAGGTGAAAAGGAGGCAGCTTGAGCAGCGCTACACTCATGTGCACAGGCGCGTAGCGTTGAACACTGCGTTTGAACTGTCGGGTCGGCCCTGGGTGCCCGCTGAACGTCGATGTTGTCGGGCTGGGCGGAGTGTAACAGGAATGTTGCGTTCAATGCAAAGGCCTTTTGCGAGCACCTACAGGCACGTTGCGTCCTGCTACAGGCGCGTCGCGTCTTGGAAACTTGCAAATCGACTTGCCCAAAAATTCCAGAATGAAAATTTTCCCTTTTCCAAGTGAGCAATAAGATGTAAAGACCCTTTTTGAGGGCTTTTATAGCTTTTTGAATGTTTTCAGCCTACCCTTTATCTCTTTTGAAGAGTTTTAAACTTTCTTTGTTCTAACTGAAAAAAAATGGATATATTCCCTTTTTGAAAAGATCTTCCTTTTGAAGATTGTCTTTAAACACAATTTCTTTCCCTTTTCAAACAAATTCTAACCTTTGTTAATCTTCCCTCTACTCATTCTTAGGAGGAGGCAATAAAAAAATGTTTTTGCCATTCATATCAAAGGTTTTCTCTAAACTGTGACATATTACATCATCTGAAAGAAGCTCATCAAAACCCCACAACTGTAGCCATTCAAAAAACATAATGCAAATCCACTATTTTATGAAGTGAAGAGGGTCTTTAAAAAACTGTGTGGGTCTCTGTTTTTTTACAAAGATGTCACCCTAAAAACACTACTGCAGCCATCTTAAAACCACTATGCCAATCCACTGTTTGTGAAGTAAGCAGATCCTTTGAACCATGATTTTGCCTACTGCTTGTATGATGAAAGAGGTCTACAAGCCATGATTTGATCCCCTGATTGTTTACCAAGGAGATTATCCTTTTAAAACCACTAATGCGGCCTCTCAAAACATAATGCAAATCCACTGTTTTATGAAGAGAAAGAGGGTCTTTAAACCATGTGTTTTCTCCTTTTGAATAGGCTGATCTATATGATCTGTGACCCCAAATTTTTATTTTAAACTCATTGTTGGGCCTTTAGGTCACGATGAAGGGGGGCCTTCAAACAATGAAAGTTCACCTATTCTTAAAAATGTGCCCTCTGTCATTTAAATAAGGTGAGAAAATAACTTTTGGTGCTTGCCCTTTATTCATCACTTGGAGGGATTAACTCTTGATAAAACATAATGAATCTGTCTAAAAAACAAGAATGCCCTTTTCCACATAAATTATCTGGGTGGGCTATCTCTTTATATCAGTTGCAGAAATCACTTTCAATAGAGCTCAGTCTACCTCCTTGGCCATTTAGATGAGGCTCCTTAAATCAAATTTATAACCTTTGATTTATCCTTTGAAAGAGGCATTCATAAACATAAGAACAGGGGCCTTTTAGCACCATCATGTCACTCTTTGGCTTTTGATGTGGAAGAGGCATTTAACCTATAAACTCTCACTTGTTTCACCACTATTCTTCAACTAGGATTTCTAAAAGAAAACATTCTCAAACATAATTTTAAACCCTTCTATGCTTTCTCTGTTCATCTTTGGAGGAGGTGGCACAAATCAGACTCTGAAATTTCTTAAAAACATGTTGACCCTCTGCTTGTTTGTGAAGGAGGTCACATCAATGTTTTTCTAACCCTCTGCTTTTCATTGAAGGAGGTTCCATCATGTGTTTCTAACCCTTTTCTTATCATTGAAGGAGGTTCCATCATGAAAGACATGATCTTCATTTATTTCAATCACTGTATCGTGCTTTGTATATTCACTTGAAAAGTACTAATAGGAAACAAAGTGAAATTTGAAATTTATCATTGGTAAAATCACTTGAAACTAATGTCCTCTTGCTTTATGAGGCATTGTCTGAGATGTATATCCCTTTTGTAAAATATCACTGTGAAATCTAGACCAGAAGCAATGTGATTGGTATATGGAGAGGGTTCACTGCTAGACATTATTGAACTAGCTTTTCCCTTGACTGTGCTTTCAGAGGTATATTGAAACTGCTTTGAATAATGTTCACGTCCTAGGTTCAAGGTAACATAAGAATAAATTCTCTTCTTATGCCCTAAATGATGATGCCCTTTGGAAATATTATGCAGAACTAATTTTGGAGGAGATTATGGAGCACTGCTGATTAGCATCACTCAGTCTTTTGTTTTCATTTGACTTGAGGAATGATCTCTGTTCTTTAGGTAGCCCTTGGATTTAAAGCATGTACACTTGCTGCTTTTCTACTTTACAGCTCTCCATCTGATTACTGAAGGAAAAATATTTCAGTGTGAGAAACCTGTTCAGTTGATCCTTTACTCCCATTTTCACACTGATCATCAATCAATTACACCCCTGCAAAGATGTAAAAACATATGCTTTTGAACCTTGGAGAGCTTCTTTGGTGTTTCATGGAGATTTCACCCGATTTAAGCATATTACTTCAGATAGTGAACATCCTCATCTTTTCCTGATTTGGATCTTTGTTGAACTTCTTCTTAAATGAGACAAAGTGACCTCTTAGTGGTGCGCGACCTATGGATAGATCAAGGCTTGTTTTTCAAAATAGGGAAAGATTCATGGCTGACTGGTACTAGACACAGGTTTTTTGGCTTAGGATATCTTAGCCAAGGAAAAAATTCCTAAACACCACTATCTAACTTAGAGACAATAGTCACAGATTCTGAGTGTTTTCTTAGGCATGATCAGATTTTCATATGACAAGATGATCAGGGATAGAGGAGCAGACACTTTGTCAACTTTGGGATAGTGAATGGCATGAGAAACAAGGGAAAATGATAGTAGATAAGCGAAGTTATGACAACTATAGACAAGAAGACTTTGTTGAAGTGAGATATGACTTAAAAACTAAAGATTGTTCTCATCATAGACTGACAAGGAGGGGTAGGAGGACAAAAATTTGTTTGGGGTGTTTTCTAGATGACAAATTGATAAATTGAGATTAGCTTCTAGAAAACATAGCTAAGGAATATAGTCATCAACAACATGTAAAAAATATTGATGAATAACAGATTTGATGGTCATGCTCCATGCGCAAGATGGCATGATGGTGTCGGAAAAAAGTTTGCAGAGCAAAATCGATGAATAACAGAGACAGGGAGGAGAAATGGAGAGCAGATGGAATAATTCCTAGCTAGAGTGAGAGAAGTAAAGTATTCATGAAACAATCCAACAATTTTAACAAGAAAATAAGCGGTGGTGAGGCATTTGTAAATAGAGGAAATGTTTTTTAGCTGAGAAGCGACCAAGTGGTATGATGTGACAACAAAATAAATGACCAAGTAGTGGGGTGATGAACGATCAAAATCTAGTTTAAGAAAACAATTATGCTAACATTTAATGTCAGAATAATGATAGTATTAATCCATTAATTATGAAAAATATAAATATTCTTTTAACTTAAGAAGTTCAGTAGAAAATTTTGATATCATTGTAACGTTTCTTCATAAGGAATTCTTCATAAGTTTCCTCAAGGTACGTGAAGTTTCCAAAAAGAAGCGCAATCTAAAACTTTGGTTAAATTTTCTAGTAGCCAAATTGTCAACCCAAAAGTTTGGTTAAGCTTTGGTAAAGAGAGATGATCAATGAAAATTAATATAAATTCAACGCCAAGTGAGCGCAATAGTGACATCACTGCATTAAGTAGGGACTAGTAATAATGATTTCTCATAATGTGATCATATGTTCCACTGGAATGAAAATTTAATATATGATTTAGGCTGCTTACCTTTATTTAAATTTTTGTATGTGGTATTTTTATGATTTTCTAATAAATTTTCCTAATATCAATAGTGTGTTGGTTCAAATATACACGTTCATTCTTGTTGCACACTTCTTTATTTTTAGCTAGTTACCAAATCGATTTATTAACTGTCAACATGTTGCACCATTTATTATAATCCATTTTAGTTTTCTAGAGTATTTCCCAACTTAAGAGGAGAATGGGGCACATTAAATTTAAATTGAGAGTAAATAATATACAATAAGATGGTGCACTCACAAAGAAGATTGAATCACTATATTTAGTTTCATTTTTCTAACCCTACATGTGCATTTCTGTTGGTTATGGAGATATGAATTGGATGATTATATTGTATGGCATCTATATTGATGCTTTGGGAGTGGAAAAAATTGGAGGATAGCACCATTTTTACCAACCAGATCCAATTTGGTAAAATTTCATTTGAAAATTTTTGAATGTGGTTTGAGGAATCAAATGACACCTTTTGGGGTACATAATTATGTGGTTTAAGTTGCACACCTTTTTGTTCCATTCCACACACGATTACCTTTCCAACTACATAATAGCCACCTCATTTGGATTCTATATGAAGATGTTATGCCACTCAGAAGTTGACCTTCATGTTTTGACAACGATATGCAATGTCAACCCTGATTATTCATGGAAAACGGGCTAGGCATGTAAGCATGATAAAGAATACTTTATAAAAGTCGCTATTGTAACTCTAACTAAGAATTTAAGGAGTCAAACTTAATGACTAGTAGGAAATCAAATTATGTTATAATTGAGTTTTATTTCAATTTGTATATTTTCTGCATAATTATAATTTGTATGCATATGAAATAAACATCTATTGACATATCCATTAACCTATGGAAATATTAATCCTTATAGTATATATTTCATATTTTTAAGCATAATTTTATTTATTATATTCGTTGTGACATAACTATTTAGTGAAATATTCATGGCAATATGTAAATTAATTCACTATCTATAATATTCATGGCAATATGTAAATTAATTCACTATCTATATTATAGATGGTACATCTAGTTTAATATTTTTTTTAATCAAGTAATAGTTAGTTAGGGACACATTCTCAAATCCCTATGAAAACCTGTGCCCAAGTAAATAGAATAAGAAACTTGTTCTAAGTTATTATTGCTTTTTTCTTATGTTTTTGTTATTGCAGTAGTTTACATGTCTTCCATACCAATTATGAGTTTTTATTTTGAAATTTTTAAATCTTTCCGCTAGTTCTCATCTTACGCTCTCTTATAGTGTTTAACTTTTCTAACCTGTATTACCAAATATGTAATGGTAAAGGTTGTTAATCACGAGAAACAAAAGATGCAATTGTCGTTTAAAAAAAAAGGTTTATTAATGGTTTAATTCAATGGCATTATATATATTTGTGTTTGCATCTCCATTTGGTAGTAGGGAGATAAGGTATAGGGTTAAGAATTTCATCAAATGATAGTGATGGGTTGGGTTTAGATTTGAGTATGTGTAAATTTTATAAACTTTATTATAAAATGTTTTATAGTGTGTATTTTAATTATCTATATCTATATATATCTATATATATTATATTTTTTTATTGGTGAAATTTAAAAGATGTAAACATAATAATTAATATATAAATCTATTCCAAAGTAAAAATACTAATGGAAAAGGGTTTTGTATTGCTTTAGAAAATTATAATTATAATATTTTTTGTAATTGTGTGGAAGAACCTATTTTCTAGTTGATTATGAAGGATATAGTTGATTATGAAGGATATCATAGTTTGAGTTTATATTTGTACATTTTAAAATTAAAATAAAACATTCATTAAATAAAAACATTATAGACTATAATAAAAATGAATATATATATATATGGTTTTAATTGAAAGCATTATAAAGTATAAATAATCTCTTATATATGTGAAATAACATCAATTTATATCAACTTTATAAATAAATAAACAATTAAAATTAAAAATTAAAAAATAAAAAATAAAAAATAAAAAATATTCCCTGGAAAGTTTATTATGAGCTTGAAAACAATTTTAAGTCGGCCGATTTTTACATTTGGAGTAGAAAAGGGTTCCTCTTTCAGGCTCTCGTCACCCCTGTTGTCTTATACGAATGTGAAGTTTGGGGTTGTAGTATCTCCAGGGAGTCATGGAGGAAGATTGAGATGATTCAAAAGAAATTCATAACCTACAACTTAAAGATCAAGGGAAATACTCCCTATCCTATCTTCTTGATCGAAGTTGGTTTGTCCCCCATTGAAAGTATGACTATATTTAGATATCTGATGTATAAGAAGAATCTTTACAACATGTAATCCAAAAGACTCCCAAAAATTGCTTCTAACTGCAATAAAAAACCCCACCTTCACCTTAAGCACGGGTGGCATAAGGATGCCTAGTCTTGGCTCAACCATTGGGGAATTAAGGAGGAGCTCAATATGTGAAGCAAAGATAGTGTCAAAAATACTATTACCTCCAAGTTTAAGGACAAGTTGTGGGAGGATCTGGAACTGGAAGATAAAAGGAAGTTAAGATACTATAAGGAGGTGAGGAAGTTAAGATACTATAAGGAGGTGATCAACCCTGCCCTTGATAATCAAAATTATCTATCTGTGTTGACCAATACTAAGAAAAAAAATGAATATCACTAGGATTAGAACTAATTCTCATGAGCTTCGGAGTGAGACCAGGCGGTGTCCTATTCCCAAGACTCCCTGTAACGATAGAATCTGTCATATTTGCGATATTAAGGAGTTGGAAGATGAAAAACACTTCCTTTTACACTGCCCGACTCTTACTCACATTTGCTCTCAATTCCCTAACATCTGCCATACTTCCAATCATCTTGAAATATTAAACCAACCCACCTACAATGACCTTGAAGCACTTATTTCCCTTCTCTTCGATCATAGAAACAATATTTCGAAAAGTCAAACGTAGATTCTGTTTCCTTTCTTAAGGTCTGATAAACCGCATTGGACCGCATTGGTCTTAGGTAATGTTAGTCATCATTATCATCATCATGATCATGATCATCATATATATATATATATATATATATATATATATATATATAATAATAATAAAGCATTTAAATAATTATTTCAATTATTAATGTTCACTATAACAATATATTTCAAAAACTAGAACTTAAAAATAAAAAGTAAATAAAAAATTTATTTTCTTACTAGTAAATTTCTACTCCATTCATTTTTTAATATAAAATTAATATACAACATTTAAAAAATATTATTATTAATAAAAATATAATAATAGTAAATAAATTGTTTTTATATTTAAAAATATATTAATAATAAAAAAAGATTTTAATATGAAAAATGTGATTAATAAATAAGTTATTTTAATATCTATTTTAAGTAAAATATTTTAATCATTCATATATATTCTTATAATTAATACAATTCAATTAATTTAATTATGTTATATGTTAATTTTTTTATGTAGGTTTGGTGGAAATACAACAAAAATTTGTTGGAACTGCAAGTTTACACAACTAAAGGACCCAAAAAAATTTCAATATATTGAATCTATTTATATATTCAAAAATTCAGTTTGAACAATGAAAGTTTACATATAATAATTAAAAAGAAGAACTTAAATATATATATCAATCAAAATAATTTAAAAATTTGCTAGATGACTCGTTAAATATGATCCCTATTATTTTCTATACACAATGGCAGTTATTGCAACCTCCTTTTTCTATTTATTTTCATTTTATTTATAAACATAGGAATGTCCACTCTTAAATAAACATTTATTATTAATAATTACAATGTGAATATATTATTTTAAATCTAATCTTATTTGACAATTAATTTGCAAAAATTTATAATAATTTGACAATTAATTTACAAATATGTATGTTAATGAAAGTAAATCGAAGAATAGACATATATTTTCAATAATATGCATTGGGAAGGAAATCTCCACTAAGGTGAGACAAATGACAAAATTTGCAGCTGATCCTCTAGTTATTTGGTTTTGAGAATGCATACAAAACTGTTACAATCAGATTAGATTCCAGTAACACTATTAGTTTTATACTGGCTTTATGAATATCTTACATCATGGTTTTATTAAAAGCAACGATGTCATTGGTTCGTGTGGAAAAATAAGTCCATTTGAGAATGGCGTCACGATAGGATGCATTATACTCCTGCTCGTTTATCATGTTTATCATGAGACCAGAGATCAAGTTGCTTTGAATCCAGACATTTATGGTTTGGAAATCAATCTCTGAAAAAGAATGCGATTTTATCTCGATATGAACGAATTAATTCCATCAAAGAAGACAGTGATGATTAGTATAAATTAAATGGTGATAATATAGACAGATGCAAATGAATACAATCGTGGTGGAGAGAATTTAACTTGTCATTTGGATGATACATTTTAGAAATATTTAAGAATCTGATTGAATGAATAACAGTGAAACAATTTACTTTTTAATATATTCACAAATATCAAAATACCTAATAGAAAGATACTTAATAAAATATCATAATCAAATCTAAATCACTGTACTTAAGAGAAACAATAACCATAAATAGAAAGAGACTCAATCAAATAACCATTAATAGAAAGAGATTTAATCAAATAAACTAGATTACTCTACTTAAAAAAACAATAACCATAAGAATCAATACGATGATGCTTAATATAAACGGATGCTAAAATTCATATAATACTTGGGCAATGACACCAACATAAAGTCAAGTACTTACATCAGGCTTGTTGATCCATGTCATAAAAATATTCGTATATTTTCCTCAGCTTTCATTTCTACTTTCCTATTCATCTATTGGTATAGATGGATTACTGCTACCCATTGATTCATTCTCTTCATCACTCCAAGGTTTATCCTCTGATAAGTTTATATATTTTCTTCCCAAAAAATTCTTAGTGACTAGATTATATACTATGTAGGCTTTTGACTTTTCATTGGGTATTGTACCCAATGAAAATTCACTTTTCTCTCTTCTTATTAAGTTTCCTCCTTAGCTAGTTTTTGACATGCATAGGAAATATAACCAAAAACATCTAAAATAAGATAAATTTAACATAGTGCCACTCCATGCTTCTTGAGGCACTTCAACTTTTACTTTATTTTTTAGAGGTATTTTTTAATATGTATATTGAACAAGAAACAACCTCAACCAAAAAATCATTGGGAAAATTTCTATCCTTGAATATACTCCTTTCCCTGTTCATAATGGTTTTGATTCTTTCATTCAACCACGACATTCTCTATTGGAGTGTATCTAGTGGATAATTTCCTCTTAGTTCCACTTTTCCTACAAAAAGTTGCAAACTCTTTTAATTCATGCTCTCCCCCTCCATCCAATCTAAACACTTTGACATATTTTCCACTTTTATTTTATACTACACCATTAAACTCTCTGAAGTATGTGAATGCCTCTACTTTTTTAAAAGAAAAGTACTTGTAACATCACTGACATGGATCCCCAATTTTAATGTACATGTACATGTGATGCTTAGAATGGTGATCCAAAATTATATTGAGGCTTACATGCATCTGTATGTATAGAAATGTTAGGACAATGGGCCAAGAAAATAATATATTTTAAGGCTGGTGTATCTAAGTAGTTTGGTTTGAGAACCCATACTGTTGTGCTAGTGAGATAAGTTCCATTAAGGCGTATGTGCCTGTATATGTATGATGTATTAGGATGGCAGACCAACATATTTAGGAATTTGAGGCTAGAGTACCCAAGGAAATTAGGCCAATGATCCTGAATGACATGGAATTTTAGCTAATTTGTCATTATGTTGTGAACTGAAAGACAAAAAGAGTTTGCGGGGCAGAGACTCCACAAAAAATGACTTCATGATATGAAAGTATATTGTAATATTATAATATAAAGTAAAGGGGGCACCAAATCTTGAAATTTGTTTTTCCCTTATTTAGTTGGACATAAAAATTAGAGGGAGATGGATCCCTCAATGAGAGCTTGTAAAGGTACCTAGAAGACCCATAAGGGTAGAAGAACTCATGGAGCACCTAGAATTTATAACATCCTTGGGAAATCGAGATAGTAGCTAATGGGGGATGTGAGCCTATTGGCTAGAGGCTACCAAGTTTGGTACCTTTAATGTATGAGGGCTTGTAATGATAAAACAAAGGAATTTGAGGGCATTGGTACTCCTAGAAGCCACATGACAAGTGGTTGGAGGTTTTGGGGCTTGGTATCTTCAATTTTTTAAGCCTCGAAAGGTATCGTGGACTGAAATTATTGTTGGATATGTCCAAAATATGCTTCACAAAGTAGTCTTGAATGTGTCCCAAGAAATGCAATAGGCAAGTGTTAAGCCAAATCACTCCACTCTTTACATCATTCTAACTCTTTGGATGTGAATAAAAGGTTTTTAACATGGTAGATAGGTTTGTGGTCATATTGTTAGGACTTAGTATGAGTCTGATGTTGTTGTAGGAAGTTTTCTTGTAGACATGTATTCTCATTGTGGGAATGTAGTAGATTCAACAAACTCTTTGATAATATCGTCGATTGGGATGCGATTTCATGAACTATGTTGATTATAAGATATGCCTCTAATTGATCCAGTGGCTATGCCCTTCAAATTTTTAGGGACATGTTATTAGTAGGGATGAAACCCAACAATATTACCTGTATTTGTGTTATATCTACATGCAATCATTCAGGCCTAGTTGATGATTCATGTATTTACTTTGAATCCATGGATATGATGTCTTTAGCCTAGGTTTGACACTTAAATTTTAGAAAAATATAAATAAATCATATCGGTTTACTTTAATTCCCCCCCACCTATAACAATTGTATTTATGATTCCACAAGTTTTTTGAAAATTTAAGTGATTCTTGCAATCTTTATAATGAAACAAAACTCCTGGTTGATTTGGTTATAGGCCTACTCTTTGGCCCTTGTCAAAAACATATATGTATTACAATGATAGAAGTTTATACTATGCAAAATGAGTGTTAAACATAAATTTTGAATGAAATGTGGTCACATGGAACTACAACTAAGAAATAGGTGGTTAGTGGAGGCAAATGTGACTAGGAAAATCATAAGGGATCATAATGTGAGACAAGTAGGTGTCATTTCATATATCACAATATTTAAAACAATTTTTATTATTATGAAGTGATATAGTTAAGGATGATCTCGATAATTAGTTGATAAAGCATATATATAATTTTTTTGGACTATGTTTACGACCTTGAAGCACAAATTTACCCAAAGAATGTGGACATTGTGCTTCTTGAAAATTTTGCAGCTTTTCAAAACAACCTGTATGATATTTCCAATGTCGTGTCAATATTGGAAAAAATATACCATTAAGAAAGTAAAGCATATGAGTAAGTTTGTACCATATTCTGACAAATATAATCACTCCAGAAGAGGAAGGATGGGGTGTTACAAGTTGGAAAGAATTTTGGAGTATGCTTTGTTCCTTTCTTTTCTTATATTCACAAGCAAGAGAGATCATATGTACAAAATGATATTATTAAAAGGGATCTAAAAATCCACAGGAATTTTGAATCCCCATTGTTTCTGAAATTTAAAGGGAGGGGTATGAAAATGGGTTTACACCCCATACTATGCACATCAAATTGAAACTTGGAATGCATTGTTGGCCCCTTCTCCTCTCATTTTGAAACCACTAAGGGAAAGGAACTATAGTTTCTTATTGTTTTACCTAGATAAAAACTATTCTTTTAGGAACACTTGAAGTGTATATATTATATTGGATTGTGTTTAGTTTCCCAATTTTGTTTAATAAGACATGTTGTTAAAATGAGAAAATGGTATCTTGAAAATATGGTTCTTAAAATTAATTTAAATATTACTGGAAGAAACACTGTTTTATTTGATGCCCTATTAAGAAAGATATTTTTTGAGAGGCTAGAATTGTAGGTATTATAAAGGAATTGTGATTTCTTTTCAATGAAATATGGGACACATTTTGCATTGAATATGATATCCTGCAAAGATGGAGTAAGAAAGGGCCTCTTTTTTCTAGTCATATTGTATGGGTTAAATGTTATTTTCAAGTCTTGTGCATGTTTTGAACCAAATTATTAACCTTAGATGTCTTTTGTGGTAGCTAAAAATCATCTCCATACCAAGATATTTGTAAAAAACCGTGAAGATTGAAATAAAGAGAAAAGGGGTACATACATATTACTAGATATTGTTTTTTATACGAAGATTTGTCATCTCACAAAGTTTGAGTTTTATCTCTCTAACCATGCTAATATTTGCGGAACTAGTAGACTTGTCACATTATCATGTTATTTGGGATGAAACCAAATTCACATCTTACTGAGAAGACAAGATCATTGATATCTAACAAGTGATAATCATGTATATAGAAATGATACTTGTATGAAAACTTTTACAAGTGCAACATTGGATGTTGCAACACAACATTCAAAAAGGTGTCGTGAAATCCTTGTGGATGTAAGGGCTATTGATAAGTTGTTTTAATTTATTCACTTGACTAATCACAATGCACTAGATAAGGAAGTCTTCAAAATTGCATTGTTTGTATTTTCCAACATTGTTTACTCTTCAGATCCAACACAACTTGTAGTGGATACCCATGGTTCATTTGGCATAATTTTTGAACAACTTCTAAGAGAAAAGGATAAGGGTTTACAAAGCCAACATATGTTTTGAGTAAGCTTGTGTAATGAAAGATGGAGCTGATGTTTTTCAGAAATCTATTACTGTCATTCGGAGGTTGAAGTATGTAGCTCAAAAATTTGAAAAAAAAGTTTAACTTGAGTGAAGAAGCTTGGAAAGGCCTCCATAGAAAGAAATTAATAAAATAATGAATGTAGGAGATAAGATATTGAAGGAAAAATTTCACATCATTTTTCAATGGTCTATCTCTTACAAAGAAAGGACAACAAAATATTCTCTTGAATTGTGGCATGGAATTCAACAATAAGGATGCCATCCTAATATAGTTACATATAGATGTTGGCTTCAAGGACTTCGTAAATGTAACTGGGTAAATCTTGTCTTAAATTCCTTTTAGGATATTGAAAGGAAGAGCATAAAACATGAGTCGTTTATTTATACTATGTTCATTTCTTTGAGAAAAACAAGATTAGAAATTAGTGAAACTGCAATAATGCTATACGTAGGTTTAGTGCTTCATTGATGAAGCACTTAAATGCCAGATGTTCCTTTATCATTGACTACAATGTTACCTTGATATTTATTCTTGATGTTAATCATGTTTTATATGGCTAATTCTTTTTCTTTCTTTCACTCAAAATGTAGCTTCCATAGAGCATGTAGGAATAAAATTTTCCTCAACATTTACATGTCTAATAACAAGGCTATGAGTAAAACACATGTCAAATTTGGAAACATGCGATCATAGATATAACCTCCCTAAATACCTTGAATTTTCAAGGAATTATGGGTGCAAATTTTCTTAGAAGTATATGGTTAATGAAGTAATAGAAGCATGGTTGCGACCACATCAATAAGAAAAAGAGTGTAGATTTGGCGATGAGCATTTTGTTCCAATTGAAATGGGTGATTCCATGGAATATCTAGGTATTTTTGAATTTTCAAATGGGTATACATCCAAAAATAAAGTGAGTTGTGTGACTCCAAACATTAGGGGAATTCTGAGGTCTAAAATGGGCCTCCTAAGGAAACTATAAAATAATAGTGGAAATAATAAAAAAAGATTAGATTACACCATCAAATTTTAGAGGGAAAAAAGGAAAAACTATTTTTTCAACTCATATTTTCAACTTATCTCCCTATGGGTTTACTCATTTTCGAGTGGGAACACTCATTGGATGCATAATTTGATTTTTCATCCAAGGAGTACCTATTTTGCATACTTTCAATGGACCCTGCTAAACGAAAAATTAGAAATACATAAAAAATGTGAATGCAATCATGGTTTTTCATGTATTTCTCAATTTTCGTGTTGTAGGATTCATCAAAAGTATGCAACATGGGTACTCCTTGGATGAAGAATTAAATTTTGTATCCAACGAGTACTCCCACTCAAAAATTGAGTAAAACCTTAGGGAGATAAGTTGAAAATATAATTTGAAAAAGTAGTTTTATTATTTTATTATTTTTTAATCTCTTTACTCTTTTACCCCAAAAATGGTGAAACATCCCCAATGGTTGATATTATCATCTTAAATCCTCTTGGTTCTTATAAAGTTTATTTTGGTTGTACATTTTTCTTAGGAGACCCATTTTATACCTCAAAATTTCTCTAATGAAATGAACCTAAGCATGGTGTTATTGATCCACTTGTTGGACTTCTATTTGGTGGGAAATTATCCTTTTCGTGAGATTATTATAAATTTCCTGACAATTTTGGTGAAGGTGGTATATATATCATGATTAGAGATAAAATTTCTTCGGTTATCAAGCCAACTATTATCCATTGTATTTATCCAATATCTAGAAAGAATTTATTAGGTATATCCTTGAATAACATCAACAATATACCTTCCATTGCAAGTAAAATTTCTAAAAAATAATATGTTGAGAATGCCCCTGCAAGGAACATGCTCAAACAAGAAGTAGGAATGGTTTCAATGAATGAGTGGCACACAGAGAGTGATAAACAAGAAAAATAAATGCATGTGGCATCAAATGAATGAACAACATGCAAAGATTCCCAAACAAGAAAAATAAATACATGTGGCATCAAATGTCATGTGTATATTTAGTTGTTCAAGGCAAGATATCACAACCCATCAATGGCTACTAATGCTTGGGAACATGATGTATTGAGGAACGAAAGGATAATTATTCATCATTTAAATGTAGGATGTGGTTTTATCATTTCCAGAAGTTCTACGTTATTATTTATTACTATTATTAATCATTTGTTATATGGTTGTTCTTGCTCTTTCTAGAAGAAAGAATATACATGAAGAAATTGATGCAAGTATTAATTATTTTATTTGAGATCTGAAAAACGTATGGTGGTGATTGTGTCAGATTGGACACTCATAAAGGTGCTACATATATAATGTTGGTGCAAAAATGGAATAGGGAGTTGTGGAAGCCCCGAAGAAAAATCAACAATGTGGCATATAAACCATGAGCCCATAGAGGACAAATAGGAGCATGAGGACACTATGCTATAACATTTTATATAATTTTTATTATAAAATGCACTTTGTCGTGCATAAATAAGGGGGAAGGGAATGCAATACCCCTAATGTGGACACCAAATTGTAATGTGCATTTACATGTGATTCTTAGGTTGGTGAGCCAGAATTCAATTAAGGCTTACATGCCTCTATATTTATAGAAATGTTAGCAAAATGTACCAAAGAAGTGATATATTATAAGGATGGTGTGGCTGTGTAATTGTGTCAGAAAACCTATATTATTGGGATGGTAAGTCAGGTTCCATTAAGGCATATGTTCTTGTATATGTATGATGCATTAGGTTGGTGGTCTAATATACTAAGGAATTTGAGGCTAAGGAAACTATGGAAATCAAGCCAACATGCATGTCTACTGATCAGGTCAGTGAGACTTTATGAAATCAAATTTTAGATAATTTGTCATTATGCTATAGACCAAAGGAAAAAAAGAGTCTAGGCATCACAATATGAAAGTATATTATAATATTATAATGTAATATTAAAATATAAATTAAAGGGGACACCAAGTCTATAAAAAGGTATTTCCCTTATTCAACTTGAAAATCAAGACTTGAGGGACATCATTCCCTGGATGAGAGCCTGTAAGGGTATACATAAGACCTGTACGGGTAATATAACTATTAGATTTTTAGGATTATAGAACATCTCTAGTTGGCTGATATATGAGCTAATGGGGGATCTGAGTCTGCTGGTTGGGGGTTACATGGTTTGGTACCTTGGAAATGTGAGGGACTGGAAAGGTACCTGGAAGGCCTATGAGGGTAGTGGTAATTTTGGAAGCCATAGGAATGGTGGTTAAAGGTTTTTAGGATTGGTACATTTGTTGTGTGAGTCCTAGAAGGGTGCTTGGAAGGCTTGTGAGGGAAATGGAACTTCTGGGAGACACAAGATTGTTAGTTGGGGACTATTAGGCTTGGATCCCTAGCCCATGATGGTTGGTACTGACCTTGTACTAGATTTATGGATATGTTTCTTCAATGGAGTCAAATCCCACCTTGTGGGTGACTAGTTCAAGAGAGAATTGGAACAATATGGTCTATGGATAAGAGGAACGACTCAAGTCCAAAACCAACGGGAAAATTTATTATATATATAAGTATTCAAAACTTGTTATGCTCCTATTTATCAGTTATTATAGCATGTTTTTGTTGTGTAATCATATAATTTATAGTTATTATGGTTATATTGTGCTCAATATTTATGTCTTCTAGTTAAATTATGAATGTATTTTTTGTTGTGTCAATATTGTGTTAATGGTGTCACCTAATGGGGGGATATGGACATTAAAATACATTAAAATATTCCTTTTAAAATCATCAATAAATTTTAGAAAAAAATGCATCCACTAACGAATTGATTTTCCATGGCTCCATTATGATCTATGTGGGAGAGTTCTAGATGCTCCTTGGCTATGTAGGAGGCTTTTGGAAAACTATCTATTTGGTGCTTCCCAGGAATGCAAATTTCATGAGTCCTATTTTGATCATTCAATATGGAAATTAAATTAAGCATTAATTATTTCTGAAAGAGACTAAGGCTCCTAAGTGACCATACCTAAGGTGCCACAACCAAGTCTCATATAAGCTTGAGATATTTTGTGCAAATGACTATGGCATATGTACACTTCTCAAGCTCAATGGAAAAATTATATTCTTGGTCATTTGTAACTTTGCAACAAATCTAATAGTAGGTGACTTATCTAGGATTGTGTATATGGAGTTTCTGAATCTAATATCATAACCATGTTCACACAACTGTCTAATATTTAATAGATTAATTTAAAATTTGGTACATAGAATTCATCAAGAATATATTTATTCTCATTTTTCCTAGCCAAGATAGACATAACACATTTTCCTATGGAATTGACATGATAATCATCTCCTAATGTAATTTTGGATTGAATGAAGCTATCAATACTAGAAAATAACTTCTTGTTGCATGTCATGTAATTATTGTAACTCTTGTTTAACAATCAAATATATATATATATATATATATATATATATATATATATCTTCTTTGGTGCTTTTAAATGAGATAATCATTCACTCACATGCCCCTTATTTAATGTTGGAGACATTAGCTCTCCCCTTATTTAGATATAATTACTTCTTTTTGCATTCACTTTCATAGTTTAAATACTTTTTGCAATAGTAACATTGTATGTTGGACTTGTTTTTCCATCTTCTACCTCTTCTTCTCTAATTCTAAGAGCGTCTACACCAATATTATTGTCCTATGTATTATAGTGCAATTATTTCTTCTTCTCGATGATTATTTCTAACTCTTTTACCTCTACCTATTCTTCATTTTCTTATTCCTGTACTAATTCATTCCTCAGTACTAAAGGAATATTCTAAGGACTCCTCTTCCATGATGATATTTGATTCATGGGATAAAATAGGTCTCATCAATCCTTCTACTGTCAATTTGGATTTATATTTGGACTCCTTTATAGCAATAAAAACCATCATGAAGTTCTTAAGCATGCTTCTGAGAACGTTTTCCTCATTTTATTGGTATTGAATTATCTCTCCATGATTCTTGAGTTGATTCACAACTCCGATGACTATGATATTGAACTCATGAATGTTTTTAACCTCTTTCATCTTGAATGCTTCAAACCCTCTCTCGAGGGTTTAATGTTTTAGAATATTCATTTTGTCAGAAACCTATTTTTTTAACTCGAGTATTCCATTATTTATTTGCACTAGACGCTCTCATTATCTTGGGAAAGACTGACTCATCCAAGGAACTTCAAATCCAAAACTTCACCTTGTTCTCAATTTTTCTCATTTCTACAAGTTGATATTTCTGGGAATTAATCATTTATTGTAGATTTTCATGATCTTGCTCTACAAATCTATTTTCCAATGCATCCCAACATTCATGTATTTGTAATAATTTATTCATTTTCATAGATAATAACTCTTATTTATTTACAACAAGCATTGGTCCATGTATCTACATTAAATTAGTTGTAAAATCCAAAAAAAAATATCATAATTCTAAAAAAATTTCTCTCTAATATTTATAGTCTAGTACAGTCTTAAAACACTTAAAAATAATAATCTACTTATAAACCAAATTAAAAATTAGCCAAAAAAGTGCTCTAACCACTCAACGGATGAAAAAATACATATAACAATACCCACAACCTTAATATATATTTTTCATGCTTTAAATCACTTTCAACAAATATATCCAAAATAAATTTTGTATGATTATTCATTGAAGTGAATTAATCCAATCTTTACAATTCTAGACTATTGCAATTCAATGAATTTCATAATGTGAGTGTCTTAATAAAAAGAATAATTTTAAAATATATACTAAATTCTTGAAACAATGATATCTTGATCAGGATGATAGGAATTTATTGTTGCAGTAGCTAGGGAAGGTTGTACTCTTTATTAGATAGTAGAGTTGCAGTATTTTGGTGAGATGGTGACTCCCCTCAATGCACAACAATAGTTTCATTTTATGGGTGAATTGATGGTTTAAGGAAGCTTGTCATTTCTATATACACATGTCTTCCAGTGATAAATAAAATGGAATTTCAAAATTCCTGGAAGCTTGAAGTGGTGGTGCTGGTGGTTTTACTTACAATGAGCAATAAAAAATCTCATTTTGGAAAGCTAACACTCCCTAACATGCCTCTCTACTTAGCCAAAGGGATTCCTCAATCAATAATAAAATATTCTCCTTGGCAATTCATGGATTTTCTCTTCAAGGTCCCATATCTTAGGCCTCACACTCACACCCTTAGATATCTTACTTAAAATATGCTCTCCCGTACTGAAGAGTCTTACTACTATGCTACCATGTTAAACTATCAATTAAAAGCATAAACAAAGAAAATTTGGAATCTGATGGTGCAAGAATTTTCCTTCTCATCATTAAGTATATTTTAGAGGAACTTTCATTAGTTAGAAAACAAGAGCTACACACCACCTTTTTTTAGTGTAATTTATAGTAACTCCAAATATATTTTTAAAGACCCGTGCTTATCATAAACCATTTCATGACCATAGATTTTCATAAATTGTATTTCACCCAAATTAGGAATTCATAAGCTTTCCACCTTAGGATTCATCAGAATAGTAATTTGGAATTTAAACATGCGGGAATTCTTATAAATTAATCATATATTTAGTTGATATCAATAACCTATGTACAATTTATGTTAGAAATCTTATTTTTTGTTTTTCTTATGTTACATTTTATTATTCTCTATCATTTTCTACTAATATTTATAGGCTATTGTTTCTAACACATATATTCATTTTTTGTGAACATTTATATTTATAGGCTATTGTTTCTAACACATATATTCATTTTTTGTGAACATTTATTTCTTCTTTGGCCAATTCTATATTTACTTTTCTTTCTAATTAAAAATGAACATGTTGCACCTTTTATTATAATCCATTTTAGTTCCTTATAATATTTCCTTGCTTAGGAGGAAACTGGAGACACTTTCAATACAAAATGGGGAAATTGACATGGAATATGACCATTCACCACCACGAATATTGCATCCTTAACAGTGATCCTCCCTCAAGGCCGCATAAGTAGATATCGAACTATAATTATTGCATGCTTTCAACCGTATAGCTATGTTAATTTCCGTTGTTTAAAATTTATTTTAGCTTTTGTTGCATATAGTTTAATATTTCTTTTAGTTTTGAATCCATGCAATTAGTTAATGCGTTAGTCGTGCACACATTGTAAAATCCATACGAAGACCAAGTGAATAAAGTGAGTAAATAAAAATAAATAACCGTATTATATATTTTATATTTGAATTAATTTATTAACACAAGATTTTAAATTTAAATTATCTAAATAAATGCACTTTTATTAATATAACTGTATATACATATTTTATATTTAAATTAATTTATTTACATCAGATTTAATAAACTTTAGATTGAAAAAGAAAACTTAAAATTTAAATTAATTATGCGTCATTAAAAACACGCTCAACTCATGATTTACTCTTCATTAAAAATATTCTCAATATAATAAATTTTGTAGAATAAGCTATTAATTTTATTTTTAATATTTAATGTAGTTCTTGGCCACTTGGGCACCATTCACACATAAGGTAGGTAAATTATATTATTAAAAAAATTTCCAGTGCCTAGTCATACTTGTATCTCTTTTGAATTTTAAAGGATTTTGATTGGCTTACAAATTATGACATGGAAATTCAATGTTAACTATTAAAAATGAAATTTCCTCTAATATTCCATATGCTAGTATGGTTGGAATTTTTATGTATGCAATGCTCTATAATGGAGTAGACATTATACATATAGTGGGAGTTTTGAGTAGGTATATGTCAAATTAGGGAAGGGATGTTGGAAAATAGTAGAGAGGGTCTTTAGGTGTTTGGGTGGAACTATTGGTCATGGATCATGCTACTAAGGAAGACCGATACTGGAAAAAGTGTCAAAAATACACGGCTTTATTGATGTAGATTGGGTTGGAGATATTAATTGCATAATATCTACAAGTGGATATGTGTTTAAAATATTTGGAGGAACATTCATTTGGATGAGCAATAGATAGTCTGCAACATACTCTCAATTGCATAAGATGAATACATGATAGACACCCATACAAGCAAGGAAGTAGTATGGTTATAAAGATTATGTTCAGGTATTGAGTTGGAAAACAAGCTATAGAGACAAATAATATTCATGTTCATTATAACTTTGTTAGATATATGACTGAAGACAAGAAGGTGTTCCAAGAAAAGGTGGACACCTTGAAAAATGTTATAAATTCATTAACAAAAACTGTGAGAACTAAGAAGCACTCTTGGTGTAGAGAAAAAATGGAAATAATTTATTTGTACTATTGATCATGTACTTCTTTGACCCCTTGTATTCAAAGAAAATAATAAGTAGGATAATGTTCGGTGTTTGTTATATTCTTTGCATGAATACTTTCGTTTGTTATATGTTGCATCAAGCACATCAATGGGGGACATGAGGGGGTGGTAGTTTCGTTTTTTTGGGGGATTCACAATGGGAAGGAGTAAGCCCCCTACATAAGGGTTGAAGGGTAGCTCCCCCAAAAGGAAAAAAATATTTTGGGCAATATTTTTCATATATGTTTAGAGGCTTTCACTTTTATAATTTTTCGGGCGCATGGTAGCATAATCCATGGTTTTGTAATTCCAATTAAGGATCTATAGTTGTGTTCCAATCCAGGGTAAATGGATTGGAAATTTATGGATGTTATGTTGATACAATACTTTAAAGAAAAATATATTGAAAAATAATTATTTTTTCTCCACTTTGAGTTTCCAAGGTAAAATATATGTATTAATGTGTGTGCACCAACACATCTTTTCTTCTTTACTAAGAATCTATTTGTAGAAATTAATTGTACAATGTTAAAACACACTCTATGGTTCTTTGAGGTCTATTGTTTTATCTACACAAATACTATGATCTTTTAGAGTTGGCATTGGTGTTATAGCAATATGTTACATAAGCATTATGGTATTTCCATTGGTGGTGTGAAAATATGTTACATGAGAATATGGAATACAAAAAAACGTTAATATCCTTTAGAGCTAGCATTTTGGGTATGACAGTATATTACATCAACATAACAACATGCTATAATGACAACTTTTATTTCACTATTTTGAATTCAATGCTTGTCTCCTCCCAAAGCAGTATTATGGATTGGTAAGGTAATCAAGAGTAAAGAGAGTGAGTCATCACAATTTCCATTGTGGCCACTTGAAACTCTAGTAGTCTGTGGACATACATATATTTATTCTCAAAAACACCCTTTCTTTGAATGGGTTTTTATTTCATGCTCTATTGAATTTTCATCCCCATGTGACCATCTATCATTAATTATTTTAAGAGGGCACAATTCTCCCCACCAACATATGATCCTTTCACTATTATATAATGGGAACTCTCTGCATAATCAAGGGAGAAGAGATTTAATAACTATTATTTCATTGGAATTTGGAACCACCCATCACTTATAATTATTTTAAAACATATGAAGACATATTCAACCCTATTGCCTTCACCTTCTTTGTGTTATGCTAGTTATCTTTATTGGGGGATAATTTCTAAAGTTAATGAGAAATATATATTATTCCAATGCATTTTTTTAGAGTATTGTGTTCCAATAAGCTTGAGTTGTAGAATGAAATAGAAATCCTTCTCATATAGTTATAATAGGTTGTTAGGTTTATCCCTTGTATCTATCTCATTACTATAAAAATGGGATATTATTATGTGTTTGATGAACACATTAGGCCTAATAAAATAGTGGGTTCTGGATATCGAAGTATTCTTGTTTTTTCTTTTTGGTATTATAGATTTTCTAAATTCCCTCTCTTCAATTCAAGATCCTTCAAGTATCACACCCTTGTATCCCGAGCCTTATTAAAGGAGAGAATGAAGAGGAGGTAATAAAAATATAGTGTTACCTAGGATGATCTGTTAGATATTAGAGCCACAATCTTGTTGGGGAATGTTGCCATCTAGTCAAGGAGATTATGTTGGAAGCATGGTGATGACATTAATGTCAACCATGGAGCCGGTTATATTTGCATTGATGTCAACCGACTTAATGGGATTGTGAAATTTATGTCGTCCTTGAAATAAATTATTAGAGGTCTTGGAGGTATATAAGTTTTGTCTGAGATATTGAAGTTGGCTTGTTATAGTAGGTTCAGTTATGAGCAAGAGATATTTTAATTTCCATGGTTTAATGGATTTTCACAATCTTACTCGAGTCACAGAGTGGAAATAAGGTAATGTTGCAATATTTCAAAACTATGCATGCAACAATTATTGAAGTATACCAACATTGTGCTCACGACATTGCCTATAGGTGGAAAATCACAAAACCTTGGATCGACCCAAGGTAATTTATTATGGTATTTTATGGAATGTTCAATTGAAGGTATGATTGAAGTGTGAATGCATCCTTTGATATGGTCACCATAAGTGTAAATTCAATGAGTGATTATATCATTCGTTAGTATTTTAGTTCGTCATCAAATGATAAAACACACATTAATCATTGATCTAGCCTCCCTGAAACATAGTGTGTTAATGATCAATTGATTTGGTAGTTTTTTTATTTGGTTAATCGAGTCTTTGGTCTTATATGTTGTGCATTTGAACATAGAAAAGGTTAGAAAATGCACATTATTTTTCCATTGAATATATATGCCCATGTTCAAGTAAAGAGTAGGTGTAGTCTACAATAAAATCTAGAGTTCAGTTAACATGATTATGAACCATGGATTTGGAATCCTAATGGAATGGTTGTGTAGATACTATGCACATGGAGGTTGTGGAGATCATTGAAGTGAATATGTGCATTCATAGAGGTACCTATGAAAGTTATAGATCAAGGCTTGTAGGGATTATATCAAGGAAAGATTAGAAGTATGAATGAAGTGCATATATTAGTGAGATGATGAAGGATTGTATGTTGGAGTGTTTGATTTGGAGCATTGATTTTATACCTTAAGAGGGTGTGTGTGAATTAAAAAGGAGAATGTTTACTAAGAGTATTTATATGTGTTGTGATTTCAAAGTTGTTATATGTTAGACTAAGCTCTAGGTTGTTATATATTTGAAGAAGAGATGTTGCATTGTATTATGAATATGCTAATGATCAAGTGTCTAGATATATGATGCTACAAGAGTATGAGCCTTGTAATGTGTTGATTTCATATATGGTTGAGTTTTGTCATTTTTTATAGTTGAGTGATTGAAGTATGTTTCTATTTGGTTTTGAGTTGATGAGTAGTGAGAGAGTTGTGCCTTGTCTAGTGCTTAATGAGATGGTTGTTGATATATTTGTCTTGATGAATATGTGATTTAGCTTTCTATGTATTCAATGTATCCATTAACTGAGTGAAATATCTTTTCATGTGTGTAGCTAAGTTAGAGATATGTTGGTGGTAGAGTATTGTTGAGAGTATGTAGGTTGATGGCTTAATGAGTTGTGTTGATGAACGAGAGAGAGGTTGTATGCATAGGTGATTTGTATTATTGTTGAACAGATAGTGGTTCTAGTATGAAAATGGATGAAATGAGATCCAAAATTGATTGAGTTGATGAGTGGTCCCTAGTATGAAATATTATGGAGAGAGGCCTGCAAATTTCTAAAGGTTTGGGCCTTCAATGTAGCAAGTTATGGCTTTCTAGAAAGTGGTGGCTTGATCAAGAAGTGGTGGATTACTTCCGATGGTGGTTGAAAAAAATATTAGAGGTGGTGTCCTCTAGGAGGTTGAGGCCTGCAACATGCGGTGGCCTACATAGTTGAGGAACTGGTGGATTCCCCCAGGTAGTGACTTAGAGAAGGTGGTTTCTCACATGCATTTCAATTCGAGGATTTCACAATGGTGGTGGCTAGTGATTCATGTAGAAAGAATATAATTGAATAATAATAAGAAGAATATAAGTATTTTTAGCATGGTTTTTCTCCCAGAGGGGTTTCCACCATAATCTTGTTGTCTATGTATATCTTGATTTTTATGTGCTTTGTGTTTTATATGTTTCTCATCTCATGTTTTATATGATTATATGTTACTCATGGTTTATGGATGCATTGTATTCTTTTTCTTATATATGTTGTTATAATGTGTTGCCAATTGATGATTTAATTATTGTTGCAAAGAAAAGGGTGAAAATTTATAATTCATGATCCACTACACAATATTGACTCAACCTCCTCCTTAGTATTGTCAAGCTACCAACAATTGGCATCAGGGCTTCCAAAAATTAGTATTAGAGCGGGTTCATTTAGGTGCAACTTGACTGCTAAGAGCTAGATCCAAGTAAAATTTAAAATTTAATTTTCAGATTGGATCATTAAGGAGTGTTTCTCCTCACTGTTGCAATCTTTCAGGGATGGAATGAAAATATTAAACCTGAGATTTTAGATTATGGATTTGGCATTTGGAAGTTATTTGGTGAAGGATATGGTACAAATCCACCTCTAGAAAAAGTGATGTAGTAGAACGCACAAGCACAATTTTTTATCTTTGACAATCTCCACAATGTAGATTTGGAGAAAATAGTAGATAAGACATCTGCAAATGAGATTTGGGATAGATTACAAGTATTGTATGAAAAATACAATAGCAACAACAATGGAAAGAAGTAGTAGAAGAAAAATATGAAAAATAATAAAGGCTCTTAGAAAATATTATCTAACCCTAATGAGGTCAATCTCTTAGTATGAGTTCAACAACTAGACATCAAGAGAAAAAAAATCAGAAAATGAAGACAAAGGAGAATGACATGTGAGGTAGAAAAACATATCTGAAGGTGAGTCATCTCTCAATTGTATTTTAGACAGATCTAGTGCTAATTAGTTTGAGTTGAATATTCAATATGAGTATGATATTATTCTTTTTAAAGTCAAATATCAGTCAACCTTTGTGATTATTTTCGAACTAATTCTTGAATTAAGCAATTTGACAAATACTTCTAAAGATCAAGAAAATATTTTGTACATTTTTTATGAGAAGGAGAATGAGCTTAGAGAAGATATCCTCCATATAAAATTCCATGTGTAGGAAGTTAGAAGAGTAGAATAATTGAAGTGCAACCTAATGAAAGAGAGAGAGGGCCAAACTAATGTGCTTGAAGCTAAAGTTTTCATATTAAGGAAGTTACTTGAGGACAAGGACATTCATCTCAAGAAGGAGAAGAGTATGAAGGATTTGGATAGCCTACTAGCATCCAAATATCTCTAATGAATAGATCCAATCTTGGTTTTCACAAGAATAATGTAATTCATGGGTACGTGGAAACAATGATGCAACACATAACAATCTTGTAGCATAAAATGGTACCCGCAAGAGAAATAAACAGGGAAAAAAGTGGGGAAATATCCAACAGTCGAGAAGATAATATTGTGAAGAACTTTTGTCAACAAGATAATTTTCTCTTATGGTTGATGTTGGAATATTTCAAATGATTCAAAACCCCTTTGATCCTTTTATGGATGAGCTAGAGTGTTACAGCTACCACAACTATGGACATGTTGTAGCCAATTGTAGAAGGAGAGTGTTTGAATCTAGTTAACATAGCATGAAAAAATTTGGGAAGCCAAGGAGAGCACCAACCATCAAGTATACTAATGCATTTAATGGTTATTGTTCTTCTTGTAACCTATTTTGGCACAAGGAGATTGATTACAAATCTAGTTCACAAAGTAGAAGAATGTTTTGTGCAAGGTAGAGATCTAGCATAGTTTGCAGTAGATATGAGCCTATTGCATCATATCTTGGTCGTGTGAGTTGTTATGATTGTGAAAACTATGGTAACATGGTTAGATATTTCCAGCTGTTTATTTTATCAAAGAATATTAGGGAAAAGGAGAAACAAAACCAGAGTAAGCTTAACAGAAAACTATAGAATAATGTGTATACCATGAAGTAGACTACCAAAATTTGCAAGAAGGAGAAGAAACACGTCAATTTTGGTATTTCCTTCTGCATGTTTGATCATGATGGAAAATGGTATATATTTATATATTGGATTTTCTCATCATATTTTAGGGGAAATGAGTAGTTTCCTATCCTTAAGGGAGACCAAACATGACCATGCCATTCTTGGAGATAATACACCTAATAAAGTGTAGGGAAAAGGAAACACCACCCTTGGTGACGAGAATACTAATGTAGCTGATGTATTATTGGTTGAAGGGTTGAAGCATATTATTTTGATTGTGATTCATATGGTTGATGGAGTTAAGGAAGTGATCTTCAATTCCAAAGGATGTTGCATCAGAAAAAAAAGGTCAAAGAGAGTATTTGCAAGAGGAATCAAGACCTTGGAAAATGTGTACATGGTGAAGGGAAGAGTGAGAAGAAGCAATAGATCAAGGATAGCCTCTTATTCTTCATATTTTGAGTAGGAGAATATACTCCCCACTGTATTATTTTGTTACTTGACAGATCCTTCATAATTTATATTGTAGGAGTACACATGAGGCCTACATAGCTTTAGGGGGAGCCCATGGAAAAAACATAAGAAGGAATTTGCATGAGTTGTAGCAAGAGAATATTAATGTGATTGAGAGCTTACAATGCATATTCAGGTCCAAAATATCAATGAGAAGACAACAAGCTATATTGAGCTCAAGAGGAGCTATGCATGCATTAGGGTGTCAAGGCTTGCATGGTGTTTCTATGGTGTTCTCCATTGATGTATTTTGTAGCAGATGCATTTATTGTATTTATGAGTGAAAATACATTTTATTTCACCTTTTTAAGAAATCTTGAGTGCATTGATGTAGCATCCATGTACTTTTTCATGATTTATAGGTTGGATGAGTAGCCCTTTTTTTAGAGAGACTATGTGGTGGCATGCATTTTAACAAGTATATATTATCCATGAAAGCACTTTTGTGTGAATTTTATTAGCCCTGTAGTATTGCGGTCTTTAATATTTGGATATTGGTGGAGTGGTCCTATATTTAGGCATGCATTGAATAGAGTCATCTTATATTCCTATGTAAACCACTCTTATATTGTTGCAGCCATGTATGGGCTTTTCAAGTCATTGAGTAGCCATGTATATCATAATATATCCCTATAATTTCATATTCATTCTTGATCATGGCTTGTTTTGAATCCCATGGGGTAGTTTTAGTCTCTTGAATGTTGCAAGAGGGAATATGAAGCCCCTAACACATGTTTAGAGAAATCATGTCCAACAAGAGAAGTGTATGTTGTTGGCATAGAGACATGCTAGGTGTGGGAGGAAATAAATGTTTTCTTTCCTAAATACTATGTTGCAGGTGTTGGTTGCTAATTTGATTTAATCAACAAATCAATTAATATAATCCTAGTCAGTGGTATCAGCATGGTGTTTAGAAAAAAATTATCACCATTTTCCACTGATGTCGAAGTAAGAGAGTAACACAACCACTAGCAAAGAGTAAAGATTAACAAGTAAGAGAAGATTGAATATTAGTGTAGAATATCAGGTTGGTGATATGGGTGAAGGTTGCCATCAATGCCAAAGGGGGAGATTGTTGGCAACATGGTGTTAACATTGATGTCAACCATGGAGACAATTCTGTTTACATTGATTTCAATGGGTTTAATGGGCTTGTGATGATGATTTCATGCTTTACAGAGATGATCAGAGGTCCCCAAATGTCTGTAAGTGTTTTTCAAAGATATTGAAGTTGGCTTGCTGCAATGGGTTCAGTTTTCAGAAAGTGATGTTTAAATTTCCATGGTTTAATTTACTGTTATGGTCTTGCTTGAGTAACAGAGTGGCACTAAGGTAGTGGTGCAATATTGCAACAATGCACGTATCGATTGATGTAGTATACTAGGATTGTTCTCGTGGCACTGCTTGTAGGTGGCAAAGCACAAAAAATCATGCTGATCCAAGGTAATTTCTTGTGGTATTTGTTGGAATTTCATTTCAATATCTGATTGAAGTGTGAATGCATCCATAGATTTGGTCACCATAAGTGTAAATGATATGATTGATTGGATAATTGATTAATTTTTTATTCATTCATCATAGGAGAAAACAAGCATTAGTGGTTGATCTAGTCTCCCTCATGCATAGTGTGTTAGTGGTCAATTGATCTAATCATTGTATAATTTTTATAATCACACCTCTCGTCTTATGTGCTATGCATTTGGATAAAGAAAAGGTTAGACAATGCGTATTTATTTTTCATTGAATAAGTACACTCTTTTTCAAGTAAGGATTATGTGTAGTATTAAATAAAAGATAAATATCATTTGACATGCGGACATACCATGGATTTGGAATATTAATGGAATGGTTGTGTAGTTGTTGTGCACATGGAGGTTGTAGATATATTTGAAGTTGTCTTTCTCTAGTGGGTTATGTTTTGGGCAAGGGATGTTTAAATTTTTCATGGTTTAATGGAATATCACTATTTTTCTTGAGTTACAGAGTAACACTGGGGTAGTAGCACAGTATTGCAATGCTCTCCATGAAACATTTTTTGTATTCAACCAAGCTTGTGATTGTGGCACTGACTATAGGTGGCGAATTGCAAAATATCAAGTTGATACAAGGTAATTTCTTGTGGTATGTGTTCGAAAATTTGATTGAAGTTATGATCGAAGTGTGAACATATCCTTTGATTAGGTCACCATAGTTTTAAGCACAATGATTGTTTATATCATTCATTTGTGTTTGATTCAATCATCGAAGGAGAAAACACACATTATTGGTTGATATGGCCTCCATGGCCTCCATCAAGCATAGTTTGTTAGTGATCAATTGACATGGTCATTGCACAATTTGGTTAACTGAGCCTTTAGTATTATATGTTGTGAATTTAGAAAGATAAACTATTAGAAAATACACATTGTTTTTCCATTGAATACCTACACCCCTGTTCAAGTAAAAATGAGGTGTAGTTTGCAATAAAAGTTAGATATTGGTTAACATATGTATGGACCATTGAATGGTCATTTATATATTGTGCACATGGTGGTTACAAATATATTTTAAGTGAAGATGTTCATTGACAAAGGTACCTATGTAAGTGACAAAGAAAGGCTTGCAGAGCTTATATCATGGATTGATTATATTTCTAAATGAAGTGAGAATGGTAGTGAGTTGATGAAGGATTGTATGTTGGAGAATATTATTTGGAGCATTCATTGGTTTCCTTGTAGGAGTGTGCATGAATTACAAAGGACAAATTTTACTAAGAGTTTTGTTATGTGTTCTGATTATAGAGATTTTATAGGTTACAGTAAGCTATGGGTTGTCATATATTTGAAGTAGAGGTGTTTCCTTGTATTCAGAATATGTTATTGATTATAATCTCTAGATATATGCTTATACAAGAGTATGAGCCCTATAATGTGTTGATGTCATATAGGGATAAGTGTTGTTTTTTTTTCTAGTTGAGTGATTGAAGTATGTTGTTATTTGGCTTTGAATTGATGATAAGTGACATAGTTGTATATTTTGTAGTGCTTGATGAGATAGCTATTGTCAAAGTTATCTTGATTAATATATGAGTCAATTGTCTTTGTACTTAGTGTATCCATTGATTGAGTGAGAGAAGTTTTCATGTGTGTATTTGAGTTAGAGATATGTTACTCATAGGGTATTGTTGAAAGTACGTATAATGAGGGTTTGATGAGTTGTGTTGGAATATAAGAGATACATTGTATGTAAAGGTGATTTGTATTGTTGTCGAGTAGAAAATTTTTAGTGGGTCTAGTATGAAAATGAATGAAACAAGATCAACAATTGTTTGAGTTGATGAGTGGGCCCAAGTATGAAATATTATGAAATGAGGCACACAAGGTTTGAAGGTTGAGGTAACTTTAGTGTAGCAGGAAGTAGCTTGCTAGTAGGTGGTGGCTTGCTCAAGGAGTGGTAGCTGGAAAAACTATTAGAGGTGGTGGCCTCTATCAGGTTGGGGCCTGAAGTAGATGATGGGATGCAAAGTTGAGGAAGTGGTGGCTTCTGTCAGGTAGTGTCTTCGAGCGAGTGGTTTCTCATGTGAATTGGAGTTAGGGGCTTGCACATTGTTTGTGGCCAATGATTCATCTACAAAGAATATTTACGAATAATAATAAGAAAATGAGAAACAATTGGAGGGTGTTTTTTTTCTCCTGAAAGGGTTTCCACTAGGATCTCAATGTCTTTGCATATCTTGGTGTTTGTGTTATCTATGTTCTATGTGTTTCTTCCCTAATGTTTGATATGACTATATGTGGCTCATGGTTTATGGTTGTGTTTTTTTCTTATGCTTATATATGTTTTTATAGTGTGTTGCTAATTAATGATTTAGTTATTATTGTAATGAAAAAGGAAAAATGTTATAATTTGTGATCCACTGCACAATATTGGTTCACACCCCCTCCCCCCTACTCATTATTATCAAGATACCAATAATTGGTATTGGAGCTTCCAACATATTGAAGTTTTAGTGTAGAGATGAGATGCAAATAAAAACTATGAGGTGAAAAAGGAAACATTTTCATATCGTATGCACATCTCATTTTTCATGCTCTAATATCCATTAAAATTTTCAACCTTTATTTTCTAAAATATTAAGAGATGAAAATTAACAAATTAATTGTGTTCTTAGATATTTACTTATCAAATGGTATTTATATGTGGATGGAATCAATTCACATGATCCAAATTTGGTTTTTATAATTTGAATGGTAATTTTATTTTTAATATTAGCCATTAAAGTGATGTCACTGAAGGTATTTTCATTATTTGTTTGGAAAAATGATTGTTGTTCAATTTAATTTTTAGTTTGTTGGAATCGCATAGTCATGAGGCCAAAGGATAATCTAGCAGAATGAACATGAAAATCCAAAATGTTTGTTTCCTAGGAAGATCCCTCGAGGAAGAGGTGGTGTGGATAGTTTTAGTCAGTCCACCATTTAGATAAATAGCAATGAAGATCTGTTTTGGAAGGGAAGAGTGCTCCATAGGATCCTCAAGCCAATTTTTTGTGTTCATTCTCGACAATTGATCATTCTTTTTAAAATTGGAAAAGAGGAAAAAAACTTCAAAACAATAATCATGAAATAAAACTACGAAACAAAATTTTGATGATTATTTGTAGGAAATTGATTAGTTACAAAATAAAAATAATTTCATAGTGGGAAAAAGTGAAATACATATATCATGATATAATAAATTCTATCATGATTTTTTTGGTCTCACTAAAAAACACATGAACATGTCGGAGAAGAGATTGGTATCACTGAATCAATGGGTAGATGTTTTTTTCAAAATTTGAGATCAAAATGAAAAATTTATAAATCATTGCAGTAAGGGTTATTGGAAAAGGAACATGTTTTGTTAGCACTTAAAAGCAAAGTAAATTGTTAAAAAAAAATAATGTATGATGCATTTGTGATATAAGTAACATCATACAAAGTATGCACAGTTCTTGTGATACTCCTCATTTGGTGGGTCATAATAATGATAATGTGTCTCTCTCATGATATGATGCTTAGAATGATGGTCGTTGTGAAATTTCCAAACATGAAACTATTATTGAAGATGATGTAATAGGTTATTTTGGAAAGCATATAGAATAAATTACTTTCAAAGTTTTGAACAAAATGGGTTTTGGAAGTTCATGCAAAAATGGTCAAGGTATCCAAAAACCCAGACAAATATTACATGTAAGGTTGAGAAATGAAGGACTTGGTTATGAATCTCAAACAACTAATGTAGCTTTCAAGTTTTGTGAAAGAAGAAACATTGATAATAGGTGATTCATCTACAATTAGCACTAAAACAAAGAAATTGTATAGGAAAGATAAATATTGCAATCATTTTATCATAAAAGGACATGTACAAATTAAGTGTTGGAATAGAGAAATATCAAATCCTTAGATATAGGTACATTATGGTTGGATAGAAGTGCATGAATGTCAAAAGTTACTTTTATGTTGAAAGGATTATACAAGTTCAAGAATATCAATGTACAACGAGATATCACATAAAACTTTCATGACTTCATTTGTCCTCCAAAATTCAGTGGTCATTAGGGAGAAATTAAACATGTGTTACAAAAGAGTGTTCATTAATATGAATCATTTATTCGATTCATGATTATTTTTCTTCTAAGAGAGAGTGAAAAATTAAAAAAAAATTGTAAAGGTAAAGGAAAGTGAGTTAAGGTTGAATGGAGAGATAAAAGAGAAGTAGGAAGCGATACGTGGAGATGATATTGGCTTATATGTTTGGGCATATGAATTGTTACAAAGGAGTGATGGTAATTTTGTAAAGCATTTTGAATACTTGTTGTAACTAAGTTGAGATGTCTTAATTGTGTAGTGCGTGCATAATAGATTGTATTGGTACCCTAAAGCTTTGTTCTAAATTGTAAAATATTTGTTTTCCTTAGAGGTGTTTTGTAATACTTTTTGATTCATGCCTATATGCATTGGTGTGGTAGTGGTAGCACATGCAATCATGTAGTTCATTTCCTCTTATGTATAGTGAGGATGTGACATCAAGTTGTTGAATAGACCACTTGAATAGTTACGAGGGTGGTATATGTATTTGCATGCTAGCTAGATGTGGAATATTAGAATTTGAGTCTTCAGTTAGGGAGGGAACGTAAGATGGATTTCATTATATATGGATATCCAAATCAGTTTTATTTAGTTGAGAGTTTAGTGACGAATACGAAGTGAAGATAATGCATCCAAATGAAAAAAAGAAACACAAGCATGTAGGAATGAGGATATTACAAAAAGACAGGAACGAGATGGATGTGATTCTAGATGTAGAAAAGAAGAAAAGGGGGTGACAATAAAAATGGAAATGTTATGGTAACAATAGAAGTGAGGTAAAGATGAAGGACATAAAGTTAAATATTTTGAGTTGTGTGGAATAATAACAAGTTTAAGACTTATTGTAATGTGAGTAACACATTTTATTCATAAGCAACTTCACTATGTCATGTTTGACCTGATGTGTATGGTTCATGGTAAATTTAAACCACTTGATGTGATATTTGTGGTAAGAAAGAAACCACTTGAGGTATGATGGTTGAGGGTCATAAAATAAATCTCATATGTGTAATGCTATAGTTTGGTTAAGGGTGAGCCAAGGAAAAACCCAATATCATGATGATGTAAAGTGGTTTAAAGCTACATGTATGAATACATGTCATGGGAGAATAGTTGAATGAACCATATACAAAAGGACATCCTATTATACCACACATTTAAATTATTGATTAGCCATGCATTCTAGTGGAGGGTTGTTGTAACACCTAATATTCAAATTCCCTTATATGAAGCAAACTTCATTCACAATAAACTAAAATTATGTGTTCATTTCTAGATATACCATGAGTAGGTACTAGTTTTCTAGGTAATATTAGCCATATAGAAGAATATTTCCTTTAACTTAACATATTCTAATTAAAATTCCCCTCATACCCGGTTTCTCTTGGTTTATGTCGATCCTCAGAGAATGTCGATCTGCAGTTGAAACGTTTACCCAAGTCCTGAGCTCCCACTTTTCTCCCAAAAAAACTGATTCCACCAAGAAATATGGGACAAGCCTCTCCGACTCGTAGACCCAAAAGACTTTGAGATCAAAGTCTTCTAGGCCTTGTGCCTAAAATTCCAAGAACAATGACCAAATTTTATTGGAAATACTGAGAGGGCATGAATCAATATTTCTTACAATAATTAGTAGTTTTAACTTTTAAATCACTAAACATTATTAGCATTAGTTAAATATAAGCATTCATTAACACCACTCAACAATTCATAGAATCAATATAGTAGACACCAGAGATTTTTAGGCGGAAACCATTATGGGAGAAAAACCACGCAACATTTCTTAGTATTTGTCTTCAATAAGTACATCAATAGGAAGCTCCAAATTTCATTATTTTCAGCTACACCTGTGGGAGGCTCCAACCCCCTTGTTTATATGCTACAACCTTATTGGTGCACCAACACCTTGTTTACTAGCTGCTACTAGAATGACACTTCAACCCCCTGGTTTACAAGCTCTAACCTAAAGGATGCTCCAACACCATGTTTACTAGTTGTTGCTGGGTGGAAACTCCACTACCCCGCACAAGCTCCAACCTACCCTAGCACCGTCCTCCCACCTTGAAATGTTCTCAGGCTCTGACCTAAAGGAGACTCTACTTTCCTTCCTTGCACCAACCCACCACCCTGCTCAACAAGATGATACTTTCCCTGAAGGCTCTAAACTTCATCATACTGAAGTCGACCATGTTTCATAATTTTTAGACTGGATCCACATGTGATCGATAATCAATACAAAATAATATGAAATACAATCTGTAGTCAAAGTATATCAAACCCTAGCATCACTAAAACCTGCTTCTACATCAAAACCTAGCTGGAGAAGTAACTCTTCCAAGTGCACTTTCCTAATCAAATTTTCTAAATGAATATTGCATGTTAAACGCTAGCTCAACTACCTGAACACTTTCACTTTTCAGACCTAACATCAGTCAAATTCCGTTGCATTATCATATCATTTTTTTCATCAAACCATCAACATAGCACATACTCGACCATACAACTATGTAGCTATTCTAATGAAAACAATACATACACCTATATTTTTTGCAGTGCAACTCTCCACCTCAAGCCCTAGCATATTTGGCATAAATTTGTACACATATAAAGACAAGTTGCACATTCTAACTCACAAGTTCTCTATTTGCAAGTAAGTATTTCACTCTTAAAATCAACAATATATATTCCATCAAATTTTCTCTCAAAAAACTAGCAAATCATTGTTTTGATGTCTCTGCAATATGCATAGTTCAAGATAGTTATATCTCTGAAATACAAGCCTTACTCATCTTATTAGATTCATTAATTAGTAGCAAATTTTCTCAACAATATGGCATTTGTCGAAAGATTAAAACCCTAACAATATCTCTCTTTGACCAATTTACTTTATAGCAACATACACCTCTTAGCACAAAAGTGGAACATATATGAGCATGACTTGCACAATCACTCTCACACAATACTTATATGCAGGTAGTCAATCTGATTAATCCATAGGTTTGTGCACTTTTATTCTTAATTTCTTACAACCGTAGCATGCTATGCACTCATAGGTGCCCGTGCTCAAGTAAAATCAATCATACGCATGTGCCAGAACAAATTCAAACCATCAACTTAGAAATCAATTCAGATTCTACCACATAAAACTTGATCCATGCACTTACATGCTAGTGTTACAGGTATATTCATCAAGCTCTAATCACACTAGCCAGTAGGCCTTGTAGATTGCATGAACACACTACATAAGACTATAGGTTGTAATGCTCTTTGTACACATTTCCTTGTAGGGCTTCACAACATACAACAAGTGCATCAAACGTCATCTAATCTATGCTAATTTTTAACACATATTTTATGTCTTCTTCATTTATAAGTAGTGACAAGCATATGTATTCAAATTTTTCATTGCATCCTATCGTCAACCAAAAATATGACTAGTACACGCAAAATATGATCAAGTTTACATTAGCTTATCACACACATGCCATGCATGTACCTAGATCTCAACAAGCCACTTCAATGCTTGCAGTAAATTTTGGCATTGACATCTCGTCACACTGTATGAATTGGTGAAGCGAGGATTTATGCACAGGTAATTTATACATCGAATACAAGTTCCGAAAATTATATTCAATCAATAATATGAACGGTATTAATCAACTATTAATGCTGGAAGAATATAGGCATTTCAAGAATTTCACTAAATATGATGTCATGTAATATATAAATTACACATACGCAAACCAAATGTACTCCATCAAATAATTGTTATGCCAAATTTACCTCAACATTAATTAATGGTTTAATGCTACGCTATAATAATTTTACTAGGGTTTATTCACGCTTTTCCAATCCATTTGATTGAGGAAATAACTCATACATATGCATACTATAACTACAAGTTAGAACTCCTGCTTGTGAAGAGATTGAATCCTTGTATAGAAAAGAGGTCGAATATTGCTTTCCAAAATTCAATACCATAGGTGATCCAAAAATTTTGCACAATTGATTAATGTGTCCAACGAAAAGTGAAAAGCCCTTCATAAAAGTGAAATAAGTAATTGGGAATTATAAAAG